>OU795040.1:27516525-30016525 GCA_917208275.1 Patella pellucida | reverse complement strand
TATCAAGTATAATACGTAGCCTAATACCCAATACAACTAATGCAAAACAGGAATGCAGAAGAAATCGTACTATGTCAGCGTATTTATAAAGGCATAAAATAAGGGCGATAATCTAGACTTGATCGAATAACTACAGAAATTTGTATATAATCTCTAATGATTTCCTTGACAACTTATGTTTGAAACAAGAATGTGTCGTCCGAAAACAGTCTGATATGGGAGTTTATGGTCTTGATGACGTCGTTAATGTAAATGATAAACAATGTTGGGCCTAGGATGGAGCCCTGGGGTAAACCTGCTTCCACTGTATATATTTTAGATGTTTCGTTTTTAATAACTACAACTTGTTGTCTATTTGAGAGACAATGCTATATTACGAATAAAAATTTGTCCCTAATCCCTATAATTTGTTTAGTAAACCGTTTTGTCAGATTAGGTCAAAAGCACGACTTACGTTTAAAATACAGCTTTAATTTCATGTCCGTCATGACCTTAGAATAGAACCATAACCATTGATTTAAATTATTTGATATATAGTAGAATCATGTTGTTTAAAGCCAGACTGAAAAGAGGAAATAGTTTCATTTTCCAGTAAAAAAATGATGTAAGTATTTATAAAGACATTTTTTAAAAACTTTGCCTAGCCAACTTAGAAGTGAAATTGGCCTATAACTTCTTATAAACGGGGACAACATTGGCAAGCTTCCAAATATCTGGAAAGGTACCGATAAGTATTTAAAACATGATTTGAGTATACTTAATATTGAAGGATAATGACTAATGGGGTTTTTTTTGTTTCATCTTGACACCAGAATTAAAACTTGACATTTTTTCGACCGTTTCCTATTTGGTGTGGGTGAGGGTTGTGGTATTCAGTCGCTGTAAAGAGCTAAGAGCCTTAAAGTAGCCAAGTCCGTAACTCAATATCATCCAAAATCTTCGACATTGAAAACACGAATTATTTTGCAATTTAAATCAGCACTGGTGTCAGCACTGGTGCTGTAATCTTTCCTGGAAAGATAGGCTTCTGATATCAAATATTTAAGACAAAATAAACATTTAACCATTGGTAGTCCAATCGTGTACCATCATGCGTTTCATCGACATTTGTAACAAGGTTCTCAAAGAATGAGGCTAGACAAATTTCACAAGTCCGGTCAAACGGTGATGGCATATTCGTACTTGGAGAGCATGCGCAATAAATCCTATCGGTGTTGACTGGATTAACCAGACGCTAGAAACTGACTTTCGGTGTATTTCGCCGAACATAACTGATGATAATTCACAGTAAAACGGAAACGATTGAATGTAAAACAGTTTATATAAATTCATATTACGTTATTATAATATAATATTATGTCTTGCCACTTATTTGTGCCAATTTCCAGGTCCATAATACTTATTAGCGATTTAGCTCCTTTAAATTAAAATGTACAACACCTTTGTTGCTACAGTATTCGCTTTAACTAAATAGGTCAAAGTCACGGCTTGGTTTTTGTTTTTGAGTGGCGTTTTGTTTTGTGTTTCGGGAGGTTTTTTGTCATTAATTGTAGATTGTGATAGCTTACTGACACCTGAGAATCAAAGTTTTCTTTATTATTTATAAGAGTTTAGGCCCACATAGACACGGTTAGGTTTGTATGCAAGATACGAATAAAGATTGCATATACCTTATCGATAATGTATAAGATAGTTATTTTTTGTGAAATGTAAAAAAAAGAATAATAAATAACTGAGTGATGGCTTCAATAAACTATGCTTCCGTTACATTTCTTCGTATAATAATGTTCTTTTTGCTTCACTTGCTCATTAAGTTTATTAACAGATGAAGCAAGTCCGCCTCTTTTAGAAACGTGATCAGTGTGTCAAGACTTTTTTGTTCATCTTTCATGTGAAAAATTGCTTAGAAATTGGATAGCGCCTATTATGCTTCTTTGCGAATAAACCTCTGTGTCGTTATATTATTAATGCGCATATTTTCTTTAAAAACTATTGTTGGTAGGAATTGTAAAGAAATTTTGAAAGATAATATAACATTGATCGTGATATATAGGTTTTAAAAATATTTGGAACAACAAACGCCTTCTTTCATTCTATACCAATATTCAAACACAATACTAATAAAAAGCAAAGGGGAAAATATATCAACAAGGAAATTATTCATTTTAAAACTTAAGATCGCCATGTAAATGAAATGAAATGGGGCTTCACGACTACTTTTCCGCATCGACTGGGCTAATGAATTCGGGAATACGCCATAAAACGTATAATGAGGGAACGTTTGCCCGGATAGCGACGATACGGTCAACTTTTATTTCGAATTCCAACTGTCTGTCAAATGTCCTTTCACGTGCACGCCAATGTCTACACGGGACCTCGGTTTTTTCCCTCCTATACCAACGACTAGACACTGTCCTTGAAGATCCTCCGTCCTGCGCCACTGAAAAGAAGAAACCGCGTCTCATTCTAATAACATTTTGAAAGCTCTCGTTCTAGAAAGTATATTTAGTAACCTTTGAAAAAATACATGTTTTAATATAATCTTTAAGTGGCATTTAACGATTGGGAAACGCATTAACAGAACACAATTTGTATGGCAAACCAATCACTGGTTTTATTCTAAAAGCACGACGTCTCGACAAATACCCTCGTATCATTGTGCTTGACAACGATAAGAGTTGTCGAAACGTCGTGCTTTTAAAATAAACCAGTGATTGTTTTCCCATAAAAACTGTGTACTGTTAATGTTTATTAAATATTTAATTTTATACACCCTGGCAAGTTAATGATATTTCAACTACGTCTGATAAAAATACAGTCGGAGAGCTGTGTTGGGTTTTTTTTATTATCTAATAACGACAATTTCCGTAACTGAGAAATAACAACTGATGCATACAGCAGCAAGAAAATGAACTTAAACGTTTGTGTCACCACGCGTAAGAATAACCTTTTGTTAAGATAAAACATCGGCGTTATTTTCATAGTGTGGAAGTGGTTTGGGGTTTTTTTTAAGAGGGGGGGGGGACTATATTTTACGAAAATAGAATATGGCATATGCATATAAGAGTCAAGATGAAATGTTGGTTGAAAGGTTATATTTCCCATGCTGCATTTAAAAAAAATTATTGATCAAGTAAGTAAAATCGGTTACATAAAGAAATATAAACCGAAACTAGTATATGACTGAACCTAGACGTACTGGTCAACCTCTTTGCGGCCCGGTAAAATATAAGGAAACGAAAAGAAAGCCGTGTCCAGTACTCTAACAATCCTTCAAAAGTAATCAAAATCATTAGTGTTACTTGACCTAATCCTTCCAAAGAGCTACTTAAACTACTTAATTATGGTATTCTGTGAAGGTGTTTGTTTGGTGAACCCCCATGAGGTCACATAGAGATATCAACAAACACATATTGATAATAACTGACCATTTGAGTTAAAAGATTCTTTTCAAATACAAAAAAAGAACACGTTTTTAAAAGAGACAATGCAGATAGATTAAATGATTGACAAGAAAAATACCGTCAGTGTTTGAAAACAGGTGAAGGAGATTAGGGCCGGGTGGGGTGATGTTTCTTGCTTCTATCATCCTGGTCTTCGTATCACCTGCCCCGAGAACCTAAGTTGTCCTTAAAACCCCCATAAAATGTATTTATTGTATTCTGGGGTTGACTCGTAATAGGGGGTGTCACCTTCTTAATCTGTGCGTGGTCAGTTACCAGCTTGTTTTTCACTGCATGACGTCCCCTTAATAAGCCTTGTCAAACACCTTACAGTGTGTACTATTGTCAACCTCTCTCTTTTATCACTGTGTTATTGTAAGGTGTATTCTTTTAGCTATTACCTTTAACAGAATGATAAAGTGTTAGGGACTCGTGGGGAGTTATAAACTATTTAACTTCAACAAAACTAACAATACCAGACTTGAGAGAGTCAAATGAGTTAAAAAATACAGGCAAAAAATCATTTACTTGCCGAAAGATTATCTGAATTTACATGGCAGAAATCGTTCATATTCTTAAAGATATATCTCATGTCGTGCCACGGTACATTTACTATCTTTTTTGAATTCAGTTTCGTCCGTGGGAAAGGAAAAGTAAAGTAACAATAAATATATAGTACGTGTAGCCTATATGTATGTTATTTTGAGTTACTTCAGCGAGAAGATATTGTTGTAGATTTTAAATACATTAAATTCTGAAAAATAATTTTCTATCAAAAGATGAAAATATTGGTAATTGTATTTACAATTCTATCCCAAGTAAATATACTATTCAAAAAAAGTAGGGGATATTTGATTTGTAAGTGTTATTAAAGTCACCTAATGAAACTGACAAAAAAACAAATGACAAAATGAAATGAAGTTCGCATTCATCGATTTATTCCAAATGATCGTTAGACTAAGTAAGGCACAGACTGACCATTATAAGGGTAAAATGATACCCGGGTCAAACAGCAAAGTTACCACAGCATCACAACAAAGTCAGTAACGGGTAAAGCATTGATCCGACGTGGCATTCTCCTAATGAGACGTCTAAGGTCATTTGGTCCAGATTGTGCCATTCCTGTTGCAACGCAGCAGCAAGTTCTTGGACATTGGCAGGACGTTGTTGACGTTGACGTAACCTCTGTCCAAACATGCCCCAGACATGCTCGATGGAGGAGAGGTCGGGACTCAGTGCTGGCCAAGGTAATGTGGTGATGTTCTGTTGTTGGAGATAACCTGTAACGATCCTGGCCCTGTGACATCTTGCGTTGTCATCCTGGAAGATGAAACGGCGGCCATGACGTCGTGCGAACGGCACAACATGGACTGCCAAGATGTTTTCCCCGTAGTACTGGCCTGTAACACGCCATGCAACAACATATAAAGCCGTTCTTCCAGCAACAGTGATGCATCCCCACACCATAACAGAACCACACCCAAATCGATCGTGTCTGATGACGTTAACGTCTTGGAAGCGCTCGTTTCGACGACGCCACACCCTCCTACGTCTGTCCAAAAAATTAACAGTGAACCTTGACTCATCTGAAAACATCACATTGCCCCAGCGTCCATTATCCCAGTGTTGACGATGCCTACACCAACGACGTCTTGCCTGAATGTGATGATTTCTCAAACAAAGGATCACACGAGGACGTCGGGCGCGAAGGTTACCCCTATGCAGTCGATTCCGAATGGTCTGGCCACTCACTCTCACACCAGTGTCTGTTTGAAGACGAGCGCTGATCTGATTTGCTGTGATGACACGATTTCTCAAGGCCAAGGTACGGCTAAATCGATCCCTGGCTTGAGTTGACCTGAGCGTGGTCTGTACTGTTAATGACAGACTGAGAAACATTCATCGCCCTCGCCATAACCGCCTGTGTTGTGCCGATCTGTAGCATGCCAAGGGCACGTAACATTCAAAGTCAAAGTCGTGCAATTCTTGGGTCGGACGCCCATGATGATCCCAAGCATCACTTGCATTCCATGCGGTAGCTATTGGTGCGTTTGGGCGTCACATGTAGCTGGAAATGTTTCTTCTGTAAGATTCTATAGTGACTTTTTACGTAGTCATTTGCATATTTTAGTACTATGCCCCCAAAATCAAATATCCCCTACTTTTTTTGAATAGTATAAATAATAATTGTTTCTGAAACAAATTTAATGTCTTTTCAGATTTTGTAGTTATGGGATTTTGTATTGGTTTTATAATTAGGTTTAGATTTCTGAGTGGTGGGATTATATAGGTTCAAATTTTTAAGTTGTCGGATTATACAGGTTCTGGTTGGAAGTTACAGAATTATATAGGTTGGGATTTTGAAATGTAGATATATATGTAGATTGGGATATTTTGTCGTTGCGTTATGTAGATTGAGATTGTGTACTAGTCACTAGTGGGATTATGTAGGTTGAGATTTAGCCATTGGAGTATATAGCAACATAAATCACTAGTTACTTTTTTTATCGTAACGTACCCATAACTCTATACTTAATGGGGATCACGTGGCAAAGTGGGTAATACGCTGGCTCGCTAGCCTGGAAGTCGGGTGTTCGATCCCTGCATTGACCGAGAAAGTTAATCCAGATTTTCCGGGGTGGTTTCCCCTTGTCAGTGATGTAGGATGGGGGCGGCTGACAAGGACAGCTGTCTAATCTTTCGGATGGTACGAAAAACCGAGGTCCCGTGTACACATTGGCATGCACGTAAAAGATCCCTTGGCAGTTAAAATTCGATATAAGAGTAGGCCTTAGCACCGCTGCTTTGGCGAAATTGCTATCATAGTACACTGTATGGCGTATGCCCGTCTTCATTAGCCCATTTTAGGAGTAGAACAGTAGGACGTTAAACCTTATTTCAATTCTATATTTTGTTATGGTTATACATGTACAATGATTTCAATTTCTCTATTAAGTTTTATAATCAACCATCCAGCAGGCCACATCTGTTACTCTAGGTATTGAAATCGAAATATATATATATCATAACATGATTCATAGCTTTGTTTTTAAGTTTATCAATTGAGCAAAGCGAGCAAAGTGGAGAGACGCAACAGATGTTATATCTGATATACCTGTAGGTAAAGTAAGTAAACGGCCATTATCTAGTAAGTAAGCCATCATGAATAACTATTAAAAGTGTCAATAAAATATATACAATTACATAATGTTTGGCGGACTGAGATGCACGAACAATCGAGGGCTTCAATAAAGGAAAAATAGCCATGATGATAATGTTACAATTTTAAATGTTTTTGTTCTAGATTATTATTTTACGATTTAAATTTTAGCTTTCCCATCGTTAATTACTAGTTCATGAGGCAGTTATCCTGAATCACAAACTTAACACTCTACTTCACGAGGACTGTCTAGATCAGTGGTTTTGTGGCCGTTGATTTTGCATGAGGAACAAAATTAAAACTAGTCAGTGTTTTATATTCTGTAAAATCATAACTAGTCAGTATTTAACGTTCTATACTGTAAAATTATAACTTTTTACATTCGATAAAGGTATAACTAGTCAGTAATTTACATTCGATAAAATTATAACTAGTCAGTATTTTACATTTTACAAAATTAAAAATAGTATTACAAGTCGGTATGTTACATTCTTTTGTAAAGTCAGTATTTAACATTCAATAATATTATAACTAGTCAATATTTTACATTCGATAAAGTATAACTAGTCATTCTTTTACATTCTATTAGTATTTTACATTGTATCAAAGTATTAACCAGTCAGTATTTTACATCCGATAAAAGTATAACTAGTCAGTAGTTTACATTCTATAAAACAAAACTAATCAGTATTTTACATTCTATTTGTATTTTACATTCTATTTGTATTTTACATTCTATTAGCATTTACATTATATTAGTATTTTACATTCTATAAAAGTATAACTAGTCAGTATTTTACATTCTCGTCAGTATTTTACATTCCAAAAAATTATAAGTACACTTAGTCAGTATTTTACATTCTATAACTTTATTCAACTACAATTAGTCACCATTTACATTTTATGAAACTACAACTAATCAACTACGACTAGTCAAAAGTTTATTTTCCATGAAACTACAACTTGTAAATATTTTCCATCTAAAAAATTATCAGTCATCATTTAAGATTCCATGAAGCTACAACTAGTCAACTACAACAAGTCAACAGTTTACATTCCATGAAATTACAACTAGTCAACTACAACAAGTCAACAGTTTACATTCCATGAAATTACAACTAGTCAACTACAACAAGTCAACAGTTTATATTCAATGAAATTACAACTCGTCAACCCGCAACAAGTCAACAGTTTACATTCAATGAAATTACAACTAGTCAACTACAACAAGTCAACAGTTTATATTCCATTAAATTACAACTAGTCAACCCGCAACTAGTCAACAGTTTACATTCAATGAAAATGTAACGATGAGTTTATAACTATGACTTTGCATCTAGTTCGTACGTTACATTCTGTGAAATTATTGGGTAAGAATTTAGTTTGCTAACCTGGGGGTCCCGTGTTCGATCCCGGTGTTAGCTGAGAAAGTTCGTCGTGATTTTCCGGCGTGATTCCCCCTTATTCATAGCGTAGGGCCGAGGGTCTGACAAGGGACAACGTATAGTCGTTCGAATGGGACGAAGTGTGCACATTTGCGTGCACGTAAAAGACCTCTTGACAGTAGGAATTCGAAAAAAGACTGTGCAAAATTGCCCTCATGTCACACTGTAAATTTCATTCGCCCAGTCGGTAACAGAAAAGTAAGTCACTATACCCCGCTACATTTCAATTTTTCTATAAAATTATAACTAGTCAGCATTTTACATTCACCGAAACCATAGACAACGACCAATAAAAATCTTTCTTTCGAAAATACATGATATTATTATAACTTGTCAAAATACAGAAAATAGTATAGGTTTACAAACTCATATAGCTTTTTATATGAGCAAGGTATATATTTTCACATGTACAAAAATATAGCCCATAGTACTCAGATAAAAAATAAAATATCCCACCAGGAATTAATTTATTAAATGTTTCTTCGCAAGCAGATCTGGCCGTTATCTCATTTTTGTACGCCCACATTAGAAATGTGGTCGTATGTTGCCGTCGCCCAATCCGTACGTCCGTCCTTCGTCCACAATTTCTTGTGAACGCTCTAGAGACTAAAGTTTATTTCTAATTGACTTTAAATTGACACACAGTGGTTAAGGTCATAAGACGAAGAACCCTATTGATTTTCAGCGACATCCGATAATTAATGCCAGAGTTATGGCCCTTGATCCCTTTGAAAAATCATGTGAACGCTCTAGAGGCTAAAGTTAATATCCGATTGACTTTAAATTTATACACAGTGTTTACGGTCATGAAGCGGAGAAGACTATTGATTTTAATCGATTTCCGATAGTTTCTATCAGAGTTATGGCTCTTGACCGCTTCAAAAATTCTTGTGGACGCTCTAGAGGATAAAGTTAACATCCGATTGACTTTAAATTTATACACAGTGTTGTACGTCATGAGACGAACAAGCATATTGAGTTTCAACGAATTTTGATAACTTGAACAGCTAAATCCAGAATATTAAATGTTTCGTATGCTAAACGTTAGCATGAAGGAGAATTTTATCAAAGCCAAACATATTCGAATGATTTTCTGATAATTACATAACGAGGTGTCACTTTTAATCAGACTTAAGTGTATAATAAATGTTTCATTACCGAAAAAAGTAAAATATGCCACAACTCTTGTTGACTGCCCGGACGATTTAGCTGCTGTGGGCGTATGTTTCGTTGCCTGGCAACCTATCTTATCGGATGTTAACACTCAAGCGAATTTTACTACAATGGGAATTTTATAGTATTATTTACAAAAGGACTATTTCCATTATTACCGCAACAAAATTAGGCACTGTCTGTAAATACTGAGAAAACGGAAAGAAAGGTGAATTGAGGGAAGGAACCAGCAATTTCAATTTTTATTGTGCATATGTTTAAAAACAAAATATTTCAAATCATTTTGGAAGTAACCTTATTAATTCGAGCGGTTATAATATCATTTAAATAATATAACTTTACGGAAAATATATAACTAAATCAAATTGAATGGCGATTAATGTCGTACTGTTCTGCACCAACGAAGACGGGAATCCATGCAATGTTTTATAAGGGAAAATCTGCCTGGACAGTGGTGTTTTCAACTGCACTTCATCGAGCGATAACTGTCAACGGTTCTTTTGTGTGCACGCCAACGTGTATGCGGGACCCGAGATCTTAGTCACATCCGTGGCCAACAACGGGATACATACCTTGTGGTCAAAGAGCAAGTGACTTACTCATTGAAACACTGTGGCTTCCTCTGGACAGCGAAGACACCAAGACAATTTTGATTTTTTGATTCATTTTGCTCTCACTTCACATCGACAATTCAATGAGCGCTGTTAAAACTACTTACACTGTTAGTAAACAGTAGAAGAATCCGTCCTGTACCACCGACAACGGAAAATCCTCAATAATTTTTCAGGACATACTGGGATCGAACCCGGTACTTCCCGTTAACGAGCCAGTGCCTTATTCACCGTTATGAGATTGATTAAAATGGTTAAGGTGTGGGGGGAGGGGCTATTGCGATTCGGAAAGATATATATATCGCTATCAGACAATAACCTAATTACTAAAAATAGACTGCTTTCAATTTTCTTTTCGTAATTAGGTTATTGTCTGATAGCGATATATATCTTTCCAAATCGCAATAGAGACTGGCCGATACACAAAACCCCAAGCTCCCCTAGAACAAAGACTATGCAAAATCTGGTTTTGCCAGATTGGTATTAGGATTTTTTTTCTTTTAAAGATACAAATTAAATGTTAATTTTAGTATATAAATGAAGAAATAATAAGTAAAGACTAAGAAATAAGAAATAAGAACAATGCGCAAAAAAGTATTTGGTCTTCAATATTTCAAAGATGGGAATAGTTTAAAAGTAACACTGACTTCATTATTTTCCAATCTATTCTTCATTTTTTGTCGTTTTTATAGATTATCCTTATCTCATTTAGCCATCCATTATTGTCGCGTGAAAGGAACATTTTTTTCTGGAAACGTATGTCAGATAAACGTCTGTTAGCAAACACCATACTGAAGATTATATCTAACTAATAGTCTCTGAGAAAGAAAGAAAAACCCTCTTTTAATACGTATCTTTAAGGACATGGTGTTTGAAGCATGTCCTGTGTTCGGGATATAATTAGACTCGGATCTAACTGAGATAATAATACCCCAGATCCAATAACCCACCCTACCCACACCCCTGTAATCGCTCAACGTCAACGTTACGCGCCTTTCGGGCTAAGATGTTGAATTCACATCATATGTATTTATCACCTTCATTGATATGACAAGAGATGGTTTCTTTAAGAAGCTGGCATGTGGCAGCCTCCATCAGGTGTTAACGATATCCTGTAAGGCTGGAATTACGCCATTTTGACAGCTCACCCTTCTTCACCTTATGTTCACGTCATCTCTCGCGACACCAACAAGACTCTCGTGTCGACTCTGATCTTCTTTCACGCACGATCAGTAGCGGGAGAGACCGACAACAAACATAATTGATCTGAGTCTCTTTCTTCTTTTTTTCTAGCCCCCCTTTTTAATCCAATTTTCGTTGGGGTTTTTAAATTTGATTCCAGCTGCTGCAGGAAATAATTTCAATTTTTGACAATTACTTAATGTTAAAGAGACGTAAACGACCATGGCTTTTTAATATGTTTCGGTTCTTTGGCATTGTCTCCACGACATCTTCAGTTGAAATCTAGACAGCACACGTACAAAATATAGAATATAATGTTAATGTACATCTGTGAGAAGGGGGCTAGTGTGTCCGTGTCGGTTTACATCCACACCCTTTGATGCAGGTGCAAAGGATGGAGATGAATTGATAGACGGCATTATACTATTTAATATCGATATAAAGGTTAGATAGGAAACTAACAAGGACAGGGGTTTAGGACTAAATGTTGGAGGTTTTGATCATTAAAATGATAGAGAGTAATGGGAATATATAAGATTATGATCTTTAATACATACTGAAGTATATGATTAATTGAGTTGGATGGAATTCGTCATTTTTACGCTTTTTTCTTATACCCTTTTCTTATTGCATAATGATCCAATTTCATATGTTCTGCCACAAATTTATTATTAATGAGATATGTGTGGCAACAGTTGTCGTTACTTAATTGCAAAGTTTAATTATATACATGAAATCCGACATATATTTAAACAAAAGAGACAACAAAATATGAATTTCTATCGCACTGCAACGCACTGCAAACGTCAAATAAATTCACAATACTCGTGCCCATTCACAGACAAGATTATCACCTTTTTGAAGAACTTGTTTAGTCGATATAAAGACTCCAATACAATAAAATAATTTATTTAAGAAAGGTTGTTGTTTGAAGTAGGATGTTGTTAATGTATTAGATATTAGAAGAAAGTAAAAGGGTGGGGTGTATATTTGTTGATTTATCTCTCTATAACAAATAATCTCTTATACAATGTACTGTACGCAACCATTTATTTTCATTTTAGTTTTTGTATTCTCCTTTTCAATGTAAACACGTGTAATTCTCAACAACGCTTCAGTTTTTTCAATCATTTTATCTTTCACCCATCTTGACCCAACTCTTTGTTCCCAGCTCGCGCTATGCTCGCGACAAGCGCGTGACCATGCATTCGAAACACACGTGGATCAACGTCTCCGAAACCATTGTTGCAAAAAGATATGTTTGTTAGAAATATATTCATATGAATGTGAATGGTGTTTATCTTGTTCCTTTAACCGTGCTGGATGATATCAACGTTTATATGGCTTTCACCTGGGACTATAGGTCTTATATTGTCTTTTTCTACAGTTAACCCTTATCGTTTCATGTTCATCTCAATTTTCGTTGAGCACCGATTCCAAGCCTATGAAATCGCCGTTTGAAGTAAGGCGCAGTAATAAACGTAGCACGACATTGAAAGACGTCATTTTGTCCCTCATATTCGAGAAGACCATTGATAAGGCAAATTTCAATAATAAAGTGCGGGTCTAAACGTCTGCTCTGATCGTAAAACAGTTAGCGCTACATACCAAATAAACTTTAATGTCTTTGGAAGTCGTCTTTGATCACTGACAATGAAAAACAAACATTTATCTAGAATCTACCCCGCAATCGCAGATGTACTTTTCTGGTACAAATAAAAAGTTTAATATACAAAACCTTTTTTGCAGAAGTAGCTGTAATCTGACAACATTCAACGTTAGAAAGAATAGGATATGCTCTAATGCTAACTGAAAGTCAAGATAGAAATGGCAATTAATAAATTATTAAACTAAATTAAATGCCAGTCTACTGAAAATCGGATAGTTGTCGCTACAAAATTATCAAATGTTCGCAGTTCGCTAAGATTAAATCAGTACGGCTATTTCTCCCATATGGAACAGGTTCTTCGATAACATCCAAATCATAACAATGCGAAAATAATTCAGAAATTTTATGGTTTCTTATATAATCTTGACAACCCACACAATTTTGGAAAAGGGAAAATGACGCTTAAAGCCCAACAGCCAACGTGCTTAAGCGTAGGACGTTAAACCCCATTTCATTCATTGCTAACACTATAACATATATGTTTTAATGCGTAGAAAATGACACTAACCGGCATATTATACATGTAACGTTTGACCAGTATGTAGTAATTTAAAGCTAAACTTCTTTGATTTATGTATTCAATAGAGTTGAGCTGATGTCTTATTTCGATTTATGGTCGTGTGAAAAGCTCTATACGAATAAACTTTTGTTTCGAAGTTTAAGCGGAAATCAGCTTGTTTAGTAAATTCAGTTTAAATTGTGTCCACTTTAAAACACGAAGTCATTTATATCCTAACACTTGCTTTAAAGTTTTAAATAAAACCGTTTGGATTCCAATGAACTATACAAATCAGTCTTACCCTTATTACCCTTTATATTTTATTGTCCCTCGCCTTTCGAAGACAGTGGGGGACTATTAAAATGGGTTCGTCCGCCTGTCTGAGCGTCCGTCCGTCTGTCCGTCCGTAACACTTTTCGGACATAATAACCCACCTTTCAATTGAGCTAAAATGTTCAAACTTGGTGTAGGTGTGTATTAGGTCGATACTTTGATGGGGCTCGAAGATGAGCATTTTTTGCTTAGGGTAAGCAGGGATAAGCAATTTGATTGGTTGATGCTTTGGGACACGATAACTTCAGTTCTAATTACGTCAGGGTGATCATATTTGGTGTAGAGTTTAATTACATCAATACCTTGACTAAGTTCGATAATTAACATTTGCTGCTCAGGATAAGCAGGGCTATAAGCAATTTGATTGGTCGAGACTTTGGGGGACAATAACCTTTTATTGTGTTAGAATGTTCAAAATTCGTGTATGTGTTTATTAGTTCACCGATGAGCATTTCCTGCTCAGGGTAAGCAAAGATAAGCAGTTTGATTGGTTGATGCTTTGAGACACGATAACTTCAGTTCTAATTAGAAGAGAGTGATGAAACTTGGTGTATAGTTTCATGACATCAATACCTTATGACATCAATACCTTGATTAAGTTCAATAATGAACATTATCTCAAGAGGGTAAGCAGGGCGATAAGAAATTTGACTCTGCTTTTAATCGAGGTAGAATGTTGAAAGTTGATGACGATGTTCATTAAGTTGATTATATCTGATAGCGAGTGATGAAACTTAGTGTATAGTTGATAATCAGTTTGATTCCTCGATATTTTTAAAAAAGAAAAACGTGCAATTAATGAATATGTGTCATCTATTTATTTGGGATTTCGGCGGGGGACATCAGCCTGGCTGTTGGCTTGTTATTCTAGTTATGCTACCTACCCTTTGTTAATATACAGATTGTCTCTTTACACTTATGACATCAGTTATCGACGACCCGTTACAAAGCTTACTTCAGTTCAGTTCCATTCAGATCACAACATACTGATAATATTAAGACCTTAAATTTAAATTTACATAGAATGTATTGACATTTAAATGGTTCAGGGAATTTTCTGGGAAAACCAATTTAGAGTAGTCAACGAACCAAAACATTTTTCGCACAATGCTGATTAATCTTTAGCAAAGGCTTGAATTTCACCTCTTATCAACATAACCATCTTCTTTATGGGTATGGTAGATTTCAAGCTGTTAATCTTGAGACTTTCACATAACAACGTTAAATTCTCAGTAACGACGATCACACCAATCACCTCCCACACTCTTTTTGCGGTCCATTTTCAAATACAAGCATACTAAATAACATCCGAGAAGTGCAGTTCCATGCAGTGTTTTCAAATATAACGAATTTGGATTAAATATAGAGTATAGAAATATGAGGTGTCTTATTCTGAAATACATATTATGTAGATTCCAAGATCATTACCATCGAAGACGGTTTTCATAAAAAACTGATTTAATGTGTTTTATTAAAATTTAAATATCGATAGATTATAGTCAATGGATCAAAGTTTATGCCGTGTTGCATTTTCAAGAAATAAACACCTGTGATTTTAGCCGAAAGTTTGGTATCTGTGTGAAACTTTTAAAAACGTATGAACTGCACTCATACGACACACCACCTCTTCAAAATAGCGATCATTGCCCGGGTTACCACGAATTTCCAATTATAAAATTCAGGGCCAACTGAGCAAGAAGGGAGGCAGGTTTCTGTGTCAGCTGACTTTTGAGATTATACACATTCAGGTTAATATTGTCATAATTATGATTATCGCCTGTCCGCATGTTGGTCTTAAAATATCTCACTTTGCCCCTGGGATTTTGGCAGAACGGGGATCGGGATGGCCTAGTGGTCTAGAGTGTCGCGTTTCGACCTATAGCTGGCCGGTCACCTCTGGCTTGCGGCTGTGGTTTCGAGCCCTGGTGTGTGCGTATGTGGCGTGGAGATAGGGGCGCCTTCTCAACCTCGTGGGTTTCCTCCGGGCACTCCGGTTTCCTCCCACGGCTAAAGACCCCTACGCGCAAGCGAATTATTGAATAAAATTAAAAAGCATATGTTAGTCCCGAAATGTCCTAGTTGTGTTGAGTGGACGTTAAACCCCATTTAGCTGGTCGAATAGCCGTGGCGATAGAGAGGCGGCTTCTCACCAATGCAACGAGGGTTCAATCCCAGCTCAGGGCATGAAATTTATCGTTGTAAGTGAGAGGGATTTTCGGTCTCCCGTCCGATCAGGCAGGTTTCCCCCGAGTTCTTCGGTTTCTTCCTGCAGTAATGATCGAAATCATTCGCACGATCTGTGCCAAGGGCCAAATTGGAAAAAGGCCTTAGGCCTAATTTGCTACCCTTGTAAAATGACGCGATTATTATTATTATTATTATTATTATTATTATCTCTCTCTCTCTATTTGTCAGACCATACGATTGCTTATAGTGTGTTATTAAGTCCGGAACATTAGCGTGATGGCCAAAGATATCAGTATCTACTGAGTTTATTTTTTAAAGTATGGCAGAAATTTGGTTCTCTATAAATCTTCCCAACGGGCGCCAAGGGAGCAAAGGAAATAGAATAGTGATATTCGCTCACTATACCCGGAAATGGTGCTTCTATTGATAGCTAGGATGAGATTTGCCAACAATTTCAAAAGTTGGGGTTCCGACGTTGCAAATATATGAGCTGGCAGTGGCGATAATACTTTGATGCGAACAAAACGGCAAATCTGACGTTGAATCTTCAATGGTTCAGTGAGCTCAAAAACAAAAAGGTCTTGTTTCGATCCTAGTATTAGTCGACGAAGTTCCTCCAGATTTTCCAGTCTGATTCCTCCCTTGTCAGTGGTGCAGAGCGGAGGACTTGACAAGGATCAGCGCCAAGCAGTGCACCTGCCAGTTATAATTCGATAAATAGTAAACCATAGAACATTATTACAGAATGTAGCCCAAAGTTTCATTTTAGGTAACTGTTGATGACTTGTATATTAAAAGTTGTGTGTTCCTTGATCTGACAAAACGGCCTTAACTTTCTGACGTGCCTTGGCCACCGCATCCTTAAAATAGCTATATTTACAGAGACCAGAAAAGGGGTCATACTATACCAATGAAAGAGGATGAAATTATAAAATATTACATGATAATTAATGCTTCGTCTTTATACATGCACGCACACCTACCAGGCTGCGACCATATTTCTATTTTACTGTAAGAATATATTGTATCTTTACGCCGTTCTTATTAAAGGGAATATTTGACAGTTATGTATTACCGTGTCTTTAATTTCTGTATGTACTAAACACCAATGTCGAATTGTTAAATCAGCGTCTACTTTTAGGACCAATAAATTTACCTTTCAATCAACTAGAGACAGTTTTGAAACGGAAAACAGACTAAATTAAAGACCCCTGTACCTAGTTTTATTCGCCCCTTGCCCTTAAAACCCCTTGAAATATATCAAAAGGTAAATGGAAAATGTGATATTTGCACCTGCCTTGTGTCCGAGGAAACCTAACACAAAAGATAAGAGGTTATATACTGAAACGGGCAAGCGGTCGCGAGACTAGCACGCGACTTTACCTTTTGAAAGGAGGTGAAGCGTGTCTAGCTTTATAAAATGTTCTGACGTTTCGGGTATTAGTAAGAATTACGATGGTCTTAAATTTACGCTTTGTCGCACATATCTTCACGATGATTTATGGGGTATAATGATTCAAGATAATATACAATTTCTTGAAATGTGCTATAATTGCCACTTTCAAACCTACTTGCAATACCATTCCTTGGTTGTTGTTTTTTTCTATCATATAAAGAGCAATATTTTTTACATGCTCCATTTACCCTCTATAAGCTTTGTGTGCCTTTTTTCTCATAGAAAAAAGTATATATTTAAATGAAGACAAGCCGGAATGTTTTAAGATTGTTTTGAGTTATAAACATGTGTTCATATGGATATCTTAAATTTATTTAGAATAACTTGGGGATGTTACCGTTGAAAGAGATCAGAACTGTTTATAGCGATAGAAATCTGACTTTAATACAACAATGTGTTGACCTGTCATTTAATTATATGAAGATTTAACCCCATTCTTTGAAATATTTAAGTCGCGTAACACTTTATACTTGTCTGTCATTGTAAATTATAGAATGGTTGGTGTAATGTTGATGTACTATGATAAATGATCATACCATACGTTTTATCTGTGATTATTTTATTTCAAGCATGATTAAAATAATTTCACTTCAAAAGATAAAACAATCATTGGTTATCAAATCGCGACATACCGATTTGGGTACATAATGATACTTTAAGTGGACCTATCCCATGGCTGTATTATTCCTGTTTCTGAATCGCCAGGTACCAGTCGCCTTTGATATACCCCAATTTATTGAGCGAAATCCAAGTTGCTTTAGTGGACGTTATACATCTGGCTGCAGTTGATGAAGATATACTAACTCCTTCGAAATGGTTCCCGAATAATTGGGGTATGGGGGGGGGGTATGGGGAAGGAGGCGAGGGGGGTTGGGGCGGTATTGTTAGAGTTGATGTTATTAAGTAAATTTATCTACTGATATTCAAAACCAGTTCATTCATATTAAGTGCATTATACATAAAACAGACTTGTTAACAGGGTCATCAACTTTTACCTCTTTATTGAAATAGGTTATCTATATCTTTAACAACACTTGTGTGTTCTGTGTGGAATGAAAAACATTGGTTATCTTTACATATATCACCTCAATATTATTTTTGTGGATGATCCCTTCTAATCGCAAATATCATTGTGTATGGGTGCCACGAAACAAAGACCGGGTCGCCGACAAGATGGCCAACGAGGTCGTTTGTTGTCACAAGCGAACTGTAAGACTGTCATTTGATCTGTCATGTTTGATACGAGCAGCTGCGGATTGGTAAACGAACCTAAACGATATAAGACAATGTGGTTCATGTCACTGAATAACATTTTGACAATATTGATATTATACTAAATATTATGCTAATTAAAAATTGTCATGAAAACGCCCAGATCTCTGTACTGATATATTTATGTGTTATTTCAAGTTGTTTAACATACCATTGCTAAAAGTTGGATATTTCTTGGGAAATTATTTTGCGGATTTTTTTTCTATTTTTTTTTAATTTTTTTAAAGAATGATATTATGAGGCAATATAAACTTTAAGACAAAGAACGTTTCAAGCGTGCTCTTTTAAACTAGTAATTACGTAATTTGACCACTAAAATTGGGGATACATCTTAGACAATATGACAGATGAATACAAGATTGATAAATAAATGTTTTGGTGTATTACTTGTATACCCGACAGAACTAGCTTGAATGACCACTTTCGGAAACGAAATCGGCGCCCAAAACGAGCCCCCGAATATTGGCAAATTAATTAAGGGTTTTGCGCCACCGTTAAGAAGTGATAAAATAGTATCGTCATCTCTGGCAGGTGAATTGATATGACTTACATATTTCACAGATAAAGATAGTTTTCCAGGCAACGAAACATACACCAACAGCAGCTTATTTTACGACCAGTCCACAAGGGTACGCGTATTTATTGATTGCAAGGTAAGGGGTCACAACGTGTCAGATAGGTCCATATACAGACCTAGATTTTTCACTCTTTCGGAATAAAGGTAAGATTTTAAAAGGGATCAAGGGTAATAACTCTGAAACTAATTCTACACTTCTCCATTTCGCGAACATAAATATAGTGTGTAGATCTACACTTCTCCATTTCACGAACATTAACATAGTTTGTAGATATAAAATGCAGGGCTATCCCGTTTTGTTGTTTATATAGATTTTAAAAGTGATCACGGGTAATAACTCTGAAACTAGATCTACACTTCTCCATTTCACGAACATAAACATAGTGTGTAGATATAAAATGCAGGGTTATCCCGTTTTGTTGTTTATATGATAACGCCAGCCTTAGTTAGAAAAATTGACTAACCCTTTAAATAGTTTATTTATGCCAACACAGTATCTTGCTCAGTTTGAGCAAAGTACATATAAATACAACAACGCATTAAATGAATTGAAAATGGCAATTTATTAATATATATGACAAGGTACAAAAAAAATAGGGCCTAAATATGATTATAATGATTATTGAATGATTTCTAATACAATTTAAACTACGAAAACATAAATGATAATAATACAAATGATCTTATACTGTAATGATCCAAGAAGGGGATCAAAAAAGCGCCACAATATTGCTGTAACTTTGCTCAAACCTCGTTAGTAAATATACCCCATCCAAGATAATGTGTTGAATATTTTGTAACAAAATATTTTCCTCATATAAATGCATGAAATACAATTTTTATTATTAATATCTGAAATTCTAGACTCATACTGCAAAATTATTGTGAAATCAATATAGATTAGAACTGAGATCCCCAATCATAAGTGTCAAATCGACTGCAAACTATATATGCGACCTTTAGCAATTGAGATCCCTAATCCAAATTACTGTTTAAATCGTCCGATTAGAAACTGAGATATAAATGTGAAATTTCTATTCAACACACGATTTTGACGAAATTTCCTGGATTGTGGCCCCTGGTTGTACGAAAAATCGCGTTAATTTTAGCTTATTCTCTATCCATCTTTTTCAAAATGTGGGCGTATCTTGCATACCCCATATGTATGTAATAAATCGAAACAACATGTAGAATTCCTAAACAACCTCTAGTTTAAAATACACAAATGGGTAGGAGGTAACTATGATAATCGCCCAAAGTGAACGCACAAAATTCCTTTGAAAAATGAAACCAATCATAGTCTATACTTACAATCAATCAAATAGACAATGGATCATAATAACAAGATATGGGTTTACAATATCTCAAGCTTTTCATGTGTAGAGTAAAATAATCCATAAAATAACAAATCCATGTTCAATCCATGCAAACAAGACATGACATAATCCGTAGAAAAAGTCAAAAAGTTAATAATACTAATCGTTTATATAATGGACCAATTATCATAGAAATAAAAGATGGTTTCGTATGGCAGGTGGACAGGTCTTTAGTTGACCTGACGTCTTCCAATTCAAGACGACGCTAATTTTTATTTTCATACTAATAATGATCTACTATTAAGTACCAGACAATTGGCTCTTACAGTAAATAGCAATTTATTAGAGTTTTATATAAGCTGACAATGAGGACTAATTAACCGCGGTGAAGGTTGATGTAAAATTTGGTCTAAGACTTATTGTGTAATAAGTAATACAAAAGAATGCCAACCAAGCGTTATTACATAATCTGTAAACGGTGATAACAGTATAATACAATACAGACAATAAATCTGGTCAATTCCAGAATTCTATGATTCTCAGTAGAACAAATACGAGATTGATGTATTAGATTTACATGTCCATTTCCCTTTCTCTCGCTCTCTCGTATTTAATTGCTCGCTCACGATCTGAAAACACCTTAATCTCGACCAGCTTCTCCACTCAATACGTCATTTTACCTGGTAGTTGGCCATCAAGTCGGATAAGTTCTATGTCATATTAAATCGATATAAAGATTGAGATAGCTTGAACTTAAACTACTGTTGACTGTAAAACATTAAAGCGATTTATGGTAATGGTTTTACTGGGCGTTACAATGATATTTAATATCTTACATTTACTGGCAATGACAAGATATTGATCAAAGATTTACTCTCCATTCGAAGGCGATAAAAAGACCGATCGTGTGCGCTAATGGCGCGTCTCTGACATATATAGATACTACCATATTAAAATGTGTGTGTACATCAATATTATTATTGTAATTTAGACGATGTTCATGAAACATAACTGATGTATAGCCATCTGATGTCTGGGTATTAATAATACAACAAAATGACATTAAAAATAAATACATATAATTAATGATGTGTGTGATCCAATGTAATATTTCTAACAAATGCAAGATGATTAACAGGGAGGCATTTTATTTGTATTCTTAAAATAAAATATCATTCTTTCATGGAATTTTATCAAATCACTTCCTATATTTTATAATCGCCATGTTTATCGTCTACAACGTAAAATATAATATTTTACATTTAAAATGGAACAAAGAAATAATGAAGAAAACGGAGTTTTAAAAATACCGATTTGTCCCTCTCCGCCGCCAGATTTCCTTGATTACTTTAGTTGCGAGTCACATCCTTTAAATTAAAAAAAGCAGTGGTTATTAGTGTTCTATTGAGTAGAAGTTTGTTACATTTGATATAAACCCAACACATTCTTAGTATAGTCCTTTAACGGAGACATTGAGTATAAAACTAAATATCATGTAATAATATACAGATATATTTTACTATTTTAATAGTTTTTATTTATTTAAAAATAGAATCTCCATTTTGATCTGATCTTTCAGGTGAATCAAAGCCAAAAGAGGAGAAGGTTGACACTGGCAATGTCAGCTTAATCCACTGAGAATTTGTCTGGAGTCACTATTGTTCGCCACTATGCAAAAGGCTATAATTGTAAGTATCAAAAGATTTTAGTCAAAGAGGTTTGCGAATAGTCGAGTGGTCGAGAGTGTCGTGCTTCGAGGTCCAGCTTTCCGGACGTTGTTTTGTTCCCTGTTCAAGCGCAGGAAAGATTCCTGTGCAAGTGCTGGAAATAATAAGACAACCTGTCTTGGAAGCGGATGAACCACCATCAACGGTTTTAGACTTTGTGTCAAATTCAAGAGCCAATTTAGTGAAAACATCAAACCCTAAACCAACCAAATTATTGTAAGACACAACATTGGCCCCCACAGACGAGAGAGAGAGAGAGAGAGAGAGAGAGAGAGAGAGAGAGGGAAAGAGAGACAAACTAGGTCATCTAAACTTTGGGGCAAACATATAATTCAATAATTGGCTTTGGCATAGAGGAGTGGGAGGAAACGGGAGGACACCAAGAAACCCCACAAGGTTGATCCCTACACTTTGCCACCTGCATGCGGGGAATCAAAACCACACTACTTTATTCAATGACAGACCTTCTGATTCAGCGTGCACACGTTAATCATTCGGCCACCGAGAATAGCCAGCACTCAATATTTATTCTAGACACCTTCCCAATCAAAAAAAAAGAGAAATCAGTTTGAATCTTGGGATAATTATTAACCCTTTTGTCAATTTCTGCATCTTCAATTGTTTGTATTATATCAGGTGAATTGGGAGCATCCATCTAGCTTTTACATCCTGGATACATCAAATTCTTTATTGCAGGGCTTTGTTGTCACTACAATCACATTTCATACCATCCTTGGTGCTACGTTTTATTGTCCCACCCACACTCACCCACCTAGTTACATGGTACAAATTTGATCATCTATCTACTCCCAACCCCCACCCACAAACCAGCTACATGGTGCAACATACTACCAACACAGCTCCTTAGTGCAAGGTTTTCTTGTTTATACCCCATACCACTCATACTCATACAGTTCCTTGTTCAAGGTCTACTTGTCTCTATCACCCACACAATGCAAGGTGTTCTTGACTTTACACAGTCCCCTGCTGCAAGGTGTTCTTGTCTCTACCCATAACCATCCAAACCATCCCTTTGTGCAAGGTTTTCTTGTCTCTGCCCCATACCAGCCACACCATCCCCTGGAACAAGGATTTCTTGTCTGTACCCAAACCACCTAGAAAGTCCCATGGTGCAAGTTTTTCTTGTCTGTTCCCCATACCAATCATACAGAGTCCCCTGGTGCAAGGTTTTATTTGTTTTTACCAGCACTATTCATCCACACAAGTTCATGTCACCTCTCCCCCAATCATCAAGTTACACATTGCAAGGGGGGGGCTGAATGGTTAGCGTGTGCGCGGTGTATCATAAAGCCTGTCATTGGCGTGGTTTTGAATCCCCCGTTGTCAAACCTCGTGGGTTTTCTCCGGGTACTTCGGTTTCCTCCCACTGCTCAGGACCGCTACACGAAAGCCAATTATTGAAACAAAATTAAACCATATGTTAGTCCCAAAATGACCCCATTTCTCTCTCTCTCTCACATTGTGCAAGGGTTTAGTGTCTCTACTCCTCTACCTTGCTGCAACAAGAGATGAGCTTATACTTTGGATGCAGCTATGGCGGGTGTGGCACCAGGCAGGGTAAGCTTACTCTTCCGGACACCTGTTACCACTGCTTGTCGTGTATTTTTGTACACGAGGAGCAGTCCATTTGCTGATTACACTATTTTGCTTGAATACACTATTTTGCCTATAACGTTTTTAGGACTTCGAATTCTGTCTTTTGATTTGGATTGTTCGTACTCGGTTTTTATTTTATAATAACAACAGATACTAATTATTTTTCTTGATAGCTATTTACTTAACTACATCAGAAAAGTTGACAATGTTCAACAAGAGAAGCATTATGTAAGATAGAAAAACAAATGATAGGATTATAAAATAGTATATAATGTATATATAATGTAGGTACATAGAATATAATAATTGGTATATTTATGAAAAATTTTGAAAATTTATTTTTACATTTATAAATTTTATATTTACAGATCAACAAATCTACTACTAAATGGAAATCTAAATAACCTTTGAGAAACCAATAATAACAATGATTAAAAAAATATTTATGTTTTAAGCTGACAGATTTTCTTATTTTCGAAATACAAATAATTAGAAAACCCATTATAATGACTACAAATGTTTAGTTTTCTGCAAAAATGACTAGAAAATAAACTTAATTGTTTTGAATCTCAATATGGTAATTAAGGAAGGGAATGATATACTTATAGTATTAAGGAATGGCATGATCAAATATTAATGAATAGCATATTCAATTAAGGAATGACAAATTCAATTGCAGGAATGACAAATTTAATTTAAGGAATGACAAATTTAATTTAAGGAATGAAAAATTCAATTTTAGAAATGAAAAAAACATTAATAATAATGAAATAGTATTTGGTAGGTAAAATTTGAAAGAATACAATATTATATAACAAGGAAAGAATGGTGGTATTAATTATGAAGGAATAATAATGCATGCAAACTCCTAAAAATAGGAATGATAATTGACAAGTTATGGCATATAATATAATGATTTTAATTTATAATATCAAAATGAAATTATGCTATTTTAGCGATAAAATAAACATCCCGAAATATGGTGATTTTGTATTACCAAAAATATGACTAGAACTGGAATTCAAATTATGCTGTTTATTATAAAATCATAAACAAAAAAACTTGTGAAAATAAATATCATGGGTATAATACTAGATTAAATATTGTATGAGGTGAAATATATTGCAGCTATTCCCCACCCACACCCCCCAAAAATAAATAGACTTAAAATTGACTTAAACTATTGACTTGTTAAATTATTTGTATAGTACAAAAACCATTATGCATGTCACAAGAGAGCTCATTTTATTTAACAACTATATGTCTCACAAACAACTAATTCAAATATTCATGTCAACAAAATGATAATAATAGAATGGATGCTTGGAGTATCAAATGTATAATAATCCAATTGAACTTGATCACTAAACTAATAATATACTAGAATATATTAAGGTACAACAAATTTTCTTAATTAACATCCTTCCATTTATCCTTTCCATTACAATGTCTGTAGACTTCTTATTCTCAGGCAATGATCTTACATATCTAATCCAAACTTAAATACAAAATAAATAATAAAACAAAATATTTATAATATATAATTATATACACATGTACATGAGATAGATAATTGCACCAAATATTATATGATTGATTTGTAAAAATGTCAATACTAATGGATTTCATGGATCCGTTCTAGTAAACTTCTCTTAGGTCAAGCTTTATGACTAGGGAACACGCTATTTGGTTTTCTTGTATCTACATAGATAACTATTTATTTGAATCACAAACATGTGCATTATTATAAATACACATGTATTACATACACATTCACACTATTATAACATAAATAATAATAATAATAATAATAACAAACTTATAATTTACAAATATACAGACAGAACTTGATTTGACGGAAATTATGTCAACAGTTGTGAATCTGAAGAATGTGTTTTTACATTACATTAATGATTGTATTCCAAAATAATAATTAAGATATAAAGTTATATATTCTAGCGCAAAACAAACTATGTTAAATAATTTACAAGAACTATCTTGATGCCCAATTTACAAGAACTGTATTATTGATGCTAAGAGTTTATCACTTTCAAGACTTTTTACACTTCTCCTAATTGTTCCATCCAATTTGGTGATTTAAAATATTCTGGTAAAGTATCGTCCAATCGGGCAATGACTTTATAAATAGCCTTCTTCCAAGAAGGTTCTGCATCTTTGCCACTATATACAGAACGGAAAAATTCTCGAAGACTTCCTTGTACACATCTTCTAAAATTATCAGGAACCTGTGAAGGAAATAAAATGACATCAATGCATGTAAATAGATTTAATTTATTCATATTCATATTTACAAGAACTATGTCAATTTCTACTTTACTGTCAATTAAATATGATGAAATTGAACTCCAGTAAGTTGAAATAGGCTCCATTTTTTTAACTTGAGGAATGTAATCGCAGAAATCAAGAAAAAAAAACCAGATGAAAAAAAATTACTAGATGTAATCTGATAAATATGTAATGGTCTAAAGGTGGGTTATAAAAGAAAATAAATGGGAAAAATGTGGCTAGGGCATGACTACATTCATAACCAATTGTTCAACTTAATTAGAAAATCAACAAAGTACAAAACTCTTCATCCAAGTAGTCTTTGATCATTGCTATTCTTAATGGTATTAAATCTATGACTCCTTTCCCAATCTCATGGCAGACATCTTAATCTTAATAATTGACATTAAACCATCATAATGATTAACACATCCCCTACAGGCATTCTCTAGCACTGAATTCATCATAGAGGACAGCACAGACAACCTAATCAATTATTTGTCTTTTAGATGCCATAAGATTTACATAAAAAAATTGTTCTAAATAGTTCCACAAAAACCAAACAACCGGTCTGGGTGGGTTGGGGGGATTTTATATTCATTTTTTAAATACAGAATACAAGCTATGCTTCAATCAATCACCAGACAAGCCTTGTAAAGTTCCATGTCTTTAAGGCATATAATAATATTTATAATGATAGACCATCTTACAGTATGACAACCTTTCATCCTGAACATAATAAACAGCCATTCAACTAAAGGAGCCACTTATTGTCAAAGAAAATGAAACGATTTCTTGGTAATCTGTAAATTATACATTTTTTCCACAATGTGTGTGAAAGAAGTTGAAAATAATAGATTATTTGTAAAGAGAGGTTTTGTTGTTGATAAAAGCAGTAATCAAAGTAATTATATTCCAGTAAAAAAGACTGTTTTATCCACAAAAGAGTTGGACTAATAAGACTGAATCTGTGAAAAAGGCTAAATGTTGGGTGAACAATATAATTTGCCTTTTGCCAATCTTGTAAGTGCATTCTCATGTTCTTCACATCTGACAAAGACGAAGGTAAGGACTTAATCGACCCATCTAACAACATTCTGAATACTTTAATATCAACAAAGAATCCTTCACATATCTTTTAGCCATTATATTTCAGTTATTGAAGAAAATGTATTTTTTCTCTTGGTTATTGTCCAAGAAAGTTACCTTTTTTCTCCAAATAATTTCAACAAAGGCTTTTTCTGCCCTTTTTTCTTCATCGGATAAAAATTAAAAATTTCCAGATATAAACATTTTTAAGTTGAATTTGACAAATAATTAAGTTTTCATTGGATCAGTTCCCTATCAGATATTGTGTATGTTTGTTTGTTTCCATAAAGGTGTAGTGTCAGTCATTAACTTCTGATCAACCAACTTTTTCTAAAACCAATATTGTTGAGGGGTGGGGTAAATCATTTTCAAATTGTAATGAATGAAAAGTTGGTAAAGACTCTAAAAAGACCAAAAGGTCAGAAAGAAGAAAGTAATGAGGTCGTGATGGGTTGTTCAGGGTGCAGAGGTCATAGGGGTTCACAATTTTCAATCACTTTTCTCTCAATGAAATTTCATTGAACTTTTGTCAGGCCACTCCAATCTGTCCAATTGTCTGATCAGTCTTTTTCACTGAACTAGCAATAAATATATTCAACTGGTTCAACACAAAACAGTTGACTGGAAAAACTTGAATTAACCTCACAAAAGACATAACATATCCCCTGATAAAATAGCTGTATCTGTGCTTGACACAACATTATTTTAAGATCAAATTAATTTGAAGTCATACCTCAATTTGATTATTTCTATTATAATGTAGATTCAGGACACGGTATAATTCTGAATCTGGTGATACATGAAGCTCATCAGCATGTTTACAACCTTCAGCTAAAGCTTGACGGGCATACTTCTCCATTTGTATGTAGAAAAACTCTCTGTAATATAAAATAACAATATAAATAGATAAATATACAAAACTTTTGAAATATACAAAAGCACTCAATATGAACATCTAAAAATTGTTCAATTTGTAGCTGGCACAAATCTTTTTTCATTCAATCATATAAGAGAATGTGTATGTGCATTGTGGGGAGCATGGGGTGGGGAGGGTGTGGAATTTAACCAAAGCAGCAACTGAACTATAAGCCTATAGAATTTTTTTATGTATACTGTGTACAGAAAAACACCATTGCTAGGAACCAGTTTTATGTTTTTGTGTTTCACAAAAAAAAAAAAAATCTGCTAAACTTAATTAGCTAAAAAGAAAAATGATTTTTAAAGTTTGTTGTAAAAAGCAAAGGAAAAACAACTTATTTGATATTTTGTGTGAATCTAAAGGGAGACATCAATAGATGGAAATCAGTCTCTCATGGGGGAAACCAAATCTACCTGAAACATCCCTTCACAAACCACTAGTCTCAAAAGTCCACAAAGTAATAATTTGACATTTTTTGCCCTTTCAAAGTAGAGGGAAAGTTTCTAGAACATGAAAAGGTCAAAGAGAACAATTACTGAAGACAATGAGAAAAGTCAAGCACATAATGGTTATTAGTTTATTTGACAATCATAAATATTAAATCTTTCTCAATGAGGGATATTACAAAGAGTTATCTGCCCTTGCCGTTGGTGGCGCCTCTTACAATCAAGTTCCAGACTTTTCTTGCTTCCAATAATTCCAACATGAAAGATTACGGTAAAATGACCCTTTCCCAACTTAAAATTGATTTAAAGTCCAGGGGTGCTAAAATAAGTGGTAGAAAAAGAGAACTTGTTGAAAGGTATGTTAAATTTAGCTTTTATGTTGTTACAACTCACTGACACTGTCACAGACTAGCAGGCATCAAGACTTCAATCCCGATAACTGATAGTAAACAATGGCAATAAAAAAAATGGCCGATACGACGCCCGGTTATTTTCTAAAAGAGTTTTACATTTGTTCTTACTTTAGATTAGATTTATAACTAGCCAAACCTGGTTTTTAACTTATTTATTATTTTATATATTATATCATTCGGTAATGATTGTATAGTATTATTGCCATTTTAAACCAAGAACTTTTAAGAAGGCTGAATAAAAAAAAAAAACATCGACAACTCAAACTTGCGGTGGTTTTAAACAAGAAATAACGGGAAATAACAATATTAAACTAATGCTATAGTTATAAAAAGATGCAAGTCAGTTATCTTATCAATGTTATTTATTTAATTTTGCCTATTTTATTAATATTACTAGCTTATAGTTACGCGATTTCTGTTAGTTATTATTAGTAATATTACTGCCAATTTACAAATCAAAATAAAGAATAAATAAAAAGATTTATTTAGTTAATAAAAGACTACTGATTAGGACAGGTTTGCTAAAAAAAATTTAAACAAGAACAGTAAGACAAAGACAATTGATAGTTATTTGTTTTACATTTCAGGCTTGAAGCTTATGACAGAAATTCCAATTTTAATACTCAGCCAGAAGAAGTAAATAAAGAATATGAAATGATTTTGCCATCTTCATCAAATTATAAAGATGTTAATAAGGACACAGAATTTCCTGTTATAACCTACAATGATGTGAGGTTTTATTTACAACCACTAGGAAAACAATTAGATATTGAAACTGTAAAAAATCTGTATGATCAAAGATTTTTGAAGTACTTTAGGTCATACAAGGACTCTGATTCCTACTTTGTACGGTCAGAATGCAAAGCTGAAATGCGTAAAAACATGAGCTACCATGTGGATGTCAAGATTGGTTTTAATGATGGCATAAAGGAGTGTCAATGTGAATGTGCTGTCGGAATGGGTCCAACAGCACATTGTAAGCATGTATCAACTGTGTTATATGCATGCTGTCAATTCCTAGAAAACCAATTTATCCTTGAGCTTCCCAAGATAGGCCAAGCAAAGAGACTAGCTTCTGACCATACCATTATGGCGGTGTTGGCTAATAAATACAAGAGACTGATGCAGTTAAACGAGACAATTTATTTGTATTAGTAGTGAGAAAGAGATGGGGAGAAATTAATCTCAATTAGGCCATAATTTAGTCTAGAATACTTGATTATACTTGATGGGTTATTAGGTATTTTATAATGAGAAGCTCCATGGAGAGCACAATGTTTGACACGCTGTATCTACTTCACTTCTCTCTTCTCTAACCAATTATATGCTACTCAACACCGTATTTGTCAAGAAGGGATATAGGGGTAGTAAAGCTGCCTGGGAATTTCATCTTTGACATTTAAAGTTCCTTCTGCCATTTACCATCAATCTATTTAATGAAACAGTCGAGGCATTAGTCTCCCTTATCTCAAATATTACTGCTTCCGAATGCTGAGTTTATGTTAATCGGTAAATTATTCTCCTCTTATAAGAATTATTATTATTGCTTGGCAAATTGCTGTCAATTATACCCAGGCTTATTGTCCTAATTCATAGTTAACTTAAAGTCCTGGTTTGTTTCACAGGCTACAGTGGTATTTTTAAAGATTATTCAACAATAACAAGATGTTATTATGATAAAACTTGGATTGTTTTTGTTTTTGAGTATGTCAATAAAAGTAAAAGAGAGTGACATGTTGAAATCTATGTCTGAATAGTTATAATATATATATAAATAGTTATAATATTCACTCTGGCAATATACTATATATAAATACATATTGGATGTCACCTTACAGGACCGTCATTATATAATAATAATATGAAGAACATCTGCAGGGTGACTTTCCTACATTTAGAAGGTTAGGAAATAACATTATTGTCTGTTTGTTGTTTTATGATTGCTATGTGAATATTTTATCACCTGACTAAACAGAGTATACGCAATTAGTACATTTTTTTATTGTGCTATAATTATATGAATTTATCTATGATTACAGGGATGATATGTAGCCTACTGAAGCAAGCACAGATTTTGAGGTTCCTTAAAATTTTTTAGAGGGATTTTAGAATCTATAGACCATTTGTTTTATAATAGCAAGGGGTTGGGGCAAGTGGTCTAACGTGTACAATTTAGATCATGAGGTCTGTCATTGAGTCAAGTGGTCGGGTTCCGATCACTGTTAAAGATCCCTACACAATGTTAGTCCTAAAATAACCTAGTTGAGTTGATGCTAAACACCATGTAAAGTTGATGCTAAACACCATTTTGAAAGCCTAGTTGAAAAACATTACTCAGTTATAAGCAGTAATTGTATTCCATAGAATCAGGACCTGTATAAACCACATTTCTCTCGCTCTAATAACTTTTTATCCCAACCCTAACCCTTACTTACAACATGTGCAATGTAAAGATTTGGCTTTTTACTATGTAGATGGTTATTGAAAGTAATAAATAATAAATAAATTCTGAAATTGTTTTTGTCAAGTCAAGTTATTAGTACAAGGCTGGATCATTAGATATATAATTACAAATCTCATATATTTTTATACATAATGTATCTACTGTAAGTAGTCTACCTAGACACAGGTCAAAAAAACATGCAGTTATCTAGAAACGTTAGGAATACTAAAATTCATAAACTACTGAACAGCCAGTTAATAAGTAACATAATGGCAGTAATTAATCCTTATCAAATATATGACACATTAATATTCTAAGTCAATGGTATACAGACAACTGTATGTTATCATATTTTTATAATTCAAGGTTTTTCATTTTTTGAAGATAGGTTGCCAGGCAATGAAATATAAACAACAGCAGCTAAGTCGTCGGGGTAGCCCATGAGTGAAATGCTGCATATTTATTCATTTGTAGGTAATGAGAGCTTTTACAAAACCCCAAAAACTGATCAGGAGTGACAACCCATTAAATCACTAGTTCTTCCTAGTCATAACATTTATTACACGAAACATGTACCATTACTCACATGATAATTTTAGTACGCTTTTGATCCTAAGCTTGTATGTGACAATGAGTATGGTTGCATTCCTAACCTCATAGGTTTTCCCTGGGTCCTTATTGAAATAGAATTATATCACATGTTCATCCCAAAATGACCTAGTTTAGGTTGAGTTGAAGTTAAACCCCATTTCTTTCTTTCTCCCATTGCTAAAAATCTCTCTGTGGACGCAGATTAATGTAATAAAAAAACATCATGTATGAAATGGCGTAGTTGTATTACATAGATATAAAATCCATCTCTGTCTCTCATTTTTTTTTAAAATGTGAATTTGACGTGAATTATTTTGTGAGAAAGTAGAAGTTTTATGTATAAATAAAGTAGGGATGTGCCTGTAGACTGTGGTTTATCTAGAGTGTAGCCAAAGAGGGCTGTTCTCTAAATAAGAAGGGTGTAAACAGATTTAACATAGTATTAGTAGAAACATGTAATGTAAACTAAATCTAATCCAATCCACTATGTACACTGGCTTGAAATTAGCTTGTATCCCACACAAGAACTACGGTGAGAACCATCTCTCCGTGGTTTGACATTTATAGCATGCTAATCGAGTAAGTGGGATAAAAGTTGACTTCCCAAGAAAGCTAATACTAAAGGAAGAGAGGGGTGAAAATACCTAATAGTGTCAAGCCTTAACTTACACTTATCACCCAACCTAACAGGCATTTAGTACAGTGGAGTTAATTAGACAATATGGGCATTTATGTTTGTTTACTTTCCGTCTATCTTCTTGACATCATTTAGATTAAATAGTCTTTACTAATTTAACATCTACTTTAAATATATACTATTACAGATCAACAGTAAAATGGAACAATTTCCATAAAAGGCAATGAAACTTAAATGTAGGGAGAAAGTGGGTGTGTGGATTCCAGAACTGAGACTGGATTAATTTCTATACAATGATGAGGAGGTTTTTTTTTTTTAAATCAAATGTTTAAACGTGTTAAAATAAAGTTAATTTTTTTTATACAAGTGTATTTATTTAAAAGTCAGATGTAGATATCTAAGTAATTAACACACAATCGTAACATTTTAATGGATTGATATGCCACACAAAAAATTAGATTTCCCAAGCTTTAGACACTGCCAATTACTAAAACAAATGAAGCCAAAGAACAAATTTCCATTTTTATATCCACAAGTTTGAGCATTCTTGGTAATTTTCCATTTACGAATTAAAAAAACTGCAACTCATTGACTTTTTTCTGAGTAATTAAGCAAATCTGGTAATTAGAATATGTTTAAGCAACAGAAAAAGAGCTAAGAACGGAATGAAATGGTTTTTTTTGTTTTGTGAACACATTATTTTGAGACAAAATGATAATTTTTATACACCAACATTTCATTGTAGGCTTAATATGTTGTTACCTTGTCTATGACAGTGTCAACAACTGTTTATGAACGCTATTGAGGCTACAGTTTTCAACATTTTTTTTTTCAAATTTGGTGTGAAGTACTGGGGTCATACGAAGACGAACTCTATCGAGTTAGTGCTTTTTTTTCAAATTATGAGTAATGAGCTTTTTTTTGTGTCTAAATAAGTTTGTGAGCACAATAGAAAGAGATTTCTTGAAGGGGTTCCTTAGAAATAAGATTTCTTAAAGGGGTTCCTTTAAATTTGGTATCTTTTTTTTGTCTCAGACTTTGCTGTGTGGGCGTATTTCCATGCTTTGTGTACCTCCTTTTATTTCTTGAAGAGGTTCCTTAGAAATAAGATTTCTTAAAGGGGTTCCTTTAAATTTGGTATCTTTTTTTTTGTCTCAGACTTTGCTGTGTGGGCGTATTTCCATGCTTTGTGTGGCTACTTTTATTTCTATGGTTACATCTACTTTTATTTCTATGGTTACATGTGTAATGCTAAGAGGGTGGGGTGACAATTTTGTCTGGACAGGGGTATTTCTACGATTTGTACGTAGACATTGGGGCTTTGGCCCAACCAAATGAGGTTTGAAACACACTTTCTCAGGGCTTTCTAGCTGCGAGTTCACTGACCTATTCATAACCCCCCAATTACACTCTCTTAATTCTTAATCAGAAATAAAAACATTGATTTCAGAATCATCATTGTTTTAAAACCATCTTAAATGTATAACACTAACTATACAAACTGCAGCGCTTGTTTTGTGTAGCAGGAATGTAAATATGGTATATAATGGGATTTTTGGTACATCTAGGTACATCTGGGTTGTTCTGTTCTGTGGTGTCATGAGTATGAATATACTTCCTACTGACTTGGACATAGGGATTAAAATAGGGAATTCCCTTATAGATCACTTGGTAGAGGTATATGGGCTCCAGTGCTCGCTTTTCAACTAGAATATCCTGTCACATACGCATCAATGTATCTGGGTGACTAAAATTTTGACCTAAATATCTTTATCCTAGTGATTTTGAAGATGACTTTAATTAGTCATGAATCCCACCTTGGTGATAATGACGTTTTATTTTACAGATTCGATAATACAAAAATACATACCTGAAATTACTGAACCATTTCACTAATTGTGCTGTATTATTCTTGTTAAATTTGATGTCTGGGAAGTAGACTTTTAGGATGGCGGAACTAGGATATCGACAATAGAAGAACATCAACTTGGCTTTCCTCAGGTGCATCGGAGTCAAAGTTGAGGTGTAAAGTTTGGGTTAAGATAAATAATTTCAGATGACCATGCAATATATAATATAAATATTCAATAAATTCTAAAACTATAGTAAGTCCATTTTTTTAAAAAAAATGAAATAACAAATATTTTCACCTATTAGTCCCCCATTTACACATCAGAGTGTTTTTTGGGAGAAAATCCATACATGTATCTGTGTGATGTGGGTAAAATACCAATTATGTATACAAAAGAGAGAACTTTGAATATTTCAATTAATACATTCATTATAATAATTCTTAGTTTCTTAATGTCAATGTGAATGATGTTTGGGTTAATAAGTGTATATTTGGTGAAATATTTATTGGTTTTGTTTTTAATCATATGTGATATTTTCCGCTTTCCTTCTCTAATACATATGATTTCAATACAACCAAGATTATTTCTACTATTATTCATAAATTTACTCAAATCTCAAAGTTTTTTGGGTTTTTTTATAATATAAATAATGTTTTAAAAAATTTGTTCTGAAAACATTGTGGTTGTTTATGACACACATACAATTTGAAAAATAATTCTGTGATGAGGACTAAGCACAGTAATTTTTAAATAATAAACAAACCAAAATAAAAGTCCATAGAAGAATAACGGAAAATATCTGCACAAAATATCGGTCAATTGAAATTGCATCATCAAAGTTCATTAAGTGTATAAATATGAAAATTTCATCAAAATATGTTTATATTTCCAGTTTAACTGTAACATGGAAAGAGGCCAGATTAAAATTAAAGGTTAAAGAATAAAAAAACTGTGTCTATCTTGTTGATATCAAGTGTCAAATATTATATAGAAGGAAGTGAATACACCAATGGTAGACCGTGGAGAAAAGGAAAAGGAACCAATGTATCTTCCTTGTATAAACGACAATAAAATAAGCTCAATTTACATAGTTTTCTATTCAAAAGTTTTATTGTTCTAACTGGAACAATTACTTCTGTCTTTTCTGAAGGTGTTCAATTACATAAAAGTATAAAATATCAGGAAGTATTGTGTCTACATGAGTGTTAGCCATATATATATTTTTTTAAAATGTTTCCACCATGAATAAGAGACAAATTTATTTTACATATTTTATATATTTTAATATCATTTGATTGTTATAATGACACAAACTTAACAAAACACATGAGTTTGTCCTGTAATAATTGAATTGTCTTAGCTTGATATTCGTTATCAATAAGATTTTTATTCTTGTAATATAATGTCTTCTGCTAGTACAAAGATGGCCGCTTATTCTCAAGAGATAAACTATCTTATGTCTGCAAATTTTCTGAGGTTTTTTTCCTTGTATTTTATCTTGTTGTAGCCTCTGTGTATTATAATGTTCTTTCTATCTTGTAATGGAATCTGTTTCAAACTTGTTCAGCAACAAGATAACTTAATATTTCTTAACATCTGCATGGATATGAAAATCAATTAAAATGTTCTTTTTTTTTTAACTTCTGTTCAATATCAAATTATTCTAAGTAACTTATTTTGGGTCTTTTCATCTCAAATAATCTTTTGTCCAATCAAAGATATTATTTAGCCTGTTCCTGGAATTGATAACTTTATCTGAAGAATATTCTTTTAGTGAATGAAGAATTGAAGGTCATTTTTTTTTATTCTACATGGATATCGAAAACTCTGTTCAATTCCAGTATTTGATGTTTTGAAAGTTGTATAATTAATTACATAGAGAAATCTAGTTCCTATGAGCAATCACTTCAATTTAATAATAGTAAACCAATAAATATGCTTTGTGCTTTAATACATTTTACATATAAAACAAATATATGGTACTCTGATACATTTCTGGGTCTAAAGGACAACATTTCTTGTAGACATTTAAGGCATTTACTAGGCTTGACATTGTTATTATTATACAGACTGCTACCAAATGTTGCCTAGAGAACATTAGAAAGTTGATTCTCGCTGATAGGTTGTTTGGTGGTGAACAATAGAAATACGTTTGGTGGTGAACAATAGAAATACCTTAATTGATATTCTTATTAGATGTATATACAATTTTGTACACATCAATTATAAAACAAGAATAGAACATTACTTGAAAGATGTAATGACTAAGTATTTCTTACATCTGTTACCATGTTTTTACAATAGGACGTGATCTGTAGTTATATCATCTGATTACCTTCATCACTTCCTAAAATCTATTAAAAACTGTACACATCAAAACAACATTCATCACCTCTTTAATTAAACTTGAAACATTAAACAGGAATTGATTGTGTTATGTCCTGTTTTATTCTATAGATAAATACTTGATGAGTTATCAGAAAACAAAAAGGTGGCTTTGAACAGCAATCTGTCACCACCAGAGATCAAATTACTTTAACACTTGAACTGAACACCTTACCAAGTTGGATAAACCAATAATATGATAGCTGAAACCTTATCTAGACTCTTCTTTATATCTTTTATATTAAAATTTCCATCAGAACATATTGTTAATAAACTTTTTAATCAATATGATATAAGCAAAATTGCCAGTTGTTCCATTTTATTTTTTTTAAACGTATATTCTGGTACTTTAATATAGCTTTTTGTTATAGTAATTGAATGAATAGCAAGTAAATTTTCCGTTTGATATTTCAAAATTATTGAATTTTCAAAGTTTTTCATACATAGATGTCTATTAAGACAACGAAAAATCAATGGCACATAATTTACCTGTGACCGGGAGGAAATTTGATTTAATATCTTTTATAATGCTTCATTAAAATTTTTATGGAAGATTATGAAAAAAATCATTCAATTAAGTTCGAGAAACCTATTCAATTTGATATTTTAAATGATAAGCAAAACAATTACCAGCACAGGATCATTCATTTGTAACTTAACCATATACCATGTATATTCTTATCTTGATTTTTTTAATATCAAAATCTAATTAATTATAAACATAAACCCATTCTAAAAAAATCAACTAGCAAGTGTGAAAAATAGCCCTATCTTTAATTGAAGACTAGTGATTGATTTTCTTAGATAATAATTTGGTAATCAAAGAGTGATTTTCTATTTCATCAGGTCAAATTTAAATTTACATCCAACACAAAAGAATCATGACCATGAATAAATGATCAATTCTAAAATAAAAAAAAAACCTATAGAAATAATACAAGGTCTTCAAATCAATCTTGAAAAAAACAATTTGATGACATTTACTTGGTAGTTAAGATGTCAGTTTGTTTGAAAAATGGTTCTGTTTTATCAATATATGTTTATTCTCAACACAAACTTACAACAAAAGTCCTGATTGTATCTTTATTAATATGTCAACATCTCTGCACGATTTCTCTATCGGCTTTTAGAAAAATCTTTGCTTTTAAGTAACTGAAAGCACAGCTTTGGCAATATGTACCTAATCAATAGCCAACATGGTGAAAACATAATTTTAACATAACATGTCTCAATTTCTTAGTAATCTTAAAATAGAACTAATATTTTAAGTGATAATATTAGTGTAAAATATCTTTTGTGTTAATCTAGTATGCAGGTTTCATGTCCACCATCACCAACAACAGAAACTGTTTGACAACCGATGTTAATAATATAGCATAAGTAGCTTCAAAGAAAACCTTTCCTATTTTGAACAGTAAATATAATGTAATTTTTGATAAGTAAAATTATAATATAGTTTTGTTTAAGATTAAAAAAACTCAGGGTTTTTTTTCCATAAAAGTAAATTTAGAGTACAACGTGCCTGATCATTTACAAATCTCAAAAGAAAAAATATATGTACCATTTTAATGTAAAAACTGTTGTTACCAGAAAATATAGCAGAATTATTATTACAGTATTTGTCTAAGACATATCAAAAGGGAACGAGCAATAATTGATAGAATTTATCAACTTGAATAGTTCTTAATTATGGTACTTTTGTTTAGGCTGTAAGAGAATAGACAATATATAATTAATACATAACTTTAAAACAGATTCTTACAATTACCATTTCCGATCAATTTGATTCTTATGAAAGTGGCACCATCACTTTAAGTCAAATATCAGTAGCCTATATTATTTAAGTATAATAGTCATTATTGATAACATGTAAATATGACATATTATCTAATTAAAGATAGGACTTTACACACTAATGGCAGGTGTAATGCGGGTGTAGAAAAGATCTTTGAACTGCTTGAATATCTTTATCAAGCTTTTGAGAAAATCTAAGGTCAGATGTCAGTTAACAAAATGCAGTTCTTTTTACGTCTTGGAGTAAGCTTTATTTATAGATAATCTAATCAGAAATTGATATGTTATTTTAAAGAATCACCAAGTAGGTAATATTACTAACTTATCAAAGCTACGTTCAATTTTTCTACAAACTATTAGGTAAGTACATACATGTATTAAATCGTAATCTAACATCAATAATTGGCAAGTTTCCTTACTTTTATCTATGTTGATAATGATAAGTGAGATTTGATGAGTGATATGTTGACTTTGAACAGCTAAAGACATTAGTATTATTAACCTATTTATATAAGTTAAACTTTGATATACTGTGTAGGTGGGTAATTTACATGTACCTGGTACTCAGTTTCACTTATCACAACTTTCAAATATTTTTTATAAAATATTTGTCTATGTTTTATTTATCAAAACCCCTTAAAATGCTTAATAAATCATTTGAATTTACTTACACTATTTCTTAGAACCTGCAATTAAAACCTGCAAATTAGGTTTGTCCTAAAATATAAATATTCTAATTTAATTCAATTTTTCCTTTTTATAGAGAGTATTATTCTCTAGAGTACTGTTCCACAATATTTGAAAGTTTCTCTGCAGACAGCCTTTCAAAGACAGAGATATGAGGGTAGATTTTTAAAGGAGAAATTTTAAACCATCATTTAATTAATATGTGGTGAATCTGGGACCGCTATTTACACACATTATAAGAGCCATTAGTCGATCAAAAGAAACAAACACTTTCTGCAGAAAAATCAATGTCTAGCATATTTGTTCAACAATACTGCTACAAACGACTTCTTTCTGAATAAAACCTTCACAATTAATTCACATTTCTCAATTAAACTTTTCAATAATAAGAAACTGAACAGATAAGACTCTTAACATAAATTAATAAATTTACGTTTAAATTTAAATAAATACAATTTCAAAATATAAAAACACTGAAATTTGTTCAGCTGGTTTTTAGAAAACTTAATAAAACTTTTGAATTCTAACCATAAATCTTACCATATAGTTCTGAATCTAATCACACATTTTACCATTAACATTGGCATAATTTTAATTATAATACAAGTTTTATAGTACATGTATGTGTCAACCTTCTAATTTCTTTTTCTTTTTTTATTTGCTTACTGACAAAACAATTTGATCATCATTAACCAATAACAACATTTAATTAATACTGTTAGTTGAATAGTGCCTTTATGATAATTGTTCATATGTTCTTATTAAATTTAGCATAATATAATTTATGATATTACAAGGGTAATTTTCTAAGAGTAAATGATTTCATTTTATCTTTGGAAAATGGCTAAAAGATTTGAGAGCCCTCATCCAGCCATTTAAAGTCCAATAAAAAATGGGAATAAAATAACAATTTTCTTTGTCTTTCTACTAGCTTGAAATATTAATTATAGGGGGCAACTGTCTTCAAACTGTTCTATTGTCAATAACTATTATAGGGCTATTTATTTATTGTTTCCATCTAAATACGGACAAGAATTGCACTTGGTTAGATAAAGACCATCAACTCATAAGATAACTCATACAAAATTTATCAATACATCTTACCAATATATTTTTATTCATATCACTTTATAGATGGGTGAACCAAGTTCAAGTTTTGAATATAAAAAAATTAAATCTAATCATATGTAAATTTAATCTAAGGATTATCATTGACCTTAGATACACAATACTAATGACCAAAGATGAAATAAAACCAATGGTACATGATTTTAAGCCTATTTACATTCATAAGTATATTTAATATTATTTTAATAATGATCTTTTTCATTTAACAACTTTATAATTTTTCTTTAAATACATTCGAGTTACCAAGGCGAATACCAATTGTTTGTGTATATCTCTATTAGTAAATGCAGGAGGTAAAAAAAACCCAACCTTTTCCGTAGATAACCCTTATTGATTTGAAGATTTTGATGAGGAATTTGATTTTAAATTTCTGTTGAGATATATGTACCTAAAACAATGACCATCAAACACTATTTATATAAAACTGTCTATCGATCAGAAAATATTTAATATAAATATTCTGCTTGTTTAGAAATCCCATTAAAAGTCATTTGATTCTTGAAACAAAAGCTATTAAATCTTGTTATGCTATCATTAAGAAAATTACACACAGAAAAGTCAAATGATTAGAACCAAGCTATTGCTTCAGGCTACAAATCTATCCAAATAAATAATAACAAAAATGATAATTCCTCAGCAATGAAGTGTAATATCATCTTCAACAATTGAGAATGTGTTTGCTTTGTGACAGCTAAGGTTTAATTTCTGGTTTAAGTTTGAGATAAATTACAATTATTTTTCCAGTTAATTAGAGCAAAAAATTTATTAATGATAGAACTTGATTCCTTTTAAGCCAAAGCAGCCATCATATTTGCTCTTACAAAAAAAATATATTCTGGTATAGAAGTTGATACTTGATGCTACCAACACTAGTGATATTCCATCAATTCTTTTAATTAAACTTTACCAGATATTGGTTTCATAAAGTTGTATACATTACTTTAAAACTGAATATATTGTGTGATGCATGAATATATAGTTGCATGAATATATTATAATGTGATGTATAAATATAATACTAAAAATGTGTGACTTTCAATTCTTTTGTTTTTGTTAAGTAAGATGCTTAAAATATATGTATATCATGCTTTAAATAATATTCTTGAAAGAATATCTTTTTAAAAGGATATTATTTGGCCTGGATGACTGCCATCATTCATATCTTGGGAGTTGTCAAAAATATCACTCTTTCTGAAACTATTGTAGCTATCAGCTGGTGACTTGGGAGAAACTCTGTCAGAGTGAGGTGGTGACTGGTTCATCATTCTGGACTCCCAGAAATTGTGTTCCCTCATGCCAAACGACATAATATCTGAGTGGGTTAGACTAGGATTTGGAATGGCAACACTTGTAGGCAGCATGGGTGGAAAAAGATGTGGAAATGAAGACATCATAGATGGACGATCGTGATCCAGAGAAAGCTGTGATGGCATGAAACTATCCTGGAGTAATGCCGATTTGGCGCGTGGTGACAACCTGGTATCTGTTACCTTTGTTCGCTTCTTTTTGGGTGTGCTGACTATAAGAGGTAGTGCTTCTGTCTGCTCTGGCTCAGTAGCATACATGGGACCCATGACTTGGGCAGGCAGATAGTATGGAAACGGAGGATGGAATGGCATGGTTGATGGATTACTCACGGAAATTCGAGGAAAGTCATTATCATTTCTGTGAAGAGGTTCAAAAGCACTTATTTTATCTGACAGGCGGCTGGATATACTATGTCTAAATTCAGATGACTGCTCAATCAATGAGGATGATGTCACTTCCGCTTTTCGTTCTAATTTAGCTGCAGACAATGACTCTTTCACAGAATCGACTGATACACCATTAGTAATAGTGTCACTGATTTTGTTTTGAGGAAGTGTATTTTTTTCCAATAGTTTATTAACAGCATTATCTACCACTTTATTTATAGCCTCAACTATTTCAGTTTTTATAGAGTTAGCTAAAGCATGTAGATCAGGAGATTGAGCAGTACCTGTTTTTTTACCCGAGCTCTTGCTTAAAACTTCTTGTTCCTGGACCAGTTTACTAGCCTGTCGAATGAAATGACTTGGATCCCATTCATTTCTACATGTGTTTCTTATGATATCATAGCCATTTTCTTTGACGCAGTTTTCCTTCTCAATTTTGCAGCCATGGCTGAGATGTTCATTATTTTCTGAATAACCATGAAGAAGTCCATCAGAATGAGCACTATGTAATTGTTGTTCATCTTCACATAGATCATCACATTTTTGTTTGACGACTCGAAGTTGATTTTGGAGTTGTTGAATGTGCTCCTGCAATGCTGCCCTCTCAACTTTACGATACTTTGTTTCAGGGCCGCCGAAGTTTTTCGCATCATGTTGTTGGGGCTGGTACTGTTTTCTTTTCTGGCGCTTGATTTCTGGGGATGACCGGTTAATTTCGTCACAATTAATTTGAGACATTGGTCTCATACTAGTGATAATGTTTTCTACCCTCGCTCTCTTTGCTTCCTTGCTGTCGAGCTCCGTTTCGCCAGAAAGTCCATTTTGAATATCATCGTTTGCTTCCGGAGAACCTAGTGCGGTTGCTATCTCAGAGTTATTTATTTGTTCTTCTGTATCCACGTCAATGTCACTATCGTCACCCGAATAGTTATCTGCATTCACAGACCAGTTATCATTGTCAGAATTAGCAGCACTAGTATTTGATTTAGCACGTAGCATGGAGGATATCATTTCAGAATTTTCACGATCTTCTGCTACGCAATAACTTTTAATGGTGTTGTTATTCTCTAACTCTTTCCTATCTTTACTTTGAAGTATATCTCTAAGCAATTGTGTTGTATCACCCGATAAGGTATCTTCTTCAGGCTTCATACTTTATTGTACATACACACCTGTAAAAAAGTCCAAAAAATCTTTAATATATCAGAAAAAAATACTTAAACGGCCCCGTTATTGTCTTGTTGACACGTGACTAATATTCTTAAAAGAGTGAAGAGATATAAAATATTTAAGACAGAGTGCCACCTGAGAATAGTTAGAAGAGATTTAATTTCAATATAGATTTAAATCCCAAGAGAAGATATACATATATATTCATACATAACGTCGCACAGGAACTAAAGACCCAGAACAATAGCCCTCAATCTCCAGCTTATCTGTGTGTACGATCACTATTGTATTTTACAAGATAAAAAATATTTTCAAAAGATCAAAGAAAAAGGACTTTTAAACAAATACAGTCTTAATTTAAGTGCAAAATAATGGCATCTTAGAAATTCTTAAAAAATATTGGTATACTATTGTGTGTATACCTACTGTAATATACGTTAAAATATAATAATAAATCACAAGATAAGAAAACATGACACTGCGGGGACTATTTATTGCATTGTATTGTTCTATACACTGACATGCATATCACGTATCAATTACCTGTATAATGCAAAATGAACGTTAACTTATCTATACCATACCGATATCAAAATCATATATCTAATATATATATATCGTTATGAAAACATCACATTCATACCAACTCAATCAATCTATCATGGAGTTCAAAGCGATCGATATTGAAATATTTAGGCTACATTTACTCACAAGGAAGTTAATTTTAAAAAAAATAAATACCAATAAATGTAAGACAATAAAAAATAATTTATGTAATAATAATTTTACATGGTAAACCATTGCGTCTAACCATAAGAATATACTGTAAGTTTTAAAGTGTGTTGGCCCCTTACCGTTAAGTTTTGCCCGTCCTCTTACGGCGATGGCTCTTCAATAAATGACTTATCCTAAGGCGATACGGTACGATATAAGCTCTATATGGTTTAGTGCACCCTACGAAAGCAGCTGTTGCCTATCGTTTGGATGATCAAGGAATCAATCAAGCAGCGGAAACTTAATTTATAAAGTGACAAGTAAAGTAATGGTCAATGGCTATTCGACCACCTGTCTAGCACGAAGGGGCTGGCGCAAATACCTTTCTCCAAGTGTCATTGGCCGCTTCAAGACGATCTGACAGCAGCAGTTTGTGACAAGCTAGCCGAACCCTTTTCGTCATCAAGCCGAGAAAGCGGCAGTGAACGATAGAAGAGTGGTGACATTGTTGCCATTGTTTGTTACACTCACCCTGTTTCATGACCACAAATTATTTTCAGTTTGTTTGCTGTGATGTTGACTCCTCCCACATTTCCCAACAATTTGAGGAATTAATCTCTGTCCTTTTTGTTTACCTTAATGAATGTCACAAATCTGCGTTTTACTAATCTTAAGATATATATTTTCAGGTGTAATAATAAAACGAAATCGATCATAAATAAAAAAAAATATTTAATAAGTTTTCTTCGAATGAACAATACCCGTCAGTGTTACAGTTAAAATCGAATCGTTCAAAATTAAATTCACAGTGAATTCATAATTCGTAAATTAAACTTTTAAACAGGCTTTAATTACAATTTAAAATTCCTAATTACGTTAATGTGTACCTAGGCATTTCAACTTTAAAACAAAACAGTTTAGAAATATCAATTGTATAGTTTGAATTCTATATTAATATCTGAGAAATATATTAGTATTCGGCATATATCTGGGAAAATATCTGGCTCAAAGTATATTTCGTTATCTAGTTAAGAATGAGAATATGTTTTCAATTTATTTATTTATAACTAAACGTGTGTTCTATGGATAATATCGGTTTTGTAAATAATGTGAGTTTAATGACGCCGACTGTCATTCATTGATTAAAGCATCTAAAATAAAATGAAGGTAAATTTATTTATTTAAAAATATCAAATAAAATCGGACCCTTTTACCTTTATATCGAGAAAAAAATACGTCTTTACCGAATTTCAATGCAATAATTAAAAAGGGACTTGAAATGCAGCCCCTATCTCACGTTTTATAAATATATTGAAAAGATATTTTAATAAATACACGTGAAAAAGGTCATATAACAATACTCGTATAAAACAAAAGATATCACATATGGTTTAAGATTGCCAGTCAGTTTGAAATGCGGGTATGCAAAAATTGAAATAAAGCCTCGCAATAAGATAAGGCTATTCAGAAATTATTCTGGTGTTCAATAAAGTTGAAAATGTATAATTTTTAAAATGAAAACAGAATATATACTTATCACTCTATATATACCGTACTGTATATCTTGTATTCAGCGCAACAATAATATCCCCTGATGCGTACGACACAATATCTTTACGTTTCCGAATTTTAATACTATTGTACGTATATAGAATATTAAAATGCGGAAGAAATTAAAATTTTAAGTACAAAACAATCTAATGATAAAGTAACTAGTCAACTCGTGACAAGGAAAGAGGTGGTTAGATTATAAATATTTTCTAATGTTGAATAATCGCTTAAGTTTCCCTCTTTTTCTTTGTACAATTAATGATTTCCTTTAAAATATTAACAGTTATAATATCATAATCGTGGTATTAAGCATCTTTATCGTCGGAGGGTACTAATATATATCGCACTAATCCCCCGACTTTCCTAAAGTGTTATCTTTTTATGTTTCATTTTCAAATTTTTAAAAAATATTGAAATGTTATAATTACTTTTCATCCTGTATAAGGACTTCAAAGCGCACCGCATTTACACTTTCTTTTTGACTTTTGATAAATAATCAAAAGATAGCAACAAAAAATAACTCGATGTCCATACGAAAATGTTGGCTGAGATTCAGATAATAGTTCCCATCAAGTCTGTTGTATTAATACCGACCCCACCCCCTCCATTTATTCAAAACACATGTTTTGTGTTGAAATAGCCGCGAGATTTAGATGTCCGAAAACATATTTTTAATTGAAATTGGTCTTTGGGTTTTAATGGTCACCTACAAATATAAAGAGGGCGGCGCTATAAATTATTTTATTTAGAGACATATTTTACATGTATGATCAAATCTTGCGAAATATTTGTTCCGCAACTTCGAGAATCCTGTCCATGACACTGAATCGCTATCTCCTCAAATTAATACGGGAAATTAAATAGACCCTCAAAGGGAACAGTTATACAGTGCCAATTATTAGTATTTGGAAAACCTTTCGTGGCCCTCAACACGTTCCTGTCTCAGTTTATCTACCCTTATACGCACAAATCACAATAGCAGACGACGTAACATAAATTGGCAGGTGCGGGTTTCACTTGAAATTTAGTGGTATCTTTTTAATCCTGCTTCATTGCATAAGCTATTTATTTGAAACAAATTATTTAACAATTATAAAGATTGTCTTACCATTAATAAAGAATGTCAAAAAGTCCCTCTCGTCCGGGCTATGATCATAACTGTGTGAATCTCGATTTGGAATACATGAATAACATCTCTTGACCTCATTATATTATTCTGTGACCTTTTTGCGCCTGCGCATTGCGAAACATCAATCGGCCGCCATGCTTTCGTCAAGACTTCGGTATCTTCCTCAATGTTGCAGGTGGTTTCCTGCCTCTAAGTTACAATTAGGAAATCAAAAGGCAAGTGGCATGGTTATTAAAACTGTTTGTTCCGTGTAGAGTACAATTACAGTGCAATGATTATACAATATGTTCAAAAATAAACCGAAAATATGAACCGGAAGTTGATATTTTGCCATGACTTTCGATTTTGTTTGCAATGACATTGAGGTTATAATAAATCATGAAATGTCGATTGGTCATATTATTCTAAACTGTCAGTGATAAGCGCACAGATCTCATCTAATATATTGCCATATTTTTAATCATATTTACTCTTTATGTACCTTCTATGTAAAGAAATTATTTATTAATTATAAAAAAGATTGTCTTGCCTTTGATAAAAAGGATAACCTAATGATAGGAGGATGTCTGTCCCTCATCATATCATGTCCAGACTTAGACTATACTATAGCCCCCTTTACACTTGGCCGGGGTGATTCGGGATAAGCGCGTCGCTCTGGGCACGGTACCAGGCAGTGATAAATTTCAAGAAATTGTCTCATTTACTAAGCTACATTACTCTGTAAAATAACAGGTCGCAGAACTGTGCCAAGCACCCCAAATAGGAAACTTCATAGAAAAGTTAATTTCAGTCCCAAAACATATTACCCAGTGAAAACAATTATGATGGTTGATTTAGTTTGAGCAGCCATTATGACAGAACTGTTAAAGTATGAGGTAGGAAAAAAGGTCACTTAGGTTACTTTCGCGCATGCGTAGTTATCCATACTGATTACTGAAATCGTTCTCAGACCGGATAACACAAAGAAAATTTAACCCTGCCACTCCTGGCTCGGTGCCGACACCACCTCATTTCAGTGGGCCAGATTGGCACGGTAGGCTACTCAGTACAGCATGCTTATGTTTGACCCGTTTACACTACAAAAGAATTAAGGGTGCTGTGCCAGGCAGCCTACCGTTCCTGGTATGCTTATAATTTGTAATGTTAACAGATTTATTAGTATGAATATGATCAAAACAGTTCACAAATCTGTATTCAGTTTTCAGGACTATGGAATCTTGATGTGGTATGCCAGTAGGCAACACCAGATTATATTTTGTGACCTATTAATATTATTGCGCCTGCATATTGATTAAGAATTTAAGTCCTTTAACTTTGTCGTAATGTTTTCTCAAACATTTTGTACCATATATACTGCAAGGCATGGCCGGCATGGGTCGAAATATATTTAATTTTACGTACTAGTAATAAGTATAACAACCTGTTGTAACAGGTGCAACAAAATTTTAGTAAATTGACCTCAACAGACCACAATACTCACAGAACACCTCACACAAATGGATGGAAGGGAAAAATTAACTACAAATAAATACAGCAAAAAGCCTCCATTTGCTCATGTAGGCCTACTCTTTGCAGTGTTTCATTTGATTAGACCTAATCCAGCTATAGTATAAACTCTGCCAGACTCCCCATAAAATTCTGTTCCAAATTATGACTGGTCAACAGTAGGCGCCTACTGTCAACAAATCAAATCAGGTTTAACTAGAGCTCTATTATAAAATTAGAAATCTATGAGTGACGAGTAGCCATCCCAGATTTCTCTCAAGAAGTTACTAGTTTCGTTCATTTTGAACTCATCAGACTTGAATGAAATTGTGCGGGTGTTCCCTTTATATAGTCGTCGAGGACCGGAGCACAAAACAGATCTCTGATGGACCTGCGTAGTGCTCTATCACCGGAGCAAATGCTTCCGTTTAATAGTGAACAGAGAGACGGCTAAAGAATTGCCGTTTATAAAATGCTTATTTGCATAGACTCGAAGGCTCCCAACCCATTTGTCTTTTGTCATTTAAAAGAATATAAACAAGTGGGAATTATTTGGATAACCGGACTTGGTTATCGAATTTGTGTGATATACGGTACTAAGCTTTTTTAGTGTTAGATTGCATAATTTGGAACTCCTCCAGACATGCACACTAAGTCTACAAGTAAACTTAGTTTTCAACTGCTATTTGGCAATTGTGCTGTCGGGTAATATTATCATGACGTGATAGAAATGCCTAGTTGTCTTGACTAAGTTTTGGAATTGCCATATATATATCGCGTATGTTGGCGCGGTAAAATGGCCGGGTCTCTAAAATGAGGAACCGATCAACTCTGTCGTTATAGGTTCTCCGTTATAAATGCCGGGTAAGGAATATGATGTGACGATCTGTCACGTAAATCTTCTGCTGGTTTGCTAAAAACATCTAAAGTAATAGCACTAGGGTTTTCAGTGATATTACGAAGCTTAAACACCTTTCCTCGCGTTGAGAATTGGTGGGCGATAGCCGCCATTGTTACGTCACGGGAATTCCCCTACCTAGCTCTATTATGTCAACATAAAAGTATATAATGACAATGAATTGCGGCTACATCACATCATAAGACACAAAATTGATTATGCTCAAAAATTATTGAATTGAAGGAGCGTAATCGCTAATATTTGGAACTTAGAAATTGACACAAATGGGTCGCAACGCATACAATAATGTAACATGAATGTTCGCGAGAGCACCATGCAGAGGGTGATAACCCTTGGGTCGGGGATTTGGACCAAATTTTTTCTGTGAGATGGGTTAGTACCCAGATACATCCGCACAAAATATTAGGTTGATTCAGTTGATACCAGCCTGGCAAATTGGAAAAATATGTTTTTAATAGAAAAATACTCAAAAATGGGCTAATTTGGAACTAAATTTGTATGATCTGTTATTCGTAAAATAATTGATTTGAACAGACGAAATTTTGGGCATTAGTAGGACTACCCAGGCCCCTCCTACACACCGAGTTTTAAGTTTCTACTGCCAATGATATCTTGGTACTGGCCAGATACGCAACTCGCTCTTAAAATTTAATTTAATGAAAACCAAAGTTTGAGAGGCTGTAGTTCGTTCTTGGCGGGGACTAGGACCAAAGTTGAGTGTTACCCACAACCAGCAAGCTTTCTACTAACAATATAAAAAATAAAAATGACCGGAACAGGCATAATAAAAAAAGCAGAAAAAAATTAAAAACACCAAAAACGAGGTTTAAGGTCCACTCGACACAAGCTAGGCAATTTTGGGACTATGATAAGTTTTATTTCAATAATTCGCGTACGCGAAAAGAGAGAATCTGTGAGATTGGATATTTACACAGAATAAGTCTTATATGAATATGATATAATATAAGTAAGTGAACACTTCTGCTAAAATATAGGTATATGCCGGAGTTTGGCATGTGTAGTCAGAATTATCCTTGATTGTCTGGAGTGCTATGAAACCAGTCCTGTTGTGATCTATGTCATCTTCCCCCTCGGGGATTTGAATATGAAAAGCATTACGTTCTCCTAAACAAGGACACCGCCAGATATTAAATGCTTCTCCATGAGGTTCTTCTTACCTGAGAATGTGGATAATAGATATATCAAGTTTATGATAGTCATGACTGCCCATAAATCTTTACGATGATCTGCCCCTAAGTACAGATCTTACCATGGACTCTATAGATGGACAGGCAATGTCCACAAAACCTTTAGAATTCTGTGCCTCTGTAAAAGGAGGCCTGACAATCGTGACTAAAATAAAATTACCCCCCACCTCCCCTAACTCAATTACCAGTATTAAGTTTAAAATAAAAAAAAAAACACGATATCAATTCATAATATTTCTATTAATCTTGCTAATCTTTTTTTTCAAACTATACATAAATATACTACTGGTGATTGGGGTGTAAATATACCAAAACATCGTCTTGTGTACTTCGGACTGCGAACACGCCCATGTGAATCCGAAAAAAAAAACATGTCAAGTTTTCGTTAAAAGCAAACCTACTAAAACACCCTTTTATTTTTTACTTGTGTACAATTGTTCATCATTACAGACATTATTATACCTGAACTTTATTTTCATAATTTTCATAATTTTAAAATCCTTCATACTTGCGAGAATTTGGATTATTAAGCAGAACACAAAGGCTTGCAAAACTACGAAAATATTGAAATCGATCATTTTAAAATTTTCAACTGCTGCATTTGGAAATTTCAAAGTTCTAAACTGGAGAAATTTGTCACTACCGGATAGAAATACTTATTATTTGAAAAATTACTGTGTAACTATAAGAATACAGTAAAATCTAATGAGGAGTTCGAGAAATTACTTTGTATGAAATCCTGCAATGTCTAGAATCACTTCACTTGGTTTACCGTTGCCTGTCCATCTTTATAGGGTTAATGATCTTACTAACCGTGGTCTGATCACTGCAAAATTATGCATGACTTATGACATTCCCTACAGCTATCCAGCGAACGAAAACGTTATGATTTTTGACCAAAGTACCCTATTTGACAGGCATGTTTAAATAACGAGTATTAAGTAATGGTTGTGATCATTGGTGAAAATGCGCTGATTGTGCTGATATAAAAGCTTGCCATGGCAGCCCATACATTTTTAACCTGCTAGTTACTTCAGAATACAAATGAGAATAATAGTTTTCTGATTCTGCAGAATTGTACAACAGTAATTTTACGCCCCTTCACTACGATGATCGTGAACGTCCGATTTTGTTACAAAAACTTTATGATTTTTACCAAAATGACATATTTGGTACGAGGAACGCTCAAATAACAATAAATATAGTACTAATGTTGATAATCGATGGTCATTGTTACTCTTTAAGATAGTCGTCGATCATCAGTAAAAGAAAAATCGCATGGAAAACACTGCTTTTTACATATTTTCAAAATATTGTAGCACACTAGTGGGTTTAGTTCCGGTCAATTTTTTTCTTCTGACATATACTTAAACGAATGCCCTTCATAACCACACCCGGCAGTTCTAGATCAGACCCGCCAAGAAGCCGCTACATGCATTTTAGGATGACACAGTTTTCAACATACGTAAGATGACCACTTTAAGATAACTCACAGAAAATTCCACACGATCAATTTATTCCAAAACGACTGTAGGATTTTTAGTCGACCACTTGACCTATCATACCTGACCAATATCAAAATTTTACGATCACAAAATTTTGAGTAGGAGCGTTTTGAAATTTGGGCAATAAAATGGTCGAAATATGGCAAATTTTGACCCAAAACAACAATTTCCAGCTATACCGGAAGTTGTCATTTAATTTTTTTTTCACTGCATCGCGTGACTTCTGTCGCCTAGGGGTCCCCATAGACCAAGTATATTTGAAAATCGCTGACCCCCCGGGTTATCATTTTTTTCAATTTTTGCATGGTCCTCTCGCGGACGCGTTCTTAAACTGATTTACATTTAATCGTTTCCGTTTTAATTCTAATTTCCAATCAGCTATGTTCGGCGAAATATGCCAGAATCTCTAGCATCTTGTCATTTTAGTCTTCATAGTATTTATTGTGATGCTCTTTGCCGTCACCGTTTGACATGACTTATGGAATAGGTCTAGCCTTGTTCTTCGAGCCCCTTTTTACAAATGGGCCAAAGGCATTCTGGTACATGATTTGCGTATCAATGGTAAAATGTTTATTTGTCTTGAATATCTTTTCTTGGTAAGGCCACAACATCACTGTTGATTAAAATTGGCAAATAATTTGTGTTTTCAATGTGAGTTAGAGACTTAAGCCAGGCTGACACTTGCACGACTTTTGGTCACCATTTTGTCGTGGCATGTCGTGCCATTTTTGGTCACGAACTGGGAGGCTACCGCACTGTTCACGCATAGTTCACGCATAGTTCACGACTAGTTCACGCATAGTTTACGACGATTTCAAGAATGCGTGCCCATCAGTGTCAACATTGACACGAACTGGCCCGACGAATTCACGAATAGTTTGCGCATTGTTTACACACTTCTCGCATTGGCCCGATGAGTTTGCGCGGTTTGGACGGTGTCGTGCCGACTTGGACACACCATATTCGTGAACTATTCGTGGCAGTTCGTGACAGTCGTGGCATGGCGTGCACTGCCACGCACTGGCACGCATCCTCCCGCATCGTCACGACGTGTTCCCGAACAGTTTGCGCATAGTTCACGACCCGTTTGCTGATTTTGTCGTGACAAAAATTTTGAACATTTCAAAATTCTCGTCCAGACATGGCACGCAGTCACGACGGGTTAACGCACACTTCACGCCAGTTTACGACTAGTTTGCTCACTGGCAAGACTTGAGCCACACCCATTCTTGTATTTGTTTGTTTGTTGTCTACAGGCCGCAATTCTTATTGCATTCTTTTGGTACTTTTCATACTTATTCTTTGTACCACAAGTTATTTCCCTATTGTTTGGGGTCAATGCTAGTATCACTGATAAGGATGAAATTGGCAAGACTTTATGACCCCGAAATATTATCTTTTTCCTCCGACATATTAAATTCTAAAACATTCTGAATGATTCGTCTTGAACTTGGGATAACTACATGTCCTGACCTCAAGGGGCAGAGCCAATTTTTGTGTTTATTGTTTACAGGCTGCAACTCTGAATGGATAAACTTGGTACTTGGCATATCTATACCCTAAGAGTGTCAACTATTGATTTTGGTAAATTCCCAAACCCCAAGGGTCAAAGCCAGTGAAATATTGTATGTTTTTAAATTTAATGAAAGAATTCATATATTGTTAAATCAAAGCAGAGATAATAAATAATATAGCATGTTTTGATCGATTTCCAGTGATTTATGACATAAATTAATGCATGAATTTCACACAATGCCCAATAATGCTTTTTCAACAGCAAAATATTGTTTGATTAAAATACAGATCTATATTTGGTTTCCTTTTTATACGCCCACATGGAAATGTGGATGTATATTGTCGCCCCCCCCCCCCCCCCCGTCTGTCCATCCGTCCGTCGGTCTGTCCGTCCACAATTTCTTGTGAACACTCTAGAGGCTAAAGTTCATATCCGATTGACTTTAAATTTATACACAGTGTTGAAGGTTATGAGACAAACAAGTATATTGAGTTTCAATTAATTTTGATAACTTGAACAGCATAGAGGAGAATTTTATCAAAGCCCAACCAAATTCGAATGATTTTCTAATAATTACATAATGGGTTGTTACTTTAATCAAATTTTAGTGTATTATAAATGTTTTATTACCGAAAAAAGTAAAATATGCAACAACCCTTGTTGGCTGCCCGGACGATTTAGCTGCTGTGGGCGTATGTTTCGTTGCCTGGCAACCTATCTTTAGTTGCCTGGCAACCTATCTTTATCCTTCCGATGACCTCCACTGCATGAAAATCTTACCAGTTGTAATGGTAGGTCGCGTCAGGGTGTTACACGTGCGGCATTTGACCTTATGGCGTCAGACTTTTGATTAACCAATAAGCGTTGATGTTTCTACTAGAATACTCAAAGTTTGGTGCACAGCACACCAAGAACTTGCGACAACAGACCGCTGCATTGGCCACAATGTGAATTATATATAACTGTTTCAGATCCTAGTGTAGTAAAGACAAGTGAAACAAAAGGGTAAAACAGCAAAAAAGATTCAAATCACAGATTTTTGGACTTAAAATTTAGTGGTGTTGACTTTAATTGTTTTTTGTTGTGGATGTAATGGCAACATTTTCATATTTCCAGAGGTCTGAGGAACAGTTATTGTACTTTCCATTGGCTATGTTCAAACTAGTTTCAATTATTTTTTTTGTTAAACTTAGAAGTGATTGATGATACAAGAATAATGACGTTTTGGTTATGCTGTGTACTGGTTTATGAATTTAATCACTCTCTACTGTATATGATATACATGATATATTTTTGCAACTTGCTGGGTTAGCTGACTGGTTATATTATACTGTATGTAAGCTCATTTGGATTTATTAAGAATAAAGCTATTGTCTCTGTCAATAAATGAATTGTGATTACCCTTCATTCAGAGTTTTTCAGATCTTACGAGAACTAATAAAAGCAGAAAAGAAAATTTAGATAGATTAGGGGAATCTGTTAAGAGAGTTCTTTATTCTGCTCTGTTGCCTCACATATAAAGTAACTTTTTCTCAAATGTCTATGCCTGTGTTCATAAATCATCCTGGGGGGGGGGATGGCCTGGTGGTCTAGAGTGCTGCGCTCAGACCTCTAGCTTGCCGGTTACCTAGTGTGAGCGTATGTGACATGGAGATAACTACTGTTTGATTCATCCTAAATTTTAAACGGATTTTGTCGATTATGAACATACTACTGAATAATTGTTATTAAAATCTTACCTGTGTGTTTGTAATGAACTCCCGTTAAATAAAATTCATCGCACAACTAATTATCACAACAATGAACACAAGTTCTCTCGTGAAAAAGTAGACTATTTACTTGTAATTTCGACAGAGTAGAAATGTCAACAATGTCTCGTCACGTGTTGGACGAATCCAAACTACCTGGTTAACATTGACAGGTAGTTTGACAGCCACGTGCTGTAATCAAAACATACCGCAATCATTCTGATCAGGTGCGTTTGAGCGACGAAAAATATCAATTGAAGGCAAATACATAGGAGATCTATATGGAAACCATTGATCGTCAGTCTATCAAATTTTATTCGCAATGATCAATTATCATTGATTGGACGGATATTCTTAAAAATATGGTCATATATAAACTACAAATATATACTATTTTCTTTATGTTATAAATAATTTAACAAGGAACATGAGGCTAACCTCCGACGTCTCTGAGTGTATTTTTAATTTGATCGCATTCTCTCGATCGAATAATAACCGCTTCCGTAATATCAAGCGTGTTGCCGCTGCACTCAAAGTGCCTATTAGCTGGGTATATAATGCCACTAAGCCCGTAAGACCCCGTAAGAAGCGGAATACTAATTCCCGATTCGACAGTTTCGACCGAAGTGTGATCAGGGAAACTATCCATAGTTGTTTTTGTCGCCTGCGTATTCAAAGAAACATATCCCATCCGAGCCGCTATAATCAAATAATCAAAACAAAATATTTCAAAAGGTAAAGCTTTAAAATTTGTAGAGATTTTACTAGAGTAGAAGATGTAAAAGTAAAAGACGGTAACAAAATACAGGAATACGGGGAGTTATTTGCGAACGCTCAAACTCAAAGCCAATTGTCGTAAAGGTACTTATTGTCGTTAAAGTACCCAGAGGCGTTTCGATTTTCTATGCTGACACCCCTAAATACGAAATGAAATATACCACAAAGTGACGTAACCAGCTTCCATATTGGATTGGTGTTTGTCTTTGCTAAGTTTTATTTCAATTTTTCACGAGAGAACTTGTGTTCATAGTTGTGATAATTAGTTGTGCGATCGATTTTATTTAACGGGAGTTCATTACAAACACACAGGTAAGATTCTAAAAACAATTATTCAGTAGTTTGTTCATAATCGACAAAATCCGTTTAAAACTTAGGATAAATCAAACAGTAAGTGCGACTTATCAACCTTGTGGGTTTCCTCCGGGCACCCTGGTTTCCTCCCACTGCTAAAGACCCCTACGCGCAAGCGAATTATTGAAATAAAAATTTAAAACCATACATTAGTCCCAAAATGACCTAGTTTGTAGTCATGTGCCCTATTGGCAAGACTTTTGAACACAAATACAGTTCGGGTCTTCTTCAAAGCCAGTGCAGGAATTCAGTGTCAAAACACTGCCTGAAGACTTTACTGAAAATTATCTCCAGAATATACAAAAGTGATTGTGTTAAATTCAAACCTTTCTTGATTATTTGTCAGTTTGAATTATTTCGTAATTTGAACACAGTTATAAGATGGGTTTGGTGCAATGTTATAGAGTGTTTTATTTCTTTACTACAATATTTCAAGTGTTAATTGATATTTCTCATTGTGTGATAAACACCTGTAACCTGTTTTATTCTATAATGTTATTTCTCCTCTTTTTCTGATCTGTTGCTTGCATTCTTGTCTGTATTGTTGTGACAGGACCAGGCTTGTCATCATGTTTGGAAGAAAACTGTCAAACGTTTTCATCACCAGTCATTATTTTCACTTGAGGTCATCAATTCACAAGACCTTAGATTGTAAAGTCAGACAAATATATGCAGGTCTACTGATATGATATTTGGAATATTCTCTATGTGAAACATGATGATGGTTACTTTTCTAATACATGGTGTGACCTTTGTTCTTATTTTACATCCAAATTTACACCTGCTAAAGTTTATGTGCAGTGGATATGCCCAAACATTAATATGGTTGGTTGTATATGGCTGTCACCCTGTCTGTGCTTCTACTTCTTCAAATCACATATATATATGTAGCTGGTCAGATGTGTTAGCAGGGTTATTGGTTCTATAAGAGTTTTAGAGACTTGATTATAGGTGCATTGATTGTTTATGTTTAGAGAAGTTTTTGCTATAGTTATATTCACTCTTAATGACTTTAACAAATTCACAAATCTGTATCTTGCTTTTTCGTGTACAATAATCATAGGGATGTCAATTCATGGTCCCCTAAGATTTACTTATTATGTTCCTAATATTTCCTGAATAGATTCTTACTGGTTGAACAATTTGATCATAAGCTAAAGCTCAAATAACTATTATGGATCACTACAACAGAATAGCCGCAAGCCTGCATCCATCATCTCCTCATGATAAATATTCTTGATTGCTCAAATAATTATTCTGATTCAAAGAATACACCAGGGGTCCAATACATACAAATTCATAAAAGTTCTCTAATATATGGAGACATGCATAAAAATTCTTATTGAATGTATGAATAGTTTTCAATTAAAAGGCATATTTTCAATAGAAATTTTTAAATAATGAAGTCGTTTTTAATTTATTGGTTTGTTGTAGATTTCATTTTACAGATGTCTTGTCTGAGTTCGGTGTTAAGCAGTTTCTGCTTAGGTTATAAATGCAGAGTGATAAACGATTTGATTGCCCAATGCTTTATGCAAAAAAATAAATGTGCAAATAATTAATGAGTTTCGTCTATTTATTATGGGATTGAGTATAGGGGGCAGCACAGCCTCACTATCAGCTTGTTCTATTGTATCCTGATCATACTACAGTATAAAGATGCACTTTAAATTTAATATTAATCTAGGATATAAAAGAAACTATTTAACTCTATTTAATATCACACTACATACAGAGAAATATTTTATTCTGTGTATTGATTTTGATTTAAAAGCATTATTTAGGGCGAGAGCAATATGTTTCATCTTAATATCATTTAGTATAATTATTATCTTTATGGTCTGAATAAGGCTGAGTGCTTCATTATTTTCTCACACACAGCTGTAGGAAATATAATTGGAAGATTTTATATTAGAAGTTGGAATAATTTAGATGCATGAATGATAACACACTGGTCCTACCTAGATTGTGTCATCTCCAAGTAAAGTGAGAATTGCGCTGTAATTTATGAGAATATTAAAAGTATGTGAATGTTTTGTTGTACATAATATTGATGATATGAAGGCTATTAGTTACTAGTTCTTGAGAATATTATACAATATAAATGTGATTGATCAGGCCCCAAGTTCACAAAGCATTCTCAGACTTAAATTGAGAATTTACTCAAATTTTAATCACTGTTTATGAAAAATATCTTTGATCCAGAAACACAAAACTTTGCACAAACATTTTATCTTATTGGTGTATTAGATATATTAAAACAACAAAATTTGTTTAAAGGGCTTTATTTTAGTTTAAATAAGGCGAACTATTTTGATTAAGTTCTCAACTTAAGTCTGAGAATGGTTTGTGAACTCAGGGCCTAGTTAATTCATATCAAATAAGAATATTTTATAATAGTTCTCCTTTACATTTACCAGCAATATTCCAATTTAAAGATAGAGGCATTATTACTGAGGCAATTGTCACCAGTTAGAAATAAAATAATTTTGAAATATATATATATATATATATATCCGTCAATTTAAAGGGGATGGGAATATACATACAATATAGTGCAGATCTGGTATTCTATTGTTGTTATTGCATGGAGGTCTGTGATTGTTCCTGCTACTGGGTTGTTCAGTTATTTTGATCAACTTCTTGTGTGGTCTCAACCTAATAGGTACATGTACAATGCTATTTATTACCATTAATCAATTGATAGGTTACCAGGCTAGAACATGAGTACAATTATACAAAGTTCTGACAATGAACTGAATATCCTACATATCTCAAAGAGTCAAATGAGACATCCAGAATGTACCTATTTTTTTTTGAGATTTAACAAAGATATATATATATATATCTACTGTTACTCAAGAAGTAAACTTGACCACGAATGTTGTCATAGTAGACATAGATATGTTAAAACCGAGGGGTACCTCTACTCCAGTAAACTTTGTTTAAAGTAACATCTTGTTGTTAGACAAGGTCACACTGGTGTACCGTAACTATTTTAAAGATCAGTTTAGCTTTCTTCTAATGGAATGTACTGTTTTCTTTAGTTGTATTGTGAAGATATCTTAATCTCTTGAGCATCTGATATGTTAATGACATGGAGATGACTCTGGTACAAATACACAAACTTCTAATTACACTAGAAATAAATCTCAAGTTGAATTTCAAATTAGTGTAAAGATTACAGACCACACAATTTGTTGAAATTTGTGTGGGTGTGAGGAGGAAGTATAGTATTAAGCTATATGGTGTGTATGTTTTGGGTTGTTTGCCAGAGTCACAATTTCTATATTGACTAGAGACTTACTATCCTAGCTTATCAAACTAAAGAACAGACGAAACATTTATATACTGGTGAATAGAGACTATACATAGCCACATTAATTTATTCCCAAGTATGGGTAGACCTAGTTGACAGAGTACCAGTCTCTAACTAGCCACAGGGTGGGAAAATCACTCCAATTTGTTGACACAATGCCTGAAACTGGGAACTTAACCTTAGAGTTTGATTTCAAGAATGCAAAGATTCTCTTAAGTAAGCAAGAGATGTAGCAAGCCGAGTGCAAGGTAGCTTCTGAGGTCTTGTGGCTATTAACAAATTGTGGGTATGTAATGATAAACTGGAATCTTGTGAAAATTTTGACACTAATTGTCTAGATGTGACCCCTGGTATTTGAAAATGGACAACATTGTTGACTTTAATTGTGTTTGATGTAGGCTTATTGAGAACAAAAAAACACATTGATTTGGAAATTATATTTCGGAAGATTTTAGAGTTTTTATCAAAAACAGAATTTCTTTTATTTTAAAGATATCAATCATCTATTAGAACTTTCTCAATGTATTTTTATCTGAAAGTATATTAAAGCTCTTAATTTTATTTTTTAGATCATCATCTAGGTTGCTATCTTAGTCCGCTCTTGAGCTAGCCCTAAACACTTATGCATTATAAAGCATGTGTAATCTAATGGCAGCTACTGTAAAATTTTATGATTGTCAAAATAGTTCCCTGTGGGTGTCTAGAATAGTAAAATGATATACTGTTTTTGATAACAATTATAATTTTCTGGTTGCATTGATAAGTTTAAATGTATGCCAATTGTCGAGTAAATATGCATGTCTTTACCATTGATATACCATACTCGTTATTATTATCTATTTATTAAGATGAATGCTAACAACCTGCTCATCAATTCACACATAACAAAATCAAAAGTGTTCATGTCATTTCTCTGTATACATGTACCTCTTCACCTTAATCAATCTCATTACTTAAATAATTTAAAGTACTAGTCAAACAACAACTTGTTAGATGTTAGACAATTAGAACTACTGATTGACTGGCCATCTGACCATTGTATTATGTAATAGATTTTCTTCTTGGACAATTGGAATTTTGAATGAAGACAACCTGAAAACACAATTCTTCACATATTCCATTTTTTTAATATCTTATATGTTGACAAAATGGATTTGAAGTTTTTTGAAAACATTTTTTTTTCTTTTTCAGCTGCATCAAAAAGTAGTAAATCAAATACTTGGTGAGTCAAATTCCTTATTCAATGAATATGCTGTTTCAGCCTTTCCTGATCTTTCTTGTCTGTCATCCAACCACTAAGGTTTTATATTTTCAACTTCTTCTTGGGGTGAACTGCCTGACATGGCCCTGATTGTACGAAAAATCGCTTTTGTAATTGTTTTTAGCTTGTTCTCTATCCGTCTCTTGCCTGGCAACCACTGGTTTTATTTACATTGTGTTTTCCTTATAATATACTGATCGCCATGGAAAACGCATCACTTAGTTTTTCGTATAACAAAATGATCCTGTAAACATATCTTGTTTATTTTGCTTCTTATTGTGAACAATATTCAAATGGGAAGACATCAATAACAACACTTTTGTACACTTATGGATGTTTAATCTGTAATCAACGGTATAAACTCAGAGGGGTCAAAACCAAAAGTATGACACAGATGTCAGTAGCGCGTGTGTCCTCTACGGACTCTTACGCACGCCATGCATTGACGTCGCATGGAATTAACCAATGTTTGAAAGAAGGCCTGGGGCAAATTGTTCCATTCTTGGACAAGAGCAGCTTCTAAAGCAGCAATGGTGTGCATCTGTGGTCTCTGATACAGACTGCGTCCAATCTCATCCCAGACATGTTCTATCGGTGCCATGTCCGGAGACATGGCTGGACAGTCCAAGACATTGATGTTGTTAGCAGCTAGGTAGTCAATACTAAAACGGGCGGTATGCTGACATGCATTATCAAGTTGGAAGTGCTGAAGTTGTGAGTGAGCTCGAAACATGAGAACAACAAGTGGTTGCAAGACATGATCATGGTGTAGGCTACAGCATTAAAGCAACCCCTGCATAAATATATGGCGGTCCAGTGATGAAATGTGAAACTTCTCGACACCATTACACTTCCCCCACACCATCGATTCTGTACGAAGGTGCAGCAGTCTGCAAGATGCTCCCCAAGATGTCTCCATTGGCACACACGTTGACGGCCATCAGTGTGATAAAGATTAAAGCGACTCATCACTGAAGAGCACACTTTGCCAGTCTACTCTTCTCCATGTCTGGTGTCCTTGAGCCTATATCAAAAGCCGCTGACGGTGATGATCCCTGAGGATAGCTCCAACATAAGGTCACCATGCACAGAGCCCTACTTACGTTGTTGGCACTTACTGGTCCTTGTCTTCCGACAACAGCTACACCTGTTCGAGTCGCTGGGCGGAATCTGTCATGCAGATGAGTGACCTGGATGAAGCTGTCTTTAGTCTTGGTTGTAATGCGTTGTGGATCTGGACGTTGACGGACCAGGACGCTTACGGTCACGTGTTGATCCAGTAACTCGGAACATGTTCCACCAACCTTACAATAGTGGACTGATGAAAATTTAAGTGTCTGGCAATATTCCGTGTAGACATGCAAGCCCGGGACATTCCAATGGATTGGTTCCATTGATTTTCAGTAAGTCTTGACATCTTTAGCTCGATTCCTTCACATGTCCAACAACAAATTACGACACATTGACTTTTAACGGTTCATGTACTGCACATTAAGTTGAAAACATGCTTTTAAAGGGCTCAACCACAATGCTGGACGTGAATATTGGGTTTTTCATGTGCATCTCGTCCAATTTTGGGGGTGCACACAGGCCGATATTTTTTTTGTTTGGGAGCATTGTGTGAAGCAATAGTTCATAGTATTGCATAATATTATACATACAAAACCACCTAGTAATAAAATATTTGGGGAAAAAAGTGATGTGTTTTCCATGGCATTCAGTATATTTTAGTGATGGGCCGATATCAGATATTTACAGCCAAACATATCGGCCGATACAGATAAATACCGATGGTGGTGGGTATTAAAATATTACGCATTCAAATGCCTCGAATGGCACGATAATCTAAGTAGATATATGTCATCGTTAGTCAGTACTATTTTACCTGGGGAATCAAACACTAATATAGTAAAAGGCCCCACATTGCCAAGTCACGATTTCCTTGCCATCGTGGGTGCTAATCTATAAATAGACGCACATTGTTTAATATCATAAACAAGTAACAGCAGATCTATCTCTCTCTCTCCTCCAGCTAGAGTAACAATGGCTGATCTCTCTCTCTCTCTCTCTCTGGTATAACGGCAGACCTATCTCTCTCTCCCTAGTCCAGCTAGAGTATAACGACAAATATCTCTCTCTCTCCTAGTAACAACAGATCTCTCTCTTTCCCTCTGGTAGTGTAACAACAGCAGATATCTTTCTCTCTCTCTCTTCTCTTTCTCTCTCTCTCTCTCTCTCTCTCTGTCACTCCCTGGTAGTAAGGCAGATCTTGGTGGAAAACAATCTAGTATTTACGATTGCCGACAAAGCCGGTGTCATGTTTAAAACAATGTTTCCAGCCTCGCGAATGGTTGGATCTTAAAAAATAACGGAGATCATTAAAGTTACATTATTCAAGATATAGATTAGAACTAGCCATTCTTGCTATACTAGTACGAAAGTAGATGATGTAAAATGAATAATTTGAAAATTTCATTCAAATTACTCTTTTGCAAGCGAAGAAATAGGCATTTAAAAATTTGACCGACCTGTGCAATAATTTCGACCACGGTCCTGGTTGATCAAAGCTACGACTCGAAGCGTCTAGCCGCGCCATATTTGATTTACCGCTGAAACGTTTTAATCTGTTTAATATCGGAGCAATCTGATGCCATCCAAAGTTGATTAAGGCCTGGATCAGTTAATTAATGTCTAATTAATACTTTAGAAAACATTTCATGCCCAAATAAAGACCTGAACTAGGTAGATTTAGCTCTTGAATAATGCATGTTTAAGGGTTTTTCTACTGTTTATTTTTTCCTTTTATTAGGTCCCTATGAGAGTAATGTATTACCCGCAAGTCTAAATAGCAAACCACGCGGTGTGAGAGTCCCATGTTACCCGTAGGTCTAATAATAGCAATGATTTGTTCATAACTTAGATAATATTTTAAAGGTATTTACCGATTCATTTTGAACAGATATCGGCAACTCCAATACCTGCAAAATTGGCTCATATTGGTCGATACCGATTTCTTTAAATAGGCCAGTTATCGGCCAATTACCGATATTCTAACCCATCACTAGTATATTTTTTTGTTGAAATATCACATACTCTTAAAAGTGCTATTAGGTGTTCAAGAAAGAATAAACATAAACTGTTTATTTAGTCCAACCAGCTAGTAATGTGGACGTATATTATTGTCACCTGTATACATCAATCCACCAAACTTAAAGGGACAGTCCCGAATAGAACAGAGCCTCAAAAATAAAAGTCCGAGTACGTATGAAATTTAAACGCCAAAATATAGAAGACTGGTGTATATACTCTGACTCAAAATTTCAGCTCAAAATATTGAGTCCTTTGGACGTGAGCGTTAAAGCAGCTTATCCGGGCACGTAACCTTTTTAAGATTTCTGGGCAATTCTTTCGTTGGGTGACCCGATAATCTATTCCCGTTCCTTTAGGGGTCTACACGGTGAATGGTCCATGTGCAGTACTTGATAACAAAAGGTAAATTTTACCGACACATTATTTTTATAAAATAAAACTCTGGTTTTATCAAATCACCGCATAAGACAGTTTGGGACACCGGACTCCATTTCAATGGTCCATGTGCAGTACTTGATAACAAAAGGTAAATTTCACCGACACATTATTTTTATAAAATAAAACTCTGGTTTTATCAAATCACTGCATAAGACAGTTTGGGACACCGGACTCCATTTCAAGATGAAGACTGTGGGTTTAAGTTGTTTGAAAACGTATCACATATATTTAGTAAGTTGCTCGGCCCTAAGGTATGGGATCTTAATGGATTTTAACACAAAATTAAAGAGTTTTATTCTCAAAAACATCGGGATTGACCCTTTATTAACATATATATTCAATTCTTTTTAATGGGTTAATTCGATGAGATTTATCTTGATTGCATATATCAAATTTCAAATGGTAATTTTAAACACATTTCGTGAAGTTAACATAATTTGGGCTTGTTAAAGGATGCAGTTCAAAGTTTTCTGAGTTTTTATACGCCCACATTGAAAAAATCTTGATGATTTAGAGGCTAAAGTTAATAACCAGTTGACTTTAAATTTATACACAGTGTTTAAGGTCATAAAATGAAGAAGCCTGTTGATTTTCAGCAATTTCCGATAATTACTGTCAGAGTTATGGCCCTTGATCACTTCAAAAAACTTGTGGTCGCTCTAGAGGCTAAAGTTAATAACCGATTGACTTTAAATTTATACACAGTGTTTAAGGTCATTAGACGAAGAATCCTATTGATTTTCAGCAATTTCCGATAATTATTGTCAGAGTTATGGCCCTTGATCTCTTTAAAAAATCTTGTGGACGCTCTAGAGGCTAAAGTTATTAACTGATTGACTTTAAATTTATACACAGTGTTTAAGGTCATGAGACGAAGAAGCCTATTGATTTTCAGCAATTTCCGATAATTATTGTCAGAGTTATGGCCCTTGATCTCTTAAAAAAATATTGTTGACGCTCTAGAGGCTAAAGTTAATAACTGATTGACCTTCAATTTATACACAGTGTTTAAGGTCATAAAATGAAGAAGCCTATTGACTTTCAGCAATTTCCGATAATTACTGTCAGAGGAATGGCCCTTTATCACTTAAAAAAATCTTGTGGACGCTCTAGAGGCTAAAGTTATTAACTGATTGACTTTAAATTTATACACAGTGTTTAAGGTCATGAGACGAAGAAGCCTGTAGATTTTCAGCAAATTCTGGTTATTTCTGTGTTTAAGGTCATGAGACGAAGAAGCCTATTGATTTTCAGCAATTTCCGATAATTATTGTCAGAGTTATGGCCCTTGATCTCTTTAAAAAATCTTGTGGATGCTCTAGAGGCCAAAGTTAATATCCGATTGACTTTAAATTTATACACAGTGTTTAAGGTCATGAGACAAAGAGGCCTATTGATTTTCAGCGTTTCCGATAATTACTGACTGAGTTATGGCCCTTGATGACTTTCAAAATTTTGTGGACGCTCTTAGAGGCTAAAGTTAATATCCGATTGACTTTAAATTTATACACAGTGTTGAAGGTCATGAGACGAACCAATCTCCCAAACAGAGTTGTCTTCCCTTTCAGTTCACACTAATCTCTGCTTTCGGCTCAATTGACTACGCCACCAAGATTCTTGGTGAAGATGGACAATGATAAACAATACGATTTAAAACAAATAAATGATAATATATTTAATACTATTACCATACTGAAATAGAAATGGGGTCACAATTGCAAAGTAACAATGTATATACAGATATTACAGGGAACTCTTTTGCGTAAGATTAGCGGTGAAATGGTCGGAAATACGAACTGCGCATGTCGCTGTGCTAATTTTAGAATACAATACTATTTAATACATGTGGGTTTGTTTATCAGTACTACGTGATTGGCAGGCCCAACAATTAATTTAGAAATGTGTAGTTAATCCGAATCAAAGAATTCTTTGATATATGTTTGAAATAGGATAGAAAAATCACTTTGTGGGATAAACATTTCGAATTCACTAAAAAAAAAAAAAAATATAAGGTGTTTATAACGCCAAGAACATTTTCGCTGACAGGCGCCATTTTTGACCAAGTAGTAAATCATGTGATCGATGACCTCCGGGTCAAACATTATAGTGCGCGAGGTGACGGCAGAGTCGAATGCTGGATAGCAAGACTTGCGTGGAGAATGGAGACAAACAAGTATATTGAGTTTCAATGAATTTAGATAACTTGAACAGCATGGAGGAGAACTTTATCAAAGCCAAACAAATTCCAATGATTTTCTGATAATTACATATTAATGAGTTGTTACTTTTAATCAGATTTTAGTGTATTATAAATGTTTCATTACCGAAAAAAGTAAAATATGCGATAAGTCTTGTTGACTGCCCCGACGATTTAGCTGCTGTGGGCGTATGTTTCGTTGCCTGGCAACCTATGTTTTACCAACTTGATACTATTGACACTAGGGACAGGCTATAATTCAGATTTTCCAAAAAAAATGAATCTAATACTTGTGTATCCAGTTATATAATAGATTGCCATCCAGAAAGTGATAAATGCCGTTGTCAAGATTCATCAAAAAATGTTCAGTTTGTGTTACCCTGTAGTTCAAGAAACACTGTTTAGTTGTTACATCGGTTGTCTAGTATATGAAATTATGGTCATAAACCAGACTACCAATATCAAAACTAAACTGAATGGTAATAAACTAGACAACCAATGTCAAAGCTAAACAGTGTTTCTTAAACTACATGGTTGCAGAAACTGGGTGTTTTTTTTTATGAATCTTGGTGGCATTTAACACTTTCTGGAAGGAAATCTATTGGATACGTGTATTAGATTCTAGATGGTGAGCTCAGTTTCTTGTCTATTTGTACAATATGTCTAAAAAAGGGTAGAGTTAGAAAAAGTCACTGATGCAATATTTTGAATTTGGGTTTCATAAACTGCGGCTACTTGATAGAAATTAAACTGATGGAAAATGGGTATAAGTTTATTTTTTAGACCTGTGGTAAAAGTATAATTTATTTTTGCAGGTGTAACTACTACACGATGTCTGTCTACTATAAGTACAAACAGGTATGTTACCTATACTATATTCATACATTAAAACAATTAGATCTTTCATTCTGTCTTCGTATTGAGATAAATAGATTTAACCTTGTAATAAGATGAGATAAACCCAGTTCAGCACTTTATATTGATGTAAATTAAAGATATTATCATGTTTAAATAAGGTACATGTAGTACATTACAGTTTAGTTTAAACAATACTTTATTCAAAACAGAATAGGATCATTGTTACTATTTAAGTTCTTCATGAATACAGAATTACATGTATGAATGATCAAATTAAGACAGTGCCACATAGTATTTACATAGTGTGTGAAAATCCATTTTTATTCAATCTGATTAAAACACAGAGCGCTAAAATTTTGCACATCAGGTTCTTTCATCATGGGGGGGATCACGATGGCTAAGTGGATAAGGCGCTGGTTCGCTAGCCTGGAGGTTGAGTGTTCGATCCCTGCATTGGCCGAGAAAGTTCATCTCGATTTTCCGGCGTGATTTCCCCTTGTCAGTGATGCAGAAGGAGGGCCTGACAAGGACAGCTGCCTAGTCGTTCGGATGGGACGAAAAACCGAGGTCCCGTGTACAAATTGGAGTGCACGTAAAAGATCCCTTGGCAGTTGGAATTCGATATAAGAGTAGGTCGTAGCGCCGCTGCCCGGGCAAAATTTCCCTCATTGCACACTGTGGCGTATGCCCGTCTTCAATTAGCCCAGGTACGGTGCTTAAGCGTAGGACGTTAAACCCCATTTCATTCATTCATTCTTTCATCATGGTTAATGTGCACACCAAAAATCATCAAAATTTATGATGGTCATGTCAAAATCGCCCAAATTTTGTGTACACTTGACATGGAATGCCCAATTAATTTTTTTATAAAGACTTTGCTTTAATAAAAATTGAAATTATTTCAGTGAATGTGTAGCCTCAAAATGACAATTTCTCATTTGATTTCTTAACAGCTTTAATGCACATGCATTGTCGAAAGCATAAATAGTTATGTATATGATACTGTCTATACATCTATTAACTAATAAAGTCCTAAACAGAATCTAATGTTAACAAGTCTAAATTACAGTAGTATTTAGATTGTGACAACAACTTTTGATAATTACTTTAAGTTTATTGTTCAATTTTGTTCTTTTGTTGTTGATTGAAATTCCATCTGATGGTTTTATTTTTATCATTGTTGTTGTATTTTGGTGTTTTAGATTTACAAAAAAAACACAATTTTGTTTTTAGACATTATTACTTAAGATTCGAAGGATTCGTGCAGATTGCATATGAGAATCCAAGAGGATTCTCGCAAAAAATGATGAATTTGTAGCCCTGTTTTAATTTAGATAGAATGTTTAAACTTGATGCAGATGTTCATTAGGTGTTTGTTTTGACTGAGATCAATGATTAACATTTCGAGTTAAAGCTAAGCCAAGATAAGCTATTTTATTGGTTGATGCTTTGGGACAAGATAACTTTGATTCTATCTGATAGAGAGTGATGAAACTTAGTTTATAGTTGATAATCAGTTTGATTGCTCGATATTTTTGAAAAAAAAAATATTTGTGATTAATTATTTAAATTATTGTGTTATTAATTTATTTTGGGATTTCGGCGTGGAACATCAGCCTCACTGTTGGCTTGTTAAGTATGCTGTTAAGACTGAACTGCAGAACAATATGTTTTTGTTTTGGTAGAATTTATTAAAGATCTTGCCATCGATAATAATATAATACGTAACATTTTCTTTTGATTTTACAAGGTTCTTATAAATTCCTCTGTCTCCCTAACTTGCAATTGTTTAAAAATGAATATTAATTTTAAATTTATCTCTTGAAACCAGTTTTAATATTGTTATATAGACATTTAACACATCTGGTGACAGCAACAAAGAGATACCCACTCATTCAAAGTATATAAAGCTAAGAATTAATCACTACACTCTTTTAAAAAATATGTCATTAAACTAATGTTAGAATAATGTCTTTGTACAATCTAGCAATGTTCAATATCTATGTTACATTTGTAACAATAATAATGAGAGAAATGCTTGACAAAGGACTAGATTATTTCTCTTTATATACCTTTAAAGCATTATTGGATTTGCTTGGAATTAATATTGGTTAATAGATTATAACAGTAGAGAGGTAAATAGATACTGGCATCATAAATTCTAACAATTGAAACAGATACTTTAGATTGTGTGAAAACAGATGAAATTTGTCATACAATTATAATGGTTTGGTAATTATACAAGACATTATACATTTGAATGCTTAGTGACTAAAAAAATAAAGAGATGTGATATATTTTAATTTGATTAGTATTTTATATTGATTTATTTGGTAGGTTACACCTTCATACCACATTAACAGGAACCTCTTCCTTACAGACTTTCCATAATTCAGCATCTTTAAACAGTAAGTTTTTAAATACAAGATGTACCCAAGTACCCGGTAGTACATTATGACAACAAAATTCATTTTATATATTTCTCTAGTTTTATTTAAACAGTTATCTTTTTATAAATCTAGATGTGTTCTTATTTTTTAATAAAATTTTGAATTAATTAAAATTCTTATCTTGTTGGAAATGTACTTTTTATCATATTGCATTTTAATATTTTCCAATATAAAGATATAGTTTAGGATATTGATTTGAACAATATTATAACCATATTATCATCATATATTTGAATTTAAAACTTGGTTTCATAAAACTTGTTGATTTGGTCATAGCACTTCATTTTTATATGCCGACATTGAAATGTGGTCGTATATTGTCAGTTCCCATGTCCGTTGGTCGGTCCCCATGTTCGTCAGTTCAGCGTCCACAATCTAGAGACTAAAGTTAATATCCGATTGACTTTAAATTTATACACAGTGTTTATGGTCATGAGAATGATTTATGATAATTACTGCCAGAGTTATGGCCCTTGATTACTTTGAAAAATCTTGTAAACGCTAGCCTATAGAGAAGTTAATATCCGATTGACTTATATACATAGTGCTTAAAGTCGTATATTGTCAGTCCCCATGTCTGTTGGTCGGTCCCCATGTCCGTCGGATCAGCGTCCACAATCTAAAGACAAAAGTTAATATCCGATTCACTTTAAATTTATACACAGTGTTTATGGTCATGAGAATGATTTATGATAATTACTGCCAGAGTTATGGCCCTTGATTACATTGAAAAATCTTGTGAACGCTATAGAGAAGTTAATATCCGATTGACTTATATACATAGTGCTTCAAGTCACCAGACAAAGAAACCTATTGATTTTCATTGATTTCCTATAATTACTGCCAAAGTTATGGCTCTTGATCAATTTGAAAAATCTTGTGGACACTTTAGAGGCTAAAGTTAATATTCCATTGACTTTGAATTTATACACAAAGAAGCGTATTGATTTTCAACGATTTACGATAATTACTCCCAGAGTTTTGACCCTTGATCACATGGAAAAATCTTATGGATGCTTACAGACCATTATCTGATTGAGTTTATATAAACCCTGTTTACACCAATATGTAATCGTTTCGATTGACTTTAGAGTTGAAGGTCTTAAGATGAACAAGTATATTGATTTTCAATGATTAACTTGAACAGTTAAATCCTTGATATTAAGTATTTTGTATAGTCAACGTTAGCTTGTGCCAAACAAATTTTAATGATTATCTGATAATTACATCCTGAGTTATTAATACTCTTAATAAGATTTTAGATGTACGACAAAACAAAAAATCTGTTACAACTCTTGTTAACTGCCCGGACGATTTAACTGCTGTGGCCTAATGTATTGATGCCTGGCAACCTATCTCTTTTTTAAAAGCAAAATTTATAATAAAATGACAATTGACTCTTTATAGGTGATAATAAAACAATCAACTGTCCACCATTTGCCGAATCTATTACCGAGGGTGATATAAGATGGGAAAAAGGTCAGTTTCTCAGTCACATTTTAATCAGGATATTATTATATGCAGGAGACTATTAAAATGGATCTGTGCGGCCGTCTATCTGTCAAACTTTTTGAGACACAATAACTCTCCTAACTGAGCATAATTTTTAAACTAGGTGTAGCCTTGAAGTAGAGATAAGCAATTTGATCGTTTGATGCTTTGGGACACGATAACTTATGAATTTATGATCAGAACCGTGTGAAAAGAGCAAAATAAAGATATAGCTTATAATACTTACTATTAGATTGAAATGATAAGTTATTGAGGATGGATAAGATATATATTTCTCTTTACTAGAATAAAATAATGTTAAATTACGTACAGGGGTAGGTGATTTTGTAAAGGAAGATGAGTTAGTGGCCGAAGTAGAAACAGACAAGGTAAATTAATAAATTAATTACGGCGTGTGGTGTATTAAATCAAGACCCTTGACAGCGTTAAACCACGTCTTGGCTTTAAGATTAACCAGGAAAATGTGTCTAGTTGTTAATTCAAATTTTGATATAATTTAAATGGGGTTTATCCTCCTACTGTTCTGTTCTGACTGGGCTAATGATGACGGTCATATGCCATACTGTGTGCCGTGTGCTATGAGGGAAATTTTGCCTGGACAGCGGTGCTACAGCCTACTCTTATATCGAATTCCAACTGCCAAGGGATCTTGTTATGTGCAATCAAATGTGCAATCAAATGTGTACATGTGACTGCGGTTTTCCATCCCATCTGAACGACCCCATGACTGACAGTAGGGATGATGATTTTCCACTTCAGATATGGGCAAATTTCATTTCATATTTTAGTCAATTTCACTTGTTTTCCATTTCACAGTAGAAAGACATGGTATCACTGAATCCATCATGGCCAAGCGGTGTTTCTTTGATTCAATATGATTCTTCACCTTATTACATCTTGTGAACAAAATTTACAAAATTAACATAATACCACCATCTTCCTAATAATGGTTTTGATATTGTTTAGCTCAAGTTTCAGCAGTTATTTGTGTGAAAGATTGTTCCTCTCCCCTTTTAAGCACACGACTTCATTCCTTATTCATAGTTTAGGCCAATGAAAGGCTTGCAAAAGTGTGAGGTCAAATGTGACCTCTAAGAATATTCATGATGTTACTCTAAACTCGAGAGACAAGAAACTTTTGTAGGATTTTTTAATATTTTATTGGCAAAGACAAATTTGATTTAGATGAGATTAAAATATCTTCTTTGGATATTTAACTTTTACCGCTTGACTGCTCATTTATCTATGAATTGTTTTTGGCATTTTTTTTTTAGAACTCGTTTCGTCTTTTCGGGGGATGGCCGAATGGTTATCATGAGCATGCTGCATCTTAAGGTCTGTCATTGAATCAACTGGCTTGGTTTTCGATTCTCCAGTTGTACCTGACGAGTAGGGTTTTCTCCAGTTCTTCCAGGCTCCTCCCACTGCTAAAGACACATACGTGCAAGCAATTTATTGAAATTAAAATGAACCATCATGTCAGTCCCGAAATGACCTAGTTCATTACAAGTGGAGGTTGAAGCACATCTCTCTCTTTCTCTCTCTCTCAAATAAAATTCATTATAAATAAACCACACTTTACACATTTGCTTTAGTTATTTACTGTTAATATATTATTTAATGTAGACAAATGTTGCTGTAAATTCACCATGTGCTGGTGTAATTGAAGAATTATTGGTAGCAGACGGAGAAACTGTATCACCTGGTGCACCAATATTTAAAATAAAACCTGGAAGTAAGTATAGAAATTTTAGTAGTATCAGTTGATTTTATTTACACATTTCATGATGCCGTCTCAGTCTCCTGGCAGCGCAAACAAAGCTTTACCATATGGGATTAATGATCCTATTATTAATATACTTTACTGTCCTTTATTACAGAAGCCAGTGATGCCCCAGTCAAGAAAGCAGATGCCCCTGCTCCACCAGCAAAGACTGAAGCAGCGGCCTCACCTTCCCCATCATCAGAAGGTCCAATTCCCTCAACTCCACCACCAGTACCACCACTTCCAACTAAACCAACATCTTCTAAACCTACATCATCTGTAAAGGTGAAATCAGCCCCTAGCCCAATGCCATCAGTAGGTGGAGGTAGAGGAGAACAGAGAGTAAGTGATATTAACTGTTAATATCTAACATTCAAATTTTACCAGATTATAGAAAACATTTTAAAATTAAAATATAAATCCAAATCATCCACATATGGTGGTGTAAAGTCAATATAAACAAATGTAAACTTTAAATAGTCGTAACATAAAATTGATTGATTTGAATAATTTTTTAGACCAAATTGTGTTTCGATACAATGAATTTTGATTGTATAAATTGTGTATGATCTTAAAGCCTAGACTTAGCATTTTTTCTGGTATAATGGAACTTTATTATTTAAAAGTAAGCTGTACAATAAATCTATCGGTGAACATATATGTACATGAATACCTGAAGGAAACATATTGTTTATTTTTGGTCTGTATTGATTCATGTGACTATAAAAGATTATTGTCTTTATAGTCTTACATTTATGTAGTTATATTTCTTACATCATACAACAGATGGTAGAAAGGGGAAAAAATGAATTTATCTTCAGTTTATTCATTATTGTGGATGTTATAAGTTATTTACATAGAAATATATTGATATTTTGGTAATATTTTGAAATATTTGACTAGGTGAAAATGAACCGAATGAGACAAAGAATAGCTCAAAGATTAAAGGAAGCTCAGAATACATGTGCTATGTTAACTACCTTTAATGAAATAGATATGAGGTAGGTATTAAATAAAACGACAAAACTCAAAACTTTATAGTCTAAAACACTATCCACTGCGTAAATCGTCACCTGTCTCAACATGTTGGTTTTCTCTGGTACTCGACTTTCCTCTAGCTTCTGAATTCTAAATTCCCTGCTCTCAGTGAATTATTGATACTAAAATATTTACCACATTTTTCAAAAATGACCTAGCTGTGGTCTCTCACTTTCTTTCTCTCTCAAATGATGTAGGCTGGGGAGGGGGGGGGGCTTGTATCACAACATTGATCAACACCATTGATCGTAGTAATTTCTCCAAGAATTGGTCCTGTTCTACTACCTGCAGAATATTTGACAATGTCATCAGGGCCGCCGGGTAAAGACCTATAGATTCCCTAGGCACTTGATGCCCCACTATATTATGAAAATTAGGTTTATACACATCATTGTTAATTGAGACAAAGCAGGTAAGAAAACACAAAAACAATGAGAAACTAATTAAAAGTTCTTAATTAATTTTTGAATTAAATATTTTAAATTTGTCATCTAACATGCAAAATTTCTGTGATCCTCCCTGTCCCATGATGCCCTATGAATGGGCTTAATTTTCTTAATGGGTAATCCTGCCCGTAGTGTTATTATCAGTTTATTTTCTCGATTGCTTTATTTATTAATGCCATTGTTTTCTATGACTGCATGTTGAATTCACTGTCTAATAGTTATGTGTTCAGTTAACCATGTCCGAGACACTTAAAAACATTCTTTATATCTATCTTAGTAAACATAAATCAAATTCTGTTTTTTTTAGACCTTGTTTATTATTCTATTGAAGGTTATCTAGACTGCTTTCTGATTTTTTGATAATTTTAAATTATAAATAATAGATAGAAAATCAAGTTATGTGTAAAAATATTTGGCACATAAAAGGGATTTATTGATTAGCTAAGTGAAGAGCAATGTGATAACTTTATAAAACTTTGTAATAAGATAAGTATATATGATGTTTATATACATATGTATTGGAGTTGTCAACAATAAGATGAGGTGTTGTGAACACTAAAAACAATGTTCAATAATTGATAACGAAACCAAGTAGAAAATAAAACCTACTTGCTTATCTAATGTATATACATGTATGTTATTGTTGAAGAATTTAATTTTCTTTATCAATTGTGTATTCAGCTTTATGTTAATATAATGTAGCAGATGTGTTCTAATATCTCTCCATTACTTTTACTTATAAATACTGTATACATTAATATAGTTATGAGGAATAGATGAATTACACATATAGAGTATTTTAATAGTCCAAGCAGTATAGAAACATAATAGACGAGAAAATGAGTAGCTCTTGACAAAACCTTTGACCTTTTTAGCATAAAATTTCTCATATCTATAATACTTGTCGTCAGAAAAATTAGTTAAATTTATACATTTATTACTCAGAGAGTTTTACATCGAGTTTAGAACTCGAAATAATATTTATGAATGGGTTTGATTTTATTTTGAAGAATAATCAAATATAACTGTCAGAGATGATAATATTTCCACAAATAGTTACCCTCCCAAAAAGAAACTTGGTCTAAAGATAACAAAAATACAAGATGAAATCAGTTCTGTTGTATCAACAAATAAAATAATATACGATTATAAAAATAAAAACCTGATTGATACATGACACAATTAACCTAAGTTGGTAGGTGATTTTGACAGGTTGTCTATGTAGCCTATATATCATTGCTAAGTTTGTCAAAGTTATAGGTGGGGGGGATAGCCGAAGGGTTAGCATGTGCACACTGCATCCATGAGGTCTGTCATTGAGTCAACTGCCCGGTTGTACTTTTCAAGTAGGGTTTCCTCTGTCCAACCTCGTGGGTTTGCTCCAGGTCCTCCGGTTTTCTCCCACTGCTAAAGTCTGTAACGTGCAAGCAAATTATTGAAATAAAATAGAACCATGTTAGTCTCGAAATGACCTAGTCTGTGTCCAATGGACGTTAAAGCCTCTCACAAGTTACCAATACATATTTAAAATGCATTTTAATTTGTTTTTCGACCTTTTTAACTAAAAATACTGTGAAATCGAAGGTAAAATTTAAAAAGTGAGCTGAATATTTTGTTTGCTTTTAGTAGGTACATCCATCTAGATACAGTAGATTTATATAAAAAGGCTTACCAAGATTGTCCAAAATGTTGCAGGGCTTTCAAAATAGGTTTAATGTAAAAGTCAAACCTGCGTCTTACTCGATAAAATCATAGAGTTTGGAATGATCTCAGAAAAGTAGTCCTGAGATACAAGCAAACTTGATAATGGGAATAATAATCTGAATATAAAGTAATGGTGTTTGACACTGACATGTGATCTGGGACTTCACCTTTAAAGCCATGTATGATTTTATGAAGCTGTAACATTCTGGTTAATAAAATAATCACCTCACAAATATATCACATTTCTCTCATAATTTATAAATTGATGGCATTCGATTTTAAACCATATTTATCATTTTTTACAGCAATGTTATGGAAATGAGAGCCCATTACAAAGAAGCGTTTCTTAAAAAGACGGGTCTAAAATTAGGATTTATGTCCGCTTTCGTTAAAGCTACAGCCTATGCTTTACAGGATCAACCAGTTGTTAATGCAGTTATAGATGATTTAGAAATAATATATAGAGATTATATAGATATTAGTGTAGCTGTATCAACACCAAAGGTATTGATAAAAATTTATAAATTATTATTATGGACAATTGTGGGACTAACATTTCTTTAATATAAAGATGTTTTGATAGGAACATACATAAACTTGATGTGAAATATAACTGATGAATATAAAGTTGTAACTATATATTTGTGTGTAGCATGTTGTAATATATTAATCATCAATATATATTATATTTATTTTTAAAACAGGGACTTGTAGTTCCTGTTATAAGAAATGTAGAAACAATGAATTATGCTACAATAGAAAAAACTATAGCAGAACTAGGAGACAAGGTAATGTTTTTTATAATTTAGATCATGTGTATGCCAATGTATGATAACAAGGTAATGAAAGAAAAATGTCTAATAGTCTCTAAGATTGAAAACGTCTTTAACACAGAATGAACTAGTTTTAATCACCAGAATATACCAGATCTCTGATTTCTCCTCTAAATGTTCTAGTATTTCTCAGAATGTAATTATTTTGTTATATTATTATATAGGCTAGAGATGGTTCGTTAGCTATAGAAGATATGGATGGTGGTACATTTACTATAAGTAATGGTGGTGTATTTGGTTCATTGTTTGGTACTCCTATAATTAATCCCCCACAATCAGCTATATTAGGAATGCATGCTATAGTTGATAGACCTGTAGTGGTTAAAGGAAAGGTAAGAATAGCAAGTATTTTATATAATTTGAAACTGTTAGAAAAGAGGGTGTAGTCATTCAGTCAATGAATGTGCTAAATCTAAGTTCCAAGCAGTGAAGAAGTAAACAATTCTTAGGCTGTTCATACTTTGGACAACTACTTTCAGACAATTATCTTTTGGACATTTAACTTATTTCATTTTTAATTTAAAATAATGTATTTAAAATGTAAAAAAAGTCAGGAATTCTCTAGTAAATTTCGGAAAATTTTACCCTCCATAGATACCAAATACTCTTAATTGATTGTTATTGTTTTCTGATTTATACTAGCTGTGAGCTGGCATTAAACAAAATTGTTCTAAGGTCAAACACACTATTCACTATTTTCAGATGTTGAAATAAAATATTGTGGAAACCTGTATTTTTAGTTTTTGGTGTATAATTTTGTTCCAGAGCATATCTCATAAACCATTCAAGATATCTTTTTGAAACTTTGTATACAGACATCTACCAATTACAATAGTTGTGCCTTTTGCTAATTTGGAAATTTCTGGGATTGATATTTTGTGTGTTTCCATGAAAACAAATTTGATTAGTTTTTGGTCTACAATTTTGTTTCCGGGTCATATCTCATAAATCTCTCAGGAAATCTTCTTGGAACTTATTTTGAATTTCTCAGATGTGATCATTTTATGTGTTTCCATGGAAACACATTTGACTGTTCAAGATACCTTTAAAATAATTTTACATTCATCAACCCATCATTTTATTTTCTGAAATCCAGCCTTCCGTCCTGATTTTGTTTCTGGAGCATATTTTATTATCTGTTCAAGAAATCTTTTTGAAACATTGTAAAAATATTAACCTATTATATATAGTATTTTATTTTCTGATTTATAAGTTTATTGTTTAACATACAGCAGCTGATTGAGGTAGGAAAAGGTTGTTGTTTTAACCTTACAGAGAGTAGTGACCCTGCCTTGGCGAACTACTATGGTCAGAATATGAAATTCTGTGAATAATATATCATGTGTTGGAATATGAGATTTGTCTAAAGATTTAGACTCTGGCAACTACTGATGGTGCAACCCCGACATGCTCTGCTAAACAGGGCAAAACCTTTAGGACCAGTAACACTGTGCAAGGGCACAGGATGTTGATGACTAGTCATCTTGTTTAATATTGTCTTTGACATAATTTTTACCCATATTGCCCATACTCACATATACACAATAACATTTTCTATGTAATTATTATTACAGGTTGAAATTCGCCCTATGATGTTTGTGGCCTTAACTTATGATCATAGATTAATAGATGGACGAGAGGCTGTTACTTTCCTTCGTAAAATAAAGACATCTGTAGAAGATCCAAGAACTATTTTACTAGACTTATAATTTTTGGGAAATTAAAAGAATTTATATAATTATGTAGACTATATATAGGAGACAAGTGATTGTAGTGTTACAGTTCAAGGGATAAGGTATCAAGATTAAATTATCACCAAGGAATATAACTCTTTTCCTCAGTCTTGAATCTCTTTCAATTTTATTCACAGATTTTACACATGCAATTTGATAAAAGCAATAAATATCTTGACAAAATATCTGGTATTTTCGAATTTGGAAGAGTTTAGACGGTAAGCTTAGGAATTTGCCTCACATCTTATGAGATCAGCAATATATCTGGATGAGATTGTACCTGGGAAGTTGTTTTAAAGATGTAGAAAAGTTTATAACAATTAGTAAAATATATATATAGATGTAATTAAAAAAATATATATGCAAGAAGTAAAAAAACAACTATACTGTAAATTTTTGATCTGTTTGTGTTTTATACATGATGTTTTCTTGTTTATAAATTGGTGATGTTTTATTTATATGAGTACATACCTTCTGCTGTATAATGATCCAGTCAATAAAACCCTAGTTTAACTGAGCATGAATGTTGCCTATTTATACCACATTGTACAAGTTAAAGTTTATTTTAGAATAAATATTTATTATTTATATTGAAAATCAATGTGAAAATCTAAATATTAAACCAATTATTGTAGAATTTCTTCATGAAATGTGTAATTACGTTAAAAAAAGGTCATACTAAGGCAAACACAACACTGTATTACAAAAAATAAAAATAGATTTTAAGATAACATATTGAAAGAAAAAATCTGTAAAATAAATTGTACTCAGATTTAGTGTAAATGAGCATATTTATTTTTTCATGAGTATATATTTTATTTAGTACAATTTTTGTCCTCCAGAATAAAACAATTTTTGACAAGAAGAACTCATTGAATATCATATTGTACAAATATAATAATGTATTGTTTCTGTTCAATTATTTATGGTTGAAAAAATGAGTGTCATTGAAATAAAAAAAAAAAACTCATTATATGGGATTTTTGTATAATTTCTTTGAAACTGATCTAACTGCAATGTATACAATATTAAAATATAATACATTGTTAAAAAAATATAGCATAGTTTATTTACACTCGATTTTCATCAATGGTTGTTTGCTTAAATATTAATGGGAGGCCTCCAGTAATGGCTGTAAGTTGGGAGTTGTATTATCATGGTATGTAAGGAAAGCAGTAAGAATTATAAAACGAAACTTGATTTAATACTACCTGTACATGTGTCTCTCCAGACATAAAATACAGTTTCCATTGTGTTGTGTTATATGCAGTAAAGCAAAGAGCCATAAGGAACATTTATTTTATTGCTTAGCACTATTAAGCGAATAATGCAATTGTTCGGATGTTGAATTTGACCTTTGTTAAGAGGGGATTGGAATTATTGCTCTGTAACAAAGTGCTTATGTCTTGGAATTTTAGCCATTATAATTGACACAATGGAGGCTCTTTGTTACATATATTTTGTGGAGATTGTATTTAAATTGGTCTACGGGTATTGAAATTCGTCCACCTGCTCGTGCGGCGACATGGCTAAAAGGTATAAAAGAGGCACGCGAATGTTTCACCCTGAGGGGCCTGACTTGTTGATTTCTTTACACCTGTCACTTGATGACATTACGTCACGGCACGAGACTCCCGTCCTAATATCTTCTATAGGTGGTGATTTTTTCTTTCGGTTGGTTAGTCTACACACTAAGTCCCTTTTATATCGTCTTTTGTACAATTAGAAAATTGGATGCTAGCCATAGAGAAACACGTAATTCTACACGACCAACTGTGTAATGGTAGAAAAGAAAGGTGATTTGTTGCCCAAAGGTGTTTAAATTTGTTGGCATTGTTTTTCTGTATTGTTCTAAACATGTCGTGAGTTCTACTCGTTTGTTCAACTGTCGTCTGTATAAATATAAGAACTCGACTCTGTTTAACTTTTCAAGAAATTCAATTCTAACATCAATATCTTATCCTCGTAGGTGTAGTTTTTTTTTCTATTTGTAACATACGCCGTGCTCGACCATCTTGTAAAGCTGACCAAGCTGTGCATGGTGTGAGTCTTAATTCGTTTATTTGGTTCTATATTTTCATAAACGTGCGGCGTGTTGAAAGTTAATTTTCAGACTCTTTTGAAATTTGAGACATAATACGAGATCTAAAAATATCTTCTGTATCTGTTAATAAAGTTGAGTTGCCACGCGCTCTTAAACAAATGGTTATTTAAACTACCAGTTGGATGCCACTTATTATATTTTTCGGATATTGCGTATTGTCCCACAAAACATTTTTTATATGAATGTTATATTTTGTTAAATTCTTTTTCTTTTTTTAAAGACCCAATAAACAAAACAGCTTGCGTCTTGTTTTACAACCGTTGGGTTTTATGGTTTTAATCTTAAAACTTGTTCCAATGAAAAAAGGTAAAATCCCTAAATGTGTAGTAGGAAGAACCTTCATATAAGTTTTAATATAACTTGACTCGATCCGTGAGAAATAAATTTTGTGATGAAATGGCTGTGTGAATGGGGACGGGGGTGTCTTATTCTAGGGCGCCATCCACAATATCCCACGGTCACACCTCAATTAATGTCGACAAAATACCTAAAAAAATTCAATGTTCGAAAACATAGATCGCATTGCCTATAAATATAGTTGTTCTCCGATCGCTATCTCGTTGGACAGGCGACCATACTCCTCTGCTCCCTGTCACGTAGAAGCTTGGGACAACTTAATGACCTACCTTATGTTCTATTAAGCGCAAGCCCCACTACGTCCAAGCAAACCTCGCGTACGAAATACCTTTCTTAAAGCTTTAAATGTTATCAAAATTATTATTGAGACATTGTAATTAACTCTCGATGCTATTGTTAGCCTGCGATATTTAGTTGATTTGAATAGGTTTTGTGATGGATAATCGAGACTTTGTTTATTATCGTACCAACGGTAGTAATGGCGATCGAGGCTATCCTAACATTGAATCGTTAATGTATCGGTTCAGAGTGAAGCAATTTGACCGAAATGTTCAGTATCATTTTGTTTTCATTATCTTTTTATTAACTATTTTAGCGGGAACTGTCAGCTCTTTATCTTAACTCAACTAATTTAATTACATTTATTTACTGGTGAATGTATTATTGTAGCTTTCCTGTAGTGATTCCGAATGATTATCGCTTTGAAAATTCATGTCCAACAATATGACCGGATTTCAAGAGGATAACTTGTAATCGTTCTCACCAATGGGATGGGGGGGGGGGGCAAATGAATTGCTTATCAGAACTTAATTTGAACGGCTTGTAATTCAAATACAACTTAATCGACTAAAGTTCACCAATGACATCCGTAAAGTATATGTTACAACTAAATACATTTAACCGTTCTTGTTTCTGTTGAACGCCACTGCAAGGGTCAGTAAATATTGAGCAATGAATTAAATTTAAAATAGTAATTATTGTACTGCATGTATCGTCATCAAATCAACAAAACAATTAAACTATTCGACAACAATATTAATAATCATAATTATGGTGATGTCATATGATAAGAATGTATAAATTAGAATTGAATAGCATTGACAGGCCTAGCAGAAAAGGACAAAGAAAGAGATGTCTGTCGACTTGTTCGCATTTCTTGATGTAAATTATTAACACTTCTATATTAATGACTATATAATAAATAACATTCTATATAGAATATGCTAAAATGGCGATTATTTTGAAAATCTAGTCAAGCACGGCCATGATGGACAAGTGTTTAGACACCCATTTAATATCTTTACTTTGCACTGTAATCTTACAATCACCTCGTCGTCATTAATGGATTTTGCTTCAATCAAAGTTCTTTCATAAGAGACCGGTAGTTTCTATTATTTGATATTCTGTTACCTTTAATTTGGTTCCTGCTAGTTAAATAGAAAAGAAACAATACCCAAATCCCCCAGAGGAAACGCGCGAAAATGTCACGACTTGCAAACTATGGTACTGTCTGTACATTAGCAGACATATTTCTCTCACGTGACCAAATATACTCAAGCAAAACTATAAGCAATGACGGGTCCCAGGGGACGCCTAGATTAATATCAGTCATCTGCATGAAATATTCTTAAGTGGTATTTGGAATAATTGCGAAACGACACTTGTATGATAGCGATTAATAACGAAATAAGTTGTGAATTATTTAACAATCTATAAAGTAATGGTTGGATAGAAGAGCTTTCAGGTGGGGGACAATATAAAGACAAACTAATTTATCTAATGACGCTTCATTGAAAATGCCAACAAAACAACAGTAAAGTATATGGAATATCTTCCTATGGGACATAAGTAGTGATATACACCCCTTCATGTAAAGCCCAATCGGCAATAGAACCTATTTTATAGACTTATTGATAGTTTCACCTTATAATCCAACATACCTAAATCAACAGTTATAGATTTAGATAAGTTTACTCGCGTATTATTATCTAAGAATAAAGGTTTTAGTTTTATTCACTTGGTGTATCCTTCCTATAAAACAGTGCTCGCTAAAAAAAATATTATCTTGTTTATATATCTGTTATACTTCGATTTGTTTTAAACTTTTGCTCCCGGGTCCATTCCCTTGATTTCTTGTTTATAACTTGCAATGTGTAGTTCGTGTGTCTTATCCGCAAGTTTGTCTTATTTATTTTGCATGTGTTTTAGTGTGGTCTTCCTGCACTTACTTTTATATATAACTATAAAAGATAAACGGTTGACCACAATAATATACATGTATTATTTTGGGCCGTATTGTTATCCTAGTGAATATATATTAAACCAGTAAATCAAGCAAGAAACAAACTGTTTCTATAGATTCATTTTACCTTAACTGTGATGTGATTAACCGTTCTTTCATTAGCCATCAACTTTTTGATAGTTTATCGATGGTAGATTTGGACAGGAATTAGTTCTTATTAGCATATGGATGTAGCCAAGATTGTTCTATAGTTCATGTCATTCATTCATACAGCCCAATCGCCCATAAACCACCTGTTCTTGTACTCACTCCATTAGGCTAAAGCAATTGATCTTGTTTGTAAACGGCCAAGGGTCATTCACAAAGATTCTTTCTGTTAATTAAAATGATATGAGAGAGAGGTGGGTTTAACGTCCACTCGACGGACTAGGTCATTTCCGGACTAACATATGTTTTAATTTATTTCAATAATTCGATTACGTGGGATGAAATCGAATGCCCCAGAGAAAACCCGCGAGGTTGGACAGGCGATCCTACTCCTTGTCACGTACAACCGGGGATTAGACACCACGCCAGTTGATTAAATATAATAATTTTAAAGTTGAAAACCTGCATTCAAGTTCATAAAGTTATTACTGAAAACCAGATTGCTTTTCTCCAAGTTTAAAAACCGGGTATAGTCAGTGGCATGAGTTGTTGTGACTACTATTGGTGTTCAATTTCGTTTTTTCGCGCATTACGCTACGTGAAAGGTAAGGGCGAAATAAATAATGTAACTTCGCGTCCGCTGTTCTTATATCACCAATAAAAAATTACACGCCCAATCCAATATTTAAACGTATCGCAGGTAGAAGTATTTTACTGTTCTACTGTGTATATTTTAATATATTTAAACGATTATTCATAAATAATAAGATCGTGTCAAAACTGGGTTAAATCTTTGGTTTCGCATCTACGCAGTCATTGGTTCTACTGCACTTGAGCCAATAAAGTTATCTGACATAACCCCTGCTGGTTTTTTTTATCTAGAATCCCCAGTTTCCAGTCGAGCTAGAGCGTAAAAATAAAAGAAAGAAATATAATAGATTAGTCTCAGCCTAGTTATGTTAAGTTGCCCTTAATAAAAAAAATCCCTACTTTCCTTCTATATTATTCATTTGCACCAGGACAGCAAGTATATCATATAAAATTCTTGTGGGAAATTTTCTAGTGGTATTAAAGACCAGGAGACACGCCCGATCTAACTCAACAAGACACGTTTCCATTTTCTTTACCTCGTCATTAAGGTGTTTTTTTTAACCTGTTAGCACATTGATCGTTTACTGCGTGTGAAACCATGAAGAGGTTCTATCCCAAGACTTCTTAAAGTCGTAAATATAACACCTGAATAATTGCATTCGGTGAATTTCCCTATGCTTTTGCAGCTAATGCAAAAGAAGTTCCGGCAACGTATCCGTATTTAAAGACGATCAATAAAAATAACCCCTAAAATATCAATTTCTATAAAGATAGCTGGTCGTCTGTTGACTACAGCAAAGAGAATTATAAACACAACTGTTTTAGTTTTAATAACCATGGTCATATCAATAGAAGTAATCCGCCTTTCTAACAAATACAACTACAACAATTTGACATGAAGTAAAAACTCAACTAGTTCATGTATGCCAAGAGCTTTTGTTATCATTTATGAATATAATGAATAACAAGGGATATAAAACAGAACCCTGTGGCTTGCCTTTATCATACAAATGATATCCACTCTGATACACTTCTATTGTTTGCTTGCAAATTAAACAAAGTGCAAGAATAACCGTTTCAATATGTCAGAACAAAGGATTTTTCAGAGGTCTGAGCTTTCCACTATCTTCTCTACGACTTAATCCAGAAATTTGCAATAAAGCCAAATGAAGGTAAAAATAATGGGGCGAATAATTTCTTTGTTTCACACCATGGCAGCGTGCAATGATATTAGAATCATGACCAGGTGAGAGCGACGGTGATCAGACACGTGATGAGGGTTATCGAAGAAAAATCGATCTGAGATGGCGGTTCTTTGACAGTAAGAATTTTTGGAGGGTTCCTGCATACAGACTCCGCTACCCAGCTGCTATCATTCTGGTTCAAGTCAATTAGGCACCATGGGCTTTCTTCTTGTCTTTTTGAACACTTAACAGAAGAAGGTTTTTTTTAAATAATAAAGACCATTATCGAACAATTTTGTTTTCATTTTTGTTTGTTTTGTTTTTGTCTTTTTTTGTTGTTGTTTTAGTCTGACAATTTTTTTCGGAAGGTAATGTCATTAAGGCAGTGGATGAAAAACGATTAATCGTTCCAGCAACTTGAATAATAGATCACTTTATACAAGACAAAAAGTAAAGTAAATTGGGTAAATGAAGTTTTAATTGTATCGATGATTACTTGTTGATAATTAGTCGAGAAGAACGTGTTTGTTAACCTTTGGTTATGTTTAATAATATTAAGAAGGGTTATAATTAAAGGATTGTATATTAATCATGACGTTGTTAGCAAGTGAGGTACACGCTAAATAAAAGTCATTACGTAAAAGACGAGTGTAACAAGGCGTTTACCGCCTGTTGATAAGTCCACCCTACTCGGTGACCAGCTGTCTCCGCCATTTTTCTTGATTAATTCCATCAGATTACAAGTTCATTAAGCCTAATAATATATTGATTTCCACTAAGAATTAACACTGTATATACCACAATTATAATAACGGCATTATGGTTACCTGTTTATTGTTAATCTTATCCCCCTAAGACTTACTGGCTTATATTCTATTATTTATAAGCAACGGTGTTATGGGCGATAAAGAACTTACAATAAGTACTATAGTATTGGACGACCCACGTCGTGAAAATTAAACCATGTAATGACCCATGTAAATCGGTATAACAATTGTTTTAATATGTTTAATCTGTATGCATTTATAAAATATGACGTGGATTTCTGGTCTTTGACAAATTAGTAAGAACCAGATATGAATTACATTACGTTCATTTTGTGTAAAAGCCCTTCTTTTCTTGAAAAAACGGGTTCAGAATGTTATAACCCGTTCATCATTGACATAATTCAAGTAACATTCTAAAAAAAACGCATGTGTTTTCCTCTGTAAAAATAATATATCAGTCATTTTACGTACTATTAATATCGAATAATGCCATTTTTAAAAACGTAAAAATGTTTTAAATCCCTATTGATTAGTAATACTCGTAAGGGTATTACTACATTTTGTGATATTTAAATGGATTTCAATGTACTAGTATATCTTGTGTTGTTACTTTATACATAATTTTTAGGGCCAATGCGGGGTCCCGTTTTATAGTTATTTCTGGGAATTTTAAAACCAACACATGACTGGGGGATTTAGGGTGGTTGGCCTAGGATATCACACGTGGTGGACACGGACATAAATCGCAATTTTATATATAAACCAAACGAGATCATTATATAAATATAAATAGATTGAGCCCGCTCATATTATAAGAAAAAACTGACATCTAAACGTGTGTTTTTTAAGCACATTTCCAGATCTCTCGAAAATTACCATTATAATGTTATCTTTTGAATGACGAAAAACACTTTTCAGCTTAATTTTGAACCAAGTGGTTTCTGTCCGCCAAAATACATTTACCCCCCCCCCCTCATGCAATGGTAAACTTACACGCATATTAATTTAGAGATGTGCAGTGGAATTAAAAGGTTATGTTTTTACCAAGCCCTAAGAAAATCATCGTTTAAATCAACGTGAAGTCATTTCCCGCAAATTTAGCCCCCCCCCTCCACACAGGCAAGCCTGCTACCCCCAACCCACAAATGCAGGGACATCATGAACACTTATTTATGTTGTATTAATATATAACATGATCATCATATATGTCATCATAATGCCCCCTTCCCCTTCACAAACGCACACCTACACTTGCTAACCCCACCCCACCCCCACCTCCCCACAAATCAAAACAGTTGTCCAGGGGCACCATAAACTAGAAATTTATGTTTTATTAATGTATTATGTCAACAGAATGACCCTCCCCCACCCTTCAGCCACGGGAATATTAAATTGTAGGATAGCATGTTTTAATTTGCATATAGCTTGAAGTTAAAGAGGTGGCTAGACTTGAAGTGGGCCTGTCCACCACTGTATGGACAACCCAGACATAAGAGTCAGGGTTATAATACAACTTTGGTACGGTACATACATTCTGAAATCATACACATGGTCATTTTGCTATTGAAGGCTACATAATGTCTGATTTACATGTACATTTGCATATGTCTTAAGTGTGCTTTGAGCGACCGGGTGAACAAGGTGTTTACCGATTGAGATACCCTAAAGTAAATATTTAGTGATGTTCAATATTACTTTTCAATGAATAAAGTTATTGCTAGAAAACAGTACCCAACTATTCATCATACTAAGGCCCTGGGCAGTATCAGTGGAAGCCTAGCAATGCTCATAAAACTAAGAGACTATCGTTTGATGTTTTTGGGTAAGTTGAAAGGTATTGGTTATTACACCATCTACCTTACTTCTATCAGTGTAATTATATAAATACCCCTCCAGCTATACACTCTGGTATAAGATGTGCACATGTCGCATAACGCACAAAAGAAATGTATGTACGGCCATCACTCCTAGTTTAATCCATAGTAGGGATGTGTGTTGAGATTCGGGGAGTCGACCCTCTACTATTTCATATGATTTATTATAACGAACACGTGCATCTGCGGGCGGTTTCGCTTGATTTAGATTGTCAACATGATGGCGCCTTGAAAGCGAATTAGTAATTCATTCTTGAAGACAAATGGTTAATGTGACCAAGTGAATAAGTGCACTTTTGCCCGTACTCTGTTAACTTGAAATATGTTTGCAATGAAGGCAATTTTATGAGACACGAGTAATTATGAAAGAGGAAATTCTAATGATTAAATATTTAGCACGGCATCATGAAGAATATACGGGTATTAAGATCTGTTGACAGATTTTATTTGTAACGATATTCAAATACAAACTTAAGCCTGTGACATAAAGTGCGTTTTTTTTCATACATCATTAAATATTAATATGAATCAATTTAAAATATGTAAATTGGTTTTGACAAAAGGATACAAATAGGCATATCATTGAACATATCAAAAGTCACAAAAATGTATATAGGCCTGCATTTTATTTATATAGACAGATTGTTTATTAAAGCCGATGATGATGCGATGTTGAAGATTTCATATCAACACACTGACTTTAGTTTTCTGTAAGAATGAAAAAAGCCTTATTACAAACATTGACATTCTGCTGCCATTATTATGTTGCTAACGTAACTTACAAGCGTAAGGTTCATATCGGACGTCAATCAAACACAAAAGGCGCTGATTAAAGACACGAGTCAAATTAACTGTCCATTTCTCGTGTCAAAGACGCGTGTAAAAGATTTTTTGTTATCGCTAATGTCATATTGAACACGAAGAGACAACTTGCTTAGAATAGTTATTGTTTGGGTGTTGTCGCTTTCGGCCACTTATTATTATTGTTCATTTCCTTATATGTAATAAAGTAGCTCGCTAATGGATCTTTTCATTATTAGCGGACAGAATAAGAAATTATCAAATACGTGGCTTAATGACTTGTAAACAAGTTACGCACGTTTTAATGAGAAAATCGAAGAAATGGTTCGTCTTTCAACAAAACATTTTTTTAGCTATAAATGTCTTAATTCCAGTTTGGAAAATTATCAGCATTTTTTCTTAGTATCGTTTTCTTTAACTAAGATTGGTGGACCGATCGAACCTGGATCCAATTAAGTGAAAATTTATAAAAGCTATGTTGTTTTTGGTAAAACAAAATAATGCAGTAGCGATGTTTTAGAACCGTAGGCTAGCGAACAACAAGAAGAAGAAATCAAACATTATTTTTATAGTAAGGCACTATTAAGAATACAGATCTGTATGGAACAATCTGATTTTTAAAACATATCGTGTTTTGTTAAAATTTCCTTTTTTGGTCAGAGACGGAGCAATTTTCAAAATGGCAGACAAAATGGCTAGGTGGGTAATACGCTGGCTTGCTAGCCTGAGGTCGGGTGTTCGATCCCTGCATTGGCCGTAAAAAGTCCATCCAGGATTTCCAGCACGATTCCCCCATGAAAAGATGCGGGACGGGGGGGGGGGCTGATACGGACAGCTGTCTAGTCGATCGGATGGGACGAAAAACCGAGGTCCCGTGTACAAATTGGAGTGCACGTAAAATATTCCCAGACAGTTGGAATTCGATATAAGAGTAGGCCATGGTGCGCTGTTCGGGCAAATTTTCGATCAATGTACACTGTATGCCATATGCCCGTCTTCATTAGTTCAAAGCAGAGAACAGTAGGACGTTCATTTCATTTCGTGTTCTACCGCCAATTAATATGTACTATTTCATACAGCATACCAATTTTATGCATTGTGGGTTCATGATATACGAAAATGGAATTTTTGAGTTGCTCGGATTTTGTCCGCCGTATTAGTTTTCAAGATGGTGGACAATATTGCCGCCAATATGGGTTTTATTTTTTACTATTCCATTGTCTACTCTACTTATATATATAGTGTAATATACCATTATATTCGGTGTGTGTATAGGATAGGTGCTTGATACAAAAACGTACATTCATGATGATGCGGCAATATCCGCTATCTTGATTTGGACAAAAATAACCGCTAACACTAACAGGAGGATTTATAGTTTCCTTGCTAATATGTACTAATGTAGAGTAATTTATTATCAAAATATTAATAATATTATAGGATCGTGGTGTAGGATCTTAATGTGGATTCAAGAAGAATATGATCTGTGGCCTTAACATGCAAAAATAACATTTCGGTACCTGGTCAGCGCATCAGTGCTTCGTTTATCGTGTTACGTCCACGGTTCACTTTGGTCTATGTTTATACAGGCAAATGCAGTTGAAGCTCTTCTTGTTGTATACTGTTTTGTATTTTCTCCTCCAAATTTTATCAACTTTCTCTTGCAAGGAACTTGGTCGTTCTTCTACTCTCTTCTTCTGCTCTATGGAGACAGACCACCATTACATTTCACCACCTCAGACCACCATTAAATTTCACCATCAATAAACTGTAGTTCGTCTATTTATAGCAATTCTCTCTCCTTCTCTTTTATCCCCCTTTGCATGGATATTTTTGTTGATTTTTTGGTCTAGAATGGAAAAAGAGGGCTTGAATTAATATTTTCTAGCAGGCTTGGTAAATATTCATGATTTTGAGGCGGAAGGATAACGGTGTTATCAGGTTGGCTATACGGTGATATGTACGGCAACTAGTTACATGATTTTAGTATGTTTCTTCAAGTTTGTGTATCTCAAAATTTTGGTTGTCAACTTCATACAAATTTTAATGCAAAAACATGGCCATTTGTTCCTCTGTCTATAGTGAAAAGCATTCAGCCCAACGAAAATTTGGGGAAAAGTTGGAGGTGGGCAAAGAGGCCAGAATTAACATTGAAGTAAATGGGGAAATTAATGGTGGTGCCTCCCTATCCAGTTTTTAGAAACAGTCACCGTACAGTTTGCCTTTAGTCTCCATGACAATTACCCTCACAGAAGGCTATATTGTCACTAGTCATTTTCACAGCAAGTTGACGCCAGACATTGATTAATCAATCAGCTTTGACGTTTCTAGCGGTTTACCTACAGTTTTGTGCATCGCACGCCAGACCGTTTCATTTAACAGAATGCCGGTACTTTAACAAGATCCTGGAGTACTAAAGACAAGTAAAACGAAATTTCGAACTATAAAAAACAAAACGAAATTTGATCTTTGTTTTAATCAGATTGGATTAGAACGTAATCTTTCTTCGTCTTGGGGCACAGGTGAATCATGCCCGATCAGAAACTTTCCACTCTATAACTTGGTTCCAAGGATGAATCCCGGCGAACTCTGGTATTTTCCTACTTTACCTTGCACGGCCTTCCTACTGTCGCTTCGAGTTGATTTTGCGTCCATTATTAGTCTGAAACCATGCAAACACTTTGGAAAAAGAGTCGAATGGGGCACTTCTCATGACAACGATTCAACTGTTTTCACAATAAAATCTCTAAATGATGTCATCAATATCCACTACAGGGATACAGAAATGAAGCGAACACTGTCTGAGACTCTGGCATTCACGAAAACCTATGAATGAAATATCACACAACACGGCAACAAGATAATGACGGAACCTCACCGGAAACCTATAAAATGACATATTACACAACTCTGTAACGAGTTATTGACGAAACCTCTCTGAAATTCCCGAGTTGGCGGACATTTTGGCAGCCATTGACATTGTCTAAACAGTATGAAAGTGCGATTTTCGTATTCAGTATCCCCAAACACCTATAAAATGACATACACAACGCAGTAACGAGTTAACGATGGGGAAACTCAGAAATTCCCGCTTTTGACAGCTATTTTGTCCTCAATTTTGATAATGGCTTCGTCTCCGACCAAAAAATAAGCTTTAGACAACATTCCCAACCAAAACCATAAAAGTTCATTTATTTCGCCTCCAACACCTCCGTTACTGATATTTTTTCTCGAAAATGTTGCATATTCTCCCAACCCTTATGTTAGCAATGAAAATCGAGACTACTATATTCTTATCATTGTATTCTTCCAACATTCATAATTTGCTCAAAATAAAGAAATTTGACTGAAATTTTCAAAATTTACCTTTCATGTTATCTATTTTTTTAAACTATTATAGAGAAAACTGCCAGTTCTGTATCTACATCTTAGATAATTATCATTATCTATTTTTTAAACTATTATAGATGATGCATCTTTGAAAGAAGGGTCAGTATTATTGATTACCAGATATATACCAAATAAATGAATATGTTTTCTTCATATGAAGTGAAATTAAATCCTAAAACATAAAGGCCCGCTTTGGGATAAAATGACTATATACATGTGCAGTATGTGCATATAGTTTTTACCGTACGCATTATTGTACGCCTGCTAACCAGACACTCCTCTACTAGCCATACGTTTATTTACCTTGGTCATTTGTACCAGGCCACGAATGTCGTAGTTTTTGATATGAGACAAAAGACATATTCTCCCATTTTACCAAGATTAGTTTATATTAAACATTATAAATCATCTAGGAGGCTGTGCGAGCTTTCTCCATCATAACCTTTAGAAATCGTTTTGTAGACCAGATCAATGAGAGTATCCTGGGGCGGAGTGACGGACATAAAAATAACCAATACGTCAACTAGTTCATCACAAATTATACTACAAGTATACCGCCTCCAAATAACTTCTTATCATCGGTTTTAGTTTGGGGAAGGTATGGTAAAGCAGAGTTCTGTTAAAGCGATGTATATATACTTTATAGAACTTTATACACCTGGTCATACATTACGTACGTCAGATAAACTACCTTTGAAGCCCAAATCTGTTCAACTAGTCTCTCATCGTCAATTTTATGGAATAATCCTTTCTTTAGTTTAAGATGTTAAGATATAACAAACATTTATTTAAAAAAAATATAACTGACTCTGAATATACAACTTTTAACATGTCCATAATTTAAGTTTTATGATTATATTGTCAGTTGGTAAAAATGTTTCTGAACACTACATTTTTCATCATCATTATCATTCGCTCGTTTGTGATTTCTGTGTATTGTGTCTTTTCCGTAGATTTGTTTTTGTGTAAATTATGTGTGGTGCAGCCCCCCTGCACTTACTATTAAAGTCTCCGATGCGTCCATGGACCCGTTATGTATTGTAAAATACTGAAAAACGTTCCCAAAGCTAAGAGACCTTGTTTGTGGCATATTCAGGAGAGTAAATAAAATAATGCTTCCAAAATGCTATAATACAATGAAGAACATGACTTTGGGTTACAGCATATATAATATATGTCTGGTACAATGGTATTATATTGTATAATGTTAAACACCTATATTAAAGTTACATTATTCAAGAGCAAAATCTGCTTACTGCAAATCTTAATTTTAGGCTTCAGATGTTATAGAAATTATAAATTAGACATTAACTAACTTATTCAGACCATAATCAGCTCTCGATGGCAAGGCAAGACTGCGATATTTGTTGGATTGTTGTCCGATTTGCAAGAAAATTTTCCGTCGTGATTAAACAAATAAATGGATAATCGAGACTATTGGTTTCGCCTTACCGACTTCAGTAATGATGATCGAGGCTTAGCGGAACTTTCTTTCGAATGGTGGTTCACGGTTCATAGTGGATCAATTTGACTGAATTTTTTTTTAGCAAATTGCCTTTATATAATGTAGTTTTTAACTATTATAGTGAGAACTGCCAACTCGTTATCTCATCTCCCATAATGTACACGTATCTTTAAACTTATATCAATTTTCAAATAGCCTTTAAATTTCATTTAAGAAATGTTGTATTAAGTTTTAGATATTAACGTGATAGTTCATTTATTAAACACAAATAATTAAGAATTTGTAAAAAATATATTATATATATATTAAAGTAGATAAAATATATATATATATGCTAAAATAAATTGCATGCAGAAAGATTGACACATGTAAACAGTTATCAAGTTTCATATTCGACTACAGACAAGATAGGCGTTGATCTATGAAAAATAGTGTGTCGTCTGTGTATATTAGATTCATACATTTAAAACCAATTTCGTTTCTAGGATGAATAAAACAGAAAAATCAATGTATAGTATTGAATGTTATATAGCTTGTATGATTTATATTAAAGCTCTGACTACAGAATAGATGTTTTATATTTATAAATATAAGGTTAAGTCAAAAATTATACTTTTATTAATAAGCATTTTTGATCGAAACACTACAGAAATCGACAATGGATTTTTTTTTTACGACTTCAATACATTGAGAGCTTATTTATATATTTTTTCAAATGTTTATAATTTTTTAATCCTATCGATTACTATCAAAAAGTCCGTGTTATCGACATTTCGGTATATACAACAGAACTAATCGAAATTATTTGCGGAACCGTAAAAAATAAGTAATAAACGTGTTTAAAATGGCATGACATGGTCTAGGAAATGCAAGTACACGTGGCATAATGAGTTACCGTATATGCCGATGCTATCATATCCAGGTCATCCAAGTGGCCTAATTCTACTGCTAACACAGTGATAAATACTGTGGCTTGAATGGAAATGTCCAGAGAACATGCTAGTTTACGTAACCCAGCTTGTATTAAAATTTTGAAAGGTTACTTGCTGAAAACATACAGATACACGTAGGTTATAAAACATTAACAAATAAGTATCCCTTTGTACCCCCAGCCACCACTCCGAAGAAAATTTTAAAAAATCTGTGGAAAAGCTCTTATGGCAAGCACCGAAATTACGCCCCAGTCGAAACATCTGACACCTATTTATTTCAAATAATTTTACCATAAAATCAGCTTAAAAGTCAATATTTCGTTGAAATGGTATTACTGCCAGTATATCACAGGGGGTGCCCCCTTCTCGTGGTGCCCTACATGGACATACACTAAAAGTAAGATATAATGTTTAACAAATAATGTTCTCTTTTTCGTAGAATGTCTCCCTTGTTGATGCTTCTCTGTTTTTGTTTGGTAAGGGTGAAATTGAAGGTCATACGTCGGTATCTACCGGAGTTATTGCTATAAGTATTCTCTGGGTTATAGTTCTGAAGATTCTTGCAATTGTTTGCACAGTGATGCCAATTATTTTCGAGTTACTGCCCGTGTTATCTAAACCCTGCAATCAACGTAAGATTTTTTCAGATTTAAAGCTGAGACTCTTAGTCTTAGGGCAATTCTGTTCAAAATATTAAAATAATACAATGGTGACAAACAGTTTGGTGGCTGTATCTTTCGTTGTCTGGCAACTCATTTTTAATCCATAGAAAGTAATGGTTAATAATCGGTTGTTCGTTTCGCCAATAATAAAGCATTATCTTTGCATCATCTATAACCTCATTTGCATAACCTAATCATTCTGACTAGAGAATTATTATAATGGGAACAACGGCATTTGAACATTTTAATAGACACTTGTATTAATTTATACTTCACTTCTCTGTATTTTTACCTTTTCAGATTACAACAGCGACATTAATTAAATGGCTTGTCTCCGCTTCATTAAAGCGTATACTAACCTCTTTGAAGCTTGGCTAAACTTAATAGGCGTTGTCGAGTTTCGATCGTGAAACAGCTTGAACATAAATGTAATTGAAGTATTAATTTAGTGAAGAATACTATAAAGATAGTCGTTTATATAATGGACTAACATTTATTATACTATAAAAAGTCAAGATGGCGCTATCTTGATAGTTTGCTGTTCATCGATTTGGGTTTCTCTAAATTAAAATTAAAATGTTTATTTTTTTAAAACTAAAATTGTATGACAAAATGATAACAAAACAACTTTTGTCAATCACACATTTTCGAATAAATTAAAGCTTCTCATGTAAACTCAGTGACACCTATGTAATGGCAGACCCGATCTCCCGATTTGACTTCCGTTGTTTTTATGAAACACTCTACCAGAGTGATTTTAAACAGCCCATCTGTTTATTATTCGTACTAGGTCGTATATTGAAAGGGACTGTCCCGAATAGAACAGAGCCTCAAAAACAAAAGTCCGAGTCTGTATGAAATTTAAACGCCAAAATATAGAAGAATGGTGTATATACCCTGACTCAAAATTTAAGATCAAAATATTGAGTCGTTTGGACGTGAGCGTTAAAACAGCTTATCCGGACACGTAACCCTTTTAAAAAATTCGGTTTAATTCTTTCGTTGGGTGACCCGTTAAATTATTCCTTTAGAGGTCTACACGGTGAATGATCCATGTGCTGTACTTGATAACAAAAGGTAAATTACACCGACACATTATTTTTAAAACAATAGTCTGGTTTTATCAAATCATCTCAAAATACAGTTTAGGACACCGGACACCATTTCAAGATGAAGACTGTGGGTTAAGTTGTTTGAAAACGTATCACACATATTGAGTTAGTTGCTCAGCCCTAAGGTAGGGGATCTTAATGGATTTTAACAAAAAATTAAAGAGTTTTGTTCTCAAAAACATTATCTCGATTGGCCCTTTAATAATATGTTCTACGTTATAAAACTTATATGATGTTTTTTTGTTAAACATTAGGGATTAGGTCAAAACAGCGACTGCAGTAGACGCCGCACACTAGATCTTCCTCTTGATTTGTTAGTTTCAGATGGTGACTATATGTTTAGCTCATTCTCCAGATTTGAGATAGTTAAGTGTCACTTCCACCCACCCCCATCGCCCCCCCCCCCCCGAGCTAACTTAAGCTGAATATGTTTATACCGTTTGCAAAAATTTCATTTGCATAATGAAGAATAATGTGTATACTATCAACTGAATTTTGTAGTCGGTGCAAGATGTTACATTTATTGTCTACTTTACATTTATTTATATCTTTATTCAAACCTTTTTATATGTACATGTAGGTAGTAATTTAATATAAAATCGATGATTTCATCCAACAATAAACGCGTTTACATTCTATATTATTTTTTCTACAGTTTGAATTTTTCCTCAGATTCTTAATTTATATTGTTCTCGCTTTTAGATTATTTGATTATTTTTCTTTTTTCTTTTCATTAAAAGAAAATCAACCCACCAAATTTGACCAGTTTTAATCTATGCACTGACCTGTTGGATTGATGCCTGCAAATTGCAAATTATGTGTGAATAAGAAGGGACATGGCTACATTACATATTATTGGAACAGAATTTATTTTAAAACATTGACTTTATTAATTCGAACTTTTGATAGAACGAAACTACAAGGAAATGATTTCTTCTTTTATTTTATTTAAGTTTAATTTCTAGATGGGATTTAAAAGCTGTCCTTATATTAATATAACACCAGTAGGCTTTATGTAATTATCCTTCTTTGATTATTATTAATTGAACAGCTTTATGAAAGGCTCCAAAACTTTTAAATCATTACAAAATCAACACGAGATGAAATTAATGTCATCTAATTTTGATAGGAAACGGAATCCAGGAGCACAATGAAATCAACAATTATTATCAATGTATAATGTCTAGCAGACGACAGCTAGCAAACGGCACCGCCAGAAGGAGTAGTGAATAGTCTGTCAGGATGTCTTCAGAGACGCCATTTACGTCCTCCGAATTACTTTAATTTGCTGATGGGTTTTGTTGATGTAAATCAATGTTTGATAAGAGAAAATAAATATTTGATGGAGGGAAATGTCTTTTGGTTGTGTCAGATCTTTGCATAAAATAATTAAACCCAGTGACGGCCGATACATCACACGAAGACTGGAGCAGACGAGGAACATATCTTGAAGGCCTATACCGCAATACAAGTATTTACCATCAACGCTTAATGGCCGGATTTTTCTCTATGACGAAGCTATAAAGTCTAGAATCTCTCCGCCCTTGGCTGATTGGTATTATTATATGAAATATTAAGACAAGGGACAAATAATAAAAAAAATTATAGCTGACGAAAAATTGTAGTGTACACAAAGAAGCAAAGAAACGTAATGCTGGGAATATGATTGACGGCTATCGGAATATTTGCTCGTAAATTATACGGTGTTTTCTTTATTCATAGATGTACACAAAACGAGTCGTTATGGCTGTGACAATAGGGAATATTGTCTAGGTTATTGCTATATACACAATCAATCTCGTCCATTTTATGTTTGAGATATTAACACAAATTTACGGATGAGAAGAGAAAGGAAATTTATCAAACTCTAGAGGAGTATGATATAGACAAATCAATACATACGTCTGTCAATCCTACTCGCAGGTGAATCGAAAACTTAATTAGATGAAACTTTTTTTTAAAATTTTAATAAAACAATGAAAATTATAATGTAGCAAAATGTGGTATTTCATAACGCAACGCTTACAGGTTTCTGCTATTTTTAAATAAAAGCTAAATTTCCATTTTGTCGGATATGAGTTATAATTATTTATATGTAGCCAAACTGAATAAATAATGCAAACGGCATTTTCAGTTATGTTGCTTAGCTATGGTATTTAATCCTAAATCTTTCGATATGTTCACGCCCACACATCTGGATATATAAAAATGACGTATATTGTCGTCACCCGCCACCACCACCCGTCCACTAGGTTTCATGACGATTTTTTTATCTATGAAAACGCTTGCTGGGACTATTCAAAATGAAATAAAATGTGGTTTAAAATCCTACTTGTCTGTACCAACCGGGTAAGGAAAAGGGGCACACTCCGTACAGTGTGATATGAGGGAACTTTCCCCTGGTTAGAGGCGTTTCTGACTGTTTTTCGTTGAATTCCAGGGGTTATTTGATGTGTATACCAAGGTGTACATGGGAACTACACCACTACAATCCGGAGTACTTTCTCAACCAACACCAGAACCGAGCCACTGGATCCGTGAGTAAACCCGTTTTATATAATGGAGTAATTTATGGAAATGTATTTCACAAATTTGTGGAGACTGTTTATTAAAAGTGAAAGACATTCACAATATTTTACCGATACTCCAACCACGCCCACCCTGTTGTTTAAAGTCATGGAAGTTGGTGGGGGGGGGCACACTTTTCGATGACAGATTTTAAGCAAATGCACAAACTTACTTTTTATTATAAGTGTAGTTAATATCAGTGGCTGATCCAGTCTCAACATAGTGAGATATGAGAGATAACATGACACGTGGGTGTGTCTAATGGTGGGTAACATTATGGGTGATAAACATATTTTGTAATCTCAGATTATGTTAGCGACATTTACGGATTCCCAATCGTTCAATTTCTCCAAACCCAAAATTACTCCAACGCCGAATTAACTGGAAAACGGATTATGCTGATGACACTCCGAGTATTGGTTAAAAAGATAAAGTCACATTTCAATAGGTGAACTTTCCAGATCGCTGGATAATGTATGCTGTGGTGCCCCCCCCCCCATCAGCTTTTGAACGAAGACAAATTGTCATCCCACAAAATAAATCCAATAAATCAAGTATAGGGATTGTCATTTGAACAGTATAGTAGTCCTTGAAGTGGCATGTACACAGTCATGTTTGGACCTTATTTTCCTTAATAGGAATAGCTGCAAAATCTTAGATTAATAGCCGAAAAGATATTAACGTCTAAAAAGTTACCGGCCTTAATGCTTGTATGTTCTGGTTGGTGTATTAGCTTCGTGTCCATTTGAACATCCGATATGACTTGTCGACTAAGCTAACACATGTTGGTTGTAATTTTATATTTGTATCTTTGGGCTGGGACCATATCTGATTGCTCCTAATTAATTTTCGTTTTCCGAAACACACAATTCCTGATTATCTAATGGACGCTAGAATACACAAATATACGCACACAACAATTCTAAACCAAGCTTCCATCTGATTTAAAAATTAATAACGCACACTGCTGAAGAGTATTACCCAAAATATCTACACTGCCACCCCCGGGCGCCGCCTTTTTGCTTTTGTGTGTGTGACAGGTATCGTTTTATGGATATTCTTATTCTACCTTCTTGCGCATAGTATTCAAAGTTTTCAATGTTTGACGTACTGTTATGTTAATAGTTAAAGTTTATTTTTATTTTTTTTAAGTTTGAGCAATTATCTGTTAAACCCAATAGATATGTTTAGAAATGTAATTATTTATTTTGAACAAAAACACACAGTTGTCATTTATTGTGCCAGCCTGGGATTCATTTTCTGATCATGCAGGTAAAGTAATCTTATATAGAAAATTGTTTTTTTTCGTATGGTAAATTTGTTTATCGGACATATATTTAATATCCTGTGTCTTTACAGCTTTAATCTAGTAGAGACAATATTCTCGTCTGGCTTTTACCAGAAAACACGAGTAAAACTCTAAGTACCAGAAATCCGTTTATTGTCTTTAGTTTTGATGGCAGTAAAATTCCACTTAGACCTCTCGTCTACTTTATTTTCCATTTGTCATCAATCGTTCTATCTTTATAGCAGCCATTCCCGGTCATTTCCATTGTCGTAAAAAGAACGGAAATGGAGGCAAGCAATTGAAAAGGTATTAAATAACTAGAAATGTGCCCATCTTTCTAAACCAAACGATTGCCTCGGTTTAGTAATCTTTCAAACAATAAGTAAAATTGTGCTGCTAATAGAAATAATACCACGGCTTCATTTGCTTTTAATATTGCCTTACAAAGCCTTGATATTAAGTGATATAATGCGGCCTCGTCGGTAAATTATAAAGGTTTAATGCTTACTAATATAATGTTTTCTGTGAGTAGGTTTAGAATATTGTAGGGACGATTGATATGTGTTTAATTCTCTTGACGAGAACTCAAAGGTGTTGTATATCTTTGTTTAATAAATTGGTAGCAGTGCGTGACTCGGCCATTGTTTAGAGAAAATTGTCTCTCGCTATATCCACAATCATTCATCTAATCCTAACACACGTTTGACAGATTCTCCATTTGCAGAACGCTAAATTGATAGAAAGAAAATTTGCTTTGAATATTAAGCCTCCTACCTTTATCTAAAACGGCACTTAGTGTTATTGTAGGAGCCATCAAGCAACTTTGATGCTTGTTTTTATACCTGAAATTCATTTGACAAACTGTAATGAGATAATGTTGTATTATTAGTTTTTACCTGGCGAGCTACTCGGATAGTTTGGTTGGCATTAATAGCACCGTTAACAAATAATCTTAATATCACCGACAAATCAAATAAATTCTAATGCTGATGAATTAATTGATGCCAATGTGTTTGAGAGAAAAACGCTCTAATGATCTTCTATAAATTACTAGCTAAAAAGGTAGAAATAATTATAAACACAACGTAGAGAGCACAAAAAATACCAGAACGCATTTTGATTTTTATTACTAGTATAATATAAAATGTTTTTATTTTACTCGTAAAGATACGCAATGGTCACGATAACCACACAATTCGTGATCATTTAATAGACATTAGAAGTATACGCATATAAAAAGTTTTTCATCTGATAGGAAGTTGAATAACGGACACAGTTGTAGTGTATAACCCAGTCATTGAAACACAGGATGACAGTCATCCTCTCACCATGGTCATCTTGTATCATTATTGAGATACATCTACCAATATGAAGAAATCTTGACATTTCATTCCCTTAAACATGCTTCACTTCCAAAGTATTTATTTCACCACCGATGGAGTCGACTAATTGCAAGGTATGGGCAATAATCACGTTTCACACACCATTTTAGCAATGTACCTCTATAATATTATCATATCGATGGTCTCAACTGTTTTATCTGATACAGAATGAATGGGTACAAGATTTTAATTGTAAAATGCTAAGCGCCAAAATTTCTAATCGGATTTTCAAGATTCCATTTCCTACAAACAAATGTTCCTAGACGGAATTATCGACTGAAATTGTAAACCAATCCAAAAATAACCACAAACAACATCTTGTAAACACACCATAAAATAGTGTTATTCCTTACCTGGGGGCATGTTTCACGAATTTTTTTCTTTTAACTAAGATAAAATCCAAATTTTAGTAATTTCATTGGATAATATTAGATTGATTTTGGTGCTTAGCCAATCAAAATTGAAGTATCTGCTATAATTTGGATTTTTATCTTAGTTAAGATTTTGATATTCAAAATCAGAGATCTATTATGTTTTGTAGAGCTATTGCATTAAGTCGAGTGTGGCACATAATTAAGAGTATTTTTTATTCACTGAACTCGAAGTATACAATTCTAAAGAGATCTAAAGTTGTATTATATGGTTAATTTATTGACAAGAATCAACATGTGCGACATATGTATCTCTTTATGTGGGTACAACTACATCAAGATGTTGAACAGGATATTAACAAAGTTCGATAACAAGCTGTGTCGATTGCATCTCACTTTTCCTGTCAATTAATACAAAATTAATGGTGTAAAGGCTCTCAATCACAGTAAGGCTACTCCGTGTGAATCTAATGTCACTTTGGTGACAGCTGACAATCTTAGCCCCGCGGCTCAAATCATCCAAACTGTCCATTTCTTTACCTTTATAGCGGGCGCGTGCCTTTATTCTCGCCTGCTACAGGTGTCGTGCGGCAGTCACGCGCAGTGAGAAAGAAAACCGCTCATTTCACTCGCGCTTCATGAACAAAGGCGGCCCTCGTTTTCTAGCCTGCGGCAAAGACACAAAATACAGTTTAACAGGGAATTTATTATACAGATAAACTTGTTTTAAAATAAGAGTTTATTTCAAATAGGGATCGTTTGGTCACCGTTATTTATTCTACATCGACGCGCATGACGAATATTATTAGATAAGTGTCGGCTGCTGCTGCTGTGGTAAATCAGGCCGCCATCTTGATTGCTTTTCCTGGATATGGGCTGAATCGACTCATAGTTAGTTAAGTAGTTTGATATTTGATTAAACTTAGCATTTAATGTAGTGAATGAGGGGAAAGTTAATTACATACTTTGAGAACGTGACCGCATGGCAATGTGACAGGCTAATGACTGTCATTTCTTACACAATAGTTCTCTCATCACTCTGGATGAGGGCTTATTAAGAAATTTGAAACACTTGGAAGAAAATCTGCGATGCTCATTCAGAACAATAATGGTAATTTGATCGTGTTTGTCAGTGATACATCATTTTTGAGTGAATTCTGTGTTGCTTCAGACCCGGGACTGTACAGCGCAGTGGACGCTTACGGCTAGCCCCCGGATCCATTCACTCTTTTTTGAATTGTTTTTTGTTTGTTTTGTTTGCTTTTTCGGAGTATGATGTCTTGTCGTTATATTTGTCCTTTATGTAAATCATATGTGGCGCAGTCCCCCTGCACTAACTATTAGATAGAATGAAATGTCGTTAGTTGTTTCAAATCGTTGCGTCATTTGACTATACAATTCTATGCTTTGGGCATTTAATGCAATCATTATATTTTTAAAAGAATATTCGAGGACTGTGAGAGAATTATAACTTGTGAATGTTACAAGCCTGTCGGTGCGGTTTCACCAGGTACAGTTTGTGAATAGGACTAGAGTGAACCCGCAGTTCGCCTCCAGTTTACTATTATTACATGTAAAAGTATAAATCTTTGTCGCATCTTTTACTTATTTACATAGTATTACACTTATATGTCTAACGATTATTGTATTATAAACTGTGTATGCCTGCCATTTAACGGGGGTGCGTTTGGGGGATGTCATTGAGTGGCGTGATTTCAAGGGGTAGTGCCGCTTGTCCGCCCTAATTGTGTGGATTCCCAGCTTGTATGTGACTGTCCGCCATATTTGGTTTACCCCCCCCACACACACACACACACACACTACTAAAGACCCATATGCGATTGAGAATTTTTGAGTAAACGTTAAATCCCATTTTTTCGAAGGCGATCGGGGTGAAGGAAATTGAATGTGGGTTTAACGTCTTACTTTTCTGCTAGGACGCGGGTAAAGACGGGCGTATGCCATATAGTATGCTTGGGGGATAATTTATCCCGGACAGCGGTAGTACGGCTAATTCTTATTTATAAATGCAACTGTCAGGGGTTATTTTACGCGCACGCCAATGTGTACATCAAACGTTTCTTTTTCGTTTCATTTGAACGACTAGATACTGTCGTTGTCAGGCCCCCGTCTTGCATCCACTGACAAGGGTAATTTGCCCACGGAAAATTTTCTCGACCACGCCCGGGATCGGATACGGGACCTCCTGGTTAATGAGCCAGCAAGAAGGAACGCAAGGAGAACATCAGTACCAAGCCATCATATTGGTTTGCTTTTGTTTACGCACGTATGTAAAAGTTAAAGGAGCTAACTATTTGGGACCAACGCTTAATAATTTATTATGAATGTATATAAACTGATTAACATTCAAGCGTTCCTGTTTTTACAGTAATTTATAACCAGTTATGTTCGGCGAGATTCACCAGAAGTCTCAATCGAATGGCAATTTGGTTATTCCAGATTGTGCCGATAGTATTTATTGTGCATGCTCTCCAGATACGAATAAGACGTTACCGTTTGGCATGACTCCTGGAACATGTCTTAATTCAAGCGTCGAGTCCCTTGTTACAAATGGCACTGACACACGGTACACGATTCGTGTACCAATGGTAAGATGTTTATTTTGTCTGAAATATTGGATATGAGAAGCCAATCTTTTCCCGATAAGATCACAGCATCAATGTAAAGCCCAGCTTAACTAGAGCGGGACCATGTGCCTAACTAGAATGACCGGGCTGCTAGAAGCGAAGGAAGACTATTTTATACACTTTTGAAGAGCACGCATGCGTAACGGTTTGTAATGCAAGAATAATTACATAATATCTGATCACATACGGAATCTATTCAGTTCCGAATGGCATACAATGCGCGGAAAGGACATATAACGGCGTGGCGTGGAAGTCTAGGCCGATCAGAGCACCGAGCGGAACTTCACAGAAAAGGTTGAGGGATAGCCCAGTCTCCACCCTCACTAGCCTGGAGGTCGGGTGTCCGATCCCTGCATTTGTCGAGAAAACGGCGTGGTTTTCCCTTGTCAGTGATGCAGGACAGAGGGCCTGCCATGGACAGCTGCCTAGTCGTCGGATTGGACGAAAAAAACGAGGTCACGTGTACACATTGGCAAGCCCCTAAAAGATCCCCTGGCAGTTGGTATTCGATATAAGAGTAGGCCATAGCGCCGCTGTCCGGGCAAAATTTCCCTCATAGCACACTGTATGGCGTATGCCCGTCTTTATTATCCCAGTTTAGGAGCAGAACAGTATGACGTTAAAACCCATTTCATTTCAGAAATGATACACAAGCTCTTCTTCTGGTGAAAATAGAAACACCAAAAACAATACTTGCACTGAATACAAATTATAGTAGTAATCAAAAAGATGTGACTCGTCGTGCCTGCGGCAGGCCCGTAGCCAGGAAGTTGTTTTTTTTTGGGGGGGGGGGGGGCAAAGATGTTTTCGGGAGGGCCAACTAGCATGGGCATCTGCATGGATTTTGCGGTAAAGGCCAATTTTCTTGTGATATTGGGGGGCAAGACTCAGTATTGGGAGGGCAGTTGCCCCCCCCCCCGTGCCACCCCCTGGCTACGGGCCTGGCCTGCGGTCATATCTCCAATGACAATATAAGGGAAGATGTTAACTAATGGCAACAATACGAGCGACAACTATGTTAGTTTGTCCGTATTCGTGTCATGGTTCTGCTTTGGTTTCTAAAACAATCGACACACTACATAATAAGTCTCTGAAATAGCAACACCAAAGCTACGGGAGAATAATAGTATGTGATTGTGATTGTGAATTTATATTGCTGTATCAACATCACAGATGCCTCTCCATGTACAAACTAGGCCTCTAGGGGATAAAAACATATTCTTACTAATTTTAAAAATTTCAATCCCTCCCAAAACATTGTAAAGAAAATCTTTTTAAAAAAGCAATGTTTGTCGATCGAGACAACTAGCCAAGCCGAGGGAGAATTCATTGCATATTAATAATAATAATAATAATCACTTTATTTAATGAGGATAGTCCCCTTAGCACAGGTGTACTAATTTTCAGGGGGTTCCTCCTACACTACAATAATATACATATTAAATAGGATGAGGTCTTTAATCGCTGGCCATTTACCATTCTAGGATTATATCCCCCCCTTTTTTTCCACAGTTTAGTTCCAGAATGTGTTGTATATTTAAACCTTTAACTAGTTACATGACCGCTCATCATCATGTTTATCAACATATACATGTAGGCTATATTAAGCGAACCCTAATGCAAAAAGGCTAGACAATCTGTGCGTGCATCCTTTCGCGTCGCTCGAGCAGACAACCTGTATATAAGGGCTGACATTTTGCGACACTCCATATCTCCTATGCGCTCTCCATTTGGTGTTTTTATTTTTTGGGAATCCAGTATTCCAGTATTTTATTTAGTAAGATTTCTACTTTCCATATTCATGTATACCAAAATTGTCAAACTTTTTTTTTTTTTAAAAAACCACCCGATAAACACTTTATTGCGAATGCATCTTTAAAAGCGCTTAAGTAACACGTACACCATCAAATCTTGGGATTTAAAATTGGATAAAAGATCTAAAAACAAGAACATTGATTATTAATTGTCAAGGAAAAAGAAAGTTATTTCCGGATCTTATATTCACTGCCAATAATTTTAACTAAAATTTGTTTCACATATTGTAAAATATAAATCATGCGGGATCTAAAAACAAACAAAAAATATCATCAAGCACGAAATATGATTGAAAGATTGAGTGACTTTTAAATTTAATAAAGATAGCTTTCTAAAGTTTTTATAACCATCTCATTTTATAAACGATATTTCCAGTAATCTATATAAAACCATTACCAAAGAACAAGATTTCACAAGACAGCTCACGTCCGCCTCAACGTTTTTCTTAACAAGATAAAAGTGTCTTCAGCGACATTAACTAATTGACGATATCCGGGGAAGGTTTAAGTAACGTATTTAACAGTCATTATATTGCTTTAATGATAAGTTAATCTACTTGTGTTATTCCTCTCGGGTTGTATCCAAGAAAACGGATCTATTTAACGTGTCTTCAGAGAATTGTACTTGCCTTGCTAGATATAATGGATTTAAATAGATTGAAAAATTTGTCTTTGAAGCTGTTTATATAGTTATAGAATAATAAAACACTGTTTTGCTCGCCAATCTTTAATTTCGTTCTACTTTTTATTTGAAAAACCGTATAAATTACTTATTTTCACGAATAGTTTAAAATAAATAGTTGGACACTGGTCTGGGTAGCCCTGTATAAAATCTTTGGGGTTTTTTTTATGTTATTATCTCCTTCGTTCCATGTGGAACACATGGTCATCTCAGAAATTACAGAAATAAATTGAAATGGAATTTAACTGATCTGCATCGATTGGGCTAATGAAATCGGTCATTTTGCCCAGTCAGCGGCACTACGTTTTTTTTCAAACTCTAACTGTCAAGGGTCCTTTTACGTGCACGCCAATGTGTACACGGGACCTCGGTTTTTCGTAAGATAGGAACGATGAACTTTGTTGTTTCTTTGCATTGATCAACTACAAGAACGGACAAGGGCGCTTTTGTCATATGTGTTCAGACTATAGCAAAACGTGTCCGATAAGGGAAGATTATAAATACGCATATTCTACAAATCATATCCACTATTTAAATGATGTTTTAAAAAGTTTTCCTGATCTATATATAATATGGGTTTTTTTTTTAAATTGGGTTACAGACGTAAAGATTTCTGTCACATGAAAACACTCTGGTTATTAGATAACACCAGAGAATAGATAATATAATGTTAACTTTAGATGTGGAACTTGACCTTCTTTATACAGGAAATAAACTCTGGGGTTTGTTTAACGAAATTTTAACTAAGATAAAATCGAAATATTAGTAATTTGATTGGATAAAATTAGATTGATTGTAGTGCTTAGCCAATCAAAATTGAAGTATCTACTAAATTTGGATTTTATCTTTAGTTAAGATTTCGAGGAACAGGGCCCTGGTTCTCTGTTAGTTGATAACACTAGAGTATAGATAGATAGTGAGTATACTATTAAAGAAGGTAAGTCACTAACTCATTATCATCCACTGTCTTTGACATTGCAAACATGACTTATTAGTCAATTTAAAGCGACATTGTATTGGTGTTGTTCTCTCATCGTGAAAAGATGGGCCTTTGATGTCAAATATATATGACGCAATGGGCATTTTAATATCAGCACACGAACTGCTGGCCAGATTGCTTTCGAGCGCCATTTGTAATGGGGCGACTCCATGAACAAGGCTGATCATATCCCACGAGAGAATACTACCGGTGTAGAACGGAATAACCAGACGGCAAATACTAACTGATTAGAAATTACAGTAAAAGCAGAAACGATTTAATGTAACCCAGTTTATATACATTCATATTATATTATTATATTTACCTCATTTAATGGTGATAGAATTCATGTCAATATAAGGTTCGTGGTAACGGTTACCGTCGCCCGTGTTACAATTTCCGATAATTTTTTTATTATTTTCCTAAATCGATTTAGCGAAATGAATAAAACAAAGACGGGTTAATTGATTCTGAATATTATGGAAATATTAATCCGGCTGTGAAATTTAATCTGCAAGCCATCAGTGGAAATGGATTGGATATTGGATAAGGAAATAAAATTTAAAAAATCTCCCAAAATATCAACCCGCGTCTTTTTCTCAAGAAAGATATTTGTTCCAGACTACAACATGTTTGGCCCAGGGCAAGTTGTTCTAATGATCAACAAGTTCAGTTACTATTCAAAATGTTTTCAGGGGCTTGATGGGCTTCGGACTTCGCATCCGCTGAAAAATATAATGGCCTAAATCGGAAGGCAAGACTGTCCTCATTAGCCAAGCCGGGGCAGAACAGTTAAACCCCATTTTATTTCATTTTTTTATTTCCGAGGAGAAAAAATATCTATGAGTATAAGGTGATGCGGATAGTTTTCTCGTCATGTCACATATTCTTTTACCGAGATTGGGGCACTGGTCCGAGTGCCCAGGGCAACCCGGCCTTGGGGCCGTAGCCAGCTCATAAAATTTGGTGGGGCTGCAACGGGATTTTTTGGAGGACTGAGGATGTGGCCGGCTAAGACGCGCCTAAGAGCTCACTTGGCCTGTCCGTGACTGTTTTAATGCAGGGATAAATGCGGATTTGTGACCATAAAACAACCACAACATTCTCACTTGGGTCACGCGTGGTCCTGACCTTAAACACAGTACGTATTTCCTCTAATGAGCGCTGGGTCTCCAATAAGCGCCGGGCCTCTAATAAGCGCCGGGGGGTCAAGGGGTGCTGAAAAAATAAGCGCCGGGCCTCCAAAAAGCGCCGGGTCTCTAATAAGCGCCGTAATTCAAAAGATTCTCCGGCCCAATGTCCATGGTAAATGACGGCTTTACCCTAATTTCAATTTGCTATTAAAGAAATAAGCGCCGGGCCTCCAAAGAGCGCCGGGCCTCTAATAAGCGCCGGGGTGTCAAGGGGTGCTGAAAAAATGGCGCTTATTGGAGGAAATACGGTATATTTGCAATAGGATAGGTGTACTCGTTACTACAGTTAATAATTATGCTGTATGAAGTAATTACATGTATGTATTGCTGTCCGAATTACACAGGACTCATAACGGGGGTATTTGTTTCTCGATTTGTAATTTATCATAAAGGTTCGCCATCCGAAAAAGGCCCATAATACAGCATAAAGCTGTGTCTTCTATACCGATCTGTTGCATACTATTGAATCGTTGTCTTTCTCGTATAAAGGAGCTGCCGCCTACTTTCCTCGGGGGTAAACGCTCAATTTAATAGATTGATATTAATTAGGTCTCTCGTATAAAGTGTTCAGTAACACGGTGAGATGTGGTGTGACCATGTGAAAGCGTATAATTTAAGTTCTCCTAGGTTCAAAAGACCTTTAATAACAGCTAATCCACAAACGTCAAAACAAATTAATTTACGATTTAAAGTTCTCAACGTGCATACATGTGAATAATTTAAAACGAACAGTTATTTTCTTTTTATGAAAGAACCGATACTTTATGTGAATTGTTACAATATTTTCATTACTGTTTCCACCAGTGGGTTACAAACCGCACTGGGGCGAGTTTATTTAATAAATAAAGATGCTGCGCTTTTTAAGTGTCATGGCAGACGTAAAACTACAGTTTATGTATACGATTTCGGATTTACTGAGTAAAATGAACATTTGGTCTTACGTTAAAAACACTTTATAGATCTTAATCAATGTCTAATCTGCATAGTGTTTACGTGGTGTCGATACGGTACCCTACATCTAGCCTCGGCTGTATGCCAGTAAGTGATATGTACCTTTAAGTTTAAAGTGTGGAGTGTTTACCACATCTAGATGGCCACAAGGACAACAACCCGATAAATTAATTCACAACTCCAAGTCCGTGTAAAGAGCATCCTAGAATATGGCCTAAGGGCTATTTCTTTTTTGAATCAGGAATAAAGTTAAAATGTTTACAGCGTTTCGGTAACAGATACATTAAATTCCTCCATATTTAGCGTATAGGACTATTTCAACCAATTATGCTGTTTTTGAAGAAATATCTTTTTACATATTTACAAAGAATTTTTAGAGGTTTGAGCACGGAATATAAATATCAATGTTACCAAGAAATAGCTAAAAATACTAAAGCTTATTTTCCATGCGCAACGATCAAAGAGAAATTGTATTTATATAATAAAACAAAGCCAAACTTTCTCTTCGATTTATTTCTCTGTTGCTTGGTGCAATATTGTAATATATTAGCGTGAACACATGTTAACGGTCTGACCGAAATTAAGACAAATAGATTTCCTGTGAGCTCCTCCAAATAAATCGCTCTTTCAATATCTTCCGTTTCAAGAAATGGGTACCTAATTGCCAGTAATGAATTAATGCATTGTCATTTCCTGTATCTGTCACTACAAGAAGTTGAAATCTCATCCTGATGAGGCGTTAAGTCAAGTCAACCAAATTAGATGTTTGCCGCAAATATTTGCCAAAGAATATTCCCGGCTGCAACAAGGGAGACCGGAGACCTTTTTCACGCCGTCTAAGAATCGAGAGGGACGTGGTGCTCTTGAATTACTCGCGAATTATTGTGATTAATTCGACTCCTGGGATTGAATTCAAATCAACTAATGCTTCCTTTATCATTTTCTTAGCGTGCAATATCTTCATATAGATGGTCGAATGATTGCCAATCATTTTATTGAAGGTGATAAGCAGTCCGTGACGCCTTGCATTTCTCCTTCGGGTCCAGCCAAGACCAGACTTCAAGACTTGTGTCAATTTAGTCTCGTGGCTCGTGACGGCTGGTTCTCGTCAAGGAAGGCCACGTGAGATGTGGTAGTAGGAAGAGAGATGTTATCCTGGTAGTTGAGCCTCTCAGTCGATCTCCTCTTTCTTTCTACCCATTCCCGTGGGTCCATAACCCATATCTTATAAAGCAATTGCTTTATGCCTCCGATATTTTTCTCTCCTCACATTAATTTTCTTAATTGAGACAAGGGAATTGCAATTGGATTTGAGCGGCACTCTCTCGGCTTTTCCACAGCAGGGGTTGATAAGATGATAGACCAGAATTGTTTTGATGGAATCTGAGTGCTGGCAAACAGCAGGAATCAACCATAATCTCAGACGATTGTCAAATCGGAGACAAGGCTGTAAAACGAGTAGTCGGTTCTTGCAACTACTGCTTCGTGATATATTTCTTTTAATGGGCAGAATGTCTTCATCACACCTACTATAGGGACTCGTTCTTGTCTTAATGTGTTGCCATTATGAGTTTTGATCAAGTAATGATGTTCCATTAGTGCATATTGCTTTGTAATAAAAGGAAATTTAGCTTTGTTTCTCAGAACCAATGCGCAATTAATAATCGTGTTTTCCGCTTTTTTTGCAATTGATAGAAACAGAATATAATACAAACCTTTTAACACCGTACATCATCAGATAGCTAATATTTAATTACATCTCGACAACTTGAGACCAATATTTATAGCTTCAAATACAATAAGTTTTATACACAACTCACATCTTTGACAGTATTACGTGGTCGTATAGCAATCTGTGGTGTATTATGGTTAATGATATTTTTTTTTATCTCCTCTAATGATTGTAAGATCAATATTTGAAGTATTATGAATATTTCAATATGAGTATCATCTTTCATTAACTGTAGAAACAGAGAGATGGCGTAGAAATACCTAGAAAATCAGGTTATGTCGATACTCTCTCGATTCCATTGATGGCTGAGGAAATTTTAATTGTTGGATGTTGGAGCACAAAGAGTAACACGTGCCCATAGTGCCCCTCCCTCAGAGACAAAAATCTATGAAGTTCAATTCCTGTTATTAACCTACTGGTTTTTTTTTTAATATCAATCTGCATTAGTGTTCTTTAACAAATAAATTATAAAATATCTTGACATTTTAATTGGACGTATTTTAAATTTACATGAAGTCAATTATAAAGGTGGCAAGTCAACACAACAGTTTTCGATTTTGATATCGTTTGAATAAACTATACTTGGGACAATTACCAACTTTCTTGGGTAACGTTATCACCCACTAACGCACTGTTATCCTTGGTGAAGAAGCACAATGGGTACCTGGTCTATAGTAGGCTACGCTTGAACTTGTTTGTATGTGTTAGCCATGTTACCTTATCAAATGAGAAGAAATATCTGGTGGTCTAGAAAAATACCCTTCACTATCTTATAGTTACATGGTGCGATTGTTTGAACCTGGATGTCAGAAGCTGTAGCTATTGGTTGAAGATAATGTAGGGGTTGTAGGCCACCCAGCAGTGTCACCAGCCCAGTGATTGAAAAAAAGGTACAACCAAATTGGGGATATGGATACAAATAGGTAGATTTTCATTTTTAAGCCGACTAGCGCACACGGCACACGTTAAGCTATTAAGCATCATAATGATATTCTCTTTGTCGTATTTGAAATTTACCAAGCCTTTATATAAATTAATGACGGGATTTCTGTGTTTTTTCTTTTAAATCTTGATGATAGAAATTAATCACGATTGCATTGTTTTATCTTCACGCGTAAAGCAATATTCGTTCTATATCGGATAAAAAATCTAGTTAGTTCCAATAAAACATGTATAATGTAAGCTAAGTGGTTATGGTCTTATTGCTATCCATTTAATTGTTATTAGATCTTCAATGATTTAAAACCTGATACTATTGTCTGTTAACACCACTTTCACTTACAGCTAGTCAATAGAACAGACTTTTTAATGAACCTATATACAACTTTTATATTTGGCTTGTTTTTTGGGGCGAAGTCCTCGAGCATTAGACTGTTGCTTCTGCTTGATTGCATTCTGTCCAATCTGCGCGACCATTTAATTAATATAATATTCATATCAATTTATTCTCAATCAATTTTTAATTGTTTATCAACCAGATTATAAGGCGTTTTAACCAAAGTGCTGGTTTTCATAATGACTTTGTAATGCTATCAGTGAAGTACAATTCCTTTTGATTTGAAACATCGAGTGATTGATTCAATTTACACCTTAAAAGGTAGGCCTACCATGAAATAAATACTTTGTGATTTTTCAGCTTCAACAAATATTTGCGCTGGAAAATATTTTAGATGTCTTTTTTGCCCGAGAGCTAATAAAATATTTATAAGAATCATAAAAGATTTTTGATATCGCAAATATATCTTCAATAATATCAACAATGCTATAGGACGAAGATTATATCTCTGGGGAAATAAGTTCTTAAAAGCCTCTATAGACACAGACGTCTGGAGGTGTGACAAGATATGCAAGAGTGTCCTCCCTTGGGATCAAAGAACAATAACTCATACTACCATCTTCAAACTCCTTCCAAATTATGATGTGTCGACCAAAGACCATATTGACTTTTAAGAGAGGCTTCTAATGTTTTCTCACCCTAGATAACTTGTAAATTGGTTTTAGAATACAAGTATCTTAAATAATAGAAGACACATAGTGTGAGAAATATTGATAATCATATCGAATATGAATCTTGATCTATACCATCTCAAATGAAACGAAATAATTGATAAAGTAGGCTCACGGCTTTACAATAACATTTTCCCATTACTTCTGCCAGGGAAGGCGAGAAATTAACACCATATATGCCTAGATTTCAACATATACTTGAAGTGGGTAGGACATCCTGGTTTGGAGATGGTTTCTATTAGAATTCGACCCACCGAATCCAATGAACTTGGGTATCTTTCCCTTAAAGACATTGATGGTACGAATCAGACTGTTCTAGCGATTGCGAGTATTCTAGTGATTCAAGAGAGAGTGTGTTAGACAAATACCGGAAGTTGCACAAGACAAATATGTGAGCCTCGCTTAGCCATTAGAAACATTTGCTTTAAACTCACGATAGTCTGATATTTGATTGTGTTTGACGATGTGTTCTTTGTGTATTTAAAAGAATATAAGAGGAAGAATATCATCGGGTTGAATTTTTTATGGTTATATCTGAAGAAATGGACAACGAAAACCTATATTTCAATATATTACACACCGTATGAGGGAGCATTATAGGATTGGCCTCTTAGTGGAATTAACCTGCTTATTTAGGAGGAATACCCATACCGTTGTCCGAGAGAAAGTCCCGAATTTTACCTCACTAAATTAAGGCCAATAACCCCAAAAATTTTAGATTTTCTCAAATATGCCAAGGTGACAACATCCGGATTCTGAATCTACACATACTAAAGATATGTAATCCATCAAATAACATTAGGCGAACTATATCTCTAATAATGTCGATCTGCTGCAGCTGGACTAATATTTTTATTGAAAATGAGGGATCATGGTGGCTAAGTGGAAAAGGCGCTGGTTCGCTAGTCTGGAGGTTGGGTGTTCGATCCCTGCATTGGTCGAGAGAGTTCATCTCGATTTTCCGGCGTGATTTCCCCTTGTCAGTGATGCAGAAGGGGACCTGACAAGGACAGCTGCCTAGTAGTTCGGATGGGACGAAAAACCGAGGTCCCGTGTACACATTGGAGTGCACGTAAAAGATCCCGTGGCAGTTGGAATTCGATATAAGAGTAGGCCATAGCGCCGCTGCCCGGGCAAAAATTTCCCTCATAGCACACTGTATGGCGTATGCCCGCCTTCCATTAGCCCAGGTTAGGTGCATAATAGTAGGACGTTAAACCCCATTTCATTCATTTATTGGAAATAACCACCCGGGACAATGTATCTTTAATGATTGCACAAACAATCATTAAAATTAAAAGACACTCGTTTTCACGGAGGATCTAGCGGTCTACTCCAACCTTAATTAATCCCACTCTGAGTACACCCCGTATTCTATCTAAATTATGATGTTAAATCTTGAATAAGTAACATGACAGCCTGCACTTTATCGGTTTAATCTCACTGTGCCCCCCAATCAACTGGTGTTATAGGGTAGGGGTGTGAGAATTTAAGTAAACAAAGGATTACAGACTGTATCCTTATTAGTACTGTTCATCATTTATTTATTTTAATAAAATATATAAGTTAAGTTCACGTGTCATCGGTTATCGAGTATCTTAAATATTATTCACCTACCTTCTATTCAGACAGTAATCATAAATCAAACAAATATATGATTAGAAACTCACTATCATTATATTATAAGGATAATTGTCACCCCCAATTACACAATTGTCTTCGATATCACCCTAGGTGGAAGTGGACGTTAAACTCCGGCTATTGAAACATTCCAGTGCGAGCTGAAAGGTCGCCTGTTTCATTTTCGCAAAGAAATTTAACGAAACACACAGTAATTTGGACTACATTTGTGAGTTTAAAAATGTAGACCACGTTTAGCTGAATGCCTTAGAAGAAACTGATTTAGAGGATGACAATATTTTAAAGTTTGCAGATTATGTTCCTAAACAATGGGTAGAAAGCGATGGAAGGGCTATGTGGAATCACAGATAGTTCACGGACAACAAATCACGTTGAGGGTGGCACAGTAAAATATAGAAGACCGGAACAAGCCACCCAAATATATTTAAATTTATTAACATTGTGTCGAAAGAGCCGACTTTTACTGAAAATACAAAAGTTCAATTGGATAACGGGGGACGATTGCCCGCTAAAAGGCGAAAATATATAAGAGCAGTAGAACCTATGAATGATCTAAAAATCGAACAGTTAAATGAAGTAAGAAAGTGCAATTGAATACTGACGCAATATCACATTTAGTAGGGTTAGGATTTATTTTTGATACATGTATTTGTTTTTACTTTTATGTAATTTATTGTGAATAAATTTGTTAATTAGTTTAAACCTAGTTTAAACAAACAGTTATAATTACAAACAAACGAACTATACTTTTAACACCATTGTATTCGATACCCCTTACTTGATTAATCCCCCCGTGAGAACAATAGCAGAGGGCACTGTACGTGAGATGTCCTCACTTGATCGACTCCAGCAAGGTCAACAAATTATTTTAATGTCAGTTTTACTACATGTAGTAACTTTTGTGTCTTCAAACTTCGCAAATCATTACTTACTATCTGAGCTGTTACTGCTATATAATTTCATGTTATGAAATGTTTCTATGTTAGGTGTTACCATTGTTGTACTGTGTTTAAAAGCTAAAAGTTTATAACTTACAGCTATATGGATAAAACTTGAAACTTAAAGACTGCTTCCAAAAAAGTGATATCGCAGATATTAAAATGTCGAGTGTTAGTTGCTAATTGAGTTCGTACTAGTTTGATAGATTTGTATGTTGAAAGGAATTGCCGAACGAAACATCTTGGTATGTGAAAGATTTTCTTCCTTTTCGTATTACTTTCACTATATGTTACCAGAATCCGTCCGCCACTGATATTAACTTTATTACAATCAGCAACCAAATGGCCAATTAGTATCTGAGCCATTAACACCGGGGGAGCAGAAAAGTAGGATATTGGACCCCATTTCATTCAGTAGTTGAGCCTATGGCTGTAAGTTTTTATATATGTTTTCTTCTGCTTCAAAGTTTACCTGTTACACCGTTAAAAAGGGTTTACTAAATCGTCTATCTATAATCATTTCATCATTATTTCTTAATGCTTCTTTAACACAAGATGTTTGATTGTGACTTTACAGCAATACCTATTTGTTGAACACCCGGTGGTCGGTTTGGCATTAGGGTTATTACTTACTATTTGTTGAACACCCGATGTTTGGTGTTATAATAGAGCGATGATGTCCTATTTGTTGAACACTCGTTGTTTGGCGTGACAGCATAACAACGACTGAATTCGTCTTGAACACAAGGTGTTTGATGTGACTGGCAGTAGAGCAATGACTTACTCTTCGTTGAACTCCCGATGTTTGGTGTGACTGTTAGAATGAATGAAATGGGGTTTAACGTCCTACGCTTAAGCACCTAACCTGGGCTAATTGAAGACGGGGTGACTGTTAGAGCAATGACTTACTATTTGTTGAAAACCCGATGTTTAGTGTCCCTGCAGGGCAATGACTTACTATTTGTTTAACACCCAAAGTTTAGAGAGAGAGAGAGAGAGAGAGAGAGTATGTGTGTGAGAGAGAGGGAAATGGGGTTTAACGTCCACTCGACACAAACTAGGTCATTTCGGAACTAACATGGTTAAATTTTATTTCAATAATTCGCTTGCGCGTAGGGGTCTTTAGTAGGAGCTAGCATGGTTTAATTTTATTTCAATAATTCGCTTGCGCGTTGGGGTCTTTAGCAGTAGGAAGAAACTGGAGGACCCGGAGAAAACCCACGAGTTTGGACAGGCGACCCTACTCCTCCATAGTTTTAGAAACCAAACTCATTCTCTACGGATACTCGTCAATCTAATAACCTATAATTACTGGAAATTTAATCTATTAATTTGCCTCCCCTTCTTGGCCATTTGTTGATTTATGATAGGAGAATGAGAGCAGCCTGGTCCCGCCCCATCGCCGATTAGGGAAGGATTCGATGAAGTTGTGACATATTGATCGATGAAGGCCCGTGTGAATTCCTTACTTTATAAGCTCTATATTGTCTTAAGATTAACAATTGGGCGTATATGAACAAGACATAAAATATTTATTTACACTAATATACAGTAACTTATATACAGGTTTTACATAAGAGATTCATTCTCACAACGATTGTACATGTAGGTAAACATAATAAATACTATTAATGTATAGAATACATGGTATTGTGTGGAAGGACTTATGTACGTTTAGAAAAGTTTTTACAGCTATTTACAGATTTGTCACATACGGTATATCTAAAACGTCAAAACTATAACAATAAAGGATGATTTAGTTCATTTGATTTCTTCAACAGTGTGCTTAAAATGTCCTCAGTAATGAAAAGTTTGACTTGAATGAACCTAAAGTAAATGGGCGTCATGTGGGAGAATTGTGATCCCTTTGCAAATTAAAATATTGTATAATATAAGTACAATAAGGATTCATTCGGCAATTACTTCAGACGACGGTCTACACAAGCCAGTGCCCCTACGTTCTTTTCGCCGAAACGTTTTTAATCCGATTGAAGCCAATGCGGTAGATAATATGGGTTTTGATTTCTTAAAGTCTCTTAACATCATTTGGGAGATTGTGGAATCCCCCACAAATGACACTATCAGTCCAAAAATACGTCAGACCCAATTTTGTTTAGTAATTACGGAAGATATCACAAATTGAATATTTGTTAAAATACGAATATATTGATTTTTGAGTACATTTGGGATTAAAACGTGAAAGATAAGATATTATCCGAAAAGTTTGACAATCGGCGACCTGAACCGCGATTAATTCTAATAAAGGTACTTTTGATTGTGTACACTATTGCTATTTTAGCACGTTGTGGCTTTATATGAGCTAGAATTTTATGTATTTTTTTTTTATTTCCCTTTGTCAGTGATGCAGAAGGATGGTCTGACAAGGACAGCTGCCTAGTCGTTTGGATGGGAAAAACCGAGGTCCCGTGTACACATTGGAGTGCACGTAAAAGATCCCTTGGCAGTTGGAATTCGATATAAGAGTAGGCCGTAGCGCCGCTGCCCGGGCAAAAAAAACCTCATAGCACACTGTATGGCGTATGCCCGTCTTCCATTAGCCCGATTAGGTGCATAATAGTAGGACGTTAAACCCCATTTCATTCATTCATTCATGTATTTTTTCTTTAAAAAAATAGTTTTAATTCAATCTCTCAAGACATTGGCTCTCAATAAGTAATGGTCGGGTCTGTGTAGAAAAGGTAATCCAATCCAGTTTCAAAATGGATAATTTCAAGTTTTATTCCGTTTTACAATCGGATTGAATTTCACTTTTCAAACCATTTTATGCAGAAAAATAGAATGTTTCCAACAAATGGCCTCCATTGATTTGAAGAGAGATAACAACATGGTATAAACAAGCTATTCTCCCATCTTCTCTCTAACGATCACAATACCACGCCTTTAATTGTAAGATGAAATAATGACACACACAACCTCACGCAATACCGCCATTAATATTGAGTTTTAGTTCAAAGCGGAAAACTACAAGATTTATCATTATTTTCTTCTGGCAGATGGTCGTCGTCCATGATGCTTAACGTTTACACAAGTATATTCGTGTATTTAACCGTTTTGCCGATGTATATAAAATAATATGTACATTATTATAAAGTAGCCTACCAGTACTGCAAATTCAATCCAATAGTTAGTCCTCCATTTTTTTGTAGCGTGTATAGTCTGGCTTATATGTGAATAGTCTGGCTTATATTATTTTACACTATAATGTAGATTATTAATATTTTGATTTGATGTAATTTATCCGCGAACTTTATCGCCTTTTTACGCAGTCTTGGATTCCAACTTCCAGGTTTGGTCTAAATAATACCGCTGTTGATTTTGAAAAACCAAAAGAAGGTTCGTCGCGGTGGCTCATTGCAGGCAGTTGTTACTAAATAGGGAATGCGAAAGAAACAGCGACCCCATGTACAAATTGGTAGTGCACCCCCCCCCCCCCTCCTCGAACCAACTCATTAGCGGTTTGCATTTAGCCTGAACATGTCCCATGTCAACTCTTTTCCATTCCATTTCGTTATATGGAATCATTTTCCACTGCATTTGTGATTCTGCTCCCTCATTCTGTGTATTATCGATACGGTGGGGGCTATTTTATTTGAGGGTGGACGTTGGGAGAACTTTTTTGACACCATTCCATCCAGGAACACTTTTTAATAAAAAGGTATAGTATAAGCAGTACATAAAGCGTCTTGATAGTGCACGGTAAAGACATTATTTTACCTTTGTATTGAATTATTGTGTATATACATAATCACATACGTCCGCGTATCGAACATTGAAACAGCACTTAAAACTTAAAACTGGCTACGAACTGTTTCTTAGACTACCAAATGTTTGTGTTTGGCCCATTAATAATCCGAATGGACATACATCTGAGGGGAATTCATCCATTTAGTTTGATCCATTTTATTCAAACCAAGATTATATATCTTAATAACCATTCTATTTTGAAGAGTATGCAAGATAGTCGCATTGATAACAAGCTCTAAACTCACACAAGAATATTCTCTTGGTTATATAAGGACACATCTACTTTAAATCACCACAGCAAATAATTTGGCATTATCTGAAAATTAAGAATGTCATTTTTTTGTGTGAAAGTCCTGCAAATTGAATTAGCCAGCAAATAGAAATCCAGATTGCTGTCAGATTTTATCCTCCTAGAAGTTAGCCAGCCATGGAACGTTCACGGTTCTGGCTGAGTGATTCAGTAAGACGAGATTACTAATTTCCAGATGACTTCTACTTTTGGTGATTTTTTGCTCTCCGCTACACGTGTCACGGGTTTGCTAAATTCACTCCAACAGAGATGAAATCAGTTAATCATTTTTCTTTATTTCATTAAATTTCTTTCTTTTAGCAGATCTGACACCCGATTCTACCAAATGCTGCCTATTTCTGGAGGTAGGTCACGTGTCGTTTTGCAAAGATTTCGGCGCCATACTGCAACAATAAATGTGTATTCTGTAAAGGCAACCGAGTGTTTTGTAATTTCCCTGGGGATCTTATCACATTTCATATAAAAATTTCTTATAATGGGAACACATATTTAACAGCACCGAAAACATTCAACCAATAAAACCCCAAATGAATACTCTTGATCACGGTCACTGTCTATGGTCAATGACGTGACAAAGGGTAAAATCTTATATAATAAATGATCGATACCTAAACTTATCCAAACCTACAATAAAGTGCAATTCTTGAATACAATGTCAGTGGGCCTTTATTGCTAAAGCAACGTTGTTATTATAGTTTATCAGTGAAACTTGTTCCCTTGAATTTGTATCCCCAAGAAAGGGTGTTTTTGGTAGGCTCTAAAAGAAACATTTGAGGCTGTCATATCCGTCACCTACACTCAACTGTGATATTCGAAACCTCGCTTATGGGCATTAATATTCAACAACTTTGGAAGTCATGTAAGATCAGCTAGTTTGCCAATTCAGCGTTTTATTTGGTGATGGCCCACATCTTCGGGGATAAATTTCTGAACAAATGGAAACAAACACACGACCAGGACATTGAACCTGATCCTTAATGGGGCGGTGGGGGAGGGGGGCTGCGAGTTCAAATTATCTTGCATGGCATCCTTTAAAACACAGATAATGAATGCTTAATAATGACGAACAAAACTAGTTTAGACATTTTACACTTACCATCTTGTAATGGTTGTTCAGCGTTCAAAGCAAAGTTGAACTCAGTAGGGATAATAAGTGTTTGTTATTTAAACAAATATATTTAAATATATATTTCACAGACTTAGATTCATTTAATTTAATATGTAGACAGTCTGTGCCTGTTTCGTTTGGTGCCAATGTTTAAAATCGCGACATGGTTTACTTAAATTGTAAAGTGGTTATACAATTGGCCATTTGATTTCTATTGTTGGCAGCAGGAGCATAGAACCTTTCCTGTGTTTCTAGCCTTGTTCCAACTTGTTAGTTAAGGAATACTACCCTATCTACCCATTTCACGCGACGACATCAAAAATAATTATCTCAAAACTAAAAAAAACTATTGTATTCGGTATTCCCATTTTGGAAAGACGCGAATTTTTTTTTTAATTATTTTTAAAAATAATTATATTATTTCCTTTATAATTTGGCTGATGTGATTGTAATTGTTGAAGGTCTAATAAAACAATGGATTTATTTACTTACATTGTATATGGCAATGCGTGGGTATTTCTTTTTTTGGTTCAGTATACTAAGTGGAAATTTCGTGCCCTTTTGCATAATGAAATTAATAATGTTTAGCTAAATTAATTGAATGAGACCCCGCATATCATTTGTTAGTGTATATTTATTTAATGAATTTTGTTCTTGTTTTGGCATCTTTGAGAGAGATAGTGTGAAACATTAGAGAGAATGGACGTATTTAATGATTTCTGTGTTGTGGAGGTGAGCTTTCCTAGAGTAATTAACGAAGCTTACCTGAGAGACGATGTAATTAAACACGCTCTTACTTCGTCTCCTGGGGATAGTAATCAGACCGTATAGAGCTAAAAGCTAAGGTGATTCAGGTACTTTCCTTACATGTCATCCATTAAACTTATTGGCTGTAAATCCCGAGATTCCCCTCAAATAAACTTCTAATAAACACATCTATAATATCTACGGCGGCCATTAGTAGAAAGAGATTTTTAATATCAGTAACCAGAATTCAAATCGACAAAACCTCTACGCCTTGATAACCCTATACTGTATAAAAGAAAGGGGAAGCACTTAACTAGTATTGTTTAAAACCTATACACATAATTATAGCAAAGCGATTCGCCAGTAATTAGTTTTTTCGAATGATAATTTTCTCTCTTTACTTCAAAGGCTTTGATAGATATATTTTGTTTATTCGGTGAAATATAGCTGATTGATATTGATTTCTTACTTACATTAATATAAACAGAATTTATAGAATTATTCTTTTTCAAGTCATGTATTGAAATATCTTAAGTTTGTACAAATATATATCGTTCAAGACGAGTGCTTACCAATATCTAATATACTTTCATGTCCTTTTGTACAATACTGTCATAATTCGTCTTCTTTTAGATTTATTAGTTTTAGTAATTGCTTTTCTTTTGTACACAGACTTCCATTTATTGAAGAAAAAGGAAGCTTTAATGACACATGAAAAGATATTAACTCGACATTAGATATTGCCCTGAACCTCAATATTAGACTTTTTCAATAACTGTTATCGACTATTCTGAATTTGATACAAGAAGAAATCTATAGTGTATTCTTTATTCTTTTGAGAGACAAATTGTATTTAAAAATTACTTTGTTATTTAATTTTCCTTTTTGAATAATTGCTTAGTTATTTAGTCCACCTGCTTTTCAGATCATTTAGAGACTGACTGGTCGAATCCCTATCCCCAACCCTGGAATATCATTTTCCTGCAGGCGAACAATGGGGGCTGGGGTGTTTTTTACACTAACCCACAGAATGATCAAGTAGACTCGGTAAATATGATAGGAATGCCCTGGCTCTAACGGGCTTCTTGTTTCTGGTGCTCCGGATATTTTAATACTTGGGGCGAAGCAAAAAATTAACCGGTAGTTAATGGGGTTTGCGTCCGCTTCCGCGTGTGTTACATAGCAAATTTATATAGAAGAAGTGTTTATTAAAGTGTCACACGGTTTACATTTACATATCATAATTCAGTTTAAAATTTATATAGAAGAAGTGTTTATTAAAGTGTCACACGGTTTACATTTACATATCATAATTCAGTTAAAAATGGCGAGTGGGAGACTGGATATATCTATATATTTCTAAAATACAGTTTAAATAGTAGCGACGAACCATGTAGAAATATTTCGTGTAATTCAGTGAATGGAAGATTTCCCAGCCTTGTCAATTTACTGAAAAGGGCATTCAAAAAATAGTGATACGAATTTTGGACAGATATAGCATTACAACTACAGTATCGATTTTCAATTATATTTGAACGAAATAGATCAAAATGTAAACTACTACATCCACGTCGAATACAATTGTTGTATATAGAGAATGGCCTAGAACCAATACTTCTAAATTTTGGTGGCTTTATTTTAGGTTTTAGAGATTGTTTAAATTATTTAACGTTTGCAATGCCTTTCAAATCTTTTGATAATTTTTTATATTCACGAATAGTTTTCGGAAAGAATGATTTTGTCTGATACTAACACGACAACGGGATTCCCGAATATTGGAGTTTCGTAAATTGTAAGGTGCTTGGGATTCGTTTACAAAATGTATAGTATTAGTAAAATACACGGGACAGATTCCATGGATTATTTTATGTAACTGATTCAAACGTCTAATCTTTCTTCTTTCATGTTATTTTGACCATGCAGTTTCAAAATATAAAGATTGTCTGGAGGTGTAAATTGTATTTCCTGTAACAACGCGAGCTGCTTTCATCTGAAATTTTTTAAATTTATCTGAATGATAAAACGCTACTGAGTTTAATATTAGATAAAACATCATAAAACAATATCATATATCTTTTAAAAATCGGGGTCTATAGTATTGAGGGGTTGTGTTCCCTATATACTATTACTACAAGGGATTTACTTCCGATTTCAAACAGACAACACCTATTAGTTTAAGCACACCAACGTGTAAACAGAACTTCGACTTTTCGTCCCATTCCAACGACTAGACGCTATTCTATACTGGCAATGGGAAACCAGTCTGAAAAATCTCGAGGGAATCTTTCTCGGCCAACACCAGGACCATACCCGGCACTTCCTGTTCAGTGAGCCGACGCCTTACTCACAGAGTCGACGCGACCCAGCATTAGAGAGATAACTGCTAAAAACATGACGCCTCATCTCGATTTTCCGACGTGATTTCCCCTTGTCAGTGATGCAGAAGGAGGGCCTGACAAGGACAGCTGCCTAATCGTTCGGATGGGACGAAAAACCGAGGTCCCGTGTACACATTGAAGTGTACGTAAAAGATCACTTGGCAGTTGGAATTCGATATAAGAGTAGGCCGTAGCGCCGCTGCCCGGGCAAAATTTCCCTCATAGCACACTGTATGGCGTAAGCCCGTCTTCAATTAGCTCAGGTTAAAGCCCCAATACCACTCTTGTTGTAACTCAATAATATGTCCCAATCTTTATGCTTGTCAACAATTTGTACTATTCTACAATATTTCAATTAATAAATGATACAAATTTCATCTTAACACACCTAATTTTAAAAATTGGAAAAATTCAACTGCATGCCGTAACATGGTTTGAAAAGCTTTTATACGTAAACACTTTCAAATGCAACTTGGATTTTAAAATATTTTCGAACCCTCTGGACAAGTAAGATAGGTTGTAATGGATAATTTACACAACAGGTAGGACACTTAAACATCTTGTAGTTAGAATAAGGCTAATTTTATTTTCTGGACCTGTCAAGCCTGCTAGAGTGTTACTGTCCCTTTAAGTGCATTCATTCCTTTGTAAGGAATACCAGTCACTATTGATGATTGTTTTGCTATACACGTTGGCCGCTTAGTTCTCGGCTGCTTTGGGTGCTACTTCTTTATCGTTAGCACACATGGGCAACGCCGGATTAACCATGGTGGGGGCCCTGGGGCCTGGAACATGTGGGGGCCCCCTGATCACCGACCGCGAGCGGCGTAAAGCCCCGCAAGGGTGGACTAGGGCAGGTCCGTAGGATTGTAAAAGTGGGAGTGTAGCAGAGTGTTGGGGACGCCAATATAATGCCCGAGTTACTGAGTACGGAGCGGTGCGTGGGTGTACGTTAGGTGGGGGTCTGGAAGCCCCTCCCTCCCAAAATTTTGAAAATTAGACTGTCACAAACGCGTTTTCCACCCACTTGGAGCTGCAATCAACGTCGCTCCCGTGTGTCAATTTCGGCAGCGCTATTTCTCATTTTAATGTTAAGCACACCAAAATGAGAAACTCCTTATCCTCTAAACTAGAACTAGTCCGAAACACCATAAGGCGACGTGGAAAGGACGACCAGAACGAAAATATCTAATCATGGCATTTGGTGGCGGCGCTCCCAAAGACCAACAATGTCCTGTCAAGGGCGACCAAAACAAACCCTTTAATTTCAGAAAGAGCTGATAGGAAAGGCCCTTCGCCTATGGGGGCGGCACCCTTGTCTGGGGTCCTCCCTCAGAAAATATTGAAAATAACGATGCAGGAAACGCGTTTTTTTGCCATTAGGGGCAATTCTATATGGCTGCAGATTTTTGGGGACAAGCATTTACTCCTGGTGTCCGCACCTTGGGTTCGATAGCCTCCACATAAGAGATAAAAGAAAGTTTGGATCATGTGTAGGCGCCGTTAAAACCGACCAACTCATCAGTGCCTTAGGAGCATCACTATATGTGATAATAATCAAGTCTATTATTTTATAATTGAAAGGTTGTCAATTTTTTGGGAGGGAGCGCCTTATTTCTCTGGAAATTTTCAAAAACTGGAGGCCGGAAACATGATTTCCTAACATTTCAGGCACTTGTGTGGAGCCATTTAGAAGTACCTCCCCCACACAATTAGCGCATTCATGCAAGTGCTATGAAATGATGGCATATCTAGAGGAGGGGGCTAGACGCAACTGAGATTTTTTGTGGGGGCCCCTATTGTGGGGGCCCTGGGGCCTGTGCCCCATGGTAAATCCGGCCCTGTTGATAAATGCGAGTTATATGAAATGGTGGAATTTCTAGAGGAGGGAGCTGGACGCAACTGAGATATTTTGTGGGGGGCCCCCTAATGTGGGGGGCCCTGGGGCCTGTGCCCCATGGTGCCCCATGGTTAATCCGGCCCTGCACATGGGGGTGGTTGGGATGGCCTAGTGGTCTAGAGTGCCGCGCTTCGACCTCTAGCTGGCCGGCCACCCCCCTGGCTTTCGGCTGTGGTTTCGAGCCCTGGTGCGAGCGTATGTGGCATGGAGTTAGGGGTGCCTTCTCAACCTCGTGGGTTTCCTCCGGGCACTCCGGTTTCCTCCCACTGCTAAAGACCCCTATGCGCAAGCGAATTATTGAAATAAAATTAAACCATATGTTAGGTCTCAGATGACCTAGTTGTGTTGAGTGGACGCTGTCTCTCTCTTTGCGCACATAATCGAATGACACTTAGCAGGTATTCTTTGTAATGAGGAATACCAGTCACTGTTGATGCTTGTTTTGCTCTAGTCGTGGGTCGTTTAGTTCTTAGCTGTTAAACTGTGCTCGTGTTCAGATTTTTAGAACTATTTTCTAAGGAAGTCAAAACATAATTATTTCTATGTCTTTTGCTCAACTCACTATTATACGATCATAGGCATTATTTCCCACACTTAAAAATCATTGACACGGGAAATAATAACTCCCTTGGTTCCCCATACCCCCCCCCCCCCTCATGGAATAGCTAACTTCAAACGTTTGAATTTGAAGTTTAAAATGATATTTTTGTCATTTTCTCAACTGGCAATAGTGAATAATCAGGATTAATAGGAGTATTCGTTAACAAGGTAGGACTGTTTATATATACCATCATTTTTAAGGCTTAGTTGGAATTCGATATAAGAGTAGGCTGTAGCGCCGCTGTCCGGGCAAAATTTCCCTCATATCACACTGTATGGCGTATGCCCGCCTTCCATTGGCCCAGGTTAGGTGCATCATAGTAGGATGTTAAACCCCATTTCATTCATTCATTATTTTAATAAATTTTAAAATATAACTTAGAAATATGAAATGGTAGCTTTAATCTAATCCCCCAACCAAGTGTCAACGTATATGCCATGGCTCAGAACCATCGCATTTCTTCCTTTCGTTGTGAATTTTCAGATACATTGTAATTCTAATTTATTTACAGCAGAATAAAATCCAGATCATCAAATCAGTTCCGGACTGGGCCCACCTGTTCAACTGTCCAGATGGGCCTAAGCTCATTAAAAAAGAAAGGAGAAAGAAAGGAGATGGTGGAGGGGAAGAAGGCAGGAGAGGACAGGGTATGGGAGAAAGGAAAGATAGGATAAAAATGACTGACAACCGACACACACAAAAAGAAGTGTACTACAAGGAAAAAACTTTATGAGTTCGACCTCATTATACCGAGAACCGTGTAATTCATCTTTTACACTTTTAACACTTAGTTCTTCTCAAGTCATTCGGACGCTCGCGTGCCTTCACGACGACCCACACCTTGAGACCTGTTCCATTCATAAAGTAAGTAAAATCCGGAAAATTCCCAAAACTCGAAAACTAAAAAAACCCAACAACAGCAGTCGAGAAAGTGGGGTCGAAGTCCAACATTCAGAGCTGGACTAGGCCGATTACCGCAACTATGGAGACAGTCCCGTAGCCAAGAAGTTGTTTTTTGGGGGGCAAAGATGTTTTCGGGAGGGCCAACTAGCATGGGCATCTGCATGAATTTTGCGGTAAAGGCCAATTTTCTTGTGATATTGGGGGGGGGGGCAAGACTCAGTATTGGGAGGGCAGTTGCCCCCCCCCCCCGTGCCACCCCCTGGCTACGGGCCTGCATGGAGATGGATATATAAATGAAGAATGCGGATATTTCAAGTTTATATAGAGAGAACCTGAATTTTAAATAATTTGATGAGGATAATCTATCTGTTTTACAAAGCTGTTGTAATGGCAATACCTTTGTAGGCCAATCCGATGATAGACCGTTATACCAAATCCCTTCTAGATGTGACGTTACATATCACACGGCGACGAGCATTTTTTTTTGTAAACAATATTTTATTTCATTTGAAATAGGATTGGAGTCCGAGAACAGACTGGGCCTATGTTGACTCCTCTCCAGAATTTACAAAAAATCTGATTATGGTATATATAGCCTACATACACAATATACAAACAATAAGAACACACAAAATGTAAAATTATTTGAAATTTAAATAAAAAGCTAAACATTTATATATATTATATAGCCTACAGCTGTCCGTTCCGTGACTTTATATTAATAGGGTACCCAATCCCGTCCTTATAAAATCTACCGAGCATTGGCTCCATAGCTCGTGAGATGTTTGTTTACATAGCGTGGACTTGTCCGGACAGAATGGTGCCTTTTAATCATTTTATATAATCACTTGCACTAAATACTATGGGAAATATGTTTTATCCAGATATAATTCAAACACCTTTTTTTATACGCCCACATTTTCATGTGGACGTATATTGCCGATGGCCCTGTCCGTCCTTCCACAACTGTTTGTGAACAGTCTGCAGGTCACAATTTTTATCCGATTTCAATGAAACTTAAAATATAGGTTTATCACCATAAGATCTCGGTTCGTTCCGATATTAGCATATATCGGACCGTAACTTCGTGGATTATGGCCCCTGATTGTACGAAAAATCACGTTTTGAACCGATTTTGAACCAATTTTAATGAAACTTGATATGCATGTTTATAACGCAAAGATCTTCGTTACTTTCGATATTTGCGTCATCGGAATGTCACTTCCTGAATTATGACCCTTGATTGTCCGAAAAATTACCTTTTTTTTAGCTTGTGGTCTCTCTGGAGGTCAGAATTATTACCCGAATAATGAAACCGTTTGATTGTATCACCGTTACACCCTAAGGAGGGTTGGGCTCAAATTTCGAGATAATCGGACCAAAATTGCCAGACAAAATGGCCGCCGTTTGAACGCGAATAGTGTAAAAAAAAAGGTGGTATATCAAGGTTGTGCACCCTGTAGAGGTCACAATTTTAATTTGATTTTGATGAAATTTAAAATGCATGTTTATAATCTAAAGATCTTGGTTCCTGTCGATATTTGCTCTTATCGGATCGTAACTTCCTGAATTGTGGCCCCTGATTGTCCGAAAAAATCGCCTGTGGCCCCCCTGGAGATCACAATTATTATCCGATTTTTAAAAAAAAACGTTTGATTATATCACCGTTACACATTAAGGTGGGTTGAGTTCGAATTTCATGAAAATCGAACCCAAATTGCCGGACAAAATGCCGCCGTTTTGAAGGCGAATAGTGTAAAAATATGGTATATCAAGGTCTCAATTTTGAACCGATTTTGATGAAACTTGAAATGCATATTTATAACCCAAAGATCGTGGTTCCTTTGCACCCATGGGAACGTAACTTCCTGAAATATGGCTCCTGATTGTCCGAAAAATTTAGCTTGTGGTCCCTCTGGAGGTCACAATTATTATCCGATTAAAAGAAAAACCCGATTCATCTGGGGGTTGGGATGGCCTAGTGGTCTAGAGTGTCGCGCTTTGACCTCTAGCTGGCCGGTCACCCCGGACTAGCGGCCCTAGTGTGAGCGTATGTGGCATGGAGATAGGAGCGCCTTCTCAACCTCGTGGGTTTCCTCCGGGCACTCCGGTTTTCCCCCACTGCTAAAGACCCCTACGCGCAAGCGAATTATTGAAATAAAAATTGAAAACCATAGGTTAGTCCCAAAATGACCTAGTTTGTGTCGAGTGGACGTTAAACACCATTTATCTCTCTCTCTCTATCCATCTCTCGAAAATGTGGGCGTATCCTGTCTGGCAGTGTCAGCCTATTTTTCTAATAGTATTAGGCCTACTTAAAAAAAAATGTTCTAAAATTTGTTTGGGGGACAGAGGAAAAAAGTTAATATTGCGAGATCACAGTTAGTTATATAATAATTAGCGGCTTAGCCACGGGCACTTGAAGTGGTTAAAATAAAACGACTACTACTGCTTGACGATAATATTAATATTATCGGGAATAGTGTTCATCTCGAGGGGCGTTTTTATTTCAATGAAGACAAATTCTAAAAGATAAGAAAAAAAAAAAATGTCAATAGAAAATGGTGTGCGCACCCCTTCCCCTTATTAGGCTATGCTGGTTTGGAACTACCTTTCGCATTTTGGGGATCACGGTGGCTAAGTTGATAAGGCGCTGGTTCGCTAGCCTGGAGGTCGGGTGTTCGATCCCTGCATTGGCCGAGAAAGTTCATCTCGATTTTCCGACGTTATTTCCCCTAGTCAGTGTTGCAGAAGGAGGGCAGCCGCATAGTCGTTCGGATGGGACGAAAAACCGAGGTCCCGTGTAGGCAGTTGGAATTCGATATAAGAGTAGGCCGTAGCGCCGCTGTGCGGGCAAAATTTCCCTCATAGCACACTGTATGGCGTATGCCCGTCTTCAATTAGCTCAGGTTAAGTGCATAGCAGTAGGACGTTAAACTCCATTTCATTCATTCATTAATACCTTTCGCATATACGATGCAGGGGACGGAACTCTTATATAGATTTTGTTTTGGAATTGGAGTAGTCCCCCTTTAAAAGGCAATATTCTAGACGGCGCTTCAAGCTGAAATAGAAATGGATTATAATAGACAGCAAGGAAAGAATTCCAGAAAAAACGAATGGAAATCTAGGATCTGAATCTACTGATAAGAGCGCTGATGTAAATTTAATAGTTTTTACGTGATTTATAATTTAGCAAGATATAAGGTGTCGTTTATTTAGCCTTCTTCCCAAATTTCAGATCGATTACGATATTCGCCGAGTTCAAAATAATCCGAAAATGACAATACCTGAATACCAGCTCACTGCAGTAGTTGACAGTTGTTTTTATTTTGTTTAAATTGTTATCATGCATGGATTCCGTCCAAGACACACTTGCTTGGCATCGGCACCACTCACAATGTCAGAATAAACATTACGATTGGTTGTACATAGATTTGAAATCCCCTAGCAATTAACTCAATATGTGGTACGTTTTAAAACAACCAAATCCAGTCAGTTTCATCTCAGACACCTAAAAGTGGAGACCGGTGTCGTGACAAGCCCAAGCTGTATTAATACTTTTACTTTTATTTTTAAAAAATAATGTCTGGTTAACATTTATCTTTTGTTATAAAGTATAGCACATGGGTCATTCACTGTCAGGTCCGCCCCCAAGTTCTAAGGAATTGATCCGAAATCTTAAAATGGTTACGTGTCCAAGCTGTTTAAATGTTCACGTCCAAATGTCTTATTTGATTTAGCTCAAATTTGAGAGTCGGCGTAAATACAACATTCCTCTATATTTTTATACGCCCACATTTTCATGTGGACGTATTATGTCTTCGCCCCTGTCCGTCTGTCCGTCCGGACGTCCGTCCACAATTGTTTGTGGACTCTCTACAGGTCACAATTCTTGTCGGATTTTAACGAAACTTGAAATATAGGTTTATCCCCAAAAGATCTCGGCTGCTTTCGATATTGGCATGTATCGGATCAAAACTTCATGGATTATGGCCCCTGATTTACGAAAAATCACGTTTTTAGCTTGTGGACCCTATAGAGGTCACAATTTTGAACCAATTTTGATGAAACTTGACATGCATGTTTATAACCCAAAGATCTTGGTTCCTTTCGATATTTGCGCCTATCGGAACGTAATTTCCTGAATTATGGCCCCTGATTGTCCGAAAAATCACCTATTTTAGCTTGTGGTACCTCTGAAGGTCACAATTATTATCCGATTTGAAAAACCGTTCGATTATATCACCGTTACACCCTAAGGAGGGTTGAGTTCAAATTTCGGGACAATCGGACCAAAATTACCATACAAAATGGCCGCCATTCGTACGCGAATACTGTTAAAAAATGGTATATCAAGGTTGTGGACCCTGTGGAGATCACAATTTTAATTCGATTTTGATGAAACTTAAAATGCATGGTTATAACCCAAAGATCTTGGTTCCTTTCGATATTTGCGCATATCGGATCGTAACTTCCTGAATTATGGCCCCTGATTATACGCAAAATCACCTTTGTTTAGCTTGTGGTCCCTCTGGAGGTTACAATAATTATCCGATTTAAAAAATCGTTTGTTTATATCACCGTTACACCCTAAGGAAGGTTGAGTTCGAATTTCGAAAAAATTGGACCAAAATTGCCATACAAAATGGCCGACATTCGTACGCGAATATGGTTAAAAAATGGTATATCAAGGTTGTGGACCCTGTAGAGGTCACAATTTTAATTTTGATTTTGATGAAACTTAAAATGCATGGTTATAACCCAAAGATCTTGGTTCCTTTCGATATTTGCGCATATTGGATCGTAACTTTCTGAATTATGGCCCCTGATTATACGCAAAATCGCCTTAGTTTAGCTTGTGGTCCCTCTGGAGGTCACAATTATTATCTGATTAAAAAAATCGTTTGATTATATCACTATTACGCGCTAAGGAAGGTTGAGTTCCAAGTTTGGAAAAATTGGACCAAAATTGCCATACAAAATGGCCGCCATTCGTACGCGAATACTGTTAAAAAATGGTATATCAAGGTTGTGGACCCTGTAGAGGTCACAATTTTAATTCGATTTTGATGAAACTTGAAATGCATGGTTATAACCCAAAGATCTCGGTTCCTTTCGATATTTGCGCATATCGGATCGTAACTTCCTGAATTATGGCCCCTGATTATACGCAAAATCGTCTTTGTTTGTCTTGTGGTCCCTCTGGAGGTCACAATTATTATCCGATTTAAAAAATCGTTTGATTATATCACCGTTACACCCTAAGGAAGGTTGAGGTCGAATTTCGCAAAAATTCGGAACAAAATTGCCATACAAAATGGCCGCCGTGTGTACGCGAATACTGTTATAAAATGGTATATCAAGGTTGTTGACCCAGTGTATAGGTCAATATTTTGATTCAATTTTGATGAAACTTGAAATGCATGGTTATAACCCAAAGATCTTGGTTCCTTTCGTTATTTGCACATATCAGATCATAACTTCCTGAATTATGGCCCCTGATTGTCCAAAAAATCGCCTATGGTCCCTCTGGAGGTCACGATTATTATCCGATTTAAAAAAATGCTCCACTCTATCACCTTTACACCATAAGGAAGGTTGTTTGAATTTCAGGGGAATCGGACCATAATTGCCAGACAAAGTGGCCGCCGTTTGTACGCTTATAGTGTTAAAATATGGTATATCAATTTTGTGACCCAGTATAGGTCACAATTTTAATTCGATTTTGTTGAAACTTGAAATGCATGTTTATAACCTAAAGATCTTGATTCTTTTTCGATATTTGCGCATATCAAATTGTAATTTAATGAATTATAGCCTTTGATTGTAGGAAAAATCACTTTCGGTTTTCCTTGTTCTCTATCCATCTCTCGAAAATGTGGGCGTATCCTGCCTGGCAGTGCCAGCTTACTATCTTTGCATTTAAATTTAACACTATTCATTATTCAGACTTTTATTTTTGAGACTCTTTTCAAATCGGGGGAAGTCCCTTTAGTTGTCAATATATTGGCTACATGTATTAGGGCTTGCATAAAGAGAATCAGTGATGCATAGAATTTTTAGATCAGAATCTCCTAGTACCAGTACAATGGTCAATCTGACATTTCAATATTGACTAATCAGCTGCTAAAGTTGAGAGTTATATTTATAATTCAGATGTCTTTGTGTTTGCCCTCTATGATTCTCATTTGTCACCTCCTTAAATATGGGGGTTTGGATGGCCAAATGGTTAACGTATCTGTCATTGAGTCAACTGGCATGGTTTCGATTCCCCCGTTGTATGTGACAAGGAGTAGGATCCCCTGTCCAACCTTGTGGGTTTTCTCCGGGTGCTAAAGACCCCTATGGACCTATGCCCGAGCGAATTATTGAAATAAAATTGAATCACGTGTTAGCCCTGAAATGACCTAGTTTGTGTCAAGTGTATGTTAAACCCCATTTCTCTCACTCTCCTAAAATATATACATGTATCTAGACATGAAAGTGTCTTTTTTGAAGAACAATATCAGAAATCTTTATATTATATGACTGATAAAAATTTCAAACATTTTAAAGATGCTTAAAGGAACAGTCCCGAATTAAACAGCGGCTCAAAAATAAAAGTCTGAGAATGTATGAAAATGAAACGCCAAAATATAGGGGGATGGTGCATTTACCTTGTCTCAAAATTTCAACTCAAAATATTGAGTCGTTTGGACGTGAACGCCAAAACTGCTTATCCGGACACGTAACCCTTTTAAGATTTCGGGTCAATTGTTTCGTTGGGTAACCTTATAACCGATTACGGTTACTTGAGAGGGTTATGCGGTGAATAACCCATGTGCCGTACTTGATAAAGAAAGGCAAATTTCAACTACACATTATTTTATAAAAAAATGTTTGGTTTAATCCAGATACCACAAAATACACCTTGGGGCACCGGTCTCAAATTCCAGATGAAGACTGACGGATTTAAGTCTTTTGAAAATGTATCATAAATACTGAAGTAGTTGCTCGGCTCTTGACTCGAATATTTTAAGGGATTTTAACACAAAATTAAGCAGTTTTATTCCCAAAACAAATATCGGTATTAGCCCTTTAAAGATAACTTTATAATCATTATTGTTTAATTAAAAATTGTTATTGGGTTCTGTAAGTAGTATTTCCTTTATGTGTTACATGTTTTTTTTCAGGTGGAATATAATGAAGAAACACATTATCAATTTCTCATATTCCTTAAACATTTTGGCAAGGAATAAACATAGACAATGTGACAGTAAATCTCAGCACTAATTTGATTCTTAAGAATTTGAGAAATCAGAACATTCCTCAAGAAGACTACACCAATAAGTGCTATTATTTATAGCGTCAAATTTCCAGATGATTAAATATTGTGTCTTTCGATTTGTTAAGATGTCTTTAAACCGTAGAAAGAAGACCGTTATATCAACACTTTGCTTAGGAGTGCTTGTATACTTAGCTGTACAAGTCACTTACTTCCAACAAGAATTTAGTCCTTTAAAAGTATTAGCCAGTGCTGAAAGTGAGGCACACCGACTGTTAAAATTTATAACACATTATCATTATCAATGTGATAATTCGTTGTATACAGGCAACTCCTCAGCATGGAGAATTTGTGTTGACACCAATATAGGTATTAATGCAGATTCAAATATTACCAAGCTCTCTTATTCATTAGGGTAAGTTGTATTTATTTGATTTCATAATGTTGGACATCATACTAATTTTGTAGTATTAAATTGCTATTAATGGCTCTTTGGATACACTGCATTTTGACAACAAACAAGTACTGTGCCTACTTGAGTACCGTACTTGATACTTATGAAATGATGTACATGTGTATGTTTATATACATAATTTTAAAGATACAATACATTCCAGACTAATAGGGCCCATACACGATCCAACATGTTTGATAAAACATGTTGGATCAAACATGTTTGAAAGCTTGACGTTGCCCATACACGTTCAAACTTGTTTGTCAAACATTAGTTTGTTCGTCAAACAGTCAAACATGTTAGATCGTGTATGGGCTTCATCAAACTTGTTTGTCCAACATATGAGGATGTTTTCAGTCGATCTTATCTATCCGGCTGCTTCTGAAAAAATAATGTTGGACAAACAAGTTTGATGAAGCCCATACACGATCCAACATGTTTGACTGTTTGACGAAAAATATCAACAGAAATCAGATCCATCAAACATTTGACGTCAAACATTTCTGGCCATCAAATTTACACATACACGATCAAATATCCATCAAATATGTTTGATCAAAAATATTTGATCAAACATGTTGGATCGTGTATGGCGCCCTTTAGAATAAGATATAAACATTGACTTTGAGAAAATACACAATAAAAAGTAGTGTAATGTAATGTGGTACCAAATATGTGTCAAAATAGTACTAAGAGGAGCAATAAATCTTACCATCCTAATCTTACAGTAACCATCTTACATTCACATTACTTTTTATACTTGAAATATAGGTTTATCACCATATAATCTAGGTTCCTTTTGATGTATCAGACTAAAACTTCGTGAATTATGGCTCCTGATTGCACGAAAAATCAAGTTTTTAGCTTTTGAACACTGTAGAGGTCACTATGTTTAACCGATATTGATGAAACTGGAAGTGCATGTTTATGACCCAAAGATCTTGGTTCTTTTCGATATTTGCGCATATCAGATCGTAACTTCAAGAAATATGGCCTCTGATTATACGAAAAATCACCATTTGGCAAGTTTTATGCAATGCATCTATTCAGAGAAACATGCCAACCTGACGTTTCTTTTGCTGCTTAGTCTATTAGTATATAATTAGTGACTCATTTTGTCTTTAATCACATGCTTGCAATACATGACTTTAATTAATATACCAATGGTGTCATGTTTTCTTTATCTTTCCAGGGCAGAGTGGGATTTTAGTTTTGAAGATATTTTATCCAGGAACCTATCTTTTCAACAATTTATCTTCCTGCATAATTCAGTGCCTCCACTCTTAAATAAAATAAATGGAACTCATATTTATAAAACTATAATAGTGCCAAATGATCCTGCTGATTTTGGTCGCAACTCGTTCGATACACAAACTCTTAATAATGTAATGGATAATTTACACCACGATAAGATAGACATCTTGAAAATAGAATCCTTATTTGATATGACAGAATCTCATGAACTTTTATTTTATCTTGTAAAAGATAAGATATTATCTAAAGTGAAACAATTACATATTATCATAGACATAGGTAAGAAATTTCATTCAGAATATTTTTTATAAACCTAAATTAAGCAAGAGCTAAATCTGCCATTTGCAGGTATTTCTTTAGGCCTAAAATGTTATCTTAATTATTAATAATTATCCAGGCCATAATCAACTCTCGTTATCACCGCTAGCCTGTGATATTTGCTGGATTAAAACCCAGTCCGTTGCTGCTGATTAAATGAAAAAATGGATAATCGAGATTGTTTATATTGTACTGACTTTAGTTATGATGATTGAGGCTAGGCCCAAAATTCATTCGCTAAATTCTCAGTTCAGGGTGGATCAATTTGACTGAAATTTTCAGCAAATTCCCTTTTCATTATTGGTATATAGTTTTTAGCTATTATAATGAAAACTGCCAGCTCCATATCTAATCTACCATAATGTATCTTTAATAAATTCATAAATGTGAAACGAGACATGAACGAGACACAACAGTCTTTTAACCCGAAATGTTATGAAGATGAATAAACCACCTCTCGATACAACCTACATGTAAGTCAGTAGTTTTTGTACTACTCACAGGGATTTAAAAATATCCATTAACTTTTCAAATCCCTTTACAAATTCTTCTTTGCATCTCAGAGTCTTTAATTTTGATCTGACCTACTATATCAGATATTTATCTGTATAGATTATTGCTTGTCAACCTAAGGTTTGTTGCCTGGCAACTAATGTTTATAAAATTATGAAAGGATTACTGATTTTTGTCATTTATTCTGCCACATGTGACATTTGCAGGTGATATAATTGGCTGTGTTTTTATTTGTTCCAGATAAAATAGATGATGATTATCTGTATCACTGGTACCGTACATTATATATAGTGTTTCATGAAGGTGGTTTTAGATTATATCATACTGGGGCATCAGATCCTCTATGTTTACAAGTTACTATGATGGAATCATGTAGATATTATTTATCATTTGTTCATAATCCTGGTCCATCTGTTCCAGTTATGTTCCCTCCTTCCATAGATGGTAAGATGTTTGACAGTATATTGTTCACACTTCATGTAAATCATCATGTTTAAAAATTTGATGATCCATAAATAAGTATAATTTGTTGGGTTCTGGCTTCCATAGAAATTATTTCAAAAATGTTTATGTTTACTACACTAGGTTCTGGAAGAGTTGTTATATAACCTGCGTTCTGGATGATGTGAGGAATTGGCCAATGAAACAGTCTGTTACAGCGAGTTTTTAGTATAAGGTGCATGGAACAGTGGGTAACCCACTGAAACATTAACGCAGATTGGTTAATGAAATGTCTATGGTCAAAAGCCCCTCCTATTACTCCTAACACGACCCTCCACTACGACTGATCAGATCTTTATGTAGTAGAGGCCATCGAAAGTATAAAATAAAAAAAATATAGATGTGTGTTTTAATATTGTTAAGATTGGTAAACTTATAAAATTATTTCCTATATATATTCCAGCTTATTGTTATGGAACATTAAATTCTCTTTAAATACAGTATGCATGTTTCTAATAATAATAATAATATGTACATGTACTTTTATATAGGGCTAGTATTAGTACTGCGCAATCAGAAAGCTTTTTGATTTTTGTACGCCCTCATTTTACTGTGGCCTTATTAATCCATCACCTGCCTGTCAGTTCATCGACAATTGGCTTGTGAGTGTGATATAGATTACAGTTGTTTATGTTTTTTTTCAGGGTCATATGATTTTGAAGAAGAGAGAATATTACATTATGTAGAAGATAAATCACAAGAATGTGATGAACCATATCCATTCCCTAATTCTGAGTCCTCACGCTTTGATCTATGTGGATTTTTATTAAGAAGAACATCTCATAAAAAATGTAAAATATTCATCTTCAGGTTGGTCTTTTTTTATTTGAAATTTAATTTTCAGTTCCTTTTTATTCATTCTACAATTTAACAACGGTTGTATGCCCTCATCTATGCAGGGCACATATGAAAGTGACCATTGAAATTTGATTTTGGCGATTATAATTTATAATTAATTTGGCGATAACATTTTTGGTACTGGCGATACTGACTGTAAAAAATCTTCAAGTTCTAATTATCGTAGAGTGACAATCACAATCATTTGGCAGCATATACTATAGATTAATCAACTCTCTGACTGGCAACGGCTAATGGAGTCGGAATGCGAAAATTAAGATTTTTACAAAAATGAGCGTATAAATATACTATTTATCTACCTAAAAGATCAAAATAGCAATTAAACATTTTAAAACGTCTTTTTATACGTTTTGTAATAGTACCGTATTCTTAAATCTGTCTTTTTCTGAATATTCTTAGCAAATTATAAATTTTTTCTCTGCTTACAGCGGGACGACCGGTCAATCCTCTTGCAAAATGCTTAACATCGTTGTAAAGTGGAGAATCTCTAGATTATAAATATGAATAAAGTATTGCTGATGAATTTATTTTCAAGGAAAACAAAAGGGTTTTAAAACCCCTAAAAATGTAAACAAACTAGACTTGTTGCTATGCTTATGCTGCCAACACGACTCGCTTGCTGATTGGCCCAGCCAAATTAGTCACTAGCCCGTACATTATTTTTGGTAGACCCTGGCGTCGGGCTAGTGGATTTTTACGCCCCTGCTGCCAGAGTTATGGCCCTTGATCACTTTTATTTTATGTAAAAATTAGTGAATCTATCTATTATTAGTTTTGTTCGCTGATTTCCAGCAAATACTGAAATATTACTTGACACATGGTGTAAATTGTAATTGCACGTGGTAAGGATAGTGCACAGTAAAATGAATGTAGTGCAGTAAAAATCAAACCTCAAGGGAGGTAAGAAAATGACAGTTTGTTCTGTATTATAAATCAGGGGTAACAGAATCTATGTTACACAAAGACTCTCAGTTGCACAAAACATATTCAAATTGCACTACTTCAATATAAACATCTTTTATTATCACAGATCAGCATATCTCAACCTACAACCAAATCCTGAATTTGGAAAGTGTGAAATCATCTCCTTTGTGCCAAAAAAGGATCCCTCTTCCAGTATACCAAAGTTCAAAGTCATCAAGCAGTGAGTAGGAAACTATTATTGATGTTAATAGTGTGAAATCATTAGGTTATATATTTAAGTTTATGTGTAAAATATGATACAGGTATTAGTTCCAAACTTTTTAAGAATTTAATTAAATTTTCTCATTTTGTTTGATTAAATCGGCGTTTTCCAACCTCTGGGTCGCGATCAGTTTTCGTGGGGTCGCGGACTAGTCTGAGAACTTAAAAAAAAAATGCTATCTTTTCATGTAATCCAGAAGGCTAATTTAGATTTGTCTAGGACCCAGCTCAGACCGCTTGTATTCCTCGATAGAAAATATCATCGCGAATACCAAGTCACGCGCTTTCCACCTGAAAATCTACCTGTGATAATCGAGTTGCAAAGTTCAAGGTTCGTTCAATCTCAAGGTTGCTGGAAATTTCCAAAACAAAGAAACTTGCCGCTGCAAATTTTCGTGCAAAAAGAAAAAACTTTGTTAGTCTCTAAAACAGTTTTAATTGCTTTTCCGTGAGTTTTTCAACCGGAAAAAACCTTATCTATTCATTTTTGGGTGGAGATCGTAATATTTGTATTTGGATATGTGTTTGTATCACGACCTCTGATTGGACAATGTTATTGTTCCTGTGTCTGCAGTAGAGGGACCTAAAAGTTTGGGAATTTCAGATTATTCTGGCAACGGATAGAAGTTGTAAAACTGCGACCGTTGCTTCGGGAACATGTAATCTATACAGCTCTTACCACATATCTAATCGATTTCCTCTCATGGCCAAGATTTGTTTTCCTCACTCTGATGGGATTCCCCGTAGCACTTTCACTTTGTGCATTAGCCCAGCATCTTAATTTATATTGCATAATTGCGCACCCTACATTGCGGGGCAATTCCGGTAGTGGCGAACTAACTAGACCCTGAGCGTTGGTTCATTTATTTTACGTTGGACGTCGGATCTTCTTTAACATTAGCCTACGTTTCTCTTTAAAGTGGTTACTTGTTGTGAAGGGAGATGGGCGATGTGTCGCATGGACGATCTTACCCTGGACAATTCATTGAACTAAGGTTCTAGTATGTGACAGATCATGGAGTCCAGAGACCTCAGTTTGTCAGGTGTTATGAAGTAGGCCTACCTTCGACTGAATCCACGAATGATAATGATGTTTCATAGTAAAATGTGACTTTATTCTTCGAGGGGTTGCGATCTGATACTTGGTCTGGAATGGGGTGGCCACCAAAAAAAGGTTGGGAACCTATGCATTAAATAGTATTTGATATGTTTTGTTTGTCAGAAAAAGATTAACAATATCATCATTTCTTTCCAGATCTTCCCCTGCTTCCAGACTTATTGATCTATCTGATATCATTGCTAATTATTTGAAACCTGGTGAAGTTAATATTGTGTATATTAGTAGAGCTGATATATTTTGGTCTATTATATCACCAATGTTAAATACTGGTGTATTACAGGTATTATTTCACTTATTTATTAAATACTATAACACTGTTGAAAAAGTAAATATGACGTCATAAAGAATAATTTATAGATATCCATTATTTTGGCCTTATTTGTTTTATCTCGTTCAGCACTTCTTTTGATTGACTTCATGTAGTGTCTATTTTTAATACATCTATTGTCTCAATCTTACAAGTCAGGTTTTACTGTAAGACTTATTTACTTTCAAACACAGTTAAATCCCTTTTGTCTACTTCCGTTTAGCTACAGTTTTTTAATTTTTATACGCCCACATTTTCATGTGGATATATAAAGTCACCACCAATCTGCCCAGTCACAGTTTGTTTGTGGACACTCTGCGGGTCACAATTCTTATCCGATTTTGAAGAAAAATTGAAATATAGGTTTATTTCCAAAAGATCTTGGTTCCTTTTGATATTTGCTTGTATCGCATCGAAACTACATAGATTATGGCCCCTTATTGTACGAAACATCACATTTTTAGCTTGTGGACACTCTAGAGGTCACAATTGACATCTGATTTTGATGAAACATGAAATGCATGTTTATAACCCAAAGATCTTGGTTCCTTTCGATATTCAAACTTATCAGATTGTAACTTCCTGAATTATGGCCCCTGATTGTACAATAATTATCCGGTTAAAAACGTTCAAGTATATCACTGTTACACCGTAATTTTGGTTGAGTTTGAATTTTCGTGAAAATCAGACCAAAACTGCTGGACAGATTGGCCCCTCATACGCAAATAGTGTAAACATCTAGTATACCAAGGTGGTGGATCGTCTAGAGGTCACATTTTGATGACACTTTATCCAATTTGTGCATATTGGATCGCAACCTTCTGAATTATGGACCTTGATTGTACGCAAAGTTGCATTTTTAGCTCATCTGATATAAAAAAATGTTTGAATATATCACTGTTACACCGTAATGATGTGGAGTGTGAATTTCGTGAGAATCGGACCAAAGCTGCCGCATAAGATGACTCGATTTAGATGAAACTTGATTGTACGAAAAGTCATGTTTTTACCTTGTGAACCCTCTAGAGGCCACAATTTTTATCTGATTTAAAAACGGCTACCTCTCGCACTCAAAAAGTGTAAATATATGGTATAACAATGTTGTACCCTCTAGAAGCTATAATTTTGATCTGATTTTAATGAAACTGGAATATGTTTTTATAACCCCAATTTCTGGGTTCGTGTCAAAATTCATGCATACAGGATCGTAACTTACTGAATTATGGCCCTTGATTATACGAAAGGTCATGTTTTCAGCCTGTGATCATTCAGAGGTCACAATTTTTATCTGATTTAAAAATACATTTGAATATATCACTTTTACACCCTTATGATGGTGGAATCCAGATTTCGTACAATTCGGACCAAAACTGTGGGACAAAATGGCTGCCCCTTGTTCCCAAATATTGTAAATATATGGTATATCAAGCTTGTTGACCGTCTAGCCCCAAATCCTGATTTTCACTCAATTGTGTTTATTTTTGTGTTTGACAGAATTTGATTCCGGAATGTTAAATCGAGCATCCCCTTTGTCTAAACTTGAAATCATCTCCAATTCTCTTTTTAACCAGGGGGGTTGGGATGGCCTAGTGGTCTAGAGTGCTGTGCTTTGACCTCTAGCTGGCCGGCCACCTCTGGCTTGCGGCTGTGGTTTCGAGCCCTGGTGTGAGCATATGTGGCATGGACCATGGAGATAGGGGCGCCTTCTTAACCTCGTGGGTTTCCTCCGGGCACTCCGGTTTCCTCCCACTGCTAAAGACCCCTACGCGCAAGCGAATTATTGAAATAAAATTAAACCATGTGTTAGTCCCGAAATGACCTAGTTGTGTTGAGTGGACGTTAAAAACCAATTTCTCTCTCTCTCTCTCTCTTTTTAACCAGTTAACTATAGAAGATATCTAATTGATCACCCCTTTTAGTGAAAACATTTATCATAAGAACAAATGTAGGAAAATTATTTTGAATGTCGACTCTATGCGATTTATCAATGAGTGAAGAATTCTCTCAAAAGGAAAGTTAGTTTGAATGTCACACTTAAGAAATGTAGCTATCAATTATATATCGTCAGTGAAGTTGCAAAAGATCGTATCTTGGGTTTTTGATGAAAAATGTTTTTTTGCATTTCTGATTTCCTCATCGTATGGCGCATCTTTTTATCTAATAATCGTATCTCTAGGCCAATCGAATAATTTTGTATGATCATGTGTCAAATCGTCGTACGATCATTGGAGAACATTTTTATACGCCCACATTTTCATGTGGACGTATTATGTCGTCGCCCCTGTTTGTCCGTCCGTCTGTCTGTCTGTCTGTCCGTCCACAATTTGTTTGTGGACCCTCTACAGGTCACAATTTTTATCCGATTTCACCAAAACTTGAAATATAGCTTTATCTCTCCAAGATCGCGGTTCCTTTCGATATTGGCATGTATCAGACTGTAACTTCATGGATTATGGCCCCTGATTGTACGAAAAATTGCGTTTTTAGGCTTGTGGACCCTATAGAGGTCACATTTGTGAACCGATTTTGATGAAACTTGACATGCATGTTTATAACCCAAAGATCTTGATTCCTTTCGATATTTGCACCCATTGTAAAGTAACTTCCTGAATTATGGCCCCTGATTGTCTGAAAAATCACGTTTTTTAGCTTGTGGTCACTCTGCAGGACACAATTATTATCTTATTTGAAAAACCGATTATATCACCGTTACACTGTAAGGAAGGTCGAGTTCAAATTTCGTGAAAATCGGACCAAAATTGACGGACAAAATGGCCGCCGTTTGAATACGAAAAGTGTAAAAATATGGTTTATCAAGGTTGTGGACTCTCAACAGGTCACAATTCTTATCCAATTTTGACGAAACTTTAAATATAGGTTTATCCCATATAGATAGCGGCTGCTTTCGTTATTGGCGTGTATCGGATTTGAAACTTCATGGATTATGGCCCCTGATTGTACGAAATATCACGTTTTTAGCTTGTGGACCCTATAGAGGTCACAATTTTGAAACAATTTTGATAAAACTTAACATGCATGTTTATAACCCAAAGATCTTGGTTCCTTTCCATAATTGCACCCATCAGAACGTAACTTTTTGAATTATGGCCCCTGATTGTCCTAAAAATCACATTATTTAGCTTGTGGTCCCTCTGGAAGTCATTATTATTATCCGATTTGAAAAACCGTCTGATTATATCACCGTTACACCGAAATGAAAGTTGAGTTTGTATTTCGTAAATCGGACCACAATTGACAGACAAAATGGCCGCCGTTTGAACGCGAAAAAGTGTTAAAAAAATGTATATCAAGGTTTTGGACTCTCTACAGGTCACAATTCGTATCCAATTTTGACGAAACTTGAAATATAGGTTTATCCCGAAATGATCTCGACTGCTTTCGATATTGGCATGTATCGGATCAAAACTTAATGGATTATGGCCCCTGATTGTACGAAAAATCACGTTTTTAGGTTGTGGACCCTATTATAGAGGTCACAATTTTGAAACGATTTTGATGAAACTTGACATGCATGTTTATAACCCAAAGTTCTTGATTCCTTGCGATATTTGCGCATATCAAATTGTAACTTAATGAATTATGGCATTTGATTGTATGAAAAATCACTTTTAATATTGTTTGTTCTCTATCCACCTCTCGAAAATGTGGGCGTATCCTGCCTGGCAGTGCCAGCTTACTATCTTTTTAAGTGTAAAATGTCATTTCTGCAGAAAATTCTCATAAAAGTCTGCTTAATGAGAGATACAACATTTTGTTTTGAACGTCTAAATTGTTTTCAATAATTGTAGTTTTTAGTCTCTCCTGTAAAATTAGGAAAAAAGGAGTTACAACCTTTTGCAACTTCACTGACGATATCCACCCTACATGTATGTCATTTATCAATCAAAGACCTACATGTATTAGGAAAAAAAGAAAGAACATGGTCTAATTTATTTAATCCTAATATGGTATTTTTGTTTTAGATTATAGATCACCTGACAGCAGATGTAGATGTACTCAAATCTGCTAATAATAATCCATTAATTCTACGCCATAGGTACAGTGAGCTCAAGAGAATAGAAGCATTCAACTTACACCTTAATCAAATTGAGAGGCTCAGTGAAACTAAGCTTTACTATCAGAGTTCCAGCAGTTATCTCTTACGTATCAGTTATACTTGCAAAACTATATAATATGTGACACAAACTATATAATCTGTCATACTTACTATATAATCTGTGACACAAACTATATAATCTGTGACACAAACTATATAATCTGTGACGCAAACTATATAATCTGTGACGCAAACTATATAATATGTGACACAAACTATATAATCTGGCATACAAACTATATAATCTGGCATACAAACTATATAATCTGTGACGCAAACTGTAGTTGTATTTATTAGAAATGAATGAAGATCAATTCTTTAAATGACATCTAGAAGCACGGTTAATTATTCATAACAAAACACAACATGAGGTATATCTGGATATAACTACTTCTCTATTATTTAAAAGTTGGATATTTATCATTAACTTGAAAACATGACCTGTATTTGTTACGAAACATTGTTATTAAATAATAGAGAAGTACTTATATCCATATATACCTTGTGTTGTGTATTGTTATGAATGAATGAAGATGTTTTACACAAATTAAAGGTTTACATTATAATACTCTAGAATACATGTATATGTTTTAATACTAAAGATCAGAGTTTTTGAGGTATGGTTTTTAAACCGGCTAGAATTGCAGGAACTCTATCAAAAGTCAGACTTTCCCATAAATTGTATGATTAGTCATTGCCCATGACCCTGAAAGCAAGAATATTACTCTTCAAAATGCCGATAGTGGTATTTAATTGTCTGGTACTCAATGTTTGCATTTCGTTCTTCTGCAGTTCTGGGTATGCCACTGCCTTATAATTTAACATTAAATGAATTTTTTTTATAGACCGCAGTGACCTCTTATGTTTTACATTATTAAGTACCACAGTAGGTGAATGGTATTTTAATTCACAAAGAATATAAAGCCATGGATAGCATGCTTTAACTCCACAGCCTCCATGCCTCCAGATACTTTTAACATTTTATATTACATACCTTATTTATTATTCTAGTCTCAAATCTGTCTCTTTCATTATATACACACACACAAAATATTTTGATATGCCCACATTTTCATATGGATGTATATTGTCGTCGCCCCTGCCCGGTCTGTCAGTCGACAATTCTTTGTGAACACTGAACACTCTACAGGTCACAATTTTTATCCGATTTCAATGAAACTTGAAATATAGGTTTATCAATATTGGCATGTATAGGACTGTAACCTCAAGGACTCTGGCCCCTGATTGTACGAAAAATAATGTTTTTAGCTTGTGAACACTGTAGAGGTCACAATTTTGAACCGATTTTGAGGAAACTTTAAATGCATGTTTATAACCCAAAGATCTCGGTTCCTTTTAATATTTGCACATATTATATCGTAATTTTCTAAATTATGGTCTAGATTTTATAGCTTGTGGTCCCTCTGGAAGTTACATTTATTATCTGATTTTAAACAAGTTTGATTATATCACAGTTTCACCGTAATGAAGGTTGAGTTTGAATTCCTTGAAAAAAACCTACCTTGTACGCAAATAGTGTAAAAATATGGTATATCAAGGTTGTGGACCCTGTAGAGGTCACAATTTTAATTCGATTTTGATAAAACTTGATATGAATGTTTATAACCCAATTTTTAGCTTGTTCTCTATCCATCTCTCAAAAATGTGGGCATATCATGCCTGGTAGCCGCTGGTTATAATAGTAATAGGGAAAATAAGAAGTATATGTAATTTAGTAGAATCATTCTTATTGCTCGATCCTAGCCAATTTTAAAAAATTTCTTTGAACAAAGAAAATTCTTTTAGGCCATGACAGATGAACAAATATATTTATTGAAAATGGCATTTTATAAATACTCAAATTGTTTTATACTTTTAGTATGTGTATTGTATATTTTTTCTTTTAAGGCTACTAGCTTTTAAAAAGAAGTGGGAAAAATGGTGTCTCCTTACATAGCATAAAGTCATAGATTATCATTTTATATAGCATTTCAGGGGAAAAACTATGAAGCTAACTTTCCAGTTTGCTACATGATGAAATGTATATGGTAAACAAGTCTCTTAAAATATTTTGAGTCCTTTGTTCATAATCCTGGTCCATTTAAGTCATAAATTTGTCGTATATCTGGAACATAGATGACAAATAAATCATAGCGCACATGGTTACCGTTTTAAAATGTGTTGAAGTAACACTTAGGTCTTGTGAGGAGGTCACTGAGACAGTTGTGCAACCATGGTGACACAATGGTAACTTTTTGTAACATTTCAGGTTTATATTCAGACTTTGTGAAATATTTATATTATTATGTATTTTATAATTTATATTTTAATTTTGTATTGTGTAGTATTAATTTTGATTAAATTATAAGTGAATTTTAGCTTTGAGTTAAATTAAAGTATTTTAGACCTATTGGTTTTTTAAAATATCTATTAGATTTATATTTTTGAATCAAGTTTTTTAAGCATGTAAATGTTTGATTATTTATCTTATTATACACATAATATTTATTGTAGTGTATAGTCAAATATTGTATTTAGAGCTGGGTGATAATTTGTTTTTTTAATATAAAACCGTCTCAGAAATAAAAAATGCCAAAATATTGTCTTCAGAAAAATATCGTGATTTTTTATTTTTCTGGAAGACATTTAGCATAAATATTGGAAAAAGGTTTTCTTTTCATGTTATGTACCATATTTTATTGCTTAATTATGAATAAGTAGCAATGAATAATGTTAAAAACTCCCGAAAGTTCATTCCATGAAGTTGGCAAACACCATTAGAGTCTTGTTTAAACCAATCTGATTAAAACACAGATTCAATTTCATTTCGTTTTTATCTTTCAAAATTTGGTATTTACTTGTCTTTACTACACTTGGATCTGGAAGATTTGTTATTAAGCTCAAGTTCTGCTTGAAATGAGGGTCAGTCAATCAAATGATCTGTCAAATCGAGCGTTTGACCTTTTTTGCGCGGTAATGTGGGTAGGCATTACCAGCTATAGAAATCAAAACAAAATAGATGGCGGTCACTAATTGGTTAATCGAATGTCGCTTGCTTGGTACTGAATGTTATAAAGAACGTGAACTCCCACTATAACTTGTTAGATCTGCATTTTGTGTAGGCTATCAAAAATTAAAAAATGAAATGAAATATAGATCTGTATTTTAATTAGGTTGTGTTTACTACACCACACAACTTCTCGCTCGCTTTTCTACTGACTGTTACTGTTAGAATCATCTCTGCTCCTGTTCATTTGAGTGGCCGAAGGGTTTTGTTTCACTTTTTGAATGCTCTAATCCAAAAGTTATCATCCTATCTGTATACAATTTATATGCATCATCTAAATAAGTGACATGAAGAATCCTATTAAATTTCAGCAATTTCCATTAATTAATTAGAGCATTATTGTCCTTGTTTAACTTCAGCAATTTCCAATAATTACTAGTAGAGTTATTGGCTATGGCCCTTGTTTCACTTGTTGAACCTTCTGAACACTTGATGGTGAAAGTTATCATTTGCATTTTTTAAATTGGTGAAACTAATAGGCCAATTACTTCTAGAGTTATCATCCAATCTGTATGACATTGATATGCATTATTTAAATCAGTAAGACAAAAAAGCCAGTCATTTCAACAATTTTTGTAAATTACTTCCAAAGTTAAGGCCCTTGTTTCAGTTTTTAGAACCTTGAACAACGAAAATTATAATCTCATCTATGTGAAATTGTCTAGTTAAATGCCCCTAATTTTCCGCAAAAGAATAAATGTGCAACAATCCTTGTCAACAGCTTGGACGATGTAGCTGCTGTGGGCATATGTTTCATTGCCTGGCAACCTATCTTTTTTAATTTTTTTACCAATTTTATGCCCCCTTCAAATGTAAAATTTTTTGATTGAATCAACTTGTCCATTATATCATAATTAATGTATTGGACGTTAAAATTGTAATAAACAAAAACAATATAGCAAGTCTTTGTGGTTATATACAGTTAAAGGATGCTCAACAATGAATTACTTGAATTTGATTAAATATAGCAATATACTGATAATATTGAGATATTTTCTAAAATTATCATGCTATTTGTGTCCAATGATATCACCCAACTCTAATTGTATTCAGGCTAAACCAGGAGCCGGGGGGGCTAGGGGGGCTTTAGCTCCGGCAATAATTTTTAATAGTGAAAATAAAACGTCGCCAAAAGCTCAAAAAAGCGAAAAAAGGTTAGGGGGGGTATGGTCAGTAGCCCCCCCACCCCCCCGAAATCAACCCGCTCTGCGGCTACTGGGCTGAACCAATGTTTGGAGATGTTTTGCCAAAATCTGCTTCTAAAGAATTTCTGCAGGATATTGTGCATCTAGTGAACATCTTTTACTGTATATAGTACAGTAAGATGATGAAAACTTAATGTAAACAAAACCTGATCATACAAAAATACTATTTGAACATGAAATATTTATGTTTTGTTTTAAAATCAAAACCATAAGTCTAAGATTGTACTCACATTCGAATATGTAATGGGTGTATACAGATATAGGTAATTTTCTTCCAGGAAAAATAATGTTATTAAAAGATCTGGTTAATTGTCAGGATGTGGGGATGATGGGCAGATACAAGATTTGGAAATCCTAGCGTGGTTTCGAATCCCCAGTTGTACGTTACAAGGAGTAAGGTCGCCTGTAGAACCTTGTGTGTTTTCTCCGGTTTCCTGCCCCTGCTAAAAGACCCCTACGCGCAAGCAAATTATTGAAATAAAATTAAATCATGTTAGTCCCGAAATGACCTAGTTTGAGTCAATTGTATGTTAAATTGTGGCAAAGTGGACCTAAAAATTGCAATTTGACCTGAATTCTTATTCTCGTTTCATATGGCAGTTTTGATTTCTTACCTATGTGGAAAAACTTATCATTCCCGGCAAAGTGATATAAGAAAAAATAGAACCTTGAGCACACCCAACCAGTTCTTTAAAGGACAATATTGGTGCCAGTCATTATTACATATGTGATAGAGCGGGTTAAACACATTCCAAATATACTTTTAACGCAGGGAGCAATGCCAAGATAGCTGAGTATTACATGCTACCCGAATCGGCAGTGACGCAGCGACAGTGAAAACACGAGCGACTGCTCTATATAAATGACTGAAGCGGACGAGCGATAACAGACACACAGCTAAATTTCTGCTCACTAATAGTTCCTTGGAAGACCAACAGTTGTTATATGGGACTCTTAAGAGGATATCTGATAATTCAATAGAGTAATTGAATGTCATTAGATAAAAGAACACGAGAAAAATAGAAATAGTCTTCACATTCCCTTGTTTATATTCACTCTATGCCGACTATGCCTTATAAAACATGGTAATACACAGACTTTTTCTGGGGTTTTTCATGTTCTCTTATCTAATGACATTCAATTACTTTATTGAATTGTCAGATATCCTCTTACAGTCCCATATAACAACTGTTGGTCTTCAAAGGAACTATTAGTGACATTTACAACCTTGTAAAATGATCACATGTCATATAGTTAGCATATTTCCTAATGACATTCAGTGTGGTTTAATGGTCGAGGGCGAGACATTAAGTAATATATTGTAACAACAAGAGGACCGTAAGGTCCGAGTGTTTTTACAATATATTACGCAATGTCTAAGCCCCAAGACGATTAAACTACTTAAAATACAGACTCCGCACGTGCGTTTACAGTGAAAAACATCATGCCAGTCTAATATTGAAATAATGTACTATTGGCAAGTTGCCCGTACATTATTTGAAATAATGGTACGCAAACATCAAAGGATGACGTCACATCTGTATTTTAAATTACTTTATTGAATTGTCAGATATCCTCTTACAGTCCCATATAACAACTGTTGGTCTTCCAAGGAATTATTAGTGAGCAGAAATTTAGCCGTGTGTCTGTTATCGCTCGTGTTTTCACTGTCGTTACATCATTGCCGATTCGGGTAGCATGTAATACTCAGCTATCCTATAACAGAGGATTTTGTGAAGTATCTCATTTAAATCGTAGCATTGCTCTCTGCGTTAAAAGTATATTTGGAATGTGTTTAACCAGCTCTATCACATATGTGATAATGACTGGCACCAATATTGTCCTTTAAATCATGATCTTTCCCACGACATATTGATTGTGGCTATTCACATTTGATATAATATAATAGATTGGTAAATCAGTAGTAAATTAATTGATTTCTTGATCCATTGAACTGTGGGCCCTATCAATTTTTCTCTTTATCAGGGTTTGATTTTTTGACATCTTCAATTTGTTCTCAGGTTACAGGCTTTCATCTCGATTGTATCCATTCTAATCAGCTTTTGTGTCTTCTCGACCACAATACCATTAAATTTAAAAATATGAAAGACTTAAAATATTATGGGTAAAATAGAGGAAGTGCACTGTATAAAACTATGATGAAGTAGATGTCCTTATATGGCTGGATTTGACCAAAACCCCTGCATTCATAGTCACTGGATCACAAAAGAACAAATTGAAATATTCTTGATTCCTAAACCTCTGAATGGAGTTAAATCATAATATTTGGTAAATATTTTAAGGATATTTTTTTGAAATAAAAAATGTGAGCTTCTTTAGGTGGGATATTTTTCAGACAGCTTAGTGGATTCCAATCAACTTTGAAGTAGTTTTGCCTCATGGGGGGGGGGGGGGGGGGAACGGAGGCAAATTCAGACATTGTCTTCTTGAACAGATTTCTGTATTAAATTGGACATTTGCTTTGGTGGTGCTTATTCAGATTTGTTCAAAATTGGGTTATTGTTAATGATAATATGAACTTTCATATCACTTTGAATACATGCCAGAAGCCACATAATAGATTTGATAGCTGATTTATTTACATTAGCAGTAGCTAACTATATATATTTGAACACTTGTTATATAGTATGAATGGATTGTAATGATACCTTGTAAAAGGTAAATATAATAATATATTATGGTATTAACATAAAATGAATGTACATAATTATATTATGCAAGTCAAGTGAATCTATAAACTCTAAAAATTATTACACTCTGTATATCTCTATAAAAAATTAATAATAATAAAATGATAGAAATAATTCATGCATCATTTATAAACAGTGTAAGTATTATGCCGCAGAAATAATCTCAATATGTTCTTTAATAGAAAAAAAAACATAAGTCTTCAATCAGACAACAACATTGATAAAGTAAAAGATAGGGAGGAAAATAATTATGTAAATCATTATATAGCACATAGTTAGTAGGTCTATAGTTAGACAATTTTCAAAATGATTTAAAACTTGATTTAATAATGTAACAATTTGTAAACAATTATCATTAACATTTAATATAAAAATACATATTTTAAGTAGCACTTTAAGAGATGTTTGATATGAGATTCCAATTTTAGTGTAACCAGTCACAAAATAAGACAGATTGATCAAGATACATTGTAATTTAATCTTTGGTACTGTCAGGCCTCAATATCATTCAGATTTATAATAAAGCTAGTTAAAGAAAGAGTATTAAGACAAAGAAAAGAAAGCTAAGGCACGGTTAAAAGTTTCAGTTATCTAAATGTGCCTTGAAATAAATCAAAATCAAATGTAGACTTGAATTTGATTAAAATACTTGCATGGTTGAGGGAGTATTAATACTCTCAGCATAGTTTGATTATGACTTATAATTGAAAGTAATAATAAAATAAATGCAGTTAAACTGGACAGTGAACACATATTAATAAAATATATAGCTTTTATATAACACCAGTAAGTATTATGAGTCAGTAGTAGTAGTACACTGTACCATATATTGACACTTCAGTGGTCTGTATCCTTCATTGTTTAAAAATATTCCTCCAAACATTAGCACGCAATAACTTCCTAATAACAAATAGGAAACACACAGACATCAATCGAGTATAATATATGTTACACATTTTAGCACCATATATGCATAGTCAATAAAAATATAAACACTTTAGGAAGACTATAAAATTGATAAAATCCCATGGTATTGTCTGTAATCTATAAAATGTTTCTGTTCCAATCTATAAAATATGTCTCAAAATATACATTATATAAAACATCCCATAATAATATTGCTTTTTGATAACCAACAAGATGTTTTGATGAAAATATATGATATGAATTTTTTTCATTCTCGGCAAATTATCTGATCTCTGTTTTAATTCCATTGTACACAATAATCATAATGCATCATGAAACTTCTTTAAAATCTCTTTAGCTTATTTATATAAAATTATCTATATATACATGTCTATAACAATAACAACAATATTAACATAATTCACTAGTTCCTCATATTTAGATATTTATTTTCTTCTGCTAATTGAGTTAGCATGGAACTCATGTCATTTACCACCATATTTGAAGTGTTAAGCACAGAGTTAACGCGTGATGACGATTGAGATGCAGATCTCGAACCTACAGCCATTGGGCTGAACATATTCACACTCGCACTTAAATTCTCCGTTGATATAGAACTGATGTTATCAAGTAAATTTTCTGTAGATATAGATTGTAGATTATCCATAAAGTCTTCAATAGGGGGCGCTGTTGTTTCCTTCCTGTCGGTAGAACTTGTAACTTGGTTACTTCCTGGTGATCGTTCTAGTGGATTATGGGAATTATTAGCAGCAGCAGGTAAATGACAACCTTGTTGAGGGTTAGAGTTTTGTTGATACATTGGTGGATGTGGTATATATTGCATATTAGACATTTGATTATTATGTGGAGGAACCGGTAGATTAGGTTGCATATTATTTGGTGAAAAGTTTTGTTGTTGTTGTATTGTGTTGTTAGCCATCTGCTGTTGATACTGCATGTTCTCATACATTTGTTGTTGTTGCAACATTTGTTGTCTCATCATCTGGCGTGTCGCAGCTTTAGCATTAGGTGGTATCTGTGACTGACTTATGTGTGGAACTTGAACTTTAGGACTGTCTCTTTCTTGTTTTTGTTGACCAGATACCATATACTGATTTCTCATCTGTTGCATCATGGGATGTTGATTTTGCATCATCATTTTATTGACACCAGGAGGTGTAGGACTGTACAATGGTTGTTGTGGAGGCGGCATCATATTTTGATTTTGATTAGCCATGCTTTGATTCCATTGGTTCATTTGATTACCCACTTTACCCTGCATCATATTCTGCTGTACACCATTATTAGCATTTGGATTCATATTACGCATCATGTTAGGATTTTGTTGTCCCTGAGCCATCATATTTCTCATGTGCATATTGTGACCTCCATAAGCAGCATTCCACCCTTGCTGCATACTCTGCATCATACCCTGATTTGGTTGTCCACCATTAAACTGATCACCTCCATTCATACCCATCATCGTATTAGCCTGATTCTCCATATAACCTTGTACCTGTAAATTATGATAATTACTGTGTACACCTTGTTGATTAGGATACAGTGATTGATGTACAGAGTTATCTCCCATTTCACTCATATTATACATCATATTTGAATCATATTCATGCATATTATTGGGATCACCGGCCATACAATGTTCATTAAGAAATCGCCGCATATCGTCAGGAATTATCATGTCTTCGTTATCTTCCATCATTTTCTCTTCTAAAGTTGCTTCATGATCAGTTTCCATGACTACACCGGGAGAACCATATTCTTGATCTTCAGCTAGACTATAATCTGTTGCTATACTACTGCGTGATGAATGAAACGTATTATTAGAACCATATTTCTGTTGTAAACTTTTCATACCCTGGGGTATCGGTAATGGTTTCATCATATTTAAACTATGAAACCTTTGTAGTCTTTTCAGCACATTAAAATTGGGATCTAACGTCCTCACCGGATCACTCGCTCTCCTTATTTCACGATTCGGTACTTCATGTGGTAATGGAGTACGACATGACATGCTGGTCCTGGCACCATCCAATTCTCTTTCAGTCTTACGATTAGCAAAAAATCTCGCAAGACGTTCGTTTGCATATTTATTGGATGGATTTCTCATATTAATTTGCTGCGGATGATTATAAAGATTAGTTTGACTGCCAAGAGTTGCTTTTTGAAGTTTGTCAGCCACATTCCCTACACCACTACTTTCACTGGAGCGACGTGATTGATATGGCAGGTTTCCAGTCATATCATACTCGTATGGAGAATTAGTTATACTGAGACGATTTGATATTTGCGAAGCTTCACTAGAACGTCGACTTGAGAATTGACTACCGTAAGAATAAGGACTGGTATCTGATCTCATACTACTAAAGTAAGAACTGATGGTACTAGTATTACTATCACGTCTGTTATTACCAGTATAAAGTAGATTATTATTAGTCACTTCTCTTCCTGTAAATACAAATATAAACTTCTATTAGAAAATATGTACGAACAGATGAGAAGTTTGTTGTTTTCATACATCTCTAACAAGAATTCTATTAAAATCAGGCATGCAGCAATAAATATAGTATTTCTAAATATTTTAATGAATAAGAAATTTGAATTAACTTTGCTGATTTTGGACAGAGAGTTCAAAGATATGGTATGGAATGGAATGGGGTTTAACATCCTACTATATGCTCCTAGCCTGGGCTAATTGAAGACGGGCATACGCCATACAGTGAGCTATGAGGGAATTTTTGCCCGGGCAGTGGCGCTACGGCCTACTCTTATATCGAATTCCAACTGCCAAGGGATCTTTTACGTGCACTCCAATGTGTACATGGGACCTTGGTTTTTCGTACCATCCGAACGACTAGGCAGCTGTCCTTGTCAGACCCTCCTTCTGCATCCCTGACAAGAGGAAATCACGCCGGAAAATCGAGATGAACTTTCTCGGCCAATGCAGGGATCGAACACTCAACCTCCAGGCTAGCGAACCAGCGCCTGATCCACTTAGCCACCGTGATCCCCTTTAAAGATATACTTCTTTTAATAAATTCATAATTTTCAACCAAACCTCTCTAGTCTCTGGTAGGTGTCGTTTACATTAAGACACTTCACTTTAGTTTACAAGTTCCTGGGAATTCCTAATAAAAACAAGGCACCACCAGGGCACGAAATATAGATATTATCTGCCAGACAGCACTTCACGATCATAACCTTGCACATTTCGATCTGGGTCTACCTTATTTTATTGTGTCAAATTCTTACCTGCTAGATCAGAAATACGTTTATGTTGTGGACTTCCTTTCATTTGACTGACTTTATTACTGATATCAGTTATTGTTGGCTGAGTATTAGCACTATTTCTTCCACCTATAATACATAATAATATTCACTATAATAAATTGGCTGATGGGAGTGATAAAGAATGAGATAAGCTAACTTCAAAAAGATAAAGACACTAGATTGATCTGTTTCAAAAAGGACTCATGGTTTAGAAGAGCCAACAAATATCTGTTCAATCAAGCTCTCAAATAATAGTTTTCCTAGTTTAGATAGTTTATTGCCGGCATATTGTATTATAACATGACATACCACCGGGATATTGTACTATAACATAACATACCACCGGGATATTGTACTATAACATGACATACCACCGGGATATTGTACTATAACATGACATACCACCGGGATATTGTACTATAACATGACATACAATCGGTATATTGTACTATAACATGACATACCACCGGGATATTGTACTATAACATGACATACCACCGGGATATTGTACTATAACATGACATACCACTGGGATATTGGACTATAACATGACATACCACCAGCATATTGGACTGTACTATAACATGGCATATTGTACTATAACATGACATACCACCGGCATATTGTACTATAACATGACATACCACCGACATATTGGACTGTACTATAACATGGCATATTGTACTATAACATGACATACCACCGGCATATTGTACTATAACATGACATACCACCGGCATATTGGACTGTACTATAACATGGCATATTGTACTATAACATGACATACTACCGGGATATTGTACTATAACATACCATACCACCGGCATATTGGACTGTACTATAACATGACATACCACCGGCATATTGGACTGTACTATAACATGGCATATTGTACTATAACATGACATACCACCGGGACTGTTGATTGTTGGTATTTGTGGTAAAGCTGAATGAACATTATTAACACGACCTTTCAATCTACTATTAATCAAATGACTGGAATTGATGCGATTTCTTCTCGCCAATAGTGTCTCCGAACCAGAACCAGGAATCTGTAATTTAAATTGATATGCCGTTATTTCAAATCACTCTGTCTAGCTAAGAAATAAAAATTCAAGTGATGGACCTGAATTGTACAGGTACTGTCAGATTAATATAAATAAGGAAGAGTAGACAGAAACACTTCTATTAACCTTACTCTAAAAGATTTCAGAACTACTTTTTATTTGGCTGAACTGATTGCTCAATGCTCATATTCTGGTAAATAAAAGTGAAAAGGTGTAATTTACCTCTGCTTCTTCAGGTTCAGGTATTTCAACCTCCTCTTCAATTCCACCTGTAAAACCGGTACCACTATTTATGTTATCTTCTATTAATTCAGGTTGGTTGCTATTGGTTACATTTACCTCAGGACTACTCTGTGGAGACGGATTTGACTGAGACACTGTAGAACCTACATGATCCTGATAGAACAAATTTCAGGGATTAAACAAAGAATTAAAAAGTATTACAAATTATTTATAAACCAAACCAGTGATGGCACTCCTGTGAATGGTGCCACCAAACACATCATAACAACATGCTAATATTTATAAATTAGAATAAGCATAACTAACCTGAGATTTTCTTCTTTCACCTGAAGTAGTTTGTAAGGTAGATACATTCAAACATTCTTCTACATTCTTAGTCTCTGTTTCATCTTGATCTTTGTCCTAAAAACATTCAGAATTTCTCTAATTATATATATTCACTACCAGCACCTGGCCAGATGTTTAACAACGGATAAAATATCTCATGAACATATACCACAGGGGAGCTTGTAGGAAACTTTGTCAAGAGAAATGAGTTTTCGTTCAAATAAGGGTTTGTTTCAGTCAAAAACAAGCCAAAAGTGAGGCTGATGTCCCCCGTAGAAATCCAAAAATAAATAGATGACACATATTAATTAATCGAATATTTATGTATCAAGCGATCAAACTATACACTAAGTGTAATCACTCTCTTTCAGATAGAATCAAAGTCATCTTGTCCCAAAGCATCAACCAATGAAATAGCTTAGCTCTGCTTACATAGCTTTAGCTCCCGTCAAGACATTCACATAATGAACATCTACATCAAGTTTAAACATTTTACCAGAGTTGGTAAAGCAGAGTTGTTATGTTCCATAGTCTTGACCAATCCAATTACTTGTTGCTCCTTAGCCTAAGCAGAAAATCTCACCATTGAACTTAGTCAAGGTAATGATATAATGAATCTATACTAAGAGTTCCCCCTCTCTCACTTCATCATAACCAAAAAAAGCAGCCAATCAGATTGCGTATCTCTGCTTACCCTCAGCAAGAAATGCTCATCTTCTAGCTTCATCAAGGGCTTGGTCTATTTTACACCTACACCAAGTTTGGACATTGTACCTCAGTTAGAAGGAGAGTTATTGTGTTCCAAAGTCTTGACCAAGTGAATTGCTTATCACTCTGCTTACTCTGAGCAGGAAATACTCATTACCGAACTTAGTCAAGGTAATGATGTAATGAAACTATACACAAAGTTTCATCACTATCATTTATTTAGAACTAAAATCATCGTGTCCCAAAGCATCAACCAATCAAATTGATTATCTCTGTTTACCCTGATCAGCAAATGCTTATCTTAAATCTCAATCAAGGCATCAACCTAATAAACACCTACACTAAGTTTGAACATTATAACTCACTAAAAAAAAGAGAATTATTGTGTCCCAAAAAGTGTGACGAACGGACGAACAAATTTTAAAAGTCCCCTGCTTTCTTCGAAAGGCCTGGGGGGGGGGGGGACAATAACATATTTTCATTAAGTAATGGGCAAAGTACCATTTCCAGTCATATTTCATTGATAAATTCATGCACAAATTTGACAGCCTTTTTAAATAGATTTTCATACTCCAACAAAGATTTATTCTGTATGTCTATTTTCAAGACCACCTCTGTGGGTAATTTTCTCGGACAACTTATTTTAATCAATAGTTTAGTATTTAGTACTAATCATATTGGCATTGAAAGCCCATAATACATATATAAACAGGAGAAATATATAAAAACACAATATTACTGGATCTTCTTCCTTCTTGAAGTGAGTTTCATTAGTTTTATGTTTCTTGTTGGCATAGAATTCTGGTCCATGAACAGTTTTAACATGTTTACGTAGTGAACTAGGATCTGTATATCTTTTAGTACAACCAGCAGCTTTACATACATACGGTTTCTGTTATAAATAACAAATATAGATTGTCAGGCAACAAAATATTCATGAAGTCTATAGTGACACAATTAAAATGGTGAAGATAAAATGAAAGCACCTACAGCATACCTTCCAAATATTACCACTACTAATCATCCTAACCAGATCATTTTGAACCTTTCATAAATCATGCACAGAATCTTAAATTTTCATTAAGAGACATATCTCATTTAAATAAGGGGTACATTGTGGATATAAAAGTTGTGAAGAAACGAAACCGAATGTCATATTTTTTTTATAAAACCATGTTATTATTAAGGGCAACAGTAAAATTAAACCATAATTTTAGATAACTTACAGCATTAGAATGAGTTCTGTTTTGATGTTTAGCTCTATCAGAAGCATTACTAAAAGCCTTACTACAACCAGGAAATTCGCACATATAAGGTTTTTCACCAGTATGAGATCGTAGATGCGTTTTCAAATTCTCTAATCTTGAGTAAGCTTTATTACATCCTTCAAACTGTAATACATCAACATGATAAATATACACAGCATATACATTAGATAGATAAAACAAATGTTGTACAATGTTCATGAAAACATTACAACCATGTTTCATAGTGTTACAGAGCATCCACAAGATTTTTAAAATTCAAAACTTTCACTGATTAAATCAAATGACCAAATTACTCTGGTAGTAATTATAAGAAATCAAAGGCTTTTTTGTCTCATAACCACATGATTACTTTAGTGTCAAGCATGTCACAAGACTTTCAAATTGATAAACAGTCATAACTTTTAATTTAAATATAGAAAATCATTGAAATTATCAATATGCTCCTCTATCTCAAGACCATCAAAAAATCACTTCAGCATAAATATATATATATATAGATCATCCACAAGATTTTTCAAAATGATAAAGGGCAGTAGCTCATGAACTTTTAACACTGTGTGATGACAATATACTGTAACAGTTGAATTTGGGAGTATAAAAAAGCTAATTAGTAGGCCTACTTACAGTACATCTATGTGGCTTTTCTCCTGTGTGTCTTCTCATATGTACAACCAACATATACTGAGCTTTAAACGGCTTCTCTTCTCTACTACAGTCATTCCACCGACAAACAAATGATTTCTTATTAGCCTGTATATGATCTTGATTTATATGCTAAAAAAAAAATATCAGAAGAAGTGAAATAACTCGGCTCCATAACCCCTTTTTAACTAATTATATTATTGATGGTGGATGCTATACTCTACATGATTTTAATGAAGGTTTGCAACAAATTGTCTTTAGTCATAATCTTAAATCAGTTCATGTCACAATCTCCTTAAAGGTCTGTATTTGAACACTATACCTTGACAAGTTCTTCTTGTGATGAGTATTCTTGTGTACAATCTACCCAATGACAATTAGTTTCTATAAAATCTGGTTCTCCTTCTTGTGGTATATGTCCACTTCTACCATGTCCATCACAATTAGCTCTTTCATCATCCTCATCATAATGATCTACAACAATATAAATATATGTAACTTAACTATCTATAGTAATTCTGTATTTACACTGTACATTATGTAGCACAATATTATAATGGAAATACTTGGAAGTTGGAAATCAATTCATATATATATAATTTTTTACCTGGACGTATTTTTTTATTTTTATATGCATTTATCTACCGTAAACAAAGAAGTACTTTTATTTTATCTACTTTAATATATTCATATATATATACACACACAAAAATATAAAAGATTGTTGTATTACCAAAATGTAGATTAACTTAAGAGCTTAAAAAAATTAACGAAAGTGTAATCGGCAAATAATGTAATTTTTTTTTCAAAAACTTTTATATTTTTGTATTTAATACCTAAGAGTAGTTATCTTTAACTTTCATATATATGTTGTAGAGTTATCTTACCATGATGTGAGGTATCAACTTCTTTTTTAATTTTTGATTTTTTAGCTTCAATGTGTGAATCCATGGTACTACTAACAACACTACTACTAGCATCTTTACCTATTGTTGTTGTTGTTGATATATGTGGCTGTAAATACAAACAACATTCATACAAATTAACAAAATATACTTTGATTCTATTCTTTGAATAGTTATTTATATACGAATATAGTCTCACTTTTCTGCATAATATCTACCAATTACTGTCAGAGAGAGAGAGGGAAGGAGAGACAGGGTTTAACTCCACTCGACACAAACCAGGTCATTTTGGGACTTAACATGTGGGTCGATTTTATTTCAATAATTTGCTTGCATGTAGTGTTCTTTAGCAGTGGGAGGAAACTGAAGGACGCGGATAAAACCCATGAGGTTGGAAACCTTGTCATGTATAGTCCTAACTTGGGTATCGAAACCACGGCAGTTGACTCAATGACCAGCTTTATGATACAATTGCATGCGCAAACCATTCAGCTATTCAACGCCCCTATCAAATTGTGATGTACATCCAATTAATTGAAGTGAACAAGGCAGTAGTAAGAAAAAATATTTTAAACACTTTGTTGAATACAATCACACATAAAAGTCCATATGACAAATGACTGCATGATTTTAGACCCAACTTTAGAGGCCAGTTAAAATGTGTGTAACTTACATGTTCAAATTTTGAGGGAGTAACCAGTGGTTGTGAGGTAGGGGGAAAACCGGATCCAAGATGGTGTGGCATCTGACGACCCATTCCAGGCGGTATCATTTGTTGATAGAAGAAAGGCGAGGTTGGCACATTGCCATAAGGACGGATATAAGGATTGTGTGACATCGGCTGGTGAGCTGGACTGACGGCACCATAGGAAGCTGAAATACACAAATAATTTTCTATTAAGTCAACAAAGATAGGTTGCCAGACAACAAAACATACACCAACAGTAGTTGAGTCATGCCAGCAATTGGTGTTACATATTTTTTCATTTGTTGGTAATGAAAACATTTACAAAACACTAAAATCTGATTAAGAGTAAGGCTTTACAAAATGAGACATTATCAAGACTAAATTACAATCCAAACAAAAAATATATTTACCTGCAGATAAATGTCCATAGGAGCCACTGGCAGCACTGGAACTACGGGAATTGTGAGTGGGAAATGGAGTCAGCTGTAATGACCCCTCGGAACTACGAGTCAAACTTTGTATATCAAGATAATCAGAGATAGGTGAATGAGATAAAGCTCGTTTCCTACTGTTTTTTGCTCCTCCTCCAACGCTCGGTCTGGGACTTGCGTACCGTGAACCTAAGCCAAAACACACAAATAAAAACATATTCATTTTGATGCTACAAAAGTTTTTTATGATGTAGAAAATATGTGAGAAAGTTTGGACCAGCTGAAGATTGTTTTCAGTGATATCAATATAGCATTCTCAATCTTGTTTCATTACAGCAATAATTTATGTAATGAAAACTATAATATGGCTGGATTATATTTAAGTCAAACTAATGCACATGTCATGATACCCTACCCTAATATACTAACGTAACTCATAAACATACATGGTTGGCAAAGAATGATAATATGCCTGGTAGCCAAAAACTATTCCTTCAAACAATCACTTTTTGCAGGATTTAAATGAACAAATTAATTTTTGTTTTAGTGTAGGGGGCCTAACTTAGAAATGCCCCCCCCCCCCCCAATCCACTCTCAACCCCAAAAAGTCTATCTTATAATTCCCTGAGATCTCTAACTGGTTGGATCACCCACATTCCTTTATAACATGGTCAATATGCCCACTTTAAAGAGTTGTTATATTGATAAGAAAGTTTGATATTTGTATGAATTGTAATCGGTCGATTTAGATTTATAAACTACCAAGATACTTACTTTCTAGAGAACCTGGCAATGTTATACTACCACTCCCTGGTGTAGGGGGTATATGATCAGATAATAAACTTCTAGATGGAGGAGGAGGATAATCACTTATTAGAGATCCAGGTCCAGTCTGGGGTAAACCTAAAATTTAGACAATATAAACAATTCATAAATACAGCCTGTCAATAAACCTAATTATTCTTATCTTAAATGATAAGTTGCCAAGCAACGAAACATACGCCCACAGCAGCTAAATCGTCGGAGAGGTTTACAAGGGTTGTTGCATATTTATTCTTTTGTAGGTCATTAGGGGCATTAAAAAGACAATTTAATACAGATGAAATTAAAACTTTTGGTTGTTTTAGGGTTCACAAGGTTCTAAAAACTAAAACAAGGCTAAAACTCTGGAAGTAATCTACAGAAATTGTTAAAACTTTTGTTTTACTAATTCAAATAATGCATATAAATTTCATTCAGATTGGATGATAACTTTTATCATTCGAACATTCACAAGGTCAACAAAATAGAACAAGGGCCATAAATCTACAAGTAATTGACGGAAATTTGCTGAAATTCAATAGGATTCTTCGTTTCACTAATTTAAAGGTTATACAGATCGGATGATAACCGTTGTCATTAGAGTGTTCACAAGATTCAACAAAGGGAAACAAGGGCCATAATTCAATAGGTTTCTTCATTTTACTACCGGTAATTTAAAAATGATGCATACAGATTGGATGATAACTTATGTCATTCAGAGCATTCACAAGGTGCAACAAAGTGAAACAAGGGCCATAACTCCATAAAAAAAATAACGGAAGTTATTAAATTAAATAGACTTCATCACCTCACTAATGCAAACTACATATATCAATTTAAAAGCAATCAGATGATAAATGTAATCTGAAGAGTGTTCACAAGAAATTGTGGACGATGGATAGACGGACGGGGGCGACAGCAATATACGACCACATTTCCATGTGGGCATATAAAAAGCACATAAAATGACCATATATGATATCTACTTGAAGCCAGCATGATTATAAACATTTTACACCAGTTTCATTCAAATTCATTGATAATTCATGAGTCCAGGTGAAGAACGATCGAAGTCACTTTTTTCACAAACCCCAATTAACTCTTAACTGACCCAAGGCGACTTTTGTCGACAACTATAACGTTACCGTTTAGTACCCAAGGCGACTTTTGTCGACTAAACATGTTAGCCGAATGCAACGTTCCTAGCGTAATGAGAGTTATTTCCCTTATTAACAGACGTCTTTATCTCATTTGTTTACTTCCTGTTTGACATTTTGACAGTTAAAAATCTTACTGTTTCTCCTTGAAAATTATAATAAAACGGTGATATGTCTAGACCTCTACGTCAACGTTCTAATGACGGATTACCATCCTTATTGAATGACAGTGATTCAGATTTTATCTGTGGTATAGATTTTTATCGTTTTGCGTAAGGCCTAGAGTAGAACGTGATAATTAAAATAGGCTAGGCTAAGTTAATCAACAAATTTCAATTACGGTAATTAAATAAGCTTAAATTAAAAGATTCGATGATGAATGATTTTTAGTTCACAACAGCCGATCAGAAAAAATAACCATTATACACATGAAGTTTGCATGAAATATCTAATTAAATTTTTTGTATAAAATTTATATTTATGAAATGGCCTTAAATTTAAATTATTTCATTCATTTACATAAAGGGTCTATCTTCATTTTTTTTTTTAATAATATGACTTTAAAATGTATACATATATATATATATTTTAATACTATTAACCATTATGACGTGGGTTTTTATGACGTTTTGACGTCAAACCTCTGGGTCGTTTAAGAGTTAATGGCGCCATCTGGTCTCAAGCTTTCCGTGGAACCCAATCAAATTGATTATCTTTGCGTAGCTTAAGCAGAATTTTTTTTTCAGCAAACTCCATCAAGACATTCATCTAATAAATACCTACATCAAGTTGGAACGTTCTATCTCAATTAGCTAGACAGAGAGTTATGATATCTAAAGAAATTGTTTTCAAGTGTCTAATGCATATATTAAATAGTTTTAATCAGATTGCTGAGAAATTAGTGAGCAGTATAGTAAACACTGGCTTAAAGTACAGGGTACAACTTTAATATGGTCATTTTATGTACTCTTTAATGTGTATTAAATCACTTGGCGTTTTAGAATGACATAGAATTTTTGTGTATAAATCTATATTTGTCTCCCTTGATACACTAATCCTTTCTATTGAACATGTTTTTTTTTTATATTTATAATAGTAGCTATTCTATGTTACTAATACTAAATTATATTGAAGATAACCCAACTTGGACAATGATTTGCAAAGTCAATATTAATGAGGATTTTTAAGTCACCGAATTGGGTAATATTTTCTTTAAACCATGTTTTCTGTTCATTTCCTATTGCAGAGACACCAACAGACTAATTTGTTTTGTCTGCTGATGAAATTCTTATATTGTGACCAGTGTTGGCATAATGAGTCGCAATGACTTGAATGAGAAAAATTTCAAAATTATTCACATTCTCCACTCCTTTAATTTAATGTTTAGATTGTTTAAGCTGTGTTCATCTGAAGCCAACCAACTCACAACAGTAAGTTTTAAAAAAAAGCGATTCAAAGGTTTGTAAATTTAAGATTTTCTGCTTTACAATGATGCCAAGTATTATGCAATAGGATTGATCGGTCGTCCCACTGTGATCAATGAAAAATAACTGATTTCACTGAGAATTTTAAGAAAACAGACAGATTTAAGAATATGGTACTCTTATAAAACGTCCAAATAAAGGTTTTTTAAATTCTTTTATTGCTATTTAGATCTTTTTGAAGATAGATAGTATATTTATAGACCCATTTTTGTGAAAATCTCAATTCCGTTCAAAATCAATATTTTCACTCATTTTGTTTGTAGCTCATAATTAGACTTTGCGCATTCTGTCTCATTTTGCCATATTGTCAGCGTGAATGTTACTTTTGACACAAAGTTAGGTAAAATTAATATGAATGAAACATAATAATTGTCTGAAAATTCAATCACGCTTTCAAAATGAAATGTACTTACCTGGTACACCGGCCGGACTGAACCTTCTGCTTGGATATGAATTGCCGTAGTAAATATTTCGATGTAAATGTTCCAACTGTATGCGTGAAGCAAGTTGCATAACAGGCTCTCCAGAACCAAATCCACTCCGCATACTCAGTAATGAGACATCTGACTGGGAAGGACTCTGAGGCAATCTATTTCATAAATTAAACAAAACTAATACGCTGCCAGACAATGAAACATACATCCAAAGCAGCTAAGTCGTCCGGGCAGTTAACAAGGTTTGTCACCTTTCTTTGGTCGGTAGTGAAAATCTGATTACAAGCAACAGCCCATTAAGTAATTATCTGAAATCATTAGATTTGGTTTGATTGTTTGTCTCATGACCTTAAACGTTGTGTATAAATTTATATCAAATTTAGCCCCTAGCACCTAGATTTCTTAAGTGAACAAGGGCCATAACTCTGGCAGTAATTATAGGAAATCTTTTAAAAGATAGATAGCCATTTAACGAAACATACGACCACAGCAGCTAAATAGTCTGGGCAGTTAACTATTTTCAGTAATGAAACATTTATAATACACTAAAATCTGATTAAGAGCAACAACTCATAAGTATTTATCAGAAAATTATTAGAATTTGTTGGGCTTTGATAAAGTTGTACTCCAGGCCAATGTTTAGTATACGAAACATTTAATATCATGGATTTAGCTGATCAAATTATCAAAATTCATTGAAAATCAATATAATCCTTAAACTCTATGTATCAATCTAAAGTCAATTGGATGATAACTATAGCCTCTACTAGAGCATAAACCAGATTTCTTGAAGTGATCAAGGGTCAAAACTCCGGCAGTAATTATCGGAAATCGCTGAAAATCAATAGGCATCTTCATCTCATGTAAACACTGTGTATACATTTGAACTCAATCGGATATTAACTTTAGCCTCTAGAGCGTCCACAAAGATTTTTTGAAGTGATCAAGGGCCATAAGAAATTATTGGAAATTGTTGAAATTCAATAGTCTTCTGACCTTTAAAAAATGTGTATAAATTTAAAGTCGATTGGATATTAACTCTGGAGTCTGTAGCGTCCACAAGCAATTAAGGATGCAGGATTGCTCGACAGGGGCGACAGAGATATATATCATATTCCAATGTGGACATACAAAAAGCAAGAAGTTAAAAATACCAGCAGTTTATCGTACTGCACATTAATTTCAATAAATCAATATATCACAACATGTCAATTTTATTGACAACAATTTTTTGATAGTTTAAAAATGCCCCCAAAATCCAAAATATATGTACATTTAATTGAGAATATCTCTCATAGAAATCTTTTGTAGGGTTTCATTGCCTGGTTTTGAGTCTCATTGCTAGAATCACTATTAAATTTCAATAATGACAATATATTGTGGATATATATATCCCTATTGTAATAATGTAAATTTAAAATATCTTCCAGGCCTAGCAGTGTATAACCGCTTACTGGAATGTAATGTACTGTCCATTGAAATTCTAATAAATTAAGGATTTTAAATATGAATTAGTATCAATTCTGTGAATTGATTACAATCTTCAAAAGTCATAGATAAATAGCTCCTTAGATAAGAGCATAATAATTTGTTATCTTACCCTGGTAAAGGATGATGAAAACTAGATGATGTTGGTGGCCAATTATATCGACCTTCTAATGTCTGAGGATTAAGAGGTAATGGAGCATTTATTGAATGATATGGCACTTGGTGTAATGGATATGGAAGACCTGAAATATATTTAAACATTTATATTGATTATTAAATTTGATATATACAACAACAGTCTCTTATTCAGACAATAGAGTTGTGACTGGTGTCATACACAAGGCAGTGTATCCATACCATTTCAGAACGCTTAATACCACTCTTCATTTATTTTATAATAATTTGATAAAAATGTAACATACCATAAGGTGAATCAATGAGACTGTTTCGTGGATCAAGAATACCAGGTGGAAGACCAAAATAAGAGTACCGGGGGTCAGGTGGTAATGGTGGAGGTATAGGTGTGGGTCCGACCCCCCTATCTACAGTTTCTACTGTCGTTCGAGTAAGACTACTTTTGCGACTTGATTCACCTGGAGGTTCTTCGTCTACTCGTGTGATGTGACTACTGGGGGGTCGGCTAACCGTAATCCGACGTAATTTCTGAGCTGCGTCTATAATGAAAAACATTAAAATATAAATATGTGCAGGCCTGGTAATAACAGTTTTAGATGAACCTGACAAAATGTCAGGCACTAATGTAATAGTACCTGACATTTTCAACTTAGTGCCGGACATGTATTAATAGTATCAATAAAAAAAGACAAATCAGTGCCTGACAAAATGACAGGCACCAGAGGTTTGGTGCCTGACAAAGCCTGAATCTGTGCCTGACATTGTCAGTGACAGGTGCCTTATTTCCAGGCTGGAATATGTGCATGTAATAAACATATATAAGTGAACGACTAAATCTCTTTGACTTATGTAAATAATAAAGACTGGTTGCCAGGGAAGTCAGCCGGACTGTTTGATGGCTGAATGGTTACCACGTGCACGCACATTGTACGAAAAGGTCTGTCACTGGCGTGATTTCTATTCCCCGGTTAACAATGTGCATAAATTTAATGTCACTCAAGTGTCCATAAATCAGGTGGTAATTTTCCAAAAATGTGTAAACTCATCAGTTGTTTTCATCTCATGAACTTAAACACTCATTCGGCAAACCTCGACAGATTCCGGTGCCCTATATCTAGACTCGGCTGTATAATGAAGTCCGCCATTTTGGAACTATTTTAAAGGACCCGGATAAACAAGGTTGCCCCCAGGAGATGGGTGCCAGTCAAGTCGTCCACAAGCGAAGTCGTCCACAACCGTTGGTGGAGTCGTCCACAAGGCATTGGTGATGTCGTCAACAACTATTAGTGATGTCGTCCACAACTAAATATGTTTATGAATTTGTTAATGAATTTGTTATTTATGGAATAAAACGATTTACTTTGTTGTTTATTTGCCGATAGAAAGGGTGACCACGCAGAAAAACTATACTATTTACAAATACATTATGTGTCCAGAAATTATACTAAGTCGTGTGGACGACTCCACCAACGGGTGTGGACAGCTTAACCAGATTTTGGAGCTTTTTTGTAAAAGCGGAACGTTTTCCTGTTAGAGTAAATCGGTAGTCGATAAGCCGCATCGCAAATGTATGGTCGTAGGTACATATCAATGACTATCATACATCCGAGTCTAGATGAAGGTTACGGAGAGTACCGGAATCTGTCGAGGTTTGCCGAATGCTTAAACACTGTGTATAAATATGAAGGCAATAGAAAGTGACCACAAGGATTTTTAGACTGATAGACTTATGGATAAACAGACGGACATGGGGAATGGCAATATACAACGTTTTTTCAATAAAAAATTCAACACTATATTTTGGCCTAAATCAAAGAGGTTCAGCATGTTTTATGCTTAAGAACTATGACTTTGGGTAAATAAATATTTGTGAGGCAAATACATAATGTGCATTTTGTGTACATATAAATATCTGTTTCAAAAATCTAGATTGGTTGTTGGAATGAAATCTGTAATAATGCTGTTAAAATTTTGGCATGTTGTTGAGATTTGGCAACTTGTTTCATATGATAAAATTATTATGTTTAGCCTGGATCTTGTGATCTGTTTGGTATTATAAGTGTGATATTCTCCCCATCATCACCATGAGTACTAGTTGTACTATCTGGAGGATCAGGTACTACAGCGACTCCCATATCTACCTTCTTATATTAAATATCCAATAACAATTGATTGAGGACTCGTACATCAACTTCCATTTGTGTTTTAGTCATTTTCAACATATCACTAAGAACTTGATCCAAATCTTGCCTGTCTGTATGTATGTGGAAACAGTAGAACGATTGTTGATCAGGGATTGACCAGTACATGAAGAACAGTAGCAGTCAGTTATTTCATGGATGATCAAATATCATCAAAAGGCTTTTACTATCTGAAGGTGACCAATTGCAATAAACTTTTGTTATCCTGTGTCAGACTCTTTACAAGCTTTCCTGCTCAATAAAAACTGACCTTATTGGTGGTGTGGAGGTGATGTTTTATTTAACAGAAATGTGGTAGATAGAGAGAGGATGTTTTTCTGTCAAAAGCCAAACAGGTCATGAGTAGCAAATAAGCAGGAGTGTAGGTGTGAGAATATCATGTGATGTGATGTACCAGAAGTGAAGTCAATTGACAGATGTGATTAAATATCAAATAATTACAATTATAGCATACAATTTCTTAACCTCTTTTATTACATTTGAATGATTTCCATGTCAGATATTAAGATAGGTTCAATCTGATTAAGTATGTGGGTTACCAGGTCTGAATTCTTACTCACTGTATACAGTATTTATTTAATCATATCCGTTCTTGTTGAACATATGTTCTGTATACATCATTTTATTCAAAGTCACTTTAATTTTTATCAGTATAATACAATATAAGTAATTCAATACTTAGGATTTTTGGGGGGATTACCATGTCAATAGGGTTACAGACAGCTAAATTAGATTTCTGGAAGTGAGGGGTTGAGTAGGAATGGGAATTTGGAATTGAAAAATGTCTGCATAGTAGCAAACCATAAGGGACCTGCACGTCTTAGTCGAGTTTTAAGGAGCAAAGCCCAAATAAAGTAATTACCATTGCAAATTATTGAGGGTCACAAGCCCCCACTTAACTGCATTAAACCATTTCTTTTTTTTTATAAACCAATGGCTGCCAGACAGGATACGCACACATTTCCGAGAGATGGATAGAGAACAAGCTAAAAGGGTCATATGGGGGTCCCCCCCATAACCCCTCCTAAAATTCGAATTAACCCCCCCAAATGTTTCGCCAACGATAATGATTTCTTAGGAGCGTTCTTAGCAGGCCACATCCTCAGCCCCTCCAAAACATTATCTACCATATTTTATGAGCTGCTAATAGTCAACAGAAATATCTTACAAACTTTAATAGTACCAAGTGAATTTTACTTTTTACTAGGTCATAATATAAACCTAACAGAGCATAAGCTGTAAATATCCACCTATTGTTATATACAATGTAAAACTATTTTTCAATGAATGTTTGACAATAACATTATTTCTTATGGCCGCTTTAAATCATATTATCAAATTCCTCCATCTCTTCCAAATATTTGTCCCCTTATGAGATATGTTGAATTAGTGTAGTGTTATATTTTACGGTTAAACCTGAATGGGGTAGTCATTGGTGTAGAACGAGAATGATGAGACTAGGTTTAGTGTGATCAGGTAGCTGATTGTTGTCTGTCAGTTATTACGCCTTTTATCAGATATATACCTATAATAAACATAACAATATTATAAACAAATATAAATCTTCTTCTTTATATCTTATATCCCTAACACCTGTATTATAGATTCCTTAATCCATCATAAGATATCATTACTTAATACAGACCTCAAAATTACAACATAAGGTATTGCTTTTCAATTTAAGTATCAGAGAGAGAGAGAGAGTGAGAGAGAGAGAGAGAGAGAAATGGGGTAAAACCTCCACTTGGTCATTTCAGGACAAACATATGGTTCAATTTTATTTAAACAATTCGCCTGCGCGTATGGATCTGTAGCAGTGGGAGAAAACCCACAAGGTTGGACACTTATTCTGCTGTCTAATCACTGAATTATAGACTAAGCCAAGAAACAGCTCACTCCTACAGACAGGGGTTAAAGTTATCAAGAAAATGTGTTTTACAAGTTTAACCTTAATACATTTAACTAACCAAGTTATTAATCCATGATATTTTCACATACTGAAGGTTGGATGAAGGGGTGACTACAATATACAACCATATTGAAGTGGTCAATGAAATATTCCCATGAATGTATTTAACTAAGAATTATCTATACCACAGTCCAGAGTGATAATAAAGTTATTGACAGTGAGAAATTCACTTTATTAACAACGTATTAAAGTTACATGTTGGTGTATTAAACAATACCTCAAGTATTCATCTTTGTCATGTCTTCTATTATTCTTACATTCCTGTACAAGCCTGGAAATAAGGCACCTGTCACTGACAATGTCAGGCACAGATTCAGGATTTGTCAGGCACAAAAACCTCTGGTGCCTGTCATTTTGTCCGGCACTGATTTGTATTTTTTGATAACATTATTAATACATGTCGGGCATCAAGTTGAAAATGTCAGGTGGTATTTCATTAGTGCCTGACATTTTGTCAGGTACACCCAAAACCGCTATTTCCAGGCCTGCTGTAGTACAACTAACCCAATAATTTAACTGGGGTTTTATTCTTAAAGATTATAGGTTATTTACTGAATTAAGGTATAAAAAAAGCTGGGAGTGGTTCTGCCAAATAGGGAGCTTACAGTTGGATGGTCAACTTCATTTATTTTGGACAAAGTGTACAAGTACCATATATATCTAATATTCTATATTCTTTGAATGGCATTTAGTAATTGGAACATAATCAAATAACACACTTTTTATGGAATAACAATTACTATGGTATATAAGTAATTACACTGCAACGTTTCAACAAGAGTTCACAAATCGTTATCAAGCATACGTCAGTCCCGAAATTATCTACGGTAATTGTATTAAGTGATGGTGAACTATCAATTCTCTGAGACTCTAACCAGTCGTCCTCTATTACTTTCTTATTAATTCAGTCTCCTTTATTTGTTCCTTATTTGTTCATCATCAAAATATTTAATCCCCTTGCCTGTGTACAAGTATCCGTTTGCACTTATAAGTAGATGCAGTCTTGTCGTCTGGTAATAATATTAATGTACTGTCTATTTTGCTCTCATTTTAGAATCATTATTCACAGAATACTTTGATGTTTTATTCTCAGTATTTCTACATCAAATATTGATATGTAAATTATTTGTTTATAGACAGGTGTTTTTATTATTATAATAATCTTCTAGTCATTGCTCTTTTCCTTTATATCATGTTAAGAGTTTTATTATAGTGGTACATTTATTTCATCACACCTTATGCATTCTAACAACTAAGCTAGAGAAATAAACGTGAGAAAAAAAAACTTGAGACAGGTGGAATATTTGCGGTGGAATATTTGCGCTACTCATCATATTGTGATGTAATGAATGGTCTGCCATCTTTCTAAGGTACATATATCAGTTTATTTCAACAAATCATATTAATTGGAGCAAATCTTCAAATGTGTACATAATAGGTTCTTAAAAGCGGCTCGATGTTTTTTAATGAAGTGTAAAGCAGTAATCAGCATGTACTTGGGTAAGTATGTTCAGAAATCGTACACCTCTTGACAAGCCCGCCATACATTCGCTTCTGACAGATAACAACTGAACAAACATACTTGAACCCCAATGACTCATTCAAAGGGTGCAAAATTATTTCGTAGACTTGAATTAGAAGTTGCAGTATGAGAATTATGATATCGTAGTTGTCGATGATAGCCAGATGGAGTTTCCGATATTGTCGAAGCTAGATTTTTAAAGTAATTTAAGGTTATGATATTACCCACATGAGACCATATTGTTTCCCGTTAACCTATGTACAAAATACAAATTTGCGTTAAATATTATGTTACTTTCAATCACGCCTTTCTTCTATGCCGTCAGACACAGGTATAAAGCTCCACCTACATATAGAGTTGATGGTGCTTGCTTCCAGAAACTGAGCAGATGTAAGCCATCAAAACAAATTTTAACATTTACTGCAGGTACAAATAATCTCATGTTCTTATTTTCAAACAATTCAGAACCTTGAAAAAATAGCGCTCCATGTTTTTTGTCCATACCAGCGCCACATGTTGGCATTTTAAACAATAAAGTCCCACCCTTTTACAATATAAACTTTGCGAAATTCTTTACTTTCAAACTTTAGTAGTTTAGTTGTATTTTGATCAGGATTTAAATTCAATTTGATTTTTAAAAGAATATGTCAACCTGTAAAAGCAACGAATTAAATTGGTGGACAAATTAACATTTAAAACTAATATTTTGTTATTTTAAGGAATGGTTTCTTCAACTACGAGCAAAGTCAACAAGACTGAAAATAGCTGTTTTTTTCTTAACGAATTAAAGCTAGGTGTGGTATCAAGACCTAGGGTGTCAAATACAGGCCAAAATTATACATAAAAGCATTTTGATTTATCAATAATTTGTGAAGCAGTGTCAGACTACTCACTTTCAACAAATATGCTCACTCAAGTTTTGCAAATCTTTTTCAAACGTCTATTTTTGATAAATGAGGTTACAGAAAGGCAATATGATGAGAAAAAAAAATTGAACAAATGTGCTATCACTGTAGGCTATTTGAGGTAGGTTGATAGTTGCTGTATATTAAGAAACTTTCAAGGCACAATATTTCAGACTAAAATGCAAAAAAAGACATAAAATCTTGCCTTCTCATTTTTCGTATTAAAGATACATAATGTAAGATTTAGATAAAGCATGCTATAATAATTCAAAAATAGATAATGCAAACAATGTTTAAATTAATCTTAGGTCCAAAAATAATGTATTCAGTTTAATGATCATTTAAATGTTTAAATGTAACCAAGCCAACAGTAAGGCTGTGCTGTCCCCTGCTTCAATAACAAAATAAATTGATGACATTCATTACACTGGAAAATTGGTATGGTTTAACTTGGTGTATATAGCCCTAATTTATCTTCTGTGTTGTATTATTCATATCAGTTTAATTTCGGCTAATAGTGTTCAACTTGTACTTGTGTATAACTTAAATCATAGTGTTTAATTTTGATCACCAAGTGTTTAATTTTGATAACCAAGTGTCTAATTAACAAATTAAACACTAGTTGATTAGTCGCTTGGTAATAAAAATTAAACACTATGATTTAAGTTGTACACAAGTAAGAGTTGAACACTATTAGCCGAAATTAAACTCTAGTTATGAATAATTGAACACAGAAGAGAAATTAGGGCTATATACACCAAGTTACACCATACCAATTTTCCAGTGTTAATTACTTGCACATTTATTACTTTATAAAGCATTGAGCAATCAAATTGTTTATCACTCTGTGTAACCTAAGTAAAAAATCATCAGTCAATGTATAGATTTATTGACGCTATAACACCAAGTAATGTTATTTTGTTGAAAGGTTTTGGCTAATCAAATCACTGATCTCTGCTGCTTAGCCTGATGATCCAAAGTTTATTGACAAATGAAATTGCTTTATCTCTACTTTGCCTACGCAAAAAAATGCTCATCATCAACTCAAGTCAAACTATTGACCTACGTTTTTTGTTTTAATTGCCTACAATACTTTCTAGTCCTTATTTAAAGAAATAAAAGGTTCATTGGTGGTGTGGCACATGGAGGTCTTAACACCTAGGTGTGCCAGGGAGTTTGTGACCAACATACATCTTACATACATGATTATAATAGCTGCGCTACAGGAGCTAGCACCTTATATATTTGGAATCAACAAGGAAATACTTACTAAAATTGCTAAACATTAGTAGCCAAAATACCCCCTAGAAACTAAACTCGACAGAATGTCACTAAGTACAAATATCTACATGTGGTCTTCATTAACTAGAAACTCTCTAAAATAGTGATTTCAATTTAAATGGAAGAATGGGCTGTTCAACCCTAGACATGTTATCTTGAAAATAATATAAAATAATTTCAATTTAATCATTTCGATGCAGCAAAGAGGTGCAGTAGCCCAGGAGTTTTCTTACAAATATGACTTATGCATCAAAACCCCAAAAGCATCTTTCTGTTTTCAAAATGTAGTGTGGTTTTAAAGTCCACTCAATATAACTAAGTCACTTTGGGATTAACATTTTCACCAAAAAAAACCTCTTGCGTCAGTTTCATCATTCATTTTTTCCTATCCAAATGCATAATACTCATAAAATATAGTATGGCAAGACTTTTAAATATACACTTAGAATAAAATTTCATTCTGATCTAAATAAAATTCACATCAGAATGTGACCTCATGCTCTTACTCAATTAAACAAATTATTAAAGATTTTTGCCACATTTTAAGACAGGGCATTTAAAAACATCTCAACAGTTTCCAAATTTCTTTTTTTTATAATATTAAAGTTGGACGCCTCACTATCTCTTACAAACTTCTTATTATATAAACTCTATACAGTTTGAGCAGCAGTGGACCAGAATAAATTAACATGGTTTAAATACCCAAGGCAACCTAGTATCCAACATCTAATTATTATTCTACCAACAATAACACAGTTTATATCTTAACAATATTGTAACATTCTCTAACTATCATATTACCACCACTAGCTTTTATTTTTAACATCAGCCACCCTCTCATTATTTTCACCATTTGTTAATATGATTGTGATTTACAGCCACCAAGATTTAAGAAACCGCCATTACATAAAACAGATGCACTGCCAGATGAAATTATTGGATTCCTTTCTTTTTAACCTTTCTATGTGCACCTGGTAATTTTCATCTGCAGTTTTGTTGAAGTCAACAAATAACGTTATTTTAGCCCAAAAATTCAAAGTGGTATGTCTTTGAGCAATGAAAGTGAACATTAAAATGTTCTTGTGAATACAAAACCTCTTTTTAACATTCCGGGTACATGTAGAAAATAGGAACACACAAATGACCAACATATCTTCGAGTAGATTAATTTGAATGCATAAATAAATTCAAAATGTCTAAATATTTTTTATTCAAAATAAGTAACAGAGATAAGTATGGGATATCTAAATCTTAAAGTCTATTTCTTTATAGGAATATTAGATTAATGATAGAACATCTTTGATATAAAATTATTTATTTGTATGCATGAAGATATTTTGAGTAAAGTCAATACAGATATATCTATATATAAACTATGTACAAATGAAACAGCGCATAATCAGTTTAAACCTGAAACCATACATGCTGCTACAGTATAATATGTTAGCAATCTGCCATTCTGACAGTTACAACAAACATGTGTCCAGCCAAAACCAGGCATATATATTTAGAAGTATATTAAAACCTATAATGATCTTGTGTCTTGTGGTATGTACTAAATGATCTATATATATTATATATATTTATATTTAACCTATTGGTTCTTCCTGTCAGATCTAAAACAACAGTTTTAATTTAATATCATAACTATCATTCAAATTCATAACATAGCACCACCTTATCATTTGTCAATGCTGTGAACAATTGTGGTAATAAGAGATGATGGGTTACAGATAGGTTATGGAAGCCCTCAATGTTGCTGATTGAGTGATATTTGTATCCTTGGTCAGAAAGATTTGATTTGATTTTTTCAAGGTTGTGAGGATATTTTATGAACCCTTTAATATAATGTGTAACATGTATGTCTGGGCTATCTCATGATCTATAGGTGATTCATTCATTTAGCCACATACAAGTCTTAATCATCAGATATTGACAAGAGTTCCAAGAGATTTATTTCAGAGTGGAAGAATTTCAATGTAAAAAATCGGAAATAACTTCACAATTTTTGAATACTTTAAATACTTTTCTGTTTTTCGCACATTTATACATCATTCAATTCAGACCTTTAGGCAATTTACATATGATGCACCTGTGTATCATTTCTTATCTATACTAACATTTTAAAAAACATAATGAAAAGGGAAACATATGTGTATGGCAGCAACAATTACATATAACCTACATATACCCTATCCTAATATACAATCTATGTTCACATCAACAACTTATGATGAGTTTTTTTCCACCTGCTTGAGTTTATATAAAGAGAGAGGCTACATGTCTTAAAACTATTCAACAGTTTTATTATAAATATCAGCACCTGAATACACCACCCCTTATCCTAATACCTTGTCATTTTGGGTCACCCCTTCCTGTTTTTTCTTAAGGTTTGATCACTGTAACTAATTTTAATTATTCACCATTGATCAACTGTTACAACTAGCTACTGGAGACACCACCCAATGCTCCATATTTTTATTACCAGAAATACAGCCTTTCTCTCCATATTCATGGCTTAGCGTTTAATCTTTCTTTGTATCCAAAAATCATAGTTCAAAAGATCTTTTTTGGTGGGAATTATTTGGAAAGTGTTTTTTATTGATTCAGCCATCTAAATGGAAACATATTTGATGATATAAAAAGAGATTTAAGAGGGTTCATTCAAAGGCATTTGACTCGTTATGTATTGAAAGGATAGATCATTTGTAAGTTCACATCTGAAAAATGGACAATAAGTTAACTCATCATTGCAATAGATTTGTGTATTTATGGCTTGACAAGAAATTCATTATACAACTAATTCTAAATTTCAAACAATAAAAAGTCGCATCTTCCCCTTATCTTCATTCAGTATATAATTAGTCCATGATTATTTGGAATTGATGTTTAAACTATAAATATAATATACCGTACAGGCGCTTTTTTAAAACCAGTTCAAAATCGTGGGGATTTTAAGACAGCATCGTGTTGCGTTCACACATTATATACCAAACCAGTTTAACTATTCTGACTTCTTTGGTCAGAGATTAGAGTTAACTACACATTGGTAGCTTCATATTCTTTATTGGATTCTTGCATGCTTTTAGATGGCCAAGATGAACCAGTTTGAAATAAAAATCTTCAGCAAATTCCCATTACATTATTTAGTTTTTAACTATTATAGTGAGAACTGCCAGCTCTTTATCTAATCTCCCATAATGTCCCTTTAAGATACAATTTAGAAGATGATCACTTATTGCAGTACTAATGGGAATAATTCTTTTAAATTCAAACTACATGTACTTCTAACTTGAAATTTTGTATTTTGTTGAACATTCTTCAACTTTTTAAGTGTGCGAAGTAATGTGAACAGAAGTCCTATTATTCATCTCAGACATTTTGCTGCATCTGCTTTTGGGAATTTTTTCACAACTTTGCAAATTTTGGAATGTAGGGAACAATTTCACTCAATCATCTGTTAGCCTCATGACCCATAGATGTCACTATAAATATTATTGACATCTGTTGGTTTTGCAGGATTTGTTTATTCTGCTACTAATTATTCTCATAAAAAATGCTAAATTTGTCGAAAATATGTATGCATCATAGTGTTACTGGTAAAACATTTCTTACAACTTAAAGACCATTGTCTTCAACAATTCGTAATTGGTAGAATCATATTCTTATTTACTTTTTTCAAAAATAGTATAATTTAGTACCACAATGGGATGAAATCATAAACTTTCCTAGTTATGTATTCGAAAATAGTACAGTGAACATTATATTGTAAATCAATTTTGGGAATTTATTTTCAGGAATTTGTTCGACATGTGACTTTATTATTTTTGTTTGCTGCTAAATGTAACTTAATCAAACATCATCAAAGTTCACTCTCAATTTTGTATTAAAGTGAAAAATATAAGCCATTTCAGTGGTTCAAAATTAGTCGCAACCATAAGTCGCAACATCACAATATAGTCTTATAATTGATTGCCATTCCTGCTATAATGATTTAAAAATAGATAATGAAAAATGAACATATTGAATATTTAAGTCAAAGTTCGTTATTCTGAGCCTAGTTATGAATAGCTTCTTTTATCGGATTTCTGACAGTCATGTGAATTAATATCTAGATAATAATTAATGTATCATTTGAAGCCAGAGAAACGCCTTGCAATAAATAACCAATTTGGCTCTAGCATAATGTATCTTTAATTTGTTATCTGTATATTTTCATTTTGTAAATTCAATGCTAGTAACATCAATTTTTAGATACTTAAAACACCTCAGCTTGTATGAAATGACACCAACTCTCTGAATCTTTAGCATAAACCAAGCTTTTATCTCCCTTTTACCTGTACAAATTCAAAGCAATCAAATAACAACTACATGTACATGTATACAACAAGACAACTATATGAAAAAAATCTCCAAATTATCTATTTGGAAACTTGACAATTACTTCACCAATAGTTATACGAAAGAAGTTTGTGTTGAAATTTTACTTAAAAGCCTCATACATCTTTAAGTCAGCAAAATTAAGCAAATCAATAAATTCCATTTATAGTTATGGCCATTTTAATTTTGCATCAATTTTTATTGATTGCATGCCCATAAAGGTCTTTTTATTCTCAGATGTGCTTAGTAACAATAAAATAGTGCTGTCATATTTTTGACTTTTGAAATATATGATTATATGTGCATTGTCTGGCTATATATAACAACAAAGCCATACAGATTTTATGTTTTAGTCCCAGCTACTGGAATTTTAGACCAATATTTAGACAAGAAGTTGTTGAATTTTGAAATGGATCTTCAAGATGATGTAGATCATTTTTAAAATTCATTTCAAAATTTAGCAACTTGATGTTGCCAAATTCATACACTGGATTTTGTTGATTTGCCTCTCAGTTAGAATCAATATTACTTGATTTCATATTTGTCAAGTACATTTGGTTGATTTGTATCAAATTTCTCACAATTTGTAAAATATTAAACTAAGTTAATATATAATATGAACTATCAAAATTCTTAGATCGGAAGTCAACTGTAACATAGTAGATTCTTGTTATAAATCATTATCTTTGAGTAAAAAACTAGTAACATATGAAATTCTATGCCCTGCAAATAACATGCAATCACTTGACAAAATATCGCGAATAACCATGATTTTGTGGTGAATATTTCATATGACAATATCAATAATGATGATGTATAGTAACATCTTTAAATCTTGTCTTTATATCACTGACACAGTAAACAATTATACACAATTCTTCAAGACAATACTTACCATGAACAATATAACTAAGTGATGATAAGAATCAAGGTAATTTGTAGGTATCTACATACATTAACCTAGTATCTGTAACGATAGGTATCAATTGATCAGACTGTATTACTCCATTTATATGTCATATTTTATGATAATTTGATGATTATGATATTGGACTTTATTTCCAAATAAATATATTTATTGAGCACTTTACTATTAGAATCAATTTTGATCACTGAATACTATCTATTCTATGTTTCCTGTAAGAATTTATCACCAAATTCATATTTGAATGGCTTTTCCATAAATATATATCCGTCTGCTCTCAGTTCTCCATCTTGCAATCCAACAAACGCGCAAAGAAATTTGACTATCCTGCAGTAAATGTTCCATTTGCTACTAGATTCCATTATTTTACATCTATATTCAATTCAAGTTAAAACTGGATCCGATTCACTTGCGAATTTAAAATATCCAACACAAGATTAAAGATTTACGTATATCCATCCATCCATCCACGTAACGATAAACTAATATAACAATATACAATCACATAGATATGTAAAACACAATGTATATTGACGCTGATGTTGATCCTCCATGGAGCAGAGCTTGGAAGAAAGATCGTTAACTATGCCGTCGCGAGTGAAAACTTACCTGTAAAATTACATCTTACTCTCTTGAGATACTAAACCAGCCACTAATAATCCTCAAAAGTTGCATAAAGAATGAAAAAGATTACAAAATGTCCATTTCTTGGGAGTTATGTGTGCAGATATATGCCACCCAAGTTAAGCTTTGCCTACCTCCCTGTTAGTTGAGCTGAGAGGTGGAACTTGATCTATCTTCAACCAGTGCTCTATGGTAGCTTTAGCAGCGCTATTAGCCAATCTAAGGTTAGCCCTACACTAAAATAAGTTGTATTTTACGATATAAGAGACCACCCACATTCAGCTCAAACAAATAGAGGCAGGCTGTCAATACACAGCTATAGGCTTTTGATTGTTCCTACTTTTACAATGTAGAGAGCAAGAAATCTTGTGTATTAATACAGTTTTCACTCTTGTACAATGGAGTTTTTCCTTGCCAAAACCTATTGGTATTCAATAGCATATGAAGGGTTGGTGAGAGTAGTAAGGGGATTCCATTGCCTGGACAAATAATATGGTGTAAAATGAGTGTTATGATTTAGCAAAATGATGTCGGATAGTGGTACTGAATAAGCAATGTATTGTTGCTTTTTGTCAAGGCTGTGTACCATAAGACCTAGTTTTTGTATCTACATCATACAATGTTGTTGACATCTCACCTTTACCTGTGATCTCGTTTCTTTGATATCAGTAAGTCTGTGATCAGGTGATCCCTACTTATTAATTTGTTTTTCACCTACTAGGGAGTCAAACAAGGGATCACTTGTATTTTACCATCGTATAAAAAGACAAAAAATAGATATCACATCTATTCACCCCATTTTTTCTTCTCATACAAAACACAATGGCTTACCACATAAAGTTATTTGAGAAATATTTTATTTCAACGAATGAAAAAGGGAAAGAGAGAGAAATTGGGTTTAACGTCCACTTGATACATACAAACTAGATCATTTCGGGACTAACACATGGTTTTAATTTTATTTCCATAATTCGCTTGCGCGTAGGGGTCTTTAGCAATGGGGGGAAACCAGAGGACCCGGAGAAAACCCACGAGGTTGGACAGGCGGTCCTACTGAGTCCTTGACACGTACAACCGGGGATTCCAAACCATGCCAGTTGACTCAAGACAGGCTTTATGATATAGCAGGCACGTGCTAACCATTCGGCCACACAACCCCCAAGATATAATAATCATTTTTGTAAAACTATCATTAATATGCTGTTGAAATACTGAAGCTGCTTATTTTCCATGAGTTTACTGAAATTTGAAATCTAATCTTGCTAGCCACATTTATCATGCATGTAACACAATGAAAATATACAGGATAACCCTTATTTGAGTTTTATAAAACTGTTTACCAATTTCAGCAAATGTTTTTTTTTCTGTTTTCAATTTTATTTTGTGAATTTTTTTCACTCAATCAATGTTTTATAAATTAAGGACATCTCGTCAACCATGGGATTTTAAAAACACTTAACATTTTACGTGCTGCCCCAAAGTTGTTGCTAACAAGTCTTAAATGGGCTACTGGTTAGTATTGTTTTCTCATTATGTAAATTAAACCTTTTTCCATCCATCTTAGTTATCCCATTTGCGAAGCGATTAGTGTAAAGGATTTTAAAATATGTGATTAATATATAAAACATGTTTTTTAACATTAGTTTTTAATACATTGCTTTTGAAGGTGTGGTTTTGACAGAATGGTAACATTCTAAAATGGTTTTGAATTAAATAGCTGCTGTTCTGACTTATCAGAGTAATCTTTAAGGTGTAAGGTTGCAGAGTATTACATTAATTTCCAATGTCTGGTTTTTGTACATGGTTTAAAGAGAATGTACATTCATGGTCACAGCCAGATCCATTCTTGATGAAAATTTTGACACACCTTCAGCTACCCTTTTTTCAAAACTAGACTGGTTAAATATTTTTGATCGAATTACTTATAGAAAAGCTGTTCTCACTTTACTTATTTGTTTAAATACCTCAAGCTTCAAAGTCAAACGACTACTACTTCCCTCAAACTTCGTTCAGAAACAAAAAATACCCTATCTATTCCTATGACACAAACATTTCATTATACTGCTTGTTTGCTCTGGTATTCCTTACCACAAACTGTGAAACAATCTCCATCAATTAATATATTTAAGGAACGTGTGAAGATATATCTTCAAAAAATTAAATAAGGTATTCACATATATTGTATCTATTATTCATACAAATTAGCCTGTTTTTAAATGTATGCTCCATTGATATTTTCAATTGTTATTTTTAAAATATTTGCCCAGTTTTTAACATGTTTATATAAATCCCATATTTTGTTATATAACCATTTTGTCATAATTGTCTTGTATTGTACTGTAAATAATGTATATAGTATGTAAGTGAGTAGGAGGAACACAGGGAAGATTAGTGTTTTTCACTAAATGTGTTGTGCTCGATAAATAAAGTTGTTATTATTATTATTATTATTATTATTTAAAAAATTGTCAACATGAAACTTGTTTATTTCATTTTTTGAAAAGTTTTTCCTTTATATATTCCTTTAGTGGCATAAAGCTATTGGGCACATATTAAAAAACACAACACAGTTTATATGGAAAAACAATTACTGGTTTTTAGGCATAGCACAACGTTTCAACAAGTATTCTGTTATCGTTATAATTTGTGTTTGATAACGATAAGAGAATACTTGTTGAAACGTTGTTCTATGCCTATAAACCAGTGATTGTTTTTCCATATACACCGTGTTGGTTTGTTTGGGGGGGGCAATTATATATATGTACGACTCATTTTTTTACACAAAGTCATTTTCTACACAAAATCATTTGTAACAAATTGTACTTTTTTTTCAAGAGAGATATAGTACAATCTTCTACTAAAACTATAATTAATCTAAATATTTTAACAAAATTGATGAGAATTCCATTCACTAATATCAATAGATTTTGATTTATGAACAGAATTACCTCCCTTGACACATTTTAAGACTAATCATTATCATTATACGGATGATTGCTTGACTAATTTACCACTTCAGCTATTTTATACACTTGACATGTCTACAAACTATAGAAATAAATTGGCTTATGAACAGTAGGCTTTAAAAGATTCATGAATATAATTAATTAAGCTTGATTATACAATGAGTTATCTCCCTTCATCTTAAAACACTTATATTCACAAACCAACAGTCTGGTTATTCTTATTCATAACTATCAGTGTAGTAGGCCTAATGTATATTTTATTTTAGATCATTATGTATATCATGTTATTTCTTCATAACATTTCATTGCATGATTGTGAAAATATATTCCATCATCAATTCATGATGCATGTAAATCGTTATTTATAGCTTTTCTGTGAAAAAAAGCTCTGTGGATTTTTAAAGACTGTTTTTCCTATAAATCTGCTATCAAATGAACATAAAACACATCATATTACTGCAACAGACTGTACATGAAAAATTGACATCAAGCATATAGAATTTCCTACGTTGCTAGATTCTCTCTTAGAAAACATGGTTTAATATGTAAAGAAACCTGGGGCTGTTCTTACAATATGTTTTATATCAAATAAGTTTAGGTAAAGTGAGCTGAGTATAACACAAACACACCACAAAATGTTCTCAGAAAATAAACACCCTGGGCATGGAAATTACCATCACTCAGACAAACAGATGGATGAATCTGTATTTTGAAATAAAACAGTTTGACGTTAATTCAGTGCAGTGCCTCTTGTTTTAGGACCACGCCCAATCATTAGTTCTAAGTTCAAATCACACTATTAAAGGAAAAAGAAAGTAGAAATAAAATACTATTAATCAAAATTGCTTTTGAAAATGAAAAGTTTGAAATAGAACCAAATGTATTTAAAGAAAATTACACAAATGACATAATTTTTTATTTTATAACAAAAAGTAATTTACGCATCATTTCAAACTGCAAGTTTCAAGGAGAGATGTGAAACCAGCAACAGTTCATTTGTTCTTAGGGCATAATATCCACACATCCACCTACGGTGATATAGCAGACAAGTGTTTCACAGGAAACTTGCAAGAAGAGCCATTTGGAGATAGAGGATAAATTTTAATATCATCAGGTAAATGGAATATAGGCCAGAAAATATTGATAATGAAACTGAGTCTAGTTGCAGCTGACATTTTGAAATTTGATATGCTGTTTATCAACTTTTTTTTTTATTTCAGTGCAAAATTAAGAACTCACTCTTAGTCCCTCAGTAAGCACAACTGTTTGCAGTCAGTCTGAAAAAAGGCTTTTATTTTCTTTAAAATCATATTCTAAAGAAATATGAATTTCATATATTTTGACCTTTTTCTGCACTGATCCCAACTTCCGGAACGATTTAGATGAAGGGTTTAGCCATGAGAAACAGATTTACTTAATATTTTCTAACATTAGTAAGAAAATTAGGCCTTTGTGAGTATTTGGGAGTGAAAATATACAGCAACTAAAGTACTCCAGATGTTAATTTGTCGATTGTTGTCTATAGCGTCTGCTCTTTCTTACTCTCTCCAAAATTGTTTATTTTTACAGTAAACTTTCTTTTGCATTTCAAAGAAGCAATCACCGATTAAAACATCTTATGTTATGTGAACGTTACTTCTCAAATAAACATGCATGTACCGAGAACAGGTTTTCAGGCATCCAAAAGTTCTGTTTTGTTTTGAGAAGAGTCTTTGATAGGAGCAAAGAAATTAACAGTTAATAGGATCAAGTTGATTATCTCTCTCACTGTTAAATTGGCTCAATTATATTTCTTCAGTTTACTTCATGTTGCTTCTATGGTTTTATTAAACAGATTGACTATTTTATATCCTTTTAAAGAATTTGTTAGTTTGGAAAATATTTTAATTGCTCAAAATCAATTTTACTAAAAATATAAATGGATAACAAATTCAATTCCAATGCCTGAATTTAACAATAACATTTTTAAAATATTTTTAGATATTTAAAAAACAAACCCCTCTTTCTATCAATATGCTTTACAATGAAAAAAAAACTATGTGCAAATAGCTTTATATAAAACATTTAAGATTGGCTGCTAAGCAAGGAAACATACACCCACAGTAGCTAAGTCGTCCAAGAAGTCAACAACGGTTGTCATATTTTTTTTGTCACTAATGAAAATATTTACAACCTACTAAAATCTGATTACGAGCACCCATTAAGTAATTATCAGAAATAATTAGAATTTGTTTTGATTGTTTGTCTTATGACCGTAATCACTGTGTATAAATTTATATTAGCTTTAGCGAATAGCACTTCCACAGGATTTCTCAAGTGATCCTGAGCCACAACTCTGGTAATTGAAAGGAAATAGGCTTCTTCATCTCATCCATAAACTCTGTGCATAATGATAAAGTCAATCGGATTTTAACTTCAGCCTCTAAAGCATCCAAAACCAAAAAAAATTTCAAATTGATCAAAGGCCATATAACTCTGGCGGTAACTATTGGAAATAGTTAAAAATCAATAGGATTCCTCATCTGATGACCTTAAACACTGTGTTGTGGACACATGGACTGACGAATCGACACTCGGGGTGATGGCAATATATGACCATATTTCAATGTGGGTGTATAAAAACTACCAAATTTAAATGTAAACCAAAACATTGTGAGTCATGGTCATAGATCACTGTAGTGTACTTTAACAGATTATTTTGGCATATTTCTCAAAGTTTATGTGCCATTGATGGCAGGTATATATTATTTTTTCTGTAGAATTCTGACTAAGGTCTCCTTTTACACACTTATCTTTTAAGAGTAAATATAAACATAATTCATAACTGTCAAAACCATCTACATACTTATCAGTATCATAATTTTTCTCCATGGGGATATATTAGGCTTCAACCAAAAAATTATTTGTAAGTACTGAGAAGGCTAGATATTTTTTGCACTTGTAAGACATTCCATTTATTAATGTTTCTCCAAGAAAATATGTAGCCTACAATTTGAAGATCAAGTAAATATGGGTTAGAGATGATCAGTTTTTCCTTTCCACTCGAAGGATCAACATAAATCTGTGGAGGTGAGAGATATATTTATTTAAGGATTAAAGAAACATTGAAATATGAGAGAGTAAAGAGGTGGTATAGTGACTCGCAGGTCAAAAAGATTTAATACAGGTGATGGTGAAAACAATCACCATCTCTCCTTGTCTTCTAAATCCTATTGTATGAAAGTCTCATTTCTTTTCTAAATCATTTGAAAGAAATAAAATTGGGTATCAATGAGAAAATATTTAAACCATCAACAGTATAATACAACTTTAAAAGTAGAATTTGATATCCACAAGATCCTATCTGTTTACTCACTTCCTCTAAAAGCTAATCCCCAAACTTGAAATTAGGGATCTATTCCTGAACACACAGATACTAACATATCTAGATTGATGAGCTGTGGTACGGGTTTTCATGCTAACTAAATCTGGTTATTTATTTTTTGTTTTAAAGCAGATTTTATTGAAGGAATTTTATAGTCTGTCTTTGGTTCATTCTCATCTATCACAAAATTATGAAATATTAAATGAAGTGGTAACCTTAGGTGACACCCAGATTCAATTTGTATAAATTCATTACTTCACTATTCATGTTTTTATTTATTTATATAGATATGAATGAATGAATTCGTAAGTCGAGATGAAATCAGTAAAATATATAAGTAAAATAATGTGATCATTGTTTTGTTAACCAGAAAGATAAATCATTGATTTGAATGGGGGATAACTGTTTATACATTACCAGTCATCTGAATCGTTTACAAACTCAATTATAAAAACACTTGACTAAACAATTTGATACATTCTTTCAAAAATATGTTATTAACAACAACAAATATGTTTTATATGTATGATAACAAAATATATTATATATATATAAATATATGATAACAACAGATATGTTATTTATGTATGATAACAACAAATATGAAATGGGATTTAACGTCCTACTGTTCTACTCTGACTTGGCTAATGAAGACAGGACATGTATGTATAATAACAACATTTATGTTATTTATGTATCATAAACAATAAAATAATATGTTATATAAATGTATGATAACAACAGATACATTATTTACGTATGATAACAACAAATATGTTATATAAATTTATGACAACAACAAATATGTTATATAAATTTATGACAACAACAAATACGTTATTTTGGAGTTGGATATAAATTGAATTTTTTATATTTTTGATCTGAACTAAACTTTATAACAACACATATATATGGATGCTTAATTTAAAAGGGAACTCCTCTCTTAAACAACCTTACAGCTTATATACTTTACTTTTACTATAAAAACAGGGTGGCTTACTTGCCATATCTCTAAATTGGTTAGCAGATTATTGCTGAGAAGATAAGATTTAAATGTTTTTGCTAATACTGAAGAGGTGGCATTTTTTCCCTATCATATCAGTCAGCTTGGAGGTTGAAGTTGAAGGTGCAAAATGGTTTCTAGAACTATTTTCAGTTAGCTCAAATTTAACCAGTTCTTTCATAAGACATGATTAAGTTGTCGACTTAGAAATATAGTAAGATTAATGCTTATAAGTAATTTAACACAGTTTATTTTATTAACTGTATGCTATATGTATAAATATATTTTTATATTTCTAGTCTAAAGCAGCTGCTATAACTTGTCACTTGTGCTTTTTTTTCAAATTAGCAGGAGAATTTAGGAATATACAAGGCCATTTATGAATGAGATTTTCATAAAAATAACTGACCCAAGAATAAAATTTAATTGTGAAATAAGCAATACACAAAGATTCCTTGAAGAAAATAGAAATGAATGAAATGGGGTTTAACGTCCTACTTTTCTGCACCTAACCTGGGCTAATGAAAGAAGTTAGATGGGTGAAGAAAATAGACCAAGGCTAATAAATGGTGTAATATATATCTGAGAGAATGCGATCACATATATAAGAAAATTCAATAATCATTTCTTGTTTATCTTTAAACATTTTCTAACATGTAAATCAATTTACTAATAAATAAAAAAAATATTTAAAGTATGCAAAAGTATGTTCTTTAATGTGTTTCTCCTGAGATAAAGCATATCTGAAGTTATTATCTTAAAATGCAACCATATAGGATAATAACATTAATACGTGGGTTGAAGCAACATAGTAAGATCTAATTCCACTCATTTCCTTTGATTATCATGGACAACCATATCATTCCTGAATTTCTCAGACCATTAAATCTGTTTTCACTTGGCTTGAAATGCCAAAGATATATAGAAGTCCCATTAAACTAGCCATGTACTGCGGTGTAAGTCAGGCAAAAAGTCATATTATAATAGTGAATAGGTAAATGTTACAAACAATGCTGATGATGAAAGAATGTATATGGCTTCCTTCCGTGGTTTCCGTGACTGAATCCAGCACATTATTCTCATGTGTTCAATAAACATAGACATAATTTATTACATATGTAGATAAATATTGGTGCTTGTTATGGTAAGCACATGTTATATATATTGTAAAAAAACTAGTTTACATCCTAACCTTTTCAGTTCCCCCCACAAAAAACATTTACAATATACATACACAAAGAGTTCACAATGATGCCAACTATAAAAAACACTAAAACATACAACACTGTTCCCATGGTATTTAATGTCTTGAATTTATCTTTTGAGGGTTGCAACAATCTTCTTGTAAGATTAAGGCAATCCCTCCAGAATAAAAAAAAAATTAATAACTTTTTCAACACAAAAGGCAATTCATGATGAAAAAGGCTTAATATTGGTTGTCACACACAAAAAAAGAGTTATTATTGCAACTACAGCAAATATTTCTTCAGAAGTGTAATTTTCAATATGCTCTAGTATCTCTTTTAAACCATACGTTATGAAAAGTTTCTTTCAATAGATCAGATTGAGAAATCAAAAGATCAAACAAGAAGGTTTTCAAACAATTGACTCCTTTCTTTAAAACAGTTGATAAAGTACTAGGTAGAACTATTCGTAGTTGCCCAACTAAGGGGAGCCTGTGTTTGACAGTCAAAGATACACATGAACCTATCAAATAAAAAACCCTTCATATCCGTGACTACACATCATTCAACATCAATTGAATTGAAAAAGTACACATTCCCTCAGATGCAATGAAAGGAACCTATGTTGCTATACTTCGCTTGAACAAACTGTTACAAAACCCAATGCTATTGAGGAGCGGGTATTGAGTAGGTCACAACTAGTCATTCTCATTCAGGACTAGATGTCAGTTACAAGAGATAATGTTTGCTGACAGTGTACAGAAATATCCTACATGGGCTTAAGGGACAAGGGTTAGGCTCCTGACAATAGACAGGGCTATCACATGTTGTTTAAAAATGGTGCAAACCTGGTCCAGTGTTGTTAAGAGGTATTCATGACAGCAGGTCGTTTTAAGGTTAAAGTTCACAAGAACAGGTAGCACTTTTTGATATCCCAGGTATCAATTTCAATGATTCGTGCCGATTAGCTTATAGGATGTTCTGTGATTAGCAGGTCTATTTGAATAAACTACTAAGTACATATCATCTAGTCTCAGTCTCTTAAAGGAATTCCCATTAACCAGTCTTAAATATAATTGAGTTATCTTCTGTTCGCCATTTCAACACATTACCATTATCTAACTTTAACAAAAACACCTTTTTATGAGAATTATGTTTACTTTTCACAAAATATTGAATAATAAGTGAATACAACAAATCTTTAATATATAATACTGTTCTGTGTAACAAAATCTGGTAGATAATATGTGTGATTTTTAAAAAAAGACATAATAAATAAAGCTGTGTTAAAAAACCTTTACATAGTTGAAAATCCTGACTGTAATAATGCTGCCAGAATAATCAGAATTATAAAGAAGATTCTGATTGTATATTTCAAGATGTGGCTAAATTTAATGAGAGCTGGGCTATGTTCATTTTTTTCGATATAAAACTGTCACAAAAATAATAATCATCAAAAATATTGTAAGATAGGTTACCAGGCAAGTATCAAAAATCACTGCAAATCCATATACTTGTTCATCTCAAGGCCTTAAACTCTGTGTATCAATCTAAAGTCAATCGAAACGATTATTGGCGTAAACACAGTGTATAAATATAAAATTAATCAGATGATAACTAGGTTTTCTAAAGCATCCACAAAATTCTGTTTAATTTCTATGCATCTTGGCAAATCGTTTATACATATACTTTGATTTTTCAAAGCATCAATCAATCAAATTGCTTATCTCTGCTTACCCTAAGCAGAAAATGCTCATCTTAAAAATCCATCAACAGCAAGTTCGAAGATGAGTTGTTGTGTTCCAAAGTCTCGATCAATGAAATTGCTTAGAGCTCTGCTTACCCTGAGCAGAAAATGCTTATTATCAAACTTAGTCGAGGTATTGTGTCCAAAAGAATGTGACGGACAGACAGACACACAGACAGACCTATTTTAATAGTCCCCTGCTTTTTTCGAAAGAAAAAGGACAATAAAGCAGAAATATAAATAATGCAAACTATATTGAGAGTACCAGTAGACTGATAATCAATGTGTCATGGTAGTCTGTGAGTCAGCACTGATGTTTTATAGTTAAATCGAGTAATTTTGTTTTGTAAAATTCATTTTCAAGAAGGCATACACTAAGGAACTAGCTTTTTCTCGGTTGGTGTCAGCATATTAGTGATTCACAATAATATTATACTGTTTACAATTTTGCTCAATTAATGAATGAATTGTATTGGACGCATATTACAATGTGATGTCATGACAAATACCCAAAACATAAATTAATCATATTAATAAACATAACGTTTTCACCTTTCTTTAATTAATTACATAAGGTCATACATATTGTGTGTTTAATTTAAGATATAGGTGTAAATATGTTTAAGATAGAATGCTGATTGTGTATGTTATGTGTTTCAGTGTAGTATATATGTGTACATGTTGTTAACATAATATTACATGGTATGTTTATAATTACAGAATAGACAGAAATACATTTATACATCTATAGTACATTCTGCAGTATCTCATTTTACTTACCTTCCTTATTTTGCTGGGGACTTCCATCTGAACTTTCTGCTTCCGTTTTAACCTGTACATTTGTTCCCTCGTCCGCCATTTTAGTTCATCTTCCCTTCTAGCCCATCTATAATGAAAAATTTTATTTACACACTTACTCTTCGAATGAAGTAAAGGTTTATATATCTTAAATTCTACATTAACAAATACATGTTCTATACATGCTACTGAATAGCATTTTCAAAACTTGCAAATGACTCCTATCGTGTAGTGATTTATGAAAGTGAGAAGTATTTCATAATACACAGTTTAAACAAATATTATTTATCTATTCATAACTATTATTAAACTGTTGGTGCTGAAAATGTGTTTTCATCAACCCATTCAAAGTAAAAATGAAAAAATATCCAGACATAAATATAAACTATATTACATTTTTTTTTCTCATTTAACAAAAATTTAATCTTTAAAAAATCTCCCTACATAAATATATATATATATATTTTTTTTTTTTCATTTTTGATTGGACTGTGAGAATAAAATAACTTGATAACAGAATCTTTCCACTGCTCATAGTACTTGGACTGCACATGAATCAGACAATGGTTGGAGTTCAGATAAGCCATACAGCTCTCAGAAAAAATTGCTCCAAAACTTTTGTGTTTCTTTTTACTTTTTTTTCCTGAAAAGTATCTATAACAGGTATATAATTCCCAGATAAAAATATATTATGTTGTATATATATATATATTTGTTCTCCAGTTAATCTGTGAATTCATTGCATAAAATCTTACTTTTATTACTTAAAATACAGACTTGTGTACACAGTTAATTTTATTACCTAAAAAAGCCTTAAAATCAGTACTACTTTAGAAACATTTTTAAAAAGTTCATCTGTTTCATCTGGAAATGTGTGTGCTAACTTCTGCAAACAGAATTAGTGAAATAGTGAAGATTATTTTGGGAAAGAGATATTCAGTGGCAACTAAAACACATAATGACAGAAATATGGCTTTGTTAATGAGAAAACAAGACTGGAATGATTTGTACAGTAATTATTAGTTGGGCCTGAAATAACCAAAGTTTTTTCACACACCTCTTGTGTTACACGCCTACACATTAATGGCAAAAATTTTATGAAAAAAAAGAAGAAAATAGATAAAATAATAATTTCTGCTTTTTTGCATGATTGATGGATTTAATACTAAAAAATGTTATTTATAAACATTAAATTTTTGAATCCTTGACATACAATTCAGTTTCATTTCAAATTATCCAAAATATTTATTGGAAGATGCAAATCCTCTTAAATCAAATCAAAACATTTGTTATTTAATGGAATATTATCAATCACTCTAAATAAAATAAATGCATCAAATTTGATATAATATCATATTCATAATAACCTTACAAATCCATGCCTCGATCTGCTTTGAGTAAGCTATTTTTCATTAAACTCCTTGAAAACCTCAAAAAATACTACACCATTTAGGTGCCAAATATAAGACTTTAAAATATCCATGAGATTAATTAATATTAGATAATTTTGTTTAAGCAGCTTGTATGTTAACATTGCCCCCAGAGTTTCTAATTTTTAAAGTGTACAATTTTTTTTTTTTACCAAAAAGTCAATTAAAAACAGATAATTCCACAAGTCCTAATTATATTGACATACACAAATTGGGTCATTATTACCAAACTTATATCCTGCTGTGACACTCAAGTATAATTCCCTGACACTGAATTCTAGATTTAATCAGGAATTTGATAAAGAAATTATCTAAAATAATATATATGACAAATGAAAAGTTAAGATCATTTTATTGTTGTTTTTCTTAACACTTGTCACAAGGCAGCTCTCAAAAATAACCTTAAAAAGAAAAGTTTCAATAGCCTGTCTCGTCTGTTCTGATTAACAGATACACTCCTTGAATAACTCCCCTAGGGAATGGCCTCGCCCCTGGCCATATAACAGTAGAATATAATGGAGACGACAGACTACCTGCTAATCAAATGACATTAATGACTACCTCTTAGAAAACATCAAGTTTAAGGACCCACATCAAATCTTAACTTGACTGTGACATGAGCTTTGTAAAGACATGCCGTCTGACCCAAACTCTGATTTAGATGAAGGGCATTAAGTCATCTTTGAATCTCTATGATGACTTGACATGATCTTATGCAATCCATCCTACACTTAATTTGTTCCTTCAAATCATGAAGGTTCTGCATTATAGCTTGTGTAGTATTTTAAATATCTCATCTTCGAGAGACATTTCATGAATGAAGAAATCATATTTATTAAAGCCCTATCATGTCAGAATAAAGTTTAAATAGAGAGTTTTAGACCATACACAATCAAAAGTACTTTTATTAGAAAACATATCAGTCTTAAAGTTATTCAAATAGATTTAATCTAATTTAAGTTATTACCAATTAAAGTTTACGTTGGACAAAGACAGTAATAATCATTAAGACTGAATCATTCTTTTTAATTTTTTTTTCAGATGTACTAACAGGTTTATTGGTGTTATTATGTAATCAAAATTACATAATAACACTTATCTTTACATATAAATAGTACATGTTGATTTCAAAGATATATGTGAATGATCGGCTGGCCCCCGGATCCATTCACTTGGTTTGATAATTGTTTAGTTCTTGCAGTGTCTATTTTCTGTCTTGTCCGCAGGATTATCTTGTAGATTTATTATTTTTTGTTTTTGTTTTGCGTGTAGTGCAGTCCTCCTGCATTTACTATTAAATCATCTTAAAAGTATTTACTTATAAATTTTCTATTCAAAATAATATATCACAAGTAATACTTATAGTGTTCAAAATTCTTGTGAAAACAATTAACATACAATGATATTGCCACCCATTAAATTATTTTACATGTAAAATTAAAATATTTCTACCAAGTAAAATAAGAGAAATCTGATTAACTATTTCAAGTGTAAATGTTAGTAAGACAACAAAATAAAGAAATGTGTTTTAAGTTTAAAACCCTCACCCTTTCCTACTTGAAAATCAGTAGCAATGTATAACCAAAAGATGGCTTTATTTAATGAAGTTTATTCTGTAGAAAATATACGCAAAACCATAGAAATAAAAATATAATCCCATCTTCTTTGCTGGTTGGAGAATGCAAAATATTTTAATGTTACTTACAAGTCAATTCATGTGGAATTCTTACTGTGACAGAAACTATCATTTTAACCCTGTACTGTAGAACCTACAGACATTAATACCATAATCAACCATAATCTCCTACAGACATTACCATAATAAACCATAATCACGATGCAAGCACTGATTTATCAAAACACTATATTACACATTTTTGTGATGCTTACTGTTTGATACCGTATTATCATTAAAGAATATATTATTTACAGAAAATAAACCCCAAAATAACCCAGAACAAAGATGAAACTAGAAGAGAAAATTACATATAATTTAATAGTTTTTGTAAGGACACATACCTCATGGTGAAGGGTTATTCCTAAAATAGAATAGCAGATTAATCTAAAACTTAGGCTAAATTAAAGACAGACCATTTTAGAGCATTTTCTACCAAATGAAAACAATATCGGTGATCAAGTAAAGATATTACCAAAATACAACATTGCAAGAAAATGATCAGAAAACACCTTTTAAATTATTTCTTCTGTCAGTCAGATATCCATTCATTCTGGAAGGTTAATTGTTTGAAGTAAGAAATTTTTGCTCTCAGCATGGATTCCTTTTAGTAAAAAGTTCACGTTTAAGCAAAAATACCAAGCGAAACTACATCAAACCAATTTAATGACTCAAAATTTGATTTGCAGGAATTAATTTGCTTAGTGGACAATATACCAATGTTAAAATAATATCAAAGTGATCGTCTTTTCTTTATAATATCAAATTTACCACAGTATACCAGTATTTTAACCTCTCAGAGAATATTTACTAGTCCATGTATCCTAACCACTCCTCTGTTTTTTTAATGTTCTAAACAGATGTGATTAGAATTATTTAGTCTTCCTTTACTTACTGATCTCATTAACCTAGAGGCGAGGCATTTTATATACAGTACCTAATTATCTATCATTTTAATTTCAACTCATATAAACATGTGTCATAATAAAATCTTATAACTGAAACACATTTAAAACAAGCTAATTTATATATTTGCAGTGTAACATTGTGTTTTTCTATTGTGTACAGCAATGTGACTGCAAAAACGTGAGCCATGTGTACATATTTGTATAAGAGTGTCAGTAGGCAGAAATTTTGCAGATCGGACAAAATGCAACTTCTGGGTATTCAACACATTAAGAAAGTAAATATAAATAAATTTATGTTGGTCTCAAAATTAATTTCTAGATAAAGTTGATGACACTGTACTATAATCCATCCACTTTTCAAGATAAACCTAATGATACTACTGTTCTGATAAAAACTAACTCACAGATAATCTCACAGAATAATCCACCCATGTTTCATCAATTCTGCTGCATTTAATTTTTTTAGAATTAAGACTGTCAAGGACATATCTTCAGGGTCGACAAAGTCTCAATTTGTGATCAAAATATGAAAGTGGGGATTTAAATTTGATTTTGTTGATAACGTTTTAGGGTACTGCCAATTCTTTTTGAGAACTGACTGAAAAAAATCTTAAAATTCTAATCGTATATATCCTAGATTGACCATTATATTAAGTGTCAATCACAATCATGTGGCGGCACACTATAAATTAATCAACTCACTGATTATCCGATACATTAATGATTAGTTGATTGATAATTGCCAATGATATATATATAAAGCCTGTCTCAAGTCATTATTTACTCCTAATAATTAATCCATGTGGTTATTATTTGTTGTTTCGTTTCATCTTTTAAGAAAGTAAATGGAAATAATCATAATGGCCCATAATTCTTTTCGAAGAGAATTAAATATTTTGATAGTTAAATTCCGTTTACTGTGGCTTCATACAGTAGGTAAAATATACAGGCATGCCTAATCGGATATTATTATTTCAAATTATATTTTCACCATTGGTCTCGAGTGAGAAAACGGTCCACCATTGTCCATTTTTTTCATTACGGCCACCAAAATGCTCTAATTTGAACAACGAGTTTGATTGTAAGCATCTCTTACAAATGAAATTAAAATTTCTATCATTCTATAGGGATTCTGATTCTGATACGGTTTCATTAACTGAAAATATCAATAGGCCTATTGTACTCGCAAAACATAAATTTATAGAAATTTGGCAAACATTGGATGAGATTTGAGTGTAAATCCTGGAAATATATTGTGCAATATATTATGTAAAGATAGGTTGCCAGGCAACGAAACATACGCCCACAGCAGCTAAATCGTCCGGGCAGTCAACAAGAGTTGTCGCATATTTAACTTTTTTCAGTAATGAAACATTTATAATACACTAAAATCATATAACAAGTAACAACTCATTATGTAATTATCAGAAAATCATTCAAATTTGTTTGGCTTTGATAAAGTTCTCTTCCATGCTAACGTTTAGTATACGAAACACTTAATATTCTGAAAATCAATAGGCTTCTTCGTCTCATGACCTTCAATACTGTGTATAAATGTCAAGTCAATCGGATATTAACTTTAGCTTCTAGAGCATCCACAAGATTTTTGAAGTGATCAAGGGCCATAACTCTAACAGTAATTATCGAGAATTGCTGAAAATCCCTAGGCTTTTTGGTTTCATGACCCTCAACACTGTGTATATATTTAAAGTCAATCGGTTATTAACTTTAGCCTCTGGAGCGTCCACAAGATTTTTGGAAGTGATCACGGGCCATAACTCTGACAGCAATAATCGGAAATCGCTGAAAATCAATAGGCTTCTTCGTCTCATGACCCTAGACACTGTGTATAAATTTAAAGTCAATCGAATATTAATTTTAGCCCCTAGAGCGTTCACAAGAAATTGTGGACGATGGACGGACGGACAGACGGCCGGACGGGGGCGACGGCAATATACGATCACATTTCTATGTGGGCGTTTAAAAAACGGATTTTGTAATTTGCTGTATATTGTATACCGGTAATTGTTTTGTAATAGAACTACCTGAGAAACAAAATTATTACATGTTATCGCACATTTTGGAAGATAAAATATTCTAGTTGGCGGGAAAAAAATATGAACATTTTTTTATATACAAATTATTATCCATTTTGGCAGAAAAAAAAGAAAGTCAGAGTGAGCCCTGCATATCTTTAATGTACCAACATGATGTGAATTCTTTTGATCCTCATCAGGAGTTTTCTTAAGACTGCTGGGCAAGTTGACATAGGTTTAATATAAATCCTTTTGTTAGTATAGAAAGCTTGTCGTCATCTTAACACCAGAAGCCCAAATAAAATGAAGCATTAACATTGTTCTGTGAAACAGGTAGTACAGTCAATAAAACAGGTATCTAGCACATTAATGGACAATTTTGTGGAAATTTCTTTCAAATTTTATTTCTCTAAAATAGACCACTGCGTTATTAATGGAGTTTGAAAAAAATTCCCTATATATTTTCTGCAATCCATCAATTTATTAAGATATCAATTAAATTTAATGGATGCATATTATTGCTAAAGTGAATATTCATGAATAAATGTGAATATTGTAAATGATAAATATATCAATAAATGATGTCTGTATAAGACTGACAGACATATTAAAAATTTTATCATTATCAGTCTCTGTCATCATTCAGGGTATTTTTAATCCCTTGCAAACTATAATATTATGAAAGTTCAATCCCTAAAAGGAATATTAGTTCGAAAATGGTTCAGTTCTAACAACAATTACAAACTTAATATTATGATGAATAGAAAAGATTTCAATATTCAGTGTCCTCTACAGACGATATACCGGTACATATAAATGAGATATGTTGAAAACAAGCCAGCATCACCTATAACCTCCACTTTTGATGGGTCTCTTTTTAATCCAATAGAATGCAAACGGGAGATTATCTACCATTGATAAACTTTTGTTTCTTAATTGTTGCTAAATAACCAATCAGAGTATATTTTAGCATTGGATTAAGCCGTGAAAAATTAGATATTGCCGAAAGATACAAATGACTCTCAGTGTACTATAGATCTTTAATCTTGATAATAAGCATCGTCAAGTACATATCTTGGTTAAATTTTTATGAGTCAAGTTCATTGAATCTAGATAGAACATAATAATGATATGTGTCTATTTATGCTTAGGATGTGCTCTTGCATGAAGGGAACTTCATTATACAAAGTTCATAATATAATAATGACAACAGTAAATTTACTATACATACTCTATCTACATATGTTTGACTAAAGGAATTCTGCTGAATAGAAAATAGACTATATGTGTACATAATTCACACACAAGATATAACAAACATCTTCAATCTAATAAATAAAAGTTTAAAAAATCCAATAGAGGCACAAAAATGTCCTTTAACAAAAGCTCTTGTATACAGTCGACACATAATAAAATGGGGAAAATTGTCTTTGAACTGACAGTCTTCTTTTTGAGAAAGAATGAAAGGCTTACAAGTCAGCAAATATAGGACTGTATATCAAAAACACTTCAAGAAATGATTTGTTTAAATAACTAATTCACACCTTAGAAACATAAAGAAACTTGCACTAATATTAGATCCCCATCATGATAATATTTAATTTTATTGGATGACAAGACTAGTAGCAAAATAAGGGGTATATTAAGTTTCTCTATGTTTGTGTGTGTGTATCATATAACCACATTTCACCATGTAAAACAGACTAACTGGGGCAATATGTAAAATAAAATACAACCCATGATATAACCTTGTTAAATTCAATTTAGAAATATTAATCACAAACATGTTACATATACTAAATTACATGGATGTCTATAGCAGTGTGTGAATTAAGCATGGATGAAACTTACCGAAGAATTCTCCTTGTATTGTTCGTTATTCCAATATATTACGGTACATGCTGATAGCACTAGACACTATTATATATACTGGTAATCCAAACACAGTTTTTTCACATAAATTTATCAATAAACTTAAATGTCAAGATGTTGGCTCTTTCCTGCAGGTAATCCAACTTGAAAACGTAATATTAAACTTGTGACTGTATATAAAGAGGTATGATGTCACGTATTTAACCACAGAAACACTAACACATGCAAATGGTAGCAATTACTTAACAGTTGTTACAAAGCATACTCTATACCTCTCCTTTATACATTAATCACAAAAACAACATATGACTTGTTGTAGAGAAACTTTCCCAAAGCCACAATATAACATTACTTTATATTAAATCAGCAGTAGTGTATCCACATTTTAACAATAATACTATAGTTAAGTCTGTTTTAATGTCAGTTAAAGTACTAGTAGTTACAGTTAGTTGCTACAGTGCAAAATGGTATCTGCTCCTTCCCTTAAAGTTATATCAAGTAACTGTACAATATGAATTTCCTGCCCTCTGATGGTTCAATGCCTGTCATGATAACATAGTGGTTCAGATGTGCAACTCACCCATTATATCCACCTTCTACTCTGCCATTATCCCTCCCCGCCAAATTACATAGAAAAAGTTGCTGCTTCAAATGCTTTCACATATCCTTGAGGCAACGATCATAAGGAAAGCAGTGAAGCATGACTTTCAATGGTCTGGGAGGTGGACCCATTCAACTTCATCTTTATACAGGAAATACCTGAACTAGACCTAAATTTATCATATGAATTGAATCCAATTACTAAAGCGAGCTGTTCAGGCATTGTTACTATTATCGCGTACCATGATTTATTTGTAAAAGCCTAACATCAGTCGTATTAAAGAAGCAAGGGCAATGCTTGTTTGCTAAAGGCAAAATCATGGGCTCCCTCTTTTCACCGCTAAATATTATAAGCTGTATGAAGGGGACACAGATTCCCGCTTTACAAACTTATCACTAGTACAATAAGATAAAGTGTTAGTAATACCGAGAATGACTAGTCATTATATAAAGATTAAGTATGTTACACTGCACTATCACAAAGAACATCCAGCCAATGGTGTTTGTTATAAACTTAAATTGAAAAAATAAATTCTGTAAATGATGTCTTAATTTTCTTTCATAATCACATCTATATGGTAATGTGAAAAAGCTATTTCTTTCATTTCAAAATTAATTTTTGTCCTTTTGAAATACGAATTATTGAATTACTCTCTACATCTGCATTTCCATTTCAATATTTCATTCTTATCTAAGCAGTAACTTAAATACGTATATTATTAATAAATACATCAAAACCTTTTTTTTTTCTACATTTCTTCCAATCATGATTGGCAGATGTTAATAAACGTTAACATGTGTAAGTTGAAAAAATATACAAATTTAATTTCGCCTCATATTAATCAACATTTTAACTATAACTAACAGTTTGAAATGAATAAAGATAAAATATTTAGAAATTGCATCTTAATAAATCAAAAATCAAATAATTTCAATAATTGTAATTTCACTAATTTGCAACAACTTAAAACATCCATCCATTTATATTTGCTTGACAATAAAGATCCTAAACACTATTTATATGAAAATAGATTCAAATTATCAAGAGGAACAGTTTTATTATCCAAATCAGTAATGCACATTTTATATAATATAAATTTGAATTTAAGTGCCAATAATAATGGAAGAACATACATACATATAGATTGTCTATAATATAATATCTATTTTATTTATTGCGGGCTTATTCATGCAATCTGATTCTATGATTGTAATCTAACCTACTTTGTAACGCCAAGAAGTTCTCCCAGTAGGAGTAATAATGGAGTGGCTTAAACCTTTTTTATGTTTTTAAAAGCCATGCGAACTAGTACTAGAATCTTGGAGGTTCTTCACAGTCCACATCAGGATTTGAACTAGTTGCGAACTCATCAGTGCCCTGAACATTCGTCTACCAAGAGAGACTCACATCCAGAAACACTTAAATACGACAATTGTATTGTATCTGTGAATCTCTCTTTTTCATAGGGGATATTTTCAGATTCATTTTCAGAGTTCTCCTGAAAAACCTTGTGAGATAAAATTTTTTCTTTCAGCAATAAGAAAATGTGCAGATGATTGTCAAGCATGCTATATTTTGAAGAGGAAGCAATCAAACTGTAGTTATTGGGATTTAGATAGAGGAGTGTTCATACATGCATAGGTTAAATTAATAACATGTCTCACATAAACCATATTAACTAACTGTTTAGAAACAAAACAACAAGGGAGATTCTCTTGAAGTTACATGTAGTGTAACAGTGGCCATAAAAAGGTCAAGGAGGGACCAACCATCTGTAAAAGCTTGAAAACCAGTTGTGATCACCATTGGAAATATTTATCAAAGTAGACAAATTCATTAGCTAAGTTTTCTTTGTAGCAAAGATATCGATCTAGGTGATCAAAATAACCATTTCTGCATACCTTAATAATAATTACAAAAATAAGCCGCTACTTCCTTGGTAAAATATGTACTCGTACAGAAGAAAAAAGATTCATCAACATCAAGTACACTGGACATGTTTTGGAAGGTACAGGGGTAGACAATCTGTGTTATTGGTAATCAACAATCAAATGTAGTATACATAAAAATAAGATATATGGCATGCCAATTATACTATATACTAAGTTTCATCACTTGCTATCAGATAGAATCAAGATTATCTTGTCCCAAAGCATCAAGTCATGAAATTGCTTAGCTTTAGCTCGAAATGTTAATCATTACACTCAGTCAAGACATTCACCTAATGAACATCTTCATCAAGTTTAAACATTCTACCTCAATTAAAAGCAGAATTGTTATGTTCCAAAGTCTTGACAAATCAAATTGCTTATCACTCCTTAGCCTAAGCAGAAAATTCTCACTATCTAACGTAGTCAAGATAATGAAATAGTGAATCTATATTCAAAGTTTCATCGCTCTCATTTCATTATATCCAAAGTTATTGTGCCCAAAAGCATCAACCAATCAGATTGCTTATCTCTGCTTACTGTAGGCAGACAATGTTCAGCATCAAACTCCATCAAGGCAAGGCATTCACCTAATGAACGCCTACACTAAGTTTGAACATTCTACCTCAATTAGTTATTCTGTTCCAAGCCTTGACCAATCAAATTGCTTATCACTCTGCTAACCATAAGCAGAATATGTTCATTATCGAACTTAGTCAAGGTATTAATGTCATTTAACTATACACCAAGTTCACCACTCTCACTTAATTAGAACTAAAGATATCATGTCCTAAAGCATCGACCGATCAAATTGCTTATCTCTGATTATCCTAAGCCAAATATGCCCATCTTCGCACTCTATCAAGTTATTGACCTTATAAACACCTACACCAAGTTTGAACATTCTAGCTTAATTAGAAAGAGAGTTATTGTGTCCCAAAAAGTGTGACGGACAGACAGACCGACAGACAAGACAAGACTAGACAGACACATTTTAATTAGCAGTTATAGGCCCGGTTCTAGGTGTGGGAATAATGCAAGCTTGAAAATTAAATTTCATATCATGAATGTTTTTTAAGATGTGCTCAGGAATAACAATGGCTTCCCAAAAAATAAGTCAAATTTGTCTGCATGGAAACACAAATATTATTTAATCTGAGAAAAAGCTTGTGTTTACAAAGTTTAATCAATATATCTTTGAGTGGTATGAGATATACCCAAGAAAATAAAGTGTGTACAAAATCTAAGTCAAATTTGTTTCCAAGTAAACACAAAAGATCTTCAACTGAAACATTTCTAAGTAACAAAAGGCAGACCACTTATAAAAGGTTGATGTGTATAATGGTTTCTGAGATATACCGTATTTCCTCTAATAAGCGCCGGGTCTCCAATAAGCGCCGGGCCTCTAATAAGCACCTGGGGGTCAAGGGTAGTTGAGAAAAAAAGCGCCGGGCCTCCAATAAGCACCGGGTCTCTAATGACATTAGATTGCTTTTGATCAAATGCCGTAATTCAAAAGATTCTCCGGCCCAATGTCCATGGTAAATGACGGCTTTACCCTAAATTCAATTTAATATTAAAGAAATAAGCGCTGGGCCTCCAAAGAGCGCCGGGCCTCTAATAAGCGCCGGGGGGTCAAGGGTGCTGAAAAATAAGTGCCCGGGTGCTTATTAGAGGAAATACGGTACCTTAAAATACAAATTGTATATCAAAAACTAAATTGTTTGATGTGTGAACTATACACATCATATTGGGTGTCATCAATGCAAATGTTGTGGTATCAAGCAAACACATAGATTGTCTCCACCTTCTTTCACTTCCTCCCACCACAAATGCATATTACTGGAGGGTGAGTGGATATATCATTTGTTAGTCCCAAAATGACCTAGATTGTGTTGAGTAATGTTAAAACCCATTTTCTCCTCACCTTTTTATTTGTTTTTGTTCTAAAAAAAAAGTCTGAGCTTGAGTAATAGTATCAAAGTAATTAAAATGTTTATCTGGTAACTTCTGCTACTTAATTATTTTACCTGTGATATGTCTTTACACTATTTTGTATGAAAGAAAACACATGCTTCTCACAGTATGTTACCAATTACACATATATCTACAGATTCTCTTGAAAAAATATTCATTTATCTTGATGAATATTCAATGGTGTACCAAATTAAATGAACTTAAAGTTACATTATTTAAGATATAGATAAGAACTGGCCATTCTTGCTATACTAGTTCGAAAGTAGTTGATGTAAAATGAATAATTTGAAAATTTCATTCAAATTACTCTATTGCAAGCGAAGATATTGGCATTTGAAGATTTGGCCGACGTGTGCAATAATTTCAACCACGGTCCTGGTTGATCAAAGCTAAGACTCGAAGCGTCTAGACGCGCCATATTTGATTTATCACTGAAATGTTTTAATCTGTTTAATATCGGAGCAATCTGATGCCATCCAAAGTTGATTAAGGCCTGGATCAATTAATTAATGAATTAATGTCTAATTAATACTTTAGAAAACATTTCATGCCCAAATAAAGACCTGCACTAGGCTGATTTACCTCTTGAATAATGCATGTTTAATGTCCATACCTACTAACTAATATCGTATACTGATACTTATACTGATTATGGTGATACTTACAACTACCTTTTTTCTTCATCATTTATCACACATTTTTTTTTAACCTATCCTTATACTACACTAAGGCTATATTCAGGAAATTGTGCTGAAAATCCCATTTTGGTATTAGTTTCATAAGCTTTACATTGTGCTATTATTCAGAAAATTGTTCTGAAATTCCCATCTTGGTATTAGCTTCACAAGTGTGCTGAAACACTTCTCTTTTATGGTCCTTTTATCACAAAGCCAACAAATGTTAGAATAATTTGGTCATTTTACTTGGTGTGTCCGAAATTCTATGAGGGGAATTTCGCCCGGACATCTGTGCTACGGCCTACTCTTATATCGAATTCCAACTGCCAAGGGATCTTTTATGTGTGCATCACTGACAGTGACAATGGGAAACCACGCCGGAAAATTCTCCAAGTCACAGTAAAGATTAAATATCTCGTGAATCTTAAAAAATTTGATTTCAAAAATATAATAATTGAAAGCTTTTGATTTCAAAAACTTACAAATCAACCAAAATATTACCATAGAATAAGCTGATAACAAAATGTCAGTCCTTCACGTTTTATGGCGGTATATTGGTGCCAAAATTCTAACATGTTATCGTCTAACTTCAAACGTGCTATCGTCTAACTTCTTATCTAAGACAACGTATATTCTAATTTCTTCATTTGTTTCTAGTAAATTGAGCCTTCTAATCCTGCAATGTTATTTCTATTATTGTAAGAACAAATTTTTATTTCAACATCGCTTAACATGTTTAGAATGAAAATTGGATGAAACGACTCGCATCACAGTGGCGACACCAAATGACGTCATAATGACGGTTGCTAGGTGGACGTATCAAATTCTAAATTTGTTCAATGTTTATTCTAAACATGTTAAGAGTTGTTAAAATTAAAATTTGCGCTTACAATAATAGAAATAACATGAAATAGAATAAAAATTGCAAGATTAGAAGGCCCCATTTACAAGGAACAAATGAAGAAATTAGAATATACCTTGTCTTAGATAAGAAGTTACACGAATAGACTTTAGAAGTTAGATGATAGCATGTTAGAATTTTGGCACTAATATACCGCCATACAGGTTTAAGTGGAGCTTATGCTGGTGCTCCTCTCGATGCACGTCGGCCTTCCTTAGAAGGAATCATTAAAGACTCCTGCAAGTTAGTTAAATCGTTCTCCTAAATATTGAGATTAATAAACTACTTTCAGTTTTTGTTTACTTTTAAACTGCATATATTCAAGGTATCAGGAGCTTTTTATGGCTCCCGCACAAATTTATAAACGTGAAGGACTGAAATTTAGACATGTTCAATATATGTTTTTCAACAAGCAAATTTAGAAAATTGCATCGTCAACCCAAGAAAATAGGAAAAGTATTCAATAACGTAAATAACCTTTTTTTTTGATAAAAAGAGAAGGAATTCAATAAAAGAGAATAAAAGGAGAGTATCAGTTCAGTTGGTGTGAAAATCAATTGAGTATTTTTGAATAGATTTTTCCCTCTAGTGATCCTATTTATATTTTAAAAACTTAGTCAAATGAACCACAAAAACATTTTTCAAGGACTAGAATAAAGACTGTCTATTCCCTAGTAGGTGATCAGTACTTTATTTTACAAATCACATTACATCCCATTTCAACTGACCAATCCTATTATATGTTTGGTCATGTATCATCGTTAAACATCCATTTTCCCTTATCTCTTAGATGGCCAGCCCTTTTTCCCTTATCTCTAAGATGGCCAGTCATTTTTATGTTAAGAAAGTTTGCTTCTTAAGCTTGTTAATGCTGAATGTTTTATTCTTTCTTAAGCATTAGGGGTAAAGAACACCATTAGTTTGTTCCATCTCAATGATATTGAGCTCTCAGTTGAATTTCACTAGCAACAGTTGGTATTTCTATTATCTGAAAAAGTATACTAACCTTAAAATGATAACTAACACTAGAACATTTATATTGAATCATAATTTTTTAAAAGTTGGTTTATCATAGAACTTCTTTAGAATGATTTTGGTATTATTTTTTTTTAATGATTTATATTTTTTTAAAACACAAAAGAAATATTGCCTAAGAATATAAAAATGTACTAAACAAGATCAAATCATAAATCTATTTAGTTTACATCCCCATCTCCAAGGAGACGGATTAAGTCAACATCACAATGCAATTCTTTAATAATATCCTAAAATATTCTAAACAGAGGAAATACAATTATTGTATTGTATAATTCAACCATAAGTGCATTGTAAATGTAAAGAAAGTGACTTTACAAAATAGACTACAATGAAAAGAAGAATTCTCAAGTCTGTATATTCATTTTATTCCAAATTAAAGAAGAATTTTAATCCCAAAGTTTATTGTGATTCTTAAACAACATATTGATTAGAATTGTGACCATTTAACACAAGTAATATACTTCTGGTCAGAGTTACATTTATGATCAGTAAAGTAACTGTTACTATAATTAATACACCATAGATTATATGTATCTTGAAGCCAGCATGTCAGAATAATGGTTAAACATCGAGTTTTATATAAATTATTAAAAGACATTTTGTTCCTTATATTGGTTTTGTTGATTTAAACACTGCCATCTTTATCTGCCTTGTATAATAGAACATTTATTTTCATTATAGAAACAACTGTAGTTAACACACATTAGCATATGAATCAGCCTATCATTTATGTGTATTGAACTATAATTAATATACATTGAATCACTGTATCATAGATAAAACCGTGTGTATTATATTACACATATTTAATTAGAGTGTATCAGTACCAGATCTAGGGGAGGCAAAGTGGGACAAATGGCCCGGGCCCCCCACATTTAGGGGCCCCCCACAATTCTGTGTCATACTAGTATTTTATCCTGGATTGGGGCCCTGAGCAGTAAGGGTTATTGCGGGCCCAGCGACTGGTAGGTACCAACAGATTTTCTGTTACGCCCTAAAATTAACTAAATTACTTAGAAGTTCTACCAATCAATAGGTCCTAACCAGTAAACGTAATCATAGTATAGTAATTTAGACAACAGAGTTTAATGTTTTATATCACCTAAAATAATTTCACTAAAACAAAGTAAATGAAAACATCATAAGAGAAAGTGTCTGTTTAAATACTCAAATTGTCAACAAATTCTAAACGCCAATGAAATCGCTGCCTAAATTGTCTCAGATACACTGAATTTAATCCTTTAATATTCAAAAAAATAATTCCTGGAGGAAAACACCGCAGGCACTCAAGGGGGCGGAGTACATACTAGTATGTTCCGCGGTCAGTGCGAACAATTTGAACAAACAATAATGGGGCCCCCGCACAATTGGTATGTATGGGGGCCCCCAAAAGTTAATCCGGCCCTGGAGTGTATTATATTATGCATATTGAACTGACCATATTATACACTATTTTAAACATAACTGAGAACTGTATGAAACGATAGATCTTGCAACTGAGGTATACCTCCAAATTACAATGTTTTTCTACATATTTCTTTGGATGGGCGGATACAATATTGATCAATTAATTAGAGGTAAATTAACAAGCTGAGTAGATTCTACTGATAAAGGATCTTTGGTTATTTTGTCTGTAATATCATATTTTATGGAATTAGAGGATCATCGCCCAATCCTCTTGCTCTCGTGCAACAGTATTACAAAACAATCTATGTTTCTCGATCCTTCAGGCACATATTGGTGATGACATTAAGTATGTTGCTGGGTGATCCAAGAGGTGGAATTAAATCATTTTTGTACTGATATATTTTCACAGAACTCAACCTTCACAATATTTTTGTGTTTGAAAGGGATTATACCCTTGTATAAACCCTATCAAATGATCAGAGACACACAACCATTATAACTCATATCTCTACATTGTTGATGTTAATTTATTATAACATACCTGCATTTTCTTTGTTCAGTAAATTTTATATAACAACAACTAATATCATCTCCATATATATGTAGTATATATCCAGTACATTATAACAATACCATTTTATCAATTTCTTCAATCTGAAAATACATATTCAATCTTTGATTGGCAGATTGGCGTTTAGTTATTAAGGTACAGTTTTATGGATACACAATTACTGAGTTTGTTACTAAGCGATGTTTTGATGAGGATACTCTCATCTTTATCATTTGCTTATCCATAAAACTGTACCTTGTTTTACTGAAAATACACGGAAAAAGGTCAATTATTATCAAGACATTCATCCAAATCAACAGTGAAACAGAAATCTAAGATAAATTACAGTGAATAAAGTGGATTAATTCTGTATGGACGGCTCCGAGACCCTCCTCTCCTCCACCACCACCACCCACCCACCCTTCTGAGCCTCGATAATTGATTTACATAACTTTGGCATTTAGTTTAAAAATTATAATCTGGGATTGCTCCTTTAAAAAATATCATTGGTGCCCTATCCCCCATTTATTGATACAAAACAAAGATAGTACCGGTAAAAGGTCAAATATAAATATATTAAAGGTTCATCTTCTTACTAACATACATATTCACTTTATATATTTAAAAATAAATCATCAGACCTCGTTTTGATGGCTACCCATATACCGTGACAATCTTCATAGCAATATGGAACCTGATCAGATTTCAAAAGGAAAACGTCTAGAAGAAAAACCTTTCCAGGCCTCAAAATGAAATTGTGAACCATGTGAATATATTACTGGTATTATATTTCATATCTATCTGTTATATACATCAACTGTATTAAACCGATTCGAAAGGGTTCACAGCAAGAAAAACAGTTAATTTGCTTATAAACAGGGTGTTTTTAGCAAAGCAAATGAAATATATATATCCCCTCCGGAACCTTTACATATTTCAATGGCATTACTTCAAAACATACTTATTAAAAGATAGAAACAGGAAAGACCGAATCTCAAAAAAATCTTTTAATTTGTTGTTAGTTAATTGAAAGTATGTAATTTTAGAAAGGAACTGCATGCAAGGCAACAAAACATCGCCAAGGCTTGTCACATTTATTTATTCTTTTGTAGGTAATAGGTTCATTTACAAGACACTGATATCAGTTTATTAGTATTACAGATTGAATAACTTTAACCATTAAAGTGTTCACAGTTCTACAAATTGAAACAATGACCATAACGCTAGAAGTAATTAACAGCAATTGTTGAAATTAAATAGGATTCTCCGTCCACAAATTGGGTCAAATGTAAACAACATATTATAAATTTTAAAATGCTCATATAGTTAATGTAGCTGTTCATCAGAAATTGCCAGAGTTGATGGCAATATACAACCACATTTCCATGAGGGCGTATAAATATCATGATTTTATGGTGCAGAAATGGGGTTAAATCCTCTATGAAAGACACATGATATGCCAAGGTTGACAACAGAACACAGGGACTGTCAGATTCTTTCCAGCAGAAAGAATCCACTGAGATCATCAACAAAGGAATGGATAGCATGGATAGGCAACAGCTGCAGGATTGCACTCGGCCAGCTTTCGATACTGCTGCTACTCTGACGGGTCCACATGGTTTCATCTGTGCGGACACTGTCTATCACAGACTACGCATTGTCAATCAACAACATCAAGATCTACATCTAGGCAGGGCAATGCATTATTGCCAGTAAACAATGACTTGGTGTCCTATTTTCTATAGAATCCAGATGGCAAGTAAGAAATGCTTATGGGAAGGTGCAAGTTTGGCGTCACTGTGGTGAAAGGTACAACAACAACTACTGCACTGTTGGGGTGGAGGAAGTATATTGGTTTGAGGAGGCGTACATCACAGGACAAGTGTAGAGGCAGAATGTCATGAACGCCCAAGATCTGCATTTTTTATCATGGTTATGTTCAAGCACATACAGTATGTGTCATGGACCAAACCAACAAGGGAGAAATCTCACCAATCAAGCGTCTGTGGATCAATACTGGACGTTGTTTCTCCCAATTCACAGCATTGTAATGAGGGTTGAGAAGGATAAACACAAAATGAAATATAATGGGGTTGAATGTACTACTTTTTTGCTCCAAACTGGGCTAATGAAGTCAGACATATGCTATACGGTGTGGTATGAGGGAAATCTTTGCTTGGACAGTGGCCTACTCTTATATCAAATTCCAACTGTCAAGGGACCTTTTACTTGCATGCCAATATGTACACAGGACCTTGGTTTTTTGCCCATCCAAATGACTAGGCAGCTGTCCTTGTTAGGCCCTCCATTACTGACAATAGAGAATTGACAGCATTGTAATGAGAGTTGAGAAGGATAACACAAAATGAAATATAATAGGGTTGAATGTATTACTTTTTTGCTCCAAACTGGGCTAATGAAGACAAGACATATGCTATACAGTGTGCTATGAGGGAAATTTCTGCTTGGACAGTGGCCTACTCTTATATCGAATTCCAACTGTCAAGGGACCTTTTACTTGCATGCCAATGTGTACACAGGACCTTGGTTTTTTGCCCATCGAAATGACTAGGCAGCTGTCCTTGTTAGGCTCTCCATCACTGACAAAGGAGAACCACACCGTAAATCGAGATGAACTTTCTGCAGGGATCGAACACCTGACCTGCAGGCTAGCGAGCCAGCATCTTACCGACTTAGCTACTGTGACCCCGAAGTGTCCCACAAACTGACATTCTGAGGTGTATTTCCTTATGTTGCATGGGGTGTCTTAACTGCTAGAGAGATGAATTTTAATTTTTTAACATTTGTGCTATGTTTCACTATGACCATCATGGTTTTTTTGTTGACTTGTATCAGTCAATCTAGCCTCAAATCACATTACTTCAGTTAAATAGTGAGTTTTCATTGAGTCTCAAGACTTAATGTAACAAGACTTTGCTTTAAATGTTGGTAAAAAATCTATTTTGAAATTTTAGTTTTATATGATATTCTCAAAAAGTTGATTTTTCAAGAAAATATGACAATTTCACTCTCAATATAATATTTTTTAGAACATTTTATTGGTTTAGAAATAACACAAATAGACAATAGATACTCCCGCAAAAAATGTCAACTTTGTAAAATATGGCAAATACGACCATTTGACTCCCCACCCACAACATGCAAAAAGTTTTCTGATTGATAACTGATCTGACATTTAAGTCGAAGAAGAGATACAGATGTCCAGTATATTGACCATATGCTATCATCTATAGACCTTATTAATCACAGCTTTTATCTTCACAAAACGATACAACATGACAGGTTTAAAAATTATTTCTACCAACAAATCCCATTTAACAACAATTATTATCTGTTACAAGGATCATATTATTAATTAACAATTTATAATCATAACACAAAGAGTTTTTAAAGCATTTATTCAAAATTAATGAAAATTTAGTCAAATTATTACCAAATCCATAGTTGGTTATGTTTCTTTCAATATGTACCAATATACAGTTTTAATTCAATATTACCATATTCAATAACTTCAACCAAACTGAATAATATTATAGGAATACATCTGGATATAACCAACTCTACCATCTGGATAACTGTATGTTTGTCAATAGTACACTCAAAAGTCCATGGAATTTTATCATCTCCTCTAGCACCTGAATTTATAGCTCAATACAAAAGCACAGAAACACATGAATCTGATGCTGGAACTTTAACAAATTGCAAATATTCATTGTTCATAAATAACATGAAAGATAGGTTGCCAGGCAACAAATTATACACCCACAGCAGCTAAGTCATCCAGGAATTCAACAAGGGTTGTTTCATATTGTTCCTTTTTCAGAAATAAACACATTAAAAACTGATTATGAGTAAAAAACCCATTTGGCTAAATTAGTTCTTTCCTATTCTAACATTTAGCATACAAAACACTTAATATCAATTGCCATACTCATCGGACATCATTGATTAATAGGCTTCTTCGTCTCTTGACCTTAAACACTGCATAAATATGAAGTCAATCGGATATCAACTTTAGCCCCTAAAGCATCATCAACAAGGGATACACCTCTAGCAGTCTTTATCGGAAATCAGTGAAAATCATTACCTTAAACACTGTGTATAAATTTTAAGTCACTTGGATATTAACTTTAGCCTCAAGAACGTTCACAAGATTTTCAAAATGCTCATAGGCCATAACTCTGGCAGTAAATCGCCTTAATAATCTATAAATTCAATGAATTATTATTGATGATCTGTGCTCTTTTTGTGTTGTCTTCCCTTCTAAGAGTTCCTTGATTCATACATATTGCGGAGTTAGTGTATTGTTACGTAATATATTGTATTATGAAATAATATTGTGTTTTTATTAATATGGGGGGATATATTAAATCCATCTAAAAAACAGATGGTGCACTTTACATTAAAATATCGAGGAGAAATTCATAATTCTGGCACCAATTAAAGTGGTGTTGCCAGATAGATGTCTATGAAAAAATGACTATCTGTTTATTCATTGTACAAAACAGTCACTCATAATATCAGGGTCTGTTTCTCTATATCAAATATCTTGCCATGTCTACATTAAAGGGACAATCCCGAATTAAACAGAGGCTCAAAAGTCAAAGTCTGAGAATGTATGAAAATAAAACGCCAAAATATGGGGGAATGGTGTATTTACCTTGTCTCAAAATTTCAACTCAAAATATTGAGTCGTTTGGACGTGAACGCCAAAACTGCTTATCCGGACACGTAACCCTTTTAGGATTTCGGGTCAATTGTTTAGTTGGGTGACCTTATAACAGATTACGGTTACTTGAGAGGGTTATGCAGTGAATAACCCATGTGTCATACTTGATAAAGAAAGGAAAATTTTAACTACACATTATTTTTATAACCAGCGGACCTATACTGGGTCCACAACCTTGACATACCATATTTTAACACTATTAGCGTACAAACGGTACAAACAGTAATCGTGTACACGCTGCGGCCATTTTGTATGGCAATTTTGTTCCGAATTTTTCCAAATTCGAAGTCAACCTTCCTTAGGGTGTAATGGCGATATAATCAAAGGATTTTTTAAATCGGATAATAATTGTGACCTCCAGAGGGACCACAAGCTAAACAAAGGCGATTTTGCGTATAATTAGGGGCCATAATTCAGGAAGTTACGATCTGATATGCGCAAATATTCAAAGGAACCAAGATCATTGGGTTATAACCATGCATTTCAAGTTTCATCAAAATCAAATTAAAATTGTGATCTCTACAGGGTCCACAACCTTGATATACCATATTTTAACAGTATTCGCGTACGAACGGCGGCCATTTTGTATGGTAATTTTGGTCCGATTTTTCCGAAATTTGAACTCAACCTTCCTTAGGGTGTAACGGTGATATTATCGAATGTTTTTTCAAATCGGATAATAATTGTGACCTCCAGAGGTACCACGAGCTAAAATAGGTGATTTTTCGGACAATCAGGGGCCATAATTCAGGAAATTACGTTCCGATAGGCGCAAATATCGAAAGGAACCAAGATCTTTGGGATATAAACATGCATGTCAAGATTCATCAAAATCGGTTTAAAATTGTGACCTCTATAGGGTCCACAAGCTAAAAATGTGATTTTTCGTACAATCAGGGGCCATAATCCATGAAGTTTTGATTCGATACATGCCAATATCGAAAGCAGCCGAGATCTTTTGGGGATAAACCTATATTTCAAGTTTCGTCAAAATCGGACAAGAATTGTGACCTGTAGAGAGTCCACAAACAATTGTGGACGGACGGACGGACGGACAGACGGACAGGGGCGACGACATAATACGTCCACATGAAAATGTGGGCGTATAAAAAAATGTTTGGTTTTATCCAGATATCACAGAATACACATTAGGGCATGGGTCTCAAATTCTAGATGAAGACTGACAGATTTAAGTTGTTTGAAAACCTATCATAAATACTGAAGTAGTTGCTAAGCCCTTGACTCAAATATTTTAAGGGGTTTTAACACAAAATTAAGCAGTTTTATTCCCAAAACAAATATCGGGATTGGCCCTTTAATTGTGGTGATAATTCATTGTTATGAGAAGATTCTCATAATTTTTTAAACAAAAATATGCACATTTCTGTCATCAAATATTGAAACTATACATAATATAAACATAAAATAGATAGTTTGATGCTTTATATCAACTTTTGAAAAAGACAGCTGAACTGAAAACAACCTTGGGTAAAGTCATCCTGTTTTATTTCCTATTGATGAATTTCAATTCATTATTCTAATTTGTTTCAATAGATTAGTCAGAATCTTTGACATATGTAGGCCGAGAAAAAAGATAGCTGGTGCTTCTAAATTCAAACATTGTACCATATAGGCTTAAAAATAAGAGGTTAAAAAAAGATAGGCCTTCAAGATGTGAACCAAACCTGTATTAAGAAAGTGAAAACAAGACAACAGTGAGGCTAATGTCCCCTGCGAAATCCCAAAATAAATAGATGACATATTAATAAATCGCACGTTTATTTTTTTCAAAAGTATCGAGCAATAAACCTATACAGTAAGTTTCATCACTTCCTATCTGATAGGATTATGGTCATTTTGTCCAAAAGCATCAACCAATAAATTGCTTAGCTTTACTTCGAAATGTTAAAGGGACAATAACACTCTTGCTGGCTTGACAGGTTCCAAAAAAAATAATTAGCCTAAATCTAACTACTAGATGTTTAGGTGTCCTGTCTGTTGTGTAAATTATCCATTATAACCTATCTTACTTGTCCAGAGGTTTCGAAAATATGTTTAAATCCATGTTGCATTTGAAAGTGCTTACGTAAGGCTTTTCAAACCATGTTACGGCATGTAGTTGAATTTTTTCAATTTTTAAAATTAGGTGTGTTAAGATGAAATTTGTATCATTTATTAATTGGAATATTGTAAAATAGTACAATATTATGACCAGAATAAAGATTGGGACATATTATTCAGTTACAACAAGAGTGTTATTGGGGCTTTAATCGTTGACTCTGTCAAGACATTCACCTAATGAACAGTATAAATAAAAAAAAAAAACACGTGAGTCCTATCAGTCCAGTCTGAAGAGTTCAATACGAACGAAACTAGTCACTGACATTCAGGATAACCAGGTCTTCATAGCCACCTTATCTCCTCTTTTAATGAACATCTTCATCAAGTTTAAACATTCTACCTCAATTAAAAGTAAACTTGTCGCTCCTTATACTAAGCAGAAATTCTAACATCTAACTTAGTCAAGGTAATGAATGATTGAATCTATATTAAGAGTTTCATCGCTCTGACTTCAATATAACTAAAGTTATCATACCCCAAAGAATCAACAAATCAGATTGTTTATCTCTGCTTACCCTGAGCAGTAAATGCTAATCTTCAAACTCCATCAAGGCAATGAACTAACGAATGCCTACATCAAAGTTGAACATTCTACCTCATTTTGAAGGAGAGTTATTGTGTTCCAAAGTCTTGACCAATCAAATTACTTATCACTCTGCTTATCCTGAGCAGAAAATGCTCATTGTCAAACTTAGTCAAGGTATTGATGTAATTAAACTATACACCAAGTTTTGTTACTCTGACTTAATTAGCACTAGTTATAGTGTCCCAAAGCATCAACAAATCGAATTGCTTATCTCTGCTTACCCTAAGCAGAAAATGCTCATCTACGAACTACATCAAGGCTCTCAACCTAATAAACACTAAGTTTGAACATTGTAGCTCAATTAGAAAGAGTGTTATTGTGTCCAAAAAAGTGTGACAGACGGACAGACAGACGAACCAATTTTAATAGACCCCCTGCTTTCCTTTTAAGAAAGGCGGGGGACAAAAAAACAACAAAATATGATTATCATATTATTAGATGTTTGAAGGGGATGTTGAAATTTATGTACTATCATAGGTCAATGTCAACAACTTAACCTTCCCCTGCCCTGACTGTCATAATTATGTTAGGTCACCAGAATACTGTTCAAATTTTCATTGCATTTCCAATGAAGCAAAATCTCAAATAGAGAGCACCTTGCCTTCCTCCAATTCACTCAGTCAGTCACATTTGTCATTGAATTAAAAATGTTTTCATGTGAATATAATTTAATAATTTGTTGTTAAAATCCCAGAACTGATCAGAATTTCACTCCACCAAGATCATCTGATTTAAACAATTTCAGCTACTTTATTACTGACTGTGCCTACTTATTCTTCAATTGCATGTCAGTTTACAATTAGATAACTTTCTTTTTAAGTTTACAATTCTCACATTAGTTAAAGTTCATATAAAAGAGTAACGGCATGAATAGCAGTAATATTAGGTGTTTAATATATTACTTACCAAATCTGTTCTAGTTAAAGTGTATCTATATACATATATAATATAATGTAACACAGTGTTAAAATAAGAAACTCTGCTAGCAACAGGAAGTACAAGATCCAATATGTCTGCCAAGACTGGAAGCAGACAGTAAGTACCAAGGCAGCAATGTAGGGTGAACTCAACCAGTGTCAGACCAAATTGGTTTCATATTTCACCTAGATTATCAGGGTGAGAGTTTTTCCTGACAGCCAGAAACATTATCCATAGCTTTATGTTTTAGGTTAGCCAGCGTTTGGTTATTTATAGATAAAATTCAGGACAGCTGCATTTATTATACCTTTCTACACATAATGTTTTAAATAAAGCAAACAAAAATGCAGCATCTTCTTAAAGATAAAAGATAATATCCTGTTTATGTTTGAGACTTTTATTCAATCAATTTTTAAATTTAAAGTGAATAAATTGCCATTGATCATGATTAATAAGCATTAGTGGTATTTTTAGTCTGCATAAAATTTTCTTAAGCGATGCATTATCAGTTTGGAAGTCTTAGTCAGTTGTGACTTGACTGTATTCTGGCATGTTTAAATATTATTTTATGCAAAATTTGAGAAAAAACTGCTGTTTAGCCATTGTGGTAATGATTCTTTAGTAGTGCTATAACTTTAGTGCTTATATTTTTGGTTATTTGAAAAATCTAAGGTTATACTGAATGTGATATTATTCAAAATTTATTACATTTATATTTTTGGTTATAGTGTGTTAATGCATCTTTAAGGATAAAGTAAAGTCTAAAAATGGGTATATTATTTATTTTAAGATATGGTCTATACATATCAAGAATAGCATTAACATGTTACAACAGACAGAAATGTAAGGTCAATTAGTTAGATAAACCTGTCTCAGACAAAAGATTTCGTGGTGCCTTTCTGACTAAAAATCAACAAATGTTGGTTCCATAAAGACTGTGTAAGAGACTCCTCATCTTACAAAAAGCTTACATCACCACTAACAATACAAAGATGTTTTTTTCTTTCTCTACCAATAAATGTACAAGATATGTAAAGGTATCTGGAATATCTTTTTTGTCTGCTACCAATTACAATGCTGTATTTGTGGTATTTACTGTGTTATACACATATTTTGTGAAAATAACATATAAGGTCAGGAAACCAACAATACATTAAAAAAAACAATAGAGACAAGAAACTTAATGTATAAAGAACGGGAGTGGATCCATTTAATTTGATGCCTATTGTTTCCTCCTTGTTTCAATCTATCACTGAATGCTATACATGTATATGTTTGAACATCTACAAATGCTGGTAAAATGACATATTTGGTGTTAGTTGAAGTATAACTAGGTTAGATAATCTAATATGTGATGCCTTTGGTATGTTACATCATTAGTTAGAAAATATGTGATGTAAAATAGAACATTTCTCAATTTGTATCAAAATTACAGAATTTAATTCACAAACAGCATTTTTTGAATTAATAAATCAAAAAGTAAATTTTTAATTATTTCAACCTAAACTGGAAACTTTTCATAAATACCCCCCTCCCCTACCTTCCCAAACACACCCATACACAAAATTTTCACCTCTAATAATCATGTAGCCAAAATTTATTCATAATCATAATTATATTTTATTTATAACAGTAAAAGAAAGTTTTTACATAATGTTGAGTTTAATGTCAATAATCATTTCCTTTCCAACAGTTGTTTTGATTCATGTAATTTATTTGTAAAACTCGTACCATGTTTGACCCCACTCAAATTAAGGTTGTTCCCATAACAACCAGCCTGAATCAATCAAAGATATAAAAAAAAAATATTAATAGCAGGTGATCATTTTACAAAATCTTGACTAAGCGTTACTATAGCAACATAAACGTTGTCATAAGATTGACCCCCTACCCCATAGATTGTTTTTGAAACAACCAGGGGTGTAGAAAGTAGCAACAAACAAGGCCATATTGTACCTATTACTTTAAGACAGCTGGAATATTCTGTATGGCATTGAGAAAAAGTCATAAACTTTAGATAACATTTGGTTATTTAGATGACACAATCCGAGTATTTCAAGTAGGATCATGGGAACAGTTTGGAAAATTCAGATGGCTGAAACTCTTGATTGGGGTGGCTTCCATTGTACTTGCGGCCAAACTTGTACAGGAATTTGGAATTTACGGTGGGGTTCTGAAGTCTAACTCATAACTGAACCTTGATCAAATCATATTTCTGATCTAACTCCATAGGAACACAATATTGATGTGAGATGAGGCAGGGTGTGAATGATGAACACACGCCCCAAGTGGTGAGCTAGTAGAAAAATGTTTTTTGTTTACCCTAACCCTGAACTCTCATCTTAGTCTGATTTGCCAGTCTTGAATGACAGGAAGTGAAATTAACCAGCTAGAGAATTTATCTGTCTGACAATTTACATACCATAAAATTAAAATTTCAAACAATTTAACCTTAAACACAATAAATACAGTTAAATTGATGTATCTTATTTTTAAATACACTTAAAATATACCCCAATTTCGGTTAAGTCTAAATATCAGACATATTTTGGGGGAAAAATATCTTGCCAATCTAAGATAAACAAACTATGTGAAAAATTAAATCTGACTGGCAAAATTTGAATCAAAAACCCTATCCTAAACCAAAAGAATTGATAAATACATAGGCTTATATTCAGAAAATATTATTGTATACAAAATAGAATATAAGTCCTAACTTATCCAAGTTTTTATTATAATAGCTATTAAGTGGAAATCTATATCTCACACAACTTTCCATAACTTGAACAATTCCCAACTATTGAAAATGCAGCAGAAAAGTTTAAATGCTTAGTAGCTTTTATATATAATTCATTTATGACTTTGTTTTTAAGTGTCCTATTTCTATGTATGCACACACATAAACATGCAATAACATTTATTTCTTCTTCTGCATTTCAAAAGGCCAACATTTGTTATAATAAATATCTACTCTGATCCTTTAAACTACAGATAGTTGTTAAAAAAAGTTACTATGCTCACTATATCATTGTAATAAATGGAAGCACAATCTGCCAAAATGAAATTCACATGAAAAGACTTACACTGTTTACAATCAAATTCCTCTTACAAATAGGAATAGTTGACCAGAAATTATTGAAAACAGCCATTTCATGTCACCATCATTTTATGTGTTTTCGTTCCACACTAGCCAGTCTATTCTTTCTGCAGATTGTTTTGTACAAGTGTGTGCTTCGATTATGCATACACTTGTGAACTGTCTCGCATGTTTCCCTTTTAAATTTCAAGCACAGAATTATTCAAATTTACTACCCTTCATGTCATACACAAGTGCTGTGTAACAATCTATATTTTAACTTAAAATTTTTAAGGCATGCAATATATTCAAATATATTGTGTATCTATTAGGGAACGGATTCTCATGTATACCTGAATATAAAAAGACAAACTTTTAGTAAAGGTTTGTTCAACAAGAGAGAGATAGAGAGACCGGATATATTTTACTCAAATTACTGACATTTGGTAAGCAAGAAAACGTAATCCTATCATCAAACATTATCTTCTCTGGATTAAGTCTATGTAAATATAGAGTATGTAAACCCTATTTTCACATTCTGTTCGGGTTTCTAAAGTGTTTGCACTATTTCTCAATTGATGCTCCCATAATACAAGATTGACGGGTCTGCTTTTAAAATTCATGTTCTTTTTGCTTTGTCTGACATCCATCTTTAAACTAATGATGGTACATATTTGTTCACCAAATTCAAACAAATTACACTTTTCAACATAATCAAATTATTATTTGCGTAAAGTATGTATGGTAATTACCTCTCTGCAAATATTAGTATAGAATATTTTACCATAGATATAATAATAGTTAAAAGGGAAGAAATCTAATATGGGAAAAATATGTGATATAAAGGTATATTTACACCTTTTTATTTATTAACTTTTATAAGGCTTTGATGTTATGAGGACTTTCATTTTATGAAAGATTTGAGAAAGATACATGTATTTTATTCACTCAATAGGAAATATTCAACAAAAGATGTACAGAAAAATCTGAGTACACATGTATCTAAAAGAGGAGTTTTTTTACCACCCAAAAACATGCTTAATTAATAAAGGCTTTCAATTTAGATTCTTTAATATTTTTATAATTGCGATAGTCTATATGTTCTCTTAAAATCATTATGTTACTTGGCATGCACAATTTATGACCTATGCGCGATTTCCGAAAATGGGGTGGCGACCATTGTTTTAAAATTACTTGAATTCCCCATCTCGTTTAAATACGTTTAGGACTTAACAAACATACAAATCACTGACTTTATGAAGCAGTAAAAATTGTCTAATCAAATTTTGCAATAAAACCGTTAAGCCACCCCGGACAGCTTTGTACGAACTGCCTACAGTGCTTAGTGCTGGATCACGACCAGAGATAAACAAAATTTTGACCACCAACCATGACAAGTATCCTATCTTGACCCCTTTATAGATGATTCGATATCACGAAATTACTCTAATTCCAAATTAATCAGGTTTGAATTTTACGGTAAACTTATCACAAAACATAATTTTTTTTACTACATTCCACAATTTCCACTTTAACTGTGCAGTACTCCCTATAGTTTCAGTCACATCAATGGAGCTTTAGGCGGGAAAATGAAAAAACAAATGCTAGGTCGATTACCCGAAAAAGACACTGCGACAGCAGGGGCGGAATGGGACCGGGAGCCGGCCCCGTCTCCCGTGTCGGAGCGGCCCCTTTACTGACCGAAAAATGAACCCCAAATATGCGATTTGGTTGCATGTCTGATTATAATCTGTCAAATAATATATATCCTAAATCGATTAATTTACAACCATCAACCTGTGAAATTATCATATGGTCTATTAATTAACGTATTATTTAGAGTCGGTCCAATATAATGATCAGCAGAGAAAGTTTTATTTTAGACGAATTGGACAAAAAAAGGAGATATTTTTTGCCCGACCGGCCCTCCGGGCGATCTTCCGATCCGCCCCTGTGCGACAGTGTACCCAGGGGAGAAATTTTTTTTTAAGTCCTACTAATCACCGACAATAGTGCCCAAAGTATTGGAAAAAGTGACCGATAAAGAAAAAATTTGTTATAGTATAATAGACTTCGTATCTAACATTTCATAGAAAATAAACAAAGCTATGAATAAGTGAAATTGGCCAAAAAACGGCACTCTTGTCGATGATTAAACAATACCGTTATTGCCCAAATATCAATTGTCCATATGCATACCTATAAAATACTTTTCACATGCCAGTCACCATTTCCAATACTTTGAGCACTAAAAAGTGACATAAAAAAAACGCCCCTGTATACAGTCGTCCGTGTGCGTGGATTCGATGTTTGGGAAACGTGGTTTTCCAGGGACTATTTTAAGGTGTTATTAACGAAGAAACGTTTCCAGAATTCACACATACAGACGACATTTTGGAATTGAGATTTTCATCAGCAATGAATCGTGGACGTGGCTAATGTTTAGAGCTACATTGACTACTGAAACTCAGCATGAATGGTTGCGAACTCGGGGAATTGTTGAATGAGCCATAGGAGCAATGGAAATAGTTTGCTAATAACCAAAGAAATAATGTCTAAAATTTGACTCTTGTGTGTCTTGATTTGTGATTTGGTGGTTGTCACCAATATTTGTAAATTTGTCATATAACAAGATATAGACCCAACACATCACTTATTTATAGTAATTGATGGTACCCATCCAATTCGGCATGGTGCAGGAGCCTTACTTAGATTCAAAATTTTGCTATTTTTCAAAACAAAAAATACTATTTTTACATAATTCCCAAATGCCAATCCATGGATGACCAGACAGATAGGTAACTTTCCAGAACAACTCCAAGAGTGCTATCAGGTACAACGGACACGAATTTGACAATCACAGTATCGATTTGATATTTTTACGAATTTTTGAAAATTCGTTTTAATTACGGAAATTAAACATTCAAATCTCTATCTATCTGGTTGGTGTTTAACGTCTGCTTCCACTTAAGTGATATCGCAGACAATGAATAGGAGAGCCGAAGCTAATTCCTGTTTTTTAGAATATGATTTTGCAATCTTTCCATTAAGGCCTTAGGCCATGGATTAGGTTTTAGTGGGAAGTTCTTCCCTTTATTTAATAAAAGCATATCATTTGGTGGATGATCTCTTCTGCTTCTGGATTGGTAGATGTCATCTTTGTGGGATTTGTGTTTAGGTGCCAGGCCTGTCTTCTCGTGACCTCCCCTTACTCCACTATCCCACTCTGTAGATTTTTGGCAGAATAGTGTTTAGATGCCGAGCCCGTCTGATCATGACTCCCTCTTAATCCACTATCCCGCCAGTTATTTATATTGTTATTATTGTTAAAAATAAATAAAATAATGGAAATAATTAAAAATAAAAGGAATACAATAAATTTGTAGGATGGTTGGGCTTCCTTCGAGAGGACGTTTTTACTCAGCCACCCTACATTAAAATAAATAATCTAGAGTAAATTAAAATAAGTAAATTAAAATTGAATAGATAAAAATAAATTAAATTAGGGATATTAATAATAATAAATAGAAATGGGTAAATTAAAAGTAAAATAAAAAGAAATTTGTAGGATGACTGGGCTTCCTTCGAGAGGACGTTTTTACTCAGCCACCCTACGTTGTAAAAAAAGGTTAAGAAAATCAAAATAAGTGAAAAATAAATAAATAAAAAAAAAGATAAAAATAGGTTTGTAGGATGGCTGGGCTTCCTTCGAGAGGACGTTTTTACTCAGCCATCCTACGTTGTATTGAAAATTTGTCTAGCCATCACCCTCTCTTATTTTACTATTCTACTTAGTCCAACTGTGTCCAGTAGGGTGTGGATTTTTTCGAAGATTTGCAGTTTCAGATCTGGTCTAGGGAAGAGTAGGTTCTTAGTAGTGAATGGTATGTTGTTGGTCTCCATTATTCTCACTAGTTCCCTTCTCTCCTCCTTGTAAACCCCGCAGTCTACCAGGACATGGTTGGCGGTACGCTCCTCTCCGCACTCACAGACGATCACTTGGTGTTTGTAGTCTCGCAGCCGCTCTTTCACCCTGAGCTTCGATATAAGTCTACAAATATCTCTTCTAGGGTGATTGAGTGCTGTCTTTGTGTAGATCTTGTCATCCAGCCGAAATCTGTATGTGTCAAGTTCAACGAGATTTAATTCCCAGATTGAATTGACTTGTCTTTTAACCATACCGTAGATTTCCGTGGTGCTGTAGTCTATGGTGCGGAGTGGTGCTGTGTCCTTGAGACCTTCACTGGCGAGTCGATCAGCTTCTTCGTTTCCTCTAATATTGACGTGTGATGGAATCCACACATTGTTTCCCTTCTCTAAAACTCTCTGGTACAGCTGCCTGATTTCCAAAATGACTTCTGGTCTTGATTCCGAGTTGTCATTCTGGATTGAAATCAGGCTGCTCAGAGAGTCGCTTGGAATGACGTCTAGTCTTCTGATGGGAAATCCACGATATAGCGTCACGAATGGCCACAAGCTCTGCAGTGTACACTGAACAGTTGTTGGGCAGTTTCCTGCTTATTCCCTGTTCCCCGTTTGGCAGATATATTCCAAACGAGCTGGTGCCCCTTTCAGGATTGCGTGAGCTATCCGTGTACACATGGTCCCAGTCATCAGACGGCCAGTTGTCTTCCAGGTGTTCTAGAGAGAAAGCACGCGCAGCAGTGGGATTGTTTTTCTTGTCGGTTTTCTGTAGTAGATCTAGGTTGACCGGTGGTATAGGTGTTGTCCAAGGGGCGATCGCTGGGGGGTCGTGTTCATTTATCACTAGCTCCCCCAGTCGCAGTTCCTTAATCGTTTCCCTGATACCCTGGCCAAAGCTTTTCTTTTTGGGATCTCTCACATATCTTGTTTTTTGTAGACTGACGAGGGTTGGGGATCTTTCGCCCAGTTGCCCAATACTTTGTCGCTAGTTCTTTTCTTCTTAGGGATAGGGGCAACTCCCCGGCTTCCTGCAGTAGTGCTTCTCTCCTAGTTCCTTGCCCTACGCCAGTCGCAATACACAGAGCTTTGTATTGGATGGTGTCAAGCTTACTTAAGAGGAATGGCGCGCAGTTCATAAAGGCCAAACAGCCGTAGTCCAATACAGATCTTTGTATTGGATGGTGTCAAGCTTACTTAAGAGGAATGACGCAGTTCATGAAGGCCAAACAGCCGTAGTCTAATACAGATCGTATTAGAGCACGGTACACCATCATTGGTGTAACTCTGTTTGCCCCCCATGTGCTGCCCGTTACTTTCCTCGTCAAGTTTAGGATTTTGGTGCATCTATCTACAGTTTCGCCGATGTGCGGTTTCCAGGTCAGCCTTCGGCCAAAGATTACGCCAAGGAACTTGGTTTGGTCTTTAAACTCGATGGTTTTCCCGTTCATACACAGAGTCATTCTGTTGATCCCACTATCCCTGCTTACAGGCATGCCGGCTGTTTTCTTCTCCGAGACTTTGAATCCCCAGTCGTGAGCCCATGACATGAATTTGTCTAAGGCTTTCTGCATATTCTTTTGTAGTTCACAGAAGCTCCTCCTTCTCCGCCATATGGTACTGTCGTCATCAAATTTAGCTAACTCAGTTTTGTTGTCGAGGTAGGAAGATTTCTGTATGTCGTTGATCAAGATGTTGAAGAGAGTGGGACTGATAACCGAACCCTGAGGCGTGCCATTTTCTAATGCTTGCTCGGCACTCAGGAATCTGCCAACATTCACCTGTATCCTTCTATCGCGCAGAAAGCTTTTGATCCACCGAAACAGTATGCCCGTTATACCAATGCGTCCTAACTTGAAGAGCAGTCCGTCTAGCCAGACTAAATCGAAAGCCTTGGTCAGATCTACGAACACAACACATAGCAGGTTCCCAGAGAGGAGTGCCTGCGACATGACTTGCTGTAGTCTCACCAAGTGGTCCATTGTTGAACGCCCTTTCCTGAACACGCTTTGATTTTCGTCAATCAGTCGATTGCTCTCCAGATATAACTGTAGTCGTATGTTAACCATTGTTTCCAAGGTTTTGCACAGTGTCAAGCTTACTAGTCGATAGGACTCTGCCTTTGTTCTCTCCTTACTTGGTTTTGGAAGAGGGATGACGTTGGCTTTCCGCCATTCTTTAGGTACCTCTCCTGCCAACCAAGATGTGTTGAAGAAGATTAGCAATATTCGTTTGGCATTTCTAGGCAGATGTTTGAGCATTGGGTACTTTAATTTGTCCTCACCAGCCGCACTATCCTTCTTGAGGGAAAGAGCCTTATATAACTCCTCCTCAGAGAAGGTTAGATTGATTGGTTTAGCATCTTAATTAGGTTCAATTTCTAAAGAAGGGTGCTGTGAGTAAAAGATTTCCTTTCTTTTTAGGAACTCTGGTGACTGGTTTTCGTCCCTGCTTGCGTCAGCGAAAGCCTTTGCCAATAGATCTGCCTATCTTTGCCGTTGGTAACGTACTCATCTCCATTCTTTAGGTTTGGTATGTTGTGTGATCTGCGCTTCCCGTTCATGGCGTTAAGTTTCTTCCAGACGACACCTGTTTGCGTGTTTTGGTTCAACGCATTACAGAATGTCATCCAGTGTCCGCTTAGTGCCTTCCGGATGGTGTCTCTTGCGGCGTATTTCAACTTCAGCTAGTTTTGGTGATTGACTGCATTGTAGTGGCGTTTCTGTAGGCGTAGAGCCTTCTTTCTTTCATTAATTGCCTTCTGACATTCTGGTGACCACCAAGGTTTTCTAATCATTGGTCGCCCTCCTGAAGTCTTCGGAATGGAGTCGTCTGCTGCACCTATAATAGCACTTGTGATATTGGCAGCGTACACGTTGATGTTGGCATAGATGATGTCTTCTTCCTTCCATCCAAGGCAGCCTACGCGGAAGTTGACCCAATCAGCCTCTTTAATTTTCCAATTGGGTTTTCCGTCATAGACTTCCCTGGTTGTTTCACATTGGATGTAGAATTCTATCAGTAGATGGTCGCTGCCAAATGTTTCATCTTCGTGTACTTGCCAATCACAGCGATTTGCCATACCCAGCGTACAGGGCGTGAGATCCAGGTTTGAAGGTGGGGCATTTCCTCCAACAAAAGTAGGGCTCTCATCGTTCAGTACGCATAGGTCGCTTCCTTCTATTATTGAGCATAGGCTAGTCCCCCGACAGTCATTCCTCGGCGACCCCCACAGAGTGTGTTTTGCGTTGAAATCCCCGCATAACACAGATTCGCCCTGCGGAAGCTGGTCGAGAAGTGACTGGAAGTCTACTGGTTTTCTCGTGACATCTGGGGGTACATAGACATTCACTATTGTCAATTTTTTAATTATTACTCAATGTGATGGCTATACCCATTCCTTCTAGAGGAAGCGCTACGTCCAGTGTAACAGTAGTATAATTTAAGTTATCACTGAGGTAGAAGGCAAGGCCGCCGCCACGTGTCGTGATGCCTGGTCTGTCCCTTCTCTGACAGGTGTATCCGGGTAGGTAGATGTCTTTCGAAGTTGGTAGTAGCTTGGTTTCTTGGAGGCATATTACATCTTTGGGGTTGCGTGCGATGCATTTTCTCAGCTCAGCACATCGGGGGGCCAGTCCATTAACATAGCGGCGCATGGATAAATATGATGGGGCAATTTAACTTAACAGTCTAACTTAACAATACAAGTGGAATCGATGGTCACATGTTGCATTTTCCCATCGTATACTTTTTTTTAAAACTTAACACCCTTCCAACCGTATGTCTTTACTGATCGAAAATGTGTTATGATTACAGCATGAACTCGTGATTACGATTTATGACTACTTTTATAACACCATTTCTTGTTATATTACAGCATAATAATACATTACACGTAACACATTTATTCTAAGGGCAAGATTCAATGTTTTTCTTACAACAGACCTCACATCGACCACGATTTTCTGAAAATATATATCTCACAGACCAGCTGTAATTTAAAATCTCTTTGTCGTCTATTATATATAAAGGATAAATTAATTCGCAAAGGAAAAGTCACATAAATTTGGAAAAAAACGCATTGGTCCCAAGACGTTCAGTCTGCCTAACGGGACTGATACGTCCCACCAAAAACAAAACCATTAAAGTAATTGCAAGTATTATCCATTTTTATTTTTTTACATAAACTTTATGAAAGGGTTTTGTTTTGGATAAAGTTTCATAAAACGAATTCACAGTCATTTTACTTACTTTGAACTTTCTCTGTGCCTTCAAACACGCACACAGATTTTCTTGCAAAAAACAGCACCGTGGTTTTGTGTTTCAGGGCCGGCGGAGTAGGGGGGGGGGGCTTTAGCCTGCCAATAATTTGGCTGCAAGTACTCTTTTCCCCTGGCTATTGCGGACCCTGGCCCCTCGCATATAAGGATATATAATGGAAGCCCCCCCCCCCCCCAATCAAGAATTGCTTCCACCGGCCCTGTGTTTGACACGTTTTTTTGCACTGTACTGCACTACTTCGACCCAACCTTAGAGTAGACCTAGAGAACATCTGTGTCGCGCATGACTAATGCACCGAACCGTAATTATGAATGGTTGTTGCAATTTGTTGTTTTTTTAAAAATTAACATTACTGACAATATTTGCAGATAACCCCTATAATTCATCGGACGAAACAAATCATAATGAGATTTTAAGACATAATTGTGAAGTCCATGTCAGCCATGTGTTACGTAATTACCATGTTTCAATGATTGGCCTAACACTTCGGGCTGCATACAAGGAGGATAATAATTCCACGTTTCACTTTGATCTCTGTCCATTTTGGGAACACGACTGCACACATATTTTATACGCATGCTGAATCTATAGTCTTCAATTACATTTTTTTCAATTGCTATTGACGTTTCTTTCGTAACCATTGAAAGGTAGACAACTCCTTTATTGTCAATTTCTAATCTCAATATGCAGTGGCTGAAAAAATATTAAATTTTATTATTAAATTCACTAATCCAACAAGAATAATATTCTGTTGTCATGTTGATTGGACAAGAACTAGCTCGAAAATCAGAAATTAGCATTTTTGTCATTCTAATAGTAGCATATAGGCCTACACGCAAACAGAACCGAAAAGGCAAACAAGTGGACATTACAAATACAAGCGACATAGGTGTAGGCCTAGAGACAAGATGAATGTAAGGGGGGCACCTGTAGCTAAATTTCTGAATCAAAAGCATCCAAAGTCTTACACGTTGAAAACACGAATTTGGTGATCTTACAGGGAAATGGTAGGCCTCTAATATCCAATATTAAAGACAAAATAAATATTCTACCATTGGTACACGAATCGACTTCGTGTACCATAATGCGTTTCGGCGCCGTGTGTAACAAGTTGCTCAAAGTCTGAAGCTAGACATATTCCACAAGTCATGTCAAACGGTGATACCATATTCTTATTTGGAGAGCATGCGCAATAAATACTATTGGTGTTGACAGGAATAACCAGACGATAGACACTAACTTTTGTCTTAGATTTCTGGCGAACATAAACTGACCCAAAACAGTACTGCACATAGCTTAAAGGAGCCAAGTCGCTTATATTTTGGACCTAGAAATTGGCACAAATGGGTTGCAACACATATAATAATTTAATATGAATTATTAAAAACTGTTTTACATCCAATCGTTTCCGTTTTACTGTGAAATATTCATCAGTTATGTTCGGCAGAAATACGCCAGAAGTCTCAGACCAAAGTATGGTTATTCCTGTCAACACAAACAGTATTTATTGCGGATACTCTCCAAATGAGAATATGACATCACCGTTTGACATGACTTGTGGAATATGTCTAGCTTCATTCTTTGTTACAGACTTAGCTTCTTTAAAGGGACAATAACACTCTTGCTGGCTTGATAGGTCCAGAAAAAAAAATTAGCCTTATTCTAACTACAAGATGTTTAAGTGTCCTACCTGTTGTGTAAAGTATCCATTACAACCTATCTTACTTGTCCAGAGGGTTCGAAAATATGTTTAAGTCCAAGTTGCATTTGAAAGTGCTTACGTAAGGCTTTTCAAACCATGTTACGGCATGTAGTTGAATTTTTCCAATTTTTAAAATTAGGTGTGTTAAGATGAAATTTGTATCATTTTTTAATTGAAATATTGTAAAATATTACAATTGGTTGACCAGAATAAAGATTGGAACATATTATTCAGTTACAACAAGAGTGGAATTGGGGCTTTAACATATAAAAAATCAATTCCCATTGATATAAAGGTGAAGACTTACCGCATAATAATATGATATGATAAAACGCAACTGCTACCCGAAATTTCAACTGACGGGCGTCATGTGTAATACGTCATTACGATAAACATCATTATGCAAATGTAGAACGCATTACCACAAAGAAACATAGGTTGCCAGGCAACGAAACATACGCCCACAGCAGCTATTTCGTCCGGGCAGTCAACAAGAGTTGTCGCATATTTTACTTTTTTCGGTAATAAAACATATAATACACTAAAATCTTATTAAAAGTAACAACTAATTATGTAATTATCAGAAAATCATTGGAATTTGTTTGGCTTTGATGAAGTTCTCCTCCATGCTGTTCAAGTTATCTAAATTCATTGAAACTCAATATACTTGTTCGTCTCATGACCTTCAACACTGTGTATAAATTTAAAGTCAATCGGATATTAACTTTAGCCTCTAGAGCGTCCACAAAATTTTGAAAGTGATCAAGGGCCATAACTCTGACAGTAATTATTGGAAATTGCTGAAAATCAATAGGCTTCTTCGTCTCATGACCTTAAACACTGTGTATAAATTTAAAGTCAATGAGTTATTAACTTTAGCCTCTAGAGCGTCCACAGGATTTTTTGAAGTGATCAAGGACCATAACTCTGACAGTTATTATCAAAAATCGATGAAAATCAATAGGCTTCTTCGTCTCATGACCTTAAACACTGTGTAAAAATTTAAAGTCAATCGGGTATTAACTTTGGCCTCTAGAGCGTCCACAAGATTTTTTTAAGTGATCAAGGGCCACAACTCCGACAGTAATTATTGAAAATTGCTGAAAATCAATAGGCTTCTTCATTTTATGACCTTAAACACTGTGTATAAATTTAAAGTCAATCAGTTATTAACTTTAGCCTCTAGAGCGTCCACAAGATTTTTTGAAGTGATCAAGGGCCATAACTCTGACAGTTATTATCGGAAATCGCTGAAAATCAATAGGCTTCTTCGTCTCATGACCTTAAACACTGTGTATAAATTTAAAGTCAATCGGATATTAACTATGGCCTCTAACAATTGCTTGTGGACGCCGGACCGCCGGCCGGATGGGGGCGACGGCAATATACGACCACATTTCAATGTGGGCGTATAAAAACTGTTCAGTATCTATTTTAGTGGTCCAGTCTTCACTACTTACTACAATACAAACTGTAATGATGTGTTGTCAATTGTATGATGGAACGGATTGAACTTGCGTAAGGGATCTTATACTGTATCAATTGTATTTGTAACGTTAAACACACAGAATTGTTGTTGAAATTTCTACAGATTTCCGTGCCATCGGGGATAAACGGACCCCTTTGGCGATCAAACATGGCGCGATTGGTGCCAATCTGTTTATTTGGGTAAGAGGTTGGCTGGTCAGACATGGTGCGAATACTACCGTAATCAAGTTTTGATGTAAGGTGAAAATCCCTCAGAGGACTGCCCCATTCAAAATTCTCTTCACTTTGGCGTTCGTGATATTCCTTATTGCAGAGTAATACTGTTACCCAAATATATTTGGAGGGAGGTGGTGTGTTTTAGGTACGCTTGGACGAAAAACAATAGGGACCATTCTTTGCTATAATAAGGAATAAAGAGAGAGAGAGAAATAGGGTTTAACCTCCACTCAACACAACTAGGTCACTTGGGGACTAACATATAGTTTTAATTTTATTTCAAGAACTCACTTGCGTGTAGGGGTCTTTAGCAGTGGGAGGAAACCAGAGGTTGCCGGCCAGCTAGAGGTCGAAGCGCAGCACTCTAGACCACTAGGCCATCCCAACCCCCCATAATAAGGAATAAGTATACAAAGTTTAAAGAAAATCCAGTAAGAATTGCGCTCTTTACGCGACCTACACACACACAGGGGCGACAGCATAATACGTCCACATTATGAATGTGGATGTATAAAAGTAGGTGTGGCTCTGTCCCTGGAGGGGCAGCATACACACTAAAACCAAATAGAGATCAAGCTTTTTAGAGTATTAGGAATAGTTATGCAAAGTTTCAAAACTTGGTCTGATTTTCACGTAATTCGAACTTAATCTTCATTCAACCATTTTTCTACATTGGATAAAAAATTGTGACCTCTATATGGAACACAGGTTTAAAACAAGATATGAATGAAGATTAACTTATTTATTGCACATTCTATGTTTATGATGAATTATTATTTGGTGTTCAATATTAGGCATTAACAGCAGAATGGTATATTTATTTTCACATAAAAGTAATGGTATAAAAAAAAATATACAACTAGCCTAAGACCTAAAATATTAAATAAGAAGGGATCAATCTGATTAAAACAAATCTTATTTTGTTTCTTTTTTTTTTGTATGTCAAATTCTGTTTTAGTTGTCCTCACTTCAGCAGTATCTGGATGGGTTTTAATGTAAGGGATTGGCCAATATATTGTGTTTAGTCAAGCTCTACAAGTTATACTTTCAAGCAGTTTGAAAAGTCGCTTAGAAAACGGGTTTATTGGTAAAATAGTCAATAATATTACCTTACAGTTCATCTAAAGAACCCCCCCTCCCCCCGACATATCATCATGTCTGGCAGTGGGCCAGATCTGTTGAAGTGAAGGCCAATGAAAGTATAAAAAACCTAACCCTAATGAATTTTAGATCTGTATTTTAATCAGACTGAAGAAGGGGTTGTCTCAAATTTGTAATGCACAACTGGCTTCAAGTAGCCTTACATACCACTTTTATGTGTTCTTTTATGTGCACTTTAGCAATAATTCATTCATGGATTAACAATACCCATTCTAAAAGTGTCATTTAACACAAATAAAATGCATAAAATTATGGACATGAACCTGGAATACAGTGATTAGATTTTAAACAAAAATGCGAAATTCAAATGGTATGACTATTACACAACAGCCTAGATTTGACATTAAATGTTCAGTTTAATATGAATGAATATATATACCTAAAGACACATTCAATATGAGTGAGAAGGACTGCCTTCATCATAAACTTAGTTCAAGTACACCACAAAAAGCTTTAAATAAAAAGTTAATCCTTTTACTACTTAATCCTTTTTCACCTTCCCAAACTTAAAATATAGTGTCATGGATTTACATATGCTAAATTCATTTTTTTTACCATTTCATTTACTTCTATTGCTACGGCAATAGCAGACATCTACAATAGTACACAATGTAATGTACCAATAGATTGTAGGAGACTGCTGTATAGTGAATTATAGTGAAATAATATCATACTAGGGTTAGTAATCATTTATTCTTGCAGGTTCAGGTAGGGAGTATCGAAATCAAACCCAATTTAAACAAGATATTCCATCATATAGCTCATAACAAATCAAAACAAAGTATTAATTTACTGAAGTAGAAAATAGCTTATAAATGCTATTGACTATCTATCCATTAACTGATCATGAGATGCATAACTTTACTTTCACAAATTTTATAACAGTGGAATGTAACCATTTAACCATTGACAATTTATAAATACTGGGACTAAAATAGGACACAACTATTAATTGCTTTAAAGGGGATATCCCGATATCATTTTGGGGCTTAAAACTGCTTAATTTTGTATGAAAAGCCCTTAATAGCCTCTAACTTAGATCCGAGCAACTTCTTCAAGCAATGCAATACGTTTTCAAACAACTTCCAATCGCCGGTATCGCTCGGTGGCCGAAGACTTGTGTTCTGTTTGCATTACACAGAAGTTTCTGGATAAAACGAGTTTATATATGTGCAGCTTTCAATCTAACCCTATTGACTCACTTATAAAGCTCTCTTTTGATTAAGTTAAAATTGGTATCAAATATAGTCGCGCTTATCAAGTAAAACGACCATAACAATTTAAAAGAAAAACTTAAAAGAATAGTGTCCAGTTAAGCTTTTTTGGCATTCACGTCCAAACTACTCAATATTTTGAACTGAAATTTTCAGACAAGGTAAATACACTATTCCTCTATATTTTGGCGTTTAAATTTCATACGTTCATGAACGTGTAATTTTCAGATTCTTTGAAATTCGGGCTGACCCCTTTAAAAAATATTACCACAAACATTTGACCATTTATCCAAGACAAATTATATATTTTACCTTCTGATAATTTTTTTTGAAGCTGTGACAAGTGACATTCTTTAAAAAAGCAGTCTTGGTTATATTTTAGGAAATTAAACTACAGTAAACATCGCACAAGTCAGATTCGTATAGCCAGATCTTTGCTCATCTTGGATAAAATTGTTTGGACCCTTTGATCCTGTATTTTTTTCTTTCTGTGCTAAAGTCAGATCTTTTCTCAACTCCAATGAAAATATCTGGTCCATTTTTTATCTATTTCCGGCTTTTTTTCTTTGCAGCATGCTCAGAATTTGACTAAGCCAGTTTTGTCTCGATGGTCTAAAACACAGTTAGCTATTCCATGCACAGGGCTCCAAAATACTTTCCCCTATTAATTTGATTCAAATCGGCCAATTTGATGCGACACAATAATAGGATTCTCTGAAAAAATTTGAAACTCAGCGACAAAACGGAAGATATCTATCTACACGCACCAAAACAGAAGTTATCTACACGCACATTCGAACAAAGGCTTGAAATGTGCGTTTGAATAAACTATTATCCGGCTCTTACAGTTGGATAAAAATTGTCAGTTCACTTAGACCTGAAGTCTTGACTTCCGCAAAGTTTACTGTATTCGATTCTGTGTGAAAGACTCTTTTTGCAAGTTTCCCATGTAGCTAGTAATCATTTCCCAGTGGCTTTATACTTAATACTTAGTATTGTGCACATCTAAACTGCCCCTTTAATTCAAATAAACCCCAAAATAACTAAACTGGTTCATTTTTATTTCAATAATTTGCTTGCACGTAGTGGTTTAGCAGTGGGAGGAAACCAGGGGACCCGGAAAAAACCCCCACAAGGTTGGACATGCGACACTACTCCTTGTCACGTAAAACCAGGTAATCGAAGCCACGGCAGTTGACTCAATCACAGACATTATGATACAACACAAAAATGTTAACCGTTCGGCCATCCAACCGCCCTTTTCTTAAAGAACCAGATTTGTTTGATTCAGGTTAGTTCTAATAAAATAGATTTATTTTTTGTTTTTCATGTCCTGAATTTCAATTTATATTTAAAAATTAATGTCCATTTTCAATTGCATCTACTGTGCATGTTGAGCAAGCTATCTATTCTAAATGACACTTTCTTATTACAGATATAGTTGCATGAAATCATTATAATATAATTTAGCTCTTTAATAAAGGTACATTAATGTTTATAAAGGCTATAGGAAGCTATACAAACACATTTGGAAGATTATGATTAATATACCTGTTAATTATGCTTAATTATAAGATACATGAAAGTTGCCCTCTTCTTTCAAATATATATATTTCTAATAATACCATTATAACTTACACATTTTAAATTATTCAGAATACACACCAAGCTTATCTATCACCACTAATATCTAAAATTGTTAAAACTAAATGCAATTTAAATACATAAGGAGAACATAATACAATCATAAGGAGAAGCATAAGGAGAAGCATAATATAATCATGAAAACTGTTAATAATTGAGAAAATATTATCATAATATAATATATGGATTTTCAAGCACATTGGTAAAGCACTAAATATTACAAAGGTAAGTTTTGAAAGATAAGTTGTCAGGCAAGGAAATATAGCCCACAGCAGCATATTTTTTCTTTTGTCCGTAATGAAAAATCTGATTAAGAGTTATAACTTATTCAGTAATTATTAGAAAATCAAATTGTTTGGCGCATGAAAACAAATATTATCAAGACTTTAAACTCTGTGTATCAATCTTAAAGTCAATCACAAAGATTTTTCAAAGAGCCATAACCCTGGTAGTAATAATCGGAAATAATTGAAAATCAATAAGATTCTTCGTCTGATGACCTTAAACACAGTGTGTAAATATAAAGTCATCAGATATTAATTTTAGCATCTAGAGCGTCTACAAGATTAGTATACAAAACATTTAATATCATGGATTGAGCTGTTCAAGTTATAAAAATTCATTGAAAATCTATATACTTGTTCGCCTCAAGACCTTAAACTATGTGTATCAATCTAAAGTCAATCAGATGATAACTTTGGTCTCTAGAGCATCTACAAGACTTTTCAAAGTGGACAAGGACCATAAATCTGGCAGTAATTATTGGAAATCATTGAAAATCAATAGGCTTCTTCGTCTCATAACCTTAAACACTGTCTATAAATTTAAAGTAAATCAGAAATTTTTAAAGTTAGCATCAAGTGACAACAACATAATAATGCCTTGACAAGCAACCACAAGATTTGTCAGTTTTCTGCATTGACGGTTTTGTTTGGTAGACAGATCTTAAAGGGACTATCCCGATTTGAACAGAGTCTCAAAAATAAAAGTCTGAGTACATATGAAATTTAAGCTCCATAATATAGAGAATTGGAGTATTTATCCAGTCTCAAAATTTCAGCTCAAAATATTGAGTCGTTTGGACATGAACATCAAAACTGCTTATCCAGACACGTAACCCTTTGCAGACTGTGGGTCAATTTTTGCGTTGGTTGACCAGATATTAGATTCCCATACTTTTAGAGGACTATACAATGAATGACTCATGTGCTTACTTGATAACGAAAGGTAAATTTCGCCTACACCAAATAATACGGTCTCCGTTTAAAGATGAAGACTAACTGGTTTAAGTTGTTTGAAAACGTATGACATATGTTGAGTTAGTTTCTGACCCTTATCATAGATAATTTTCAGGGATTTTAACACAATTCTTTATAGTAAATAATCTGCACATTATTAAACACGTCGGGCCACCCAATAAAGCAAAGTCATTTTCGATAAATGGCTCGAGCCACTAACTGAAATATATAGCAGAATAAAATATTGGAATAATATTAATTAGACTGCAACTGTGTTATTTTAAGGTCTACTTTACTTTCACTGACTTATCTTTCATTTTACTTAACTCAGTTATTTTATTCATGTAACAGTTCCTCTGGTAAATATTGACATTCAAATACAGAAAGCCAGTCACTTGTAATCAACATTCAAATACACATATATACCTGTCAGTCATCTTCATTTTTACACATTATATTGGTCCCTCAGTCATAGTATACAAACATATATATATACAGAAATGTCATGAAATAAAATAAATACTTACAATAATAAATATTAATACATCATTAAAATGGGAACTAACAACTTAGAATAAGAGACAATTTTACCATGACAAACATTAATCAAATGCATAAACCTGGTAGGAGTATAGTGTCCATAAATAAGAAGTCATTTAACATTAGATACAATAACATTTAATGAAGAATGGTTTCTTAGAATAGTTCCATCTGTTTTACAATCAACTATTTTAATATTGGAAATATAATAGCAGTTTATTTAATGCTGAAATCAATTAATCAAATTATGTAAGAATTCTATGTAAATTACAAGTATTACTTGACAAATAGATGTAAGTATGTACATGTACAGTGGACTCTGTCACATCCGACATCGTACAGAATCTTTACAATATGTTGGATTACGCAAAGTGTCAGAATACCAAGTTTTCTCAAAACCGGAAATAATGTAACTACGAAAACCAGAAGTATTTTTATGATGTAACTTCGAATCACCAGAATGTTATTCCCTTTAAAAATGATAAAACTTTCTGTGCATTCAAAATTTTATCACATTCAAAATATTGTTTCATTGGGGATGCGTAGGCATTTTGAATAGGTGAAGTCTGTCTTTAATATATCTTCTTCGCAGTCTTCAGTTGATCGCACTCTTGTCTTTGCTATCCCATTTTGATTGATAATAGGTGAACTGTGAAACAAGCATCACCACGTCATCGTCACACGGTTTGAAGAGATCCGTAAGGTGACCAAACTTATAGGTTAATTAAGTTCAATCGGCATTTGCATTGAATGTTTCCAACAGGTGTTAGGAATATTTTTACGACTGTGAATTCGGGAGAACATTCGTGGATATTCTTGAGTATTTGTCAAAACTGTCGTACAAGTGATTAAAATTATCAAAGTAATCAACACAGACCGGCGCTAACAAGTTTTAATCTCATAGATAATTGATGGTGATTGCTTGTTAATCTTTTGTGGCTTCAGACCCATCTAGTTTTAATCTCACCGATAATTGGAACGGTAAGCGTTTGTTTCACACCAACCGATTGAAGGCCGGATTATACGGTGTTGATTCAATGGAAATTGTATGATGGGACGGCTGATTGATGTTGTAATCCGGAACTTACAGTGGTCAAAAAACCCAGAGATTTTTTGGCTAAAGTAATGAGGAAATAAATTGTGACATGAAAATGGTGTCAGATGTGACAGAGTGACCAGAGGCCGGATGTGACAGAGTGCACTGTATTACAAAATCAGTCTTCCTCATGTGGCCTTGATTTCAATTTAATGTCAATGGTACATGTAAGTTATAATAAACGCCACTTTATCATAGTTAACATTTGTTTGTAGGTACATGTAGAGATTCAGATCTATTCAAATAACACTGCACAGAAAGCATGGACTTTTTAACGTAATACAAAGTTTCTGAATATTTATTAAATTTTCAGTATCCCAAATAATTGATTAAAAAAAATTCTCTCTTAATCTCTAAGTATATTTCCCTGAATAGTAAAAGACTAGATCTATGTAACTTTTAACTCAAATAAACAAACAATAGGACACATACTATATAAAATTATTAAACAATATATACACCTAATCTAACCATTCTTCACTATAAAAATGCACTGGGGTTAGCTCGTGGATCTTTTTGGTTTCTGTACCTCATTGCCAATCCTACTCCAATTATCTGAAAAACATTCAATGAAAGATTCCTTAAACTAAATTACATATTTTTATTTGAACAACATTAGGGTAAAGCACTAAATCTGTATACTGTAAAAATAGGTTAAAAAGAGAATATACTCTCACAGCAGTTTTGTTGTCTGTAACAAACATATCATATAATGTTTATTGTTTTTGCCAATATCAATATTGGCTTGAATAGTCCAGCAGAAATACAATAGTATGGCTGAACCAGGAACTCATATTCAAAGATTATTTTTTTGATTGATTTTAGTAGCCTAGGGTGTCCCCTTTCAGAACTTGCTAGTGAACCTGGGTCACCCTTGAGCGTTTTGAGAAATTCAAGATGGTTTCCAAAACGTCCACGATTTCAAATAATTCCCTATATTTCCCCACAACATAATGAATGATTTTAATGTACTCCTTTGACCCCAGGAACATATTTTTTGAAATTATGGAGATTATTTGAAATAGCGGCCGCTGTTGATGCCATCTCAAATTTTTCAAAACACTCAAGGGTGACCAAGGTTCACCCAACAGATTCTGAAAGGGGAAACCCTAGGCTATTTGGAGACAATTTCCAGGTTCACTCGAAATATTAAGTTTGGCAAGCCAACAGGACTATAAGTACTGAATATCAACAAACTTAGTCAATCTCTTTTTATACATTCCTGCACATAATAATTAGTTGAAATTAAATTAGTTCTTCTGCAACTTTATCTAAAGTAAAATGTGAAATTCTGCTTAGATAATACGCAGAACTGATTTTTACAGCATCCGCTAGGACGAACGACAGGGTCGACTGCAATATATGACCATTGAGAGTTTTTTTAAAATCAAAATATTTAAAGTGACCATTTTCTATTGTAATGCACCGCTTACTGTAATAATTAATATTCTAAGAAATGCAGTTAATTAACATGCAACAATAATACAATTAAGTGTGCACATAATAGAACCACAGTAACATGCACAGGAAGATAGAATTCTAAATAATAAATAATAAAACAAACAAAAGTGGCATTTAACAAGTGATGTTCTGATTATCGGTTTAACCATGAGTACCGTATTTTTCGGTGTATAAGGCGCAATTTTTTTATCAGATATTTTTTTTTACAGAAGGGGTGCGCCTTATAGATAGTAATAATCAAATCTGGGATTTTCCCCCCGTGTCAACATTGCCGTCTGTCTGAAGTTGATGATGACGGCATTCCCCGTGCAATAAAGATGGCGGCCATTTTACAGACCACAGTGGCCTATCATCAGTAGAATCGGCCGATACACAGCCATTTGCCGATACTTAGTGGCTGATATCTGCTCAAAAAGACTTGGCAAATATGCCTTTTACTTTAGATGCCATGTGGGTGACTATTAAGATATAATAATAATACAAGACATGGCACACTGTAGAGGTAGTAATAAGGTTGAACTTAAACTCTGTATATAGAAAAGGTTGTCATGTGACACAGAATGCAAAGATAGAAGCTATCACTGTTAGCTATGAACCATTCTTCTGGTATCAATAAATTTATGCATTATTATTGTAATCAACATTTTTAAGAACTTGAATCATAAAAATCTCAATCATACTGTCAGTGCTCAAAATTAACAATGGCATACCACAAAACTGTGGTAAAAGCTGAGGCAAACATGGACAAACTTGACATGCATAGGTCATAACCTATAGATATCATACAGTCATTGAGGAATGGTTGACATAAACTCAATAATTCAACAATGTAAGATTAGTCTTAGATAGTATTTAGCCTACCGTTATAATTTAATATTTCACACACATGATCAATTTTTAATTTTAGTTATAGTTGTCACATGATCGCAAACATAGGAGCACAAATAAATAAAAGATCAAAAGAGGAAAAGTCTACACAATTTTGATAATATTGCAACAAAACTCTGTAAATTTTATACTTTAATATGACATTACCACAAACATTAGAACCAGAATAATTGACACCAAAAATCGTTCTACAAATCGTTTATCTACCTACAAATGTATAAAAATTTCAAATTCCGTGTTAAATATGAAAAAATAAAGCAGCAGCTCAATTTAGCCAAGCCATTTTCCGGTTTTTCCTGTCTAGGAAAGTTCTTATTTCGTGGACTGTCATACTTTATTAATAGCCCTTTCAGACACTTAAGTTGAACTGGTTTTAAAAGATAGGTTGCCAGGCAACGAAACATAAGCCCACAGCAGCTAAATCATCTGGGCAGTCAATAAGAGTTGTCGCATATTTATTTTTTTGGTAATGAAACATTTGTATCGATTGGACATTGCAACTGAGTCTTATGCGTCGCACACCACCAACAGTTTATTTCTAAAATTGAAATTTGCTAATAACAGCATTGATGCTATCGGATTAAGCCAAATATTATACCATAAGCAAGTCACAGCACACATCCCTCCTTACTTTAAAACTGTTACTGTTCCTAGGATTTCTTATACTTATAATAAACCCATAGCATCCAAAATATTTAATTACAGAAACGCATTATGTGACATTAAAGATGCATTCCCGGGTACAAACTTTGTGATTTGACGATATATTTGGACTTAACACATATTTAAAGTAACCAATCTTTAAAAATTTGCTTTAATTCCCATTCAAAACTCTGTTTTTGCCGGGGATACCTATAGCTGTAAGTAAGCTGTTGTTAAACGCAATGTCTGCCAACTTAACTTCATTGTGGGAGGGTCCATATTTCAAAATGTATCTATCATTACTTACTTTACATTTACCATATTATTACCAGCCGATAAATACTTTGCTGGGAACCAATCTTTAATGCAAAAGACTTATATAATAAACCTCTACCATGTTCTTGCTCTACGTCATCCTTCCATTACCCGCCAGCTGGACGTGATGTCACTGGTGATTTGAACACAGTCCAGAATAATAAGCTACGTGAAATTTTGTCCAAAGGACCCAAATACCGGAACCGCAACCATTTTCATGGGATCAAAATTTCAAACTTATTATGGATGCTGTAGATGACTACCTAGATCATGGGCCAAGAGGGAAGATGTTATCTCGGATACTCTCTCTGGTTGGACTAAGTCAATCAGTCGTTTACTTAAACTTAAACGAAGAATAAACATGCAACGTTTGTCAGTTGACACACTTGTCTGCGATATCACTTAAGTGGAAGCAGACGTTAAACACCAAAAAGAAGAAGAAGAAGACAGTTGACACTAGGCCTAAGTCTATTTTCAATGATGTTAGCATTGTTGAAAATCGCAATGCCTTGCATGACAATTATATCATTGTTCCGGCTAACAAGGCGTCCAATAACATAGTGACAGTGTTTATATGTTAACGACATTATTTTGGCTGTCTGTTAAAAGAACTTAATTTCGGAAACCAATCGACAGTTCTACATATATGATCCACTCTTTGTAAGGATGAAACTATATCCAATCACAAATCTGTACTCATTTCATTTGGTACTCTATGTGGAAATACCTATACAGATTTGCCCTTGTTGTATTGGATACCTAAATTACATAAATATCCCTACAAGCAATGTTTATAGCAGGTGCATCCCGTTGTTCCATAAAACCACTTTCAAAGGTATTGATATCTATACTAACGGCTGTTAAAGAGGGTATTCAAAAATACTGCAACAAAGTCTACTCTCGAAGTGGTATAAATCAAATGTGGATATAAAAAAATTCCAAAGAATTACTTGATGTTGATGGTTAGCAATCTAGATTTTCTACTTTTCTACTTTGTACACTAAAATTCCACATAGTAAATTAACATAGGTTGCCAGGCAACGAAACATACGCCCACAGCAGCTAAATCGTCCGGGCAGTCAACAAGAGTTGTCGCATACTTTACTTTTTTCAGTAATGAAACATTTATAATACACTAAAATCTGATTAAAAGTAACAACTCATTTAATTAATTATCAGGAAATCATTCGAATTTGTTTGGCTTTGATAAAGTTCTCCATGCTGTTCAAGTTATTAAAATTCATTGAAACTTAATATACTTGTTCGTCTCATGACCTTCAACACTGTGTATAAATTTAAAGTCAATCGGATATTAACTTTAGCCTCTAAAGCGTCAAATTTTTTTAAAAAGTGATCAAGGGCCATTACTCTGACAGTATATTTTGGAAATCGCTGAAAACCAATAGGGTTCTTCTTCTCATGACTTTAACACTGTGAATAAATTTAAAGTCAATCGGTTATTAACTTTAGCCTCTAGAGCATCCACAAGAATTTTTGAAGTGATCAAGGGCCATAACTCCAGGGATAGAAACTAACGCTCGCCCGCTCGCCCATAGCGGGTAAAAGTCGGTACGGGCGAATGAAATTCAAAATCAATTAGCCCGTGTGGCGACCTGATATTTTGGTAGTTCTAATAATTGATAATTTGTACGTAATGAACACTGTCATCATAACTGAACACGTTCTATGCTGTCATGAAACTAATTTCCGAAAATCGTTGCCATTATTATTTACGTGTTTTTAATCTTTGGCTTCTTTTCCCACTACCGGTATGATAACGAGGGAGGCTTACGGAACAGCCTCTGTTTACAGTTTACACCTTGAAGAATTGTGAAGCGAAAGTCGATATAATTAAATAACTTTTCAGTCATATTTCAGGTTAATTATCATAAATCGCCTACCGGTAACATAATTGTTGATACACGATGAAGCAATTGTGCGAAGAACATGGATGTTAAAAGGTTTTATAACAGCGATATATATCGACAATGAAGATGCTCGTAGTCGTAAATACACGTGCTCTGCTATACATAACTTCATCACTCGAGTGACAACTTATGGACTTATGTCGTATGATATTAAATTTTAAGGACATTACATCATATTATTTTGCACTGAATTTATAAAAATATGAAATGAAATGAGCCAAATTGAATTTTAAATATATGTCTTCATATGACTGATTAATGAATTCATTATTTGATGAAAAAAAATTAAATACAGAGGCAACAATGAACAAAGTCCATTTTTGTTGTATTATTAAATGTGCCAAAATAAATTTAAGTGCATGTATTTTGGTGTTTTTGATTGATTAATGATAAACAAAACAACAGTTTCTTTCTGGGCTAGTAGAATGTTGGCTGGGCTAGTAAGATCTGAAAGCTACTAGCCCAAATGGCTAGTGACCATTTTAGGTTAGTTTCTACCCCTGATAACTCTGACAGTAATTATCGGAAATCGCTAAAAGTCAATAGGTTTCTTCGTCTCATGACTTGAAATAAAATAAAAACCAAGTACGAACAATCCAAACTGTAAGACAGAATTCAAAGTCCTAAAAAACGTTATAGGCTAAATAGTATATTCAAGCAAAATAGTGTAATCAGCAAATGGACTGCTCCCTGTGTACAAAATACACGACAAACAGTGGTAATAGGTGTCGGGAAGAGTAAGCTTACCCTGCTGGCATGCCACACCCGCCATAGCTGCATCCAATCTATTAGGCAAAATCTTGGTAAAATAGCGTGATTGGCAAATAAACTATCAGTATGCAAAATGCACGTGATGAACAGTGTTAACAACGCAGTAGACTTATATTATCAGGGATATAGAAAAACCGTCAGTTAAATATGTCTAAAATAATAGTTGAGAGAGACCTGTTATATTTACCAATCAAGTCAATATGACAGCCATAAAACACTGTGTATAAATTTAAAGTCAATCGGATATAAACTTTGGCCTCTTAGAGCATCCACAAGAATTTTTGAAGTGATCAAGGACCATAACTCTGACAATAATTATCATAAAATCGCTAAAAATCAATAGGCTTCTTAGTTTCATGACCTTAAATACTGTTAATAAATTTAAAGTCAATCGGTTATTAACTTTGGCCTCTAGAGCGTCAACAAGATTCTTTGAAGTGATCAAGGGCCATATCTCTGACAGCAATTATCGTAAATCGCTGAAAATCAATAGGGTTCTTCGTTTCATGACCTTTAACACTGTGTATAAATTTGAAGTCAATCAGTTATTAACTTTAGCCTCTAGAGCGTCCACAAGATTTTAAAAAGTGATCAAGGGACATAACTCTGACAACAATTATCGGAAATCGCTGAAAATCAATGGGATTCTTTGTTTCATGACCTTAAACACTGTGTATAAATTTACAGTCAATTGGGTATTAACTTTAGCCTCTAGAGTGTCCACAAGATTTTTTTAAGTGATCAAGGGCCATAACTCTTGACAGCAATGCTCGGAAATCGCTGAAAATCAATAGGCTTCTTCCTCTCATGACCTGAAACACTATGTATAAATTTAAAGTCAATCGGTTATTAACTTTAACCTTTAGAGCGTCCACAAGATTTTTTGAAGTGATCAAGAGCCATAACTCTGACAGCAATTATCGGAAATCGCTGAAAATCAATAGGCTTCTTCGTCTCATGACCTTAAACACTGTGTATAAATTTAAAGTCAATTGGATATTGACTTTAGCCTCTAGAGCTATTGGATATTGACTTTAGCCTCTAGAGCTATTGGATATTGACTTTAGCCTCTAGAGCCGGACTGACGGACGGGGGCGACGACACTATACAATACAACCACATTTCAATGTGAAACTTTCAATTGATAGAAACAGGAAACACAAACCAAATACAGACGATTTGATGGGAGCACTTTTGACTAAGTCAAAATGATGCATTTGATATTCAGATAGGTTGATATGAAATAATTAATAAAATACAATATCAAAAAAACATCGTTTTATCCAACGTTTCGTTAGCAAAAATACCAACTTTGTCAAGGAAGAAAGTTGGTATTTTTGCTAACGAAACTTTGGATAAAACGATGGTTTTTTGATATTGTATTTTATTAATTATCACATTTCAATGTGGGCGTATAAAAACCCCAGTTCAAAGACTTTTAAAAAAAATTTTTTTTTTTTATTTAACATCAAACATACATTATACATTACATACTACTATACTACGAATTATACTACTTAATAAGATCCCCTCTCCCCCCCAAAAAAAACCCAATAACCCCCCCCCTCAAAAAAAAAGAACACACAAATCAAAAAACAAACTACATGGGTAACAGTTTCACAAACATGGCTAAATGAGAACAGTTAACAGGGAAAAACTATCTATCTTGAACTTTGAGAGTAATTAAAAATAGATTTGAAGGTGTCGTATGTCATAAAAACGCCTTTATCGAATACGTCATAGACAAACTTTATTCCTTTGTGATGCCAAACATCAAAATATATTGTTTTGTTGTTTATTTTTATATTTGAATTGTAACACAATGGCTGACGTAGAATGTTATATGTATCGTTATCTTTTGGTTTTAACTTAATTAGCGCAATACTTAAGTAAATAAAAACCTCTTGCCAGAAAGACAACTTTGTACGCTTTGATAGTTTAAAGAAATCATCATCCCCGAAAGAACCAACCAATAACTGTTTATCTGGTAAATAAGCAACTATCAATTTTGCCCAGGCAGTGTTTTGATTTTTTAATAATCTTCATAACCATGTAATTTTTAACGACTTAAGAGTATGCTATTATATCAATCATTTAACATCCACCATTTTCAAAATTTTGAACCATTGTTTTTCTAGACACTCTTTCAGTTTTATTACCCCAAACAAATTTATATAATGATTTCTCTATATTCTTTAAGATATATCCGGTGAAGGTAGACTTGTAAGAAGATGATTTAATTTTGGTACTAATATCGACTTTACGATAGTTATTCGACAGAGTACAGTCAAATTTCATTTAGACCAATTTGACACCAAGCGACAAACTTCTTGAACCTTAACATTATAATTCAGGTCTATTATCTTATTGATATCAGTACTGTATTGTATTCCTAAAGCCGTAAATTTTGAGATTTCCCAGATTAATTTTTTTTTAATATTTAAAAATCTTTCTTGATTTCCCCTCAATGATCCTATCCAAACACAAGAAGTTTTTTCTATGTTTGGTTTTAAACCTGAATATTTTGAGAATTCATCAAGAAGATTTAAGGCTTGTCTTAAGAGATTTTTCACTTCCGTGGCAGAGCAGTGTCATCGGCATATTGTAAGATTTTTTGGTTTTTACTCCCTAAATTAATTCCTTTAATATCTTCTTTGTTTCTTATTAAACTACCCAAAATTTCAACACATAGCAAAAATATATAGGGCGATAACGGATCTCCCTGTCTACAGCCACATCCAATGGGGAAGAACTCACTCGATTTACCAAATTGTTTAACACAGAGCTTAAAATCAGTATTAAAAATTTTCACCCATTTCCTGATTTGTTGTCCAAAATTAAAGAATTTTAAAGTTTTATCAATAAATCTCCATGAAACAGAATCAAAAGCCTTCTCAAAATCTATAAGAACAATTATTTCAGGAATATTTTTAATTTCTGTATACTGCAAGATATCAAATAAAAGTTGTGTATTCTCCCCAATAAACCGCCCATTTAAAAAAAAACTTTTGGTCCTCGTGAATTAGATTATTTAAAACAGATTTAATACGTTTCGCTATGAAGGCCGATAGGATTTTGTAGGAGGTATTTAGCAATGTAATTGGTCTCCAGATTTTGATGAGATCCCTTGGTTTATTCCCTTTTGGAATTATAGAAACAATACCAAGCCATTGTGTTTCTGATAAGATACCCACCCTTAGTGAATAATAAAATGACCGGACAAGGAAAATTGATAAATCTGACCAGAAAAACTTATAAAATTCATTTGAGTAGCCACCACTTCCACTGCTCTTATCGGCTTTCATATGTTTTAATACAGACAGGGTCTCATTAGTTGTTATCTTCTCCTCTAGACTATCACTTTCATTGTTACTTAGAATGGTAATATTATGGTCTGCTAAAACTTCATCAAGATTGACATCTTCTAAATTACTGTCCCGTGATTCGTAAATTTTTATAGAAATCTTTCTTCTAATATATCTTTTTGATTTGTTATCAGTTTTTGATTCTTATCCATTATTTTCGTAATATTCCTATTGACATAATTTCTTTTTTCAAGATTTAGAAAATATTTGGACGGTTTCTCACCATGTTCAATGTATGTAGCATTTGATCTTAAAATCAATCCTTTCATGTGTTTCTCTTTCTTAATCGTTCTTGTTGATTTAAATAATTATGGTAAATTTCATTTAAAAACATGTCATCTTTATTCTGAAGAAAATCATGCAGAAAGAGTAACTGTTTCTCCAAAAACTGCTTTTTGTTCCTTTTCCTTGCGATTCTTAAAAACACAGTAGGACTAGGAGATAGTTTTTGACCTAATATTGAGTAGCAACCTTTCGAAAAATAGTTGATCGTTAATCACAAATGAAAATTCATTATCTTTAATAAGACCTATTTTGTCTCTCGCATAAGATAATGAGGCATATTCTTTTTTAGTGTCGAGAATTGTACTTTTTACTATTCTAACATATTCAGCATCTTCGAGAAGTGTATTATTGAATCTCCAAAATCCCCAGCCCCTCTCGAATGAACTAGTTCTTATATTTAAGAAAACGGCAGAATGGTCCGTTCTGTAAAAAGAAATCTAAACAAGCCTTTTTTGTTGGGTTTTTCCTGTGCCATGTGTAACTTTTCTTACGCGGAGAATATATACGCCAAACATCTGCAAGATTTTCGTTATTTATTAAATCTAATACTTCTTTTCTTGCCTTTATATTGTTATATTTAACGTAATTAAAATAATCAAGATCATAATTAGGGACAAGGTTAAAATCGCCACAAAGACATTATTCACAGTGTCTTTTCGTCTAAATCAGGTACTGCTAGATATCAATATTTAGTTGTAAATTATTTCGTAAAGTATAACTATAAGTGATTCAAAAAACAAATAAACGGCCATCAAGATAATTCAGATGTGGGATTTTTTAATTGATAACATCTTTGTTGAATTTGGAGGGGTAATATATCAGCAAGTGGTTGGCATCCCAATGGGCACCAACTGTGCACCTTTGCTTGCTGATCTGTTTCTCTATTCGTACGAAGCCGAGTACATACAGTTGCTTGTAAAAACAAATAAACGATTAGTCAAGACTTTTTAATTTAACTTATCAATATATCGATGACGTTTTAGCCCATAAAAATCCTAAATTTAGTGATTATGTAGAATTTATATATCCTGATGAACTCAAAATTAAAAATACCACTGACAGTGACAATTACGCTTCCTACATGGATCTGCATCTCAATTTTGACAATTGCCATAAACTGAGTGTTAAATTGCACGATGAACGGGATGACTTTGACTTTCCGTTTGTTAACACTTTCCATTTATTAGTAGTAACATTCCAATATCACCAGCTTATGGAGTGTTTGTGTCTCAGCTAATTTGTAGCGCGAGAGCTTGTTTCTTTTATTCTGATTTTTTAAGTAGGTCGAGGCAATTGTCATTTAAGCTTCAATTACAAGGATACTTGCGCACTAAACTTTTATGGCCGTCATATGGATTTGATTGGTAAATATAACGTGTCTCTCTCGGCTATTATACTAGATATATTTTATTGACATGTATACTATTACTATCTCCCGGATAATGTCTACTACATCGTTTAAAAAGATCATTGCGTGCATTTTGCATACCGATAGTTCATTGGCCAATCACGCTATTTTACCGACATTTCGCCTAATAGTTTGGATGAAGCTATGGCGGGTGTGGCGCCAGGTAGGGTAAGCATACTCTTCCGGACACCTGTTTCCACTGCTTGTTGTGTATTTTGTACAGGATGAGCAGTCCATTTGCTGTTTACACTATTTTGCTTGGATACACTATTTTGCCTATAACGTTTTTAGTACTTCGAATTCTCTCTTATGGTTTGGATTTTTTACACTAAAATCTGATTAAATGTAACAACTCATGTAATTATCAGAAAATCATTCGAATTTGTTTGACTTTGATAAAGTTCTCCCCCATGCTAACATTTAGTTTAGGAAACACCTTTTTCTGGAAAATCAATAAGTTCTTCGTCTCATGACCTTCAACACTGTGTATAAATTTAAAGTCAAATGGATATTAACTTTATCCTATTAAGTATCCACAAGATTTTCTGAAGTGATCAAGGGCCAAAACTGTGACAGTAATTATTGGGAATAGCTGAAAATCCCAAGGCTTCTTCGTTTCATGACCTTTAACACTGTGCATAAATTTAAAGACAATCGGTTATTAACTTTAGCCTCTAGAATGTCCACAAGATTTTTTGAAGTGATCAAGGGCAATAACTCTGACAGCATTATCGATATCGCTGAAAATCAATAGGCTTCTTTTTCTCATGACCTTGAACACTGTGTTTAAATTTAAAGTCAATCAGTTATTAACTTGAGCCTCTAGAGCATCCACAAGCAATTGTGGACGTCGGACAGACGGGGGCGAAGGCAATATACAACTACATTTCAATGTATGTCTAGGTTTTGACAGGAGAGCAGGAGTCTTTAGCCATGGAAGAGAAAGGGAATTGTGGTTTAAGGTCCACTTAAAACAAACTAGGTTATTTCAATAATTCTCTTGTACAAAAGGATCTTTAGCAGTGGGAGGAAACTGGAAGATATGTAACTCTATTCCTTGTCACATACAAGTCTGGAAGCAAAGCCAAGCCAAGCATTAGAACAATCACCCCCACCCCGAGCAGCCGAACCAAACAGGAGAATCCTATTTCTGGTCACATACAGTACGCCCGTCGAGCCTCTTTGATAAAACGCGATTATTATCGTGTCGTTTTTTTGTTGAAAATTTCAGCAACAACGCCACGATAAATAACTCAGTGTGGCATTCGCTATCGTGTGCCACGATAGACGCGGGAGACGATAGAACTCGGTGTAATTTGATACGTAAAATTAGCGATATTTATCTGTCATACTGTTGATGATGCCAAACAGATAATACTGACACGATGTTGGCAAACTGCTACCATTTTTGAATAGTTTCGTCAATAATCCTTACGTGAAAAGCCACCTTGTATACTAATCGTGTTACGACAAAGCAAAGGAAATCAATTTGATCTTGGTATCACAATACTTCGGTCATGATATGTACTCGGGATTTACTTTTCCGGTGTGATTAACCCTGTTTCTGGCGTTTGCCGCTTGTGCTTGTATACATACGTAATTGAACTTAATCAGTGAAAAAAACATTTTAACCTTTGTTGAAAACCTGGTCTTGTATCCACTGTTCAAATTAATTACTCCGTTAAAATCACACAACCCATTCAGTATTCGGTTCATTCTTTGATGTTTTTTTAATTTCTATTATTTATATTTTCTAATATTGGCTTGTATCGGAAGCCAAACTAACCCCAAACGAGTATATAACAAATAAACGACCTTCCTGAATAATTTCAACATCCTGCAATGGAGTGTATACACCAGTCGTGTGTAAAAACCAAACTTGTGGCCCATATGTCATTGCATCAGGGATCCGCCTATTATGCTCATCACAATATAAATCGCTTTAATGTCATAAACAACAATTTCAAATATTCACAGGTTGACGTCTGCGATAAGTAATAATGATCAATTCAACTGTGTGGGTTATACATGTAATAGTGTTGGTTTATAAAAAAGGCTCCATCGTGGCTGGTTAGCAGAAGACTTGTCTACACATCAAAGGGCATTGCCTTGAAAGAATCGTGCAGCCAGACATTTGCAATATGAGAGTTCAAAGAGTGATTGACAGCTTATGTTGTTTTGAAGTCAATCAAATATTACTTGTGTTCTGTGCTAACACCTCTCAACAATGTAAATCGTTTGAGGTGATAAATGCAACATTATTGGAAATTCCTTTTGTGATTTTTAAACAATATAACCATTCAGACGAGAGTCTCTTTAACGGCAATACTTTAGATGAATTCCCTCCAGCATCATTTGAAGAAATTAAAAATCTGATTCTTAAATCCTCATCAAAATCCTGTGACCTCGATCCAATTCCGAACTGGTTAATTAAACACTGTATTGATGAGCTTGTGCCTGTGATTGCTCATATTGTTAATACTTCTCTTAAATTAGGTGACGTGTCATCCATCTTAAAGTCTGCATTAGTCAACCCCCTCCTAAAAAAGTCAAATCTTGATCGTAATGTGTTGAAAAATTTTAGAACTGTGTCTAACTTATCATTTCTCTCTAAGATCATTGAAAAAGTTGTTGCTGCTCGCCAAAAAGATCACCTATCGATAAATAATTTAGATGAAAAATTTCAATCCGCATATAAGGCCTTTCATAGCACAGAGACAGCATTGCTCTGTGTCCACAACGACATTCTCACGAATATAGATAATAAACAGTCAAAGGTTTTAATACTCCTCGATCTAAGTGCTGCGTTCGATACAATTGACCAGTCCCTTCTGATTAATCGTTTGGCGCTCAGATTTGGAATCCAAGGTATTGCTCTCAAGTGGTTCAGATCTTACCTATCAGGTCGTACGCAATCAGTTAAAATAAATGAGTGTCGATCATCTCCAACTTTGCTAAAATATGGAGAGCCACAAGGTTCCGTTCTTGGACCTGTCTTATTCACTCTTTATACTGCACCTATCGGGGATATAATTCGCCGAAATAATACTAATTATCAATTATACACAACTTTATCTGGCATTAAACAAATCCAATGTGAACAATGAAATCGAAAGAATTGAGTCATGTGTTGTGAATATACGCTATTGGATGAAATGTAATTTTCTAAAATTGAATGACGACAAAACAGAAGTCATACATATTGGCCACAAAAAAATTTTGGAGTCCGTCCACCTTGATCATATTTCTATTGGTGATGTTAAAGTAAAACCAACGGAATCTGTAAAGAATTTAGGAGTATTGTTTGACAGTAACTTTCAATTCAACACTCATATTAACTTGACATGTAAGAAAATAAATTTCCATTTATATAATATTGGAAAACTGCGTCCATTTATTGACATCGACACTGCTAAAATGTTGGTTAATGCCTTTGTTTTATCGAACTTGGATTACTGCAACTCTCTTCTGTTCAATGTACCTGCTTTGCAAATCACTCAACTACAGAAGCTCCAAAACCGAGCAGCTAGGATCGTAACTCAAACAAAACCATGTGAACACATTTCTCCTGTGCTAAAACAGCTACACTGGCTCCCGGTTAGAGAAAGGATAATATTTAAGATAAATGTCATTGCATATAATACACAGAATAACATTGACTCTCCTAATTATCTACAAGAAATTATTACACCGTACACTCCCTCGCGTTCACTTCGCTCACAGAATGAAAACCTTCTCAGATGTCCTCCAGTGAAAACTAAAAGTGGTGAGAGAACTTTCGCCCATAGTGGCCCAACATTATGGAAAAGACTATCAAAAAAGACTAAAAACTCTAAAAACATGACATCTTTTAAGAAATCTCTTGAGACTGAACTCTTCAACTCTGTTTACCCTTAGTGTTAATAACTGTTTTGGGTGTAATGGTGATATAATCAAACGATTTTTTAAATCGGATAATTATTGTAACCTCCAGAGGGACCACAAGCTAAACAAAGACGATTTTGCGTATAATGAGGGGCCATAATTCAGGAAGTTACGATCTGATATGCGCAAATATTGAAAGGAACCAAGATCTTTGGGTTATAATCCTGCATTTCAAGTTTCATCAAAATCAAATTAAAATTGTGATCTATACAGGGTCCACAACCTGGATATACCATTTTTTAACAGTATTTGCGTACGAACGGCGGCCATTTTGTATGGTAATTTTGGTCCGATTTTTCCGAAATTTGAACTCAACCTTCCTTAGGGTGTAACGGTGATATAATCGACATTTTTTTAAATCGGATAATAATTGTGACCTCCAGAGGTACCACGAGCTAAAATAGGTGATTTTTCGGACAATCAGGGGCCATAATTCAGGAAATTACGTTCCGATAGGCGCAAATATCAAAAGGAACCAAGATCTTTGGGATATAAACATGCATGTCAAGTTTCATCAAAATCGGTTCAAAATTGTGGCCTCTATAGGGTCCACAAGCTAAAAACGTGATTTTTCGTACATCAGGGGCCATAATCCATGAAGTTTTGATTCGATACGTGCCAATATCGAAAGCAGCCGAGATCTTTTGGGGATAAACCTATATTTTAAGTTTCGTCAAAATCCGACAAGAATTGTGACCTGTAGAGAGTCCACAAACAATTGTGGACGGACAGGGGCGACGACATAATACGTCCACATGAAAATGTGGGCGTATAAAAATACACCGTTAGTAAATCTATTTTTACTTATATGCTATTTGTTGCCAGAAAATATATATTTTTACCAGTCTAATTCAAATTTAATGAAAAACAATATATTTTCTGAAAATCAATGTCGAAATTGAGTGTATCATATATGATACAATGGGTCTGAGGCATACTTTATTGATATATAGAAATGAAGGCATTGTTCTTATCATGTGTTAAAAGACTGCCAGAAATGTCTTGAAATTCAGCCATTTGTGTATTTATATCAATTATATGTGTGTATTAACCTGTTTTAGACCACAACCAATTAAATTAATTTGACTTTTTGGTGTGATTTTTTGTGATTGCGATTTTTCTTTTTATGTTATGCATTTGTTTTAAAATTATCAAATATTGTAATGAAATGACAAACAATATGATAAATTCTTTGTTAATTCAAATAAACAATATTTTGATACGAAATTTTATGTTGGCTCAGAATTTTTTGGGTTGTGATTAGCCCACTGTATCATATATGATACACATTGAAAATCAAGGTCAAGGTCACCCGATTCTAAATTTTACCCTGGGATATTTTTTACTACAGATAAACCTTCAATAATCCAAAGTATCATAATTTTCCAAAACATGGTGTGGGCATTACAGGGTTAATCTCATGTATATAACGCTCTTGAGCAACTAGTTAGTTGGATATTCAGCGCTTTATAAATAGATTATTATTATTATTATTAATATATGGTTAGGAGTGTTGTGATATTTATCCATATGGAAATTTCTATTTTATGGATATTATGTTGATAAAAGTAAGATACTCCACAGCCCGGATCATATAGACTATTATAGACACACTGATTTAAATAATTGAACACATTCACATTCCTAAAACATGTATTTCACCGTAAAACATTTATCACAATTTCTCGTTACACATTGATATTACATGTAGGGACGGGGCGAGGGTCCAGCCAAAACAAACAACCCCGTGAAACTACAACGACTGTCTTCGTAGTTAGTAATTTTCTTTATTTTGACACTCTGCTAAATGAGAAATTATTTAAAGTTACATTATTCAAGATATAGATAAGAACTAGCCATTCTTGCTATACTAGTTCGAAAGTAGATGATGTAAAATGAATAATTTGAAAATTTCATTCAAATTACTCTATTGCAAGCGAAGATATTGGCATTTGAAGATTTGGCCGACCTGTGCAATAATTTCAACCACGGTTCTGGTTGATCAAAGCTAAGACTCGAGCATCTGGGTGCACCATATTTGATTTATCACTGAAACATTTTAATCTGTTTAATATCGGAGCAATCTGATGCCATCCAAAGTTGATTAAGGCCTGGATCAGTTAATTAATCATAATGTCTAATTAATACTTTAGAAAACATTTCATGCCCAAACAAGCCAACAGTGAGGCTGATGTCCCCCGCCGAAATGCCAAAAAAAATAGATGACACATATTAATTAATCGCACATTTATTTTTTTCAAAAGTATTGAGCAATCAAACAATACACTAAGTTTCATCACTCTCTACCACATAGAATCAGACAATGTTCATCATCAAACTCTATCAAGGCATTCACCTAATGTACGCCTACACCTAGTTTAACATTCTACCTTAATTAGAAGGAGAATTTTTGTGTTTCAAAGACTAGACCTATCAGTTGCTTATCGCTCTGCTTACCCTCAACAGAAAATGTTCATTATTGAACTTAGTCAAGGTATCGATGAAATAAAACTATATACCAAGTTTCATCACTCTCACTTAATTACAACTAAAGTTATTGCGTCCCAAAGCATCAACCAATCAAATTGCTTATCTCTGCTTACCCTAAGCAGAAAATGCCCATCTTCGAACTCCATCAAGGTATTAACCCTAATAAACACCTACATCAAGTTTGAATATCCTAGCTCAATTTGGGGAGAGTCATTATGTTCCAAAGTCTCGGCCAATCATATTGCTTATCGCTCTGCTTACCCTGAGCAGAAAATGCGCATTATTGAACTCGGTGAAGGTATTGATGAAATGAAACTATATACCAAGTTTCATCACTCTAACCTAATTACAACTCAAGTTATCGCGTCCCAAAGCATCAACCAATCAAATTGCTTATCTCTGCTTACCCTAAGCGGTAAATGCTCATCTTCGAATTTCATCACGATATTGACATAATAAACACCTACACCAAGTTTGAATATCCTAGCTCAATTGGAAGGAGAGTTATTATGTTTCAAAGTCTCAGCCAATCAAATTGCTTATCGCTCTGCTTACCCTGAGCAGAAAATGCTCATTATCGAACTTAGTCAAGGTATTGATGAAATAAAACTATGTACCAAGTTTCATCACTCTCACTTAATTACAACTTAAGTTATCGTGTCCCAAAGCATCAACCAATCAAATTGCTTATCTCTGCTTACCCTAAGCGGAAAATGCTCATCTTCGAACTCCATCAAGGTAATGACCTAATAAACACCTACACCAAGTTTGAATATTCTAGCTCAATTAGAAAGAGAGTTATTGTGTCCCAAAAAGTGTGACAGACAGACGGACAGACAGACGGACAGACGGACGAACCCATTTTAATAGTCCCCTGCTTTCTTCGAAAGGCGGGGGACAATAAAGACCTGCACTAGGCAGTTTAACTCTTGAATAATGCATGTTTAAGTAATAAACACAGGTTATTTTACAAGACATCTCTTTTGAAAATTTCCTTTACGTTTAATTTTAACGCGCCCAAAATCATTGACGTGCAAAGAACAAACCATTGTGAGTGTAACCCTTCTTGAATGTCAACTATTTGCCTATCAGAATCAAATTAACAATTGTGTTTTTTTTTTTAAAGATGTCAAACCATTTTTGGTAATTCTTACTTCTGACAATTTAGTCGTACTGACAAGGCGACAACAGTAGGCTAACGATTTGTTGTAAAATGGGTGGGCGTCAGTTTGTTTCTTTTGATGTCACGTGCCAATTTACATAATGGAACCTTGATTGACAGTTTGCATTCACCAGACCCAATGGAGCCGAAATGAAAAGGTCAGTATGATATTATCGCCTTTATCGGAGTGATACATGTCCATGTATTCAGCAAAGTTCCATAACCTTGCTGACGGTGAATTCTAGGGAGGTGTGCTTTGTATCGGTTCATGATATCTTTTAATTCATTTGTGATTTAAACCTGAACATATCTTAGTTGAGGTGTGATATACTAATAATGTATACACCGTGTGACTTATTTGGATAAAAGTACACCCCGGTAAGACCATAATTGATTTGTGCGCATTTAATAATTTTTTCCGTAATATGAATGAATTTGTAATAGTCGATTGACACAAGTCTTAAAAATATCGAACATATTAATGAACCAATAACAGCGTATTGGTATCTTTAGGTACGTATATTCTGTTTAGAAGAAGAATGAATAGTACTTTGGTTTCAACGTGTTTAATTCTGTTCTGATTTCGAACTAGCCATCAAATATTCGTGATTCATGGAAAAATGCCAACGTAGTAACTTATCTGTAAAGTGCTACATGTATTTCACCTAAAATAAACGACGAAATGCATGTTTTAATTAAAACACTGAGGCAGTGCTATTGTGTCACTCGATATTCACTCGGTAAATCTCGGAATTCCACGATAAAAAACACGGTAATATCGTGTTTTATCAAAGAGACTCGATGGTTGTACTGTATTTTCTTAAGCATAACACATATTGATACATACAAAATTGAGGTTATGAAATAGTATTGATATTATTTGGTTGATCTGCATTTAATGCCTTTCTAAATTCTAAAGCAAATATGTCATTTTATAATGATGAAAATTCTCATGAAATTGTCTAAACGTCTTCCAAAGAGCTTGTACTCCATTCTATTAAGTGTATTCTACTTCCTTGGTCAGATAGGCAGAACTTGAATACTGCAATGGCTGAGAGGACTGTGACGTGTTATTAATGCATCTACATGTATGTAGCAACCTTGTTATCTGCCATCATAAAGATTTTCAGAAGCATAATTTAGATATAGAATAGAAATATCATTTTCTGAGTATTCGTTTCTAGCCATTTTCAATTTTCATTAAATCGTTTCTTACTGCTGTTAAAGTTATCGCCAAACTTCTGTTTGAATTTACCTTTTTGCTTTAAATGTAGGATACTGTATAGTCAATTGAAAACCTAACAGCTAATTCCTTTTGTGTAGGTCGTGGAACTTGATCAAAATCTGCTATAATTTGCTGAGCACTTGACATCCAATGTCAAATCTGTACTGACTACTGGCACGCTTGCAGGACGATTACATATTATAAACATAATATTATAATGATAGTGATTCTTTATCTGGGCATTTTATATGTAATGTCACTGTATTTGAAAAACTCAAATCAAATACCAGGCGCTCTCTTACAAGAGATTTTAAATTTATCAAGGTAATTACAAAGACACATGTTTTCTGCTCACAGATAATTGATTGGTGATAGCTTGTTGGTTAACACCCACCGATTGAAGGCCAGATTAATTGAACGCAAATCATGTGAAAGGACTGCAGATTGATGTCGTAATTTGGAATATTCAGAATCCGGACAACTCAAATCTGTTTTGGCTGATATAATAAGGAACAAACCAACAGTGAGGCTGATAAATCCGAAAATAAATAGATCACACATATTAATTAATCGCAGTGAAATCAGACATTTATTTTTTTCAAATATCAAGCAATCAAACTATACACTTAGTTTCATCACCCTCTATCAGATAGAATCAAGGTTATCTTGTCCCAAAGCATTGACGAATGAAAATGCTCAGCTCTGCTTAGCTTTAGCTCGAAATCTTAATCATTGAACTCGCTCAAGACATTCACCTAATGAACATCTACATCAAGTTCTACATTCTACCTCAGTCAAAAGCAGAGTTGTTATATTCCAAAGTTTTGACCAATGAAATTGCTTGTCGCTCCTTAACCTAAGCAGAAATTCTAACCATCGAACTTAGTCATGGTAATGATATAAAATTTAATACTGTAAAACATGAAATTATTGCGAGCATGAAATTATTGCGACAATTGCGAGCGAGGCCCTCTTGCAATAATTTCATGTTCGCAATATTTTCGTGAAAATTTGTTAAAATGTCGGCCATATTGAATTATCCCCCCTTCATTACTCTTCACAAGAAAGAGTCCCAATAAGTTAAAATTTGTTAAAATGTCGGCCATAGTACTAAAAAATGTCGCGTGCCATGTGTTTTATAGTCGTTCGTCAGCTTGGAGTTAATAATCAACGGATCAAATTTAACGATAATTATTTAAAAATGAAGTTTGATAACAGGTATTTCATTTTCTTTGATCTGTTGAATACAGACTCGAAGCCATAATCCTCAATAGTTGTTTATTTACTGTTACTAATGATCACCAATCAACCGATGTTGATTCGCAATAATTTTTTCCCCACTGTAGAAATTCGCAATAATTACATTTCGAAATTATGTTTCACCACCCCAACTCGCAATAATTTCATGTCGCAATAATTTAGTGTTTTACAGTATAATGAATATATATTAAAAGTTTCATCGCTCTCACTTCATTTTAAACAAAGTTATCGTGCCCCAAAACATCAACCAATCAGATTGCTTATCTCTGCTTACCTTTGAACTCCATCAAGGCATTGACTCAATGAACACATACACCAAGTTTGAACATTCTACCTCAATTAGAAGGAGAGTTATTGTATTGCAAAGTCTCTCGACCAATCAATTTGCTTATCGCTCTGCTTACCCTGATCTTAGTCAAGGTATTGATGTAATGAAACTATACACCAAGTTTCATCACTCTGACGTAATTAGAACTAAAGTTAGCGTGTCCCAAAGCATCAACCAATCAAATTGCTTCAGACATCGTTCGCGTCGGCTTTTTTTTTACTTTGATGACTTTGTCGTTTGCTGTGATAAATTTCGAGCGCCGATTTTGTGTACAGAGAAGGACTAAGGGGTTTAAATACGACTAGGTGGCTTTGTTCGATTTTTTCTCTGTGATGGGCAGCAAAAAATAGTGCCGCCCGGCGTGGGTACATTCATAATGTTCACTGTAGTTTTCAAGCAAGAATTTCTGACAATAACACTCTTGCTGGCTTGGCAGCTCCAGAAAATAAATAATCACCTTATTCTAAGTAATAGAAGTTTAAGTATCCTACCTGTTGTGTAAATTATCCATTACATCCTATTTTACTTGTCCAGAAGTTTCGAAAATATTTTAAAATACATGTCACATTGAAAAGGTTTACGTTAGTAATTTCCAAATCATTTAGTTTAATTTTTCCAGTTTTTTAAATTAGGTGTGTTAAGATGAAATTTGTATCATCAATTAATTGGAATATAGTAAAATAGTACAATTTGTAGAGCAGAATAAAGATTGGGACATATTATTCAGTTACAACAAGAGTGGTACTGAGCCTTTAAAACCACATTTTGCAAAAGATGGATAGAGAACAAGCTACTAAAAACAAAAACAATTTTTTGTACAATCAGGAGCCATAATCCAGAAAGTTATGGTCTGAAATGCGCAAATATCAAAAGTGACTGAGATTTTTGGAATATAGAGATATGTTTTAAAGGAGCTAAATCGCTAATATTTGGGGCCTAGAAATGGACACATATAAAATATGAATGTATATAAACTGATTTACATTCAATCATTTCCGTCTTTAATCTTATTTCAAACCAGTTATGTTCCGCGAAATACGCCTGATGTCTCAATCGAAAATAAATCTCAAGCGTCTGGTTGTTCCAGTCTACATGTTCTATGTCTCCATATGCGTCAACGTCTAGCTTCGTTCTTCAAGCCCCTCGTTAAAAATGAGCATGAAACCCATTATGGTACACAATTCATGTACCAATGGTATTTTTTTTATTTTGTCTTAAAGCGAAAATTTCATTTATTCTAAAAAATCAAAATATAATTATTTGAATGTCTTTTACTAAATAGGTTGTCAACTAACTATTATACGATCATAGGCATCATTCTAACATTTAAAATTCATTCACATACAAATTTGAATTATTTTCTATTCGCTTTGAGCGGCTTGAAAATAATATCTTTTCATTTCAATGGAAAACAACGTCTACGCACTAAGCGGATGTTGTCTCGATCGTCAAGGTCTGTGGTTAGCCAGTTAATGATAATCATGCCTGGTCAGTAGTGCTCACTCTGGGTTTCATTTTTTTTCCGCCAATTTTAATTTTAATTTTTTTTAGCCATATATTTCTTCCGCCAAAAAAAGTTAAAATTTTAAGTAATTTTTATAACATTTTTATTTACATTTATACTGTACATAGTCTATTACAAATTACAATATCCTTTTCTGCTTTGCAGAAGCACATTTTTTGAAGGATTTTTTAAAATCCGGGGAACCAGCTTTCGAATACTGCTGAGTAGCCAACCATTAAATTACAGAGCATATTGGTTTTGAATGAATTGCTGTATTTGTTTATATATATATATACATATGTATATAATGTGTCTACTAAATCCCCTTTCACGTTCTGCAGTTGTAACAGGAATTGTGAGCAAACGCTTACTAATATCACAAACAGTTTTGGAAATATGTCGTCTTAGGTTAAAGGCAAATTTACGAATGGCAGTAATAGATACATCACATAAATCAGATAATTGAACATAATTGTGAAATGCCATCACTTCTTTGGACAAGTTAAGGGTACCGTATTTTCCGGTGTATAAGGCGCATGCGTAGATAAGGCGCAGGGCGACTTTGGCAGGGGTGTTTCAGGGAAAAAAAATATGCGTGGTTTAGGCGCACCCCTTTCCCAGGGCCCCATGAAATCCACTGCGATCTCCCTAAACTGGGTCAAACTCTATTGTTTACAGTTATAATAATTACCAATGTTTAGCCGTATCAACAGCGATGTCATTAGAAGCCGGCAACCGGCAAATTTCGCCGTTTACATTAGCTCAATTTCCGGCTACTTTTCAGCTAAAAAAAATCAGTAATTTTATTTTAATAAAATAAAACTAATTTAATTTCGAAACGTCAAGATGTACGTCCGATTGCCCAGCTACATGGCTATTTCACGAAATTTGTATTTTTCATTCATTCTTAATGTCAACATAGACTTTGTTTTTAGCTAGAACCATTTCCCTTCTCGTACTGTGTAGGAATAGAGCACGCGTTCCCAACCGACACCCAATATTTTAATCCTTTTCGATTCACTGGACAACAAAATACTCCGTCGGCTCTTATCATACGAAAGATTCCCTTCGATTTACGCACTGTTATCAGATATAACATGCCAGTTTAATTATTCTCCTTTCAACAAACTAGAAACACGGCTAAAATGGCACTTCCTACGAGCTGCTCGCATTGCAAAATGCCTCACTAGGAGGTTTCATCTTGGCGGGAAAAAAGGTGTCACGTGAGCAAATAAAAATAACATGGCGAGCATGGCTGCATTCCTACCGGCGTCGAAGGTTCCCCGATGGAAATCTAAATTACTATTTTATAAAGAAGACAAACAATCCTTTGACATCACGAACTATTCGCAGCACTGACGTATTGCCTTCGTGTTCTGTCGTCTAAACGAAGACACGCAATTTGAGAGGAATGCTTTGGCGTGGATATGAAGCAGATGTACGGGTCGGCACGTTTTCTAATTTTGTAGGAATATTACAGACGCAAATTTGAATACCGTAGGGGAATTAAATTTGAAAAATAGCGAGGAGCATCTATTTTTATTACATATGATATTTTGTTGACAGGTATTTATTTTTATTATAGTCCGAATCCGTCTTCTTAAATAACGACAAAATTGATGCCCCTTTATTTTCGGTAAATATGTGTCCGACAAGAACGATTTTGAAATAGTTTTAGTGTAATGACCTAGCCTTTTCTACATTGCTGTACATGCTTGTCTTACTTTTATTTTTGATATAATATAAATATTATTAACAAATATAGGATATGAAAAAAAGCAAAAGTTTATCTATTAAAGTCATCTCCCATGTAGGTATTTAACAATCTAAAATAGAAATGTTCAGCATGCACCACAAGTTTATTTTAGGCCTAATTTCTGAAAAAAAACCTCCTTTTCATTCGTACGGCGCCTGTGGGACCATGAGCCATAACGCAATCGCATTTAACGGTTTGGTTTGTTTGTAGATTTGGACATGCGACTCTTAAAATTTGCTGCCGCTTACTTTACCAAAATTTCCTGTTACTTGAAAAGTTAGTGACATCCTTGCGTATCAAGCTAAATATTTATGAAATAAATTGCTTTTGTTACATTTGTTTCTATTAATTATAACATACAATTGATTATTTCATAACTTTTAACGGTACGTCTGTTAACTATAGAAATAATTATTCATGATCAGCTACTCACGACTTAAATCTTGACTACCGGTAAAAGAGAAACAACAAATCCATGTTTACTCGTAAGTTATGAAAACAACTGACAAACAATCGATAGCGTCCGTTGCCCCGCCCACTACACGCGTCATGACAATACCCAGATTGTAGCCATTTAGATCTATCAGTAAAATAATACATTATAATTTTTAATACCAATCAAGGAAACAATGATTTTGTTCACTCATTCGGTCCTACTCTCGCCAAGTGTCGTCATAATTTGCTACCGAGTTCCACCGACTTACGCCACTTGTCACTGACTAGTGTTTAGTCAGACTCCCTCTCGACACCAGGTGTTGTCATCTTTATTGTACTTTTATATTGATCAATAAACTTATAAACAAAAGCCGTTTGACTTCCTAAAGCCATTATCTAGTCAACATATAGTTTTAACTAATGATTGGAATCAAAAAATGTACACGTTACAACAACGGTTTAGGTGCTATAAGGTCGCGAGTTCACGAGAAAATTCTTTTTATATCGGTCGCCATCTTGGACGGCCGATCGCTAGTACTGTTTGATTTCCCAAAAGTTGTAATCCCATAAAACAATAGTTTCAACTAGTGATTGGGGTCATAAAATGTCTAGGTCACATCAAGGTGTTACGTTGTAAACTCACGTGAAGAAAATCGAGAAAATTTTCAAGTTCATCGACTGCTGTCGGCATCTTTCATGCACCGTTTTATTGAGCAATAAAGTTATATAAGAAAAACTGATTCGCTTTCCAAAAGTAAATTAGCCAATAGAAATATAGTTTAATTTTTCAACTAATGATTGAATTTTATTGAGGTCATTAAATATTTGTACGCTTTGTTTTTTTAATAATTACTTCGTTATGGCAAGTGATTCCGACTCGGATTCGAAGGATTTTTTTACCGGAAAATATATTAGACGTAGAAATCAGCAATAATAGTATCCTGGACAACGAATTGACTGGCAATTAGAGTGAGGAACAAGACGGCTACCAAATAGCTAATTAAAAATTAAACTAAAATGGCGGATTTAATCTACGCGATATTATTTGGAATGATACACTGATTTCCGTTATATGGCAATCATTTTTATGTCCGAAGCCAGGGCCAACAGACATATTAAAACGTAAGAACGAATTTGATTTTTTTAGTTTATTTTTTGGACTGAATATGTTCGCATTGGTAACCGACGAAACCAATAATAGTCAGATATCACGCTGACAAATTCAACAATGAGATTGAGAGGTTCGAGAAAAAAATAATCGAGGGCTGCAGAAATACGCTATTGACATTTTATTTACAGTGCTAATCCTAATAACTTATTGTGGACATAAAAAATAACCAATTGTGCTTACTGCTTGATGCATTGAGCATTAAAATATAACTTTATAATTTTTAAACGAAACCTATCATTTATTTTACATAGTATAGTTCTTCATTTTATTATAGAGAATAACTTGTTATTTGGTATTTTTTATTTTTAAAAAATATCACTGTAAAGCCTGTTTTTATTTCTACATTTGGTAATATAAACATTTTTTGATTGGAGTGATAGTTTTTGTTTTGATTCTTGTTATCTGCAATAGGTGAGAATAATGGATAATCCTTTAATTAACACTAGGGATATGGGCTATGGTCTGGTTAATTGGCTTAGGAAATTAAGCAGTAATTAACATAATTAGCTCTAGGGGTCAATGAGTTAACTACAAACAACTTCGTAAAGAAAACTGTAACAACTCACTGGTTGATCACTAACATACCGGTAATTTATAACAATGGGTCAATCACTGAATCCATGTTGAATGAAAAACTGTCGGTAACTTAAAACGGTTATATGTTTAAATTATAAGACAGTATTGATTGCACAAAGAAAACACCCAGTGTATACATGTATAAAATATGAGTGAACATTCATCATGTCTGAAATAGCCCCTTATCACGATTACCCCTTTAAAAATATTTCTTTTTTTATACTTGAACATATAAATGCAACGAACAAACTGCCTACCGTATTTATACATTAGACGATAAATATCCTAAATAATAATCCTGTTCGTTTTCCAATAATTATCACAGAAACAAATATTAATTTGCATATTTTTCGTGGACACTTTCACTGAACAACAAGTTCTTGTGAATGAAATCTAGTCCCGACAGAATTTAGATTATAGTAACTGAGGTGAGAATTATTCACATCAAAGAGCTAACATCAAAGGGTAATCTTGACTGACAGTTTGTAGCATTAAGCCAGACTGTTTGGTGCCGAAATGAAAGGCCATCAAAGTATTACCCCACTGGTAGTGTTAATGTACATGTGAAAAGCAAGGTTGAAGGTGACTTCAGGCTATGTGTACTCGAAATCCCAACATGAAGGCATTTAATTCATTTGTGATTTACACCCGATACATGTACTTGTTACTTATTTATCAGAATGGAAATGGCTATTTCGGTGGACAAAATTTTCGCCCACGGTAAGACTATGTGTGTAACTTTGAAATTTTCGTAATTTGAATGAGTTTGAAATAGTCGATTGTAGTGGACGTCATGAAAAACGTTGAAATAGCATATCAACAATAATTTTGCAAATATTTTAATATGGCTAACATTAAACAGCTATAGGCCCATACTGTTAGCACTGTCGTTTATGACTAACAGTATACCGTACTGAATTGTGGTCTGTAAAATGGCCGCCATTTTTTTTGCACGGGGAATGCCGACATCATCAACTTCAGACAGACGCCAATGTTGACACGGGGGAAAAGCCCAGATTTGCTTATTACTATCTATAAGGCTCACCCCTTCTGTAAATAAAAATATCTGGTAAAAAAAGTGCGCCTTATACACCAAAAAATATGGTATCTAATTTTAACAAATTCACATACCGGTAACTTCAGTAAGAAATATATCAAACAGTCGTCATAATTTCAAAAATCCCAAACGAATCCACCGAGGATTGTTCACCGACACCGTGTCCGCCATTTTGAATATAAACAAAACCATAAAAAAGCCACCAATTCGTATTGAAAACAAATAATAAGATCTTTTCTCTCTTAATTAGTTTATTACTACTCTTACCGTATATACTTATCAACACTAATCCGAGATTGATCAAGAGACAAAAGATAGGTCTATTGATACCTAATTGATTGTTAATTGACTCACTGTCATTCAACCGAGCGCAATGGACCGTAACGCGTCTATACGATGTGGAGATCCACGCTTTGTCATTATGACTAGAAAAAATTATTGCCAAAGGTAAAAAAGAATCGCATGTAGGAAAAAGTTATCGCCAAAAAATCCGCCAGATTGAATATTTTATCGCCAAGATTATATTTTTATCGCAATTGGCGGAAATGGCGATCGACAGCGTGAGCGCTGTGCCTGGTTGACCGAGATCTGACACCTAAAATAATAAGTTAATTACCTCCCTTTATAGAGACGAGTGTTTTGAACATTGATTTTCTCAACGTTTTAAAAATGAAGTTGAAAAGGATATTTTTGCCTATTTCTCAACTTGCATTAGTGAATTATAGGATTAATAGGACTGTTTATGGATACCATCTATTGTCAGGCTTTATTTTAATACATTTTAAAAAAATAACTTAAATATTTGAAATTTTCGCTTTAAATATTGGATATCAGAAGCCCATATTTTCCCGGTATAATAAAAACATCAATGTTATTTTGAATTGACATATAATTTTTGTTTTCATTGTCGAAGATTTTTAATGATATTGAGTTACGGACTTAGCTCCTTTAAAGTTCATCAAAATTGGATAAAAATTGTGACCTCTAGAGGATCCAAAACCTTGATACACCATATTACTTATATGTGAGGGGCTCTAGCAAAAACAGGCTCTTCTTGCAAAATTTCAAAATTAAGATTCTGATAGATTTGGAGTCTGCACACCAAGAGCTTTCTAAAATTGGATAAATTTTTGAAATCGGAACTTCTTCGTCTCCAATGCCAAATTCCCGGATGGAATTTAGCATACGAGCAATTCTTACGTCAGAATTTGCGGAAGACATTATTATTTTCACACTTTATTCATATATCGCTCGAAGTAAGGCAAGCAATGTTATGGCATGGGTTTAAATCCTGCTTCTATTTCTCTCGTGCCATAAAACACAAGTACATCTTAGCGCATGCGCAAGGGAAGATTGGCCAATCAGCGTCTTTGAAAGAACAACGACCTAGAAACAAAAGGTCATTCTTAACAGCTCTAGACAGATTGTAAGCTTCGATACTACTGGCCCTTGCGCCATTAAATCTTATTGAATATGCATGAATTTACCATATTTGGAAAGTTGACGTCAGGGGGCGGAGTTTGATAGAAGTTATTTAGCAATCGAGCCAAGCGAAATAATTCAAAACAATGTCCGATTTTGGTGGAGTTTTTTACTTTTTATTGGATAAAAACATAACTTCTGAACGTATACCTTGACAAATCTCTTCTAAAATACAATTTTGGAGTGGAATTCTACTTTCTCTTTTTCAGGGATGAAAGTTAAATGTATTTTCGATCTATTTTTGGCCAAAACACATTTCATACAAAAATTTGATTTTGCAACTTATATTGGTCGTAGCTTAAAATAGCCACCAGCGAGAAGCGCCTGTATTCACTAGAGCCGATCACATATTTGCACACAAAAAGCGGCTATTTTGTCGCAAAGTTCCATTTCGATTTTCCTGAAATTCAATTCAACCTTCATTATATATTACTAAATATTTTCAAAATCCACCAGCTAAAAGTGTGACTTTTCGACCAATCAGAGGCCATAATCCAGGAAGTTACGATCCGATATGCGCAAATATCGAAAGGAACCAATATCTTTGGGTTATACACATCAAAATCGGAGTGTCCACAAGCTAAAAACATGACTTTCTTATAATCAAGGGCCATAATCCATGAAGTTACTATTCGATACATGCCAATATTGATTGGAACCGAGCCCTTAAAGGGACATAAACCTATATTTCATGTTTCGCTGAAATTGGATAAAAATTGTGACCTGTAGAGTGTCCACATGAAAATGTGGTCGTATACCGAAAGGCTGAAGATAAAATGCAAGTAATAATAATTAAAACTGTTATAAAACAATAAAAACAAAAACAAAACAACTAAGAAAGCAGATATTATCCAAACTGCCACATAGAAAGTATGAAGTAAATGTTAGACTAACAAGCCAAGCCACCACCATTGTTTGATAAGCCGGTAAATACATAAATAATGTGTTAGTACCTTACACTATATACTTAGTTATAGTAAGCATTAGAGAAAAGCACTTGGATTAGCCCTGGGGTCTTTCTGGTTTCTATACCGAACAGTAATCCATACACCTATAATCTGAAATTATGGCACATCAATTCAACACAGTGGCATAAAAAATTAGGGAATTTATACTTTTTTCAGAGAGAACAAAATATACTATTTCATGTGATAAAACATCGACTAATACGTTTTTGTATTGATGTTAATAAGACAAATTCTAAAACGATTGTCTTTCAAAGATGAAATTTGGCCTTTATTCAGTAACCAAATTGCGGTAACTGTTTGTTGGTTGGGATAAATTCTGAAAATGACCACTGACATTAACTCTTCGGAAAAAACATTATCATGCGACTACATTGAAACATCTATTAAAATGATTAAACTGAAATAGTTAATGTTTTCGCAATAGAAATATTTTGGCACAAATATTTTTCATGAAAATCTAAAGTGAAATATATAGGTAGGCCTAATAATAATATAATCTTACCTCTGTAAAACTAAAGAATAATCCTATACCGCCAGTAACAGAGAATGCTGCATATATTTTATCTTGTAATTTATGATAACATGCTTGACATTCCAATGGACATGCCGGATTTGTAGTATTTTCTGACTGACCAGAGCAACAGGAGCTACTTGGACTCCGTTTACAGCAAGACAACTAAAAAAATAAAGTAGAAATTTAATCAAAGACTAAATTTGGTTATGTTGCAGTAGTACCGGTTTTTATATTCACTTTCCATTCAAGAAGAAATAAATTCTTCTAGAAAGTAACCTAACATTTAACATGTATCCATGATTTTAAAGAACTTCTGCATGGAAGGTAATTTCAAAATATAAATTCAATAAAGATCATCTGATTTGAAACCAGATGGCATAAATAGTAGCAACGAGCGGTTGCTATACAATATAGGCCCTCCATTTGAAAGATTTCCCTACAATCAGGGACCATAATCATGGAAATTTTCAAATTATTCATTTTACATCATCTACTAACGAACTAGTATAGCAAGAATGGCTTTATCTACATGTATATCTTGAATAATGTAACTTTAATTAAAACCAAAGTTAACATGTCCCAAAGCATCAACCAATCAAATTGCTTATCTCTGCTTACCCTAAGCATAAAATGCCGACCATTGAACTCCATCAAAAGGAATTCACCCAATCAATGCCTACACTAATAGTTAGTGCAGGGAGACTGCGCCACATATGATTTACATAAAGGACAAATATAACGACAAGGTATCATACTCCGAAACAACAAACAAACAAATAAACAATTCAAAAAAGAGTGAATGGATCCGGGGGCTAGCCGTAAGCGTCCACACAACAGACTTCACTCAAAATTGAAAATGACCAGGAAAAACATTATGTGATGTCATATTCTACCTCAATTCGAAGGAGAGTTATTGTGCTCCACAAGGCACAGTCTCAACCAATCAAATTGCTTATCACTCTGTTCATTATCGAACTTAGTCAAGGTATTGATGTAATGAAACTATACACCTTATTTCATCACTCTCACTTAATTACAAATAAAGTTATTGTGTCCCAAAACATCAACACATCAAGTTTAAAGCGAAAATTACATTTATTCTAAGAAAATTAAAACATGATTATTTGAATGTCTTTTACTAAATAGGTTGTCAACTCACTATTATACGATCATAGGCATCATTCTAACACTTAAAAACCATTCATATAAAAAAAATGAAATATTTTCTACACGGCCTGACCTGCTTGGTAATAATATCATTTCATTTCACTGGAAAACAACGTCTCAACAAGGAAGTAGGTTAACACTATTTTGTAGCCAAAGCAAAGTGACAGGCGTCATACTAGCCACTAGCCCAGAATGATTGACAGCCTTTTTGTGTTTAAATGGATGCAATATAGCATCAACCCACTAATAGGATGCTAATAATAGCTTATTTAACATTGGAAATAATAACACAATTACTTCCCTTGTGTCACTCTTGCCTAATAGAAATCACAGTGATCGTTTTTAAAACCGAGCTCTTCTCAACGTTTAGATTCGAAATTGAAATGATATTTTGCCAATTTCTCAACTGGCAATAGTGAATTATAGGATTAATAGGATTATTCTTTAACAAGGTAGGACTGTTTATAGATACCATATATTTTAGGGCTTTATTTTAATACATTTTAAAAATATAACTTGAATATTAGTTCCGGAACTTTAATATCTTTGATTACCCTGAGCAGAAAATGCTCATTATCGAACTTAGTCAAGGTAATGAAACTATACAACAAATTTCATCCCTCTCAGTTAAATTATAACATCAACCAATAAAATTGAATATATTTTAATAAACATATATTTTGAGTTTCATCAAAATCTTACAAAAATTGTGATCTCTAGAGGGTCCAGAGTAAATGTAGGTAGTTGATTTTCATCAACTTCACTCTCAATTATCAAACTCAAAGACTGATCACCACACATATCCATTAGTCTGGCAGCCGTTTACGAAAAAGCAGGGGGACCCAAATTTTTTGAGATAAGTTTTTTTCTCAACGGTTTTAAATGGAATCGGACCCGCTGAATCCATTTTTCGCTACTGGATCACTGTCAGCCTGGAGGGTTTTGAGTAATTAGCGAATTACTAATTAAAAAACTAATTAAAATCCCAATTCGTTTAAAATGACACGTACAAGTCGAAATACGCCGCTGTTTGTAATGTCATAGGACCCCTGAGTCTGTTTTAGATACTAGTTCACTATTTTTTTCGAGATAAGTTTTTTTCTGGTCGGTTTTATATGTAATCGGACACGCTGAATCCATTTTTCGCTACTGGATCACTGTCAGCCTGGAGGGTTTTGAGTACTTAGCGAATTACTTATTAAATAACTAATTAAAATCCCCGTTCGTTTAAAATGACACATACAAGTCGAAATACGCCGCTGTTTGTAATGTTATTTATAGAATAGGACCCCTGAGTCTGTTTTAGATACTAGTTCACTATCAGCCAGATTGTATTTCAAATAATCCGGCGTCCGTTTACGAAATAACAGGGGAACCCACATTTTTCGAGACAAGTTTGTTAGTCGGCGGTTTTATATGGAATCGGACCCGCTGAATCCATTTTTCGCTACAGGATACCTGTCAGCCTGGAGGGGGGTAAGCAAGTCTCTAATTACTAATTAAATAATTACTTATTAAATAGTTAATCCCAATGATTTACCACCCCCTGTTGCAATGAACATAGGGATAATTCAGCACGAGTAATAAACATTGTGGAAATGCGCCACTTATGTCACTTATGGAGATCGATCACACGAAGAGGGTGTGTCGACTTATTTGTGAGTGGGTCAGTCCAGCGACTGGAGCTTGGAGTCCAGTCTCCTACTCGTGGGACTACCGGCAGGACTTGTTAGAAATGTCATCATTTTCATGCCGGAACCAGAACAGCCTCGTCCCTATGCGGTCACAATAAATGCTGTAGTTTTGTGAAGCCCTCACCCCTCACTCTGCATCGAAATGGCTGAAAATACATGTTATTTCAAAAGGCTGTATGAATGTACTAGTAACAAGGCGTGGGGAGAGTATGTTAAAGCTATATCAAAAGAATAGAAAACATATACATGTATATGCTTCCATCGTTTGATTCTAATTCATTCTTTAAATCTTCCTCAATCCCATCCTCATAAATTTCGCTACATCTAGCCATGTTTTCTATTCTTTTGGATTTAGTTTAAACGTACTCTCCCCACGCCTTGTTACTTGTACATTCATACACCCTTTGGAAATAACATGTATTTTCAGCCATTTTGATGCAGAGTGGGCGATGAGGGCTTCACAAAATTACAGCATTTATTGTAACCGCATAGGGACGAAGTTGTTCTGGTTTAGACATCAAAATGATGACATTTCATACAAGTCAACGAGCACCACACACAGATTGATATGGTTCACTCTGCAGCATGCACTTACGATACATAGATTAAAAATATCATCCTGGGCACAGCTTTCGATAATCCAATTATTATATATCTTTTTCGAACGTAAATTGGAAAAGACACATTTTGTTTTCCCTGGTCACCGCTAGTAGTCCCACGAGTAGTAGACTGGACTCCAAGCTCCAGTCTCTGGACTGACACACCCACAAATAAGTGGACACACCCTGTTCGTGAGATCGATCTCCGTAGGTGACATAAGTGGGGCATTTCCACAATGTTTATTACTCGTGCTGAATTATCCCTGTGCAAAAGGGGATGGTAAATCATTGGGATTTACTACAACTTTAATTATCTAATTAGTAATTAGCGACTTGCTTACCCTCCCTCCAGACTGACGGTGATCCTGTAGCGAAAAATGGATTCAGCGGGTCTGATTCCATATAAAACCGTCGAGAAAAAAACTAGTCTCGAAAAATTTGGGTCCCCCTGTTATTTCGTAACCGGCAGCCGGATTAATTGAAATACAATCTGGATGATAGTGAAACTAGTATCTAGAATAGACTAAGGGGTCATATTCCATTTAAAAACATTACAAACAGCGGCGTATTTCGACATGTATGTGTCATTTTAAACGAACGGGGATTTTAATTAGTTATTTAATTAGTAATTCGCTAATTACTCAAAACCCTCCAGGCTGAAAGTGATCCAGTAGCGAAAAATGGATTCAGCGGGTCCGATTCCATATAAAACCGTCCAGAAAAAAACTTATCTCAAAAAATTTGGGTCCCCAGCTTCGGCCGCCGGACTAATACATGTAGGTACACACACACATTTATATAGGTCTTTGACATACTTTGCAGCATATAAAAATCTTAATATGAAACCTTTTGATTTTTTCGCCATCGGAATGCCTAAAAGTTCTTGAAAGTCGGTGAATCTGCTTTGGCTCAGCAATAGAAAATTCATACAATTCTATCATCCATATCCACGTGAATTCCGCAACACACTTCCGTACTAAATCAAATACTTCACTGTTAAGTTGTAGAATTCAGATTTTAAAATATCCGTAATAAATTGAATATCAAAATACGCATGGCACCGTATTTACATGTACCGCATGCGACAGACAGATAAAGCCACCTGCCGTGACCTGGAATTCCCTTCTCACATATCCGGACTATATTTACTCTACAAGTTATATTTATATATGAAAATATTTTCCGACCTGGGCTTTTGACAGGTGGACTTGATGTTCAGTAAATTGCCCACAATACTTACGCCCACGTCATGTTCATTTAATTATTTGTTTCTAAATGCAAGAATAAAGCATGGAAATGTCGTAGGCTACAGTTACTCACACAGTTTGGAAGTAGACAATTTTATAACAATGAATTTCACACCATCTACGCTTGTTTTCATCTGCTTGACACTAGTTTATAGCATTATGGAGTATTATATCTAAATAAATAAAAACGCACCCCCAAGTCGCGCATAACGACAGTGGTTGGGATGGATTGGAAATGCACACGACTCGTAGCTTGGTGTATTTAATCATTCAAGAAGGTTTAAACAATTTCTATAATTAAAGGCTATGCATAATTTCTAAGACAATATGACAAAATCAAATACAGTGGACTCTGTGACACCCGAGGTCTGATCACTCCGGATTGCTGTGACATCCGACATGATTTTCATGGGTGGGCATTTTAAATTGGTCAAGTCTGTCGTTAATTTATCAGTTGATCGCACTCTCGTCTTTGCTATCACGTGTTCATTGAACAAGGCCGAACTCGATTGAATCCTCTTTCACATCAGTCCAGGTTGTACCATGCCGCGCTCCGTCTATGCGGTATTTCCGTGCTTAATTCTTGCATTTAGAAACAAATAATTAAATGAACATGACGTGGGCATGAGTATTGTGGGCAATTTACTGAATGTCAAGTCCACCTGTTGTAAGCCACAAGTAGTTTTATTTGCTACCTGTCAGACGAAAATATCGCCTGTGGGCGACAAGTAGACAGGGGAACATTTCGAGCCACGCATCTAAGAGTGTAGCCTAGACAATAAAAATGTGAATGTCTGGAAAGACAGGGGTGACGACATAATATATCAACGTGAAAATGTGGGCATATTAATGCTTATTACAAAATTTAATGAAATGTAAATGATTTGATTACAGTGGGCATTGTAATTGCATTATGTATAAAGGATGATTGCTAGATTAAGAGCTTTTAGAAAGAAATATCTATCTATCCGTTTAAGATTTAATTTTTCATTCTTATAAGTTTACCTCTTTACAGGGAGGATGACCTTGAGTATCTGATGCTGGCAACTTATTATCAAGAAAGCCACAACAATCAAAATTTTTCTGCACATTGTCTCTTGTTTCATTTGACGCTTTCATCCAACCTCTTGTCACTAAATCGTCCTTCTGTTGCGGGTTGACAGCTAGACAGGCACAGGCCAGTGAAAATTGCAAAAGGAATAGCAGGAACAGAATAATCATATACTTGAAATTGTTAAGAAATTAAACAAGCCATCAATGAGGCTGACGTCCCCCAGTTGAAATCAAAAAAAAAATAGATGTCATATGCTTCTAGAAAAGTCAACTCCCTCTTTTTGCCCCCTTTCAGATATAATACCCCCCTTCTCCTTTTACCCACTGGTGACCTTTTGACCTCAATAACTCCCTCACCTGAATGATGACCCACCATTTTCGGATTCCTGAGGAAAAATGCTCCTAGAAAAGTCAACTGCCGTTTTTTGCCCACTTTTCGGATTATACCCCCCTTCTCCCTCTGGTCTATAGCTTTAGCGGGAAAGGTAAATCATTGACCTCAGTCAAGCAAGACATTCACTTAATGAACATCTACATGTACATAATGTTTTTAAACATTCTACCAGAATTAAAAGCAGAGTTGTTTACATTCCAAAGTCTTTACCAATCAAATTGCCAATCACTCCTTAGCCTAAACAGGAATTTTTTGGAGTCTCAACCGCTCAAATTGCTTATCTCTGCTTAGCAGCATAGCCTCAGTGGTTAATGTGCATGATCAAACTGCCTCTGCATTCACCAATTAGACACCTACACCAAGTCTGAATACTCTCAATCTGATTAAAACACAGATACAATTTCGTTTCGTTTTTATAGTTCAAAATTTTGTTTTTACTTGTCTTTACTACACTTAGATCTGGAAGATTTGTTATTTAACTTGTGTTCTGTTTGAAATGAGTGGTCAGCCAATCAAATGGTCTGTTGAATCGAGTGTTTGAACTTTTTTGCGCGGAACTGTGGGTAGACAAAGCAGCGATAGAAATCAAAAAGCAAAAGTAGATAAAAAACAACATGGCGGTTGCTAATTGGTTAATTGAATGACTGAAGGTCAAATGTCAATTGCTTGGTACCTGACATCATAGAACGTGAGGCCAGGGTTACAAATATTTCAGTTTGCCCAAACCCGACTCATGATGATTAGGTATGGGTAGGTTGGTAGGCAAATTCTTTTTTTTGGAAGGACCAGACTTTGACGATAAATAAAGAGATTTTACGAATTTACTTGTATAGACATGACAGTGGCTGTTCAATCTCCCGACCGATTATTTCGCATTTGGGTGTCATTGACAAGCGTAAAAATGATGCTGTTCCAAAAAAAAAAAAAAATCCTTCAAAAAGGCATTAAAAGAATTTGAGTAGGCAGCTTTTATGGGGGGGGGGGGGAACAAACAATCTTTTAATTATGGCCTGAGCTACCACAATAACTTTTAAGATCTACATGTAGATGTAGACAATCGAAAGTATAAAAAATTGAAACGAAATATAGATCTGTATTTTAATTAGAACGCCTACTTTGAACATTATACCTCAATTAGAAGGAGATTTTTTGTGTTTCAAAATTGCTTATCGCTCTGCCTACCCTCATTATCGAGTTTAGCCACTCTCACTTAATTAGAACTAAAGTTATCGTTTCTCAAGGCATCAACCAATCAAATACTTTATCTCTGCTTAGCCAAATCAGAAAATGCTCATCTTTGAACTCCATCAAGGTATTGGCCTAATAAACACCTAAACCAAGTGTGAACATTCTAGCTGAATTAGAAGTTATTGTGTCCCAAAAAGTGGGCAGACAGACAGATAGACAGCTCATTTTAATAGTCCCCTGCTTTCTTTGAAAGGCAGGGATACATGTATTACATACTAACAGATGAAACTATCAATGATTTGAAAATTGAAATGTTAAATAGTTACTGGAAAGTATTTGCTTTATTTGGAGTTTTCATTGCCTCATAATTGTTATACTATATATGCCAAAGACAGGTTATTGATTTAGAATATCAATGAACAGATTTGAAATACTGTTTGAATATATTTACTGTCATCCCTCTTTCATGTTTGAAAAAATAAATGGCATGAATTTATCAAGGATACAAAAAACAGGAGAACTTGATGGTGCCTAATAGATCCAACTAGACCTATTAAAGCAATAAAGAATAAAATAACACCACATGTTATAACACTGCCAACTAATGTCAGACTTGTAACCAATGATGCCACACGACCATATGCTGCAACACCAATCAAAATAATGGCTACAATCTGAAAAAGAGAACAGAAATACTTTTTGATACTTGATCTAAAATATTATTATTAATTCTCAAAATGTACAAAGTACATTTCTTTACCAAATTCAAAGACTAATATAGACAACCAGATTTATCCCCCAGAATGTTCAAACAATTCTTCAAATTCAAAGTGATCAAACCCAAAAGTCTTCTATTTCTCATGAAAATACACACTTGTAAGTGAACGTCTAACAAGAAAATAAAAAATATAATAACAATTTTAAAGTAGATCCTTTACTATTTGGTATTAATGCTGTAATAATAGCTGCATCTGAAGGGTCATCAGTCTCATCACAAAGCCAGGTTTCAGTAAAACTAAAGATAGTAAGCTGGCACTGCCAGGCAGGATACGCCCGCATTTTCGAGACATGGATAGAGAACAAGCAAAACCGAAAGTGATATTTCCAACAATCAAAGGCTATAATTCATTAAATTACAATTTGATATGCGCAAATATCGAAAAGAATCAAGATCTTTAGGTTATAAACATGCATTTCAACTTTCAACAAAATCGAACTAAAATTGTGACCTATACTCAACTGGGTCCACAACCTTGATATACCATATTTTAACACTATTAGCGTACAAACGGCAGCCATTATGTCTGGCAATTATGGTCCGTTTTCCTTGAAATTCAAACTCAACCTTCCGTATGGTGTAACGGTGATAGAGTCAAGCGTTTTTTTAAATCGGATAATAATCGTGACCTCCAGAGGGACCATAGGCGATTTTTCGGACAATCAGGGGCTATAATTCAGGAAGTTATGATCTGGTATGTGCAAATAACGAAAGGAACCAAGATCTTTGGGTTATAACCATGCATTTCAAGTTTCATCAAAATTGTGACCTATACTTGGTCCACAACCTTGATATACCATTTCATAACAGTATTCGCGTACACGCGGCGGCCATTTTGTATGGCAATTTTGTTCCTAATTTTACCGAGATTCGAACTCAACCTTCCTTAGGGTGTAACGGTGATATAATCAAACGATTTTTTAAATCCGATAATAATTGTGACCTACAGAGGGACCACAAGCTAAACAAAGGCGATTTTGCGTATAATCAGGGGCCATAATTCAGAAAGTTACGATCCGATATGCGCAAATATTGAAAGGAACCAAGATCTTCCTTAGGGTGTAACGGTGATATAATCGAACGGTTTTTCAAATCGGATAATAATTGTGACCTCAAGAGGTACCATGAGCTAAAATAGGTGATTTTTTCGGACAATCAGGGGCCATAATTCAGGAAATTACGTTCCGATAGGGGCAAATATCGAAAGGAACCAAGATCTTTGGGTTATAAACATCCATGTCAAGTTTCATCAAAATCGGTTCAAAATTGTGACCTCTATAGGGTCCACAAGCTAAAAACGTGGTTTTTCGTACAATCAGGGGCCATAATCCATGAAGTTTTGATCCTATACATGCCAATATCGAAAGCAGCCGAGATCTTTTGGGGATAAACCTATATTTCAAGTTTCGTCAAAATCCGTGGAATTGTGACCTGTAGAGAGTCCACAAACAATTGTGGACGGACGTCCGGACAGACGGACAGGGGCGACGACATAATACGTGCACATGAAAATGTGGGCGTTTAAAAACATCTTTTGTCAGATTTATCAACAATATAATCTTGTATTAGGTTTTTATGTACATTTAAACATTCTCTTCAACAGGTGATTAAGCTTATAAAAGTAAAATATGAAATATTAAAAGTACAATTAGGGAGATGTTTAAGGATTGATTTTATCTACTTTTATGTTCCACCTGCTGCCATCTTTCCAACTATACAAACTGCAGCCCTTTACTAATAACTAATAGTCTAACATCTGTCACACATCAATACTTTTTAACTTTCTGTTGGCTTGGAGACATTGCTTGTTGACAAGAAATTGTTACCTTTTATAATAATTCAGTAAGAGTAAAGTACTTATCAGTATTAATGTACATGTAGAACTAAAATCGTCAGTCTGAAAGCATTGCTTGGTTTTGTAACACCCCATATATATAATAAACTCTTTGTTTATATAGAGAATCTCCTGCGAGCATTTTTTGATATATAAAAAAAAGACGAGTAGGAAATTTTTATTTATCACTCAATCCCTTGTTACATGCAGAAATAAAAAAATTAATAAAATTCTTTGCTTTAGACACCGCTTTAGATTTAACTTTTACTAAACCTGAATACAATATGGCATAGTGATACATCAATTTTTTTACATCAAAAAAGACAAGTAGGAGATTTTATTGATCACCCAATCCTTCCTTACATGCAGAAATAAATAAATATAAATCTTTACTATAGCTTTCACTTTTACATTATGGTGTAGTGATACATTATTTATTGACAGCAATTCAACAATTGCAAAGTCATTTATATTGACCCAGTGTTTCCATCAAGGTCAATTAAATTAAAATAGCTCCTTTTTAATAAGAAAGAAGTTACTTGTAATAAAAAGACAGGTTGCCAGGCAACAAAACATACGCCCACATGGCAGCCCGACAGCAGCTAAATCGTTCGGGCAGTCACCAAGGGTTGTCGCATATTTTTACTTTTTTCGGTAATGAAACATATAATACACTAAAATCTGGTTAAGAGTAACTACTCATTTTAATACTTAAAAGTAATTATCAGAAAATCATTAGAATTTGTTTGGCTTTGATAATGTTCTCCTACATGCAAACGTTTAGTATACAAAACATTTAATATCATGGATTTAGCTGTTCAAGTTATCAAAATTCATTAAAAATTAATATAATTGTTCGTCTGTGTTCCAATCTAATGTGAATAGGTATTAAATTTTAGCTTCTACATGTACATGTATAGTGTCCACAAGAATTTTTGAAGTGATCAAGGGCCATAACTCTGACAGTAATTATCGGAAATCGTAGAAAATCAATAGGATTCTTTTTCTCATGACCTTAAACACTGTGTTTAAATTTAAAGTCAATCAGATATTAATTTTAGCTTCTAGAGTGTTGACAAGATTTTCCAAAGTGATCAAGGGCCATAACTCTGACAGTAATTATCAGAAATCGCTGAAAATCAATAGGCTTCTTAATCTAGAGCGTTCACAAGATATTTTAAAGTGATCAAGGGCCATAACTCTGGCATTATATAGAACGTCTCTGAAATCAATATGCGTCTTCGTCTCATGACCTTAAATACTGTGTATAAATTTAAAGTCAATCGATTATTAACTTTAGCTTCTAGAGTATTCACAAGAAATTGTGGACGACGGACCGACGACAATATACGACAATATTTCCATATGTGCGTATAAAAAATGAACTGTTCTTTGAAAATAAAAAAAGTTGTTCCTTTCTGATTGACCAATAAAATTTATCACACAAGCAATATCTACTGTAAAAGTATTATTGGGTGATAAAAACTATTATTTAGACACTCTCTACACACAATCGATGGCTGCGATTTAAATGGATTTTAACATCTGCGAGATTTAAAGATTTAACGATAAAATGGATAATTGAAGTTAAGCACTTTCTGTCAAGTACCGTTGCTACGATAAGGAGCGAATTTTGCTATATCTTCAGTCATACCCATTGCTCAGAATAAAGTAATTTGAATGAAATTTTTAATACATTCATTTTCATTACCTTTTTATCTAAATCGTACATAATGCATCTATAAATCAACACGCCAATAGCCAGGCTGATGTTCCCCGCAGAAATCCCAAAATAAATAGATGACACATTTATTTTTTTCAAAAGTAACAAGCTATCAAACTATACATTAAGTTTCATCACTCTCCATCAGATAGAGTCAGACAATGGTCATCATCGAACTCCATCAAGACATTCACCTACAGCAAGTGATGTACATGTATCAAGCTATACACCAAGTGTCCTCATGAATTAGAACTAAAGTTATTGTGTTCCAAAGCATTAATCTACATGTATGTTTAAACCAGTTGTCCAATACATAATGGCACAGGGTCAGTTGCACAAAACTAAGTTATTTTAACGATCTGTTAAACCCTAACGGACCTATATCTTTGTAACGTGTTGTTTGATAACTTTCCGTTAAATTTACTATATAAAACACTGTATAGAATACTTTATTTTTTCCATTAAAAATATTAGCATAAATCTGTTGGAAATATTTGCACCACTTAATGTTTGGGGCCTTTATTTCCAGCAACAGTCTTTCTTTAACGGATCGTTAAAAGATAACGGAGCTTTGAGCAACCGGCCCCAGGGCTTTTAGGAAAGCATTGTGTTGCGTTCAAACGTACTACTTGTATAAGTATAAGCCAAACCAGTGTAAGTACTCTTACCTCAGCCTTGAGAGTTAATTGCGCATGGGACCGGGTAGCGTCATATTCTTTATTCGGTTCTCGCACACTTTCGTTAACATTGGTACTACATGACCTCGATATTGTAATGATGTAACTTACTGCGTACTGAGCATGTTGTTTAAACCAACCTGTTCAGACGGCCAAGATGAACTGGTTTAAAATAAAAAGACCGGTCGCAAGCTGAGTTTTTTAAACCCATTTATTTGCCCTGTATTGGCTGAACAGAATTTTATTGGCAGAGTTTTAATTTAAAGTATTCAACTCGATATCATCAAAAATCTTTAACATTGAAAACACGAATAATTTGTTTATTTAAATCAACATTGATGCTAAATAAACAAACACATACTTATGGAAAACAGCTACGGATTTATTTAGGCGATGTTTCGAAGAGTATTCTCTCCACGTTTTCAAGCTAATACAGTGTAACAAAATTGATGTGATCTTACTGAGAAAAGATGGGCTTACAGGGCTTGCCACGAGACGCAATTCACCAAGCTGCACGCTGCATTTTTTCCTTAAATTTGATTGGCTGTTACTTGCCACTCCAGTGAGGTAGTGTTACCGTACTAAAAATACACTTTAGACCTGAACGTCATGACTGGTTTTCCTACGAACACCAGTAACAAACGCGTGATAATCGAGTCTGAAGTAAAGAATGCTTACGTCTGGCATTTGTCATTCACACTAAATGAACACGTTTAAAACTATTATATTTATCGGTATTTCTTATTTTATCAGAACCTTGTTTTTATTCCATTGTGCAGTCATATAATTTTCAATCTAAGCGTAATAATGACAAAAGGAAACCTGATTGCCCTATCTACATTTATGTTGTGAGGTGAAGAAATCCATGGATATTGGTTTTAAAGAAGATTCCGAAGAGGATGACATAACTATTACTATGAATGTCCGAAAAAGAAAGTGATGGTCACACAAGTGTACTATCACTATCTAAAAAAAGAATTAAAGAATTATATATTACAAACTCTAAACAGCTCTGTCATTATTTGACAAAAGTATCCAGGCAACAAATTGATTTTAAATTGAAACAATGTTACAAAAAATGTGTACTTACGCAAACATCATTTTGCTTAAGCAATTTTTTTGGCTCGCCTTGCTCGGCCAAACCTAAATTTATTCGTGGTTAGCCCTGGGCCTGGGCTTTTGATATCCAATATTTAGGACAAATTATATTTTACTATTGATGTACCGTTTTAGCCCTAGTTCTAGCGAGAGACTCAAAGAACGAGGTTAGACATATTGCAACAAACCAAACGGTATGTAGACTGGAATAACCAGACGCTAGAAAAATGCATCCGATTGAGATTGCTGGCTTATTTCGCGTAACATAACTGATTTGAAATTTGAGTAAAAATCGGAAACCATTGAATGAAAATCAGTTTATATACATTCATATTACAGTATTGTAGGAGTTGCAACCCACTTAGCGATTTAGCGTCTGAACTCTCTGAACAGGCTACATTTTTTTTACTATACATGTAGTATTAGGCCTACTGTTTGATTCGTCCTAACTTTTAAACGGATTTTGTCGATTATGAACAACCTACTGAATAATTGTTATTAAAATCTTACCTGTGTGTTTGTAATGAACTCCCGTTAAATAAAATCCATCGCACAACTAATTATCACTACTATGAACACAAGTTCTCTCGTGAAAAATTAGACTATTTACTTGTAATTTCGACCGAGTAGAAATGTCAACAATGTCTCGTCACGTGTTGGACGAATCCAATCTACCTGGTCAACATTGACAGGTAGTTTGACAGCCACGTGCTGTAATCAAAACATACCGCGATCATTCTGATCAGGTGCGCTTGGGCGACGAAAAATATCAATTGAAGGCAAATACATAAGAGATTTATATGGAAACCATTCAGTGCCGGACTGGTGGGCCGAAGGCCCACTTGCCATACCTGTGACAAGGCCCACGAGCAAATGGCGGGCGAAGCCCGCCTACGAGCGCCGCAGGTGCGAGGCGCTCGAGGGAGGTCTCCCCCCAGAAAATTTTGAAAAATAGACAGCCGCAAACCCATTTTCCAAGCACCTCAGGCCAGAGCAGCGGATGGAGATATATGGTGACCTGCGAGCACTTTAATCACACATCCTCGAATACGAATAGTCAAGTATTCTGCTTTTCTTTCCTTTCCTTTCCCTGTTTCCTCTCCTCCCCTCTTTTACTACCTTTTCTTTTTCTTTTTTTAACTTAGGCCCATATTTTTTGTTCGGCTTAGGCCCACTTGCCATTGGCAAGTGGGCAAGTGGGCAAGTGGGCCCAGTCCGGCACTGAAACCATTGATCGCCAGTCTATCAAATTTTATTCACAATGATATATCATTGATTGCACGGATATTCTTAAAAAATATGGTCATATATAAACTACAAATATATCCTATTTTCTATATGTTATAAATAATTTAACAAGGAACATGAAGCGAACCTCCGACGTCTCTGAGTGTATTTTTAATTTGATCGCATTCTTTCGATCGAATAATAACCGCTTCCGTAATATCTTTAAGCGTGTTGCAGCTGCACTCAAAGTGCCTATTAGCTGGGTATATAATACCACTAAGCCCGTAAGACCCCGTAAGAAGCGGAACACTAATTCCCGATTCGACAGTTTCGACCGAAGTGTGATCAGGGAAACTATCCATAGTCTGTATAGAAAGGGTCAATATGTAAGTACAATTATGTCCTAGATTCCAGGGGGTGGGATGGCCTATAGTGGTCTAGAGTGCCGCGCTTCGACCTCTAGCTGGCCGGTCACCTCTGGCTTGCGGCTGTGGTTTCGAGCCCTTGTGTGAGCGTATGTGGCATGGAGATAGGGGCGCCTTCTCAACCTCGTGGGTTTCCTCCGGGCACTCCGGTTTCCTCCCACTGCTAAAGACCCCTACGCGCAAGCGAATTATTGAAATAAAATTAAACCATATGTTAGTCACGAAATGACCTAGTTGTGTTGAGTGGATGTTAAACCCAATTTCCCTCCCTCCCTCTCCCTAGATTCCAGATATATTATTCAAATACGCTACGGATGCTTACGACTGGCCACCCGATCTATTCATCAGATTTGATAATTGTTCTTTATTTCTTGTTATGTCTATTGGTAAGTGCAGGAGGATCGCACTACCCGCAAAACAGAAATCGACAAGATAAACTTGCGGACAAGACGTACAACATACATACATGTATAGACCCTAGACGAGGTGTATTTTTATATTTTTTTTAAAAAACCATCTCAGTTAATCCAATATCTTATTTTAAATATATGTAATTTTGGACAATTAATTTTAGAAAGTTTGAATTTAGAGGGGCTTTAAAGAAATAAAATACAATCTTCAATGATTGAACACATAATATTATGGTTTCATTTTTAAATTTTATCCAGTTCTCAACCAGACGACTCTGTTCTATATTAAAAGAAAAGGATATATTAATTTCACAAACCCACCTCCAAAGGCTGTTAAAAGAAATCGGGTTTAAGTTTTACAGTTCACATGGCAAGCGCTTCGCCAAAGAAACAACTGAGATTGTGACAGCCAGGCACAATTACTTGCGAAATGTAGCCAAATACAGGTATTATAGACTTTCACTTACGGGGCTAATAACGGAATACAAAAATAAAGGATCTAACCTGAATGTCGTTTAGTTCACAAATAGTTTGATATATAAGCATTTATCCGCATGTTTAACCATTAGTATTAAATATCTTGGTAATGTTTGAAAATACAAAAAATGTTAATAAGAAAGCATCATTATGATAAAAATCTAGAATTAAATTTTATGTTTTCATGTTCTTTTTTTAATGTAGAAAAGAGGGATATGAAGTAGTATATCTGGATGAAACCTGGCTGAATGCAAATCATTGCAAACATGGCGTTTGGACGGAGAGTCGAAAAGGTAAAACCAAAATTTTAATTAAATGCAAAATATGTTTTGGGTTTAGATATATATTCGAACAATATTTAATATGGGACATTGTTATTTTTCCAGGCCCCATTGGTGTATTGCGTCCAGATTGTTCGGACTACATGTGGGCGGTGCATTCCTGCCGGAAAGGGCAGTCGCCTGATAATTCTGGACGCAGGGTCATCGAACAGGGGATTTATCCCAGAGGTAGGCAGGGTATTTCGCTCGAAGACGAAATCGTCCGACTATCACGACGAAATGAACGGAAAGTAAGTAGATCTCCATTTTTTTATTTGCGTGTTATCATACATTCGAAAACTACTCCTATAAATTATTCCACAATTATTTGTTTTTATTTCAGATATTCCATTGACTGGTTTGAGAATACGCTACTGCCATCTCTTCCCGAACCAGCTTTGATTGTGTTAGACAATGCACCATATCATAACATTAAATCATCATCCTCATATTACCCCAAAACAAACAACAAAAAATCTGAAATAGCTCAGTGGCTCACCAATCAAGGGGTAGAATTTATACCATCCGAAACAAAGGTAAACACCCCTTTCAATTACGCTGTAATGGGTATAGTTTCATAAATAAATAGAAAACATGCTAAACCCGGTTGTGGTAATACCTCGATGTTACAGAACAAGACAATACGTTTTAAAAAATACACTTATTTTATATATTTTCACAGGCATCACTATTAAAACGAGTGGCAGTTGAGAAGCCAGCCCAAGAATATGAAACCGACCGATTGGCCAATTATAACGGTCACTTGGTCTTGAGACTGCCAGTTCGCCACTGCGAATTAAACCCGATCGAACTTATTCAAGGTGACCTTTTTAATCTAAAGAAATATTCCCACTATCAATCATACTAAAATAACATGAATTATACTCGACAAACTATAAAAAAAACCCCACAAGCTTGCATAAAGTAAAGCATTTTCGTTAGCCTATTTACAAATTGAGTCTCGGTGCTTCCTTTTTAAGCAATATCAATCCCTTGCAAATTACAATATTGTGGAGATGCTTCTCTAATATCAGTTTAAAAAGATTGTTCCGTTTAGTTCAGTATTTACAAAGAAATGAAATAAAATTGAAATGGGGTTTATCGTCCTACTGTTCTGCTCCGATAGGCTAATTAAGACAGGCATATGCCATACAGTGTGCTATGTGAGAAATTGTGCCTGGACAGCGGCACTACAGTCTACTCTTATATCGAATCCCAACTGTTAAGGTATCTTACGTGCACTCCAATGCGTCACGGGACCTCGGTTTTTCGTCCCATCCGAACGACTAGACAGATGTCCTTGTCAGTCTCTGAGTCCTGCTTTACTGACGGGGGTGGGGGGCACGCCGGAAGATCTGGATGAATTTTCTCGGTCAATGCAGGGATCGAACACCTGACCCCAAGGAAAGCGAGCCAGCGTCTTGCCAGCATTGCAATATTTACAAAGATGTGTGGAATTGAAACTCCATAAGTGAAGCTAGTAAGAATAAGACCGGCGCTATTCTGTCGTCGGCAAACAGAAACTGAGGTAATTTTTTTTTAATAACCCAATTGAGTCAAGTCGGGAGGTATTTTAATGTTAATTAATCAAACTGAGTATATTATAATATACCGTGTGTCAAGCCGTGAACAATTTGATAGTTGCAAATGACGCATCGTTACTATAAACTGATCTATACATTTATATCTCGACAAATGATGTGTCATGTTTGTTTTAGAATAAATTTGTTCCATTTAAGAGGTTATCGAAAGTGACTGCAACTCTTCGAATATGTGGTTTATATTATGTTGAGTTTTTTTTTAAAAAAAAGATTTGGGCTTATACTTCTTTTGTATTTTTTTTAGCCCAAGAAAAAGACTACGTGGCGAGAAACAACTCGACGTTCAAAATCAGAGATGTGGATAAACTTTATCAAGAGGCTAAAGAAAGGGTTACGCAGGGGGATTGGGAAAGAGCCTGCTTGCACGTCATCAATGAGGTGGAAAACAAATTTTGAGAGGTCGATGGCGTGCAACAGGAACTTTCACCAATAATAATTTGTTTAGGGAGTGATTCTGAAAGTGTGAATGAAAGTGAAAGTGATATGGATGTTAGTGCCGAGAATGTGGGTGAGCGTGCGTTGATTGGAGATAAGAATGACAGTGTGTTAAACATGGACGAGAGTAGAGTGCTTGGGGGTGCAAGGGAAAAGGTTGTTGAATGTGTCGATGACAGTGTGACAAAGATGGATGAGAGTAGAGTGCTTGATGTGGTTGGGGATGCAAGGGAAAATGTAGCTGGATGTGTTGATGATAGTGTGTGTAAGGTATGCGGCGCTGCGGAACCACCACTGGGTGATTCTGATAAGGATGTGGAATGGGTTGGTTGTGATTTGTGTGATGAGTGGTTGCATGTCGTTTGTATTGGTGATAGGGTGGAGGAGGGTGCAAATCATTGTTCATTCTGTGAATATAAAATATATAATCCATAATTAACCATCTTTAAATTTATTGTAAATACTTATCACGCCATCGCCCCATAATTGTAAATATCCTGTACATATGTTAAATATTAATATACATATATATATATTATCATTTTATATATCATATTAAAGATAATCATTTAAGGCCCGTAAAACGAGTGTACCGGGTAGTTGTTTTTGTCGCCTGTGTATTCAAAGAAACGTGATTATCCCATCCGAGCCGCTATAATCAAATAATTAAAACAAAATATTTCAAAAGGTAAAGCTTTAAAATTTGTAGAGATTTTACTAGAGTAGAAGATGTAAAAGTAAAAGACGGTAACAAAATACAGGAGGAATACGGGGAGTTATTTGCGAACGCTCAAACTCAAAGCCAATTGTCGTAAATGTACTTGTTGTCGTAAAAGTACCCAGAGGCGTTTCGATTTTTTATGCTGACACCCCTAAATACGAAATGAAATATACCACAAAGTGACGTAACCAGCTTCCATATTGAATTGGTGTTCGTCTTGGATAAGTTTTTATTTCAATTTTTCACGAGAGAACTTGTGTTTATAGTTGTGATAATTAGTTTTGCGATGGATTTTATTTAACGGGAGTTCATTACAAACACACAGGTAAGATTTTAATAACAATTATTCAGTAGGTTGTTCATAATCGACAAAATCCGTTTAAAAGTTAGGACGAATCAAACAGTAGTAGCTACTTTTAGTATAAAAAGCAAGAATTTCAAATTTTGGAAGAAAGTCAAAACATTATTTTTTCTATGCCTTTTGCTCAATAGGTTATTAACTCACTAACGATCATGGGCATTATTTCTCTGTTTTGCTATTGTTGTATTGACAATGGGAAGCTCTTTTCCAACGTTGGAATTGAGGTTGAAAATGATATTTTTGCCAATTTCTCAGCTGGCAATAGTGAATTATAGGATTATTCTTTAACAAGGTAGGACTGTTTATGGATATCATCTATCTATTTTAAGGCATTATTAATAACATTTAAAAATATAACTTAAAGTGACAATCCCGAATTAAACCTAGGCTTAAAAATAAAAGTCTAAGAATGTATGAAAATAAAACGCCAAAATATAGGGGAATGGTGTATTTACCTTGTCTCAAAATTTCAACTCAAAATATTGAGTCGTATGGACGGGAACGCCAAAACTGCTTATCCGGACACGTAACCCTTTTAAGATTTCGGGTCAATTGTTTCGGTGGGTGACCTTATAACCGATTACAGTTACTTGAGAGGGTTTTGAAGTGAATAACCCATGTTCCGTACTTGATTGAGAAAGGCAAATTTCAACTACACATTATTTTTATAAAAAAAATGTTTGGTTTTAAAATCAAGATACCACAAAATACACCTTGGGGCACCGGTCTCAAATTCCAGATGAAGACTGACAGTAGGGGTTTCAGGTCACGTGACTTAGTGTGAAATAGAACAGCCAGCAGCCAAATATAGCCCACTTCAATCTACGATTCTTAATTACTATTTTATGTAAATGCATTACTAACAATTGTATTTCAATAGTTTAATATCAATCTCAATATCTGCAAAGATTCAGGCTAAAAAAGTATCGGAATGTAAGCGAAATTACCGTTTGTTTACAAGAGATGCTTGCGGGAGAATACCGCGCTGACGTCACACGGCCCGAGATTTTCCATTGCTACGATTCGCTTCATTGGTGAATCCGATCGTTAGTTTCCAGGGAATTTTCATATAGAACCAATCAAACGATAGATAGCATTTTTGTGATTATCATTGTACATGATACCTCGAGATCGGACAATTAGAGCTGTAGAAAATGGAATTTATCTGTTTTGATGACTGAAAATTGCTAAATTTCGACTAAATATAAAAAAAAATTCTTGAGGTATCATCCAGATTATAAATATTTGACATATTATCATTCCAATTATTACGATTGTAATAAATTGTAGTTGATAATAACGATCGGATTTCAGTTTTAAAATTAGTACTATATATAGCGATTTCAAGGGGAAATACTTATACATGTACCGCTTACGACGTCACTCAAATATGACTAAAAAGCACTTATTTTGGTGCCGTGCTACGCATTGACTGGTAGTGGTATAGAGCCACAACAAAACACATACTTAGAGCAGTTTGATTACATTATTGACGTCAATCTCGAATTTTAAAATTCCATAACTTTGGATCTAATTAGAACAGGGATGTCACTAACTTTTCAAGTAACAGGAAATTTTGGTAAAGTAAGCGGCAGCAAATTTTAAGAGTCGCATATCCAAATCTACAAACAAACCAACCCGTTGCGATTGCGTTATGGCTCATGATCCCACAGGCGCCGTACGAATGAAAAGGAGTTTTTTTTTCCAGAAGTTAGGCCTAAAATAAACTTGTGGTGCATGCTGAACATTTCTATTTCAGATTGTTAAATACCTACATGGGAGATGACTTTAATAGATACCCTTTTTTTTTAATATCCTATATTTGTTAATAATATTTATATTATATCAAAAATAAAAGTAAGACAAGCATGTACAGCAATGTAGAAAAGGCTAGGTTATTACACTAAAACTATTTCAAAATCGTTCTTGTCGGACACATATATATATTTACCGAAAATAAAGGGGCTTCAATTTTATCGTCATTTAAGAAGACGGATTCCGACTATAATAAAAAAAAAACCTGTCAACAAAATATCATATGTAATACAAATAGATGCCCGTCGCTATTTTTCAAAATTAATTCCTCTACGGTATTCAAATTTGCGTCTGCAATAATATTCCTACAAAATAAGAAAACGTGCCCACCCGTATATCTACGCCAAAGCATTCCTCTCAAATTTCGTGTCTTCGTTTAGACGACAGAACACGAAGGCAATACGTCAGTGCTGCGAATAGTTCGTGATGTCAAAAGATTGTTTGTCTTCTTTATAAAATAGTAATTTAGATTTCCATCGGGGAACCATCGACGCCGGTAGGAATGCAGCCATGCTCACCATGTTATTGTTATTTGCTCACGTGACACCTTTTTTCCCGCCAAGATGAAACCTCCTAGATAGGCATTTTGCAATGCGAGCGGCTCGTTGGAAGTGCCAGTTTAGCCGTGTTTCTAGTTTGTTAAAAGGAGAATAATTAAACTGGTGTGTTATATCTGATAACAGTGCGTACATCGAAGGGAATCTTTCGTATGATAACAGCCGACGGAGTATTTTGTTGTCCAGTGAATCGAAAAGGATTAAAATATTGGGTGTCGTTTGGGAACGCGTGCTCTCTTCCTACACAGTACGAGAAGGGAAATGGTTCTAGCTAAAAACAAAGTTTATGTTGACATTAAGAATGAATGAAAAATACAAATTTCGCGAAATAGCCATGTAGCTGGGCAATCGGACGTACATCTTGGCGTTTCGAAATTAAATTAGTTTTATTTTATTAAAATTAAATTACTGATTTTTTTTAGCTGAAAAGTAGCCGGAAATTGAGCTAATGTAAACGGCGAAATTTGCCGGTTGCCGGCTTCTAATGACATCGCTGAATTAGAATATTTTGATGAAATAAAATGTATATTTTCATAAAATATTTAAAATAATTTTTTTTCTCTCATTTGAAACTTTGACCTGAAACCCCTACTGACAGATTTAAGTCGTTTGAAAACGTATCATAAATACTGAAGTAGTTGCTCGGCCCTTGACTCGAATATTTTAAGGGATTTTAACACAAAATTAAGCAGTTTTATTCCCAAACCTGAAAACAAATATCGAGATTATCCCTTTAAAAATATGAAATTGTAGCTTTTTTGGGGGGGATAATAGATCATATATATTCATGTCATTCAGCTAGGCCTGTACTATATAATCAATCATATAATAATATAGTATTTTATTAGTTTACTCCCTGCCACTGCTAGTGCCGTGGCGATACTAAATTAAAATTTCTGGTAGGCCTGGTAAATTCTAATCTAAATTAGAGTGTACCAAGCTCAAGGGCAGTTAACTCTGTTTGGCTTAATATTTGGTCCAAAAACACGTCATGAATTCATGCGAAAAAGTAGCTATCGAATTACGCGGGATCGTGGCTTTGTTTCTATTGGCGGATGATTGAATTTGGCGGGAGATGGTAGGGAGAACGTTGGGTTTGTAGAATATAACATCCAGACGCATAATAGGTGAGTGGAACAATTTTTTCTGGAATTTTAAAAAATTAAAATATTTTTCATTTCTTTACCTATGCATATTCCAACCTAATTTTACAATTTCTTGAGACTCTAGAACATATTCTCTTCATAAAAAAATAAAAATCGAATTGTCATGGACGTATTCATGCCTTAAATTGAGAATTAAAAAAAAAATACATCAAATAACGGTACATTGAGATAAACCGGATGTTGAATATCCAACATGGCTGCCCACATGGCGAGCGCTGTATTATTTGTTGTCATTCTGTAAAAATGTGTTTATAATGCCTGTATAAATTGATAGCTTACACCATCATAACCATGACTTGGGAAAAAACTACCTATGTTTACCATATATTAATGATGTAATTTTAGGCTTAATATTATTATTATATCGATAGAGAATGGACAGAAATCAACCCGAAAAAGCCGAAGAAATTTCTGTCTCCGATTCAGAGACCCAAGCACCAGAGGCATTAGTTTTTAAATTAGTTTTGATGAATAATTTTATTCAGAAATGTTCCTAATATTATACTATATATATTGTTATCATTATATATTAATAACCAACAGTTAATATTTTTGTTCATTTTTTGTTTGTTCATTTTTTGTTATTTTTGTTTGTTCATTTTTTGTTATTTTTGTTAGTTTTTTAAAGTTATTTTTGGCATAACAGAACAGTGGGAAGGAATCCTACTTACAGATAAGTTGCATGGCTTCTATTTTATTTATTTTTTAATTTATATATATTTATTATTATTATGTTTTATTATTTTATTGTTACAAATGTATGTGCACAACAATAGTCAAATAGTCATGAAATATAATATGTATCTTGGTTCCTAGTTTTGCAGATAAGTAGCATTCTTGACGTTCATTATATCAAAGCTTCAGTCTTAGGCAATGTTGTTTTTTATTGAAATTTTGTAGACATAATGTAGGCCTATGATTTTATTTTTTTAAATTTATTTTCAGGCACTGCCATAATAAATCAGGAATTAATAATACTCTCGTACAAATTTATATTTCATAAATGTACATGTATATTTTCTCTCTTTTGTTAAATTTAAATAAATTAAACTTTTAAATAAATTATATTGCATGTATAATGTGTTTTAATGTTTAAATTCAGATTACAAGTGGTAGGGTCAATTGCCCAACCTCATAGGTTTTCTCTGGAGTCCTTATTACTTAAGACCCCTACTGACAAGCAAATTTAAATTAATGAAATAGGATAATGCTGTATGTTAGTCCCAAAATGACCTAGTCGGAGTCAATTGGAGTTAAAACCCTCTCTCCATATCCTTCTTCCCTATCTCCACATCCCTGTTTCTTACCCCCTGCTTGGAATGCATTCATTTGGATTTGTGTGATGGGAGTAAATGTTCAAAATGCGAAATAACAAAAAATCGTCAAATTCAAGCCGCCCCTTGCTCACTGATAACCACTTATTCTGCAAAAAGAGAGTCTTATTTTTGATCTGAATGATTGTGAATGTAATAAGGAGTAACCAAATTGCTATTCTACAAAGTTTCATGTCAATTTATCGAAAAAAAATAAATTTATATGGTGCTAAAATCAAATAACCACTTTTTGGACCATTTTTCGATTTCGGACTGAAAAAAAAAAAATATGAAAATTTTATATTAAAAAAAGTATGAGTCCGATTTTAAAAATTTAAACTGTTTTAAAATTCTAATGTCCGGCGGGTTGTTTCTGTGAAATTTCAAGGCAATTGCTCAAAAAATAAAATTTGGTTGGTACACTCTATCTAAATATTGTTGCGACAAAACAACGTAATTAGAAATCATACTTACAAAATACAAAACATTGAGTAAAGTTAGTGTGTTTTTTGAACAACTAAACCCACTACAAGCCATATCGAAAAACCTGTCTTTGTTTTTATTAGGTCGTAGAAAAATTATCAGTCCAACAAATTTTACTTCACGATGTCTGCTCCGTCCATTTACCCAGAGTTATGATGCTTAGTTTCGTATTCCAGCAAAACATTTCATTTGTATGCTTTTTTATATTTGTGAGATCAATTATCGTACATTTATCAGTTATCTTTTAACATGTTTCAACCATACTAGAAAAAAATTCATCTTGCTCTGCAAAAATTACTTTCTTTGAGAATTTCATAAACTTTTCCATTATTCAAGCATTTATGTTTTCGTAGTAAAGGGAAGTAACTATTTCTTTACTGGAAACTTGTTAAAGACGGTAACCTGAATATTTAGACGAAACATGTTAGACAAAAACTATAGTAGTTTATTGCAAATTACAAGATGACAACAGAAGATAATATACAAAAGCATGGAGTTCTAATTACTCCTTGCCAACAAATGATTGCTTCTTGCTCGGGAGCCTTTCTTACATCATTTTTTGGTGAGTCAAAATTAAAAAATTCACTGATAGTAGTGATAGTGATTGGAAAGAAAACCCAAATTTAAGCACATATCATGTACATAATATTAATATGTATGTCATCATGCTGTTTACACTCAATGACAGAACAAAGGACAAATTTTCGTCAACTTATAAAGCTATGAGTATCTAATTGATTAGCATATGGCAAAACCTAAATAATATTGTAACAGACTGGCAATTAATTGTGACAAAGAGAAAAAAAAAATCAACCGCCATGGGCCCATAATGAAGATGTACATAAGCCTACATTACCATAAGCTCCTATAGGGAGGATTTGGTCCAAACAGCAATGGGGGGTTGGGATGGCCTAATGGTCTAGAGTGCCGCACTTCGACCTCTAGCTGGCTGGCCATCTCTGGCTTAATAATAATATCTTTATTTCAAAAGGGTGAACAATCTAGGTCCGATATGTATGGACCTTTCTGACACGTTGTGCCCTTTATAACAAAAACAATAAAAATAACAAATATAACAAAGGTTATCAATTGAAATGAACATTTAACATAATGGCTTACATATCAATCTTGCATCAATTATGTACCGTGTGGCACATGTATCACCGATAGTATTAGTAAAATGATGATTTAGGTTTGAAACATATTTTTAGTAACAAGTCTTCGAAAAGAATGAACATTTCTGCAATTTGTTTTTGTGGTTTCAGGTAAATCATTCCACAACTTTGCACCTTTATAACGCAAACTATTCTTAATAATATCTAAATTCGGTCTTAAGAGGGTCAGCCAAGAATTAATACTGCTATAACAAGTCTTATAATTCAATAATAGATTAGATAAATAACTTGGACAAACATTGTTAAGTATTTTATATATGAATATAAGTTTGTTTAACTTATGTCTTGACTCAATATTCAGCAGCTTCCATTTCCTCAGAAACGGGGGCAGGTCATTAGAATGTTCTTGATCAAAAATGAGTTTGAAGGCACGATTTTGTTGACGCTGTGGTTTCGAGCCATGGTGTGAGCGTATGTGGCATGGACAGGGGCGCCTTCTTAACCTCGTGGGTTAACTTCGGTTTCCTCCGACTGCTAAAGTCCCCTACGCACAAGCGATTTATTGAAATTAAATTAAACCCTATTTGGGTCCCAAAATGACCTACATGTAGTTATGTTGAGTGGATGTTAAACCCAATTTCTCTCTCTCCAAACAGCAACATTAAAGTCTATATACCTCAGTTTTATATTCCATCCAAATAACTAGTTGCTTCCCATTACCCCCTTAACACACACACACACACTTTCTGCACCACTGACAATGGGAAATAACGCTGAAAAGTTTGGGTCAACACAGGGATCAAACCCTGTATCTCCTGATTAGTGAGCCACGGACAAGGGGGGACCATGCCAGGCTAGGATTAAACCCTGGGCTGCCCAGTAGGTGAACAAGCCCTTAACTGAGTCACAGCAGCTCTCTTGCACACTGATGATGACACCTGCATACCAGTTGTACACTTACAATGCCCCCTCCTCTCAAACAATAATGTATGGCGTAGGCCCATCTTCATTATACAGGTTGGTACAGAAACAGTAAGACATTAAACTCCATTTGATATTTTTTCTTTTCATTACAATATTGTCACTCCCATTAGGCATTAGGCCTACAGTATTATTTAGTCTTGGCCATTGGGGCCTATCTATTTTAATGAGAAAACTAAATAACTGTAGATGCTATGTTTAAGGTTAAATAATTGTTAGATCTTTAGCCTCAAATCCTATCTGTAAAAAAGGTTGAACTTATAAAGGCCCTTGTCTGTAGTTAAATCCTGTTACTGTTATCAATAATTATTGATATTTTCTATAAAGGGAGATAACTCCTTTTTTAAAACCATAAATGGATTTTCAAAATTCAGTATGTTCCCTTGTCCATTATGTTTTCTCCATTTTGGTTTAAATCAAAATTTCATTAATAGCATATTCTTTGCATAGGATGAAGACATCAGGTGTTTTGCCAATATTAAGTTTTATGTCATCTTCACAATTATTAGTATAAATATAGCATTTACTTGAATTTATCACAATTTTCATCTGGCCCTAAATCAATTTAGTGCAGACTTTTTGCTGGGAACTCTCTGGATTTGTGTTTCTGGTGTTATAAGCTTTCCAATGTATAGTTTGTTTATTTGGGAGGACCATGTAGTGGAATTATTATTATTATTATTATTCGATTTATATAGCGCTTCATTGTTTCTAGGCGCATTCACAATAAAACAGTTCAAAAACATGTTTGAAATACGTATGTTTTTAAGTTAGTCTTAAAGCTCTGGATGGCAGAGGACTCTCAAAGAGTTTTTGGGAGCTCATTCCACATTTTAGCTGCTCTGACGGAGAAAGCATATTCACCAGAACGCTTATTATATTTAGGGATCCTCAATATGCTACAATCACTTGCAGAACGAAGGTTGGATCGCCGGGGGGTATAGAAATCAAAGAGTTCTTTTAAATAAATGGGTGCAGTGTCAGAATAAATTGATTTAAACACATTCACAAAAGCTTTAAATTGAACCCTCGCTCGAACTGGAAGCCAATTGTGTTCGAAAGCAAGCTAGAAATTTTGACTGCAGTGCAGGCCTATTCCTGATGAACTTTCTTGGATGGTTAGAACACAGCTTTACAGCACTCAGGTTTCTTGTGCTTTACAACTGAAATGTCTAACTGTGATAATTTAGTTGCAAAGTTCAATGTCAAGGTTGCTGGAACTTTTGAACTTTGCAACTCAATTATCACAGTTAGACATTTCAGTTGTAAAGCACAAGAAACCTGAGTGCTGTAAAGCTGTGTTCTAGCCATCCATGATAATTGAGTTGCAAAGTTCAATGTCAAGGTTGCTGGAACTTTTGAACTTCAACTTTAGCTTTTCCACTACATGTATATCCGTGTTTCTGAACCTGGGGTGAATTCATCCCCAAGGGGGGAATGGCTCATGTCCAGGGGGTGAATGACCACATTCACAGTAACTCCAAAAATGGTCATATAAGGGTTGTGGAGTCCTATGAGAGGTTAAGTTGCATTTTAAGATTTCAGTTGTCAACTTTTTTGCTGGCTATTTCCAGTGTTATGCCGTTCGTTACAACATATCTTTGTGAATCTGGATTTTCAATGTTGGTTGTGATAAAAACTAAATACCAGAACAGACTGAATGTTAGAAATGACATGAGATGAGATTAGCACTCTCAAACACTGTCCCGAGAATATTTGAACTGGAAACAACGTATTTTCATTAAAAATTTGGTGATAATTGAATCTCGACTTCGATCCGTATTCATTCCATATTCAATGTCAATTTGGTCAGGGGTAGCATGCCCGTGCAAGGATCCGTGGTTCATGTCGGGTGGCTTCTATAGAAAAATTCAAATTTTCAAGTGCCTCTGAAACGCCTGGAAGAGAGCCTGAAATGGCTGGAAATCATGTTTCTGGACTCAAATTTTAAAGCATTTCTGGGGGGAGAACACCCACAGACCCTCCTCGACGGGCTTTGCGTCTACGTTGCTCTGAGTGACAGGCTTCGCCAGCCATGGCTCCGCAGTCAGTAACCTCCTCAAAACTCTCGGGGTAAATGGGTTGGTTGAGAATTTATTTAGGGGTGAGCGGTAGGGCTGTACGATATTGCAAAAAGGAACGATATCGATATTGGTATTTTTTTCAACGATATAGTTAAATATCGCGATGTAAAATAATAATGTCACTTTGCTATTAAATAAATTAAATATAAATGCATTTTAAAGCTGACAACAGTGTGAGTAAGAATTGTTTTATTCATACTAATTTAAATATAACGGCGGATGTTTAAAAAGCGTCTGCTGGCGACCTTATGTAAGAAAATTATCAAATATCATCATGTCATTCGGCAAACCTCGACAGATTCCGGTGCCCTATATCTAGACTCGGCTGTATGATGTAGTCCGCCATTTTGGAACTATTTTAAAGGACCCGGATAAACATGGTTGCCCCCAGGAGATGGGTGCCAGTCAAGTCGTCCACAAGCGAAGTCGTCCACAACCGTTGGTGGAGTCGTCCACAAGGCATTGGTGATGTCGTCAACAACTATTAGTGATGTCGTCCACAACTAAATTTGTTTATGAATTTGTTAATGAATTTGTTATTTATGGAATAAAACGATTTACTTTGTTGTTTATTTGCCGGGAGAAAGGGTGACCACGCAGAAAAAAACTATACTAATTAAAAATACATCGTGTGGACGACTCCAAAAAACGTATTACAATATCCAGAAATTTTTTTACTTTGTTGTTTATTTACCGAGAGAAAGGGTGACCACGCAGAAAAACTATACTATTTACAAATACATTATGTGTCCAGAAATTATACTAAGTCGTGTGGACGACTCCACCAACGGGTGTGGGCAGCTTAACCAGATTTTGGGACTTTTTTGTAAAAGCGGAACGTTTTCCTGTTAGAGTAAATCGGTAGTCGATAAGCCGCATCGCAAATGTATGGTCGTAGGTACATATTAATGACTATCATACATCCGAGTCTAGATGAAGGTTACGGAGAGTACCGGAATCTGTCGAGGTTTGCCGAATGATCATCATGTGCAACGGAAGTAAGTAGATGCGGTCTTCAAGTCTTGTATTGTAAGTTCAAACAGTTTAACAAATACTAAATGATCCTGACTATCTTCCATTCAAACATTCGATTGGCTGTGCTATTCCTGGCCTAACAGTGACAGTAATCTATTTATATAGATCGTTTTATTCTTGCTTTCAGAAATTGAGTTTCGTAGAGTTTTCTAAAAAATATGACAACCTATTTATAGCCTGGTAATTAGCCGCGGTAGTAGGGAATTTCAGGTGGTTAGTGGGCCGAAGCTTTACATGTTGTAACAGCTGACAATTAATTTTATTGTAGACTAAAAACAAAGTAAAAGTAGCGCATACACGATGTGCTGTACAAAACGGCTGCAGACACCGCGCAAGTGATTTCAACATTTAACGATTCTCAAAACATTAGTTTTATTATAGTTTATGGCCGTCGGCTAATTTCCACTGCTGTATAGTGTATTAATTATCTATTTTTATGATTTTTTCCCGATATTTGAAGTTTTTGGCGATATTCGATAAGCCACTATATATCGACGATATTTGGCCACATGATATCGTAGTTGGGTCTGAAAATACCATATCGCGATAAATGACTATATCGAGAATATCGTACAGCCCTAGTGAGCGGTGGGAAATGGTTGAGAAACGTGGCACTATATCATATGATTAATAATGATTATCCAAACTACTTTTAACTTTTATCTTCTTCCATTATATATGCTAGTAAGATTGTTTTTCTTTGGTTTCCCGTGAGTTTTTATACGCCCACATTGAAATGTGGTCGTATATTGCCGTCGCCCCCGTCCGTCCTTCCGTCGGTCCGGCGTCCACAAGCTATGGCCCTTGATCACTTAAAAAAATCTTGTGGACGCTCTAGAGGCCAAAGTTAATATCCGATTGACTTTAAATGTATACACAGTGGTTAAGGTCATGAGACGAAGCCTATTAATTTTCAGCGATTTCCGATAATAACTGTCAAGAGTTATGGCCCTTGGTGACTTCAGAAAATCTTGTGGACGCTCTAGAGGCTAATTGACTTTAAATTTATACACAGTGTTTAAGGTCATAAAATGAAGAAGCCTTTAGATTTTCAGCAATTTCCGATAATTACTGTCAGAGTTATGGCCCTTGATCACTTAAAAAAATCTTGTGAATACTCTAGAGGCTAAAGTTAATAACCGATTGACTTTAAATTTATACACAGTGTTTAAAGTCATGAGACAAAGAAGCCTATTGATTTTCAGCAATTTCCAATAATTACTGTCAGAGTTATGGCCCTTGATCTCTTAAAAAAAAAATTGTTGATGCTAGAGGCTAAAGTTGATAACCAATTGACTTTAAATTTATGCACAGTGTTTAAGGTCATGAGACAAAGAAGCCTATTGATTTTCAGCAATTTCCGATAATTACTGTCAGAGTTATGGCCCTTGATCTTTTTAAAAAATCTTGTTGACGCTCTAGAGGCTAAAGTTAATATCTGATTGACTTTAAATTTATACACAGTGTTGAAGGTCATGAGACGAACAAGTATATTGAGTTTCAATGAATTTAGATAACTTGAACAGCATGGAGGAGAACTTTATCAAAGCCAAACGAATTCGAATGATTTTCTGATAATTACATAATGAGTTGTCACTTTTAATCAGATTTTGGTGTATTATAAATGTTTCATTACTGAAAAAAGTAAAATATGCGACAACTCTTGTTGACTGCCTGGACGATTAAGCTGCTGTGGGCGTATGTTTCATTGTCTGGCAACCTATATTTCAACTAAAAAAAAACTTTCAATGGCTGTAAGCAAATCTATTTTGTTACAGGTTTTTATTACATGTCTGTGGTAAAGGGAGATAACATACCTTAAAGTTTAGGAATTTTAGACTATTTTAGCAACAGCTAGATGTTGTAAATCTCGCAGCTGTTGCTTCAGGAACATGGATAGATATATGCTTTAATGCTGGCACTCTATCTCCCTTCTTTTTTTCAGTCACTCCTCTTGATGTTGTGAAAATACGTCTTCAAGCTCAGAGTAAACCCTTCACTAAAGGAATGTGCTTTCTGTATTGCAATGGACTTATGGATCATATCTGTACATGCCTAAATGGTCAGAATGCACAATCTCAAAATTGGTATAAAAAACCAGGACACTTTACTGGAACTCTAGTAAGAATGTTTACACAACATTTATTGTTTGTCAGTTATTAAGCTGATTTTATGCATATTTATGAGAAGTTTTGCTTTGATCAATATCTACCTCTGTATTACCAAATTGATACTGAGATGCAAACATGTAGGTAAAACACTAAAACAGACGTTAAATACATTCACATAAAACACACTATAGATTTACATTGCATGCAGGAAATATTAATTATAATTACTCTCTAACCCCCACCACCTGTCGATAGCCTACTCATTAGGAACAAAAAAAGAAGCCTTGTAACAGTTCAAATTGCTACAAAAATTGGTTAATCTATTATCTATAGTACTCTTACATATATCTCATTGAAAATGTTAGAAAATATTACAACTGCTAATCAATAGTTCCAAATTTCTTAAACTGCTATTCAACTAAATTAAAGTAATTTGTACCCTGTATTTTCCCTGGAATGCAGCATCATGTGTATCGTTTGCTCTTCATCAAATTCTGTCATGTTTCTTTTGCATGCATTCCAATGAGTACCCAGAGAGGTCTTGCTATTTTTAATCATCCAAACTACAAACTGCCATCCCTCTGTCTTGCGCCACTTGCAAAGGGGGAACCAGGCTACACCAAGATCATACCAGGTACATGTACCTCCTGCTTAATGCATCAGAGCATACTCGGGGAACCAGAGTCCCTTTGTACAATGTAGATACTGCAACCTTTAATTTCAGGATGCATTTGTGAAGATATCAAGAACAGAAGGAATATCATCATTATGGAGTGGATTACCTCCAACGCTGTGAGTTAGAGAGCGCATAAAACAATAAAACACTGTATAATCTTTACAACAATTTCACATCAATCTGATTAAAATTATTTGATATCCTTGTGTCGGATGCCGTGTCGATATATTGCTGTGTCAAATGCTCTAAAACACTTAATTCGATTAATAATTTTTAGATTACAACCTTAATCCGGTTGATTGGCGTGTGATGTCACAGGGTCTATATATACTCTAATGTTTATTTATATCTAAACAAAATATGTTTAAGGCAGAAGCATTATTGCAAGCAAAATTGTTATAGATTTCAAGCTTGTAAATGAAAATTTTTATAGTGTATTTTAAAATGTCACATTATCTTTGTGTTATTGCAAGTTGTGGAAATTCTGCGTCTGAATTTGTAATCATGAGAATATAATTTGTAACTGCATTTGAATGGTAAGCTGAATTTTTATTCGGCTCTATCAAAGTTTTTTCGGGTTTATTAAGTTCAAATAATTTGGGTGTGGGGAGTGTAAATTGGATATATATAATATGTACTTCGAGCTGGTATGCTTTTTGCACTTGGTAATCATAAATAGAACATTTATCCATGTTGGGATAATAAGCTGAATATCCTTTTCAATGTCTATTCACGTTTAACAAGTTAAAATATATTTTAATTCAAAAATGAGAAAAAAACGCCCTCTTGAATTTATATGTTTATAGTAAACCTACTCAAGAACCATCAATAAAAATTTCAGCCGAAGCCATTCAGTCCCACATCGATTGTTTGCACATTCAGCGAAAAATCTGATCTCTGATTATTTGGGACCAGATTTGGAATCAGCGTATAGGTTTACATATAACTATCAAATTTCAGCTTGATACTTTAAGTAATTTGGAAATTATTGACATTTAAACACCAGTTTAGAAACACCCCATTTAGAAAAATCTACAAAACTTTAATAGTCAGAATTAAATTTTTGGGAAAATATTTTGGATCCAGAGGTTTCATAATAGGCTGGTAGGAGACACTCCGACCTTGGGTAAAAAATCCAAAATAAATGATTTTTGCTTTTTTGTAAGGAGGTATGTATCTAGTACCCACAGAAAAAAATCCACTGCAATCTACCTTGGGCAATTTTTTTTATTGACAATTTAGTTTTGGTTTCCCACCTCAAAATGAATGATCCTTGTAAAACACATTATTTAGATTATCCCCAACTTTACGCACTCTAAATGTGTTATCAAATTGCAAGTTACCATAAACACACTCAACACGGTGTTTTTATTTTTAAAAATATTATTAACGCAACTATTTATATCCAACATACTCGATGAACTGTCATTAAATTGTGTGCTGACGCGGATGGGTGATGGCTCAGTTTTTGTTGACTTTGTGGTGCTGAGTAGCAGGAGTTTGGTTAAATTTCGAAAACAATTGTTTGAGATTGCATTATGTGTATGATAAAGCACGAGACTGGGGTTATGTTGGGGAAAGAAAGACTGAAGAAAATGACCAGGGAAAGAAAAACCAAGGCTGACAGTCCAAGGTTTTTCTGTCAAGGTTTTTTTCTGAAGTTTTTCTTCCTAACATAACCGAAGTCAATGACTTTATCTTGCTTATACTACGTCTATGTTTACACGCAAAATGAGAATATCACAGAATTCACGTAAGAAAAATGTATTTTGACATTGAATACCCCTACCCCCTCCATAATCTTAGTAATAGAGTTTAATACCTCCCAACTTCGATCGTTCTGTAACATTATATCTGGAATTTGTTATTAAGACACGTATTTTGACCTTGAAAAACCCCCCCCCCCCCCCAATCACGGTAATAGAGTTTATAAACACCCAAATTTGATCGTTTTGTAAGCGGAGTAAATATGAAATTGTTCTGTAAGCGAAGTAAATATAAATGTGCCAGAAAATTATTTACATATTTGAAAAGAGCAATGAACGTGCTTTTCAGTGATATGTAACATTATATCTGGAATTTGTTATTAAGACACGTATTTTTACCTTGAATACCCCCCTCCCCGAAATCACGGTGATAGAGTTTATAACCACCCAACTTTGATCGTTCTGTAAGCTAAGTAAATATGAATGTGCATGAAAATTATTTACATATTTAAAAAGAGCAATGAGTGTGCTTTTCAGTGATATGTAACATTACATCTGGAATTTGTTATCAGCTACCGAAAATTGTGGATTTTATAAGTCGAATGGACACAAACACCAAGACGTCTGTAACTTTTTTTGCCCAAGGCGGATTTTGGAGGATTTTTTTCCTGAAGTTGTACTCACCAAAATCTGAAGTTCTCCTACCAGCCTATAATGCAACACTTCCATAAAAATATAAGTAAAATTGATGACGGCTAGACAAACTTTATCTAAAAGTAACTGTCTTTTACTCCAAATGAAGTCATGTCAAATAACACTTGCAATATCTGTTATCATTTACATAATTGTATAATGTTTCACAGGAAAAAAATTATTTTATTTAGCTTGTATGAACGTTTCAGATCAAATTATTGAGCCATTTGGAAATCACTAAGTTCTCAATCAAATTTCTAAATACTGCCATTAAAGTGTGGTCACCCCTCTCTGTGGTCAACAGATTGTCATTTATTATGCGATCTTTATAAAAAAACTTTATATATTATTTGCATTAGGTGAGACAAAGAAGCCTGTTTTAAATTCCAAAATTATTTCGGATAATAAATCCAAGAGGATTTGCCCATTATTTGGAACATTTATAAAGATTGTTGATTTACCATTTGTTACTATTGTGACTATTTTCAGTGTAATGGCAGTACCAGCTACTGTTGTATATTTTACATGTTATGAGCAACTCAAGGGTGTTCTTTTATATAGAGATGGTAATGTTAGTGATTGGTGGAAACCAATAATAGCTGGAGTTTTGGCTAGAAGTAAGTGAAATGTTCTGAAAAATTACACAGGGGCGTAAAAACAGGAAAAAAAATAGTCGGTTGTAAAATAAATGCAGTAGAGCTCTGACATCCAGTATCTGCTACACATTGTAAAGTGATGCATTTGTTGTTGATTATCCTATGAAAGCCAAATGCGTTGTAGTCATTTTTGTCGATGCTGGCTGAAAGGGTAACCACAGGTTGAGGCATAGAAAGTCGCTTTAGCAAAGGGTCTGGACGGCCACCCCTGCAGAGAAAGGTAGAGTTTTTCTTTGTAGAACATTTCTCCCAGATAAGGCCAAATGCAGGGAATGATGAACTTTGAAATCTCGCAGGGGACTTTTTTCCATGACCAGGTTGACCAAAGTAACTGCAAGATCTATGGACTCCATTTGATGATTTTTGATGGATTTATCAGATGGCATTGCTCCTTTTTTCTGGGCTTGTCGGTATGAGCTGCTTGTGGCTGTAGCCTGGAACGTGTCTGACAGGTGGGAGACAGAGCCCTTGCCAGATTCCTTCTTTTCTATGAAATGTAGTGTTTCCTCCAGTGAAGGGGTTTGGTTACTGTCGCCTAATAGTTCCAGTTGTATGTCCTTGCCTGATAGGCATTGACATATGATGTCTCTGATCACGAGGTCAGTGTAGTTGACCTTTTGTGCGCAACTGGAACAATTAATGGTATATTGACAGGTTGTGGCTAGTCCACGAACTATTGCGCAGTAGGCATGGATAGGATCGTCGTGACCTTGGATCATAGAATGAAGTTCTGCTTAGACTCTTTGTGTCTGACAGCAGGTTGTTCATGCTTGTGAGGGAGCCAACTGTGTTTTGGTGAGATCTCGTCGCAATTGCTCATTACAGCATTCTAAGACTTGGATATTTAGTGTTTTGCCTGTAATGCCGGTTGCCTCGGTATAGTCATTCCATCTTATTCGAAAGTAGTTCCAGTCGGCCTGACTGATACCTGTAGTGATTGTTGGTCGGTTGAGTTTCTCAACTTTGGCAGCAGTGGTGCTGTGGGTGGTCATGTTAGTGAGGCCATGGATCTTGAGGAGTTCTACAGCGAGCTGAGTCGACGTCATGCTGTTTAAAAGTGCAATTAGTGAAGGGACAGCTAATTGCTGGCATCTTTGTCTAGGCTGGTTGTCGTATGCTATATGTGTTCGCCCAGGGCATCTTGAGTCGGAATACGGAAAATATAATTTTGGACTACAGACAAAATAAGTGAAATAATTGATTTTGATCGAAATTGAGATTTTAACAAAAATGAGTCTATAAATATACTATCTATCGATACAAAAGATCAAAACATCAATAAAAGATTTTAGAACGCCTTTATTTGAAAGTTTTGTACGGGTACCGCATTCATAAGTCTGTCATATTTCTTAAAATTATCGGTAAAATTAGTTATGTTTCTTCGCTAGCAGCGGGCGATCGCTCGTTGCTCTTGCATATTAATTGGTATTGTTGCAAAGCGGAGAATCTCTAGTTTATAAATATGACCAAAGAATTACCGATGAATTCATTTTGAAGGAATACAAAGGGGTTTTAATACCCCTAAAACTGTAAACAACCTTGGCTTGTTGCTAGTGTTCGGATATTCGAATAAAAATACTATTCGAATATTCGACAGACCTTGAAATTTGTATTCGAATAGTATTCGAATAGTATTCGAATATTTTCAATTTTTTAATATGAATATATTTAAAGTGGTATATCTTCAATTTATTATAATTTCTAATCAGTTGTGAAGTGCGTGAAATGTCTGTTGACATGCGAACAGTGCACAATATCATGTGTTAGCAATTGCTTGTAGATCGTTTACGTAAACTGCCAATTTGTACACAAGACCTCGGCCTTCCACGACATCACAACAAGTGGACACGGGGGAGAGAAAGAGAGAGAGAGAGAGATGTGGTTTAACGTCCGCTCGACACAACTAGGTCATTTCGGGACTAACATATGGTGAAATTTTATCTCAATAATTCCCATTCTGTGGAAACTTAAAATAGAAGAAAGTGGGTCTAAACGCACATAATAATGTAATATTAAAATACGCATTAACAAATTAAAGTGTATTATCTTTAAAGTAGCTAGGTCTCTTACTCAATATCATCAAAAACCGTCAACTTTAAAAACACGAATTATTTGTCAATTCATATCAACATCTTATCAGAAAGGATAGGCTTCTGATATCCAATATTTAAGACAAAATAAGCATTTAACCTTTGGTACACGAATCGTGTACCATAATGAGGTTCGGCCCCAGTTCTAGCAATAGACTCGCGGAACGAGGCTATACACATTGCACCAAATCAAATGGAGTATGTAGACTGGAATAACCAGACGCTAGAAATTTCAATTCGGTTAAACCATTTAATGTAGATCAGTTTATATACATTCATATTACAGTATTATATGCGTTGCGACCCATTTTTGTCAATTTCTAGGTCCCACATGTTAGGGATTTAGCTCCTTTAACATGACATTGTGCGTATTTGAAAAACCGGTATGAAAAGGATTGGCGCCGTGATAATACCATGGTAACTAAAGGGGTACGGTGACCAGACTTGGTCCAGATAATTTAGGGCATTTTGTGCGATATTCGCCAAGACAGCCAACTCCAACTCGGCACTAACTGGCTAACCAAAGCAGGTATCCAGCTGCTTACCGGATAAGTTCTCTGAAGACATTCAAATTAGAGTTATGTGGGGGTAGTACCCTTACAAGTTGTAGTTAGGAAGTGTAAGTAAGCTTTGAATGTAAATGTGACAAGGAAAGACGCCTTTAATAATATTTGAGGGCAAATAAAAACAAACATGTAGATATTCGAAAATATTCGAATATGGTAATTGCTATTCGAATATTCGAATATTATTTTTGATGAGCGAATATTCGAATATTCGAATATTCGTGCCGAACACTACTTGTTGCTATGCTGCCAACACGACTCACTTGCTGATTGGCCCAGACAACGCGTGCAAAGCATTGTGGTTCTGTGGCCGGATCGGGGCTCAAGCGATTGATAGAAATTAGATTTGAGCAATGTTATGGACTATCTACATGCGATTTTCTATGAAAAATGGCAGAAGCAATTGTTGTTGTTTGATGTATGTTTATTAAAGATTAAACGTCCAATACATTACATGGAGCAACATAATTCTGATCGTATAATATAGATAGCCATGGAGTGTTAATCAAAAACATCGTAAAATAATCAACACGCTGTTCGTGTCATTGAGTAACGCTAATTTGTAATCACTTCTCACGTACGGTATTAGGGATTAATTGCTTGATAACTGACAATGATAAGGCCGCCTATAATCCATTATTTACACCGAATAACTAATCAAAGCGGTGATGATTTTATAATTATCTCGTTTGGTCTGTTAAAAAATAATTTATAGCCCTTAAATGGAAATAAACAAAATAGCCAATAACCTATTTCTGAACAGAACTTTATAGGTGAATTCCGTTTACTGTCACTTCATACGGCATGCAAAGTAAAGAATGCATATTGGATATTATTCTATTATCATAATGGATCAGGATAATAAGAACGACCAATGTGTCGAAATCCGACGGTTATCGAGTGGGAAATATGTGCCATTGTTTAATTACACTGCTTCCAAAATGCACGAAACTAAACCTAAGCATTTCATGCCAATGATTCTATTAGGGAATCATAATTTTTGGGGTATCGTTACGGTATCGAAGGCTGAAAATAACAATAGAGGACACGGAACATTATGTGTTACATTGTCCAAAGTTTACCAATGTTAGAATTCAAACGGCGATAATAATACTACCTTGCATGTACATTTTTAATACAGTCCACAAATTTATACATATTTTTACTTTATCTAAAAGACTACAATAACCATCGTAGAATACTAACTGAATTCACGGTTATTATACATCTGACGGCCTTGAAATGTATTATGAAATGGTAAGGCACTGTAAATGTCACTAACTATTAAATTACTTGCATGCACGATTAATAAATAGTGAATACAAAATACAGCACTGTTAATGTATTTGTATGTGCAGTGTATATATCATACGTCTATTTTAGTATATTTATTAAATAAGGAGACGAATAAATATAAGCCTTTGGTTAGTTTTTGAATCCTTAACTTTTGACAGTTTATAACGTATAACATGTATCTTATTTGAATAAAATATTGTTCAAATTAAATTAACCTTAGACTTTTTGTACACCCAGAATCTTAATTTCAATTGTAATGCTGTGGTGGCTTCTTTGATGATTAGAAGATTAAAATAAACTACTAAACTTGATTACCCAATCAACAACCTTAATCTTCCGACCACTAGCACCAAGGTGCTAATTAATTAAGGAGATTAACTGAAGTTAAACTCACCAAAGTTATAATATACAAACTTAGACTACTAATGTATACATTGTTCTAAATTACACGTTATAACAAGAAATATGATTTTACTACAATATTCGTCTTCAGCACCCTTGAGAACTTATAGAAGAAAATATTAATATTAAACGACAAAATAACGAATGATTTAATGGCATGGTTGCTGTGTGATATTGGTTTTTTTTATAAACCTGTAACGTTAAATCTCTGATCTTTTGGGTATGTTCTATGCCCGGTATATCCTGCTTTCTAAATATATTTATATAAAGTTCTTTAAACCTGTATCGGGTTATTCTTCCAGGGTAGGTTTGTTTGTCCATTAGAAAACATGATATACTGGCATAAGGTTTTTCTTACGGGAATTCTTACTAGAATTCTCATTTTAAGTACTTTTAAACATAGACGGTTTATAAGCAAGATAAAGTCATCGACTTCGATTATGCTGGGGAAGAAAGATTCAGAAAAAACACTCAGCTTACCGGCATCGGTTTATCTCGTTCTCAGGCTATTTTCTTCAGTCTTTCTTCCCCTGCATAACCTCAGTCTCGTGCTTTATCTTACACAGAACATACCGACACACTTACCTTGCATACCTTGCATTTTCTAAAAACTGCAGATTTCAGTGAATTCAATTAATTTTCAACTAACCGAGAGCTCTCATGACCGCCTTTTCCATTCTCGAACGTTACCGATGCCCTATGAATTAATAAATTAAATTCTCGTAATCTATTGTAGCCTAATCTGTACACTGGTATCGTAACTGTTCCATACGTAAAACTCCATAGTATAATTACTATACAATGGCTATACTAACTAATTTCAGTTAAGGTGTTTTGTCAAACCATGTTAATATTGCATCTATGATCATAACACCTAGTGACACGTCTTTTAATAAGAACTCGGCAGTCAAAACAGTAGACCAATCAGTACCCAATTAATTAAGATGTATACAATAGTCAGACCAATATTTTCTGTTGCATTATAAAATAATTTGTTATTGTTTTTTATACGCCCACATTGAAATGTGGTCGTATATTGCCGTCGCCCCCGTCCGTCCGTCCGTCCGTCCGTAGAGGCCAAAGTTAAAATTCGATTGACTTTAAATTTATACACAGTGTTTAAGGTCATGAGACGAAGAAGCCTATTGATTTTCAGCGATTTCCGATAATAACTGTCAGAGTTATGGCCCTTGATCACTTAAAAAAATCTTGTGGACGCTCTAGAGGCCAAAATTAATATCCGATTGACTTTAGATTTATACATAGTGTTAAAAGCCATGAGACGAAGAAGCCTATTGATTTTCAGCGATTTCCGATAATAACTGTCAGAGTTATGGCCCTTGAACACTTCAAAAAATCTTGTGGACGCTCTAGAGGCTAAAGTTAATATCCGATTGACTTTAGATGTATACATAGTGTTTAAGGTCATGAGACGAAGAAGCCTATTGATTTTCAGCAATTCCCGATAATAACTGTCAGAGTTATGGCCCTTGATCACTTCAAAAAATCTTGTGGACGCTCTAGAGGCTAAAGTTAATATTCGATTGACTTTAAATTTATACACAGTGTTTAAGGTCATTAGACGAAGAAGCCTATTGATTTTCAGCGATTTCCGATAATAACTGTCAGAGTTATGGCCCTTGATCACTTAAAAAAATCTTGTGGACGCTCTAGAGGCCAAAATTAATATCCGATTGACTTTAGATTTATACATAGTGTTAAAGGCCATGAGACGAAGAAGCCTATTGATTTTCAGCGATTTCCGATAATAACTGTCAGAGTTATGGCCCTTGATCCCTTAAAAAAATCTTGTGGACGCTCTAGAGGCCAAAATTAATATCCGATTGACTTTAGATTTATACATAGTGTTAAAGGCCATGAGACGAAGAAGCCTATTGATTTTCAGCGATTTCCGATAATAACTGTCAGAGTTATGGCCCTTGAACACTTCAAAAAATCTTGTGGACGCTCTAGAGGCTAAAGTTAATATCCGATTGACTTTAGATTTATACATAGTGTTTAAGGTCATGAGACCTTTCCGATAATAACTGTCAGAGTTATGGCCCTTGATCACTTCAAAAAATCTTGTGGACGCTCTAGAGGCTAAAGTTAATAACCGATTGACTTTAAATTTATACACAGTGTTTAAGGTCATAAAATGAAGAAGCCTATTGATTTTCAGCAATTTCCGATAATAACTGTCAGAGTTATGGCCCTTGATCACTTCAAAAAATCTTGTGGACGCTCTAGAGGCTAAAGTTAATAACCGATTGACTTTAAATTTATACACAGTGTTTAAGGTCATGAGGCGAAGGAGCCTCTTGATTTTCATCGATTTCCGATAATAACTGTCAGAGTTATGGCCCTTGATCACTTCAAAAAATCTTGTGGACGCTCTAGAGGCCAAAGTTAAAATTCGATTGACTTTAAATTTATACACAGTGTTTAAGGTCATTAAATGAAGAAGCCTGTTGATTTTCTGCAATTTCTGATAATTACTGTCAGAGTTATGGCCCTTTATCGCTTATAAAAATCTTGTGGACGCTCTAGAGGCTAAAGTTAATAACCGATTGACTTTAAATTTATACACAGTGTTTAAGGTCATGAGACGAAGAAGCCTATTGATTTTCAGCAATTTCAGATAATTACTGACTGAGTTATGGCCCTTGATCACTTTCAAAATTTTGTGGACGCTCTAGAGGCTAAAGTTAATAACCGATTGACTTTAAATTTATATAAATTGTTGAAGGTCATGAGACGAACAAGTATATTGAGTTTCAATGAATTTAGATAACTTGAACAGCATGGAGGAGAACTTTATCAAAGCCAAACAAATTCCAATGATTTTCTGATAATTACATAATGAGTACATGTAGTTACTTTTAATCAGATTTTAGTGTATTATAAATGTTTCATTACCGAAAAAAGTAAAATATGCGACAACTCTTGTTGACTGCCCGGACGATTTAGCTGCTGTGGGCGTATGTTTCGTTGCCTGGCAACCTATGTTTGAAAAATGTTCCCCTTTCTTATACTTGATAGCATACCCTACCCTTAAGGTGTGACCATAACTGATGAGTGACCATAAAATCATCGAATATGTAAAATGATAAATATTCGTTTTGAACATCGTCCCAAAACCATGTTTGTCGTCTTTAGCGACCCCGATAACCCCAAAAATGATATATCACACGTGTACCAAGTATAAGATCTCCAATAATTGGTTTGGTGGCCATTTTGAAAAACAAGATGGAGGATACAGTCCGGTCGACCCTTTGATACTACCACATTTGTGTGCCTAATAACACATTTAACATGACATGGCACCATGCGGTTACAAATATACGGTGACAAAATCAGAATTGTCATTTTGGTCGACATTTTGATAAAACAAAATGGTCGATATTGTCGGATTAATTTTATTATTTAGGCTGCCATTATGAAAAACAAAATGGCGGATATTATCTGAGCGACTCCTATACTGCAATTTTTAATGCAGTAACCCCCAAAACCCGACCAATGACATTAATAAACACGTTACTTATGAAAACTCGAAAATTTGTCATTTTGGCGTCCATTTTGAAAAAAAAGATGGCGGAAATTCTCGGATGAAATTTTTATTATAATTTTCGTCTTCAGCACCCCTGAAAACCCCCTGTAAACAACAAAAAAGCAAATAAATGGCCTGGTTGCTATGGTATTTTGTTTTGAAACATACCAAATCTTTAACTCGATTTTTTCAAAACTTACTTTGGTGTGTTGGATGGCTTCAAGACGCCACAACTCAGTCAATTTATGCCCGATTTAAACAAACTATACATCAAATTGAAGGTATTGAGTCGCAGAATATGAAAATAACAATAACTCAATTTTCAAAATTCCCTCATTAAGACTCAGTATGCCATGGGGGGTCACATATTATCATAGAGAATAACCCTTGGGTATTTCGTAGTAATATTTTTATTCTACATGAAGAATGATAATATCTGGAATGAACAATATTAAAACATTTCATAAACATAATGAGATAAAGAAATGTGCCTATAAAATAATAATTACCGCAAATAAAGTTCAAGAGTAGAGATGCCTGCACATATTTGTATCTTCTATTTTAATGTCAAAGCATTAGTACCACTTATAATAATTCTCTACATTAAAAGTTAATAAACACAAAAATTGTAAAATACTTTCTATTTTACCAACTGTAACACTAGGACAATTAATTATTAATGAATTTATGTTGCAGTTTGGGCAGTGACTTTAATAAGTCCCTTAGAACTAGTTCGCACAAAAATGCAGTCTGAGCAGCTGACCTACAGAGAAATTATTACAGCAATCCAAAAGATGATCAGTCAGGATGGTTTATTATCTATGTGGCGAGGCCTTGGTCCTACTTTGTTACGAGATTTACCATTTTCAGGTAATGTTTCTTTTACTTGATCTTTAAGTAAGGGTGTTAAAAAGGCTGAGAACGTTCATTTGTGACCATGTCTTTAATGAAAATAATTGCTTATGCACATGTCCTCAATTTCTTGTGAACATTACAGGCCAGTGCAGTAAATTACCCCAAATTGAATGTACCAAGTTTATCGATGTTTAAAAAAATTGATGTAAAAAATGTATCAAAGTTCAAAACATTGAGTGTAAAAGGAAGATTTTTACAATCTTGTTTTCACCAGCCCTTTTTTAAAAATTCTAGGGAAGTAAGGCTTGATGTATCGTGCAAACATTTTGGATATAGTATTGTTTAAATACGTACCCTACTTTACGTAAATATGAAATGGAAGGATATTTGAGAAAAAGATAGCAACACTCATGTGTTTATTTTCAAGTATTTTTTTGGGATGATTAATTCTACTTGTTGATTAATTCAGTTTTAATACAGAAATATAATAACAGAAGTACTATTCCACGTTAAAATTTCATGGCATGATCCAGTATTACATTCAAGATGATATGAGACTAAACTTAAATTTTTAGCCATTACGTGATATCTTGGGAACTAAGTCTATCCATTGAAATTTTGAACAATTTGAGAGGTAAAGAGAATATTGCAAAATTGATTGTCTGCATGTACATTTTACAGATTGATAACTGCTGAAATAAGAACCAGGATTATGGAAGAATTCTCAGTATTTACAGATGGCAACAATTATTAATACAGATTTTTTCTTGCTATATAAGTGTATTTGAAAGAAAGGATTTTTTTTTTCAGCCCTATACTGGTGCAGTTATGAGCAAATGAAATCCCATGTGTTAAGAACTAGAGGTTCGACTAAATTAAAACCAGTAGAAAGTTTTGTTGCTGGTGCATCAGCTGGAACGGTTTGTAATCTATATCTATAGTGAACACAAGATAAAAAATGCAAGTAGATTGTAAACTTGGCTCGAATTAGAAAGTCACAAAATCCAATCAGAAAATTTGTCTAATTAAATCTTGAAGACTATTGTCACCTGTTGCATGCACCTCTCAGTCTCAGCTATACATTGAGTAATAATAAATTAAGTGAACGTTTTTATTTTCTCATTATATTGTCAAAAATGGGCTTTGAATATTTAATAAAAAAGATGATCACATTATTTTCATTTTTAGGTAGCTGCAGTCTTAACACTACCATTTGATGTTGTTAAAACTAATAGACAAATAACTATTGGAACTTTAGATACATTATCAAGTAAGACAATTATAATATATATATCACACAATAATTTTTACTTAAACTTGACAAGCTGCTCTTAAGCGGGAGACACACTAGCCGAATCATTCGGCTGAATCATTGCCACCAAATTCATTCGGCTGAATCATTGCCACCAAATTCATTCAGCTGAAAGAGTGGAGACACTTGGCGAACCATTTGCCCGATTCACCAGTCGGTTTCTTCACCTTTCACATCCCATGATTAAACATGGCAGCAACCATGTCTTCATACAATTATATGACTTCTCAACATCAGTGGTGATTAGCCAATGAATTCTAACAATCGGGCGATTGCTTCGGTGTACTGGACACACCAGGCAAATATATTCGGCTAAATATATCAAACATGTTTGATTCTGCCTAATGACACTGGTTACTGGACACACTAGGCAAATTTTGACGTTGATTGATTCGGCTCAATGATTTGGCTAGTGTGTTCACTACTTTTGCTTTCAGTTCCATCGGAACATCATCAGGCCTTTAATGAACATTCTCCATTCATTTATAGGTTTAAAATTGATACATCGAAAAGTTCTCGATAGTATTTTATTAGAACTCAGTTGAAATGTTAGTGCGAGGAACCCTACTGAAATATTTCATGTTATATATGTTGTAGTTATCTACATGTATTTATTGTCTTTGGTACATTCTGAGAATTATATTTTACAAATGAATGTCTTTTATATTTAGATCAAAGATCAACATCAACATGGATAATATTACAACATATGTATAGACAGCAAGGTATACAGTCACTTTTTAGAGGTAAGATAAATCACTCTCCCATTTTTAAATTAAATTTTTAAATGGCGAACTATTCTAATCTAGTTAAAATCTTGAGTATCCCATGCCATAGGGAGTTGATTTTGTGTTATAAGAGTGAAAAATCGCGAAAATGGCCATTTTTACCCTTTTTACTATGATAATTTGTCAATTTTAACTATTATATTTTCTCCTAATATGGACTGTTTCTTTGCTTGGCAATCCATCTTTATATTAGAATAGTGATAGCAGTCAAATATCTGATTGAAAATGTGGAATTTGTGATAGATTATTCCAATACAAGATATAGTTGATCACCACCTAATGACATCATCATATGCAAATTTATTTTGTCACTTTATAAAGAGATATCACTTGTACCTAAACAAGACTGTCCATTTTATAAGTATACTTGATCGGTAAAATATTAAATTATGTTCTATGGAAATACTGGTACATGCAATTCTATCAGGAATGACTACACAACCATAAGTTTAGTATTTGATGTAGCATGTATTTTCAAAAATTTTAAATATTTTTCAGGGCTTGTTCCAAGAATAATCAAAGTTGCTCCAGCATGTGCCATTATGATAACATCTTATGAATATTTGAAAAGCATGTTTCAAACAATAAATGAGCGTAAAAAAGTTTCAGATTCTTAACAATGGTATTTGTTCATTAAGCTTTAAAACCATGTAGGAATGGATGGAACTATAAAACCCAAGTGCATCTTAGTATGTATGTATGTGTGGTAATATTGTATATTTTATAACTGTTAGTGTTATCAAGAGAGCATGTGGTATGTGATTTAATTATTTGCAGTAAATTATACAAGGTAATGAAATTCACTTTAAACTGCCTTTTTAAATGCCAATATTTAATGTCGTCTGTCATTGCAATTTTTTTTTTTCAAACATGCAGGGTGAGGATCCCTGTTGCCCATTTCAGAGTTATCTCTCCATTTAAATTTTGAAAACCCGGTACAATTGATTTTTTAGTTTGGTCATTCTATGTCAATTCACCCAATAGCCTAAACCTGACCATCAAACTAAGAATATAGGGTTGTTGTGTCGGAAAGCATTGAATTTCACTAATTTTGTACTTAGATTTTGTATTGAGGAAACGGAAGGGACAAAAGCAAAAGGAAAATATATCCTTCTGAAGTTACTAGTGACAACGGGCCAAAATGTCTGATATCCTCTCACAATCTCATATAGGCCTAACAATTTTTGGTCTTTGAAAGGAATTATTAGTGAACAGACATTCACCTGTGTATCTGTTGAACTTTGAAATTAGACTTTTCAGGCATAACAACCCAACATATCAAGTCGCATTGAAATATGAAATGGTCAGGTTTAGAATCCCAGTTCTTTGTGTCAAATTCCGAAATTTTCATATTGTAATTTTCAAAACATTTTACAGTACTGGTAATTAACAGATTTCTAGCAAACATTTTGGAACTTTTTTTTAAAATTATTTACTCCAATGTTTTTAAATCTTGTGATATAGGACATAGCATAAGTCAAAAAACACTATTTATACTTCTAGAATTTTTAGAAGTATTTATTTCACTCACATCCATTCAATAAAGTTTAAAAGGTTTATTTGTTCTTACTGTGTATGGCAGATGTGAAACAGGGTAGAACCGCATTACATTACGAACTAGTATACTATTTTTTTGATATGGCGGCGATTAAGGGCAAGGATCTATTCTCAATGAATGAAGTACATAGATGGATCACTGTGTGCAGAAAGAGGTCACAATTTTGATCTGATATTGATGTAAGATCTCAGTTTGTTTCAATATTCGCGGACATTAAACCATAACTTCACGGATTGTGGCCCTTGATTGTACGAAAAAATAGCGATTTTAGCTTGTGGACCCTGTAGAAATCACAATTTTTATCCAATTTTCAAAATCGTTTATTGTATAGAACATTGTTACACCCTGATGACGATTGACCTCAAATTTCATAAAAATCAGACCAAAACTGCCCAACAAAATGGCTGCTCCTTGAATGCAAATAGTGTAAAAAAAAATCAAGGTTGTGTACCCTCTGAAGGTCATCATTTTATCTGATTTCTCTTGATATTAGCACCCATTTAACCATAACTTCTGAATTATGGCCCCCGATTTCTAGTTTGTGGACCCTCTAAGAGGTCATAGTTTTTATCCGATTTTAAAAACCGTTTAGATATATCACCATTACACCACAATGAAGGTTGAATTTGAATTTGGGTGAAATCGAGCTGAAAACCCTCGATATGGCCGCTCCTTGTGCGCAAATATTGCAAAAGTGTGTAACTAATACATAGGTTGTGGACTCCCACCACAGGTCACAATTTTTGTCTGATTTTGTTGAAACTTAAACTATATATATGTTTATATCCCAAAGATCTCAGTTTCTATCGATATTCGTACATTTCAGACCACAACTTATTAGATTATAGCCCCATTACACCACAATGAAGGTTGAATTTGAATTTGGGTGAAATCGAGCTGAAAACCCTCGATATGGCCGCTCCTTGTGCGCAAATATTGCAAAAGTGTGTAACTAATACATAGGTTGTGGACTCCCACCACAGGTCACAATTTTTGTCTGATTTTGTTGAAACTTAAAGATATAACTGAATATAAATCCAATAAACCATTTTTTCACCAAATATGTGTAGTTTAATCCTCAAATATGCTGAATGTAAAATTTCAATGTGATATGCCCAGCGGTTTAGACACAATACGAATTTCAATTTCAATTTTCTCAACACTCACGGAAACAAAATTAACGAGCCTACTAGCCTGGCGTGACGTCATCTCAGGAACACGTCAACAATGTCAGGCATATTATTATGCTGTGATTCATAGAGAGAGCCGGTATTGGCGACGATTCTGCGAGCGTTCAAAGTCATTCAACCGATCGCAGTTACTCTAGTGTCTTTGATTTGTATGATGAGGTGTCCGACGATCTTTTGAACTCGGCGACGGGGCCGATTCAACCATAATTTATGTTCGAACCGCAAACGGTAAACATCAACAGAGGCAGCCGTGATAAATAATTATCACGTAATTTTGTTAGCTTGATAATGTTGAATACAAGCGAGTGAATTGGATTAAATATTTATTCATTTGTGCCTCACTTCAAACAAATGTTGTGATCTTCGCTCATCTTTATTTTAAAAAAATGTCATAAATAATGCAACAGGGAGAGTTGTAAAATGACGAAGAAGGGACGACTGGCTGTCATCACTGCAAGTAGAGTAGCCCACGTAAACTGCGCTCCGTCTTTATAAACAGGTATGTTGAAAATGCATTAGGCCTATAATTCATACAATCAAGTCATCGTTTATTTGAGAAACACAAATGAATCGATTTACAAAATAATAATGTAAGGAATTACGTACAGACCCTTTTGTTTACTAATATATTATAGAGGTCTACTTCGCTAAACAACAATGTCAGGAATGTGAATGAATTTCAAACAGTTGTATGGGCTATATTTCAGTGAGCACAACTATAATTTTACAATGTTGGGGAACTAATAAAATAAAAGTACAAAATGATGAATAGGCCTACTGGTATTTTGTCTTTAAATTTAAATTATTTGATCTAATTCAAAGTAAAGTGTACAACTAATCAGAATATCAATATCACTCAGTGGAATTTTTATTTTGAATATTATTTCTTTGTAATCAAGAAGAAAAGGATATCCGATTTGTGGCATTGAAGGAGTGGATTTGTATATAAATTAGGGCCTTGTTTGACTAAAATTAAAAGAGCTATCGTGTGAATAATGCTGGTTGAAGAAAGTCTTTCTTGGTGTGCCAATTCCCTTGGCATTACCTGAACTTGATGGTACTTCCTTCGTATTGAGTATGATTTGAATATAAACCCATCTGTAAAGTCATAGTCTGTAAAATCTGATGCCAACTTCCTTTCTAATTTATGCATAAATTATATTATTATAACTAAAACTGCATTTCTCTTATTCGACTGTAAATTGTTTATTGTAAATTGTAGACACAGAACTCCCTCTATGATTGCATAAAACCATTTATTGTAACTTTTACACACAGATCACAATTTACAATAGATTGAATGAAAATATATCTAACATTGTTTCCGGCATAAATCTGACAATGTTTTTCTGATCAACAAATGTGTGAAACATTTCTTGTCAAAAATTTATACAAATTTCAGGTTCAATGTGAATGCAACTATGGTATATTTTCTTGGGCAAATTTTCGAAATCCCAAAAACATTAGCTTCACACAGTGTCACTTCACTGTCAGGAATCAGGATAGTTCAGAACAGTAATGTCTTTAGATTTTGCAGGTCTCTATTATATTGCCAATACACACAATACAAACGTTCAAATCCACAACTTTTCATATTTCAAATTTATTATTCCCATTTTAAAAAAAGAAAAAATTATTCCATTCTGATATTAACAGTACTTGGTGCCAATCCAAACTTAGTCTTGATATTTAATGCAGTCCTTAATGCTTCCATGAACAGTATATGCAATGCTACCTGAAATGTAAAAATTTGAAATGAAATTCCTAGCCACACAACTGACTACAGGGGGGAAACAGGCAATTTTCTCAACAAACATCTGAATCAAAATCCAAATCTCCTTGATAGTGAGCAATTGCCTTCCTCCCTGTAAATTAATTTAACACATGACTTTTTGGGAGCTGGTACTACTGGTAGTATTTTATTAAAATTTTACAAATTTTCAGAACATGCTCAGAGAATTCTGCCTGCATATTTCGACTTTTTTTGACAGCTGATCACTGTTATAGAAATAGGTAGAGATATATAAAAATAAGGGCTAGTAGGCCTATATTATTTTAATTTTGCAAATCTTCACAAAATGTACCGGTAGTGACCTTTTCTGCCTGCTTATCATGTTTTGGTTTTTTTGATGACTGATCATCTTTTTTAAATAAGATCTACATGTAGGCCTATATGACAAGGCCTAGTATTATTTTAATTTTACAAATCTTCATAAAAGAGAATTCTTCAGCATATTGGTTTTTTTTGACAGCTTATGACTGTTTTTTGGAAATAGACAGGATGAGGCCTAGTCTAGTGGGTCTATTTATTTTACATTTACAAATCCTCACAAAATGCAGTGACATATTCTGCCTGCACATCACTTCTTTTTTTTTAACACTGATCACCTTTTTATAGAAATATGTAGGCCTATTATATTACAAGGCCTAGTATTATTTTACTTTTACAAATCTTCATAAAAATCCCCAGAGAATTATGCCTGCATATGTATTGTGACCTTTTTTGACAGCTGATCGATCACTGTTTTTAATTTTAGAAATAGGTAGGTAGGCCTATCACAATTTAGTTTTGACTTGGAATAGATCGAATGAGATAAATTTATTTATTTATTCTAAATAGATCAAAAAGGGCCTTACTTTTTCTGTGGACCACTTTCAACCTGGGCAACCGACGATAAAATTTCGAAACAATACTCTGTAAAATGTTGTGAATATTCAATATAACAGCCGAGCCCGAACTGTTGTTTGGTTGTTTAGGTCCAACGAAGTTTGCCCTGGTAGTGTGCACAAACTTCGCCCACTGTCGTCGGGTGGCCGGATTCTTTGGGAAGTTATGCGTAGACAAACTACGGGTAGTATCGGTAGAGGCACTACACTACAGCCGAACAGAACACATCCGTTGACCATCTCAGCATAAAATGGCAGTAGAAAAGGTCGCCATATTGCTGTCCATTCCTTCCTGAGATGACGTCAAAACCGAATGTTTCCGGAGATTGCCGAAGAATTTCGTTATTGTTGGATGGGCCTGATCGGTAGAAGAAAACGTTACAAAAACATACCCTCGTTACATAAAATCGGGTTTTTGTTTTTTTATATGTTGATTTTTGACTTTGTACGCCCGCTAAACCCCTACATCGATGACATTCAGTTACATCTTTAAACTATATATATGTTTATATCCCAAAGATCTCAGTTTCTATCGATATTCGTACATTTCAGACCACAACTTATTAGATTATAGCCCCATCTCTTGCAATAATTGGGTGTATCTTGCATGGCGACTGCTGGTTTAAATCTGGAACATTAATTTCAAAAGCATTTTGTAGAGTTCTCTTTCTGTTGACGACTTTTCTACTGTGTATGTTTCATTGCCTGGCAACCTATTTTTTATGTTGTCTGGATATATAGATTTTATTTATTTTAAGATATTCTATTGATTTTACATATGATAATATGAGGATAAAATTTATAGGGGATGAAGTTTCCTATAAATTAACGAGTTTTATTTACTACGTATCTGAGATGGCCCCTATATGCGCTTGCATACAACATTTGTCCCACATTTGTATTTATTTAGTCATAGGGGGTTTGGATGGCTGAATGGTTAATGCCTGCATGCTGTATCATACCATCTGCCATTGAGTCAACTGGCATGGTTTCAATTCCCAAGTCAAGACCCCTACATGCAAGCAAATTATGTTTTTTATCTACCGGCTGTAATAATGATGGTCGAGGCCTGGCCTAATAGTGATTCGCTAAATTTCCAGCAAATTCCCTTTACATTATCTAGTTTTTTACTTTTGTAGTGAGAAATGTCAGCTCTTTATCTATGTCCCATAATGTATCTTTAAGAATTGGTTATACTACCATGGAATTTGTGATTTTAATCAGCTCACTATACTTGGTAAATGTATGACTGTTTTACATAGTAAATATCATTCTGGATGAATGAAATTGTTATTGTATATTGTATGTATAATCATTTTGTAAATCAAGTGAAAATATAAAGATTAAATTAGTTAATTTCCTTGATATAAATAATGAATTCAGAGGTATATTTTCTCCGATTTCCTTCTAGTGGCCATCTAGTGGTCGCTGCTTCAAGGCAGTAAATATCAGTTCTTCTTGATGAATGATATTGTATGTAAAATCATTTATCACCCAATAATACATTTGACAGTAGATATCGCTTGTGTGATAAATTACATAATCTACTGTGATATATACACAGTGGTGATATCGCTTTACATACATTTGATTGGTCAATCAAAAAGGAACTACTTTCTTTTATTTTAAAGAAACCACTTTGTTTAAGTAAAGAGTGCCTTTTTTTATAAAAAAAAGGAAACTGCTTTTATTTAATTGATCTTGAAGGACAAAACTGGGTCAGTATATAGGACTATACAATAGCTAAACTGCTTTAAAAAAATGATGTATCACTACGCTGTAATGTAATTAGGTTCTATAAAAGTGAAATCTATACCAAAGAATTATATTTGTGCATGTAAGAAAGGATTGGGTGATAAATAAAATCTCCAACTCGTGTTTTTTGATACCAAAAAATATCAACACTCGTTGATAAAGTAAAAAAACTCGGCAGAGCCTCGTTTTTTTTTACTTTATCAACTTGTGTTGATATTTTTTGATATCAAAAAACACTCATAGGAGATTCTCTATATGTACATCAAGTGGAAATATAAAGATCATTTTAGTTAATTTCTTTGAAAAGTGCAGAGATATACATGTAGTTTCTCTGATTTCCCTCTAGTGGTCGCTGCTTCAAGGCAGTAAATATTAGTTCTCCTCGATGAATGAAATTGTTATTGTATATTGTATGTAAAATCTTATTATGTAAATCAAGTGGAATAGAGATTATTTTAGTTAATTTCTTTGATAAAGTGCAGAGGTATAGTTTCTTTGATTTCCTTCTAGTGGTCGCTGCTTCAAGGCTCCGGTAATTATGGTAGATGGCCAGTGACAAATTACATTTGAATCCAGAAGTATGCATTAACTCCCAAAATAACAATGAACAGTGTCCCCTAAATTTATCTAAAATCTAAAGGATATGCAAATAGAAATGAGGAATACAAATCTTGTCTTTCTATCAATTTCTGTCTAAGTAAAATTATTTACAGTTGAATTACAGAAACAACAAAACTATGAAGAAACACAAAAGTATTTCTAGAATTTATTTACAAGTGAATAATTTAGTATTTTCTACAAACTTTTATCTGATTTTTTTTCTTTAGTATTTTTCTTTTTCACAGTTTCTTCCATGCCAAACATTTCACTAATTGATAGAGCAGGTTTAATAACATGACTATCTATTGATGTCCATATAAAACAAAGATCAGGTTTTTCATTGTTTGTGGGATACGGAGCACTCTTAGCTCTATAATAATCTGAAGGCGCATGGCATACAAATTCCATGAATTCAAGTTTTCTTGGCAAATCTTCTTCAGGTCCTAAAAAAAAAAATGAAACAAAAATGAAAAAAATTAATATGAGTGAGAATTCAATATGCATTTCTGATAAAACTGTAATATTATCAACCATTGGACACAATATATAACAAGTAACAAGAAGATAATAACCAACATTTCAATACTACATGGTTATAATGGCCATAAAGAGAGTTTAATTATAAACTACCCCTACCATTGGTACAATATCAAAGTATATGAACAGACTGAAAAGTTATACACTCATGAATGAGAACAAAATTAGATAAATATATCTTGAGTGATTTCTGAGATATACTCCTGAGTATACTATATTTAAATATTTTTTGTAAAATAAGAACTTGCCTAAAATATAAGTGGAAGGATCAAATCTATCCGTAGGGCTAGACTGGGTTGGTAGAAGCCATGTTATGACTGCACTCTTTTCGTTGTATTGATCTTTTAAGAAACCTCTCAGCTGTGCATAATAAACTTGACTGCCATGGTCTACCAGTGATACAATATCTCCTACTTGATAATACATTTCCTGAAAGAATGGGTTTAATCTTCCTCTTAAACTAAACAGACTCAAGGCGCATGTCCCAATCCCCACATTTAAATCTAAATCCAACAAAATGCAAACTAGCCAGCAGTGAGGCTCATTTTCCCGCCAAAATCCGAATATAAATAGATGACACATATTAATTAATCGCATTTATTGTTTTCAAAAGTATCGAGCAAACAAACTATACGCTAAGTTACATGTACATGAATCAAGATTATCTTGTCCCAAAGCATCGACCAGTGAAATTGATTAGCTCTGCTAAGCTTTAGCTCAAATAGTTTTCTTTGAACTCAGTCAAGGCATTCACCCAATAGTCACCTACGCCAAGTGTGAACATTCTAACTCAATTAGAATGAGAATTATTGTGATCTAAAGTCTTAACCAATTAAATCGCTTATAGCTCTGCTTACCCTGAGCAGAAAATGCTCGTTATCGAACTTAGTCAAGGTATGGATGTAATGAAACTATACACCAAGTTTCATAATTCTCATTTAATTAGAACTAAAGTTATCGTGTCCCAAAGCATCAACCAATCAAATTGCTTATCTCTGCTTACCCTAAGCAGAAAATGCTCATCTTCGAATTCCATCGAAAGGCGGGGAATAATTAAAACACTGGAGGTCATATTTTTTTAAATCTGTACATAATCAATTTTCGTTTTTATAACACATAACCTGTAATTTGTTTTCTTTGTATATTTGTGTAACCAGTACATGTACTTACATCATGAAATATTGATTCTCCAGTAACAACAGTAGCCACAGCAGATGGAGCTTTCATTGGTTGCTATAAAAAGAAAAGAAAGGAACAATTGTTTGAATAGTTCAGAACTGTCAGTTTTTTGGGAAACATTTGTCTACAACAGTGCTTCTCAACCTTTATAATACAATTCCCCACTTGAGAAATATTTTCTCCGCTATTCACCCCTGGCACTATAAAACATCAAATTACTAAAAACTAAAAACTGAAACATGCCAATTAATCCAAAATTCAGATAATCAATTTAATATTTTCGAACTTTCACCTTCGCGTTCATAGCCATGATGTTAATGCACTAGGACACTATCTTTGGTGTGTGATACTGCAGGTAATAATGCACAATCGCACAATACAGTGCTTATTGTCACATTGACATGTAGAAACTGAGAATTGAGCAACCAATACTAAAGACAGGTGATTGAAATTAAATTGGGAATCCCCAAAAAGAAACTAAGCGATCGACGATCTATTCTACCTAGCTGCCTATAGTCTATTTCACATTGAGATGAGACTCAGTTACCCACTTCCAAAACAATCAACAATACGCGAAATAGGATAAGAGCCATTATACCCAGCATTGAAATTAATTATGCTAGTCGGTCATTTAATTTCCGACCAATGGCTACGCAGGTTTGTGCTCGGTAACATTCTGACTGATGGCTCCCGGTCAGGAGTCTGAAAACTCAATTCATGCAAATTCACTCCTTTGTGTATAATTCACCCCCAATTCCCCCTTTTTCCAAATTTCACCCCGAGCATTTTGAATTCACCCCTGGGGGTGCACATGGACCCCGGTTGAGAAGCACTGGTCTACAATATCCCCATATACATGTATGAACTTAATCTTATTAGTATTGCTAGTATCAGTTTCTTAAAGGCTATACAAATCGCCACAAAGGCACCTGCTCCATGTTCCAAAATGCCCAAGTCTGGTTGGTGATTAGTGAAACATATAAAGGCTCGAATAAGTGGAGGAATCTATCAATTTATTGGGTGGGGGGGGGAGAATGGTTAGTGTATGCAAGTTGTATCATAAGGTCAGTCATTGGGTCAACCAACTGGCGTGGATTAGATACCCCAGTTGTATGTGGCAAAGAGTTCGTTGGGTCGCCTGCCCAGCGTTGTGGGTTATAACCAGGTGCCTTGTTTGTGCGTGAATAGTGCCAAAATATGGTATATCAAAGTTGTGGACACTGTAGAGGTTACAATTTTAATCCGATTTTGATGAAACTTGAAATGCATGTTTTTAACCCAAGAGGGGGGTTGGATGGCTGAGTGGTTATTGGCGCGCGCTGTATAAAGCTGGTCATTGAGTCAACTGGCTTGGTTTCAAATCCCCGGTTGGACATGGCAAGGAGTTGGGTCGCCTGTCCAATCTGGTAGGATTTCTCCGGGTCCTCTCACTGCTTTAGACCTCTACGTGCCAGGGAATTATTGAAATAAAGTAAACCATATGTTAGTCCCAAAATGACCCAGTTTGTGTCGAGTTGACGTTAAATCCCGTTTCTCTCTCTTATAATCCAAGATCTTAGTTCCTTTCGATAATTGTGCATATCGAATTGTAACTTCATGCATTATGGCCCTTGTTTGTAGAAAAGATAGTAAGCTGGCACTGCCAGGCAGGATACGCCCACATTTTCAAGAGATGGTTAGAGAACAAGCAAAACCGAAAGTGATTTTTCCTACAATCAAACGAAGGCTATAATTCATTAAATTACAATTTGATATGTGAAATATTGAAAAGAATCAAGATCTTCAGGTTATAAACATGCATTTCAAGTTTCATCAAAATCGAATTAAAATTGTGACCTATACTGGGTCCACAACCTTCATATACCATATTTTTACACTATAAGCGTACAAACGGCGGCCATTTTGTCTGGCAATTATGGTCCGATTTCCCTGAAATTCAAACTCAACCTTCTGTATGGTATAACAGTGATAGAGTCAATCGTTTTTTTAAATATGATAATAATCGTAACCTCCAGAGGGACCATAGTCGAATTTTCGGACAATCAGGGGCCATAATTCAGGAAGTTATTATCTAATATGTGCAAATAACGAAAGGAACCAAGATCTTTGGGTTATAACCATGCATTTCAAGTTTCATCAAAATTGAATCAAAATTGTGACCTATACTGGGTCCACAACCTTGATATACCATTTAATAACAGTATTGGCGTACACGCGGCGGCCATTTTGTATGGCAATTTTGTTCCAAATATTTCCGAAATTCGAATTCAACCTTCCTTAGGGTGTAATGGTGATATAATCAAACGATTTATTAAATCGGATAATAATTGTGACCTCTAGGGGAACCACAAGGTGATATAATCAAACGATTTATTAAATCGGATAATAATTGTGACCACAAGCTAAACAAAGGCGATTTTGCGTATAATCAGGGGCCATAATTCAGGACGTTACAATCTGATATGTGCAAATATCGAAAAGAACCAAGATCTTTGGGTTATATCCATGCATTTCAAGTTTCATCAAAATCAAATTAAAATTGTAACCTCTACAGGGTCCACAACATTGATATACCATTTAAACAGTATTCGCGTACGATCGGCGGCCATTTTGTATGGCAATTTTGGTCCGATTTTTCCGAAATTCAAACTCAACCTTCTTTAGGGTGTAACGGTGATATAATCAAACGATTTTTTAAATCAGATCATAATTGTGACCTCCAGAGGGACCACAAGCTAAACAAAGGCGATTTTGCGTATAATCAGGGGCCATAATTCCGGAAGTTAGTTTGATATGCGCAAATATCGAAAGGAACCAAGATCTATGGGTTATAACCATGCATTTCAAGTTTCATCAAAATTGAATTAAAATTGTGACCACTACAGGTTCCACAACCTTGATATACCATTTTTTAACAGTATTCGCGTTCGAACGGCAGCCATTTTGTATGGTAACTTTGGCCCGATTTTTCCGAAATTTGAACTTGACCTTCCTTAGGGTGTAACGGTTAAATATTCAAACGTTTTTTAAATCAGATAATAATTGTGACCTCCAGAGGTACCACAAGCTAAAATAGGTGATTTTTCGGACAATCAGGGGCAATAATTCAGGAAATTACGTTCCGATAGGCGCAAATATGGAAAGGAACCAAGATCTTAGGGTTATAAACATGAATGTAAAGTTTCATCAAAATCGGTTCAAAATTGTGACCTCTATAGGGTCCACAAGCTAAAAACATGATTTTTCGTACAATCAGGGGCCATAATCCATGAAGTTTTGATCCGATACATGCCAATATCGAAAGCAGCCGAGATCTTTGGGGGATAAACCTATATTTCAAGTTTCGTCAAAATCGGGTAAGAATTGTGACCTGTAGAGAGTCCACAAACAATTGTGGACGGACGTCCGGACGGACGGACAGGGGCCACGACATAATACGTCCACATGAAAATGTGGGCGTATAAAAATCACTTCCTTTTAAGCCTGTTGTCTATCTATCTTTTTTAGTAGTTTGATTGGCCGATCACTTCTCATGTTTTTATACGCCCATGTCTTTATATGAATCCAAATAAATATAAACGTTTCGTAAGTAAAGACTTACTTCTCAGAGAATGTAACTTAACAAATACAGTTGAAGTGTAAGGTTATCACCTCACAAAGCCCCACACTTTTATATATACATGTATCATCTTTACACGATGGTTGAGTTTAAATTTCATAAAAAAACCAGAATGGACAAAATGGCCGCACCTCGTTCCCAAATGTGTCAAAATATTGTGTATCAGGGTTGTGGACCCTCTGGATGTCAAGAATTTTCATCTGATTTTGATGAAACTTGAAATGCATGTTTATAACCCAAATATCTTGGCCCCTGTCGATTTTCATACATATCGAATCCTAACTTCCTGATTTATGGCCCCTATTTGTACAAATAAACGCGTTTTTAGATTGTTGATTTGTGTTCCCTCTAGAAGTCATAATTTTTTATCCGATTTAAAAAAATGGTCGCCGCAGCCCCTAGTACATCAATAGTGTAAACATCTGGTAAAGTTGTGGACCCTTTAGAGGCCACAATTTTGATGAAACTTGACATGCAAGTTTATAACCCAAAGATTTTGGTTCCTTACAATATTACTGTACAGCATATTGAATCGTAACTTCCTGAATTATGGCCTCTGATTGTACGGAAAAACGTGTTTTAAGCCATTTTAAGCAGAAAATGCTCATCTTCAAACTCCATCAAGGCGGGGAATAATAATATTAATAATTGTTTTCTTGTGTACTGCCTATTGGGGTTCATATTCCTGAAGCAATGGCCCACGATCTTTTTTTTTTATATTGTGTGTCAACCTGAAATATATCATGAGAGTTATTTCCCTTTACTATGGCTATATATTGATTCATTATTGAAACTGGTTGATCAAGACGAAAGCTTTATAGGTGTTACTTCTCAACAAAAGATTCCATTCCCAAGAAATGATTCTGCCTCTTTGTCTGTGAAGTGTCGTTTTAAACCTGACGACCATATTTTTAATATTTGTTTTCGAGAAAAATTAAGGCACAACCCGCATGATCGTTAAAAAAGTGTTGAAGTAAATTCACATAAGTTCGCGGCAAATCGTGTGTGAGTCGTGCATCACTAAAAATCCCAATGTCATTGACCCTTGGTTGGTATTGATTTGTTTGCCAATAAAGATTATAAAGAAGATGAATGTTTCTAGTAGAAAATTTCTACCCAGTAAAGGATCAAGCTGTCAAATTATCTCTTATAACAACTTTATTCGTTACATTTTTCGTCAGACCCAATATCATTAATAGGGGTGGGTATCGCCATAAAAAATCTCATTGCGATACGATTTGTCGTATTGCAATACATATTGCAATATATTGTTTCCAGATACCAGCTTTTGCCTTAGTATTGGCCACTTTTGTAAAATCGGCGTCTGCCAGAGGTGGCTGGCCAGCTAGAGGTCAAAGCGCGTCACTCTAGACCACCCCACCCCACCCCCTCCTGATTATTATGGAGGTTACCGATCATATTGACTGAACCGGTTCTTCGACGCCCGCCATTTTGGTTTGTTTAAAGGACAAAGAGAGATAAATGAGACTATTTTTTTTTAATTTGTAAACATACTTTAGCCACATATAAAGCATAGTTTAATTTCTTAAATGACCAAATGACATTCTCCCAACTATTAGTGTGTAATACCGTATTATTATTATGGAAATTCTCAAGTTTTCAATAAAATTGACAATCTCACTGAATATTCCGATGATTATTACGGAAGTTGCCGATTGTATTGGCTGAACCGGTTCTTGGACGTGTATCGCAATCTGATGTATTGGCAAGTTTGAATCGCAATACACCAGTATACCAGTTATATTGCCCACCCCTAATAGTAATACACCAATCACCCGTTCCAGAAAAAATGGCGCCTCGCTGTGCATTGTGGGAGGCCCTGAGTAAATTGAAAGGAAGCTGCCATTGCTTTGCATGGGTTTTCTCTGACCAACTTTCGAAAAACGCCGATTTTACGTTAAGTTTAAAGGAGCTAAATCGCTAACATTTTGGGCCTAGAAATTCATAAAAGTGGTTCGCAACGCATATAATACTGTAATACGAATGTCTATAAACAGATTTACATTCAATGGTTTCCGTGTTTACTCCAATTTCAAATCAGTTATGTTTGGCGAAATAAGCCAGCAATGTCAATCATGTGCAAAAGTCGAGCGTCTAGTTATTCCAGTCTACTAACTCTGTCTGACTTATTGCAATGTGTCTAGCCTCGTCCCTCGAGTCTCTCAATATAACTGGAGCTGAAGCGCATTATGGTACACGAATGTTAAAAAAATATTTTTTCTTAAATATCGGATATCAGAAGCTCATCTTTTCCCGGTAAGTTTACATCAGCAATGTTGATTTAAATTGACCAATAATTCGTGTTTTCGAGGATTTTGAGTTACGGACTTAGGTCCTTTAAGGATGAAGGATATTTCATACGATGTGATAGAGACCTGGAAGGTTCATGCAATTAAATAATACCTGAGAAAGCGAAATCTTAAGTGTACAGGCCGCAAAAAGGAGTTAGTAGCTAAAGTGACAGCGATCAGCCGAATGATACGAAGTACGAAGGTAAAGTTTCGACAGCTGTTTGTTTTGAAGTTTTCATTTTACCTTTATGCGATCTGTATACTTCAGAATGTGCTTTTTGAGGTATTCTTTACGTGCGTCAACCATCTGTGTCTCTATCACATCATATGAAATATCCTCCATCCTTAAAATTACCGTAAAATCAGCGTTTTTCGAAAGTTGGTCAGAGATAACCCATGCAAAACAATGGCAGCTTCCTCTCAATTTACTCAGGGCCTCCCACAATGCGCAACAAACGCCTTTTTTTTTAAGAATGAGTGATTGGTGTATCATTATACATTATAATCATTATCAATCAATACAAAATTAATGAATCTGTACTGACTGTAGTATTAAGCTTAGGCCTACACAGCTAATAATTAAATTAAGTAAACCTATTTTCTGTATTGACTTCTCTTATTGTAAAAAAACAATTTAAAAAAAAAACACCTGTTGTGGGTCTGGTTTGGTGAAACATAGATATTTTTAAGGTCCTGCTGGTAGGCCACACTCACGGTACTTACCGTTTTTTTGAAAATAATTCTTCTACCCTTTCCTTTAGTTGACAATGGCTTATTTGAACCAGCAAATTTATGTTTAGCCGGTTTGATTCTTGAACTTTTACGTATAGCTGTCCCGCCCGAACCATTATTTCGTCCTGATGAACCATTGTTACCGTTAGGTCCTTGGTTAGCTCCGTTACCATTTCCATCTTTCCCGCCTGCTGTACCATTCTGTTTCCCATTGCAGGACAAACATAGTACTTCACCTTGAGGATTTTTTTTCCAGATTGCTGAGCTTGATGTTTTACACGCACTACACGATGGTTTCACGCCGAAAGGCATTGCAATATTTTCCAAAAAGTCGGAATCTTAAATATAAAAGATTGCCAAATTACTATCTTAATCTAAGAATTTTGTCTGCCATTGTTTACAAAATATGACTCTAACTGTCTCAAAATAAAAGAACTGTATACGGGAGATAACTCGAGAAACTTGGGTGCAGACCATCAAATTTCTTATGAATCTATCAACTAGGTAGGCCTAGTTGATAGGGGTTAGGATGGCTGAATAGTAAAGCACGTGCGCGCTGTATCATAAAGCCTGTCATTGAGTGAACTAGTGTGGTTTCGAATCCCTGGTTGTACGTGACAAGGAGTAGGCTGGCTTGTCCAGCCTCGTGGGTTTTCTCCGGGTCCTCCGGTTGCCTACAAGTACTAAGAAATAGAAAAATTAAAAAAACATAGGCTATGTTATTCCTGAAAATGACCTAGTTTGTGTCGAGTGGACGTTAAGCCCCATATGAGTGGCGGGGCCTCTAAAGTAAGTAGAATCTATTAGGACATGATTAGGAGTACTTTTTAATTTAGACGAGCTAAACTAAAAGTAACTACAAAATACTTAATAGTACCGGCTACTATGGAAGATGGTGGTCAAAGTCCAGAAAACATAACGCGTCCCTTTGATCACGAAACCCCTGAAAAATAATATTTGTGAAAAGAATTCCTGGATTTTTGCTACGAAGCGTGCTTAATTAATATTTGAGATAGTGGCTGATAGTGGCCATGTTTGGTTTTTATAGAAGTGGTTGAGTTCATTGGAATTATCTCAGGCCACTTTGAATGGACACCAGTGAGAGAGAGAGAGATAGAGAGAGAGAGAGAGAAAGAGCGGGTTTACAAGATTTTTGGTATTTTTTAAAAGTGATTTTCATAAAAAAATCATATTTATTTCGAAGGACATTATACTATACTATACCGTACTATATATCCCAGAAACACGGAAATGCTGCAAGAAGTATTCAACCGGCCTTGCTTAGTAGTGGGGCTTTTTTCTTAATTTGGAAAGATTATAAAGTATTTCTATGAATTAATTTTCATAGAAAAAAATATTTGAGTTATCTTATTATATAAATAAAGAGTAGTATCTTATATATCACAGAAAATAGCGGAATTCTTCGAACTTAGCAGTGGGGTGGGACTTTTCTAATGTTTAAAAGATTTGGGGAATTTTTTTAATTGTTTTTGATAAAATAATCATATTTCTTTCGAATGTTTTAGCCTACCTATCTATATATCAGGGGATCAAGGTGGCTAAGTGGATAAGGCGCTGGTTCGCTAGCCTGGAGGTCGGGTGTTCGATCCCTGCATTGACTGAAAAAGTTCATCTCCATTTTCCGACTTGATTTACCCTAGTCGTTCGGAGTGGACGAAAAACCGAGGTCCCGTGTACACATTGGAGTGCACGTAAAAGATCCCTTGGCAATTGGAATTCGATATAAGAGTAGGCCGTAGCGCCGCTGCCCGGGCAAAATTTCCATCATAGCACTGTATGGCGTATGCCCGTCTTCAATTAGCTCAGGTTAAGTGCATAACAGTAGGACGTTAAACTCCATTTCATTCATTCATTCTACCTAGCTATATATCGCGTATATATAGAGTCTAACCGGCCTCGCTAGGCATGAAGTACACAATCGGCCTCGCTTAGCAATGGGACCTTTTCCACCGCGTCTTACAGTTGTTTATTTATAGCTAAAATCTCAGGACATGTCTATTGGACGATAACACCCCTGCGAAACAGAAGGTGTTTGTTTATCTCCTAATTAATTTTAAACCAGTCGCAGCTTAAAAATAGGATTAAAACACTGAAATGTTTATGTGAGTCGTAGTGCCGCTATCCGGGAAACTCTCCCTCATAACACACTGCATGGCGTATGCCCGTCTTCATTGGCCCATATACGGAGCAGAGCAGTAGGACGTTAAATCCCATTTCATTCCATTTATGTTAGTCTGGGAAATTTGTTTCTAATCATTGAAGAAATAATGACATGGATAAAGAAACAATTCAAAATATTCCTAAGGCTTTTCAAATGAATATTCGAATATTCGCTCGTCGAATATAATATTCGAATATTCGAATAGCAATTACCATATTCGAATAATTTCGAATATCAACATTATTTATTCTATTTGCGTTAAAATATTATTAAAAGGCGACTTTCCTTACCACATTTACATTCAAAGCTTATTTCGATTACCCACAGTATATATATCTATGGATTACCTAACTGCAGATTGTATGTAAGGGGAGATGGTTGGCGTGTGCGCGATGTATCACAAGATTTGTCATTGGTTCAACTGTCGTTGTTTCGATTCGCCGGCTGCACGTGGCAAGGAGTAGTATCGCCTGTCCAACCTCGTCATCTCCGGGTTATCTGGTTTAATCCCACTAAAATTGAACCATATGTTAGTCCCGAAATGACCTGGTCTGTGTCGAGTGGACGTTAAACCCTCCCTCTCTCTCTCCCGCTCTCTGCTTGTAAGGGTGCTACCCCTCCAGAGACAGTTATTCGGTAACTAGCCAGGGACCCCGACGCTGAATTCTGATTCTGGTTGAAAGCTAATCATTATAACTATTATAAGTGTTTGACATCCTTGAAAAACCTTACATTATATCTGAACACGTGACAGCGAAACTCACTATACGACGTCATCTGTATGCCATTGTAATGAATTTGCTTGTATTCGTCATGAATAAACAGCTGGGTGAACCCACTGGGCCACATTCATCACCAACACGAATAGACTGTTTTCTGCCTATATAGAAAAGCAACTAGACGAAAATGATTTCCGTAAAATGCTGCAGTCCAAGGCCCACGAATGAACGAGATGTCCTTTATTTCGGATGCAGTGCGGAAGAATTCCTATACATTTGTGATGGAAAATCTTCTTTTGATGACGTGGAAGGCCGAGTTATTGTGTACAAATTGGCAGTTGCCGTAAAAGATCAACTTTGCAAAAATATTTTTCTTGTGCGTTGTTCGCGAATCAACAGAGATTTCACGTATTTAATAATTGATTAGGAATTATAATAAATTGAAAATAAACCACTTTCAATATATTGAAAATATTCGAATAGTATTCGAATACCAAATTCAAGACCCGTCGAATATTCGAATAGTATTAGTGTTCGAATATCCGAACACTAGTGTGTACGTGACAAAGTATAGGGTCGTCTGTCCAACCTCGTGGGTTTTTTCCGCCCCGCCCCCCTGCTAAAGACCCCTACGCGCAAGCGAATAATTGAAATAAAATTTAACCATTTGTTAGTTAACAAATTAATTGGTTAGTTCAAATGGCGGTTTTTGTTGACTTTTCGGTGTAGAATCGAAGAAAGGGGTATGGAAATATATTTTTTTCCAGGGGCCTGTTTCACGAAATTTTAACTAAGATAAAATCCGATTTTAGTAATTCGATTGGATAGTATTAGATTGATTTTAGCGCTTAGCCAATCAGATTTAAGTATGTACTAAAATTTGGATTGTATCTTAAGTTAAAATTTCGTGAAACAGGCCTCAGCTTTGGTAATTATTTATGATTTTCAGACGGAAGAATACACGTGTTGAGAGGTTGGCTAAGGTGAAATGTAGGGCCGTAAATTGCATGTTTATTTGTCTCTACTCCCAGCTTGCGTATCTGAAGTTTTTCAAGAAGAACCTTTGCCACATGTTGCCCCATTTGTGGTAGAAAGCTTTCTATCCAACGAAAATTTGGGAAAAGGTTAGAGACGTTCTAAGAGACGAGAATTAACATAAAAGTCAATGGGGAAATCTTTAGAAAGTTTAGTGATCTTTGGCCATAAAGATGTAATCATCCAAACATAGTTGTCTTCCAGCGAGACTTGCTTGGAGAATGAAAAAAATTGTTGGCAAATGTGACAAACCGTATTGGAATCGTATAATCGATTCGACCAATGTTCCTCCTTGATCAGTATGACATTGTATGCATTGAATTTGGATGGGCTGGGGGATTTAAATTTAGTTTTGAACATTTATTATAAATCATCTACATTCAGACCAAATCAAAACAAAATTCCATTTAAATACTCATAGGCACCCAATGTGGGGGGAAAAAATCATTATATCTTATGTGTTTTGCCATTGCCGACTGACGACGTATATAGTCACTATAATAAACTGTATGGCCATTAGCTAACCATGCTCCCCAGTAACCGATGAGTCCTGTTGTTACTATTGAATGATGACAGAGACTTAATAAAATTAACTGAGTTGTACTATTCGTCTCATCAGCAACCACAACATCACTACCCTTGATATAGGCTTCACACCAGTTACTGTCATCACACAAAACTAAGAATTTGACATTTTTATATTTTAAACGCATGTGTTTCATAGCATTTTGTATGTAAGTCAGTGGTGCTTTATTTAGTCCCTGAATTACATCACCCATATATAATATATTATTTCCAGCTACGTGTACACCCACTACTGCACTTTCTTTCGCTTTATCGATATATTTATTGAATTTTGTTTTAGTCTCCTGAAGAATACTATTTTTAAAATGAAATTCTTTTCTTATCGTTTGTTCAATTGACTGGAAGTATTTCCAAGATTGCAGATAGCCTTTAATAGACACGTTTTTTTGAGGCAAGCTTGTTAAACTAACGTCGTATCCCATTGGTATCGATTCGATTCTTTTATCCCAGCAATCTGTTCTTTCAGGCGATGTGTAGTGAATATAGAACACATTTTCTAGCATAGTATTGGGTGGAAACGAAGGTCGTCTCTTGTTCACAAGCGATAAACCCAATAACGACGCGTATTTAAACATCAGAATCTCAAGTGGCGATTCGACAGTCACTGTTAAAAAAAGATTGATGTTTGTGTTAGAGTTGAATGGCGCATCATAACAAATACCTGAATCATTGTAAAAATAATTCATGTAGACCTTCGCTACCACCACAAATGGTATCAATATCAATAAAATCACTGACGATTTTCTAAGTGTTCTCTTTCTACCACCAATAGTTATACTAACCATATTAAGTTTCGTTCGAAATCGGCTGTATCCTCAACCCTCCACAGTGCAAAAAAAAGTCCCGAGCGTCTAGATAATAAAGACTATTAGTATTGCCCAACCTCGTTTACATCTTCAGATTCATGGATTGCCTCAATTATTATGCCTGACCCATACCAAGCTCGGGTCGCTCATTCTATTATTACTACTGACTCTGATAACACCATATATTCGTCGTTTATCTCTACAATAATAATATAATGATCCCGAGAGTCACAAATCGGCATTATTTTCGACACAGCGAGAAGATCTGGCTCGTGGTCTCGCTCAGCGTGACTACCTCAATTCAGGATCGTACTCGTAGATCGTACATGGACGAAGTAGGGCGAAAGTTATTTTTAGTCTCTTTCTCTCTCCCCTCCCCTTTCCCCCTTTTGCTTGGGGATTTTGTTGACTTTTTGGTGTAGAATCGACAAAAGGGTTTGAAAATACATTTTATGACAGGTTATGGTGAATATTCATGATTTTGAGGCGGAAGGATACAAGAGTTGTGAGGTTGGTTACCTTGAAATGTAGGGCCGGAACTTGCATGTTTAATTGTCTCTACTTCAAGCTTGTGTATCTCAAGTTTTTCATGGTGAATCTCATACATGCGTTCTACCCAAATAGAATTAGGGGGGGGGGGGCACTAAAGCCGGTGTAAGAGACGAGAAATAATATTAGAGTCAACTGGGAAATAATTGGTGTTCCGAGACCATATAATAGAGTTCTATGACGGGATGTAGACCACTATTAAATTTCACCATCTCGGTCACTCGGCAAACGTCGGCAGATTCCGTCACCCTACATCTAGCCTCGGCTGTATGTCAGTAAGTGATATGTACCTACGCCTATACAATTGCGACGCTGAACCGGTTTACTTATAAGTGAAACTTGCCGCTTCTAAAATTGCGTCGTTTGAAGAGTGTGTAGAATTTTCAGCGCAAAATTGTCCTTGTCTAAAGAAAATCGGATAAACAGCTTCAAACTTGAAAATTTTGGAAGATAAAACATTCTTCAAATACGTCATCATGGGCAACGCCGTTGGTAATCCGGGAACTTTAAAGTAGTTTTAATGGCGGACTTTGTCATACAGCCGAGACTAGATGTAAGATACTCGAATCTGCTGGAGTTCGTCAATTTATAGCAATTCTTTCTTTGTCCACTCAACACAACTAGGTCATTTCGGGACTAACATATGGTTTAATTTTATTTCAGCTTGCGCGTAGGGATCTTTAGCAGTGGGAGGAAACCGGAGTGCCCGGGGGAAACCCACGAGGTTGAAAAAGCGCCCCTATTCCCATGTCACATACGCTCACACCAGTGCTCGAAACCACAGCCGCAAGCCAGAGATGGCATGATTTTGTGACGAAAGGATAACGGGATTATTAAGGTGGTACATGGGCGGGGGGGGGGATAATGGTGGGCTGCATCCTGTATGTGAACAACTCGACAATAATAATAATCTTTATTCCAAATCTTCACCAGAAGATACATGAATATATATAATACATAATAATAAATACAATAGTTAATTCATTACAAAAATTATTCTAGGTAATGAACTCGTTCAAGGTACAAACCGTACTTGTTGCCATAGCGCAGCATTAGACAATAGATCTGGCAGTGTTGCGCTCGATCTTTTTCAAATGTGTCAGATACTGCCGCAAACCTGGTCGCCTTGTTTCAAGTATAGATTCAGCGCGCCCCCTTTTCCGGATTTGAAGCATCCCTTTCGTATTAGTTTTTCAGATATTATAAAACTTATAAGTAGAGTTATTTTAGACTAGAACCCAATGAGTCCTTGTCCGTTCCCGGCGATATTTTAGGGAATTTTTAGAATTCGCGTTTATTTTTCTGCCCAGAATATGGCAGAATCTGTCGTGAAGTGTTAAGTAGCAGGGATTAAACTTGTTTTGTATTACTGTCAAGTATATAACGGTTCCAGATACATGCAGCATCGATATTGCGATACTAATCATTGATAGTAAATTTTCTTGGAATAAACATACTGAATACATGTGTAAAACACTAAATAAAAAACTGTATCAACTAAAAAAGATAAAATCACTTCTTCCGTCAAACTTGTTAAAATTATTCTATTTTGGCCATTTTCAGTCGCATCTAGATTATTGCTCGACCATATGGGATACCTGTAGTAAAACATCTTTGAATAACTTGGCTTTTAAATTAATTAGTGATAAACCGCTACCGAAAAACTCAACCTTATCTACTTATGAAACCTTGGCTACATCATTAAATATTTTAACCATTCAAAATCGGTTCACCTTCAATAAATACATCTTACTGTTCAAATTAGTTCATAAAAAATGCCCAAACTACTTAACTAATATTCTCGTTTTTAAAAATACACCTTATACTAATATTAATCTTCGATTTAATATTCCTAAACCTAATAAATCAATATATAAAAATAGCTTAAAATACATTGGACCTTGTCTCTGGAATAATCTCCCTACCTCAATAAAAAACACACCTGTATTATCAAACTTTAAAGCGAAAATTCTTTTACACATAAATTCCAACCTCAGTAAACCTTATGTATATAAATTTAATTCATAATAGAGAAGGTAGTTAACCTTATTGCAAATTTTATATTTTAATATTGTAATTTTTAATTTTGTATCTCTTTTTTTGATCTCATTGTTGTTCTTGTTGTTCTTATATTGTTTTTGTTATGTTTCAAGGGCAGAATTGTAAAAAGGCCTGGCCTAATTTCTTACCCTAATAAAGATATTATTATTTATTATTATTATTATTATTAAGACATGCCCCTGAACAAGAAGCCGGGTAATGTAGCATGTGAGAGATCATTTTCTAGTTTGCGGCGACTGAAGACTTGGCAGATATCTACAATGACGGAAACGCGACTAAACGGTCTGGCTTTATTACACGTCAACCAAGAAACCGACCGCATACCGATGCGCGAAGAAATCTACCATAAGAAAGCCAACTGGAGAGTGTAGGAAATGTTCAGGTTAAATTCCCTATGGTGATGAGATTGATTCAAGCCCGCGCCAGGAGTGATAATCTTCAAAATTCAAACAAATCGCACTCTAACCCTATTCAAACTTTTCGTTTTTCTAATAAATTATTATAGGTACGCTGAAGTCGTACTCCTTCCTTCAATTTATTTTAATGTTCATATCAAAATATCATAATACGCTAATATCGCAAATTAAAATTTCTGACATTTTCATAGTTCCTCAGGTGCAAACCATATTTTCGGGGGCCTGGGGGGCTAGAGCCTTCACCGTGCCCTTGGACCGTCAACTGTGGTACATCGGCGACCCCAGAAGCCCCATCGGCGCCCCCAGCAGCCTTTGCCCCCCACCCCCTGACAGTTTTGAGGTAGGTAGGGGAGAGCCGGGATAGTTGGAACACTTTTACACGTTTTAGCATATAAGTTTATAACTATAGTAACTAAACGAAGATAATGAGCTTTGTTGTGTAGTTAGTTTATTCACCCACTCGTACAAAAATGCAAATATCACATTTCTAATGGAATAGGGGCCGGAGATTTTGGAGATTTTGACCTACAGGTCAAGGTGTTCCAACCTACCCGTCGAAATGGGTAAGTTGAAACACTGAGAAGGTAAGTTGGAACATTCGAATTAGTGTGACAAATGCACTGTGGAACACCACAGCCGCCACAGGGTAAGTTGGAACAGTTAAGTGTTCCAACGTGCCCTACGGCTCATGTTCCAACTAACCCTAGTGGAGTTGTAATAGCAAATTCAGTGTTCCAGCGTGCCCTACGGCTCATGTTCCAACTAACCCTAGTTGAGTTGTACTAGCAAATTCAATGATGACGTAATCAAAACAAACACTAAACACAAACAATTTGTCTCATAAAAGCTGCATTAAAAAGACAATTCTATCGATATAATTTTTTTTAGTATTGATCAATTAGGTGCGGAGATATAAGGAAAAGTCTACACCTACAACATTTAGCAAACTCGCCCCTAATTTCGTTGTTCTTTGATAAATACTTGATTTTTCTGACAAATTGAATGAATTTTCATATATAATTGCGTCGTTGACGTACGATAACCGGATATAAGTATGCGCGCGGTACGGCAATAAGTGCCTGAACTAGGCCCATTGTTTCAACTTACCCGCGTTCCAACAAGCCCGGCTCTCCTATACGGGCCTGAATTCACAGTAAGTAATGATAAATACATTCTGCAAAATGGACCCTCCCACAACGAAGCTAAGTTGACAGACATTGCGTCTTACAACAGTTTATTTATAGCTATAGGAATCCCGGCGAATACAAATTATTGAGAGGGAATGGAAGCAAATGTTTTAATAGATTGGTTACTTAAATACTTTGAATATGCATTTCATCCAAATATAGATATCATTAAAACCAAAGAACTTGTACCCGGGAATGTATCTCTAATTATTTGATCAATTTCGATGTTTTATACTATTAATAGTAGATCATGTCTACACTTAATGTTTAATATTTATAATACAATTCAGACAGTCGATCGATCATCAAAATAATCGCCATAAACAGGAGCTTTTACGCGTGACGTACTTCCGGTGTCTATTTTTAGCCTAGCACTTTTCAACCCGTATTTTAACATGGAAAATTCCAGGGAAAGCGGGGTTTCCAGTTTCCCTCTTTATATAAAACGTGTTTTTAAATGCCATGCTTGTTGTAAGTTGCGTGTAGCATTCGTAATAAATTAGGCCTACTGATTTAAAATCATGTCTAAGTTATTATATTTTTGTTTTAATGACGATATATATACTACTGCGTTGTAGCAGAAGATGCTAATCTCGCACACGGTCTAGTCGACCGCAGGACGTGAACACACAAAGAAAGATGCATTGCTGTATGAAGCCGTTGGGTTATGGGCATAGAGTTGTATACCTCTATGGTTATGGGTCATTATCAAAATCGGTAGAACTTCCTGTCTTTCGGCATTATTTGAAAACTAACTGAGACAGTATAGGTATGCACTAAATACATTATAAGATAAGGTGTTTGATTATATCACAGAAAAAATAACTGATGTTTCAACATAATGTTGCAAGGTATGCAACAAATAGCATTATACGTCAATAACCATGTTTAAAAGCTCTAATGAGAATGCACCCACCTTTAAGGATGGAACTTTTTGCATGTGGGCCAACTTACCTTTCACCGACTAGGCTAACGTCACGTGATAATGGCGACGCCAATTAGTGACGTCATGGAGTTTCGTGATCCACAGATTTCAATGTCGACGATAGGTTTGAGGTTGACATTTAGCTTGACATTTGGCACGGACGATACTTGTTTGATTATAATTTAAGGAACCGATAAGCACCAAACAAGTCGATGCCCCTATGACAACTGATTGGCGTCCTTCCTATCACTACCAGGGAGTCACCGTGGTTAAGTGAGTGAGTCGCTTGTGCAACGTTGTTGCGCTTTTACTTCACATGAATGTCATGATTATGTTTGAGGTGGGTTAAGCCTGTGTCAAGTGCGCCAGGGTACGGTTTCGATCCCAGCCAGGCCAGTTTTGGCCGAGAAGTGTCCCGGCATTTTTTCAGCGCGCTTTCAACCTATTGTACTTTTGTAGGCCGGCTAGTTAATACTAATCATTCATCATCCTATCAATATCATATAGCTAGACACACTCACTAGGCCTAGCCTATTTTAATAAGGACCGCAATAGCCTATCAATATTAAAAAAAATATTCTTCTAGTTCTAGGCCTAGTTCAAGGCTATCTATAGACTATACTATATAGCCTAGGCAGTATATTATAGGATTTTAGGATAGGCTTATATAATTATAATACTAGTATATAATTAGAAATGGTTTTAGGGCCTTCTCTGACTCGGGTGTCTTCCGCCTTACTCCAGTCACAGTAGTGGCTCGTCCTACGGAGTTATTTTACCTTAAATGAGCAAGTTGTTTTTTAAAGTCAACAAATGACTTAGGATGCTACCATAGAGGTGTATATGGATGCTACTCATCCTCATGTCATACTAGTGTGGTAGCCTAGGCTTAGTTTAGCTCCCTAAATTTACACATAAATTGGCCCAAAACTGTAGCTGCACATAGCTTAATAAGTAACATAATAATAAACAAATTTCCATAGGAATAATTTAACGTGTAGCTTTACCGCATAATTATACAGTGTTGTTACACAAAAGCTCTCCCCATCTTAACTTTAAATGTCCACATGTCTGAAATAGCGTGCGCACTCGAGCTCACGTGACTTTCCACATTACTATTAGGCCTTCATGTCCATAAATATATGCTAATGACGTTAGTGCAGAGGGGGGGGGGGGGTGACTAAAATAAGTTTTGGGTTTTTTATTTCTTTGAGAACTATTGCCCAGAAGATACCTCAGATAGCACAAAATAGTTTTAACCCATTTGGACACCCTATGTCCCCCCTTCCCCTTTCTAGTGCTCCTGAACGCTCCCTTACCTGACTGATCACCCACCATTTTCGGATTCCTGAGGAAAAATGCTAAAGAAAAATCAACTCTCGCTCTTTGCCCACCTTTCGGATAATATCCCCCTTCTCCCTCTGGTCTAGGTCAGATTCTTCCAGATCATTAGATTTACTTTGTTATTCCTAGGTTTTACGAACTGGGAAATCAGATTTTACCCGTTTTTACATTAATATCGTATGATGTCATGTCCCTCGATATAGGTAAGATGTCGTCATGAAAACCCTGGAATGAGTTTACCACCCATACTAGGCTGTTCTAATCGGATTTTAATGGAGATGTTCATACGCCATGCATGCAGTGTACTGTGATTCTGTGAAAGACATATTTTGTCCAGACAGTAATTTACTCGTGACTTGGCGCTGTTCCTTGTGCCCCCCCCCCCCCCAGATGAACTATCTTGGATAGCAATTTTTGTCGATCTTGGGACTTTTGCGATAACCTTGTGAATGTGATACAGGCGCGCAGTGACCCGAATCTCCAACAACCAATCAAAAGTCTCGGAGTATTGGGGCCGCAAATGTGTTTTCTGCTTTGTTCTATCTGGCCCGTCAACTCGAAAGTTGTCCAATGGTTTCGTAACATAAATCCCACTCTATGCCCAGGCCCATATCTAGCCCAAAAATGTTAGGGGGGCAAGGGCTGCTGGGGGCGCCTGTGTACCTACAGTTGACGCTCCACGGAGAAGGGTCTAGCCCCCCCCCCCAGGCGCCCGAAAAGTTTAAAAAATATGGTTTGCACCTGACGAATTATGAAAATGTCAGAAATTTTAATTTGCGATATTGGCGTATTATGAACATTATAACAATTTGAAGGAAGGAATACGACTTCAGGGTACCTATATTAATTTATGAGAAAACGAAAAGTTTTGAATAGGGTTAGAGTGCGACTTGTTTGAATTTTGAAGATTATCACTCCTGGCGCGGGCTTGAATCAATCTCATCACCATCGGAAATTTAACCTGAACATTTCCTACAATCTCCAGTTGGCTTTCTTATAGTGGATTTCTTCGGGCGTCGGTATGTGGTCGTTTAGTCGCCTTTAACGTCATTGTAGATATCTGCCGCCACACTGCCCGAATTCTTTTTCGGGGGCATGTCTTCACACTGTTTAGTATCGCACGTTATACAATACCGATGCTGTATGTATCGGGAACCGTTATATACTTGACAGTAATAAAAAGTTTAATTCCTGCTACCTTACACTTATCGACAGATTCTGGGCAGAAAAATAAACGCGAATTCTAAAAATTCCTTAAAATGCCGCGGAGAACGGGTAAGGACTCATTGGGTTCTAGTCTAAAGTAAGTTTTATAGTATCTGAAATACTAATACGAAAGGGACGCTTCAAATCCGGAAAAGGGGGCGCGCTGAATCTATACTTGAAACAAGGCGCCCAGGTTTGCGGCAGTATCTGACACCCTTGAAAAAGATCGAGCGCAACCCTGCGAGATCCATTGTCTAATGTGCTATAAACGGCAACAACTACGGTGTGTACCTTGAACGAGTTCAATATCTAGAATAAAGTTTGTAATGATTTCACTTATATACGAAGGATGACAGTGAAATATTAATAACTGGTGAGATTCGCTAATAGTAATAATTCGAGTGGCAGACCATAAACGACCCCTGCTGACCTATGATACTAGCTGAGCAAAACGAAGCGACTTCAAGTCTATTAACACAAGATAAAATGAATTGTCTCCCCATGATCATGCGGGGGGGGGGGCGCTGTATAACGGGCGTATATAACAAAATCCCTCCAAGAGGCGCCCAATCATGCTATATTGGGCGCCCCATTGACCAAGTCGTGAGCGCCCAACCTTTCTAGCTCGACATTATTTATTATGTGCGAACCGACAAACATACATTGTCATTATAATGCGCCCCACCAATCATGTCATTATTGGCGCCCCTCCGGGATAAGTAACACCACAGCTCACATATTTTTGGACGCCCCCTCAAGTTAGGTGTTAATCGTGTGATTCATTATCAGGCGCCTCCTCGTTTGGGTGGTGGGCGCCTCATACATAACGACATGAATAGAAGTGACATTGGTTAGGGGTCCCATCAATCTAGTTATAGTAGGCGCCTAACCAAAGTCACCCGGCTTTAAAGGGCGCCCATACTGAATATGGACTCGTTAGTCGCTGGCTTCGTATTGCGTCCAATAGAAAGGGCGCCTATTACATCTCGCAATGGATAAAGGCATTATGCATTATGTGCGGCCAAACATTGTTTACAATCATATATTGTCATATTATGGCGCCCCACCAATTATGTCATTATGGAAGATCCTCTGGGATAAGGTGCACACAGATCACACCGTTTTTGAGGCCCCATCAAGTTGTGATGTTCATCGGGTGACTCATTGTGAGGCGCTCCACCATTTGAGGGGCGCCTCATATATAACGACATGATTGATGGCGCCCCCTTAAAACAAAGTGGCATTGGTTGGGCGCCCTGTCACTCGGCTTTATGGGGCGCCCATACTGATATGGGCATGTCAATCGATGGCCTCGTATTGTTTTCAATGGAAAGGGCGCCGGCGCCCATTAGGGGCTCCCGCTTTTTCGAGGTGGGGCGCCCATTTTTTTCCGGGGGGGGGGGGCAGCTGCCGACCTGAATTCCAATCGATAATAATAATCGATGGCCCACAATGTCGCGCAAAGTATGGTGGCTCCTGATAAAATGTTTTAATCCATAGTCAATTCGTTGTGTTTTTAAAATAAAAGAAGAATAAAATAAGTGTTTTATTAGATGTGGTTTTTTAAAAAAGAAAGAAGAGTTAAATTAGTGTTTTATAAGATTTCGGGCACTTTATTTTTCCAACTAAATGAAATAAAAACAAATACCCATCTGCCCGAAAAGTAAGGTTTTATTCTGGACTATTAAAAATTATTATTTTGTTGTTGTGAATCAGCTATTTTTGATTACTTCTGCATTGTCTCCTGGAATATGTTTCTTTGTTGATTACAACGGGCTATCAAAACCATTATGGCCGTAGAGTAAAAGACGTCGTGTACCGATTTTAAAATGCTCATTGTGTCATTGTATTTTAAGAATTGGATATTAGTTAGGGTTTTAGTTCTTTTAATCAAACTAATCTTACACTTTAGAAACAGTTTTATTGTCTTCAATTTAAAAGATCGTGTTTAACACCGATTTAAATTTAATTTGCCGTTTCAAAACATCAGTCATTTTTTTTGTTTTCAAATAGCGGATAGACTGACACATTTATCAAACACAATGCTACGTTCGTGCATGGGTTGTTTACTTCTGATTTCTCTGTGAGAGTAGGCACAGATTCCTTCTGTGTAGGAATTTAGGATCAATGAGTAGCACATATTATGCCATTTTGGTAATTGTTTTAACAATTACATTGTCATCTTCCTTGAAGTTTCGATTACATTTTTCTTGGTATTATTTCTAAATTATAATTTATCAATCTTTCTTTTTTTTAAAACAGATCTGTCTGATGCCGTGTCCTGAGATGAAATATATGGTATAAAGTGAAGATGTTGGAGAGTGGTGACTTATGGTTTACAGGTCAAATTAGGAATAATTTTGTAATTTACGTCGGAGCTTTGTTTAGTATAGGTTATATTACAGCATTAGTATTGGCTTACATTTTAAAGCGAAAATTTGTAAGTAGAACATAAATATAGTCACATAGTGGCGAGAGAGAGAGAGAGAGAAAAATGGGGTTTAACGTCCACTTGACACAAATTAGGTCATTTAGGGACTAAACACATAGTGGCAAGGCCATGTCATAGTATTTTATAATTGTAAAATCGAACTATTAATTGAATAAGGCATAAGGCTTAGTCACACTAGTGGATTTATCCTGAGGTTTTATATCCATAAGCTAAATCCTTTCATGTGAACGGGAAAATTTGTCCTATATAGGCTATAGATTTTCTGACCTACGGACAAATCCTTAGGTTTAGAACAAGTCCTATTTCGTAGGATTTGTACTGTGAATTGACCAATCAAAATGGCAGACGTCTAACTCAACCTGGCCGAGACAGAGAATTTTTTTTTTCAATCGCCAAAGCGTGCTGTGGTCTATTCAGTCCGAAAATTACCATAAACGAGAGAAAAGATAATCTTTGTAGTTTCCTTCATATTTACATTTCTGGTATTACTGATCACATGACCAAAACCTATAGGATTTTACTTAATGTATGATCATAAAAACCCAGAGGATTTATCCTTTAAGACGTTCGCTAGGATTTGTCTTAAAGGAAAAATCCACTAGTGTGACTCAGCCTTAATCAAATTTTACTTTTATTATGCTCGGTTTACACTATAGATTTTTATACGCCCACATTTTCATGTGGACGTATTATGTCGTCGCCCCTGTCCGTCCGGATGTCCGTCCGTCCGTCCGTCCACAATTGTTTGTGGACTCTCTACAGGTCACAATTCTTGTCCGATTTTGACGAAACTTAAAATATAGGTTTATCCCCAAAAGATCTCGGCTGCTTTCGATATTAGCATGTATATTATTAAAACTTCATGGATTATGGCCCCTGATTGTACGAAAAATCACGTTTTTAGCTTGTGGACCCTATAGAGGTCACAATTTTGAACCGATTTTGATGAAACTTTACATGCATGTTTATAACCCAAAGATCTTGGTTCCTTTCGATATTTGCACCTATCGGAACGTAAATTCCTGAATTATGGCCCCTGATTGTCCGAAAATTCACCTATTTTAGCTCGTGGTACCTCTGGAGGTTACAATTATTATCCGATTTGAAAAACCGTTCGATTATATCACCGTTACACCCTAAGGAAGGTTGAGTTCAAATTTCGGAAAAATCGGACCAAAATTACCATACAAAATGGCCGCCGTTCGTACGCAAATACTGTTAAAAAATGGTATATCAAGGTTGTGGACCCTGTAGAGATCACAATTTTAATTCGATTTTGATGAAACTTAAAATGCATGGTTATAACCCAAAGATCTTGGTTCCTTTCAATATTTGCGCAATATCGGATCGTAACTTCCTGAATTATGGCCCCTGATTATACGCAAAATCGTCTTGGTTTTGCTTGTGGTCCCTCTGGAGGTTACAATAATTAACCGATTTAAAAAATCGTTTGATTATATCACCGTTACACCCTAAGGAAGGTTGAGTTCAAATTTCGGAAAAATCGGACCAAAATTACCATACAAAATGGGAGAGAGAGAGAGAAATGGGGTTTAACGTCCACTCAACACAACTATGTCATTTCGGGACTAACACATGGTTTAATTTTATTTCAATAATCCGCTTGCGCGTAGAGGTCTTTAGTCGTGGGAGGAAACCGGAGTGCCCGGAGGAAACCCACGAGGTTGAGAAGGCGCCCCTATCTCCATGTCACATACGCTCACACCAGGGCTCGAAACCACAGCCGCAAGCCAGAGGTGACCGGCCAGCTAAAGATCGAAGCGCGACACTCTAGACCATTTGGCCATCCCAACCCCCCCATACAAAATGGCCGCCGATCGTACGCGAATACTGTTACAAATGGTATATCAATGTTGTGGACCCTGAAGAGATCACAATTTTAATTCAATTTTGATGAAACTTGCAATGCACGGTTATAACCCAAAGATCTTGGTCCCTTTCGATATTTGCGCATATCGGATCGTAACTTCCTGAATTACGGCCCCTGATTATACGCAAAATCGTCTTTGTTTAGCTTGTGGTCCCTCTGGAGGTCACAATTATTATCTGATTAAAAAAATCGTTTGATTATATCACCGTTACACCCTAAGGAATGTTGAGTTTGTACGCGAATACTGTTATTTTCACATATCAGATCATAACTTCCTGAATTATGGCCCCTGATTGTCCGAAAAATCGCCTATGGTCCCTATGGAAGTCACGATTATTATCCGACTTAAAAAACTTGACTCTATCACCGTTACACCATACGGAAGGTTGAGTTTGAATTTCAGGGAAATCGGACCATAATTGCCAGACAAAATGGCCACCGTTTGTACGCTAATAGTGTTAAAATATGGTATATCAAGGTTGTGGACCCAGTATAGGTCACAATTTTAATTCGATTTTGATGAAACTTGAAATGCATGTTTATAACCTAAAGATCTTGATTCTTTTCGATATTTGAGCATATCAAATTGTAATTTAATGAATTATAGCCTTTGATTGTAGGAAAAATCACTTTCGATTTTGCTTGTTCTCTAACCATCTCTCGAAAATGTGGGCGTATCCTGCCTGGCAGTGCTAGCTTACTATCTTTTTAAGTAAAATCGCAGCAGACATTGAAGCCATCGACTTTTCTTCAATAAATCTATAGTCTGAACGAAAAAGTCGTTCATAGATTTGTCGTTCGCCGACTTGTCGATCGAATAGAACCGGTTCTATTCTGTGCAATTTTTTCAAGTAAAATCGATGGAAATCATTACCGCTAGCCAATCAGAGACCATCTAGCGGGATTTGATCACATGATCATGAAAATGGCGAATGTTTTGATTTTAGCCAACAGACTGCTTCTTCCATGCTTGCTGGTGATAATATGAACAGTACTACATGTATAACTATGTAACATGACTGCACTCGGTGACCTCATTCTGTCAGACAAAATTGTTTTCTGTGAATGTCTGCAAGTGTGAACGTACTGACTTCATAGATTTTTTGAAGTCAAAGTTTCCACAGACATTTTAATGTCAGATTTTACTTTAAAAAATCTATAGTGTAAACCGAGCATTATACTCCCACATTTTCATGTGGACGTATATTGTCGTCGCCCCTGTCCGTCCGTCCACAATTGTTTGTGGACACTCTGCAGGTCACAATTCTTATCCGATTTTGACGAAATATAGGTTTATCTCCAAAAGAACTCGGTTACATTCGATATTGGCATGTATCGGTTCGAAATTTCAAGAATTATGACCCCTACTTGTACGAAAGATCACATTTTTTTAGCCTGTGGACCAAATAGAGGTCATAATTTTGAACCGATTTTGATGAAACTTGAAATGCATGTTTATAATCCAAAGATCTTGGTTCTTTGCGATATTTGCGTACATCGGATCGTACTATCCTGGGTTATGGCCCCTGATTGTACGAAAAATCTCCTTTTTAGCTTGTGGTCGCTCTGGAGGTCACAATTATAATCCGATTTTAAAAAAAGGCGCTTGGTTATATCACTGTTACACCACAATGAAGGTTGGGTTCGAATTTCGTAAAAAACGAACCATAATTGCGGGACAAAATGGCCGCCGCTTGTACGCGAATAGTGTAAAAATATGTAAATATGTTATATCAAGGTTGTGGACCCTGTAGAGATCACAATTTGAATCCAATTTTGATGAAACTTAAAATGCATGTTTATAACCCAAAATCGTGGTTCCTTTCGATATTTGCGCATATCCGACTGTAACTTCCTAATTATGGCCCCTGATTGGTTGAAAAATCGCAGTTAGATATATCACTATTCCACTATAATGAAGGTTGAGTTGGAATTTCGGGAAAATCGAAATGAAACTGCGGACAAAATGACCGATATTTAAATGCAAATTGTATAAAAGTATGTAAATAATGTAATTCAAAGGTAGTTATGACCCTCTAGAAGTCACATTTTTTTATCCAATTATGATGAAACTTAAAACATACCCTTTTAATTTTTTAATCCAAAATTTCAGTACCTTTTGATATTTACCATTTAAGATCATAACTTTCTGGATTATGGGCCCTGATTGTACAAAAATTAGTTTTTGTTTTTAGTTTGTTTTCTATCCATCTTTTGCAAAATGTGGGCGTTTTCTGCCTGGCAGCCGCTGGTTTCACAGCGTAAAGCTTAAAGCGCCACTACCTGACAACTTAAGAACCGGGTTTGGCGATAAATCGCAACTAAGTGGCGGTAGCACACTGCCATCCAAAACTTAGGCTGCCTATCTACAGCTAGCTCCGGCTGAGAATAGGCCCTAACCTAATTAACCGACATTTTAATTCCTACTCTACATCGACGATTTTAGTCGATAACACTGAGTATGCTTTTAGAAATTGTTAGAAGTATTTATTTCTCTTCTATTGTCATATTGAATGAAATTAAATATGTTTATTTAGCCGTTGTGTGTATGAAAGATGTCAAACTAATCAAAAGCCGAATCACAACATAGTTTCCTAATTATTCAATATGACGCCGCCTATGACAGTAAATTTGACAGAGGCGATTTTGTTTGCGAAAAGAAATTTAGGAGTATCTAGGCCTTGTTTTGAGAGATAAACACATTGAAACTTTAAAGACAGTTTACAATAGTAAAGAATGTATTGCAATATTACCCATAGCACATTAGCCGAGTGGCAGAACTTGAAATTTGCATTTGTGTTTACATATAAAACATGTGCTACGGTCTATTTTTACTCTGTTGACTAAGTGTTGTGTATAAACAGTTGACGCGCGTTCGATAAGTCCTGCCCACACCTCCATGGTCCCGCCCCAAAATGATGACGCGAGCGTTTTAAATGGAGTCTATTTAGGACAGCGTTTAATTCTCGTATGACGTAGGTGGAACGCTGTGTGCAGTATGGCACACTACATGACTTCTGTCGCGTGTTTCGTCATATGACACCTCTAAATGTGACACATGATGATGAGGCGACAGCGTAGTTGTCTTAAACCCGGCGCACAGTACGCGACAACTAATGCGACGAGTTTTGCGACAAATACCGCCACATGTTCATTTTGTTTTAAGTTTTTAGCTCTAGCATTCCTATAATTAACTACGATAAAAAAAATATGAATTGCGCGTCAAACACTCTACAGGTCACAAATTTTACCCGATTGTAATATAGGTTTATCTCCAATATTGGCATGTATCGGACCGTTACTTCGTGATTATGGCCTCTGATTGTACCAAAAGTCACGTTTTGTCAGATTTTGATATTTTTATATCAAACATCTGAGTTCCTTTCGATATCCGCGCATTTCAGACCATAAATCGCGGGGTTTTTTTACCTTGTTATTTATCCATCTCTTGCAAAATGTAGGCGTATCTTGCATGGTATCCAGTGGCCGGTTTCCTGAGAACCTATCTAATACAACAATGATATATATTTATATTCATTCGTTGTTTTCAGCCTGTTGTTATTCCATTGTCTACACCTACAGAGAATTCTGTCGGGAAAGAATATGTTGTTTCAATACTCACCTCATCCTGGCCAAGTAAGAAATCTAAATTGTTACAATGGAATGTCCACACGCAAATGTTATTCTTTCCGGGAAAGAATTAACCAGACAAAAACAGAATAGTGTAAGCTGGAACATAAAGCGGAGCAAATCTCATTAACCGAACTAAATATATTTTTGAAACTTTGTACATACACCAACCTAGTAGTTGTGTCTCTTGCTATTTAGGAATTTCTTGGATTTATATTTTTTGTGTTTCCATGGTAACAAATTTGGCTTAGTTTTTATTGTAGAATTTTGTTTCCGGAGCATATCTAATAATAAACCATTTTCATACGCCAACATTTTCAGCCCCTGGTGTGTGCCGTAAAATTTCCTCAAGTTTTTTCGGCGTAGTTTCCTAGTGTCAGTGGTACAGCAGTAACAATAAGAGTAGGCCATAGCGCCACTGTCCATGCAAATGTCCCCTCACATTACACTGCCTAATCAGCACAGAAAAGTTGGAGACTAAACTAAACCCAATTTCATTTCATTACATTTTTATTCTCAGATTGTTATTGTCCACCTTTTACGAAAGTGTTTTTAAGTTTGAAAGGTGTATATCAAGATACAGATCTTATTTTACTGAAGAAACAAAAAGGAAGTAGACATTTACTTACTCGAGGATCTTTGGATATATTTATAATTACTGCGAAAGGTAATGTAATGTATTATTCTCTTACATCTTATTAACCTAATATTATCCATAATGTTCGACATTAAAAACGCATTCTAGAATTCAATGCCGGCACATGTCAATCAATATGGATCATGTTGTTATCTTACCGTGATAATTATGGAAGACCAAATGGGACAATATTCACGATTCTTGTTTCTACATTCCAGTTTGAACATTTTAGACACGAACGCAACATTCAAAACTAATAATTCTTGTTTCTACATTCTTATGTCAACATTTCATCCACAAAATTCACATTTCAAACAAATTAAATATTAAAATTAAAAAATAATTTCTTAATTCTACACGACAAAGAAATCAATTCATTGGTTTCTGAAAGTATCTAAAACCAAAATCTGGAATTTGAACTCTTATGAAAATATTTTCTACGTTTTAAAAAGTCTTGAAGTTAAAATGTTCAAACTGGAATGTAGAAACAAGAATCATGAATATTGTCCCATTTGGTATTCATCAACATTATTACACCAGAGGGCGTTAAACCGAACACAATTTGGCGACCTATTCAGCTAGCGACCCATTCGACCGAACCAGCTGCATGGTACCTGGATCCAGTGGCGGCGCCAGCTGCCGGTGGTTGGAAGGGCAAGGCTGGGGCAAAGTCCAAGGTTAAGAGGGCAAGGGCACCAGCTTTAACTAGGGGTAGGGGGGGTCTACCCAAGAATTTTTTGAAAAACAGGCTGCCTTTAATGCAGCCTGGCAGTATTTCAGGCAATGATCGTTGAGATAAAGTGTCAAACGAACGGACTTACGAACCTCGACGAAATCCACTCACGAGTGCCAAAGTAGAAAGTCCTTTTGGGGGATATTGGGACCTCCCCAAGAAATTTTTGCAAATAGACTGTCGGAAAAGCTGTCTGGGAGTATTCAGGCACCGATTGTAGAGATATATAGAGCTGATCAGATACCGTCTGTCGCCTGACCACTAGTCTATCCGACCCCAGAGAGGAAAGTGTCAAAACGGACTAGCGAACTCCAACAATCCCACGAAAATTTGAAAAGTAGACTGCCCGAAATGCAGTATCTGGCAGTATTTCAGGCACTGATCGTCGAGATAAAACAAACTTACCAGATACCGCCTGTCGCCAAATCACTAGTTTATCCGACCAGAGAGGAAAGTGACAAACCGAGTGAATCAAATTGAATGAATATTTTCGCCACAATATTTTATTTAATAAACTGCTGGAAATGCAGTCTCGCAGTATTTCAGATACTGGTCGTCGAGATAAATAGAGCTGACCAGATACTGTTCGTCGCCAAATCACCAGCATAGGCTATCCGAAAAAAGAGGGAGGTGTCAAACAAACAGATTGAGTGCATATTCACGCCGCGTTGAACCTATACCCCAAAAACGTTGAGGATCGTAAAAAGCACTTTTCAAGTGATTCACATGTTATTGTTTAGAGTTTGTGATACGTTTCGGTAATCAATACCTTCTACGGTGATTAAATCTAACATCCCTACTCAGTCAGAGAGTGATTTCTTACAAGCCCATGCTGCTGTAAACCGACTATAAATTATTTTTAAAATATTTTCTTAAATTATTGGAGGGGCAAACAGAGGGCAGATCAGATTGGCGCCGCCCCTGCCTGGATCGTTTGCCCTGGCTCTTATATCAAATAAGTTGGGGCTATGGGGCACCGCCACAGGCACAAAATCTGCCGCCCCATAAGACTTTAATTTAGTATGGCGCCCGTGAAAAAATCGACCAGATAAAATAAATATAAAGCCACTGGGCGCTCAATAACTTGGTAACCCAATACTCCAACCCGCACTTTTAAAATGCTACACACGGCCCTGCGTGAGTGTGGTGACAGCAGACCGACACGCATCACAATAGTTATATACAAAGCACGTATGGTATCAAGACAAGAGGATCAGGCGTTGATGCTGCTGGGCAGGCCTCGGTGGGCCATGCTACGAGCCTACTGGTCGTCTACCAATTTGAGCACTCCTAACAAATCCGATGTAGCGCGATAGGGAGTGTGTAAACACTGTTTTGACATATTTTACATGGTTAAACTAACAACATCAGTTACCAAGTCACTGAGCGCCCCGTGGCTTTATTTTTTTATATGGTCGATTTTTTCACGGCGCCATATGGGGCGGTAGATTTTGTAAGAGGGGCATTTCCCCCCCCCCCCCCCGGATCCGTGCCTGAGGTCGCACCCCATAGCCCCAACTTTAGTGATATAAGAACCAGGGCAAACGGACCAGGTACCATGCAGCTGGTTCGGTCGAATAGGTCGCTAGCTGAATAGGTCGCCAAATTGTGTTCGATCTAACGCCCTCTTGTGTAATAAAGTTGATGAAGACCAAATGGGACAATATTCATGATTCTTGTTTCTACATTCCAGTTTGAACATTTTAACTTCAAGACTTTTTAAAACGTAGAAACTATTTTCATAAGAGTTCAAATTCCAGATTGTGGTTTTAGATACTTTCAGAAACCAATGAATTGATTTCTTTTTTGTGTAGAATTAAGAAATTTTAATTTAAAATTTAATGATATATAGAAGTTATCGATAAAACGCCGAAAATGAAACATAAAGTCATTTTTTTTGTTTAAAATGATGATTTTGTGCATGAAATGTTGACATAAGAATGTAGAAACAAGAATCATTAGTTTAGAATGTTGCGTCCATGTCTAAAATGTTCAAACTGGAATGTAGAACAAGAATCATGAATATTGTCCCATTTGGTCTTCCATAGATAATATGATACACAGATATCCAATATTTAAGACACAATGAACATTTTAAAACCCGTTCCCTACACCTAGGTTCTCTGTGGGTTCGGGCGCCATTTGTAGTAGTATTTGGGTTTAAGAGTGAATGCCTTATGTAAGTTATTAAAATTCGCTGATCTACAAACGAAAAAAAGAAAAAAAAAAACCCTGCAGACTGGAATATCCAGGCGCTAACAACTGTTACTCAGTTTGGACTGCTTGTGTATCTCAACGAACATAACTGATTAGAAATTACAATAAAAAATTGAAAAAGTTAATGTTATTCAGATTATATACTCGCATTACATTATTATGAGTCTATGAAACAATGTGCTTTCAACCCATGCAGTTTAAAGTTCCAAAGAATAATAGTAAAAATAAATCCCCCCAACTGCAACTTCTAAAATTCGATCAAGACAAAATTAATGAAATCTCTTGACATATTGACCTATTGTTTACTATGTGCGTAGATGGGTCTACGAAAGTTGCGTAGGGGGTTAAAGGTTGAGGCGATCTCTTAGAATCATCAAAATATCCTCAAGTGAAAAAGGTAACTAGCCTCACTAAAAATTTATTTTATCCACACAAATTTTTTAGACGTTTTTTTTAGCATTTTGGGTTAATATTAATTTTTTTTTAGAAGAATTAGGCGACATACATTCACTTGATATAGAGTTAAATAATGAAGCAATGGAGATAAGTAAATGGTAAGTTTTAAAACATATTTAAGTTTTAGGTACCTCATCAGGTATTCCATTTTCCCACAATCAAAATAGATTATTGTGTATTTGCTATCGTATTTGATTTAGTTAATGGATAAATAATCGATGACTCAGAGGGTATGTCTGTCTAATGTCACGAATTTATCTCTCTTAAACTGGCAACAATTAGTCGGTAATTATGATTTTCTTCTCTGTAGCCGAAAAATTGGGAAAGTAACAAATTTTGGGCACTTCATACAATGTGTCGATAGTTAAAAATATAATTCTATTCCTTAAAATTACATTTCCGCGTACAAACTGGGTGATGTACGTAATATATTGACTAAAACATATTAAAACTGATTAATTCGTCATAATTTTGCTTCAAATCTTTTTCAAACAATGTAGTTGCCAAGGAATGCCCTGCTATAAAAATTGATCAAACCAGGTCAGAGGAGAATTAATGCATACAGAAGACAGTGTCTTTAATCGCATACTATTTATTACAAATATCGAATCCTAATTAAATTCTCGGGTTATCCACTGCCCGCTTCTTTTTCCGTAATGTTTATCTCCGAAAGTGTTGTACGTCTAACTCTTCATAAAGTTTATCAACTTGTACATCAAGCGCCCAATGTTCGCGTGTGACCTTTGACAACACGCGTGCAGAAAATCATTGGGCTGTTGATTAGGGAGCCCTTACATTTTTGTCCTGTATGCGCTCCATGAGTGTTTTTCGTGGAATCAAGTATTTGTCCAATAAGATTAGATATCTTTACTTTCCATATATACCACAATTGCCATTGTAAATAACCACCCGAAAAATACTTTTCTGGGAACCTATCTTTAAAGTGTCACTGAAACTCTTTAACCCGGGTCGAAAATTAAATGGTCATCGATTTCGTTGAAACTAATGCGAGCTTTATCTTCCAGAACACAGTGAGGTAAAATGATATACTAACATTAGGAAACAAGCCGACTTCCTTTTACTAGTCTTTCCAAACCCAGATTTAATCGGATAGCACTTGCCACATCCCTAATCGAAACATATTACACACCCAATGTACTTTATTTTCACTTAGGCATTCAGCCCATTTAAATGCGAAAGTTGTATTGTATTGCATATGCATGTCTTCTAATGTTCTATACGTAACAGCTACGCATGTACTTATAAAACAAATACAGACACCAGGATTGTTTAAATTTCATGTAATTAGATTATTTACTCAAAATAGAAGTAATGATACCGGTGTATCTATTCTCAGGTTACCATCAAAGATTGAAATACGCAATTTAGACACAAAAGAAAAATGGACTTGTAAAGAAATACCTTCCTTAGAATGTGCGGCAACTAGTCAATTAAAAAGAACAATTTTCGTCTCTAAGTCAATTGAACCAGGGTTAAGGTAATTGCTTTCTATTGGAACAGACTTCCATTTAACTGTAACAGTGGCTAACTGAAAATAAACCCAACCAGGTCGGATTATTCTTATCTCCGCTAATATGGATGCTCTATGACCCCATCTTGTCTTCTTGTGCAACCTATAGACCATCAATTATCAGCGTTATGCTCCAAAATAAAAAAAGACATAACTTGGTCTGTGCAGTCCCCATATTCTGCATCATTTACTAATCTTTTTATTATTATATACTAATTAACCTTAATGTTTATATAAATTATTTATTTCGTGTTTAAGGTACACAGATTACTTCAAAAATATACTCACGTATCACAACTGGTTCTTTTTCATCACCGATGTCCAAAGTTTTGGTGTCTACAATCTTACAGCTCGAACCATTCTTCTTTTTTTTACTGAAATTAGTTTGCTATTTGGGAATATACTTGGATTTATCGCCTATCATGAAAGCTCTTTAACGTTTACATTAAGCTTAGCTGACTTGATAGGTACAACAATGGCAGTATGTACATCCACTGCGATCATTATACCGTTGGAAATTATTCTTCGCAACATTAGACCTACTTTTCAAAAAACATATTACAGACTTCCAAACAATATGTCAACAGAAAATATGGATAAACTCAAAGAAATGGAGAAAGGCATAAAAAATGAGTCAGACACTGAGATGGTGACGCTACAAAATAACGTTCATACAAATAAATCACAGAGAAAGAATCCCAATAACAAACGTAGTCCAGTGATCTCAACAATAAATCCTGACGTTAGTTCAACCAATGTATCAGGTGGTGCAAAAGGTAATGTTAAAGCATTGACAAGAAAGGTAGAAGAACAGGTGGTTTCTGATTTAAAGAAGGACACTCCATTAACATTTACAAGAAGGGTGGGATTTTCTTATTTAGAGCAACCGACAGTGATGTATAGTAACAAGTCACCTAATTGTAATATTTCTCATTTTGATCATGAATACATTCACCAAACAGGCCGAGATTTAGAGTTTTCTGAATATCGCATCCAAACAAACGATCGGCTCGAAAGTAAAATATGTGTTAAGCCGCAGATCATAGCATACCAATCGATATCTCAATCGAACGAACTGGATACAGAAAATGGCGTAAAATCCTTCTGGTATGAAGGTAGGCCATCAAGAGACCCTTTACCAGGTGAAAACACGATGATACATGTAGATGCGTGTGGGCGTTGGGAAACAGGTAGTAAAAGATCGCGAAACTCAATAGAACAGGTCCGTTTACAAAAAGATGATAACAATTTTTCATCCAAACAAACACCTGAAACGATTTTCAAAAATGCAAAAGGAAGAGATAAAGAAACATTGAGTTGTGTCGATATTAAACGACTATGGTTGTATGGTAGAGATACACCGGATCCTTTGCCCGGCGAACACATGCACATTTACACAACACCCCAGGATCATTGGGAGACATCTAGTAGTAGAACATCGCTACACTCTAAATCATCACCTAGTATTAATTTATCACTGAATTCTCTATTGTCAGTAGATAATCTACCTACTCGAAGTCGTGAAACAAACTATAATTATTCCTCTTTACCGAAATCTGAGTCAACCGTATCACTAAAACCATTGACCAGCCCGCAGCAAGCAAATGATGCACAGGAACAGCAATTACACAATGATCAACCATTAGAGCCAATTCACAGAAAAATCGGATGTGTGGAAGAGTCTCTACGCTCTGGTACACCAATTGAGATGGTCATACAATCCGAGGATGATCATAAATTGTCTGAAGCTTCTGGTATATCCAATATATCGGTAAGAGATACTCACGACACAGCTCAAGATGAAGCATCTTTTATTGTGAAATATATTCTACAGAGAACTCAACCTGTTGACGCAGATAATGAGCATGTGAATAAGGTATACGTTGAAAAGTCTTCAAAACTTCCTAATGAATGTGACCAAAGTAATCCGGCAATTCTTAGTTCAGGACTAGTAAATGAAACATTGGAACACCTTGACAACAACTTGCAGACAGACACTGCTAAAACTTATGAACATTTAAACAGAAATACCATAACACAATTAGTCGCTCCTTCACAAAGACAAGATAAACCACCAATAGAACCACTATCTTTAACAACCGAAAATATCAGAAAAAAGTCAATACATACTATGCCTCATAAACTCTATTCTAAACCAAATTGTGATATGGAAAATGTCAAAATGACTATATGGAACCCTCAGCGCGTTACATCGCATGAAGATGATTTAAATGCATTATCATATGGGGACTTTTCCGAGTTAGATTTGTTAGATTATTATCTTTCCACAGATGTAGAAATATGTAGTGAAAATATTTCGAACGAAGAACCGATTAATAAAGATAAGAAATTAGAAATGGAACAATTCAACCAAGGCTATAAACCATTCGATACAGATACACTTGTTGAAATATCGGATAGTGGGGGGATAGATCGGGTAGAAACACCCATCGAAAATATTAATACAAAACAAAAAAAAGAACCGGTATTAACTCCTACATTGACCTCTTGCGACGATATACCAGTTATCACTGATATAGGATTTACAGCACAGGGACCCACTAATCCTTCCATAGCCAATACGCCATACTCTGTTCCATCAGAGACATCCGAGTATTTATCGGAAGCCGTATCTATAGATTTTAGTAAAGAATATGCGAAGGAATACCCAGGGAAATCGTTTAATTCCTTTCAGCAAATTTTAAACCCATTAGAATTTCCTTTATCAGCAGAGCATAGCACCCATGATTTAACTTATTGTCCTAGAATAATGTCGGATGAGACATTACAAACCCTCAGCGAAGAGTCGACGTCGACGGTTTCGTTCGATTCACTGTTGGTAAACAGAGATCAAGAACAAAACGTAGTCGGATTTCCCCTACCCGAAATAATCATACAATCTCCAGCCCTTATGGAAAGTGATCTTGATCTAGCAGCATCATCATTCAGTGGATTGTCTTTACAAGAACTTCCTATGTCACAATCAGTAATTGAATGTATTTCCAAAGAAACTGATCCTTATCTGGAAAGACCCTATAGCCTTATCCAGTTCGATAGTAGCGAGGAAAGTCTGAATACAATATTTAATTGTGAATGGAATTGTAATTTGAAATCAATACTCACTCAAATATCACCCCCACTAGATGATTTTATTAAAGAATATGTTGAAAACGTGTGCATAAATCTTAATAAACTCATCAGTCAGGGTCACATAGATCACATTTTATTGAGCATTACTTCTAAATGGCATGATCACCTATTTGGTCAACTGTGGCACCAAATAGAAGTGTGTCTTAATGATCCGTCCTTTATGTCCGAACAGTATAGCTCAACTTCTATAAAAAGGGAAGAAAATATACCTTTACTGGAAAACCTGAAAGACGTAATACCTTTTATGTCAACAGAGGGTGAAGAGAATAGAAGCGATTGGTTAGGTGATGTTGATGATGTTCGTACTTGTATGTGTGAGGACAGACGTTGTAAAATGTTACGAATTTTATATAATATTATCAGTGAAACATCTACCAGTCTTCTCAATCTAACTATACAATATTTGTTGAAAGAGCCGACCAACATTTGCCTTTCAATCAGTTCTAGAGAATATTTGAGGCTTTGTCAAATACTTACAAAACACATCATAGACAAGTCTCGGGACATTGCTTTGCTATCATCTAAACCAAACACTTTAGACATGTGCGTAGAAAACAGCAAAAATCAAAATGAGGAAAATTGTATAATATTGTCTTCTATTGTCACGTGTAAATCGGTTCTCGAGAGCTCTAAAATATATCAATATGAAATCCGTCTTGGTAAACTAGCAAGTTTACTCAGTATAGATGTTATGAAATTGGCCGAACAGGAAGTAACAGAAGAACTGAAAACAGATATGTGTGTACGTGGTTTATGTAATGTCGCGGTTCAAGGGGCTATTTCTGAAGTTATGGTAGAATATAGCGATGCTGTATTTATTTGTAGTGAACACTTGATCAAACAAAGGTTAATATCATATACAAAACAGGTCATAAAAGACAATCCAAGATTAGTTCTGATTGAGCAAGGTTTAAAGATTTTAGCTTTGAAATGGAGCATGGAAGGAATTAATTTGTCCACAGACAAAACGGTGAATTTAGTCGAAGCCTTAATTAGTAAACATTTTCACAGTTCTAGTTTTGACCTGAACATCATTACAAATATATTACAATTAAGACATATTGAACACAGTATTGAAACGTTTGTAAATACTACCGTTGATAACGTTAACCATTTTATCTTAAAAACCGTTTCATCGATGGTTCAGAATAACAATTATTCGGTTTTAAATTCTATATACGCGTCCAAACCTGATATCCTGGCAGAAGTTATTAATCTTTACACTGACATAGCGACAGTTTATTCATCTGATGAATTACTGAAGACCACCTGGGGTATATTTGAAGACCTTCTCATAGACAAAGACTCATGCTTAATGACAGATGATGCCATCCAACATGCCATATATTCAATTACAACCCAAGGGACGGTAAGATTTCTTAATTTACATAATTGTACGCTTGTATTTGTTTTATATAAAATGAAGAGAACTTCACTGGTGAGTTCATTAAAGATAACTTAGCTGGCGGGTTCATTGAAAAGAATATTGTTGGCTGGTTCATTGAAACTTGAAAAAGATACCGGGTATTAACTTTATTATGGTCATATTTTCACCTTTTTATACGCCCACATTTTCATGTGGACGTATTATGTCGTCGCCCCTGTCCGTCTGGACGTCCGTCCGTCCACAATTGTTTGTGGACTCTCTACAGGTCACAATTCCACGGATTTTGACGAAACTTGAAATATAGGTTTATCCCCAAAAGATCTCGGCTGCTTTCGATATTGGCATGTATAGGATCAAAACTTCATGGATTATGGCCCCTGATTGTACGAAAAATCACATTTTTAGCTTGTGGACCCTATAGAGGTCACAATTTTGAGCCGATTTTAATGAAACGTGACGTGCATGTTTATAACCCAAAGATCTTGGTTCCTTTCGATATTTGCGCATATCGGAACGTAATTTCCTGAATTATGGCCCCTGATTGTCCGAAAAATCACCTATTTTAGCTTGTGGTACCTCTGGAGGTGACAATTATTATCCGATTTGAAAAACCGTTCGATTATATCACCGTTACACCCTAAGGAAGGTTGAGTTCGAATTTCGGGAAAATCGGACCAAAATTGCCATACAAAATGGCCGCCGTTTGTACGCGAATACTTTAAAAAAAATGGTATATCAAGGTTGTGGACCCTGTAGAGGTCACAATTTAAATTCGATTTTGATGAAACTTGAAATGCATGGGTAGAACCCAGAGATCTTGATTCCTTTCGATATTTGCGCATATATCGAATTGTAACTTCCTGAATTATGGCCCCTGTTTATACGCAAAATCGCCTTTGTTTAGCTTGTGGTCCCTCTGGAGGTCAAAATTATTATCCGATTTGAAAAAACTTAAAGTATGTCATACGAAGGTTGTGGACCCTCTAGAAGTCAAAATATTTATCCAATTTCGATGAAACTTAAAATATATCTTTATATCCCAATGATCTCGGTCACTTTTGATATTTGTGCATTTCAGGCCATAACTTTCTGGGTTATGACCCCTGATTGTACACAAAATCGTTTTTGCTTTAGCTCGTTCTCTATCCATCTCTTGCAAAATGTGGGCGTAAATTGCCTGGTAGCCGCTGTAGGCCAGGCATTTTAGCTCAATTTTGCACCATATCGGGCAGTTGCTGCAATAGAAATGTCGACCACGGTTTATTGCTCGTCAAGAAGTATATTACCACCAAAAAAAAGTCCCAGTCCGAAATCCGTGCCCAAATGGGTCAAATTGGCCAAAATCCAAAATGGCCGCCAGTTTTGGAGGTAAAAGTCTAATTTTCCCCAATTATCATAATATGATCGAGTTTGGTATCAAAATATATGTTTTCGGGGTTGCTGAATCCATTTCCATAACCAATTTGGTGATTGGTGATACCCATGAGTTTATATGACAAAAAAAATTCAAGATGGCGGTCAGTTTGAGTGGGAAAATTTAAATATGTCGATATATACGTTTTCGGGGAAGCTGAATCCACTACATCACATATTCATGGATTGGGACGACCCGCACCGTTATACGAACAAAATAAACTATTTAACATTCATCAAAAGGGTCACAAATACAGCACCGCTTTAAGTGCGTTAGCCAAACCAAATTTTTCGAGTGGACCTGGAAAACATAATATACAAATTTTTTTTTGTGATTGATTTTAGTAGCCTAGGGTGTCTCCTCGTTTAAAATCTGGCGGGTGAACCTTGGTCACTCTTAAGCGTTTTGAGAAATTCAAGATGGCGTACAAGATGGTTGCCACATCAAAAAATCTCATATAGCTTCTATAGTATTTATTCTAGGATGATAATTTGGATGTCTAACCGTATGTTTAAGGGGACAAGGAATACACTGAACTCATTTATCGTATGATAGATGATTGTGAGATGATTAGATGATAGTAAAATCAAACATGCCAGACAATATGGCCCTTTAACTAATTGGTGACTGTTCGGGGCATCTATTTCACCGAACTAAACTATATCTAGAGACAACTCATATATTTCTGGACAAATGAGCGTATGAGTAATAGGATAACACCACATACATCGCTATCAGTGGCTTCAGGGCCACATGGGTCGGTCCTGAAAAGGGAGGCACAAACCGATTGTTGCTAATTTAAAAGAACAAATTCTACCCCACATTGTCTGGCATGTTTAATTTTACTGTTTCACCAAACCAAACTAAATCTAGAGACAAACTATATATGTGGGGATGATGTAGATACATTTCCAGTTTTGGATGCCTATACCTTCCAGCATGTTTCAATCATCGATTTGCGTTCATTGGAAGAACAGAATCCACCGGAACTTGAACTGGAATAGTATTGCTGGGAGAAGGATTCCAAATTGAGAACATTACAACCGGCCAACTTTCTCCGGGGTCTGTCATGTGGCTCATCAGACGTGGATCCAATAGGGACAACCTATGTGGTACTTGTGCTTTTAGCTGCACTAGGTGAACTCTCTTTTCTCTTTTTTGAATTGTTTATTTGTTGTTTCGGAGAATGATGTTTTGTTTTATTTGTCCTTTATGTAAATCATAATGCTCCCCTGCATTAACTATTAGAATTTACGGTATATTGCGCTTGTGCTGTCACATGTTGCGGCAAGAAACATGACTAAAGGATTAAACATGGATATTACCTAGTTTTGTTAAGGTTATGTTCCTGTTTTGCGGGTAGAATTTGCTCTTTTAAGTTATCAACAATCAGTTTGTGCCTCCTTTTTCAGGACCGACCCATGTGGACCTGAAGCCCCTGATAGGGATGTATGTGGTGTTATCCTATCACTCATACGCTTCTTTATCCAGAAATATATAATTTGTCTCTAGATATAGTTTGGTATGGTGAAATAGATGCCCCCAACAGCCACTAATAAGTGAAAGGGCCATATTATCATCCTAGAATAAATACTGTGGAAGCTATATGGGGTTATTGGATGTAGTGGCAACCATCTTGGACGCCATCTTGAATTTCTCAAAACGCTCAAGGGTGACCGAGGTTCACCCAACAGATTCTGAAAGAGGACACCCTAGGCTACTAAAATCAATCACAAAAAAATCTTTGTATATAATTTCCAGGTTCACTCGAAAAATTGGGTTTGGCTACCGGACTTAAAGTGGTGCTGTATTTGTAACCCTTTTGATGAATGTTATAGAGTTTATTTTGTTTGTATAACAGTGTGGGTCCTCCCAATCCATGAATATGTGATGTAGTGGATTCAGCTTCCCCGAAAACGTATATATCGACACCAAACTTGATCCTTTTATAAAATTTAAATTTTCCCACTCAAACTGGCCGCCATCTTGAATTTTTTGTCATATAGACTAATGGGTATCGCTTATCACGAAATTTGTTATGGAAATGGATTCAGCAACCCCAAAAACATATATTTTGATACCAAACTCGATCACATTATGATAATTGGTGAAAATTAGATTTTTACCTCCAAAACTGGCAGCCATTTTGGATTTTGGCCAATTTGACCCATTTGGGCACGGATTTCGGACTGGGACTTTTTTTTGGTGATAATATACGTCTAGACCTACCATAAACCGTGGTTGGCATTTCTATTGCAGCAACTGCCCGCACTTATGTTATAATGCCTGGCCTACTGGTTAAGAAAAGAATCACACAAACTCAGACCAACTGTCATCATAGGCTTTGTTCGAAGATATCGACCTCGAAATGGTAAAACGAAAAACCCTTTCGGGATACTTGGTACCGTATATAAATATACAGTAACTGTAATCAAGGAAGTTACAGTCGAATATGTGCCAATATCGAACCCATCAGAGATCTTTGGTTTAAATTGCATCAACATGATATAAATTATGACCTGTAAAGTGTCTACAACATAATAGGTCCACAATAATATGTAGGCGTATGAAAAACGAGTGGAACAAATTTATACTGATAGGGCGCCATTTGTAATGAACATATAGAAACATATCCTAAAAAAAAACATGACTGATTCACAAACACAAAATAATAACAAAAAAAAACACGTAGAATTGACTAAAGGGCGTGAACGATTGCTGTTCAATTTGTGCTGTTCACGTATTTCGGTAAATATAATTAGTTAAAAAATCACTCATTACATTAATATGTGCTTTTAGACCCATTTTCATCTATTTTAAGGTTCCAATGGATAGAACCTTTAGAATAAATATGCCAGTTTTATTCGACATTGACAAACAACGGAAATTCGCAGATGTAGATCATATGTCGAATTTATGAAATGCAATTGATTAGTATATGGAGTGTATCAAGAATGCGGAGTTCGGGATAAAATATTTTTTAACAGAAGCAGTCGTTCGGTGGAGCTGTAATGGAATCACATACACACGTACTGTCAAATAAACATAAGACATAATTTTATTTTTTTCAAAATATAATCCTAAATATAACTCAGTGGTCTACCCATACTTAAACTTTAAACAATTGTTAGATTCTTGGCAGATTTTCGCAAAATGTTCAAATTAGGGTAAAGATGATCAACGGGTTTTGTTTTTTCTGGTGAGTTAAGACCCTGTTGTTCCGGTTCTTGGCATAACTTTACTAACTGATGAAGTTAAAAATGACTATTACTGCACGGTAGATGTTTCAATAATAAACAGTTGGGTGCTAACATATGTAAGTAATAAATCAATCGCATAATTAACTCTCTTTACAGATTAAAGATACTACACTACCATTAACGATTGAAGAGCCATTCCCTTTATTAAAAAGGTCTGACGTATTTCTCAGAATGCAGAGTTTAAATATAGTAAACATGGTAGTAAAAGATGCCCAAATGTCTTTGATTGAGGTAAGATAAAGGAATATTGTCCCGTGATCAATCATCTTCCCGAAGTGAGAGTAATGTATATATATATAACAAAATGCGTGTATCAATTCCGGATACGCCCCGCGGGTGTCATCTGTTTGTCGGCTCTCTAAATTATCCGTAAATTAAAGGAGCCAAGTCTGTAACTCAATATTTTTTTTTATAATATTCGAATTAGAATTCAATATTGGCTAATTTCAACCAATGCTGATGTTGTTACCTTGCCGATAAAATATGGAATTCCTAATATCCAATATTTTGGACCCAGTGGACATTTTAAAATCAGTACAAGTCGTGTACTCTATGGTTTCGTTGGCATTTGTAATGAACAAAGAAAAACATATTTGGGAAAAACTGTCACCTTGTTTCTTTGACTCTATCACAGTTAACTAGTAACTTTACTTTGTCTTTTGTCTTAACACCATCGTCCATACACAACCAAGGACTTAGAATCAGTCTAGGAGGATTCCGTACATCTCCAGTGCAGAATTTATACGTCGAGGCGCACGAGCTACAAAAATTGCATCTCTGCCTCAACATATTTCATATAACACCATATTAGACCATATCATGAACATCTGTATTTACTGAAAACTAACGTGATTCCATCATTCGATATTCACATCCACCCCCTTTTGTCAGAGGCTGGCATCAGCCATGACGGTATGCGAATATCACTTTCTTTAGAACTCCATCCTGGACAATATCTCCACCGAAGATCAATCTAGATCTAACAAAAAACAAAAAGAAAGATACTAGCTCCACGGTGTTTCAGTCTCTCTTTCGAGAGTTGCGGTCTAAATATGGTGATTATGCTCCCATTTACACAGATGGTTCCAAAGATGTTGATCGAATAGCGTCGGCTATTGTCACACCATCTGCTATCCTTTTTGTCAGACTTCCACCTGTTGCTTCCATATTTACTCCTGAGCTCCAGACCATTTTTAAAGTATTCGAATTCATTCAAATCCTTTTCATTGTCAAAACATGTTATATTTACTGATTCGTTGTCCTCTTTAGTTTTACAGGCAATAAACAACACACAGCTTGCGTATAAACCAAATAGTAGTAGACATTTATCGCCCGCAACTATCACACGAGTTCACGAGTCCTTTGCTCGCTCCCCGGTCACGTTGATTAAAGGGAATGATCAAGCAGACTTAGCTGCCAAGTCTGCTTTAAATCTTCCCATATCACAATTTATATTACAATTTTCTGGTTTTAAATCCCCAATCAATATTTTTATTATGGCCGCTGGCAACGGTCTTGGAATCTTTCCGGCACAAAAAAACTTCATCACATTAAGCCTATTTTAGGAGACTGGTCCAGCTGCTATAGAACTAACATAAAAAAAATCAAAGTCAGAAAAGTGATCCTAACTCTGCTAATATTTACGGTGAACATTTGTAGATTTGTGAATATTGTGTACGATGGTTTATATCTCTAGATGTTTGGTATCCAATCTCTGTCACATAGTCAAGCAAATCCTTCTGACAATTTGGTTGAGTAAAACCAGTATCCTGATCAACTGGCTGACCTATACTGAAATTAACAATAATATATTGTTCTTCCGGCAGAGTGAATGGTCTGTGTGAAATCCTTGACCCATAATTCCCTAGAAAAGGCACCAAGTTATGTCTCCTCGTTCAATTATGCACCTTGACAGGCTAGCCGATGGGGTATGGCAGCCATTTTGGCGCCCATCTTGAAATTTACCATTACCCACTACTTTTTTCACCCTGGTTTCAATGGATTCTTTGACCCCCAAAACTTAGGTAAAGACACCAAATTCATCACATTAGGACAAATCCAGATGGAGTTGTATCGGGTATAAGGGTAAGGTGGCCATCTTGGACGCCATCTTGAATTACACCTTTCTGCCCCATATCTGGAATGTCTACCCAAGTTTTTTTCAATATCCTATTGGTACCCTACAGGGATCAAGAGTCAAAATTAGGGGGACATATGATTGCACACAGGACCCCCCTCAGCCCCCGGACTACAAGAGAGATGAAGTTGTTTTGTGTTGCCCTCGCATTGGTCATACTTTTTAAACTCATATTTTCATTTTAAAGCGAGAGCCTCAACCAGAATGTGAACACTGTCAGGTTCCTTTAACAGATTAAAAATACATTTTGATTGAGTGCAAGCATTTGAAGGATATTAAATAGATCGAAGTTTTACCGTTGTTAGTCATTAAATCACATGCTTGCCCAGCTGGGTTTTTATTTGAAAAGTGTTAAGACTTTATAAAAAGAGGCAGGATTTTAGCATAAATCTTTTTGTATACGTGTACATATATATATCATTTCATTTTTGTATTTAATATTTATATGTATAAAAGTTGTATTTTTTTTTTAAATTTTACTAACTGATATTTTTTTTATTTATGCATATATAATGTTTTTCTGTGATATTTTTTATCCTGTCTTGTAGTATTTATCATATGTTTGGGGCAATATAGACCGGTTGGAGCTGACGTGCCTTAAACCACATTTCATTTCATTTCATTTCATTTCGTATATCCTTTGCTGGAACCATCACAAAGTTCTGTTTTATAAATAAACTGTCACCAGTATATGACTATCCTTGGCCCCAACGTTGTTACGTATCAAACGTGATCCACTGGTCCATACTGCACACAGCGTTCCACCTAAGTTTGGGGTGCCACTGGTCCTACAAATCATCTATACACACATCATTTTACACCTGGCTAATCGAACATTGGCCAGTTCCAGTGTGTCGACCTCAAATCCAAGCAGACATGGTCGATATCGTTACAAATAAGCAATCAAAGAAGAAAGACTGCAAAAGACAAATTACAAATCGTAACTATAGTATCATTCGTGTGAAGCAAAGGAATGTAGATTAAGGTTCTTAACTTCAACCTACATTATTCCCATTATTAGGACACAAACCAGGACCATAATCAACAATCGATTCAATCGGATACTCGAGATTTTAATTAGATAAGAACAGTTTGCCATTTAAAGATTTAATTTAAGTATAAGTGAACAAGAGTGATCACTGATGCAGGTTGCGGAATAATGATTATCGATAAGGTTCGTCCTCTCTTCAAACCAGCTTCGAAAGAAATATGATATAAACTTAGTATAGATCAAGATTTTCAATAAAGAGCGCATAACTTCAGAACGAGAAATCTTGGAACGCTGAAAATCGAAAGAACGACGCTTCAAAAACTGGAGCATCTATCGCGCCAACGAGATGTCAAAATAACAATTGTTAATAACAATATTAATCTTTATAAGAAGATACATGAATATATATAATGCATAATATATATATGTTGGATTGTTCACCCACAAACAGGGAACGTGGGCTGGGATTAGACCGTCCTGGTCGGCTTATAATGCTATGCTTTATACCAAGTCAAGTTTGACAAAAAATCCTTAAAAAAACTCGTCTACCGGGTTAATTAGGAAATTCGTCTGCTGGAATTACAGCGGGATAATTCTAAAACAAAGTGTCGCAAAACGCCGAAAATCGATAGGGATCATCGTGACAAGGTTTGCAGTCATTAATAAAAAAATCGGTAAACAATCTCAAAAACTCGAGAGAGTATGGCCTTAACGAGAAATTGTGATGTAAGTCGTAAGAATCCCAAGGGCAATCGGAGAAGGCTCAAAATCATCGTCGTACTATGTGTCTATGCTTCACACAATGTTTGAAATAAATCATATCGTGTTATGCGGCTGTCACACATTGACGTATAGCATCAGCGTATGCCGACGTATGAGAAATTTAACACGCTGATGTACGTTGAATACGTTATGTGTACGCTTTTAACAAGTTACGAGAACCCTGAAATACGATGGTAGAAGTTGCTATAACGCCGAACGCGGCACAAAATTTTGTTCATTCATAAAATCTTCAGCGTATGCCGACGTATTGCTTACACGTTAGGCGAAATTTAGAAGAACGCGACAGGTAAGTTATGCACGCGTTAACTCACGTTACATGTAAGTTACTAATACGTTGACATACACGTTGGCTACAAGCAGGGCACACTATAACTTATTCTGATGTATGAAATAATTATCCAACACGCTGTCAAACGCTGAAGCAGAACGTGTTGGAGCGTACTTCGACGACTACGTGTCGTCGCAACCTCTCCGGGTCCGCCATGATTGTAGACTTCTGCGCATGCTCATCTCTACACACGCTTCAAACACGTTCAGTAAGTTTTAAGGACGCCAGAAGTACGTTGCCTATAGGTAAGGAAGAGGTTACGCGTACGCTGCTGAATTACCCAACTGGTAGCCGACGTGTATGTCAACTTATGGGTTACTTACATGTAACGTGGATAACGCGTGCATAACTTACCTGTCGTGTACTTCTAACTCAAGACTAACGTGTAAGCAATACGCCCGCATACGCCGAAAATTTTATGCATGCACAAAATTATGGGCCGCACTCGACGTACAACAACTTATACCATCGTATTTCAGTATGCTCGTAACTTGTTAAAAACGTACCAATAACGTATTCAGCGTACACCAGCGTATTCGCTAAATTTCTCATACGTCGGCATATACGCTGATGCTATACGTCAATGTGTGACAGCCCCATAATTACTTGTGGTTTTAGCGAGCCTCAGTTTTTATATCTGACCCCACGTGGTCGTCGAAGTACGCTCCAACACGTTATGCATGAGTTATTCATAAGTTTGACTAACGTTGTGCATGAGTTCTGCATAAGTCGAGAACGCTAAAAAGTCGTTTGGCCCACTCTGTCATATATTTGTATAAGTTATGTTTACGTTGGGGATAAGTTATGAATAAGTAACTTATACGTTAAACATAGGTTATATATCCGTTCAGCGCGTTACAAGTACGTTATATATGCGTCCAAAAAGAGCGCCCTCTTGATTATTAAAGTTAACTTAAGCGTATGCCAGCGTGTTGGGACTGTTTTTTTATACGTCGGAATAAGTTGTCTAAAACGTTATAGTGTTACAGGCCCATTAACGAGAAATTGTTGACGGATGGACGGACAGTTGGCACCGACTATATACGCCCAAACTACGTATGAGTGTATAAAAATTAACGATTTACTCCAGAAGGTCGCTGTGTTTATACATAAATAAAATATGATAAATATGGTGAACGTTTCATGGACGTGTTTATGTCAAGACATTGTTGAAAATATGAAAGACGTTTAATATGAAAAAAATTATTGAAAGATTGAAAGGATGATTTTAGAAAACAAATTTAGAAGCTGTATAATTATAGACGAAGTTGTGTTTACATTCTAGCATCTAGGAACTTACATCTTTCATTTGCAGGAATCAATTGGTGATCCATTTAGTCTTGACTTACAGGAAATGAGGCAGCTTAATGAAGGTACGACATCTAATATATCATTAATAAACAACACACTTTATATACGCCCACATTCGTATATTGCCATCAACACATTCCAGTCCATCATCCGTTCATATTTCTTGTTAGTTCATGTAACAACGGATATACATTAATTAACCAACTATCTTGAAATAGCTATATGGCTGAAGGGGGCAATCGCCAGCCGAGCTGTGAATTTATGAGACCAAGTTTTTCTAGACCAGTTTTTTGTGTAGATTCCGAATATGGGTGGTGGTCAGGCGTATGAGGGGGCGTTTTGGAGATATAGGGGGGTCAAATGTCTATGTATGTGTGTGTGTAGGGGGTGGGGTGGGGTGTCATTGTGTTGACATAATAATTTAATAAAACAAAAATTTCTAGGATTGCCCATCTGTAAATAAGTGTTTATGATGCCCCTAGAACACTGTTTGATGTTTGGGGTAGGGTAGCAGGTGTGCATGTGTGGAGGGGGGGGGGGAATTGGGAGGGAAATGATTTCACGTTGATTTAAATGATTCAAAATTGACATGAAAAGTGTTTTCTCTAGCTTTTTGTTCAGTACCAATATAGTCATTCAAAATATTAAATTTGGTATAAGTATAATGTATCGCAGCAAAAGACTACTCAGTCAAGGCGGTAATAAGGATAGAAAGTTTTGTTATTTCTCATCACAATTGAAATTCCTCCACAAGATCTTTTTTTCTAGTGTCTTCTTAACCAGTTTACGTCATCCCTGGTCCCAGCTTTTGTTAGAAAGTTGAGATTTTCTTGAAAAAGAAAGACAGATGGGCATTACCGCAATCGTGATTGGATAAAAAAATATCAAGATTAGTATTGTCAACCAACTGACAACCAACCATGAGGACACCAAATATCTTACCTACTCCTCTCCGCATTGCAAATTGATGGAGGTGCTGAAACCCCCTATATCTCGAAAACGCCCCCTCAAACGCCTGATCACCACCCATATCCAGAATCTACACAAAAAACTGGTCTAGAAAAACTTGGTCTCATAAATTCACAGCTCGGGTGGCGATTCCCCCCCCCCCCTTCAGCCACCGGACTACTAGTTTATTTTAATGAACATAATTATTAAATCATCTTTCTGAAACATTAATGAAATGAAATAGGGTTTAACGTCCTACTGTTTTCTGAAATATATATTGCATGTTTAAAGAAAGGGCCCAATTAAATTAGTAACCTTTCTTCCTGCAATACATATTGCTTTTGTATCATGTTGAAAGAAAGATCCCCGATGTTTGACCACACCGATCAGCAGTCCATATTCGCTAGGCCGCTACAATCACTGATAAGGATATTAGAAATTTTTTGCAATCCTCTGTGAAACAGACTTGACTGATTTTTTATCTAGTTTCTTTAGGAACTGTCGCTGACATAGTCCGCTCAGAGACAGTTGCTAAAGGAACTAATTTTTAACATAAGGTAAATTTTATGGATACACAAGTATGGAGTTTAATACTAAGCGTCGTTTGGGCTCATTAACTGTCTATCCATAAAATTGTACCTAGTGTTAATATGTTCAATTACTAAATGCCAATCAAAGAAGAACTAATTTGTGCCCAGTACTTGCCCCATGCCCATGGGTGTTTTTCAGGTAATCCAGTATTGTTAATATATATGTACTAGTGTGACACTATCCTGTGTCGCGGCCCAACCGGATGTGTAATCAGGAACTTCTAGACAACGGCCCGTGATACGATCGTCTAGGGATTTCTTCTAGGACTTCACATTGTGATCAATTAACTCTGGAACACTTTTTACGTTGGCTGAGGTTTATATCTTTATAACATCCATATTACATTACATATATACTACATAATATATATGTTCTCGTTCCCCAGCTGTGTCTTGGGGACTCTTGCGGGGTGTTATCCCGATTCTCAGATGAGAAGGCTGTGGTGTTCCCCTGGGAAGCCTCTCAGATGTATCTACTTCCCGGTCTCAATGAATATCTAAAGGAAATTCAAACGCGGACATCCTTTTAAAGAGGTTAGGAGCCTGAATCATTATTGAGCCCCGGCCCCCGGGAGATTGACCAGGTGCTACCTTTACTGGATTGGTCAGTTGCACAGAAGGTACCCTGGATATCAACACGGTGGTACTTATATGGGCATCTAGGAAGATGGCTAATCACGTTTCTGAAGCACGGGATTATCAGACCATGATGTCATAGCCCGACTTAAGACCCCTAGACACATTTTTTTTATTAACCTAGTTCTTGCTGTCAGTGATTCTAGCTACCAACCTCAATATATTAAACAGAGCCCCTTACAAAACTTCTAACTTCTACAGTATAGTATATAGGGGCTATAGTGTTATACTAGTAAGATTGGGTGTAGCCTATATAATTTATTTTCGTAGATACCAAATTAACGATACTTTTATTGGAAAAAAAAACACGAGATAACTACTAAAATTCAACTAAATGCCCGTCAATTTTCAAATTTCATCAAAATCGGATCAATATTGTGTTCTCTAGAGGGTCCACAACCTTGATATACCATATATTTACACCGTTTGCGTACAAGGGGCGGCCATTAGAAAGTTTAGGGCCATTAATTCCTACAAGAGAGAGAGAGAGATGGGGTTAAACGTTCACTCGACACAAACAAGGTCATTTTGGGACTAACGTATGGTTTTCAATGTTTATTTCAATAATTTGCTTGCGTGTAGGGGTCTTTAGAACTTTTAAATTGGAAGTATACTAAACATGTGATCATTTTACAAGGTTGTGAATGTCAAAAAATGTATTCTATGCCCCCGTAAACATATATTTTGGCACCAGACACTACCACTTACTCAATATCAGTACATCGTCCTATTTTGCCGCCAAAAATGACCGCGATCTTGGAAATATGCTAAGTATATGAACATGGGATCATTTTACAAGGTTGTACATGTCAGAAATGAAATCTGTGACCCGAAAACATATATACTGAGCGCCATAGAAAACGCATCACTTAGTTTTTCGTATAACAAAATGATCCTGTAAACATATTTTATTTATTTTGCTTCTTATTGTGAAGACTATTCAAATGGGAACACATGAATAACAACACATTTACACAAGTACACTTATGAATATTTAATCTGTACACAATGGTACAAAGTCAGAGGTGTCAAAACCAAAAGTACGACACATATGGTTATTTCCATGCGGCTTCTCTCCACAGCATGTACAAATGTGTCTTACTTTTGGTTTTGACTTATCTGACTTTGTACCGATGATTCGAATTAAAAATCCATAAATGCAGCCAAGACCTACTCAGAAAAATGTCAACATTGTTTTTATCATCCACATTTTCATGTGGACGTATTATGTCGTCGCCCCTGTCCGTCCGTCCGTCCACAATTGTTTGTGGACCCTCTACAGGTCACAATTCTTGTCCGATTTTGACGAAACTTAAAATATAGCTTTATCACCAAAAGATCGCGGCTGCTTTCGATATTGGCATGTATCGGATCGAAACTTCATGGATTATGGCCCCTGATTGTACGAAAAATCACGTTTTTAGCTTGTGGACCCAATAGACGTCACAATTTTGAGCCGATTTTGATGTAACTTGACGTGCATGTTTATAACCCAAAGATCTTGGTTCCTTTTGATATTTGCACTTATCGGAACGTAATTTCCTGAATTATGGCCCCTGATTGTCCGAAAAATCACCTATTTTAGCTTGTGGTCCCTCTGAAGGTGACAGTTATTATCCGATTTGAAAAATCGTTCGATTATATCACCGTTACACCCTAAGGGGGGTTGAGTTCGAAACTTCGCGAAAATCGGATCATAATTGACATACAAAAGTCAAAATGGCCGCCGTTTGTACGCGAATACTGTTAAAAAATGGTATATCAAGGTTGTGGACCCTGTAGAGGTAACAATTTTAATTTGATTTTGATGAAACTTGAAATGCATGGTTATAACCCAAAGATCTTGGTTTCTTTCAATATATGCGCATATCGGATCGGGACTTCCTGAATTATGGCCCCTGATTATACGCAAATTCGCCTTTGTTTAGCTTGTGGTCCCTTTGGAGGTCACAATTATTATCTAATTTGAAAAACCGTTTGATTATATCACCGTTACACACTATGGAAAGTTGAGTTTGAATTTCGGGCAAATCGGACCAAAATTGCCATACAAAATGGCCGCCGTTTGTACGCGAACAGTGTAAAAATATGACATATTAAAGTTGTGGGCCCTGTAGAGGTTACAATTGTAATTCGATTTTAATGAAACTTGAAATGCATGTTTATAACCTAAAGATCTTGATTCTTGTCGATATTTGCGCATATCAAATTGTAACGTAATGAATTATGGATTTTGATTGTACTTGTAGGAAAAATCACTTTCGGTATTGCTTGTCCTCTATCCATCTCTCGAAAATGTTGGCGTATCCTGCCTGGCAGTGCCAGCTTACTATCTTTTGTGATGTACTATACTATTGCTCTGTCCATTCTCACAAAACAGGCGGAATTGACAGACAGATCCCAATGTTATGTCCCATTGACTGGCATTTCAGATCCTCTCGTTCACAGGAATTTGCCCACAACAATGATCTCACGATAATAGCCAGAGGTTTTATACAGCACCTGTCAATTTGGGTATATTGTAATTAATGGATCATTTACATATTTGGCATGCCCCCTTGAAGCATTTGAATCATCGATCCTATCAATATTCATAATCCGCAACCTTCCGTTCCTGAGTTATACCCCTTTGTCGAAAACCTTGTGGACGCGATGGAGGCTATGGGTTTAGACATGTTTTTGGTGGGTTTTTTTAGAATATGTTTGGAAGAAACCGGGTCATAAGAGGTTGAACCCTAAAAATTAGATTTCTTTAAAGATTGCAAGATCATTATCAAATTTCAAATTTGCTCAACATCAAAATTTTCTTCCAGATAATAAGCTGCAGTTGAGAAAAAGCGGTGCGTGGGTGTATTCAACGCTCTGCGTGGCTATCTTTAAACGCCAAAACGCCTTTCTTTAAACGCCAAAACGCCTTTCTTGTTAATACTACCTTCTATGAAATTAATATATTTACATTGAATTTATAAATTTAAAATCAGCCAATTACCAAACAGTCTTCTCTTTGGTTTACTTTAATCAATATGTACTTATCAACGGACAATGGAATTGACATTCCAGCAACATAAATTTATTAACAGATTGTTAACAAACAACGAAAAGGGGCTTACAATATACGGTCACATTCACATGTGGGTGTATAAAAATGTGAAAGTGGCACTATATCATCCCTTCATTTCTTAGGAAGTGTTATCAGCCAGTTTGTTCTTCACGGCAGATATTTATATTATTAAATAAATACCTTTATCTGTTTTTTTTCTTCCAGATTTAAGACCACTAATGATGTATACTAAGTATATACATACTAACAACAAAAACATTAACAAAAAAGAATTGGAAAATGAATTAATGAGTTACAGTAGACGAAACAAGGAGTATGTAGCTATTAATTTACAAAATGTGGCGGATTCCTATTATACTACGAATGCCGTACCAACATATACCCAGCAGGATCTATATATATTGGAATGGTACCTCACGAGTCAACTCACGAAAAAATTATCTCCAGCTACAAAAACACCACTTTTATTTTTAATGTTCTTATTAACGGTTTTCGGTTTAATGTTCATTTCCATAAAAGGAGCCGAACTTACAATTAATCAAAGCCAAGAATGGATTTGTTTGTATTTTATGTGTTCTGCTTTGTTTGCCTTCATAATTTCTCCAGTAAAAGCTCTTATAATCACATATCTCACTAGGAACAGAGATTTTAAATAGGTTTTATTTAAGTTTCTCAAATATGCTAATTTGTAAAATATATTTTGTCTAACAATAAATTATAATATGATATAAGCTTACATGTAGTTTTGATTATATTGAAGCCGTGAGCGTATGTTTAGTACTTTCGCTGTCATTTAACGGTTTTGCTGTCTTCTGTTTTTAGTTCGAAAGCAAACATGTCTATGGATAAAACATTTTTAAGGTGCGTTGTTAGATTTCAGACAGGCATACTGTTCGTGACTGAATACATTTTCATGTGGACGTATTATGCCGTCCGCCCACAATTGTTTGCAGACTCTCTGCAGGTCACAATATATAGGTTTATTCCCAAAAGATCTCGGCTGCTTTCGATATTTGCCTGTATTGGAGCAAAACTTCATAGATTATTTCTCCTGATTGTACGAACCAGTGGCTGCCACGCAGGATTCGGAGAGTTGGATAGAGAACAAGCTTAAAAGAAAGCGATTTTGCGTACATGAAGTTACAATTCGATATTCACAAATATCGCAAGGAACCAAGATCTCGGAGTTAAGAAAACATGCATTTCAAGATACATCAAAAGCAGATTAAAATTGTGACTTCTACAGGGTCCACAACCTTGATACACCAAAACTGTCAGACAAAATGGCCGCCACTGTTACGCGAATAGTGTAAAAACATAGTTTATCGAGGTGGTGGAGCCTGTATAGGTCACAATTTTAATCCGATTTTGATGAAACTTGACATCCATGTTTATAATCCAAAGATCTTGGCTCCTTCCGATATTTGCGCATATAGAACTGAATTATTGCCATTGATTGCAGGAAAATCAAATCACTTTCTTTTTAGCTTGTTCTCTATCCATCTCTCGAAATGTTGGTGTATCCTGCCTGGCAGCCGCTGGTTCATATATGACATAACTTCGGACTTTAATTCTAAATGACCGTGACATTGTGTGTTGGAGGGCAACAAAGTCAGATGGAAGGTTAAATGTCAGGTTAAAAGGTCATAATACTTAAATATACTTTTATCATTGTGCAATTTCCCCTTCGTTGGTACCAATTTCAAAATGATTGACCCATTAGTAGCTAAGATATAGGCCTTTGGAGATTAGAAGCATCACTCATTTTGACCCATTTTCGCAAATTTCAATTACTCTTAACAGCCGATTTCGTTAAAATTTGGAAAATCATCTTTGTCACCCCAAATAAACATGTACATAATTTTTCATAAAAATCAAAGGAGGGGGGGGGGGGTCCCATTGGGGGATTTGGCATGGAATGACCCCTCTACACGATTATGCATATTTACTGGTTTAACTTTGCATAGTTTAGGCCAGCATAGAGAGGTTTTATATTTTCTTTCCCAGATGCAATTTCCAAATAATCTGTCAAATTCTATATTTTAGTTCAGCCGCTTACATATGTAGGCCTATCAGAACACTCATCTGTAGTCTGCGATATCGCCGATCTGACAGTTTGAAAACAGTTTTATTGTTATTTATTACATTATATACACAGAAACATGAACAGGATAATGTATCCATATCACTCTTACAAATCTGAAATTTATTATAACCAAATGAATAGAATATGTTTTGATGATAACTATAAAGACAATCACATAAATACTAGTCTTGGTCACCCAGAACCTATTTTTCGTAGAATATTTTTCTGGGTGATAGAGACTACATAAAACCATTTTATAATAAAAATTGTACATTTAATCAGTGGTGCAACAACATGACTGTTTGGCACAGTCAACCTCAACCATCCCATCATAAAAGATGCAGTATGTAAGAGCTAAATCTTCCTATTAGTGGTCTTAAATTATTAATTAGACATTTCTTCGCATGACAAGCCAGTAATCAAGTCTCGGGATCAGTGTTGCCGTGATTTTCAATGCATTAAAACACGATCACAATTAATAATTTAATTTAGTAATAAATGACCAAGACAATTATGATCGAGACTAAACTTTACATTGACTGAAATTTTCTATATATTCTTCATCATTATCTATTGTAAAACTATTATCGCGAGACCTGTCAGCTCTTTATCTAAATCTCACATAATGCATCTTTAAGTAAAAGTTTGTATAATTTTGACTATAGTAAAGTTTAAAAGTTATTTTTCTGGACAATTAATTCTACGCCTGCTCACCGTCGAATTTCAATTTATTTACGGGACCTTTGTCTTCCAAACCTGCTTGTTAGAAACACAGACAAGTTGGAATAACAGGACCTATGGGACTAAATAGGGATTCAAACCAGAAAAATTATAGTGTCCTGGTTTTTCACGATTGTGTTTTATCAATTTGAATTTATAACAGGCTGTGTTAATTAATCGAATTTATAACAAACACTGTATGACCGCACTATAGACACGAGTTTCCGTGGATTCGTATCAAAATTCGTTTTCATAGGCTTTTTTTAAAGAGTGTCTCTCCAAGAACAAGAACAGCCAGATCACCAAGTATATATCCGTAAGATTTGCGAATATTGATTATTTTGTATTTGCTTGTATTTAATATTCCTACATTTGATTTTATAGGACATGGATAACTTGTCAACACAGATTCAAAATAATTCCCTTGCGCTACCGTTCAGCCTTTGCTGAACAGCCTTGGGCTTTTGAACACTGAATATATATATATATATATATATATATTGCGATTATAGCGAAATAACGATGAGTGTGCCCCGGTGATGCAATAATGGGACCATTTTAAAAATTTAAAACACATAACAAATTATTAATTAATAACGATTGATAATATAAAGATATTTTGGGTATATCAATATACTATCGATCGCCAATAATGAAAGAAGGAGTTCAACAATAGTAGCGTTACCCTATTTACAAATGAGGAAAATGTTGATCATCTATACAGTCCGAATAATTTCATAGAACATTAAATCATCATAATTCATCAAATACAAATTAGATACGAACAAGTCTTTCAATAAATGCAACATAAATAAGAACAGTAGATTAAAACACATGTGATACATCTAAAAAGGTGATGTGACCATGTAGTATTAAGTGACATTACTAGATGCTTCAAAAGAGCCTCGCTTTAAAGCAATAAAGGTATGTTCGATGGGGTATGTTCGAAGAAATGCGATGCTAGGAAACTCAAAATCCCAACAATTTGCAGCTTTACTAACATTAAGTACAAAAGGAAATTTTTACCTATTTGTTTCGAAGCTGGGTCTAGTTTCATATTTTCTATAAAAAAAAGAAGTCAAAACACAATTATTTCTGTCTTTTGCTCAATAGGTTATCAACTCACTATCATACGATCATGGACCTTATTTCACACCCTTAAAAATCATTGACACAGGAAATAATAACACAATTACCTCTCTTGTTTTTATATTCCCTCCATGGTTAGCTATATGTTCAAACGGTTCGAATTTGAAGTTGAAAATGATATTTTTGGCAATTTCTCCGCTGGCAATAGTGAATTATAGGATTTATAGGATTATTGTTTAACAAGGTAGGACTGTTTATAGATACCATCTATTTCAAGGCTTTATTTTAATCAATTTTAAAAATATAACTTAAAAAATGTAAAATTGTAGCTTTAAGGGGCCAATACATGTTGGATCAAACATGTTGGACAGCTTGACGTTGCCCATACACGTTCAAACTTGTTTGTCAAACATTAGTTTGTGCCAAGAGTTCGTAATGTATGGACCAAAAGCGTTAGCCCTTGCTTTAGCCTTGCGAAAAAAAAACATAAAAAAAGTGGGTCAAAAATTGTTTTTTGCAGCGCAAAAAGTTTGGCCATTCTAAATTATTGGATGAATTGCGATGTACTGAGCCCAGTGATTTGATAATTTTTTTGCGGATGGACGTAGATTCATCTGATGAACTTTTGGAGCTTGTGAGACCTTTTATAACAAAACAAGATAATGTTGGACAAACAATTTTGATAAAGCCCATACGCGATTCAACATGTTTGACTGTTTGACGAAAAATATCAACAGAAATCAGATCCATCAAACATTTGACGTAAAACATCAAATTTACACATACACGATCAAATATCCATCAAACATGTTGGATCGTGTATGGGGCCTATTAAAGTAGCTAAGTGTCTAACTCAATACCATCCAAAATCTTTGACATTAAAAACACACCCTTACAAATCATTAATTCAGGAAATAATAACACACTTACCTCCCCTGTCTTCATATTCCCCCCATGGTTAGCTATATGTTCAAACGTTTGAATTTGAAGTTGAAAATGATATTTTTGCCAATTTCTCGGCTAGCAATAGTGAATTATAGGATTAATAAGATTATTCTTTAACAAGGTGGGACTGTTTAAGGATACCATCTATTTTAAGGCTTTATTTTAATAAATTTTAAAAATATAACTTAAAAATATGAAATTGTAGCTTTAAAGTAGTTAAGTGTATAACGCAATGTCATCCAAAATCTTCGACATTAAAAACACGAATTATTGTCACTTTAAATCAACATTGATGTTGTGATCTTACCAGCAAAAGATGGGATTCTGATATACAATATTTAGGACAAATAAACATTTTACCATTGGTACACGAATCGTTGGTATTAACCTTTAGGGCTAGAGTTAAGATTTCGTGAAACGGGACCTAGCTCATTGTGTCGGGTTATAGAAATGCGCCCCTAAGATAAAATCCGATTTTAGTAATATGATTGGATAATATTAGATTGATTTTAGCGCTTAGAAAATCAGATTCAAGTATGTTCTAAAATTTGGATTTTATCTTTAGTTAAGATTTCGAGAAACAGGGCCCAGTTCTTTATCACTAATTTAAAAATCTAAACAATCACATGAACATGGTGCTTCCTAAATAAAATCAGAAGTAGGAAGAGTGGTGAATACAGCAGGAACGATCTAACAAGACCATCAATAGTTAAGTTCTATTAATTTTTAATGGGATATATAACATTGCATTCGGAGAAAGTTGCCATTGACACATACCTGCCAAATCTTGTTGAAATCCATTGGAAAAGATATAAGTACATGTATAGTCTTAAAATTGCGTTATGTAAGAGCTAAAACTGCCTATTACAGGCAATATAAATTATTATTTAGACATTTATTCACATGACAAGCCTATAATCAACTCTCTTAACATCAGATGGCAATGATGTAAATGGATTAAGTTGCGATCGTCATTTATTGATTTTATTTTAAAAAAGGAGAGTTTCGATTAACAATCAACGTTTTAAAATTGCTACGGTAATAAACAATGTCATAACTTCCAAACAGTGATAACGTCGTTCAGAATAAAGCCATTTTCATTAAGTTTTCAGTAATATGTCAATTATTATTTATCTATTTTGAAACTCTTATAGTAACTATTGGAACAGTCAGCTCTTAATTTACATAATGCATGTTTAATATCATCGTTAAAAGCGACACCGAGGGGGAAATGTATTAAACTTTCAAAATTTGCATCTGTAAGTGTCTACATCATTTGAAAATATATATATGCATAGCCTAAACAAGCAGCAAATTATATGCCTTCTAAATTTGATTAATATCCATGACGCGATTTGGGAGAAGCAGTTGATGAAACGGTTAAGGAATAGATGAACAGGGGGTGTGAAGTAAGCCGATCGGGGAATGTAATGGCACTGAATATCGAGCAGTATGGTATGTCTGTACGGCCAGAATAATGATGTTGACAGTCAACAAATGAGCGATGTCCAATACCTTAATAGCTGGCCTATTTTGGCATCAGTTATACCTAATAGTTCTTCACAACAACATACTTCCCACAGAAACGACAGGCCTGATCAATGCATCACATAACAGACAATTATTTTGGGAATGTAAATACGTGCCTTTACAAAGAATCATGATCATATAACAAATCTGGTCTGGGGTTATAAATATTCTGAAAATTAACCTGTTCTTTTTAATAATAAATATTATATAATGAGCTCAAATATATGCAGAAAAAGAAGTAAAAATGTTCCAAAACTATCATGTAATAGTCAATTATAATTTTAATTAAGAAACACCAAATCAGTTACCAAGTGTACATTTAAAGATGAGGCCTGGGTTTACAAAAGATTATGTGTCAACAGGCCCCAATAATCAGAATAGAGATTGTTTCCAGTAAGAATAAATGAATTAATGTATTTAACATTGATACACTTCTCCACTGGTAGTTATTTCCATGTTGATCCACAGGAATCTGACCTTCTATCCGTATATACACCATCATGTCGTACCAGACAATATGATTATATTATACATTGTCTGGTACGACATGGTGTATATACGGATAGAAGGTCAGATTCCTGCGGTTGACCAGACCCTTCAATAGCATGTTTTTCTTTATGCTAATTTTCAATATTGTAATTTATTCCTTAGGGAAAGTATGTTATTGGGCCTTCTTATTGTTCCAATTAAGTAACATACTGAGGAAAGATAAATTAATTCACCACAGATCAGCTTCACTTTTTTAAACGCGTGATAACTTTATTACTTTCTGCATTCCTTCTAGGGTGTTTAATTTCCTTGATAGTAATGAACACAGTCTTTGACACGCACATCCATAGCTGGTGATGCCAAAACCCACACAATATTCTCAGGAAAATAATCAAATAAAGTGGCTGCCTTTCCTCTCACGTCTTCTTCTTTATTCGGCGCATATTATACTGTCAATACTGATCGAAAGATCGTCGAGTGACTAGCGTTCCATTTCCTCCATTTAGTCCACAGGCAGAATCAGACGTACTATATTGTTTTAATGAAGGGGAATATCTAAACCGGGTTTGCGGAGCTACACTTTTGCTGAAACGACAATTATATATCGATATATAAAACCATAATACCAAGTACAATACCTACCTTCTTTTATACTTGCCAATATTGATAAAAAATTACAACAATTATATACACCAATTATATGAACACAAGTCGTCATTTATTGTTGAACTAATTGTCTTTGGCATTTTCAATTTTTTAAAAAATACGTTTTTAAATTCAATGGAACCTACTTATATGTAATGTTATTCTACAAAATCCGAATAGTTATCCTATGTTAGGCCCATTTTGCAAATTGTAGCGTACTTGGATTCTACTCACTGTATAACCTATTCGCTCACCTTCAATTATGAATCGAAAGACAGTTGGTGCTCTAATGTTTCAATCTTAACTGTAAAAACATTTCGAAGCCTAACAGAATACACTTTTCTGTGATTGATTTTAGTTTGTTGTCGCATTCAATACAGAATGTCATTATCTTTACTAAAAGTAAAACATGGAAATGGGTTTGTCTGATGTGTTCTGACAGTTAGGCCATGGTTTAATTTATCTCGAATATTATTGAACATAAACGGTTTGTATTATTTCAACATTTTCATTTTGTGTATTACTTTCTAATCCAAAAGGTTAGGATTGACTGTTTTTATTTTTGATCAGAAGTTTGTTAATTGTCAAGTTTCTACCTAGATTGATATGGCAGAGAACTAGAGAAGAGTTAATTACGTGTAAATTTATGTATTAATAGTTCATCGAACAATCACATTGTTTACACTAATTAGCCTACAGGAACTGCTCATTATCAAACTTATTTTTGTCATGGTAACTTCAATTCGATGTCCAGTTTGATGTTCTAAGTCTTGGCGAATCAAGAAACTATCATGTTTAAGATTAGGATGTCCTGTTTTGTACACGTTGAACAGTCCATGATTACACTATTTTGCCTATACCGTTTTTTAGGATTTCGAATTTTGTCTAATGGTTTGGATTGTTCGTACTTGGTTTTATTTTATTTGTTTATAACAATATGTATGGAAAGGGCTATTTTTTTTTTCGTTTTTGAAACATGTTTAAATTAAATAGGGAAAATGTACTCATCATCCAACTCAGTTAAAAAAAATCACATAATATACATTTACACCAAAATTAAAACTTTCTACCTCAAGTGGGTGCAGAATTACCGTGTTCCAAAAAGGTGTGACGGGCAGGCAGGTGTATGATTAAACATAGCACTTTTTTTTATAGTCCATTACTTTTTTGGAAAGGCAAAGGACAATAAAAGAAAAATCACTCAAAGTCCCCTGTACCCTATAGTATTGCGTCTGGAGCAAAGGGGACCATCCAATATACATGTATATACATTAACGTTTTGTAAAGTTCAAGGTCATTTTTAGAGATTTCTTAATTTACAGATAAGGATTCGATTTTGTCTATATCATATATAATAAAGACCAGATGCTGGCTGAACAGAATGTTTTTGTCAGAGTTTTGATTTAAAGTAGCTCAGTCTCTAACTCAATATCATCCATCCAAAGTCTTCCACATTGAAAACACATTAGTCAATTTAAATTGACATTGATGTTGTGTTCTTACAGGGAAAGGATGGGCTTCTGATATCCAATATTTAAGACAAAATCAACACTTTACAATCGGTACACGAAACGTGTACCATAATGCAATTCAGCACCATTTGTAACAAAGGACTCGAAGAACGAGGCTACCCATTAGGGTGTTTCACTTTTCACTTTTTTCGTAATTTCTAAGGTTTCTACCCGCCACCGAAGTCCACTCGGGGTAAAACTTACACCGCAAAAAGTCCATATTTTCCAAAATTGCGACAATTTTCGGGATTTTCAGACGTTTTGATCGTGACAGATCAGTTAGAAAGGTCAGATATGGTTTCTAATGTGTCTATTTCACGCTTTGCAGGTATGTAACGTCAATTACCGCTATCTAAAATGAGATTGTCAGAATCCAAGATGGCGGAAATCACAGACGCCCCCCCCCCCAAATCATCTATTTTCGTGACATGGAAAATGATTTGTCAAAGACTATGTCATTCTGAACATCATTTTGGCCCTGATAATAAATTTCCGCTCATAAATTCATTATCGGGGCCAAAATGATGCTCAGAATGTTTTGGCCCTGATAATAAATTTTCCACTCATAAACTCATTATCAGGGCCAAAATGATGTTCAGAATGACACTAATTAGGCTTGGGTTGAAAATGGCGGAAGGTAATGAGTGAACGTGAAGCTCCTATCAAGTATTTTCACCACGGGGCCATCCATAAAGTACGTAGGCCTACGCTTGAAGGGGGGAGGGGGGGTCACGCCAAAAACGTACAGGTGCGTAAATTCATTGGCAAAACGTACGTACAGGAGCGTACAGGGGAGGGGGGTCTGAATTTTACTCATTTTGAGCGTACGTACTTTATGGATGGCCCCACACTATTTGTCTGGCAGAACTATAGCTGAACCTGGAAATTGTATATATAAAGTTTTTGTTATGATTGATTTTAGTAGTCTAGTGTGTCCTCTTTCAGAATGTGTCGGATGAGCCTTGGTCACCCTTGAGCTTTTTGAGAAATCTAATATGGCGTCCTTTCCAACTAATCCCCGATTAATCACATTGTATTTAGTCTTGGATGATACCTTTGGTGTCTAACCGTATATTTGTGGGGTCAATGAATACACTGATGATGTTGTGGGGTGATTAGATCATAGTAAAATCTAAAATGCCAGACAATATGATCCTTTAACTTCTGAAAAAAACAAAAACTAATCATGCTTTATAAAATCTATTATGGTTGTGCGCCGAAATATCTGCACGATATCTTATTTGATTTCTTTCATTTCTCGAGTTACAACCTGTGATCTTCCAAACTCAACCCCCAAATTCCTTCATGTAAAACAATGTCTTATTTTAACAGTTTATTTCCTAGTACTATACGAATATGAAACAATTTGCCTATTCACGTCAGAATTTCGAATAATCTAAATCACTTTAAAACTTATATCTCTAAGTTATATCTCTTTCAAATTATTAAGCCCTATTATAACGTTGATAACAGAAAAGTGAATATTTTACACTGCAAAATAAGAAACAATGGTAGTAACCAAAATACGTCACCCCCCAAGTACAATTTTTATCCGACTCTTCTTTTTTTCCTAATTGCCCGAATGAAGTATAAGATTCATATCACTATTTTTTGTTATCTGTCTATATCATAATCAAATTAGACTACACATGTTCGAACTTATATTATAAGCAAACTTAAAAATGATCAAAATATTACTTTAAAAATTATTTTACTCGGAGACGAAAGCTTCATTGGAATCAAATATACAATTAATTAAAGCTGCTCACCTTTTAACCAAACATAGTCATAGATTTTAATTTCAAAATTAGTGCAAAATACACTTCAACACAACCTCTGTATAATATATGTTCTTGAATCTAATGTTTGTACATTCTTTAAACATATTTTGTAAATAACATACTTCTCTTTATTACACCTTTGTATATATGAAAAGAGCTGATATATGCCTCGAGCCTGTTGCTCAATCCCATTCGTTTAGGAATAAAATATTGTTTAAATCAAAAAAATAAATAATTAAAAACGTGTTTGCGAGAGCTCTGTCCATAACAAGCTTCTTACTATGGAATCAACGATCGAGGAAAGAACAACCGTTGACATTGGTTCATCTTCTGAGAAACACAAGACCAGTACCATTGAAATTCTACCAGTTCATGCTCTTACTGGATGTGACACGGTTATGTGCTGTTAAGTCGTCGGGAAAGGAACGGCTTTGAAAGTAGTTCGAGTTTGGTTGTATTCTCTCTCTAGAAGCTCTAATAATATGCTTACACAGGCCACATGTCGACTGGTTATGGACAAAGTTCTAGCTGGAGGGTATGGACATTCAAAACTGGTAAATGTATGGTCAGCATCCAAACGAAAACCATGTAGTCTGGTTTTCAGGGAACTTTATCCGAAACTGTTTTGCTGGGTAAAGGTTACTAAATTGAGAAGATTACAAACGGCCAAATTGCTCCTGAGTCTGTCATGTGGCCCTGAAACTCCTGATAGGCACGTGTGTGGTGTTATAATATAACTCCTATAGAAGTATAGTTTGTGTCTTGATATACATGTAATTTGGTTTTGTGAAATACGCCCCCTATGCCACCAACATAATAAAGGGCCATATTATCTGGCATTTTGGATTTTACTATTATCTAATCAGCCCACAACATTATGAACGATTTTAGTATATTTAGTAAAATGCCGGTCGTCCTGGATGCAATCTTGAGTTTCTGAACGCGCAAAGGTTACCGAGGTTCACCTTAGGCTAATAAAATCTATCAATAACAAAAAACTTTGTATACAATTTCGAGGTTCAGCTATTAGACCGGGAGCCGAGGAGGTTAGCCTAGCTGAAAAATGTACCAATTTTAACCAATATGGTATCAAAGCATGCACATCTGGTATCATCAGAATGTAAGTCTGCCGAGTATCTTGCTGCGAGGGTTGGGTTTCTGGGCATGCATTCTTGGACTAGATTAGCTCAAAAGAGTGTCACATCAAAATGGTACAGCAGTGTGTCTTACATCTTCAAGTATTACAAAAACAACTCGACAGACATTTCTAGTGGTGGGGTACCCCCGACAGAGTTATGTAAATGCCAGACCGCAACTAGGCTAGGTTAGCTGAAATCTGTACCACTTTAGTCATGAATGATCACTGCCAGACAGTTTGTGCGGTGGGTTACCCCTAACGGACACACCCAACATGCCACACCCACAGCTAGACTAGATTCGCACCGATTAAAACTGCTTGGATGTCGTTCAGCACAACCACGTGCTTCAGGAATAATCACTTCCAGACAGTTTGTGCGGTGGGTTACCCCTAACGCACATCCCCCAAAATGCCCCCCCCCCCAACACACTCACGACTTGGCTAGATTAGCTGAAGCCCGTCCCACCTAAAACTACTTGGAAGTTATTAAGCAGCGCCACAGGATTCGTGAACGATCCCAGACAGGCAGTTTGTGCGATCGGTTACCCCCAAGAGACATGCCGAAAATGCCACACAGTGGCGGATCCACTAAATAACAGTATAAAAAATTCCCTTCTCTTCTGTTTTTATGAAAAGTCTACAACTTGTCATCACGTTTTTAAACAAAAAAAAAACCCTTTCGTTTAGTCGAGAGACCGATGGCTTTTGAATTTATGGCAGGATAAACATCGTCTGCCCAGCCAGTAGGCCTATTATACTATGTCTGTCTATCTTTCGCATGTTCTTCGTAAAAATTGGTGTAGACCTACCTCATTTGCAGTGTATTGTCATATGTTTCAAAATGTCATTCATTATATAAATGTAGTTTAGTGAGGTTGTAGCTGTTGAAATTGAATGTTATAATTCGGGTCCAGATATGCGCCACAAATCACCACCGACACCCCGATTTTCCGAAATTTTCTCGGGGGAGTACCCCCGCACCCCTCAACCCCGGAGGGAGAGAACCCCCACACCCTACTAGGCTATTCTAGCTGAAGCCCATAATACCTAAAACTGTCTGGAGGTTGTTAAACACCACAGGAATCATGAATGATCACTGCAAGACAGTTGGTGTGATAGGTTACCCCTGATAGAACATGTTTTTATATTTATATCTCAAGTTACTGACACCAAAAACCAATATTTGTGATACACTTCACACCTTTTTTAGGGGACTATATGAGTTTCCATTTTGAATTTGGCCCCCTAGTGGAATTAGCCATCATTTTTAGGAGGAATAGAAATATTCATTGTATTCTGTGGATCAAATTACGATAGAAACCAGCTTCATACCGAGGTGCCAGAGAATCTGTCCGGACTTTTACCCCACTAAATTAAAATATATAACCATAAAATGTCTCACATATTTAATTTTTGGAGGGTGCCAGGGTGACCTTACCCAGATTCTGCATCTACAATTATTAAATACATATAATCCACTCAAAACATACATTTCAATATACTATACTTTCAATATACTTTTTAATGAACTTTATGAGTTTCCTTTCAAAATGAGCGCTCATTTTTGAATTTGGACCCCTAGCGGTATTAGCCATCACTTTCAGGAGGAATACCCAAGGTCATTGGATTCAGCGGGTCGAATTTTTATTGAAACGACCTCAAAACCCCACTAAGTTACCAGTACATGCCTCGTTTCAGCCGTCTTGAATATATAAATTTCCCCTATTCTGAATCTGCACACATTGAAGATATATAATCCACCAAAAATCATTAGGTTGAGCATATTTCTATGCCAAGGCTAACAATGGGGTTTGGCAACCATTCTCAATAAGTCTGATCCAGCTGATAAAGCCAAATTTTTGGAATTGCGCTGGGCTGTCGTGTCTCTTGGGAGAACCCAACCACACAAACTCTTTAGCAATGGACAGTGTGCTCCCTGGGGTGCTGAACAATTTCCAAGCAGTTGTATATGGTACACAGTAAAGCTACTCCATACTAATTTCCAGTTTAATTGCGAGTCGTGTCTGTTAGGGGTAACCCACAGTGCAAACTGTTTGGCGGTGATTATTCATGATTCCTTTGGTGGTGCTGAACAACTCCAAGGCTGTTTTTAGTGGTGCAGATTTCAGCTAATCTAGCCTAGCTGTGGACATTTTTGGGCGTTTCTTTCAGGTTTACCCTACCGTAATATCAGCCCGGCAGTGGTAATTCATGATACCTGTGGTGGTGCCGAACAATAACCAAGCAGTTTTAGGTGGTACGGCTTTCAGGTAATCTAGCCTAGTTGGGGGCGTCGTATTTTCGGCGTGTCTGTTGGGGAAACCCATCGCACAAATTGTCTGGCAGTGATCTATCCTAATTCCGGTAGTTGTGATGAACGACTCACAAGCAGTTTTAAGTGGTACAGATTTCAGCTAATCTAGTCTAGCTGTGGTCTGACAAATACATAACTCTGTTATGGGTACCCCACCACTAGAAATGTCTGTTAGAGTGTTTTTGTAATACTTGAAGATATAAGGTACACTGCTGTACCATTTTCATGTGATACACTTTTGAGCTAATCTAGCTCAAGAATTCGTACCCAGAATCTCAGTCCTCACAGCCACACCCACCACCAGGTATTCGACAGACTTACATTTTGATGATACCAGATATACATGCATCGATACCATTTAGGTGAAAACTGGTACAGTTTTTCAGCTAGGTTGACCCCCTGGGCCCCTGCTCCATATAGTTCTGCCAGACAAATAGTGTGGTGAATAATTATACTCCATCGGAGCTTCACCCTCAAGCATAACCGTCCGCCATTTTCAACCCAAGCTAGATTAGTGTCATTCTTAACATCATGTTGGCCATGATAATGAATTTTCTTGGATGATAATGTGTGTTTCAAGGAAAATTGAACATTGTTAAAGTTCAAACTCTTTACACACAAGTTAAAGTGTGATTAATTAAACAAGATGATAAAAATGAATGGACCCCAGTTTAATAAGTCAGGATGTTGGCATTATACAATAACAAATATTAATTTGCAAGACACTATTGAAAAAAAGAAGTACACTAAATATTTTGGTTTGAAACTGGTTGCCTATTGTTGCATATTTCTGGAACACGGTAAAATGAACATAAATGTAAACCCCTAAAATCAAGAGAGTTGCCATTTAAAGATGTCTTTATTAAAGATGTTTTTTTTTAAAGGTGTCTTTATTGTAACACAGTTTCGAACATTTATTGCTTTAAGCTAGGTGACATCAATTATATTACATTTCTTTAAGATATTGGAAAGTTGGGAGTGTGAGGGCGAATTTGTTTTGATCTCCATTAGTTTCAAACCTTCATAATTTGAACTAAAGAGTTTTAAATTGGCTAAGAGCCAGTGGGTATACTTAAATAGCATTTTTAGTCCTCAAATACATCATCAATATAATTGTACAGGCTTGACTTATTGTGTAAAATCTGTGAACTTATATTTGTAAATATATTTTAAGACACTTGTTAAACTTAACATATACGTGGGACATATGTGTCTGTATTTTCTGTTTGGAGATGGGACTAAAGTAGATTAAATTAAAATCATAAAATTTGAACCAGCATTCGTCGGATCTTTATTATTATCAATTGTCAATGTCTACTAATTTTTGATAAAGATTGTATAGTTTCAGATAAAGAGAACTGATTTCAAACGGTAAATTTGTTGTTTGTGATAAAATAAATGACATGTCTGTATTTGACAAGAACAGTAACAAGAAACAGAGACCCATGGCACTAGCATGCTTTAACATTTTCCTTTTTATCAAAGGTTGTAATATATCAAGATTCTACAAGGCTTGGCAAAGGCAATAACTCTTGATCAAGGCCAAGAACTTGATGTATTTCTGGACCATTTTATCTCATTTAAGTTGTATTATGTAAGAAATAAAGAGCTGTTCAAAAATAGATAATAAAAATATAGTGTATATTGTTTATTATCGTAGCAACATAACTGGATAAACAAGACTAAGTCCTGATTATCCATTTTATCATTAGACTTTTAAAACTTGCGGGCATTCTAATCCATTTAAATCTCTGCAATTCGATTGTCTAGAGTGTTGATTATAGGCTTTTCATATTAAGATCAGGGGCGGATTGGGGCCGGAAACCGGCCCGGGCTCCCGTGTCGGAGCGGCCCTTTTACTAACCGCGGAGCCCGAACGAGAGGCCGGTGCCTCTCCCCCGGGAAAATGTTGAAAAAGGAACCCCAAATATGCGATTTGGTGGCATATCTGATTTATGGGGACGGGGAGTGATATAACGTTCTTTCTCTGGGTCAAGGCCGTATAACATAGGCGTACGAGGGGGGGGGGGGGTACAGTCACCGGGGACGTTCTTCCTTGTATGGACATCGGCACCTTGTATAGACTCCCCAAGAATGAATGAATGAAATGGGGTTTAACGTCCTACTGTTATGCACTTAACCTGAGCTAATTGAAGACGGGCATACGCCATACAGGGTGCTATGAGGGAAATTTTGCCCGGGCAGCGGCGCTACGGCCTACTCTTATATCGAATTCCAACTGCCAGGGGATCTTTTACGTGCACTCCAATGTGTACACGGGGCCTCGGTTTTTCGTCCCATCCGAACGACTAGGCAGCTGTCCTTGTCAGGCCCTCCTTCTGTATCACTGACAAGGGGAAATCACGTCGGAAAATCGAGATGAACTTTCTCGGCCAATGCAGGGATCGAACACTCGACCTCCAGGCTAGCGAACCAGCGCCTTATCCACTTAGCCACCGTGATCCCCGACTCCCCAAGAGAATTTTGGCATATTTGACGGCCGGAAACGCGTTTTACTCATTTTCCAGCCCGCAAAATTAGCGTTTTATTAAACTTTTTTTTCGCTTTACCCGTCTACCCGAAAATCCAGCTTGCCGAGGCCTTATAATTAAAAAAAATTTGGAGTTACGAACCATTGGCAGACGTTTCTGGCGGATGAAATTCGGAATCCCCATTGCGGCCGACACTCAGCACACCCGGCCCAGAAAGTCTATTAAACCAGCCCATTCCAGACTCCAGTGATGACTTGGCGGCCCGTTATAGCTAGCGGCCACATACAATCACCATCGCCCCATGACTGTTCCAATATCCCCCCCCCCCACCAAATATTATGTTCATCAGAAACAGTTTTATTAAGACGAATTCGACCAAACATTTTTTTTTTTTTTGGCCGACCGGCCCTTTTCATTTTTTGTCTGACCGGCCCTTCGGGCGATAGCCCGATGGGCCAATCCGCCCCTGATTAAGATATGCCTAAATAATTGTTTATTTAACACTTGGAGCCAAAACAAAGAACTGTAAAAAGCCGATTTAGCTCTTACATAATGTATCTTTAATGTAAATTATGCATATACTGTTTTAAAGACGTTGCTGTGTCATCATTGGGTATTCTAAAATTTGGAATCATCCGGGGAAAGGCAATGTTTATTTAAATATGAAATTTGAAGCTAGCAGAAGATAACCGTTCATTGAAGCTGCCAATTTCAAAAGAGAAAAGGATAGGATCATACAAATTTATAACTAAGGCAGCTTAAAAATACAAAAAAATATTTACATGTATGGTATAAAAAAATATTTAATGTGATATTTTAAATCATATCTTGACTTTACTCAGTATAAAATATATTTAGCAACAGTTTACAGTATATCATTGATAGGGCTATGAAACATAACAAAATATGGAACAAAAGGAAGCAGATATACAACCCAGTTTCGAGGATATGGCAATACTTGTCAATGATTGGCACACAATTCTAAAGGCTTTCTAAAATAAAGTAATAAAATATACAATTCAAATCATGCATCATCCGAATAAAAAACACTAACATGCATATATGGGTCATTCTCCATGTGTTGTACAATTTGGCATCTAACTTAAAGGAGCTAAATCGCTAATATTTGGGATCCAGAAATTGACAAAAGTGGGTCGAAACTCATATAATACTGTAATATGAATGTATATAAACTGATTTACATTAAATGCTTTCCGTTTTACTCCAATTTCAAATCAGTTATGTTCGGCGAAACAAGCCATTCAGTCTCAACCCAGTGCATTTTTTTTAGCGCCTGGTTATTCCAGTCCACATATGCAGTGTGATACAGTGCAATGTGTCTAGCCTCGTCCCTCGAGTCTCTCAAAAAAGTTAGGACCGGAGCGCAATATGGTACACGACTCGTGTACCAATGTTAGAAAAATTATTTTATCTTTAATATCGGATATCAGAAGCTCATCTTTTCCTGGTAAGTTTACATCATCAATGTTGATTTAAATTGACCAATAATTCGTCTTTTCGATGTCGAAGATTTTGGAGGATTTTAAGTTACGGACTTAGGTCCTTTAAAGGGGCTAAATCGCTAACATTTTGGACCTAGAAATTGTCAAAAGTGGGTCTCAACGCATATAATACTGTAATATGAATGTATATAAACTGATTTACATTCAATGGTTTCCTTTTTTACCAAATTTCAAATCAGTTACGTTCGGCGAAATAAGCCATGTAGTCTTAATCTTGTGCAAATATCTATAGCGCCTGGTTAGTCCAGTCAATATACGCCGTATGGTATGTTGCAATATGTCTAGCCTCGCTCCGTAAGTCTCTTATTAAAACTGGAGCTAAAGCACACTATGGTACCAATGTTAAAAAAATTATTTTATCTAAAACATCGGATATCAGAAGCTTATCTTTTCCCGATAAGTTTACATCATCAATATTGATTTAAAGTGGCCAAAAATTTGTGTTTTCGATGTTAAAGATTTAAGAGGATTTTGAGTTACGGACTTAGGTCCTTTAAATAAAATATAAACTTTGGTTTATAATTAGATAAATTGTATTTTCTAATCTTTACTGCTACAGTACGGACATTAGCAAATTTTTAAAATGCACTATTTGCATACAGGGAGCCAATCTCCCAAACAGAGTTGTCTTCCCTTGCAGTCCACACTAATGCTGGATAGCGAGACTTGCGTGGAGAATGATAGGGAGCGGCCGTTTTCGTACTATCAGGGGCCATAATCCAGGAAGTTATGGTCGAATATGTGCAAATATCGAAAGGAGTCATGTTCTTTGGGTTATAAATATATATTTCAGGTTTCATCAAAATCAGATAAAAACTGTTACCTCTAGAGTGTCCACAGGCTAAAAACGCAATATTTCGTACAATCAGGGGCAATAATCCATTGATTTACAGTCCGATACATGTCACTATCGACAGGAACCGAGATCTTTGGAATAGAAACCCATTTTTTAAATTTCGTTAAATCGGATGAAAGTCGTAACCTTGGTCGCGTTTCTACAAAGAAATGTGGGCATATAAAAATGTATTATGGGCATATCGGAACCAATTAAACGATTAGACGTCCAGAGGCGGATCCAGGAAATCCTTGGGGTCCCCTGAGAGATTTTTGAAAAAATCGGGGTGTCAGTGGTGATTTGTGGCGCATATCTATTTTTTTATACTGTTATTTAGGGATTTAGGGGGGGGGGCTAGGTCCTGTATCCGCCTCTGTAGCCGTCTACACCTAAGCTCATTAAATCAACAGGGCCCTTATTCCTAAGCCAATAAATGAGATGTCCCCATCCTAATACCCTCTACAAAACTGCAAATAAATAAATAAATATTTTCTATACATAAAAATACTCTGTTACAAAAATGTACAGATTAACGTGTTCTTTCTAATGATATAAAATTTAATTATACAAAATAGAAATTGTATTACTATAAATAAAATTACGACTTTTCTCTGTCACAATGGCAAAATAACGTAAACAATTATTCCCTAATGTTGTTTTTTTAAATAGAACACAAATATAGTTCCTCACGTTGGCAGCCGTGTTCAAAGTAAATATATATATAATTTTTAAAAAGGTAATATCACCCCAATTGACGGTCACTTCATCCCTTACCTATCGGCATTTAAACATTTCTGTCTTTCTTTGGATATATGACGGGAATGGTCATCTCCTTTGCTTGATTGCGTCGAAAATAAAAATATATAGTTGAAATCTTCGACAATGTAATATTCCTCTATGTAGCTTGTATTAAATATTAAAAGTTTTGATTCAATTTAGTTTCCCAAAGTCTAGAATTATTAGCCGTAAGGTTTTGTGTTCTCGTCTGTATCCAAGATGGCGGCGACAAACTTGATCTCAGCTCGACTATCAGTGTTCTTCGCATCATAACATCCCAAAAAATAACAAATAGTTGATTTCTTCGATGTTATTATATTCTATGATATGCCTGGCAGTAAATAATAAAACATCTGATCCCATTTCACTCTTCATATAGTAAAAGTATTAGCTGTATGTGACGATGGGAAAATATTGGAATAATGCCAAAGTCTTTGACACAGTGTGAATTTTCACCTATGACCTATTACATAAATACTAAAAGATCCTTTGTTGAAACGTATGTTTTTTATTCGATGATTAGCGAATATAACATTCCTTTTCATTTGGTGTTTTATTTTTATTACTCAATCACCATTAATTTATGAAATAAAAACAATATAAGTCACACGATTGATCTGGCGCTTTTGTTCGCAAATGCCTTTGCCAAGCATGATGAATCTGCGAGTTGAGTCTCTATTGCAAAACCAATGATTCGCATTTGTCAAAAATGGGTTAAGACGGCAGGTTTGACGGCAGGTATAATTTCTGTGGGATATCCAATGTTATGTAATGCTAACTTGGTTAATTAGTTTATTGTTATCTGTTTGTATATAACCTTCTGTAACATATTGATTGTATAATTGTATCATTGCTTGATAACGGTGAGAGTGTCCTCATTGAAACGTTGCAGTTAATAAACCTAGTAAATGCTATTCATAAAGCTGTTTGTTATTATATATCCCCTTCACTAAATGTCATTCAATGATGCTAACTTTTGCGGTGAAATTTGTTGGATTATTGCTTTTTTTTTAGCTAATTTTACTAGCCTGTTTTTTGCGGATGAATGTTTGCTTTGATTAGGTCATAGACTCGAACATTATGACAACAAAACAATGTGGTGATGGTGTTGATCAATATTTTATGGACAATAAAACACTTGTAGTTTTCTTAAGGTATTTAAATTGTGATGTACAAAATGATGAATTGTAATATTTAAGGATTTATTCCTTATCAAAAAAATAATACTTGCACAGTTCTACCCACTGTAAAATTTGAATAAAATGATTATGCATACTTATCACCAGAGATGGTATTTTATACGTATATATATAAATCTAATCCAATCAGATTTAAAATACACATTTATTTTCTGTTACAAATAAAATCATTAAGTTTTGACAAATAACATTTGAACACATAATATAAACTACAAAATGTCATTTTTTCGATCATTTGTTTATTGGCACAGCATTTTGTACAACATTAGAGAATGACCCATATACTGAGATGCAATGAAAACACACCACTTTTATGAATAGAAGATGGTAAAATGAAATGGGTACATGCCAATTATCTTGTTTCTCTGACTAATATCATCAGATTTTACAGCTTATCTTCTCCATGTGCCAATGATGCATGGCACTTGTGGCTGCTACAGGTGGTTACAAATGTTAAAATTAAATACTGACTTTTGATTTTTACCTCTTGTACCCCCATATAGACAACAATCTTCAAAGAAATCACATTTCACCTGCCTTATGTGTTCATTGCAGCTCAGTACAGGGTATTATTAAAGAGGTATTATGGAAGAATAGATAAAGTGTTGACTGTTCTTGCTACAACAGTTAAAAAATAGATAAGGTAAATAGAATATGTTGAAACCTTCAGTCAAATCGCTCCACGCTGAACCAAGATATTAGCTTTTAAAGTTTAATAACAAACTAGGTTCATCATGTACTTAAACATGTAGGGGAGAGACCGGGCGGGATTGGTTGTAACAATATATATTTTTTACATATTTATGAACCATTTTGTTGGATAATTGTAACTACAATACTGTTGGGCCAGGTTGTTACAACGTCTGGGGTTGATTGTAACAAACGTAGAAGTGACACTGTTTCAGAAAAGAAATGCATGTAATCCTCTTCAGAGTAATTAGAGAAAAAATATCAGTCACACATGACCACGAGAATGTATAATATTGGGAGTGAAACATATCAATCATGTTTCATACCACATGTTGGGGGTAGGTTGTAACACTGAATTGTTACAACTTACCCCAGTTAGAGTGTAGTCACTGTTAGAGTGTTTCAACCTGCCCTAAACCACTTGACCATAAGCTAACTCTCGCCATTAGATCAGTGAAGGTCAGAGGACAAAAAGGCGGAACGTAAACGTGAGCTATATTGGTGTTGTGTACAGATATCTCACCGTGACTAACATCATGAATATGCCGAGTTTAATCGACGTTATTCAACATTACTAAATTTTACTCACCTGGACTTAAAATATGTATGTCCTTATTGGAAACGAACCGCCAGGCCTGACGTCTTTGACGTTATCAAGGAGAAAGATACCCCTAGTGGCTATGGGCAGGCAACTTAACGACGTGTTATGATGAAAATTCGTTGTTACAACCTACCTGTGTTACAACCAAACCCTGTCTGCCCTATTATGCAATAGCGAAATCTGCCTTTTGCATGTCTTTCTTTAGGCCTGAAATCTTATTTTAATTATTAATTAGACATTAATTAACTTATCCAGACCATAACCAACTCTTGATGCCAAGGCTTACCTTCGATATAGACTGGATTAGATTCCTATATGCTGCTAACGCTCATTGAAAATTAAATTAAAACAATGGATAAACGAGACTATGCTTATTAACGTACTATTTTTAGTAATGATGAATGAGGCTAGGCGGAAATGCCCAAAGCTGATATCTCAGTTCAAAGTGGAACAATTACAAGGGTAGCAAATTAGGCCTGAGGCCTTTTTCCAATTTGGCCCTTGGCACAGATCGTGCGAATGATTTCGATCATTACTGCAGGAAGAACCCGAAGAACTCGGGGGAAACCTGCCTGATCGGACGGGAGACTGAATATCCCTCTCACTTACAACGATAAAGTTCATGCCCTGAGCTGGGATTGAACCCTTGTTGCATTGGTGAGAAGCCGCCTCTCTATCGCCACGGCTATCCGACCAGCTAAATTAGCTAGTAATATAGATTAATAGCATAAAATCTATCTAAAGCAGTGGTTTTGTCTTATTTAATATTAAAATCCTGTAAAACAAGACCTGTAATTAAGTATCATATTTATTATAGTGTATAATATTTATTATAGTATTTCAAATATAAATACACTGATGACAAACAAAATAATCAATATCAAATATTTTGCGCCAATAAGAAAGTAACCACAAGAATCTATTATACTGAATGTAGAATGAGAAGGTATGGAAGACAATGCCATGAATCATCAAATCATTTTGATTGATACGCTGTGAATACCAAGAGACAGTTCTGTCTATGGGGAATAATTAATGTTGTTGAAATAAGTAATTGAATTTATTTCATCTGTTTTATCATTCCCACATTTATTTCTATTTTAATTCACAGGAAATCAAACAAATGTTTCTAATTTATTTTCTGTAGAGTCTAATGAAGATAAAACTTTAAGTTTTTTAATACCATTGTTTTTTATTACACACATTTCTCTTGTCTGACCAGTTTTATAGTCTCTATTTACATGTGAGAAATTTTCAATCACTTTTTTATTAACAGATCTATCTTTGGCTGAATTGGAGATAATGTCATTCCTGGAATTCATAGGGTGAGTTTTTGAAATGGCATATCCATGGGAATTAATTGGACACAATGTTTTGTCTTTGTTTTTATTATTTAAGTATTCATTGCTTGTTTGAACTGCTTGGTCTTTTAATTTATTAGGAATGGCATAGATATTGGTAGGCTTTGGTTGAATATACATATTATAAAAATCAGAACTAGTTGGGGAAGAGGTTTCAGTCATGCGTTCATTAAGAATATCTAGTTCTATTTCAGGAAGGCTAGGGAAGGAATCAGTACATGTTGAGCCTATTTTTCTAGTAGCACTTGAGTTTGAAGAAGAGCTACATTGAGCTTCAGTAGTCATCTGTGTTGCTGTTGTTTCTGTTTGTGGAATCTCAGAACACATCACATTTTGTTTATAATTCTGTTCACTTTCTACAGGTAAATAACATGCATGCTGTAAGGAATTAACAAACATGCTGGAATCAGTAGATACTTCCATATATCTCTCGGAATTATCAACAGACGGCACACACGCTATATTACACAACAAACATTTAGAATTACGCATTCTGGGCCAAAACTCCCCAAACGAACATGTTAGTGTTTTTGAATTGCACAAGTGAGTCACACATTCAGATAGTAAACCTACGTTTGAATTATTATCTGGAATTTTATCTATATTGGTTTCAGCATCCATGTGGGGCATTTCATTGTTTTCATTGCACATGGCTTCTTTATCTACAACATCCGAGACATTGTCACTTTTAATACTTCCCTCTGTCTTTTTCCTAGGTCGAGGCCCAGTGCGAAACAGCTCACTGAAGAAATGAAAACAAAAAAAAATACGACAACTGAAATACAATACAAAACAAATACGGTACATATACATTGTAAAATACAGGCAACTAATATAAATATTGAATACAATATGTGCTTCTCTGTTGGTCCTATATACATGCATGCATAGGTCAACAGTATAGAAATTGTGCTTGAAAATAAATAAAATCACTAAAAGTTGGCTTATACTTTCAAATGTGTTCATGTGATAAAGCAAGCCAATAAATGTGTGCACACATATTAATTTGTGTTCCTTTCACATTAAATGTCTATTTTACTAGGACTACGACACAAAGACATGACTTACATGTATGTAAGGGTGATCTCAAGGAATATTCACTTTACAAGTCAGCCTATCACAAAATCAAAGAATTTCTTTTATCTACCAAATTATTTGTTTCATCAACCAAACAATTAATTACTGATAAAAAACCGGTATCACAAGTACATAGTAAACTGAATCACATACTTTTAATCCTATCCATTGGCATTAGGGTCACAGATAATCCCCAAGTTTTCTCATCTTAATTTAATTATTTGTAGTTAACAATGACAGACCTAATTTTTCATCATTAGCAGCACAGGAATTTTAGCATTTAATTAAAGAAAATATACTAGCATGGTTAACCTTGAGTATCATATGAAAACCTAGTACAATTACTATAATCTGTATTATATATTCATCTTACTTGTGACATAATTAAACTGATGTTATTTACAGTGCCCTATTATTAAAGGCTGGGCATTCATATTTATTTTCAATATGATATTTTATCATGATGGAAACAAGTACAGTGAAATATAAGACAATTTAACAGGACATCTATTCCATCTAATGCATGCATGAAAAACACAACTCTGACATTTTACAATCTGTATGAAGTAACATATAAGAATAATATACAGTTTGGGCCATTTTCTGTATATAAACAGGGTATGACTGTTGCTATTGTCTACAGGTTGAGAAATTTGTCAAAATATTTGTTAATTCCATGACATAAAATATCTGCTTTCTGCGAGCTTTACTGGCATTATAACTCTGTGATCAAATAAACAAACAATCCAAAGGTCTTAATTGGCCAGTGGTAGGGCGCCCCATTACACCACAATATTTATATATATACTATTCAAAAAAAGTAGGGGATATTTGATTTTGGGGGCATAATACTAAAATATGCAAATGACTACGAAAAAAGTCACTATAGAACCTAACAGAAGAAACATTTCCAGTTACATGTGACGCCCAACGCACCAATAGCTACCCTGGCAATGCAGGTGATGATTGGGATCATCATGGGGGTCCAACCCAAGATTTGCACGACTCTGACATCGAATGTTACAGTCATTGTGGCATTGAATTTCAGGGTGGAAACATCAGTTTAATTGTTTTAGTGACCAGAAAACAAATTTTGACATGCATCGGCTTACCCAAAATGAAAGGTTACGTGCCCTTGGCATGCTACAGATCAGCACAACACAGGCGGTTGTGGCGCGGATGATGAATGTTTCTCAGTCTGTCATAAGCAGGCTATGGTCCAGATACCGTGATACACTATCTGTACAGGACAGACCACGCTCAGGTCGACCAAGGGCAAGCTACAGATCAGCACAACACAGGCGGTTGTGGCGCGGATGATGAATGTTTCTCAGTCTGTCATAAGTAGGCTATGGTCCAGATACCGTGATACACAATCTGTACAGGACAGACCACGCTCAGGGCGACAACTCAAGCCCAGGATCGATTTATCCGTACCTTGGCCTTGAGAAATCGTGTCATCACAGCAAATCTGATCAAACAGACACTGGTGGGAGAGTGAGTGGCCAGACCATTCGGAATCAACTGCATAGGGGTCACCTTCGCGCCCGACGTCCTCGCGTGATCCCTTGTTTGAGAGATCATCACATTCAGACAAGATGAGTCAAGGTTCACTGTTGATTTTTTGAACAGACCTATCAGACATGATCGATTTGGGGGTGGTTCTGTTATGGTGTGGGGAGGCATCACTGTTGCTGGAAGAACGGCTTTACATGTTGTTGCAGGGTGTGTTACAGGCTAGTACTACCGGGACAACATCTTGGCAGTCCATGTTGTGCCGTTCGCACGACGTCATGGCCGCCGTTTCATCTTCCAGGATGACAACGCAAGATGTCACAGGGCCAGGATCGTTACAAGTTACCTCCAACAACAGAAGATCACCACATTGCCTTGGCCAGCACTGAGTCCCAACCTCTCCCCCATCGAGCATGTCTGGGACATGCTTGGACAGAGGTTACGTCAACAACGTCCTGCCAATGTCCAAGAACTTGCTGCTGCGTTGCAACAGGAATGGGACAATCTGGACCAAAATGACCTTAGACGTCTCATTAGGAGTATGCCACGTCGGATCAATGCTTGTTTGGCAAACAGAGGAGGATTTACCCGTTACTGACTTTGTTGTGATGCTGTGGTAACTTTGCTGTTTGACCCCGGGTATCATTATACCCTTATAATGGTCAGTCTGTGCCTTACTTAGTCTAACGATCAATTGGAATAAATCGATGAATGTGAACTTTATTTCATTTTGTCATTTGTTTCTTCGTCAGTTTCATTAGGTGACTTTAATAACACTTAAAAATCAAATATCCCCTACTTTTTTTGAATAGTATATATATATATATCAATCCTTAAATCTATTTGGCACATTTATAGTCACTAAATAAGAGGCCATGTTGTATTTAATAAGCTATGACCATTTTACCATCGCTAAATAATACACTGAAAAATGGATCCGAGTGTCGTCCATCACATCCAGACACTTGTGAGTAAAAAATAGGTTATGTCACGTGTCCTTGTTTTGAAATTATTCTCGCTTTATTGGTACTAAACCAAATGATGCCGCCCCTGATGGTATAGTTAATTATGAAGCAATTCAAAAATTAAAACAAACGTAATTTCCAAAGCTGCTGTAATAATAGCAACTAAATATTACTGCTATTCAGAATCGTCAACGATAGATTTTTTACGGCTGTAATACTTGATAGATGTGTTGAGAATTTCATGTGCGATGGCTATTTATAGACTCAAAGAGAGTGCAGGGTAGCAAGAAATCACTTTTGAGACATGCAACTGAAGATTCTGTTTACTGAGGATATGAATGATTACAACCAAAGGCCTTCTGATAACTGTTATTTACCCAATGGAAAAAAGCAGCACCATTTAAAGTAATCTAAATACTGTAAGCAATAGGTTCTAAACCTAGGTGAAATCCATCATGTGTTATACAAGACGTGAACAGTGTAGGGGTAATTTTATTTGAATAAATCTTCACAAATGTCACGAATTATATACATGTATCAACAGAATTTAGTTTAAATTTGTCACGCAGTTTTGGAGTAGAAGACAAAAATACATAAATTTGCATAATCAAAATGCCAATGTCCCACCCCCATAGGGTCAACCAACTTTATTTAAATAACTGCAAGCCTAACGACATTTAAACCAATTTTTATTGAAATCCTTCAACCACTTTCAGAGAACAAGACAAATATATCTCAAAGAAATTCATTTGAATGAATTTTGAAGAAGATTTTTAAAGATAATCTAAAGTCCCCCCCCCCCTTCCAGGAAAGTGACATTGAATAAAACAGTACTTTTCCAAGATCGAAAATGATTACTTTTATGGGGTACAGTAAATAACGCATTTAAGTATCCAGTATCCAAAAAAAAATCAGAAATTTTTCATATATATTATGTAGTGCATTACGTGTGGAATGGGAATATTGATAAAGAGATGGTGTTAAAATTAAGAGTTATAACTTACCACATATTATATAAGGCAGCTGCTACCGCTATAACAAATATAGTACCAACAGCTATTACAGCATACATCCATATATTACCTGGACCAGCTATAATAATAACATTACTTATAATCCTCTCAAATATATAATACTTTTAATTCTGTTAATGTCAACTAATGCCCAACACTATCATTTCAAAAGCCAGATAGCCTGCCAGGAAACTAACAGTACCTTTGTCATGGGCATTAATTTTGAAAAAATTCAAAAACTTTAAAGAGAGTGAGTACCAGTAGTTACTATATGAAACGGTAATGGACATCACATACAACAGGGGCAATAACTTTAGCAGAAATATTCAGAACAAATATCACAGAGATTGGTGACTATCGATAGGGGATGTGCTCTAATGATCCTGATGCTATAAAACAAAGTTGAAATGAATCCATTAAAAACTCTAGCATCTATTGGTTTTCAAGTATTTTGGAAAATGGGGTAACTTCGGTACAGAATGTCAAAGATCGTTGACTATCGATAGGGTTTGTCCTGACCCAGATGATGCAGACCAAATTGGAAATAAATTTGCTCAGAACTTTTTTGGCAAAGAAGGAAGGGTGCAGAACGCTGAACATAGAAGTTGTTCTCTTTTAAATCCAATGCTTCGCACCAAATAGGAACAAGCTGTTGCCATGCAAGATACGCCCACATTTTGCAAGAGATTGACCGAGAACATTCTCAAAAAAGGAAGCATTTTTTCTTACAATCATCAAGGGTCATAATTCATGAAGTTACAATCCGATATGCATGAATATTGCAATGAAACAGGATCTTTGTGTTATAAACATGTATTTATAGTTTCATCAAAATGGGATCCAAATTGTTTCCTCTAGAGAAATCACAACCCTTGATATACCATATATCTACAATTTTGTCTGACAATTTTGGTCAGATTTTCCCCACATTTGAACTCAACCTTCCTTACGGTGTAACGGTGATATAAACAAACGTTTTTCTTTAAATCGGATAATAATTGCAATCAGGGATTATAACTCAGGAAGTTACATTCCGATAGGCACAAATATCTAAAGGAACCAAGATCGTTGGGTTATAAACATGCATGTCAAGTTTCATCAAAATCTATTTGAAATTATGACATCTAAGGGGTCCACAAGCTAAAAACGTGATTTTTCATACAATCAGGGGGCATAATCCATGAAGTTTTTCGATCAGATACATGCCATTTCAAAAGCAGCCAAAATCTTTTGGGGATAAATCATATTTCAATTTTCGTCAAAATTTGATAAGAATTGTGACCTGTAGAGATTGTGGACGGACGGACAGGGGCGATGGCATAATACGTCCACCTGAAAATGTGGGCGTATAAAAAATATAGCCTTTATCACATTTACAAGGTTTTTGGGAAAGGAGGCATAACTGAATCAGAAGATCTAATTTACACCAAAAATCGAACTTATTCACGATCTTTTGATCCTGAACATAATTAATATAATATTATGTTACATGTAAGTCATTGGAATCAGACAAAAATTGTTCCTCTGAAGGGTCTACAAAATATATTAACTTCTATGATTGTTACTAAATTCTCTGTAATAAAATATAATGCATCAAAAATGCCTAAAATGACATTTTCAAATAGTTAAAAACAATGATGTTGAGTCACTGCAAATTTTAAACAGCTTATATTAATACAGTAATATAAATTATCATTGTATATTTACCTGGTAATGTTAATGTAGTTGTTTCTATAATATCTGTATCATTAGCCTCCATTATACACTCGGTTATAATTCCATTAATATAAACTGGTTTAAAATGAATAAAACACTGACATACGTTTGTATCTATACAATCAGCATGTTTTGTACATACTGGATCACATTTTAACACATTCTGTGGTTTAATATTCTCATCACATCCTCCTTAAAATATAGAAATAAAAAAATTCAGTATGTCGTATACTAACTACTGACTAAATTAACACTGTCTTAAACCAAATAATAGATTTCAGCAGGTTCCTTTAATAGTTTCCAAGATATAAACAAACATATCTGTGCTATTATAAGATTTGTCCATTAACCCGGGTTATTTATGACACTTAATAATTGGTATAAAGTATATTTAAAGAAATATATAGAATATCCTATTAAATTTGTCAAATAATATTATACTTAAAAGAGAAGAAGCATATGTTTGCATGCTATGATTTTGTTTATAATTTTAATTTGCCTTTGTCATAAATGATGTTGATGCTTTTTATTTTCTTTGTGAAATGTCATTATGGATGTTTGTATGCTGCCTCTTATTGGGTGTCTAGATACAATAAAACCAGCGGCTGCGAGGCAGGATACGCCCACATACAAGAGTTGGATAGAGAACAAGTTAGAAGAATGTGATTTTTCACACAATCAAAGTTACAAATCGCTACGCGCAAATATTGAATGGAACCAAGATCTTTGGGTTATTAACATGCATTTCAAGTTATATCAAAATCGGATTAAAATTGTGACCTCTACAGGGTCCACAACCTTGATATACCATTTTTTTTTTTACAGTATTCGCATACAAGTGTCCGTCAGTTTTGGTCCAATTTTCCTGATATTTGAACTCAACCTTCATGAGCATGAGGTTGAGTGCAACAATCATTCTCTATTACTCTATTAAATTTGATTTCACCTGTTGTGTATGAACATTTAGACATTTTTACAATGATATTCAAATAAAACGGCTCAGTCACATGGGAATTAATTAATGAACTACTGCATTTTACATAATAACAGTCCAGACCAGACACCATACAATACCGACAAATGCCGAAACTAAATTGTAATGAACAAGACAGCTAGTGTGCATTCTTTTTGATGAAATAAATATATTCTGCTTAAAATGAAATTTTAGTGTAATTTATATAACTTCACTGTTAAGAAAGACACTTATGGAAGTGAAAGAATTATGTATTGTAAGAATTTTAAAACTTGTTTGTATTCGTTAAAATTGATATTATTATTATTATTATCAGCAGTACTTTGGTCATATTTATAAACTAGAAATTCACACCTTCACCACGATGCCAATAAATTACACAAAGAGATTGGCCAGTCGTCCCACTGTGTGCGTTGAAAAATTATTAATTTAGCTGAGAATTTTAAGAATAAAAGAAAGATTTAAGAATATAGTACTCAGGGTTCGTACACTAAAATATGAATGAAATTCGATGACTTTCCAGGACCAAAAAGGGCATTTTCCAGGACCAAAATTAGAGCATTACACTGAAGTTTTTCTATGCATGTTTACTTAGATCTATTTTTCTTAACCATGCTTTTCTTTCGTATAGGTTTTACAAATTGAATAAATGGGATCAAGTTTCAGAGATAGGGTGATTACTGGACAGAGGTGACAATTTCATGACTTTCCATAATAAGATAGTAAGCTGGCACTGCCAGGCAGGATACGCCCACATTTTCGAGAGATGGTTGGAAAACAAGCAAAACCGAAAGTGATTTTTCCTACAATCAAAGGCTATAATTCATTAAATTACAATTTGATATGCGCAAATATCGAAAAGAATCAAGATCTTTAGGTTATAAACATGCATTTCAAGTTTCATCAAAATCGAATCAAAATTATGACCTATACTGGGTCCACAACCTTGATATACCATATTTTAACACTATTGAGTACAAATGGCGGCCATTTTGTCTGGCAATTATGGTCCAATTTCCCTGAACTTCAAACTCAACCTTCGGTATGGTGTAACGGTGATAGAGTCAAGCTTTTTTTCAATCGGATAATAATCATAACCTCCAGAGGGACCATAGGCGATTTTTCGGGCAATCAGGGGCCATAATTCAGAAAGCTACGATATGATATGCGTAAATAACGAAAGGGACCAAGATCTTTGGGTTATAACCATGCATTTTAAGTTTTATCAAAATTGAATCAAAATTGTGACTTATACGGAGTCCACAACCTTGATATACCTTTTTATAACAGTATTCGCGTACATGCGGCGGACATTTTGTATGGCAATTTTGTTCCAAATTTTTCCGAAATTCAAACTCAATAATCCTTAGGGTGTAACGGTGATATAATCAAACGATTTTTTAAATCGGATAATAATTGTGACCTCCAGAGGGACCACAAGCTAAACAAAGACGATTTTGCGTATAATCAGGGGCCATAATTCAGGAAGTTACAATCCGATATGCCCAAATATCGAAAGGAACCAAAATCTTTGGGTTATAACCATGCATTTCAAGTTTCATCAAAATCGAATTAAAATTGTGACCTCTACAGGGTCCACAACCTTGATATACCATATTTTAACAGTATTCGCGTACGAATGGCGGCCATTTTGTATAGCAATTATGGTCCAATTTTACCGAAATTCGAACTCAACCTTTCTTAGGGTGTTATGGTGATATAATCAAACGATTTTTTAAATCGGATAATTATTGTAACCTCCAGAGGGACCACAAGCTAATTAAAGACGATTTTGCGTATAATTAGGGGCCATTATTCAGGAAGTTACGATCTGATATGCGCAAATATTGAAAGGAACCAAGATCTTTGGGTTATAACCATGCATTTCAAGTTTCATCAAAATCAAATTAAAATTGTGATCCCTACAGGGTCCACAACCTGGATATACCATTTTTTAACAGTATTCGCGTACGAACGGCGGCCATTTTGTATGGTAATTTTGGTCCGATTTTTCCGAAATTTGAACTCAACCGTCCTTAGGGTGTAACGGTGATATAATCGAACGGTTTTTCAAATCGGATAATAATTGTGACCTCCAGAGGTACCACGAGCTAAAATAGGTGATTTTTCGGACAATCAGGGGCCATAATTCAGGAAATTACGTTCCGATAGGCGCAAATATCGAAAGGAACCAAGATCTTTGGGATATAAACATGCATGTCAAGTTTCATCAAAATCGGTCAAAATTGTGACCTCTATAGGGTCCACAAGCTAAAAACGTGATTTTTCGTACAATCAGGGGCCATAATCCATGAAGTTTTGATCCGATACGTGCCAATATCGAAAGCAGCCGAGATCTTTGGGGGATAAACCTATATTTCAAGTTTCGTCGAAATCGGGTAAGAATTGTGACCTGTAGAGAGTCCACAAACAATTGTGGACGGACGGACGGACGGACAGGGGCGACGACATAATACGTCCACATGAAAATGTGGGCGTATAAAAATACTCATATTCCAGGTTTTCCAGGCCTGGAGTTTTCCATGGTAAAATTCCATGACTTTCCAGGTTTTTAAGGAAGTGTATGAACCCTGAGTACTCTTACAAAACATCCAATTAAAGGTGTTTTATTGCCCTTTTACTCTTTTGGGTCCATAGATTGTGTTAATCTCAATTTCAATCAAAATCAATATTTTAACTTGTGTTTTGTCTTTTGCTCATTATTAGACTTTGGGCATTCCAACTCATTTTGCCAGTACAATTGACACATTTGTTAAACAATAAAAGATTATTCAAATTTTGCCACTAGTGACATGGAATATAGTAGACAATTAAAATGATAAATAATATTCAATTTATAAAGACAATAGATAGGGGAGTAGAAGGAACTTACATGTAGTTAAAAATATTTTAATAATAAAATAATAGTTGTTTATAAATGATAAAGATTAGCACAATTAAAAATTAATTGTATGTTCCCAGCTTTGTTATTACACTTTTCCTTTTGCAAGAATATTTCGAAAATTGATTTACTTTACTTTAAAAGAGATATAGCAAGAACTCGAAGTTTCTTTACAATTAATCATGCTAATAGACCTCTAGAAGATGTATTCTTCAAGACCATGTGGGATGTAACATATCTCTGCTATGAACTTTTAGTACCTAATCTTTGTAGAGCTATGTCTGCCTTTCTTTGCCTTATTTCTTATCCAGATTCCCCTGGTATTTTGACATAAATGTTATTTTTATTTATACTCCATTATGATATTTACATACCATAATTCTGTGACTGATCACCCCATTTTTGGTTGACTATATTATGACCAATTTACATGTACATGACACATATATTTACATTATATTTCTTTGTATATATTTACATTATACCAGTTTTCTCATTATTTTTGTATTGTGTGCAGTCGCCAATAGACGTATTGGTACAATAAATTTTATTGTTTGTATAATCTCAGACAAGCAGTTACCATGTACCTACAGAGATGGAGAGGAACAAGGAAAGTCAATAGGGTTATCCTGCTTCATATCAAATTTGAAAAAGAATTTGTTAAAAACTATAGCCTCTGTCAGTCACTCACAACAAAGTTTTTGGAAAGGGAAATTACTCTGTCACATATAATGTCACAAAATGCTGAATATTGACAGGGTTTATCAGAAAAGTAGGGCATAAATCTAGACCAGAAGGTCTAATGCACACCAAAATCAAACTCATCAGTGATCTTTTGATCCTTAACAAATATGTAAACTTTAATCTAAATCAGACAATCATTAAAAATTGTGACTCTAGAGGGTCCAGTAGTTATCAAAGAAAATAATTCAAGAAGTTATGATCCGCCAAAATCGAACCCATCTTGGATTTTGGATATGAACATTTATTTCAAGTTTCATCAAGATCTGATAACATTGATAATGATGTGTCTTCATTAGCAGGTTCGGAGGAAAATGGTTCTGGTGAGTTGACGCCTGTTAGGGGCCGACAACATGGTAATTTCCATAATCATTGGAATTCGGTGTCGGGTGACATTTCTAGCAATGCTAGTACGCAACTTCCTGGATTAAAATCAACAATAAGGCAAGGAAAATTCATTTTGTGAACTTAAAACATCATAAAATTACAACAGGAATTCTTTTTTAAGAAGTTAAGCCCAGCAGATTAAAGATAAATTCACATTTCTAAAAAAAAAGGATCCCCCCCCCACCTCAAATAATCCCGTCCAGGGTTACGTCATTTCATCGAAAATACCGTCCTCAAGGGGTAAAAACAATCAGTAAAATAAAACTGAATCTTTCACGGTTTTAACCTGTAATCTCTCTGTTGTCGTAAACAATATAATATGAACTATTCATCTTCTCCTTGATGAGAAATACAGATTGGTTGACTACAGGTGTTTCTTAAAGACATCATTATAAAATAACTAGGAAATCTATATATTTGTCATCAGTAAGTAGTGGATGGATATGTACTAGATAGTTTATTACTACACATCATGGGAATCATCAACAGTATGGAAACTTATAAAGGACAAATAGTCAAAAACCATTTATCATAAAAAAATAACATTGTTTGTATACATTACGTCTTTAATTATATATCCATAAAGTTAATACTTAGTAAGTATAGGAGAACAGCACTACAAACAAAGGGATTATGTTTGTGATCAAGTTGGATTATTGAAAATAAATAAATAGTAACAACATTCTACAATAGCATAAATTTCTTTTACTTAGAGGGTGAATGTCTCTATTCAGTGGGAGAAAACCGGAGGACGGAGAATACCCAGGAGGTTGAACAGGCGACCCTACTCCTTGCCACGTACTACCGGTGTTTTGAAACCACGCCAGTTGACTCAATGACAGGCTTTATGAAGGTTGAGTGTGCCTGCGCACACACTTAAAAATGTGCCTGCAGGGTCATACTCAAAAGGAGAGTATTCAATTGCCAGGTATATAGTATGATTGTGCTTCTTGGGTTGGACTCGACACAAGAAGAAATTATAAATAAGTTTTAGTACCTTTTTTATTATGGTTTCTAAATTGTATTAACGTATTATAGATTACGTTTATATTAAAGATTATGTTTGATATGCATATTGTTGTTGTTTGGGGTTGATATAAACATAGAATAGATGCCTACCGGCTTCAAACAAGTTCATTAAATCCCTTTTTTTTTTTACATGCTTTACGTGACTGCAATAATTTAAAATAAAAATTAAAAAAATTAAAATTTTTAAAGCAAATGTGCCTGCGCATGCTGTGCGCAGAAATATATCGATGCCTGATGCGCACATGCTAACCATTCGGCCATCCAATCCCTCTCAGTCTGATACATGCCAATATCGAAAGAAACTAAGATCTTTATAAGATATACCTATATTTCAAGTTTTGTTAAATCAGATAAAAATTGTGACCTGTAGAGTGTCCACAAACAAATTGTGGCTGTCCAAGTGAAAAAGTGGGTGTATAAAAATATAATGAATGTATATAAAGTAATTTCGACGAATCTGATATATATTTAAGTATTGAGAATTGTGTGATGATAAATTTATACTGTGTTGTTATCTCTGTGGCCATAATATAATAATATTTATTTATGATGTATTAATTCATACATAAATGTCAGGACACTGGACGTCATTTAAATAAATATTATTATATTATGGCCACAGAGACAACAACACAGTATAAATTTCTCAATACACAATTCTCAATAATTAAATATATATCAGATTCGTCGGTTGGCGAGAAACTCAACGATTTATGAAAATTTTAAAAACATTATTGTGAATCGGCCATTACTAATTACTTCTGTTCCTTGTAGTATATGTTTATCTTTGTTCATTACAAATAGTGCTCGAAACAATAGAATACCTGACTCATACACTGATTATAAAATGTTTATTGCATCTTTACACGTCAGGATCTCAAATTATCATGGCAAGATAACATTAATATTGATTTCTTATTCGTGTTTTTTATTTCAATATTAATATTATGTAACATATTGAGTTAGAGGTTTAGCTCCTTTAATAATAAATTTCCTGGGTTAACCATATACATATAATAATAGTTGTTGATTTCATCAGATTATATAGGGTATTTCTTTTATGGGATAACAACTTGTCTTCATTCAAAAATTTTATATCCACACTACAAGCCAATGTAATTGATTGTGTGTTCAAGGATACAGTAAGCCAAAAATGATACTAGAATTTGTCAACAAGCGAAATTCAATAGTGTACGTAGAGCTTTGTCCCAACACTAATCAAAAAAGAAAACATATGTGACCACCCCATTTAAATAATTTCTTTTGACGTTTGCTTAAAGGGACAGGATCACCATGGAATTAATTTGATTTCAGATTACTTACTAAATCACAATTTATATGTTAATATACTGTGTTCATTAAAATAAAAAGTAATTAAAATATTAAGAATCTTTATAATACAGTTTTATGTTTTAATGACAGTAACTAATATTTCTAGCCAATAAATCATGTTATTAATAATTTATCCTGGTTAAATCCAAGAAATTAAAACAGAAATCACCCTATTCTTCTGTTATTTGACTGTAAACAGATGTGAAGAAATGACATATAAAATATAGTGACCTTACCTTCAACTAAGAGACCATCTGATCTATGACACTGAACAGTTCTATGGCCAGCAATCCATTTCCCAATACGCCAATCAAAGGTAAGGCATTTATCTGCATTGCACGGCATTTCTTCCCATAGGTTATCATCACACAGTGCATTGTCTTGACTTGGACTAGCCAATATAGCACGAGATCTAACTCTAACTCCATTTCTATGGCCTGAAATCAAACATGTAAAATGTCAATATAACAAATGAATGCTATTTAAATGTCCAAAGATTTTAACCGAGCTAGACATGTTTTACTTTTCTTAGTGTTTTTATTTCAGGGTTTTTTTTATCATTTCAACATTTTGTCTGTCAGACATTGTTAATTCAGGTAATAGAGGCCAGATTTGGGTCACTGGAAATCATTGTCAATAAGCTTGGTACATGAACATAAATACTTCTCTATAATTTGTTTTGCAGCAGTTTTTCGCACAATTATGTCTTGGCAAATTGTTATTCATGATATTCTAAATAAACTTGATGAATAGATAGCATCATCCAAAAATAGGTAGTATCAACTGCTAGATATTTTTCACTCGCTTTCAGATTCAGGGCAATGATATTCCCCAATAATTGTACCGTTGGTCTTTGATTATACAATTAAAACATCCATGATAATAATAGCTGATCATGACATCATTCATTTACATTAAAAAAAAAGGGTATTCTAAAATGACATCAATAGCCTAATCTCTTATCAAAATGTATGAAAGACTTCCTCGTATTATCAGGTCTTGGTATTTGTTATACATTCATGTATAGATTGTGTAGTTTTCATGCCAAATTTATCCTTTTAATCAAACAGGCAGTATGCAAGAGCTAAAATCTGCATATTGCAGGTCCTTCTTTGGACCTTCAAAGTTATAAAGTAGATAAGAACATTTCCGTCTTTTAATAATTTAGTCTAAAATTGGTGAAGCAAGGGTAGGCTTTGAACAACAAGTACAGTGGTTACAATCAGTGTATCATCTTGCCAAACTCAAACTTTCAAATAAAGAAATTTGAAAATAAAATATTCAATACATTCATTTTACATTATCTATAATAATTGAACAAATTTAAAAAAAAAATTGAACTATTATAGCAAGAACAGCCAGCTCTTTATCTTAATCTTACATAATGTATCTTTAAGTCCTTCTTTAGTATAAAATGCCTTATATTATGGTAATAAAGAACAAATGGAAGAATGCCACATTCGCCTTGAATTTTAAAATGCTGTCTTGGCAAAAGTTGTTCAATAAGGGAAATAAGTTAACTGGTTTTCTTAGTAACTAACAATAGAGATGCTGAATCCGCCAAACAGTAAAATCAGTGTTTTTCGAAATTTGATCAGAGAAATCCCATGCAAATCAATGGTCGGATTTATGTATTATAACAATATTTAACTGCTTATTTCCTGATCAGGAATATACCCAATTGCACATGTATGGTGAATCAAAAACAGAATTTAAAAAGATATTTACTGTAGGCTACTGGGGGTACCTTAATTCTGAAAACAATTTCGTGGACATTTTGATCCTCTTGATGTTGGTCAACGAGATGTAAAAACTAGCCAATTATCATTACTTGTTGATTAGGAATTCAATCAATTTGTCAGTTAACAGTCATTTTTACAGACTGTGATATCAGATTATCCAACAGGAAACCTTGAATGTAGACCAAGGATCATTTATGGTTTCAATAAATCTGATCTCTGTTCTGTTCACAAGCTTTTGTGGACAAGTAATATATCTTTGCAACACAAAGTCCTAGAATGCTGAAAATCAACATGGTTAATCATATCTTATCCTCTGGCTGAAAAACAATTCGGTTCATCCTCTTACAGTCCTACTGCTGCACAAGGAATCTGGAAAATATAACCTACATTCACAGGGTTTTTGGTAAATGGGGCATAACTCTAAGATGAAATTTATAGCGGCATCTATCGCGTTTTTGGAAATTGAGCATAGGGCCTAACCCCAAAACAGGTCACACCAATTTTGAAATACTGTTAAAATTTGAAGTGTCTCTAATGCTTACAAGCTAATTGATGATGAACAAACAAACAGACGGATGGCAATATTGACAACACTGAAATGTGGGAATATATAATTTGCTTAAGAGATCTCTTCTGATGTCAGTTCAAGACAAGGCTTCTAATGCATGGACATTTTTTGACATCAAAAGTTAAATTTCATGTTATTTAGTTATTTAATTAACATTTCCAATTGACCATCTCAAATGTTGAACCCATTTTTACAATGTCTAACGAACGAAAATCCTAAATATTTTTGATAAGCAAGTCTGGACTCCACTCCAGAATTTGTGCCTCACAAAATGTCAGGTAGAAATAACTCTATGCCTGACATGACACAGGTTATATCTGACGAACATAGCGCTGCAGCGCTTCCAAGAAACTAAAAAAAAAACTGTACGGAATGGAAAAATATTTTACAAAATAAACCAAATTCATTGTGTTGTTCATTCAAAATATTATTAATTAATTATCAAAAGGAGGAAACCCCCTGAAAATCGGAATCTGATTAAATTAAATGTTTCTTGATTCTGTGTGTTTTCTATAAGTCTAACTTATCGTCCATGTCACTATTATCGTTACCGTCAGACACAAGCATGTGATAATCAACAGGTTTTTTTTTGTCTTTTCTTGGTCATTTATTCTCAAAGTTGACCGTCTTTTTAATTGAATGTCTGATTAGGTCTTCGATATTTTGTCAAATGGGGGATCTTCTGTTAATATTTTTAACAAATTAGACAATTTAAAACATGTAATGTAAGTAAGAGTTTAATCTGAATTAGTAGGAGAAGAAATGTCATTTTGATTCGAAGAACCGGGATGACCTTGACCCTCCGGCTCAAGATTTCTCGCTGACTTTGAAAAATTATCCGTTGCAATGTCTATCAGTTACTGAAGATCTAATAAGGGTCCTGCATGTATCTTCTTCAAATTTTTTGAAGAAAGATGGGTTTTTTTGGCATTGTGGTACACATTTGGACTGGATTACATGTTTATATGTTAATACCAGGTGACTTATACAGGCTTTAATGGTCTGCTAGAAGCCAGTGATCTCGCTCTTGTTTGAAATTAAGTCTCAAATAAGCGTACCTACAGATAGTAAGAATAACTGTTGTGGATGATCAAGCATTTGATTAACCGGATGTTAATATTATGGAACATACGTAAGTGACAAAGATCTAAATTTTTTCAAAAGAAATTTTGGATGGACAAATTGACAGGCACAATAAAATTTGTGTCTGATATGGTTTAAAATTGGGACTGACAACATCAGTAATGGCTGCTTCTGATAAGATAAAGAAAATAGTACAAACCCTTTTTCAAATCTTGACAGTTTATATAACATAGACTCCATGATGTCCAATCACTCAACATACATTCACCAGGACAAGGTACATGGCAGATTTCTTTAGTCTAAAAATATAAACGATTACGTTCATTCGTTAGTAATTAGTATCTTGTATTACGATAATCTGTTGTATAAGAGGGATGTTTATGTTGTATTAATTGGCTGTCTGAAACATACCTCATGGGATTATAATGTAGACATTGATACAGAAAATTAATTATAAGGTTATATTGTAATTAAGTATCATTATTATATGAATAACCTGGGATAATTACAAGTCTGTTTAGTAAATACATTGTAGTCAACCTGATTCAAAATATTCTTACAGTTAAGACCAATTTTTCTAAATCAGGTGGACATCTTGAAGAGTTGACTGATAAACCATCATCACCGACACAAGTAACATTCCTCAACCTAAAGCTACTACCACATACACCTTTCTGTTAAAATAAAAAAAAATATGCAATTGCTAACAATCTTTTTATTAATCTTCACTTTTAACTTTAACTTTAATATTTGTTGTTTATTTCTTGCAATGTATATATCGTTTGCCTTGTCCACAGGTTTGTCTTGTTGGTTTTGTTTTGTGTGTTTTGCAGTCCTCCTGCAGTTACTATTTTTCTATTCTTTAATTAATGTTGTGTAAAAGAGAACGTAAAATTTTAAGTATAGACAAATTCCCACCTCAACACATCAAAATTACTGAAATCCACAGTGAATGCTAGGTAAATAATGCAAGGTAAATAATGGCTGGTTACCATAAACTAGTTTTAACTCTCACCTCTCTTAAACATGTTGACCATTCTGATACTTTCCATTTATAGCAGCCTGTGAGAAAACATGGTTTACTTTGTTTAAATGTGGATGGACATTTTCTACCATTACCAATAGGGGACTGTATCATTGTTCTATGTCTTGTAGAAATTCCTACAAATAAAATATAAATATCCCCTTTTATTTAAATCATAGATCTGTATACAATCTCAACACCAGTTAAATATGGAACCGAATTCACATAACAGTTTTCTATACTTAACCTAGGAATGATTGTGCTAAATTAATATGCATTCTTAATCTATCTACATTTTCAAAGAGTATGTAGATGTTTGTTAAACCTACATGTAATCCATAGTTACACTGTCAAGTCCTTCTGCACATGAAGCATATACATAATCTGCACTAGCCCCCACACTTATCACTGCATAAAGTAAACTACATAAATTCTATTTACTTTTTCCTCGTTGAAAATAACAATAATTGGTATTATTTACATATTGATAATTTATTTTAATAAAATAAACAAAAACAAAAAAGTATATATATACTAATTACCTAGACCACAACTTTTGGTACAGAAACTCCAATCGGACCAATCAGAAAGAAGACAGTCAATGTCACATGGTATCTCACATGATGACACAAGCGGTTCACTTATCATTCCAAATATCTGAAGAATAAAATAAATATAAACTGTTTTGGATGCCAACCCAATAAATGCCAACTGGCATACTAATTGTCCATGGGATCAACAAAAGAGTAAACAGAATAGCCTATGATAAAACAAATAGCATATTGGCAAAGGTCAACAGACCCCACCCCACCGTATTCCAACGGAAGCCAAATATCTTTAATAAGATACTGATAAACCAAAACTTCACTAATCATCACACTTATGAATATATAATAGTAAGTAAACAACTTCTTGCAAATAACTTGTCAAAAAAATAGAGAATAATATTTTTGAACATGTGCAATAAGCTTTATCAATAATCGTTAAAAAGGTTCAATATTTAATATCGCACATTTTTTTTAATAACCAAAGGCATTTAACTAAACTGCTTTTTGGACCAAATGTGAACTTTCAATGTATCTGAATATCTGTTTTGACTGTGAAAAAAAAACATTTGAAAAATAAAATATACCGGTAAATGATTTCATGAGAAACAAACCTTTTCACAATAATAATTGGATACAGTTTTCGACTCTCCATTACGACATATAGCATAACGTTCTTTATGTCCTACACCACATGTTTCATAACCACCATTAACAAGACATGTAGACCAGTTAGATATCTCCCAACTATATTCAATACAGTTATCTCCCTTCCGACACAGTCTTTCTTCTATCAATTTACCACACTGACTTTCACTTGAATAGTGCTGAGAAGATGAACGCATACGTTTTCTAGTCCGCTTCTGTGACTGTTGCCCATTACAAGGCTGGAAACAAAACAACAACATTTAGATTAACATATCGGAGGAAACTGCAAAGAATTGTTGATCTATCCTTTTCGATGTAGGAACCGTAGTGAGTAAGATGTTGGCTCTCTACCTGGATCAATCTCCGTGTCAAGAATTTCCAGTGTTGTTCCCCCTTGTCAGTGGTGCAGGACAGAGGGCCTGGCAAGATACAGCATATGGTCGTTCAGATGAGATGAAAACATATAAGGGTAGGCCATATAGCGGCACTGTCCAGGCAAAATTTCTCTCATAGCACACTGTATGGCATATGCCTGTCTTCATTAGCCTAGAGCAGAACAGTAGGGCATTAAGCCCCCATTTCATTTCATTTCACTTTTTTAAAATATAATTTGTATAAAGGCATGTTAGATTAGAAAAAGTTTTAAAATTAACCGACAACTTATAGTAGTACATAGGCCTACTATATATATATAAATCAACACATAAAATCCAACGTAATCATCAATTTCATTTTTGACTTAAAAAGTTCTAGTTATTTTAAAAGAGTAAATTTGATCTGCTCTATAATTATTCATACCACAAGTTGAAATTTACAGTGTAGTCCCTATTAGCATTGACAAATAAATTTAAATAGACTTACATTGTTTGTCATTGAAGGTTATAAGTATATGAATTGACATAAGGGACTACAGCTACATAAAATTCTACAATCTATATTTTACCTGTTTACAGAGTGACCAAGATGTCCATTCACTTAAAACACATTCACCAGGACATGATAAATAACAACTACGTGTTTCTAATGGTCGATCTTTACCACGACAATATATGTCATCCACATAGTCTAATACTTTTGTAGTTTCACTGATTGACTGACATCTGCAAAGACATAAAATACATAACATGTGTAGCATATGATATAACATAAAGATAGTTTTGCCAGGCAATTATTGACATTCAAGTTTTGGGAGTAAGGGGAAATCATTTATTTATTTTTGGATAAAATAGATGGAAGACTATTGTTTAGCAGAACAATCCTAGCAAATTTAACAAGCCAAAAGTGATGTCCCCCACTCTAATCCCAAAATAAATAGATGACACTCATTAATAACTTGCATATTTATCTTTTTATAAAGCATTGAGCAATCAAATAACTTATCACCACAATTGAAAGCCAAGATATTGTGTTACTAAAGGTGAGATGGACGAAGAGTTACTTTAGCCTAATCAGAAAATGTTCATTATCGAATACCTTACAGACTGCAATCACACAGCAATTGAGCGCTTCTAGTTAAGATTTAGACGGTATCTAATAAACAATAATGATCTTATAAATTCTACACAGAAGGTGTTTTATCGATTTTGTAGCCCAATATTTTAAAACTTTTATGATGTGCGCAACAGTTTTCATATTAATAGCTATGAATGTCAAAGATAAAGAGATAAAGAATACCTAGGTCTTTAAGAGATATTTTCTATAGTTTTTCAGGAGTAATTAGTATGATTATAACTAAGATATTAATATTATTTACTATGTATTCAGGCCACACCTATTTGATTTGTTTGTCGATAAATGGGCTATGAGCCAAGACCAAGAATCATAAAGGTGGTCCTGGAAAACTTGAATTCAAATATATGTTTATTTACCTAACTGGACGAATTTGCCTGCCTGTACCACAACCAGCACCAGCTTGAGGTATACAAGAATCCCATTCACCTTCATCCCATAGATAATGATTACAATCAACTTTACAAACACGACTTTGATTTTCCTGTAACAGATTTTCAGTCTTTACTAAAAAACTTGATCTTTAGTAATGTAATAAAGAAGCTTTCAAATCAAATGAACTTCTCGTCAAAAAATCATCTATTTTCAACCAAAATTACTTAATAAAATTGATACAAAACACAACAAATGAGAATTAATAAATGGAAATATTTAGACCTAATAATAAATTGAGAAGAATTTATTTTACAGATAAAATTATTTAATAAAATTGATACAAACACAATGAATCAGAATTAATTCATAGTAGTTTTCAGAAAAAAAATAATTACCGATAATATGCATTATCAGATTAACTAAGATCCTTCTTTACCTTGATAGAACCGTTTAAAGATGGACATTTTCGTCCTCCACTGGCAGGTTGAGTAGCTATACTTCTAAATCGTACTTGCATGCCAGCACCACATGTAACCCCACAATGAGACCAAGCACTCCACTCTGTCATTTCACAATCAACTGGACAAGATATTACACACATATCTTCTTCATAACCTACAAATTATAGTTTTATACAAGGCTTATTTTTATCTGCATTTCACCATTATCCTATATCTTAACATGAGGAAGATTATTGATAGATAACTTGGCCTCCTCTTCCTATATTTTAACAAAGATAGTTGCTTACAGCTACTCAGATCAAATTTCGATTAATATTAGGTGCCTCCCTTCCCCTTTAAGCTGTAAATTTAATCAAAGAAAGAATGTATTCATGACGTATATAAAAAGTGGACTGGGTTACTTTCATTAGATTACACAAATAGGAGGACATCTCCTTTCAAATCTTTCTATCTTTGTTACATTCATATTTACCAATAGATGTCTTACCATTTAGTGAACACTTGGACGCCATTTCTAAATCATGTTGATCATTCCTACAGGCAACGACTTTATATTTTTTACCTGTACCACAATATGCATTGACTAAACTACCACCACGAGTACTAGTATTTGTATCTCTTTCTTTAACACTTTTAAATGACATTTGAGCAAATCTTGGTTTTGAACCCACAGCATCATCCAGTATACAATCTGAGTATGCTCCAATCACAACAGGATGAAGAACATCGCACAAACATTTTTCTCTTTGATCTAATGAATACAGCTCTACATTTTTGCATTCTGCTCGAAATCGGCTTTCTCCTGAAAATTACAAAATTTTATGAGTCTTTTATATGAAAGATATCTACAGATTACTGATATGCAATATTGATTTTGGTTCATTGGATTTTTTTTATATCTGATTGTACATATGTGAAAAAAATACCCCTATTAAAAACTATCTAATTCATCTTTACTATTATTGGTGACTGTTTATTGTCTGTTCAGGGTTTTTAACTAGAAATATGATATTTCTTATGGCCTGGAAAATTAAACATCATCATCTGAACATTATTTGTGAGCTCAGAAATAAAACATGACTGAATTCCTTGGCAGACACTGAAACATTTATAGTTAGAGTGTGTGTACACATTCTCCTTTTAAAAAGAAGTGGATTTTCCATTCATAACTCATAAGATATATTGTTTTCAGTAACACATATAGTTTTCTCTGCAGTTTAAATAATTGTATATGGTTATATAAGTAAAGAGTCAAAGGAATATAAATATTCACACATAAATATAGGTAATTAAAGCTATCTTATTTTTATTTCTTAAAGTAAAGCGTCTTTTTATGTAAAAATTCTGAGATGTCGAGATTCTGAGAATAGATCTCTTTATGACATACCTATTAGTTTACGAGTTCTATGGCTATAACCATTACATCCTCCAACACATACACTCCATATTGACCAATCAGAGAGCTGACATTCTCTGGCACATGACACGTGACATATCTCTAAAAGTTTTGGCATGGCTCCTATGTTACGTAAACATGTATCCAGTGGGTGATCTGTGCCATTGGCATGACGACAAGTCACATCTGCAAATATAACAATTAACAAAATACTGGGATGTTGAAATTAAAAAAACAGACATACTTAGTGATTTGTCTACAAATTTATTATTCAGGAAAAAAAAACACACACCGACTTTTACAAAAAATTTTTTTTAGCTGTTTAACCTTTTGAGGTATGGTTTCTAAAAGATGTCTTGACTTACTTCTTGCTCTCATTCCGTCTCCGCAATATGGTACAATAGGAGGTATAATACAATCACTCCATTCTGTCTTGTCCCATCTGTATTCATCACATAATGGTAAATGTAAACATTGTCTTTCTTCAAATAAGTCATTAGGACATGGACTACCTTTATTTTCAGGATACTGCAATATGTAGCGTACTCTGCGTTGTTTAGGTAGAACTTGGCGAGCTGTTCAAAAATAGTGTATACATGGTATGATGGAAATAAAGAAAAAGAAATGTGATTCAACAATACTGGATGTTATAAAATAAGATGTAACAATATCCTCCCCAGACTTTTAAATGTTGTTTCAATCCTTAAGCATATAGAAATGAAATAGGGTTTAATGTCTAACTTTCCTGCACTGAATCAACTAATAACAACGGACATATGCTATGCAGTGAGTGTGCTATGAGGGAAATTTTGCCCGTACAGCTGTGCTATGGCCTCCTCTTATTTTGAATTTGAATTGTTAAGGGTCTTTTTACAACAATGTGCACAGGACCTCAGTTTTCTGTACCATCCAAACTACTAGACATTGTTCTTTGTCATGCTGTCCTTAATGAATGTGTCGGTAATATAAAATCTTATTTTATCCAACATTCTCTAAACAGAACTCGGTCATTTCAAGGTAACATATAGTAAAACCACTATTTAAATAAACATAGAATAAAATCAGAGAAAATCCCTTGAAAACCCATGAGGATAGAAAGGCAATCCTGCTATTGTCCCAAACAAGGGATCATTAACAGGCAAACTACATTCACAATAATACAGTATCTATTTTCTTACCAGTGACATCGAGACAAGTAACACCACAATCTGACCAATGAGCCCACTCTGATACAGTACAATCTATAGGACAATCAATAGTACACGTCTGGGAATCTTTTGGTCGAACAATTTCCTCACATCTAAAATAATAATTTCATTATTCAAATAAAGTGACGATATACAGACATATATATAATTAGAAGGAATGTAAAATGTTTGTCTCAAACTATCAATGATAAATGATAGAGAAAAACCTAATTACTGCTTGGAATCTTTTACATCTGCTCAAAAAATCTTGTTTCGAACATGAAGCCATCCTTGACCCCACCTAATAAACCTATGTGTATACATAAATTCCATAACTGGTATTTACATTACATGTGTGAAATAAGAATAATTTTTTATTTTTTTAAAGATCAATGTTAATCAGTAGTCAGATGTAAAATACAATTTGTTTCTATAATCAATGTTAATCAGTAGTAAGATGTAAAACACAATTTGTTTCTAAAATATTCTACATTTCTTTTCAAACTATATCAAAATAACGCTCCAACAGAAATATTTCTATTACCTTCTGTTGATAACTGGTTGACCATCTTGATTGAAACAAGTCACTTCTCGTTGTTGAAAACCTCGCCCACATTTTTGATTTGGGTTATCTAGTACACATGGTCCCCATCCACTAGATTTCCAGTAATATATAGCACATTGTACTCTGATAGGGCATGGTTCATTCTGACGCATTTCCTTTGGACATGGTTGACCACCTAAAATAATTCAATAGCAGTAATTCAAATCCCAATCTTCAAAAGAAATCTTATCATGTTAAACCTACAACCAGGACATCCGGTTTTGGAAACATTTCATTCTACATACAGATAGCTACAATTATCTATTAACAAACACTGCATGTCCACTACTGGCCTTGGACAATTCCTGGACGAAAATGATTTGGCTGAAAATATTTTTTTTGTGACACCCGGCACCCCTGTTTATATCATACTGTAGGCTTCACCAAAGGAACAAAGTTTAAATTTCAAATCTGTGTATTTATTTAAAAAATGTTAATAGCACATAGGTTCCAACCACAATTATGGTTTTGAGAACTTTCCCTTCGTCAGCTAATTTGCTTTCTGACAACATTTTGAGTCTTCAATAAAACAATTGTATTGCAAAATAAAATTGGGTGGCCCCAAATCTCAACTTCTTCTTAATATTACAAGAAACAGGAATTCACTTGAAATTTATAAGATATTTAGTGGCAGACAGACATAAAACTAATACACCACTCTGGGATTAATAAATAATGGTGCAAATATAAAATCTGGGTAATATTTACAGCATGTCATAATACAGATATAAAGCATAATTATGTGATGGAATACATGTGGGTGGATGGATGTGTGATGATGGCACTTGTTTTTATTGAATGTATAATAATACATGATAATACAATAATACATAATTAGGTCATTAAAGTTGGAATTCTAATTACCTGGACCATTATAAGCCAAAATGTGGCGTTCACGAACATGAATAATGGGACTAATCTGAGCAGTGGAGCAAGGATCAGGACATTTAGACCACATTCCCCAATCTGACATAACACAATCTGTAGAACATGGTACATGACAGTCTTCATATGATGGTTCACCTCTATCATAATCCCAACATAAATTATCAGATACTCTTTCCTACAACAAAATAAACATTTAAATATACAATATTTCAATCTAAAATCTAACATCTATTATTATGATAACTTAAAAAATTAAAGCTGAGAGATTACATCCCAGGAAATACTGAAATATATTCGACAGGAGTATGTGCAGCTGTGTTTTACTTTAATATGAAGTCTTTTATAAAGATTGTAATAAACAAGGTGTGGTGTGGTTAAACTAAATAATAAACACGTATTTCTACTTTACAGATAATTGTTTTAGCAGATATTTGCATTTTTTCTCATAAAAAGGTTGTTTTAAGTAGATCTACACTCATTTACTTACACCAGTTCGACTGATACATGTCTTGTATCTTGGTTGTCTGCCAGGGCCACATTCTGTCCGGGAGTTGGCGGTGCACTCTCCTACAGTGATGTTCAAACTATAACATGCCATGGGTTCACAGGCTTGTGTTTCACTTAGGTGTGGACAGGCATTACCTCCGGGTCCAGGTAAAGTTAGCACTTCTCTTGTTCGATGTCTTTTACCTTAAAATAAGTTCATTGAACAGTAATCAATTAAACTTAGAAATATGATGTGTATGCATTCATCAGCACCAAAGACACTTTTTGCTCAAAAATCTAAATAACTTATTCTGAAAGGAGTACTTTCTTAAAAAGATACATTCATTAGTATAAATGTCAAAGACACATCTTTAGACCAATATTGATTCTTATAAAAATATAAAAGAATCTAGAACAGTTGTTATTTTTATGCCTTTAATTTCATAATTTTACAAATTTCAAGGTGGTCCAAAAACTTGATAAATACATCAAATCATTGGAGTTAAAATAGAACTGATAAGCTATGTACATGAAAATAGTTATAAATATATAATATATATATCACATGCCATTATCAATTTCTTACAGACTGCAGAGCAGGATATTCCTATATAGTTTCATTTATCAGATGAATGTAGCTCAATTGTCAAATTTAACAAGATGACTAGTCATCAAAATCCTGTGCCCTTGCACATGTTTGGAAAAATAAGGAAAAATAACTTGTTTATGCTATTGGTAATCAATATGAAAATGTATCAGATTTCGCAAACGTGTTACTGGTCCTAAATGTTTTTTTCTGTTTAGCAGAGCATGTCGGGGCTGCATCTTCAGTTGTGGCAAGAGTCTAAATCTTTAGACAAATCTCATATTCCGACACATAGAATATTATTCACAGAATTTCATATTCCGATTATAGAAGTTCGGCAAGGCAAGACACACAAAATGGAAACATAAAATTCTCAAATCTGAGAAATTCAAAATAAGTGCCCAGAAGACATCTTGAAAGATTTTTGAGATATGACCCGGAAACAAAATTGTACACCAAAAACTAAGTCAAATTTGTTTCCATGGAAACACAGAAAATATAAATCCCAGAAATTCCTAAATAGCAAAAGGCACAACGGTAGATGTCTGCACACAGTTTTAAATATGTATCTTAAACGGTTTATGAGATATGCTCCGGAAAAAAAATTATACACCAAAAACTAAGTCAAATTTGTTTCCATGGAAACACAAAAAAATATAAAACCCAGAAATTTCCTAAATAGTAAAAGGCACAACTAATGTTATAGGTTGATGTGTGTGCAAAGTTTTGAAAGATATCTTGAAGGGTTTATGAGATATGCTCCAGAAACAAAATTGTTCACCAAAAACTAAGTCAAATTTGTTTCCATGGAAACACAAAAGATATAAATCCGTGCTATACAAAAGGATATGAAATCATTCTTTTGTTGCATTAGGGGCCCTGTGATTCTAGTCAGACACACAGACCGGTTAAGCTGGGCTTTGGTTGTGAGAAGTATTAGAATCCATGAATTACATTAAAAACTTGGATGAAAATAAGAATTGCAATCGATTTAAAGGGCCAAAAACACTCCCGCTTGAAAGCACCAGAAAATAAATAATATCCTTATCTAAGTACTAGATGCTTAAGTGTCCTACATGTTGTGTAAATTATCCATATTTTTAAATTGAAGTTTCATCTGAAAAGGTTTACGTTAGACATTTCAAACCATCAGGTTGAATTTTTCCAATTTTTTAAAAAAGGTGTGTAAAGATGAAATTTGTATCATCGATTAATTGAAATATTGTAAAATAGTACAATTTGTTGACCAGAACAAAACTTAGGACATATTATTTAGTTACAACAAGAGTGGTATTGAGCCTTTAACAAGACTGGCTTATTCAATAATCTCTCACCTCCACCTTCATCTGTTCTTTTCTTTCTAATATAATCATCACAATCTCTTGATCTACACTCACTCCATGATGACCAATGTGATACAGAACAATCCCAATTACATTCAACTTGACAAGCTTGTGATACCACTGGTTTATTCTGGACACAGTGATAATCTGCGGTTGGTCTTTCTCTACCATCTTCTGTAAAAACAAGAAATAAATCTGACCCACAGAGCTATTATGTTTGGTTATGGGGGCAGTAAAGCTGTGAAGAATTGTTTGAGTGATGCTGCATTTTGACAAGATTCCCTCTATTGATGATCCAACGATCTCAACAAACTTGGGAAAAATCTCAGGGGGACATAAGTGTAGACAATATACCAGCCAGACTCTCTTAAAAATATATTTCCATATTGAACCTATAAGACACAGTCTATTTCAATAAATTATTATCAATCAAACTATTTTGTTGATTATATATGCATTACCACATAAGATACAGGTTTTCTAAATACATGTTCAAACATAAGTTCCTACAATAATTGGCTATCAGTATTAATTACTGACAAATAATTGGCTTATCATTAGAGTAACTGATACATTCAATAATAATTGTCTACATAAATTTAATATAACTATAATTTTATTGAATTAACTAATGTACAGTAATCATGCTTCAGCTTATATAATAAATCTTACATTAGCTCTGGGACATTTCAGTTATCATATTGTATCTGTCACATTAATTCAGTAAAAACAAATACCATTTTGACATTATACAATAATCAAATCAATTTTGCTCTTGGATTCCAATTTTATCATGAATTATATAATATAATGGAATGGTTTATGCATGAAAAAATTAAATCATTCTTTATGTGGGGACATCTTGTCAGCTCATGGGGTACTTAGTAATTTCTATGAAGGGATAGTGCACATTGTCAACAAGGGGTTAAATGAGGTCTACTAACTAACAAGGGCATAAATCAAACCTCTATGTCTCAATCAATAAATGTTTTGGATCTTCAAATACCCTTCGCTTTCAATGTTAATTATGCATATAATGCTAATTGTTAAAAATTATTGTTCACATACATGGTGAATTTAGAATTTTGTAACTGGAAGTACTACTTGTTACTGTTGAAATATTTATATCTAATGGCTAACTATATTGCACATGTTAGGTTTCAATCTATACCTCAAACTGTATGATATTTATCAGACATGATATTCACTGTAATTACTCAATCAATAATAACACAGACAACAACAAAATAAACATCAAGAGACAGAGATATATACAGCAACACTGTAAAAACATTCATACACATCTTCCTATATTGTCATCAAAAAGAACATTTGAAAATGATGTTATTTTACCTTCAAGACTGACACAGATTGCCTGTCTGTTCTGTATACCTGTACCACAATGACTGTAGCCTGGTACTGATTCACATGGACTCCATGCTGATAAGATCCATTTAGTTCTAAAGGAAAATAAATGTCTGTTATATAAACTCATCAAACCACAAAGAAGAAAAAAGATAGCGATCAAAAGCAAAACATAAATACACTTTTTGGCTTTAAAAAACCAGATATCAAATGCAATCTAGTTTGAAATATGTCCACATAAAAAGCACTAAAGAACCTTAAGAATGATTATGAAGAATGTGGGTGGATATAAAAGGACTTACAATGTTTCCATTTTATCCAGGAACAATCAACATCCCTATGCTTACCTTTTACATGGTTTTAAAGAGAATGGATCTTCTCCCTGGATTTTAACAAATTCATTGAGATTTGATTGGCATTCTTCACCATCTCCGAGTGGTAATTGTAGAACTCGACGTTTACGAATCATATAACCAGGTATAATACCGTTCTCATCAACACAGCTAGCATTAAATGGTAATAGTTGTGACCAATCTGATACAATACAATCTTGTGGAATGATACATGCCTGATGTTGGTGTAAAACAGAATCTACAAGTTTGTCTGAACAATGCCTAAAAATACAAAATGAGTATTCTAAATATGGACGAGTATCTCCACGATATATAATGGCATGATCATTAAATTTTTCCTTGTAATTTTTTCAACACCAACCTTTTACATAATTAGCAATATAATTAATCTGTAAACTTTTCCTGTAAATTTTGTAAACATAAAACATCATAATAATGATTTGATAGAGAGAGAGAAATGGGGTTTAATATTTTGATAGAGAGAGAGAAATGGGGTTTAATGTCCACTCGACACATACTAGGTCATTTCGGGGCTAACATATGGTTTAATTTTATTTCAATAATTCACTTGTGTGTAGGAGATTTTAGCAGTAGGAGGAATCCGGAGGACCCGGAGAAAACCCACGAGGCTGGACAGGCAACCCTATTCCTTGCCACGTATAACCTGGGATTCAAACCCACGCCAGTTGACTCAATGACAAACTTTTATGATACAGTGCGCGCACGCTAACCATTCAGCCATCCAACCCCCCAATAATGTTTTGATACTAAGGTCAGGAAATATTTTACTTTAATTCTAGTGTCCTGGTTGAATGAAACTAAATAATTTCCCTAATTATTCATTCAAAAACTAGCTCTGATGAATGTACTGAACATCTCGTCAATAATTGTTAGTTTGCTTTATAAGCATATTTTTTCAGCTGTGTTATATAAGCTGTGTATGATGATCTACTATCTGGTAATAAATTGCAACCTCATGATAAACATATTTGTTGTGTTGGTGAGAATAAATACAATATATTTCTGATAAACTTACCTGAAGGCAGTTAATGACCCTTTAGCATTTAAACATTTTATATCTCTACTTTGATATCCAATCAATGGATGAGTTTTAATATTTTTTGCATAACCTTTTTCAAATGGTCGACATATTTCCCATGGTTCTAAAGCGTAAGTATAAAAATCAGTACAATTATCACAGGGTTGCATTTCAGAAAAGGGGGGACAATGTTTTCCACCATGGCGAGGGGGCAGAACTATCCGTCTCGTCCTTGTTCTATTATAAACCTGACAGGAATTATCACAGCTACTCCACGAAGAAAACAAATCTACAACACAGTCTTGTCTACATAATAATTCACAAGATTCTTTTGTTATTGGTTTTTGTTCTTTCTTTTCACACAAAAAATCAACTACTTTTTCCTTCGTTGTTTTATGCTCGCACACAATAACACGATGACGTACACCCTCATTGCGTCCACACATTGCCACATTTGGCGCTAATTGACACCTACTCCATTCATACACAGACCAGATGACATCATTATTATCTGACCAACTTTCTCCTACATCTTCTTTCAAGATGACATCACTTTTAACACATTTCTTGTAACATTCTCGCATACCCTCTGGTTTAGGGAAATGAACACAGTTAATTGGGTGGACAGAATTACCATTTCGTATTCTACACCAAACTTCTCTATGTTGTAAACCACCATAACCACAATGTGTATTTTCACATGTACCCCAAGCACCTGAAATATTCATAGTAAACAAAATTCAACCAACAAATTTATAAAGCCTATTACAAATGTATATCAGTTGTGACTGAAATTACACATATAGTTAATAACGTAACACATTACACTTTACACTGTAAAGTTGATATGATTGACTATAAAGCAACAATTAACTTCTACAAATGACTACAAGACACTAGCAGATCAAAGATGTTATTTTATATACATAATGTTTATTAGTTCATTAAAATTGTTAGTTATCAGGAAGAAGTCCTGTTGTGATCTTACCTGATGTTGTGATCTTACCTGGAAATGGTAGGCCTCTGATACCCAATATTTAAAACAAAATAAACATTTTACCATTGGTACACGATTCGTGTACCATAGAGCGTTTCAGCATCACTTGTAACAAGTGACCAGAACGAACGAGGCTAGACTCATTCCACAACTCCTCTAAAACGATGAGGCCATATTTCATCTCGTGGGCATGCGCAGTAGACTAGAATAACCAGACACTAGAAATACCTAATATGGTTGAGACTCATGCCGTATTTCGCTTGGCATAACTGATTTGAAATTAGAGTCAAAACAGAAACAATTTAATGTAAATCAGTGTATTTACAATCAGGATATATTATTTTATGCGTTGCGACCCATTAGGGTCAATTTCAAAGTCCCAAATATTAGCGATTTAGCTCCTTTAAATAGGTGTTATGTCACTATGGTGTTAAAACCCTGACTACTCATTACCAAAAGGTCCAGGTTCATAAGACAACGGTATCAGCTTCCGAGTGATATTATCATATATTTCTTAAATGTTCAATTGTCATCACTTTCTCAGGTGAGTAGAATTTTTTATCATTCCTTTAATTTGGTAAGACATGTCATTATTGGTTGTTTTCTGATATATTTCTTACATTATTTTCATGTTTCAGTGTAATGGTGGCTTCTGTATGACTATGAAGAGAGTTGGATTTCAATGCTTGTAATATAACTGAGAATATAAAATGTGCTGGCGAGACATAATGCAGCTCAAATGTGATTTATTTTTGGCATAATTTATTGTAGACTGGACATGTACCAACCCACAGAGTGAAACTTGAGCACAGGAAGTAAAGATCAGAAGTCAGTTACATGTGGGTCCTTCTCCAGCAGTCACACACACCATGTAAGTAACATCACTTGATGGAGAACATAAACCTCTAAATTAGCTGCTTATCCACTCTTTTTGTAATCTTACTTTAGTCAATAGAGATATTGCATATAGAAACCTCACATGAGATGAGATGATGTTAAATATTTTTCCACAGATTCTCGATTAGTGAGAGAGAGATCAGAAGGTAGGGCAGATATTGATGTCATTTGAGGCAGAATTTGACCAACATAAGGCTGTCTAGCACACACTCCGGGAAAGTGTAGTCAGTGAAGAACACATATGGACCTTTCACTATAGCAGCAGTATGGCAAGCTGGCATTCGGGTCAGTGGAACTTGTCTGATAGAAACAATTGACTAGTCGAACTTGGAATATTTTTGCGTCTTCCACAGAACTTGAGAGAATTGATCTGTGGTACATTTATTCAACTGTGTCTTATCATCATACCTCTATTAATGTATGATTTACAATCTCCATTTATAAAAAAATTTCATTTTTTTATCTCGTATACGTCCACCATATAATCATCTTTTTCATGAAACAATAACTTTTCGAACATCAAAATAATCATAGTAAAAGTCTAAAATTTTATTCCATTTCTTGCAAAATCTATTTTAATTATGAATATTTTAAATTCAGTTACATCTAATGTATTAAAGTCAGGTTTTTGTTACATCACGAAAGTATTTATATGGATGTAACGTTATTGATCCATCCAATTTACTCAATATTAGTTTTCTTTCGCAAATTTTCTGTTTTAATTCATCAAATGAAATTAGAAAGTTGGCCCTAGAGATTAAACTGCAACGAGTTGTATTTAGACATATATAGATTCTTCCAGTTTTTTAGTCAAATGTATTTGCATGAAGAAAAAGAAAAATGATTAAGCTAGAAGCTGAAGTTCATGTTACATTTGCTGAAAAAATATTAAATGATTATTACAGAATTGTAGGGGACAAGTTCAAGTTTTGTTAATAATAGTCTGAGGCATTCTACGAATCGAATTTTAGATTGAAATGGACTCTTTTGGCAGACTTCATAAAAAGATATAATCTTAGAGGAAAAGGAGGCGTTTTTAGAAGCTAACAAATTGTAAGAAATGTAGTAAGGAGTGTAATTTGTTATCTAATGAACAATATCCATATCATGATTTTATCATGCTGTGTTTGACGGCCATAAAGACATTTCATGATCTTTTTAGTGAGAAGATGAAGACGTAAAAAGACTCCTCATTCTATTATCAGCCCATCTATCAATCAATACACATGATTCTATCAATTTGATTTATTCTATTTGTATAAAATATACACTTAAAATTACCGCTACTCATGTCATTGCTTCTTACTTTAGTTATTGATGGGAAATGTCCTGTCACGATCTAATGTAATTTTTAACCTAATAAACTACTTTTTCAAATCTGGATCCAATAAATAATTTAGTTAAAATTAATTTCAATTTTGAGATTAAAAATATATAATAATAAACAATGAAGGGCTCTGTTTATATTGATGCCACAGAATCAATTTTCAGGTATGTTATAAATAATTTAAATTAAAGAACACCGTGACTTTAATTATTTATCTTTTCTCATACTTTTTTTGTATAAAATAAACACAGCGAACAGCTTTATCAACTTATTCCATAATTATATATGTACTTAATCAATGAAACTATGTTGTTCATAAAACCATGGCAATTAATGTAGAAAATTATAATCGTAATACATATAAGCTGTAGACTAAGAAAGGTGATAGAAAAACCTCCACAGCTGAAACCTTTGAATAAAGAGAAAGTTGGAGATTTCTGTTTACTTACAAAAAATATTGGATCAAAATCTGTCAAACATCCACAGATGGTCTGACTTTATAATTCAACTAAACACAAATCAAAGGCTAAATGTAGGCTACCTATAAAAGTGTTTTTTCTTTGTTTCTAAACACCTTGGACTCAATCCCCAAATAAATAGATTAATCGAAAGATGACCTTCAATAATAATTTGCACATTTACCGCTTTATTAAGCATTGAGCAATCAGATTGATAATCTCTGTTTAGCCAAGCAGAAGAAGCTCATCATTGAACTTAGTCATGGTATTGATGCAAAGAAATTATGCACCACCAAGACTTATGACTCTTAACCATTTTGTATCAGAGTTACTGTGTTCCAAAGCATCGATAAATCAAATTACTTATCTCTGCTTTTTCTAAGCAAAAAATGTTCATCATTGCACTCAGTGTCAAGACATTCACCTAAAGAAAGATGAACATTCTGTCTCAATTAGAAGCAGACTTATTGTGTCCATAGAGACAGATGGACAAAACCAGGAGATAGGAAATCATGTACAAGAGACCTTACAATTAATAGCCAACAATGATAACCAGAAAGCCGAACAATTGCAATGAATAATTGTTCAGTTTACTTTGATGTAGAAAACCATTAAATAAATAAAGTAGGTATACAATTTACTACCACTTATTGATACCATACAAAAACTCTTTATTAGCCTCTATAAATATCCTTTTATATTGGTTTTCAGGTTGAAAATTCTAATACCAATAGCACGAACTTAAAACTGCATGTAAATATTATAACTAAATATCACGAGGAGCAGTCCATTTGCTGATTACACTATTTTGCTTGAATACACTATTTTGCCTATAATTTTTAGGACTTCGAATTCTGTCTTATGGTTTGGATTGCTCGTACTTGGTTTTTATTTTATCAACTCAATATAGAAGAATATCTGATATCTGAATTGGCAAACACCACAACAGTTAGATTTAATATTGTTCAATCAAATTCAACATGTTCAGAATAATGCACACAGCTACAGACATTTTATTCATCTAAGATTCAGTGAATTTTAAAATTACAATAAGCTTGATACTAATGCAGAACAATTTTCTAACAACCCCACAGTGAGGATCATGTCCCCTGCCTTAATCCTAAAACAAATAGATGGTACTTATTAAAAGCCATAGTACAATCAAATTACTTATTAGTCTGTTCGAAGTCTATAATCATCACATAAGCATTGTGAAAGATGAATCTCTAATAGGAATATTGGTCCAAAATACAGTTGAATCCCGTTCAGTATCTACAAAGATATGTGGAATTGAAATTTCATCGATCTATGCTGTTTGCTTTTAGTGTCAGTGCAGGAGAACTGCACTACACAAAAAATAAAACCTATAAGACAAACCTGCAAACATGATGAACTACACAATATTTAAAAATCTCATTAAACAAGCTAACGGTGAGGATGATGTCCCCCGTCAAAATCCCCAAATAAATAGATGACACATATTAATTAATCGCAAATTTATTTTTTTCAAAAATATCAAGTTATCAAATCATATGTACAAAATTTTCATCACTCACTATCAGATAGAATCAAGGTTATCTTATACCAAAGAATCAACCAATGGATTTACTTAGCTCTGCTTAGCTTTATCTCGAAATGTTAATTGAACTCAGTCAAGACATTCACCTACTGAACATCTGCATCAAGTATGTTCCAAAGTCTTGACCAATACAGGCCTTGAAATTAAAGGGCACAGGGTGATCAATAAATCAATCCCCTGATTTTTGGTCCAGGTGATCGTTTTTTTGATCATCTGAGGTATCAACCAGGTGACCAATCGATCACCTGAATCAATCACCTAAAACTAGAGATTGCATGATGTTGTTTGAATGTTGTTTCTTGAGTAACTTAAATTGTGTGACCATTTACCTAATTCATTTTAGGGAATATATCCAAGATACAATTTGAAGAACTGTTTTACTCCTTGACAGTCATTTTAATATGCAATATTATATTTTAATATCATTTGATTGTTATAATTACACAAACTTAACAAAACACATGAAAACACACAATAGAGCACAAACACATGAAAACACACAATAGAGCACAAACACACTTCTTACATAAATAAACAAACACACTATTTGTCCTCCAGCAATCTTTATAACTTTGGCAACAATTTGACACTTGTGTTAAATTCTACTTTAAAAAAAACCATGTAGGCTAGGTAGTACTAAAACATTTTGGTAATCCGTAATTGATCTATCCAATTAAAAACACCACAATCAAAATACTGTACAGCGCGAGTCTCGGACGTGGGTGAAAGTACCTGTCAATAAAGCTAAAAATAGATTAGACTTTAATATTGGATGAATTATGAGCGTGGCTCTGCCTCTAGGGGTCGGGCATGCAACAAAAACAATAGGGATCATCCTTAGGGTATACGGAATAAGTATGTAAAGTCTCAAGATGATCATGTAAGAATTGCCATGGCTGCTTCATATTGTTATACGACTGAACTATACGACTGAGTGGATTTAATTGGTGTTTCCAATAAACTTTTTACCGATCACCGGACATAACCGGAGAGATCAAATTATCATTCTCCTGAAATCTTGTCCAGGCAATCGGTGGGCGATCTGCTTACCCTCAGCAGAAAATGCTCATTATCAAACTTAGTCAAGGTATTGATGTAATGAAACTATACACCAAGTTCCATCACTCTCACCTAATTAGAACTGTCCAAAAGCATCAACCAATCAAATTGCTTATCTCTGCTTACCCTAAGCAGAAAATGCTCAACTAATAAACACTTACACCAAGTTTAAACAATCTAGCTCAATTAGAAAGAGAGTTATTGTGTCCCACAAAGTGTGACAGACAGACTGATGGACAAAAGGCGGGGGGGGGGGGGACAATTAGTATCTATATATTCATTCTACTGTACAACCAAATTAGGTGATGACCAGATGTTCACAGATAAACAAAATAGATGTATTGGCAAAAAATCGATCACCACAAGCTTCAGTGCTTTGTGATTATTAGCAGATGTATACATATGTACAAAAAATTATATTCGATCCTCTGCTGATAAGTAAACCACCTGCTGATCATGGGCAGAACATGAGGCTTGTAGAATATGATCATGCTGTAACCAGTCAGTAAAAAGCATCATAGTAATTATTTTTTCTAACACATATCATTTTGTGAATAAGAAGCTAAATATTTTTGAACTAGGAACTGGTTCCACAAATTTGGTTTGATACAAGTTGGCATGCTTGTTCTGGAAATGAAATGGGGATTAAAAGTCCTACTGTTCTGCTCGGAATGGGCTAATGAAGACATACTTAAAGTGTGCTATAAGAGAAATTTTGCCCAGACAGCAGAGCTATGGCCTACTTTTATATCAAATTCTAACTGCCATGAGCTCTTTTACGTGCACACCAATGTTAACACAAGACCTTGACTTTTCATCCTTTCCAAAAGACAATATGTTTGTTGTCTCTTGCCAGGCCCTCTGTCCTGCTGGACTTTCAAGGGGGAACTAAGCTGGAAACTCACAATGAATTTTCTCGGTCAAACAGGGATCAAACACAGGACCTTGAGGCTAGCGAATGAACATATTTGCGGCCATTTAGTTAGGAAATGTATCGGTTCGATTTTTATGAAATTGGAACTAAACAATCATCAGCTCAGCTATCATCAAGGTGTAACGACGAGATATTTAAAGGATTTTTAAAATTGGATAAAACTTAAAACTAAAATCGTGATTTTTTCGTATAATCAAGGGCCATAATCCATAAGTTACGGTCTGACATGCGCGAATATTAAAAGGAACCGAGATCGTTGTGATATAAACACAAATTTTAAGTTTTATCAAAATTGGATCAAAATTGTGACCTCAAAAGGTCCACAACCTTGATATTACATACTATAACCCTATTTTCGTACATGGAGCGGCCATTTTGTCAAACTCAACTGGTGTAACAGTGATGAATTCAAATGCTTTTTTTAAATTGGGTAAAAATTGTGACAACTAGCGACCAATAGCTAAAAACTTGATTTTTTTATACAATCAGGAAAATCAAAATCTTTGGGAGATAAACCTATATTTCAAGTTCCGTTAAAATCAGATAAAAATTGTGAACTGTAGACAGTCCAGACTGACAGGGGCAACAACAATATACGTCCATATCAAAAAGCATTCTTTATTCAATAATAATAAGGCCACCCATTTTTGATTATTAGGTTCACAGATTCTTATGACATGAATTGATGATGTCGGTCAAAATTTAAAAAAAAAAGAAGTCAGAGTAAAATTTTGATGTCGGGGTGTGGGCTATAATAAAAAAATAATTTTTCAACTAATGATTAATTTTACCAGATCACGCTAGTATGGCCTGAGTCAGGTTTTGTGGAAGCTATGATCTCCTTGATTTTATCTCTTTTCATCCCCAAAGCTGTGGCGACAAATTCGCCAATATTTTGTGAAGCCAGTTGGTGAAAAAATAACTTCTTCCTGCAAGTTATACTAACGTATATATCACTAATCAGAGGCGAAGACGACTCGGCAGCCATCTTCAATGTTATTGTTGATCCAATTTTTCGTGTCATCAGGAGGTAAACGGAAATTGAGTCACAAAATAGTTAATTCTCGCCAGAACCATGCTCGGCCAACAGTGCTGGTATACCGTCGTAAAATATTTCCAGAAAGTGACTGCCGGGATTAATCTGCCAAAACTCGGTTACAGTCGTAAAATATTACCAGAAAGTGACTGCCGGGATTAATCTGCCAAAACTCAGGTACAGCGGTATTTTAAAACAAAAAGAAGCTTCGATGTAATTGTAAGCAATTTTATTTCAGAATAACATTTCGTTATATGCTTTGGCGGTTTAAATAAATAAAAAAAAACACACCCATTTTTTATTTTCCAAGCGGCAGTTTTGAACTATTGTCAGCTGATCTGTGATCCGAAAAATCAATGCTTGGCCTAATGTAGACCAACAATTCATAAATCAATGATATCAGTTGCCACTCAATCAATTTGAAACTACTTATTAAATATTATCTCTCTTAACAAATGTTATTGATTAAATAATGTATTTAAAAAATGACCAATCAGTTATTTTAAAATGTCAACCAGAAATGATGAAGTAATTCTTTAAACATTAAACTTTTGTACGCTTATAATTAATTAAAAGTCATAAAAAGGCCATTGATACATAAAATAAAGCTAATAAATTGTATCTAATTTTAATTTTTCAGAATCAACCATAAGATTTTGTGTCAAAAGAAACCATGCCATTCTAAAGTGACAAAATATCTAAAAGGTCAAAATCATCAAACTCTCATTTTGGGTTATTAGATAGATATACATCAAACATTTAACACCTGCTTATATAAATCTAAACCACATTTATAAAATGTTGGAATGCTGATACCCAAAATGTCAAATGTGAAGCAACATAATATCCAATTTAATTTTCATCTAAGAAATATTTAAACAAGCCAACAATCAGGCTGATGTCCACCACCGCATCCCAAAATAATTAGATGACACATATCAATTAATTGCACATTTATCTTTTTAAAAAATATTGAGTTATAAACTGAACAAAGTCAGTTAGGGTTTTGAAGTACATGGTAGTGAAACTATACAATGAGTTAGAATCAAAGTTATCTTGTCAAAAGAATCATCCAATGAAATTTCTAAGCTCTGCTTAGCTTTAATAGCGGAAATGTTAATCATTCAACTCAGTCAAGACATTCACCTAATGAACATTTACAATAAGTTTAAACATTCTACCTCAAATAAAAAAGGTTGTTTTTACCTCATTTGAATTGGGGATTTAAAAAAAAGCTTGAAAACAGATTGTGGCAATACTAGTAGATAAATATTGAAAACAAAGTTATCAACTTAGAATTTTTATGACTTGAGTGATGGAAAATTGTATAAATGTGAGATCATTATGAGTAGATCTCGACACATAAATTCATATAATTAAAAAAACAGAAATCATTATTTCAGTGTTATCTTATTTACAATAATTTTGCTGATGTAGGCCTACTGATTTATTTACTGAAATATAATTGACAATATTATGTGAACAGTGAAAATTGTGTGTAAGTTGAGTTGTCAGGATGCATGTTGTTTTTTTGTTAATTAAGGTATAGAAGCAGTTTTTAACAACTTAGTTACAGTACTTCCTAAATCATTCAAACAGAAAATTTATGCTGCTCCGACAACTTACAAAAGTATGTATGCTCAAACCAGAGCGGCAACTGTTAATCCATTTCAACCAACAGTCATCTCATAAAAAATCAAAGTCAATTGCTTTTTAAGTTATTAAGTTCATTAAAGAAAATTGGCATATATTATAACGTTTCGGATCATAAAAGTCAATGACATCATTTTTAAAGGAATTTCTATGAAAGATTCACTCACAAGAGCGATACCTTTCAACACAACCCAGGTGTCGACAAACAAGTGGAGTGTCAGTCCTTTATTTATTCCAACAATGTATGAAACAAGACTGTGATATCTGTATCCCGTCAAGATATTCACCAAAAGAACATTTACACAAAGTTTGAAGATTCTACTTCCATCAGAAGTCTCCAAAAGAGTTGGGGGGGGGGGGCAATTATTAAAAGTTGATTGAGAACATACTAGAAATTATATTCAAATTTACAGATTAAGAATTTGAATATACTAGAAATTATATTCAAATTTACAGATTAAGAATTTGAACTAGAAGCAGTTCTGGGACGAGTTTGAAGCAAATTAAACACAAGTATACTGGATTAGTGGAACAGTGTAAAGTTGGATAAATCATATGAACACTGCAAAGAGTATGACATTGTCTGCATCAGTCTAAAGTATTTAATCCTGATTGTAGGCTACAATAAGCTAATAAGCCATGTACAACCGGGAATTCAAAACCATGCAGTTGACTCAATGACAGGGTTTATGACATATTACTGTAAATGTCAGATCATACCTATTTTCGTCCTTAAAATATGTAACAACTTTGTTGAGCATGCATGTAACAAAAATCTCTGTAATAAACTGTCAAGCAACATATATGACAAAAGACAACAAAAATATTTCATAATTAAAATCACAGTCAAATAATCACCAGAGTGTTATTGAGATGGTAATTTAGTAAACTTGAACAAACCTATATCATATGTTAAAATAGTCTCTATTTTTGATGATACCAATCAAATATTTTTCAAAACACAACAGAAACACAAGTCAACATCATTTATTACTGTACAGATCTACATCGACTCCATCAATGTGAAAAATATTGTTTTTAGACTGGATACAGTATTGCATTAATGCAAAATGTTATTAATTACAGTAAAAATGTCAAAATGCCTACTCAATTTCGTTGAAATCAATCTTAAAAAAAGGGTTAGGGAGACAGTAATTTTAACAGATTATATGACCTAAACCTTATATCTCTATGGGCTGCAAATAATGTTAACTACATTGAACAATTTGAGACTAAAACAAGCTAATTTCTGTAGTTACAGATGAAAAATTGGTAGATCGGTACTGGTATAGATTTTGCTACTGTAATGTAAAACAGCAATCTTTATAATAATTCTTTATAACAATTATTTCTGAATTATAAGATACTATTTCGCAAATATCGAAAAGGAACCAAGCTTTTTGGGTTATAAACCTGCATTTCAAGTTTCATCAAAATCGGATCAAAATTGTGACCTCTACAGTGTTCACAAGCTAAAAACATGATTTTTCGAGCCATCAGGGGCCACAATCCATTAAGTTACAGTCCGATACATGCCAATATGGAAAAGACCAAGATCTTATGGTGATAAACCTATATTTAAAGTTTCATCAAAATCGGATTAAAATTATGACCTGTAGAGTGTTCACAAAATTGTGGACGCACGGACAGGGACGACAGCAATATCCGTCCACATGGAAATGTGGGCGTATAAAAACTCTAAATAATAAAAGTTTTGCATATCGCTTATTCAAATATTACATTATGTGAATTTTGAGCGGCAATACTATATACCAGAAAACACCGGTTTTGTGTGGTTTTGTTTGACCTGTAGAGTGTTCACAAAATTGTGGACGGACAGACGGACAGGGGTGACAGCAATATACGTCCACATGAAAATGTGGGCGTTTAAAAACTCTAAATAATAAAAGTTTTGCATATCGCTTATTCGATTATTACATCATGTGAATTTTGAGCGGCAATACTTTTTACCAGAAAACAATGGTTTTGTGTGGTTTCGGATAAGGTGAGTGATGATAAAATTAGTTCATTAACATACAAGGGGGCGATCAAAGAAAAATTTCATTTCAGATTTTTTTTTTATCAATTTTTTTTCCATTAAATTTCTCTGTAAAAACATTTTTTACAATTTTTTTTGTAAAACCATTTTTTAGGAAAAATTCGGATTTTTTTTGTGACAAAAAAATTTTGGAGAAAAAAAAAGGTGTTTTCCAGTATATAGTTTGCCCAATTTTGAGTCTTATTTCAGACTGGACCTGAATGTTTATTTGGCACATTTTTCCATGAAATGCAGTATTTTTTATGTGGGTGCAGAATTTGTGAATTGGATGAAAATATTTCTACAATTTTTTATAAAGATCATCTGATTTTTCTTTTTAGAGGTATAAGATGAATTATGATTTATAATACAGGACTAAAGATTTACCAAATAATATCATAATAGTATCGTAATAGTATGCTTAAGAAATATACAATACTGCATAATTAATAACAACATAAAAGTATTATGTAAATAACACAAATAGTTCATTGAATGCTATAATATGTGGTGGTGGGGGTGAGTTGAGGACTGAGGAGGCAAATCGGCAAACTCAATTGGAAAATAACAAACTCTTGATTATATCACATGTTTTAAATCTAGTATAAAGCTATTGCTTGTGTTTATTTTATTTCCCCTCATCTAAAAGCTTTTAGATCTTTGATAACCTACCTGTTACCCATTCAAACTGAGAGTAAGACTGTGATTCACTGCCAAATAGAGTTGTTATCAGTAATAATAATATACAGACGCACTGTCTACACGGTACTCCATAATCCATTCTCAGAAGTACATACACCCAGGTCGTAAGGAGATCAATCCTGGTGCTTTGATTCTCTCATCATTCTACCTGAAATAAACAATAGTATAAATATAAATAAAATCAAGTTTTTTTCACATACCAAATTGTCTTTAAAGCTAATTCTATTTCTAGTCAAACATCTTCAAAGTTTCCTGAATAAAGTTCTAGCTTGAATTGGTAGCACAGATAGCTGGTTGATTGGTGTAGCCTGTCGGTAATGGAAACTCCAAAGAAAGACAAGATTATTTTGAGATCAGACCCCCTCCAATAATTGCAAGTATGCTTTCCTTAATTTACAATTCTCCCCAGGGCAAGGCCCCAGAACCAGTATGTGGAGAGCCCTCCTAATAAGAATTTTGTTCCAACAGGCCTGAAGATTACTGTTGTTATCCATAAACATAAGATCAATTTATCCCTCATTTAGATTTTATATATGGTAAGTTGCAACTTGATATTGTCATCTTCCAGCAATCACCTTCCAGATTTTACCTTCGAGAAATCACTTTCCAGCAATCACCTTACAGCCTGTGTACTGGTATATTATGGTAAGGGACCTTATATCAAGTTTGCCATCTACTATGGATTGAAAATTAGTTTTTCGATGGGAGAATTTTTGACAACTGGTATTAAAGTTATTTTTAGGTATCCAAATTAATAATAACATTAGCATTGAACTTTATTTAAAGGCTATATACCCATTTATATCCATGAGAAATTGAAGAACATTCGAACTCGTCTAGGTTTTATTGTCAAAAGATATTATGTCGCCATTACCAAGCAGCTAGACATATTTCCATATAAAGACACATGTCTACCGTATTCCAATACTTAAACAGTTGAACTACAGACACCTATATGAGTATAATTTATAAAAACAATACTCTAAAAGTTTATCTCAAAGTTAAACAGGCAGTTCCATTCATTTAATAGTTGAATAGACCTTGGGTCATTTAAACTAACACAATAATAAAAACGCATATGTAAACCAAATGTTTTATCTGCATCATTATTCAATAAATTAGGTGTGAAAGCTAGCCAAAATCAGCAAGCATAATCTATTTTGTGTTATTCTACCTCCTTCTCCAATTACTCTACTGTCTCGATCTGTAAATAACACTGAAAGTAGTTTTACAACAGGTGGATTAACTTTCACCATATATTTCTGTCTAAGTTTTACATCACATGCTAACTATTATCACTAATTCCTTTTGACAAGTTTCTAGTATAAACAAATAAGTATAAATTTACTCAAATTAAGTTTAGGCTTTGTACGTAACCTCATCCTTCCGTTCCAGCATCAAAGACAAATAGGAAACACCAAGAAAGCTAAAAAAAACCGACTTGGCTACAACCTGTCAGATCGCATCTGAGAGAAGCATGGACGTGACGATATCTACTCTACTGAGAGCTGGTGGAGTGTAGAGGCAACATAGGGCCCGGACCAATATGACTTGATCAGCAAGATATTGTTGTGGTAGCAAGGTCATGGAATATGTGTTAAGGGTGTATTAGATAAATAATAGTGAACAGAATCAATAGGGCAACTGTCATAGAAACCTGTAACCTAATAGACAACTGTCATATAAACCTGTAACCTAATCGAAAACTGTCATAGAAACCTGTATCCTAATTGACAACTGTCATGGAAACCTGTATTCTAATTGACCTTTCCGTCGACTCCGCCCACAATAAGGCTTTGACCAATCAGCTTCGATTACGTTTCCCGCGAAATGACGTCGCGTTTCCACGCTTCATCACCTTAGACAAACTACGTGAATTTTGACATTTTGCCGTGTGTTGAAACGTCGTCAATCGTAGTTAAATATTGCTCACACGGACATCGTAACAGCGATAGCTGCTATACAGACAGGTTAAAGGGTGATGTAGTGTGCATTACTTTCCCGAAACAGTTGAAAGAAATATGGGACGTGTCTTTTAATAGATAGACAGCTGTCGAAGTCACTGTAAACAAACGTCAATTCTAACCTGTCAAGTGTGTTCTGAGGTAAGTAAATTATTTTATGTACCCTATTCCAATGTTAATAAATTTGTTTTCGTTTAGCCAAAAAACAATAAAATATTATGTAATCTACGCCTTTATCGTATAACACGTCGTCTGCTAACACTATGAGTAGGCCTACTTACTATGACTGTAAAGTAACACTACAGTCGCCATTGTGAGTATCATTGTCAAAACGTCGGGAGCAACCTAGGTGTAGGGTAGGCCTATGTTTCTGTCGATACTGATACTGTCCTATCTTGTTTTATGTTTTTTTTACGAGTTATCTCACATCATTCCATAACATTCATCCATTCCGTATTGCAGAATTCGGCAACAAGGTGGGAATTTCTTCACCCTCCCCTTCCTGTTCAGTTCAAGGCCCACAGTAGGCTAGGCCTAGACAGTCTTACCAGACGGTATGTAATGAACGCTTTTATATAGGCCTAAAACTCTATTGCCACAACCAAATGAAGGCTACACTAGAGGCCTAGGCCTAATTCTAAGATAGTTTATCAAGATAGGCAATTTAGGCTAGACGAGATGTGTCTTCTAGGCCTACAGGCATTATTATTTGGTGTTTTAGTTCTAGTAGTCTTAAATGTAATGTTTAAATACTTTGCATTTAAAATGACATGTTAAATCAACTGATTTTCAGCATTTTCTGACGCTGCCTGGACCAATAGAAAATATTTCAGAACCATATTCATCTGATCATAAAATGAAAGTATAACATTAAACCAAAATTAACAAGAGCTGCAGCAATAAAAAGACAAATTGTTGACAGGTAAATAAACTAGCTTTTTAACTACTCTAATAATTTTATTATCAAATCAAGAGTTCACAATTAATACAGATCATACTAAGATAGAAAAGCGTTACTCCCATTTTTCTTGTTGCTAGGCCTATTCTTTCCAAATACATTTTCCACTGAAATTTGTTGTTTTGTCTTGCTAGTCATGTATTACGGTGAAATTCAGGGTAAATATTAATCATTTAATTTCACGACACAAATTTGTTGGGTTTATTTGAAAAACTCTGATATAAAATAGCATGGTTTTTTTTTTCGATGCTGGTGTCAATTAAGTGGAACCATACTGCAATTGTTTCAAAAATATGTAAAATTCAATTTAGGCCTTTATACACACATCACATTTTATGTATGGGTATATTTTATATCAGTCTATAGCTTATTACTTCTTTATTCTTTTACAGCAACATTCCTGAAGAAGAAAAAAAAATACAAACAATTAACAAAAAATGTATACTATTTTGCCTAAAACGTTTTTTTTTAGAACTTCGAATTTTGTCTAATGGTTTGGATTGTTCGTACTTGGGTTTTTTTTATTTACTAGTACCGTATTGCTTAATATTATTAATAATCTTCGATAACCACATGTGACATATATATAAGCTAATTCTTCAAACTCTTACAAAGGAATTTAATATGTGATTTCACAATGTCACTCTATTATGCAAAGTCTGTTACCTTTTGCTTCAGAACATACATTATAAAACTGTTGCATAATTATATCTAGTCATTTAGATGTAGCCTTTACTGTACAAGTACATGTATTTTTAAATAAATAATATTTTATTAATACTTTTGAGTATTTCTTACCGGTATCTACAATCTTGAAGTGTATTCTCAAACCAAATGACATTAGGTTGATGGATAATGTGGGTGCGGATTACTGCAACAGGATCATAGAGTTATATAACTCTATGAACAGGATCAATCTTGTCACCTCTTAGTCTTGGTTTTTCTTCATTGTTGTTTTAGTGACTGATCAATGTGCATGGGTCATTTGACAGCAAGGGAGCAGTAGCCACACATCCTTCCTACAAGTTAAATCATCGTGATAAAAAGAAAATCTCGGAATGTTTCTCTATTTTTTTTTGATGAAAGGAACATGTGGGGTGGCCTGGCCTACTATATAGACATACTGCACCAGTTATAAAAAGTGTAATTTCGATGCCTTAAGTCTTAATATTCCACTATAAAAAATTATATACAGTATTAGTAATAGTAGTAGTACAAGTCACGACAATATTGAATAGCCTAACGCAACTTTGTGTTTAGTGTGGCCTACTAGGCCTTATAGGCCTTGCAATCTACATAAGTGCCTATATCCAACCTTAGTTTTCTCTAAATTTATATCAAATCCAGACCAGACTATGCTGTTTATGATGAACCTTATTAATTAAAAAGTTGCAGCTCCGATGAATGTCATACGTTGATAAGTGTATTGTACCCCACCCCCACCCCATTACGGCTACGCTTCACTAACGTTTAGTAACTCAACATGCTTACAATTTCAATAAAATTATCGATATAAGTGATATTAAAAAAGGAGAATTTGCTTACCCAGTCTGACAGCAACGATGGTAGTCTGTTACTTCCTTTAAAGTCAAATTTAAACGAAATAAATATGGTTTCTCGCTCTATCTATATCTTGTCAGTTTTGACTTCCGTGACATATCCACTGATCGTTGGTCTGTCGTCAATCGCCTAAAACAGGTTCATGTCAGGAAAATATCCTTCATTAAAGTACCCGGAGGATTGTTGTCTTATACTTCAAACTAACAATACACGTCTCTTTCAAAAATTTATTCTAAAAATTTAGCGGAAAGGTCCAAAAGATTGGCACAAGATTGAACGTCGTTCTGCCATCGCCATGCTTGTTTATGTCTAAGGCGCGTCAATGTTGTCTAAGGTGACGTCATTATAAAAAGGGGGAGGAGCTACGGGTCTCTGACGGAAAGGTCAATTGACAACTGTGATAGAAACCTATATCCTAATTGACAACTGTCATAGAAACTTATATCCTAATTGACAACTGTCATAGAAACCTGTATCCTAATTGACAACTGTGATAGAAACCTATATCCTAATTGACATCTGTCATAGAAACCTATATCCTAATTGACAACTGTCATACAAACCTGTATCCTAGTTGACAACTATCTTAGAAACCTGAAACCTTTAAGCTATGTGGTACTTTTTTGCAGAAATACATCCTTTTAGTTTGTATATGATTGTTGATAAGCCCCCAAATTCCCCAAGCACCTGGATGTAGAGTTAATAAATCCTTGCAAATTTATTAATAGCAAAGAAAAATGTCAACACATATCAAATTTTTAGACACATAAATGCATATTTCTTCTTCTTCTTTTGGTGTTTAACGTCTGCTTCCACTTAAGTGATATCACAGACAAGACATAGGAGAGCCGAAGCTGCTTCCTGATTTTTAGAATATGATTTTGCAATCTTTCCATTTTGGCCTTAGGCCATGGATTAGGTTTTAGTGGGAAGTTCTTCCCTTTATTTAATAAAAACACATCGTTGGTAGATGATCTCTTCTGTTTCTGGATTGGTAGATGTCTTCTTTGTGGGATTTGTGTTTTTAGGTGCCAGACCTGTCTTCTTGTGGTCTCCCCTTACTTCACGATCCCACTGGTATTTGTTTTGGCAGAATAGTGTTTAGATGCCGAGCCCGTCTGATCATGACTCCCTCTTACTCCACTATCCCGCCAGTTTAGTAGATGTTAGTAGTAAATTAAACTAATATAGAATTAAATAAATAAAGAGAGTATAATAAAGTTGTAGTCAAATAAATTAAAGGTAATAAAATAAAGTAAATTAAAGTAAAAGTAAAGTAAAGATAAAGTAAAATGAATGAATTAAAATTTATTAGTTAATTAAATTAAAGGTAATAAAATAAAATAAAAGGTAATAAAATAAAAGGTAATAAAATAAAATAAAATAAAATAAAATAAAATAAAATAAAATAAAATAAAATAAAATAAAATAAAATAAAATAAAATAAAATAAAATAAAATAAAATAATAAAATAAAATATAATAAAATAAAATAAAATAAAATAAAATAAAATAAAATAAAATAAAATAAAATAAAATAAAATAAAATAAAATAAAATAAAATAAAATAAAATAAAATAAAATAAAATAAAATTAAAAAAAATAAAGTAAAAGTAAAGTAAAGATAAAGTAAAATGAATAAATTACAATAAAGATGTAGAGTGGTTGGGCTTTCTTCGAGAGGACGTTTTTACTTCCCCACCCTACGTCGTATAAAAAAAATAAGTTAAGATAAAAAATAAGTAGAAAAAATAAAAGATAGTAAGCTGGCACATTTTTGAGAGATGGTTAGAGAACAAGCAAAACCGAAAGTGATTTTTCCTACAATCAAAGGCTAAAATTCATTAAATTACAATTTGATATGCGCAAATATCGAAAAGAATCAAGATCTTTAGGTTATAAACATGCATTTCAAGTTTCATCAAAATCGAATCAAAATTGTGACCTATACTGGGTCCACAATTTTGATATACCATATTTTAACACTATTAGAGTACAGACGGCGGCCATTTTGTCTGGCAATTATGGTCCGATTTCCCTGAACTTCAAACTCAACCTTCGGTATGGTGTAACGGTGATAGAGTCAAGCTTTTTTTCAATCGGATAATAATCATAACCTCCAGAGGGACCATAGACGATTTTTCGGGCAATCAGGTGCCATAATTCAGAAAGCTACGATATGATATGCGCAAATAACGAAAGGGACCAAGATCTTTGGGTTATAACCATGCATTTTAAGTTTTATCAAAATTGAATCAAAATTGTGACCTATACTGAGTCCACAACCTTGATATACCTTTTTATAACAGTATTCGCGTACATGCGGCGGTCATTTTGTATGGTAATTTTGTTCCGAATTTTTCCGAAATTCAAACTCAACCATCCTTAGGGTGTAACGGTGATATAATCAAACGATTTTTTAAATCGGATAATAATTGTGACCTCCAGAGGGACCACAAGCTAAACAAAGAAGATTTTGCGTATAATCAGGGGCCATAATTCAGGAAGTTACAATCCGATATGCCCAAATATCGAAAGGAACCAAGATCTTTGGGTTATAACCATGCATTTTAAGTTTCATCAAAATCGAATTAAAATTGTGACCTCTACAGGGTCCACAACCTTGATATACCATATTTTAACAGTATTCGCGTACGAATGGCGGCCATTTTGTATGGCAATTTTGGTCCAATTTTACCGAAATTCGAACTCAACCTTTCTTAGGGTGTAACGGTGATATAATCAAACGATTTTTTAAATCGGATAATTATTGTAACCTCCAGAGGGACCACAAGCTAATCAAAGACGATTTTGCGTATAATTAGGGGCCATAATTCAGGAAGTTACAATCTGATATGCGCAAATATTGAAAGGAACCAAGATCTTTGGGTTATAACCATGCATTTCAAGTTTCATCAAAATCAAATTAAAATTGTGATCCCTACAGGGTCCACAACCTGGATATACCATTTTTTAACAGTATTCGTGTACGAACGGCGGCCATTTTGTATGGTAATTTTGGTCCGATTTTTCCGAAATTTGAACTCAACCGTCCTTAGGGTGTAACGGTGACATAATCGAACGATTTTTCAAATCGGATAATAATTGTGACCTCTAGAGGTACCACGAGCTAAAATAGGTGATTTTTCGGACAATCAGGGGCCATAATTCAGGAAATTACGTTCTGATAGGCGCAAATATTGACAGGAACCAAGATCTTTGGGATATAAACATGCATGTCAAGTTTCATCAAAATCGGTTCAAAATTGTGACCTCTATAGGGTCCACAAGCTAAAAACGTGATTTTTCGTACAATCAGGAGCCATAATCCATGAAGTTTTGATCCGATACGTGCCAATATCAAAAGCAGCCGAGATCTTTGGGGGATAAACCTATATTTCAAGTTTCGTCGAAATCGGGTAAGAATTGTGACCTGTAGAGAGTCCACAAACAATTGTGGACGGACGGACGGACGGACGGACAGGGGCGACGACATAATACGTCCACATGAAAATGTGGGCGTATAAAAATAAATTGAAGGTAAAAAATAAAAATACAATAAATTTAAGTAAAAGTAAAGTAAAGATAAAGTAAAATGAATAAATTAAAATAAATGTATAGGATGGTTGGGCTTCCTTCGTGAGGCATTTTTACTCAACCATCCTACGTTGTATGGAGAATTTATCCAGCCGTGACCCTTTCTTATTTCACTAATTTACATAGTCCAACTGTGTCCATTAGGGTGTGGATTTCTTCAAAGATTTGTAGCTTCAGATCTTGTCTAGGGAAGAGTAGGTTCTTAGTGTTGAATGGTATGTTATTGGTCTCCTTCTTCTTCTTCTTTTGGTGTTTAACGTCTGCTTCCACTTAAGTGATATCACAGACAAGACATAGGAGAGCCGAAGCTGCTTCCTGATTTTTAGAATATGATTTTGCAATCTTTCCATTTTGGCCTTAGGCCATGGATTAGGTTTTAGTGGGAAGTTCTTCCCTTTATTTAATAAAAACACATCGTTGGTAGATGATCTCTTTTGTTTCTGGATTGGTAGTGTTTTTAGGTGCCAGACCTGTCTTCTCGTGGTCTCCCCTTACTCCACTATCCCACTGGTATTTGTTTTGGCAGAATAGTGTTTAGATGCAGAGCCCATCTGATCATGACTCCCTCTTACTCCACTATCCCGCCAGTTTAGTAGATGTTAGTAGTAAATTAAACTAATATAAAATTAAATAAATAAAGAGAGTATAATAAAGTTGTAGTCAAAATAAATTAAAGGTAATAAAATAAAGTAAATTAAAGTAAAAGTAAAGTAAAGTAAAGATAAAGTAAAGATAAAGTAAAGATAAAGTAAAATGAATTAATTAAAATTTATTAGTTAATTAATTTAAAGGTAATAAATAAAAATAAAATTAAATTAAATAAAATAAATTAAAGTAAAGTAAAGATAAAGTAAAATGAATTAATTAAAATAAAGTTGTAGAGTGGTTGGGCTTCCTTCGAGAGGACGTTTTTACTTCCCCACCCTACGTCGTATAAAAAAAAATAAGTTGAGATAAATAATAAGTAAAAAAAATAAAAAATAAATTGAAGGTAATAAATAAATATAAAATAAATTTAAGTAAAAGTAAAGTATAAAGATAAAGTAAAATTAATATTTATTCAATTTTCAATTTTATATTCCAAGTTCTAAACAATAAATAAACTAAGCTGCTAAAGATTAAATTGGTATTTGGTTGTATTATCATCATCACGCCTTATTAAATATTATACTAGTAATAAATGATTTAACAACCAGTCAAATAACAACCAGGTTAAACACAAAAGAAACGATAAGCTACTAGAGGTCAACATTGTTTCTGGAAAATACAAATGTCAGAAATTTCAAACAATACAGCTAAATTTCAAATGACTATATGTATGAATTGATAGTAATAAAATATTCATCTCTACAGATGGTAAATCAAGTAGGTGTTATGTTACTGATTAATATACAATACTGATGGATTGATTTGTGTATTCAGGAATGATGTGTGTGTATTAGAAATGTGTATTAGACATATTTACAGCTAATCACAATATACAACACTGTGGATTTAGTTTGTGTATTTAGGCGTGATGTGTATTAGAAATAGTTACAGCTAGTCAGAATAAGTAATATATACCACTGTGGGTTTAGTTTGTGTATTTAGGAGTGATGTGTATTAGAAATAGGTTACAGCTGGTCACAATAAGTGATATGTATCACTGTTAGTTTAGTTACAGCTAGTTATTGTTAGTTTAGTTACAGCTAGTTAACAAACTTTTTAATTAATGATTTCTGTATAATTTCTAACCTCTTTCTATTCATACTAAACAAATTATACTGATGACTGTAATTTTCATAAGTAAAAGTCATTAGTTAATATGGGTTTCACAGCGGTAATAATAGGGCTGGCTCCTGTTTCACGAAAACTTAAAGGGTCAATCCCGATAACATTTTTGGGAATAAAACTGCTTAATTTTGCTTTAAAATCATTTAAAATCCATTATCTAAGGCCAATCAACTAACTCGATATTTGTTATACGCTTGTAAATAACTTAAACCTGACAGTCTGCATCTGGAAATGGAGACCTTTGTATTATACAGTATCTGGATAAAACCAGACTTTCTCTATAAAAATAATATGTAGATGAAATTTACCTTTTGTTATCAAGTACAGTACATGGGTCATTCACTGTTTAGACCTCTCAAGAAACGTAAATCGATTATCAGGTCACCCAATGAGAAAAATGACCCGAAATCTTAAAAGGGTTACGTGTCCGGATAAGCAGTGTCCACGTTCACGTCCAAACGACTCAATATTTTCAGCTGAAATTTTCAGACAATGTAAATACACCATGCTTTTATATTTTGGTCCATAAATTTCACAAATACTCGGACTTTAAATTTTGATACTGTGTTCTTATCGGGACTGTCCCTTTAAACTTAAATCCTTAAAATCGATTTTAACTAAAATCAAAATGAGATTTTAAATTTTATGCGTTTCACAAAGATCGATTAATGTAACATAAAATGTAATTTTAATAGATTTTAGTTAAAATCGCCTGCGCATTGCAGATTTCCGCTGCGGGTACTTACGGTGAAAGCAAATACGCGCAAATACGCTTCGAAACTGAAAACTGTTGACAGACTGAATTAACTGTTACATTATCAATAAGGAGAGTTTCATACGTTGTAGAAATGTCTGCACATGGTCAGAAAGTCGTAGAGAGATGAAATAAATGAGTTTATTGCGTATTATTAGTTTCGAAATGTATTGGTGGGTTGACCTTGAACTTGGCATTTGATTTCCTTGCAGGCTTCAAAAGAAATAATGTGTATCGATAAACTAAAGCGCTTGAATTTCGAATTTTATAGTAATTTGGACAAGAGAAACTTTTGAGAATTTTCACAAACATATTTTGATATGTGTCACTCAAAGAACTAATCTAGGCTTCAAGTTTAACAGTATTTATCAACTTTGAAATTAATACGCCAAATAGGCAATGTTCCGATGCCTAGATTATAAATGTCATTCTAATAGACCCTTTCAATGACACTTGAAAATGCAAAAGAATCTATCCCAAGATAAAATAGTTTTGGAGCCTATTTTTTTTTATTGATGTTGTTTTATTAACGTAACTTCATTAAGAAATAATAATAAATTTATGATATTAAAATTTAATTTCAAATAGGCCTATTACATTTTTGAATAAACACATTTGTGATTATTGATTTATCTATTTACTAATCATCATAACCCCAAAAACATGAGTAATACTACATATTATGGCATGTCTAGTATTATAGGCCTTTAGGCCTTCTAACACCAAGAAATTGGCTATATTAACAACGAAGATTTTTTTATTTATAAATAAGAGTGCTCTTCTTTCCATGACATTGAATATAAATTTTCTTTTAGTGTGTAGTTTACTGGCATTTTGGGTGGGTTTATTCTTGGAGTTCTAATATGGGGCGCCATCCAATGCCTAAATTGCCTTACAATAAAATAAACGGGTGAATCGTAGCTGTATATCCCATACTATGAAAGAAATTAAATGCAAATTGTTTTTGTGAATGATTATATGTTAAAATTATGTGCCAATTATATCTGTATGTCGCAATAAATCAAACAATGTAGCTCTAATCAATGTTTGATAATGTCGTGATTGTAAGTTAGGAGAAGGTGACAGCTATCCTAAGTTAAAATTGATTTTAGTTAAAATTGTCCTTAAAATAGTTTTGTGAAACGCCACTATTTTAAGTTAGGATACAATTGTAACTTACAATATTATTTTAGTGGATTTTAGCTACAATGCTTAAAATCGTTTTGTGAAACGCTTCTATCCTGTGAAACTAACGCTTTGCTTTGCTTTGCTTTGCTTTAAGGACAGTTGAAGAACTTGGCGCAAGTCCTTTATTTTCAGCTGATTTACAATTGGTAAGAAGAAGATGAACCGACTCAGACCCATGTCTCGGTCATTTATCTTTGTATTTTACGAAAAAAAGAATTTTAAACTCTATAAAAGGGTTATGTTTTGCTTTAATTCACGTGATAAGCCTGACATCCTGTATATATGAACCTGTGTTTTTCTGGTTGCATTAAAGACCCAGATACTGTTGATGCTCAAGTGTAATTGCCCTGTTACAAGTGCAACAGAAGCTGACAGTCCAAAAGACTGGGTTCATCATAACTGAGTAAATCAGTAAGACTACCTTCAAGTTTGAACATTATTGAGTTACTGTGATGGACAGACATATAGTTTAAACCATTTTAATAGAACAACTAGTATATGTGATCAATACACCATATTTAAATTTGTGTTTATATGACATACATACATTTTGTGCAGTTCATTATAGCACATTCAATATCAATCATTTTCAGGCTAATGGCCATTTAACATTTACTAGAAAAATTAGATCAACATCCAAGTGCTTTGAACAGGAAATTGCACTATAATATCTTATTTATGTAAATATCTATAGGCTAAACATTCTACTTTGTGGCAATTAGTCACAATAAGTTATAATCATGTGTACCATACCTTCATTTTTTAACCCAAAACATAACTATGGTAATTTCATTTAAAAACACAGCTTGCAATAAATTTAATGGCATTTTGCAATTTACGTCTATACACAGTAAGAGAATATCTAACAGAATTAATCAGGTGTATCTAGGATAACATTTTAAACACATGTCTAATGAAAGACCTACCTGGTAAATTTATCATAATGTAGAGATTCCAATACTGACTATTGTACAATTAGTATGATAGTACAGTGACTGCTCTATTTGTAACATCTGGTACTAACAAAACACATTAAAAGATATATATCTACCTTTATTTGATCTATTAGCAATTAAATAATTTATGTATTTACTGGAACAAGAGATAATATTGACATGACAGTATGTCTAACTCATCACTATGAACAACCACACACAATTACAATCATTTCGATTAAATATCAATGTAGATGTTGGAAGTTTTTTTAACACATTCATTGAAAAACTGAATCAATTTTGGTAATTATGACAAACACACTCATTGTTGTAGAATACATTAAAAATTTAAAAAATCACTATAGTAGTCACCCCTTATAAAAAAAAAAGTCATGGCCATAACTATGCTTGATTTCTTAAATTGTTCAAATATTAAATATATTATCGTGATAATAAAACTAGTGCTATGCCCGTTCGTCTCTATAAAATTACTTGATTTACATTAGAAACAAACTAAAGACTTACCTGACATTCTTGTCTTAAAATCTTATATGATCTATAGTTTAATAACTTTATGTTAATCCATTTAAGATTATTGCACTATACATGTATGTGTTTCATATTCAAGTGGTTGACAATCAGATAAAACTTATACAGTTCATTTAACACACTATTGTGGTCACATGGTTTATTTAACAAGCTTAATTAAGGGTTTTTGTTGGGGCATGTTTATTCTCTATGAAATGTTACTACATGTTAAGTCCTTCCAAGCCACATACTAATTTATAAACGTTCTGGTACAAAACTTATTCTTACCACACTTATTTATGTCCATTTAAAGCTCACATGATTTTTAACCACACCATTTATGTGCACAAGACAAATACTGTTATGATAATTTTATCTTGAAGGTTTTTTATAACTTATTTGTGCACAATTACACAAGACAATAGTCTTTAAAGCCCCAATACCACTCTTGTTGTAACTGAATAATATGTACCAAACTTTATTCTGATCAACAAATTGTACTATTTTACAATATTTCAATTAATTGATGATACAAATTTCATCTTAACACACCTAATTGAGAAAATTCAACTGTATGATTTGAAAGGCCTTACATAAACACTTTCAAATGTAACTTGGATTTAAACATATTTTCAAACTCTCTGGACAAGTAAAATAGGATGTAATGGATAATTTACACAACAGGTAGGACACTGAAACATCTATCTCGTAGTTAGAATAAGGCTATTTTTTTTCCTGGACCTGTCAAGCTGGCCAGAGTGTAATTGTCCCTTTAAAGATGGGTTCCCAGATACAAATTTATCGGGTGGTTATTTCAAAAAGAAGTATGGCAATTTTGGTATATGGAGAGTAGAAACATTCAATCTTACGAGAAAAATACTGGAACACCAAAAAATCACCAATGGGGCCAGCACTTGGATAAAATGTCAGGGTATCCCAAATCGACAACCCGACGATCTGCACGCAGGTTGTATGAGGTCATTGTAAGAGAGAATGCTCAATGTAACGTCCAGGTATGTATGCAGCGATACATCGTCTTTTATATATTCTACGAATTCTCCCTCGAGTTGCTTCCCTTCAACACGTCACAAACATGGACTCTCAAAATAGATTTTTTTTACAGCTGCTGGTGTTTCCTGTGGACAGCAGTGTTTTCAGCGCGATTCCAATTATATCCCCAAATCACCTGGTTCGTACACGAGAATGTATCTTTAAGTTAAAATATTATTGACTTTTGCGATGTGAACAATGTGGCTTAATGTGACTCTAACACATGTACTTTTAATTATACAATTTTTTAACAGTTAATTTTTTTTTCTTAGTGTCTATCACGCATTTTAATCAATTACTCATGAATGTAGCAAGATGCAAATTAAAAAGTTTTCAAGACTCATGGGCCAAACAGATAGTTACCAATTTTTGGAGATGGTGTTCTAAGTTGTAAAACTTGTGCCTTATATCCACTTGTTAGCTAGAACAATAAAATATGTTTAAATTTTTTTTTCTGAAACTGGATTGGAGAACAGGCAGAAGCCTATAGACCCCCATTAACAATGCCAAATAATATAATGCTTGGATGTATATAATGAACATTTTTAGTATGGTATTATAAAGCAGTCTCTGCCTTTCTTTAACAAATTTCTTGTATTATTACATTTTTATGTGATTTTTATTTTTACTCAATTACTTTTTCCATAACATTCTTTGAACACACCATTTTCTGTTGACTATATGAATGAATTCACAAATTTTAATGTACTGTATATGTTTACATTATATTTCCATGTATTATATAATATGTATTTTTATTATTTATGTATCTATAATAATATGTAATAATAATCAATAATGCTTTATTATGCAACTGCATGATAGATACATGATGCCTATGTTAAAGCATACAATACAACAAAAATATTGGCAATAAATTTCTAAAAAGTATATGTATACTAATGTATCATGTATGTATTGTATGCTGCCTTCAATGGATGTTTTCGTACAATAAATCTCTTATTTTAACTTATTACCTACATACCAATCCATTATCAAATATATGAAATGTTTAAACAAGGGTTGTACAAGCACTGTTTTTTCTCAGATACTGTATTTGAATCCATACTTATATGATAAGTATATATATAGATCATATTAAATGTATACACTATAATACTCTTTGTTCTATTCATATTGTAACAAGATCAAATTACTCATATTTACTACCAAATTATCATAATAAAATCTGGTTAGAAAAAGGTCATTATGGAGTTTGATCATTGACGAATGATGTTTGAAGGTTACCACAAATAGAAGATTAGTAATATCATATATATATATATATATATATACATTATATATATATATATTCAACATCCCAACTTCTTTAAAAGAATGTACGAGAGCAGGACAATCCTGGCATCAAACGACAACCTCAGAATGAAGTTTAACAATGTACAATTCATTAAATCACAGAGACAGCCACCTAATCTGAAACGTCTTTTAACTAAAGCAAACTTCAATTCATCTATCACAAGGACCGGCTTTTATGTATCGAAATGCGCGGATCTTCGATGCAAATGTTGCGACCATATAACACCAAATAACAAATATAATTTTCATAACTCTACCTTTAGCGTCAATGACAATATGAATTGTGACACAAAAAATCTCATATATGTCTTGACTTGCAAGGGTTGTGGGTTTTTTTATATTGGGGAGACATCCAATCATCTACGGGATAGGGTTCGCAACCATCGGCGGGATTGTAATATTGAATATGGGCCCTTATTTGTAAATCGACACATCTTTAAATGTGCGAAACACTTACAAGTTAAATTTCAAATTTTCCCTTTTTATAAAATGAAAGTCGATGACACCACGAAAAGGAAATCAATGGAGAACCATTTTATTAAAAAATACGCTCCTCGACTTAATAGTCATTAAGTAACAATTGACCATTAATTTCATTTATTAATAGTCTTAATCTATCCCGTTAATTTCTATCATTCATTGTTTCTAAATTGTATTGTACCCAATAAGCAACCGATTAACACGCGTGTATACATGTTTTCTGCTTGTTACCTATATACTATGTAACCATAGACAATGGTAACTATAGCCACTTAAAACCAAAGTGTTACTATGTAAATATAAATATGTATAAATACACTATATTGTCCATCTATATGTTATGACATTATTTTATGAATAGTCCCAAGACAGACGAAAAGTACTTTAAAATGTTAAAATGTTATTAAACCAGTGTTGAAATCAGTTTGTGTCGGCATACCTTTTTATCTATTCATCATTTACCGTGAAACAAAGTAGTACAACTTTGCGGTTGTGCTAATAATTTTGGATATATATATATATATATATATATATCTTAATTATTATAGGAAGCTAACACCAAAAGAAAATGAATTCATATTTCAACATGTTAATATGATTTTCTTAATGAAAAAATCATATATCTTATCTAATCCAGATCTTATTATATTTTGTCAATGTTATCTAATTCCACATGAGGCTAACACAAAAAGCCAATGAATTCATATTTAAACATAATGAAAAAATAATATATCATATTTAATCCAGATCTTGTTATATTTGGTCAATGTTCTCTAATTCCACAGGAGGGGGGGGGCGCGAATGGTTGGCGCATGCAAGTTGTATCATAAGGCCTGTCGTTGAGTCAAAACTGGCGTGGTTTCGATTCCCCAGTTGTACGTGACAATGAGTAGCATGGTCTGATCAACCTCATGTGTTTTCTCATGGTCTTCTGGTTTCCTCCCAACGCTAAAGACCCATAAGTGCAAGTAAATTACTGAAATATAATTGAATCATGTCAGTCCCGAAATAACCAAGTTTGTGCCTAGTGGACTTTAGACTTCATTTCTCTCCCTCTCTAATTCCACAATGTGTTCATTCCAATTTTTAGTCATATCATTTGTTTTATTTTTAAATGAAATGCATGGGTGAAGAAATGACTAAAAGTAGGCCTAAGCCAACAGTGAGGCCAAAATTCCAAAATAAATAGATGACAAATGTTACTCAATCTCACATTTTTTTTTTCAAAAGTATTGAGCAATCAAACTACACACTAAGTTCCATTACTCTCTATCAGATAGAATCAAGATTATCTTGTCCCAAAGCATCGACCAATGAAATTGAATTAGCTCTGCTTAGCTTTAGCTCGAAATGTTAATCATTGAACTCAGTCAAGATATTTACCTAATTAACATCTACATCAAGTTTAAACATTATACCTCAATTAAAAGCAGAGTTTTTGTGTTCCAAAGTCTTGAGAGAGAGAGAGATGGGGTTTAATGTCCACTCGACACAAACTAGGTCTTTTGTGACTAACGTATGTTTTTTTCAATTTTTATTCCAATAATTCGCTTGCACGTAGAGGTCTTTAGCAGTGGGAGGAAACCAGAGTGCCCAGAGGAAACCCACGAGGTTGAGAAGGCGCCCATATCACATACGCTCACACTAGGGCTTGAAACCACAGGCTCCGCAGAGGTGACCTGCCAGCTAGAGGTCGAAGCGCGGCACTCTAGACCACAAGGCCATCCCAACGCCCCTCCAAAGTCTTGAACAATCAAACTGCTTACACACTGGACCCTTTGTTCTGACTCGGGTGTTCAAGTTATGGATCAACTTGTAATGTGTTGTTTTAACACGTGCACAGGTGATCATTTGAGGAAAAGTAGGTGTTCATATAAATGAACACCTCAACATACTAACCCGGTGATTGTCAAAACAAACCATGCATTTTCGTGCGTGGAGTGTATTAGAAATAACAAAAAATACCGTGTTAACGAAAACAGAAAAATACATGCAGTTAAAACAATAACAAATTTATTTTTCAATGTTGATTGTGAAACAGTATCATTAGCTAGAAAACGCATCCAAAAGTAAAAAGATAAAATACACAAAACTTAGCGAACTGGGATAAAATTCTGTTTGGCCATGTAATCTGTAAAATACCTTTCCAACATCATTGCACATGCTATTTTTTTCGCATATGGTTAGTTTGTTCTGTGGCTGACAAATCGTGAATGTAAAACGTATATTCCAGTCAATGCCGCATACCTCATTCACACCAAGTAAAAATTACATTATTCGTCGGCCTGTTGTGTATTTTAAAGATAGATTGCCAGGCAACCAAACATACGCCCACATCAAATAAGTCGCCCGGGAAGTCAATAAGGGTGTTGCATAATTTTTCTTTCGTGGGCAAGGGGAGAAAATTTGGTTTAACGTCAACTCGTCACACACTAGGTCATTTCGGTTTAACATGGTTCAATTTTTTTTCAATAATTCGTTTGTGCGTAGGGGTCTTAAGCAATGGGAGGAAACCGGAGGACACGGGGAAACACCGCGAGGTTGGACAAGCTACCCTTCACCTTGTCTCGTTCAGCCGTTGAATCGAAACCACGTCAGTTTACTCAATGACAGACCTTACAACACAACGCACACACGCTAACCACCCGGCCATCACCCCCACGTTGTCGGTAAGGAAAACATTTACAGCACACTAAATAACAAGCCCACCAAGTAATTGTCATACTTAATTGTTTGACTTCTAATTCTGCCCCATACTGACGTTGAGTTCTCAAAACATTAAATATAAAGTGCCATATATCTGGAAGTCATTATCGGAAATTATTGAAAATCAATAGGATTCTTCGTCTCAGGACCATATTCTTTAGCCCCCAGAGCGTGGACACCGGACGGGAGCGACGACAATTTACGACATTAAAAGTGTCGAAAACCTGAAATCAGCAAATGGGTTAAAAATACATTTATTCATATACCTATCTAAATTCAAAAAAGCGAAAAAAAAGGTTATGGGGAGGGGGGGGGGTATGGTCAGTAGCCCCTGATTGATGTAATGAAACTATACACCAAGTTACCGTGTCCTAAAGCATCAACCAATCCAATAGCTTACCCTAAGCAGAAAATGCTCATCGTCAGACTCCACCAAGGTATTGGCCTAATAAACACCAACACCAAGTTTGAAAATTCTAGCTCAATAAGAAAGAGAGTTATTGTGTCCCCATAAGTGTGACGGACAGAGAGACAGACAGACGGAAGAACAAACTGATTTTATTAATACCCTGCTTTCTTCAAAGGCTCCCGGGTTAGTATATTGCAGTGTCCATTTATATGAACACTTACTTTTCCTCAAATGATCACCTGTGCACATGCTAAAACAACATATTACAGTAACTTGAAGACCCGAGTAAGAACAAAGGGTCCGGTATGTAAATACATATCTTGTACTATTTATTTTATAATTAGATGATGACAATGAAAGCAAGAACCCTCTATCTGGAGATATTTGTTTCTTGCTTACAAAAAGATATTAGTTATGTATTTAACAATATTTGCATTCTTTGTTACAATTGTTAGATATGTATAGATAGGACTTCTAGTCGCACATGCGCAGCATGCATCTCATCTGATCCCTTCACTGTTACTATGTATTACTCAATGATCTTTCCTAAGAAACTACATATGTAATATCAAACTGTTTGGTGTATTTACTCTTTTTAGCAATTTTTGAGACAGACTTCTGGCTTTCAGCCCTCATTAGTCTAAAATTTTATTGAACATAATTTGTCCTATTTTTGAGGGAGCCATGATGGCTCGCCCAGTAGAGTTTAACCTCCTACTGTTCTGAAATCAAACAGAACATACATTATACATAAATTTAAAATTTGTATCAAAGAAAAAAGCGAGGGAAGATAAGCGAGACAAAGATTTAATAGTAGTACATATTGGACATTCCTTGGATACAGAGAATTGTTTTTTTTAAAAGTTTTTGTTTCGAATGTGAAATATAGGAGTCTGTGACATGCTAGTCACATTTTGGTTTGAGTGAATTCTTTTCAGTCTACTTTCTTACTTTAGTTTATTTTCTACCAATTTCAATTAAACACACCAGAATACAAAATTCCTGTTTTATTTTCTAAAAAAGCTTCAAGGATTTGATGAGGAGTCCATATTATGTTAAAGATAAAATTCTACCACATTCAAGCAGTTTTAAAATGAATATCCAAACTTTGGGGTTTTTTTTAAATTCGAGACCACTGTATAATATTTGGGATACCAGCTTACACACTCCCAAGCAGTCATTCCTATAAAACTGGACTGGAATCCATTAAGTGGATTCTTAGAAAATTTCAACGATGACTACATGGTAAATTCAAGGTGTTTCTATTATGAACTAGTCAGACCAAGCTATTTCTTTAATCAAATTTGAATGTAATCCTTCAAGATGATTAGCCAATTAAAATATCTTAAAAGTTTTTCTTCAATGTGGTCCCCAACCCCTATTAGGAAGAACAACTTAAATTAGCAACCCTGAATCAATACCAAAAGTTAGAATTACTGAAAACAAATCAATAGGTTTATGTTTTCCCGTAAGCTGGCACATCATAAAGATTTAATAGCAAGTTTGTGTAACAAAAAGACACAATTAAAGAATTTGTCATAATTTGGTAAAAGATCTGACTCGGTTCAGTTATTGAAGTCATTTATTTACACTGGGAAGTTGCATCTTATTTATCATAGTTCACAACAGAATTTATTCAAATTCAGGGAAGCAGCACATTGAATGAATCATGACAATATAACTGTTCTTTGCATGCAGTCTGACAATATAACTGTTCTTTGCATGCATTCTGACAATATAACTGTTCTTTGCATATTAATTTGACAATTAAACCAGCGGCTGCCAGGCAGGATACGCCCACATTTTCGAGAGATGGATAGAGAACAAGCAAAACCGAAAGTGATTTTTCCTACAATCAAAGGCCATAATTCATTAAGTTACAATTTGATATGCGCAAATATCGAAAAGTATCAAGACCTCTACAGGGTCCACAACCTTGAAATACCATTTTTTAACAGTATTCGCGTACAAACAGCGGCCATTTTGTATTGTAATTTTGGTCCTAATTTTGTATTGTAATTTTGGTCGAAATTTGAACTCAACCTTCCTTAGGGTGTAACGGTGATATAATCAAACGATTTTTTAAATCGGATAATAATTGTGACCTCCAGAGGAACCACAAGCTAAACAAAGGCGATTTTGCGTATAATCAGGGGCCATAATTCAGGACGTTACAATCCGATATGCGCAGATATCGAAAGGAACCAAGATCTTTGGGTTATATCTATGCATTTCAAGTTTCATCAAAATCAAATTAAAATTGTGACCTCTACAGGGTCCACAACATTGAAATACCATTTTAAACAGTATTCGCGTACGATCGGCGGCCATTTTGTATGGCAATTTTGGTCCCATTTTTCCGAAATTCAAACTCAACCTTCTTAAGGGTGTAACGGTGATATAATCAAACGATTTTTTAAATCGGATAATAATTGTGACCTCCAGAGAGACCACAAGCTAAACAAAGGCGATTTTACGTATAATCAGGGGCATTAATTCAGGAAGTTACGTTCCGATATGCGCAAATATCAAAAGGAACCAAGATCTTTGGGTTATAACCATGCATTTCAAGTTTCATCTAAATCAAATTAAAATTGTGACCTCTACAGGGTCCACAACCTTGATATACCACTTTTTAACTGTATTCGCGTACAAACGGCGGCCATTTTGTATGGCAATTTTGGTCCGATTTTCCCGAAATTCGAACTGAACCTTCCTTAGGGTGTAACGGTGATATAATCGAACGGTTTTATAAATCGGATAATAATTGTCGGCTCAAGAGGGACCTCAAGCTAAAATAGGTGATTTTTCGGACAATCAGGGGCCATAATTCAAAAAATTACGTTCCGATAGGCGCAAATATCGAAAGGAACCAAGATCTTTAGGTTATAAACATGCATGTCAAGTTTCATCAGAATCGGTTCAAAATTGTGACCTCTATAGGGTCCACAAGCTCAAAACATGATTTTTCGTACAATCAGGGGCCATAACCCATGAAGTTTCGATCCGATACATGCCAATATCGAAAGCAGCCGAGATCTTTTGGGGATAAAGCTATATTTTAAGTTTCGTCTAAATCGGACAAGAATTGTGACCTGTAGAGGGTCCACAAACAATTGTGGACGGACGGACGGACGGACAACCAGACGGACAAGGGCGACGACATAATACGTCCACATGAAAATGTGGGCGTATAAAAATATTACATAGTAAAGTATTACTAATATGCATATAGGCTAGCCTTAACTTTTAAATTATAGAATGTCAAGTTGGAAAGAGAGAATAGTGTCCCATACCACTATTGTACTAATGAGAGTATATTCTAATCCAGACATTGATTATTTAATTCCCCTGACTGTTAATTACTGGACTATTTGTGATAGTTAGAGTCTGTTGTCCAGTCATTTTCAATTTGTGTGGCGCCTAAAATCTTAAAAGAAATGCTGACTACACCTCCATTAACTTCATATTGTTGTTTTCATCATTTTATTTGTGCTATACTTAAGTGATCTTATGTATATTTGCGGGTCAATTAGAGCAGCACTGTCCATTTAATTTTAAGAAAGTTTCTTATTACGTTTTTAAATTAACTGCTCGCAACATAACACCATATATTCAGTGATCAATCAAAATAAATTTGTTTATCATACGAAAATAAATTATAATCATAGAAAAAGGTTTAAATAATGATATGCATTATGAGACGGTTGTAAAAGCAATACATGTCCCTTGCCACTCTCTACAAATTTTACAATAGGTGCATCTATAGGTGGCTGGTACTTTGAATGAAAACATTTCTGTGAATGTATAATTGAATTGGTCAGTAACACTATACTATGTAAAACAGTAGACTAAAAAATAATCAAATACTGGGGTACCTCAATGTTTAATGTAAAACAGAACTCACATTGATTGTTAAGTTAATAAAGGGACATAATGCAATAACAGATAGCCACGCAAAGTGTTTAATTACGCCCATACAACAGACAGCAACCTACGGAAAGAAAAACTTGGATGTTGACCAAGTTGATGAGGCAATGCTTTCAAGACGTCTGCTATTGTTTCACATGCTTTTTCGTCCTTGTAATAGATCTCAGAAAAAAAAAATCCATTTAAAACTGTAGTCTCTATCACATTCATAACATTTTCTGTAAAGAGGATATAACTGCAGAATGAAAAGTGTAGCCTACTATTCATTCACAAGCTTTCAGAAAAGGGGAGGTAACTCTAGAACAAACGTAACAGAATCCTTGGCACCAACTTTCAATCAATACCTAAAGGGCTATACATATATCTGTGAATATATAACACAGTAAGACAGATAGGTGGACAGATGGAGAGAAAATGGTTTGATATATGATTTATGCAAATTTTATCATCACAATTACTGGCCATGGGACATGAATGATTTCGTTTTGCAATATGAATGAGACCTCTAATAAATGTATTGATTTATAATGACATGCAAAACTAAGGATCATGTTTTTGATTTTGCAGTATGTGTCCTCCTCCATTTTACAGATTTCACTTAAATCCACAACTGCAGTCTACATACATCCTTTAAAACGTAACATTCAAATGTGAAACATATCCAAACGATCAGAAAAATATTTGTGCTCTCTGCCCTGGTGTTCAAAACCCCAAAACAAATTACAAACACAAAATGAATGGTGTGAATTGTTAATTTTTTAAGGATGCATTCTGACAGAAATTAAACATATGTGCTTAATAAAACTACCAAAATAATCTTATACTTTTGAGGAGAAAATAATCCTTGGGCTGAATTGCAGCATTTATTAGCAAAATATGATACATTTCAAAGGTACTGTAAGGGAAACCCAAGCAATTGGGCCATGAAAAATGTAAAAAATGTGAGTAAAGCCAGACTATATGGTTGACACTCTGTAATAATCAACTTATTTAATCTATTGTAGCTGTATTAGGTAATTTCAGCCAGTAGATTGATTTTTTTTAAAAATATTCTGTCAAATAAAATAGGTTTAAAGAGTCAAACAATTGACCCAATTACTGACAAGGGAACATCTTCAAACTCTTCTCTCATTAAGTTAATTAATTTTGTTAGTAGGCAACATCTTCTTTAATTTAAAGATACATTCCCACAAAAAATCTTTATGATAGTTTCGATAAAAATATGAAAAATTGGTATATTTAATGGAAAGTAAAAGACACCCAATCCTACTAGAAAAATACTGGCAAGCAGTAAGCACACAGCAAAAACGTTTAAGGGATCACTAACAGGCAGCCTGTCTCTTACTGTCCTGCTTGACGTGGGGAGCACTTGATTTTGTTAATAAATGCCTAAAGTTTGTGAGAAAAGAAATCTAAAGAGGATAATCCAAAATTTACTTAGGCTCTGATATTAAGATTTTTTGGGATGTTTTTAGTTTAAATATATAATTTAATAACACAGTTTAAACATGGGAAGGGATCTTTAACATAATCAAGGTATATATTATTTACCTGACATATTAAGACTTCCATTAGTGAGTTAAATGGGGTGAGTGGGACGATTGAATTGCATGGGGGAAGTAGCTCAGCGTACCTAACATCTGTGTTAAATCACTAACTTCAATATATTGGTAATGTCAGAAATTACCATCAAAACATACCATAGCTTCTTTTCTTTAACGCAACTAACCCAATACCTCTATTAATTTAACTTGGTCAAGTGGATTTTTACGAAAAGCATGTGTGGTGATTAGCTTTATGGAAAGAAGGAAGTGGAATTAGTATTTTAGTAATGAAGTTCTAATGAATCCAATCGGATCATTAATAAGATCTGTTTTATGTTGTGATTTCAGTAATATTTAACATATGACTCATTAATGTAATTACATAGTATTTTAGTAACAAATTACTAGTCTAGGCTAGCAAAGCAAAAAAAAACCATATACCTACCAGCAGATATATGTCATCTACTCTGTAATAAGATTATTTATGTATTATGTTCTTTAGCCCAAACTAAACTATTCCCCAATTATGACAAGAGCTTAACTCTGTAGCAGACATAGTTGGAGCTGGAGACTCCAGGACCTAGCAGCCCTGTGGGGGTCCCCCACTCCTCTTAAGTGGTCTCTCCCCCAATGCAAGAAATTGTTTTGAAAACTGACAGTAAATGATATCCGAAGTACCAAACCTCACAACAACATCAACTTAAGACTACCATAATCACAGGCACCTTCTCAGTCTATCCCTCATTGATAATGTGCCCAGTCACATAAGTTCATCAGCAATTATATCATTCTGGTGCAACAACGTTGAAACTGCTTTTAAGAAAAAGACTTCATCGAAAGGCAAACTTCTTAAAAATGAGTAAAGAATTGAACTTTGCACACAGACTACGGTTACATGTATGTTTGTTTATGCACAAGGGTAATAGGTCTAGAAATACTTTTACAAAATTGATTGAGATAATTTATGCTAACTACTCCTGAAAATTTGATTAAGATAGGTTGCCAGGCTAAGAAACAAACAACCCACAGCTTTTCAGTCGACAAAGCTATCCTCAAAGGATGTCATTGAGTATTAACAAGACACTAAAAACTGATGAAGAATAACAACCAAGAGTAATTATCAGAAATAATTAAAATTTTATTGGCTTTTAGTTTTTTCAAGAAGTAACAATTATAATATAAAAACATGTAATCAGATGACAACTTTAGCTGTCTGAGTAATCAGAAATTGTTGACAATCAATAGGATTCTTGGTCTCTTGACCATAAACAAAAGACAATTAGATGGCAAGTCAAATTTAGCAGCTAGTGTGTCTACAAGATTTTTCTATTAAATTAAGGGTCATAACTCTGACAGGATTTATTGTTGAAAATCAGAATACATACATGTAGGTGATAAAATTCAGAGAATCTTGTTGAGTGTTTAGGAATATAAGTTTATCAACAATCATAATGATTTTATCATGGGCAATAACTCTGGAATTATTTTTGCTCATGGGCATATTACTTTGTACATTTCTTAGTCATATAATGGCAATTTAATAGAATTTTCTGATAATATTTCAATATTCTGAATGTGTCAGTGTTCATGGTAATAACTACTCTGGCGATGAGGTCTCAATCCAATGAGGTTAAAAATATAGGATCAACTAGTTATTTGTTATTTAGTCACTGCAGACTTAAGGTATTCTGTGTCTATAATTTTAACGTTTATTAGAAAATATTTTCATGGGTCAAACATAAACAATATAATATATATCATTATGGGAAGATCTTTGACTTAAGACCAGTATAAGGAGTGGCAAACATATGGGAGATGTCCCAGGAGTAGCACATTGGACCATTCCAAGTGAACCAATGCATCTCATGATATTAATGATATAATATTAAAGAAAAAGATACATTTTACTGCATAAATACAAGATATATTGAAATCGGATGGATCATGTAGGTATCTATGCCAATAGATTGTAGTCTGCAACTGTTAAACAGACAGAAGTATATAGATATATTATATCCAGTGAACACGGGATACAGACAGCTTGAAAAAAAATTCTTGTTCTTCAATTATAAGGTGTTGAAAAGACATTCTGTATCATTACTATGACCACTATAATATAAAAACACAGTTCGGACCTGTCAAAATTGAGCATGGAGGAAATTATGTGAAGAGGACAATTCAGAACTTGCCATTAAAATGTAAGCATAAATTCAAAAGTTTTGTGCAATTACTTTGATTGCATTGAAATATATAGACAATGACAATGGATTACAATATTTTTTTCAATTTTCAGAATTATTTTTAATGTCTCTTTCTCTTATAAATACAGTAAATATTTATCTTGTTAACTTTGATCCAAGAAAACTTAAATGAAACATCATGTACTATTCAAAAACATCTTATCTTATCTTATTGATTAGACTGGAATCGAATACATTAAATTGTGTAATAAATAATAGTTCAGAATTAAATATAAACATTGTAATTAGGTTTCATGTTTTTATTGCCAATAGAAAATATTGTGTTGACTAACACATGGACCTCATATGACTAACAGTATTCATTATTTAAAAAAAAGGGATTGTGTCTGTCTCTTTTTTTCTAAAAATGATCAAAAACCTACACATCTTACCCTCAATTTCCATTTCCTACTTCTCTTAAAGGTGCATAATAATTTGATTTGTATATTTTATTCAATTGAGGCCAAAATTTTATGTTTAAAAGAAATAAATCAGTTCTTCATTATGTTTTTAGGTTTTCCAACAATATTCTGTAATTTAGGAAACTTTTGCTTGTAAAACATCAAGCAGCAAGTTTCAAAAAGTGTGAAGCTTTTAGTTTTACCATTTGCTAATTTTCATTTCTCCTTTGTAATGTATTTATTAGACAAACAACTAGATTTTCTGATAATTGATTTGAGGGGTTTATATTATAAAATATTCCTATAAAAGGGAAACACATACAATTAACTATTTTTAAAAATTTTGTCCCAAACTAGAGGACGATTTTATCATTTCTTTCTTCAATGGTGTAATATATCAATTTATTAGTAACATAGAATTAATCAAATTATATTCAGATTTGTGCTTTTTCATGCACATTGTCAAGATTTTTTGGCCTCGTACAAATGGAAAATTTGTATTAGTATCTCGTCTAATCTAATATTTTATCTTCTGTTATGTGAGTAAAATTGAATTATCACTGTCTGTAGAGGTTTAAGTGCTTGATGACATTATGTAATTTACAACTGAAGAAAAATAGATGACTTGTCACCAATATCCCATGTTCTTGCACATAGCTTAGAAGGTAAAGGCGAGACAATTTCTTTGATACTTTTAAGTACAGAAATAAATGAGATCTCAAATTACAGCTCGTTATATCAGGATTAAGAATGTACATTTCACATTAATATTACAGTTTAATATAGATCCAATGTAGGGGTATTAAAAAAAATCAAATGAACTTAACAAAATCCTAAGTACCGGTACCAAGTAAGTCCTTTATACAATTCAGTCTAAAAAATCCTTCAATAAGATTTCATGCATTAAAGACTCCCACAATTCACCTGATGGACTAGTATTGACATAAATGAAGTCTCTAAAATGCTAACAAATTTTATAACAAGGGGGAAGCTATAATCGAAAATTGGTAAAAATTGGTAAGACTTCTTCATTCCTATGATATCTTAAATAGGAAATGGAAACACAAAGTTTTGTAAAAACAGCTTGAGTGTTTTCTGAAAATCCCCTTCATGAAATCTGGAAGTCCATTCCAGTTGGCACAGAATAAAAAGATATTATGGTTTATTGTAACCTCTGTTATGCCAAAAAGAAATGTGGGCAAAAGACCAATAGGCAGATAGACAGACAGGGGTGATGGCATTATACTACCACATTAAAATATGGGGATGTAAAAATGTAAGTTATCAAATCTGAATTTGCCTTGACAAAGTGTTTTACTTTCTAAAGCTACATTGAAGCCATCTAACATTCATTTCAGTCACTATTATAAAAGATTATCCAGTTATCATAACTTCCATCATCGTTGTCTTGAAGGATCTTCTTTTTCTATGTTGTATGCTCTATAAATAGATGGGGGTACATGTGGTATAAACTAGCAGTTACATATAACTAAAACATGTTGATGTGCATACCTTATGTTTTATATCTAATGGGCAATTGGCACAGTATCAAACTGCTCATTTTGTATAGTGAACTATGTAAGTGATAAGACAGAAGCATCCATGCAATGAAAATAAACAATGTACCAATTCACAGTAGCCATTTATAAATAGGTAAATAGGAGTTCAAAGATTATTTGTTTTATGAAGAATTGTAATACAGGTCTTTTGAGATTACAATCAAAATTGATTTTGTTTATGATGTTAATTTGCGATGCACCCTAGTTTGTTTCTCATATTTCAGATAACATGAGAGTAAAACATTAGTCTGGACACAGTAATTCTATATTTGATTGTAAATGTTTGCAGTGTAACTGAAACCTCCGAGTAGCATTTGGATCATACTCCTCATAGTGTTCCATTTGATTAGAGCTAATCCCATTTCTCATTGCTGGAAAGACGTAAAATTCTCGTTCTAAATTATGATTGGTCAATAGTCCCATTAACTACCAATTGCTAATTGTGTTACAAAGGCATTACCCTTGGACCAAATATGTTTACATAACATTACGTCATAGCTCACGATTTTATTATCAGAAGCCAATCCAGCAATAGCCAGAGAGGGATTTCTTGGGCCATTGCTTCAGGAATATGCATTTGGATTTATTTAAATTATGATTAAAAAAACCCTTTTAATCATAAATTTAATGTTCTTACTGTACATATTATATCAAAATAAAGGAGATTGGCATGGCTTGCTTTAAAGGTAGTTGGTGCTATTCATCTATTGTTATCATTGTAGAAACTAGTTTAAACACAATCAGTAGCACTAAGAGCATGAAACCCTCTACTACCTACCATAACAAGTTATTTTTACTTTGTTTTTTAAAAAGTTATTAAATTCTTCAAATGCCAATACACAATCCATTGAAAGCCCATCACTATTTCATAAACACAATTGGTCTACTTAACATAATACAGGTTTTATTAGTTCAACTGTTGTGTTCTAACATGAACAGAATCTTACGAAATATCTGTCAGCTCTAACATACTGTTGATAGCAATACTCTATACTCAATGTTTAACTATAACTAAAAAAACATTGATTCAACTGTCTTTACTTCCAGGATCAATGTTTTCACTACTAAAATTTTTCATTTATTGTTAAGCTTCACTAAATTACATTTTGAGATTACCACGATTTAGGGTATTTCTTTCTTATTGTCGTAGTTTTAGTTTAAAGGGAGCTTATGGACCTGAATCAGCATTGGGAGAATATCAATGCCAACAACAGTTTTGGTTGAAAGATTTTGAGTGTTTTATGAAAAAACATCCAAAATATCCAAATTAATTTTATCTAAACAAATCTTGCCAAGCAATATCTAATTTAACAACTACTTAATGTGGTTGATGATTGCTGAATATCATTAACATTTTTCCTCTAGTTAACCCAACTCTTCAAACATAATTTGCAAAAAATTAGTTACTGTCTGTTGCAGGTGATACTCAGACTCGAAAAATGCTTGCCATGCCGTCATTGTTTTACAAGGTTTTCGGAAGAGGGGGGATAAATTCTATAGAAACGTGGAGCGCTGAAAATCAATAGGGGTTGTTTTTTCTGAGGGTAACATCAATAGAAGGTTGGAGTGCTGAACATCAATAGAGTTCTTCCTCCAATGACCCTAACTCTTGAAACCAAATTTGAAAATAATATGTTAAAAACTGTAACCTCTATTGCGTTAAAAGGTTTTAGGACACTGGAGATAACACAGGCATATTACGCCCACATTTTATAAGGACTTTGATGTGGATAGGGTTCAGAAAAAAATGTGGATGATGAAACACTTCAATGCTAGATAGAGTTGACAGCAATTGTAAACTTTTGCCACAAACAGCAACTTTCTGTGAATATCTAAAAATATTATTAAAATAATAGCATGTGATTGTATATCCAACCTGTTACTGCTACAGCATGAAATTGAGTCAATAATTACATCAAATAACGTATCTGATTTTTTCAGTCATAGTTTCTATCATGACATCGTTGCTGCAATGAATTATAAGAATCATGAATTTATTGTCCATATATTTACTGTTAATTACTATTGTTATATCTATATTATCATTTGAATTATACCTTTCCAGAAATAAAGATTCTTTGCTGAGCATAAATACAAGAATTGGTTCGTACACTTGTCAATATTATTACTTAAGCCATTTCATGTGACTGTTAAATGATTAGTTTTATGTTGTGCATTTAATTCCCTTTCCAAATAGTATAGAGTATTTTTAATAAGCTTCGATTCCCTTCAGCCGCAGTTCCCTTTTATCTTTTTGAACTGTACCCTATTTTCAGTTTTGTTTCCAAATTGCAGTCCACCATCACCCTGTTCCAGAATGAAATAAAACAATATCTGAACCTTGACTATTATTAATTAGCATGTTACATGGTTTGGTATGCAGGATTAAAGTGCATGCTTAGTGCTGACTTAGAAGACTTTAACAGAACATATTTCTTAATAATTTGTTATGTAGGAGTACTCACAATAATATTCTGATTCTCAGGTAATCCTTTCCAAATATCTGATACCGGAGGGAGTTTTTTTTTTATTTTGTTAAAGGATCACTACTGGGCTAAATGACCTTTCATGCACATCACATTTATGTTGTTTATACTATAATAATTTTATGATTATTCAGTCTCATTTATAATTGTCAGTAACCTTTAACACATACTATATAAATGAGCCTGTCCCCCATTTCTTGATTGATTCAATTTTATTATTGAGTTCCTAAACCAAGGTAAAACTTTTATGTGTGGTAATTAATAAAAACAGGTCATACAGCCCTTTTGAAGTGACACAGGATTATCTGAGAACCAGATTTTTATTTTTTTATATGGCCTGCTAAATTTCATGTCAATTGTTACTAGTAATAAATTAACACCTGTTTAAACCCGAGAGTAAAAGTCACAGAATAATTTAAGGGTTTATTTCCCAAGCTAGTTTATCATGGTCATCTGAATGAGTTGGTATTGCTGGATTCAGCTAAGTTATGAAATGCACATCTTACCCCCTTTTGAGCAAATTTGGTGGCTCGTGTAGATCATATGTGTGTGTAATTAACTGTAACCCTCTGAATGTCATGGTCAGCAAAGTTAATCTGTTTATACTTATGGTAAATGTGAATAACCTTCTCCAGATTTAAAATCATTTCAACACTGGTCGATACATAGTCAAACTATTAACGATAATGAAGCCAGAAGTTTAAAGTAGGCTGGAAAAGCCTGAGGCCCTTTCTCAGCCAACAACAGGATTGAACACATGAGCTCCTGCAGGTCATTGAGTCAGTGTAGTAAGCCCCTGATTTCATTTAGTGATGTAACAAACTATCTACCTTCACATTTATATTCCATCTTGTTCTTTAATTTGGATAAACGTTCCATTTTCCTACCAGTAATTACTGTTTCAAGCATTTATTCTAAAAGGAAATTGTTTCAAGATTTGCATAATTACACTTAATTAAAGGCTTAATAGGGAAAGAAAGAGTGATTCATGAAGTAATGAGATCTGATCTTATTATTGTCTAACAAGACACATCATCATGTTTACATTCATTAATCAATCCTTTTAAATGTTTACTTTAAATACCCGACTGTTATTTTAACTTATACAATTTTATGTTATTAGTGCTATTATAGTACTGTGGGGATAAACCTTGGCCCTTATACCTATACATGGTGTAATGTTGTGTTAATTTTGCAATAATAAGTATCAGGAACCATTTTCTGTCTCTATTTCGTTCCTTTGACAAATAAAATGTTTTATCTAACTAAACCTGATAAATTGGATTTTTAAATTTAAATCTATATTTCTTAAACAAACATTATGCAAATGCTTAATCTGCCTATTGCAGGTCTTTCTTTATGTCAGATGTCTTATCTAATTTATTAATCAACTTATCAAGACCATAATCAACTCTAGATGTCGAGGCAAGCCTTCAATATCGACTGGATTAGAATCCTATATCGTCGGAGAAGTTGCAAAAGGCTGTATCTCCTTTTTTCGACTTTACAAGAAGACTTAAAACTTCTTAACATTTTTTCTATAAAAGATACAAGATTGATCTTTTAAAGTTCCACGTTGTATCAACCTGGAAAAAAGCTCATACAGTCTGTTTAAAGAAATCCACCTTCATTTTTTGGTGTACTGAGTTACGACAATTTGACACGTAAAATTAGAAATTAATATAGTTTATACGATCTTTTGCAGCTTCTTTCTGGCGGACTTTCACTAATCAATGACATCTGTTGAAGTGACAAGTTTAGAAAGAAATTGTGCTCTACAAACTCTCCATTTAATCAAAAATTCTCATAATTATAAAATAAATTTGAAACAATATGTCTTAAATTGTCAGTGGATTTAATAAAATAAAATTCAGACGTTCAAACAAAATGTCGTATCTCTTTAAACAGAGAATTTTTCTGCTGATACAACATTTTCGATATGCTGCTTAACGTTCATTGATAATCAAATCAAAACGATGGATCTCCCATAATGTATCTTTAAGAAATCTTTTTTTTAAATTGTGGTACTATCTGTTGAGTGATATATATATCCAAACTACCATATTTTGCAATTGGGTAAAAGTTATTTGATAATGAAAGAGTGAAATGGGGTTTAATGCCCACTTGACACAAACTACATCATGTCAGAACTAACATATGGTATAATTATATTTGAGTAATTCGCTTGCTCAAAATAATCTTTATCAGTGTGGGAACCTGAGGACTCGGAGAAAACCCATGAGGTTGGACAAGCAAATTGAAACAACACCACTTGACTCAATGATAGACTTTATGACAGCCAACCAATTCTCCTATGATTTGATAGTATTATTTAAAAAATAATGCTAACATTAAATACATCTGAATAGGTGTCTACATGGATCTTTTAAACAACATCTCCAATTAGGAAAAAAAACACCAATCACAATTACTTTGTTGAATAGTTTCGAATAAAATCATTTGAAAATGATCACTCCATTTGCTTAATAAAAGTAGGTCACTCAATGAAAGCTTCAATGTACCAGAAATTTTTCCCCCCCCAAAATAAGGATTTAAATGTTGTTAACGTAGTAATCTAGATGATTACAAGAAATGGATGCTGAAGGATAGAAATGAATTATTGTTCAGGCACCAGGTAACAATATAAGAGAAAAAAGATGGCAGCATTAAATCAATAGAACGTAATGGTCACTACTATATTAAGAATGATACATTGGAATAATATTGTGACAAATATGCTCTTTTGGTAAGACTACCTTTTTTTTGTGTATGATCTGAAAGCTTATATTTGTCTTTTAGTCTGGAATGATTAACAGTTGTGAAAGATCAATATTTTGTTTCATAAGCATTACCACAGGAAATTCAATATTTTCTCAGCCAGAGGGTTGTTAATTAATATACGTCTATAATAAGAACAGGTACATAGATAGTTATGATAGTTTCTCTAAGAATTTTGATTGCAGTGTCATAGTTATCGCAGAAAACTATTTTGGTACTTTGAAAATCCTGAAACAGTCTCAAATCTTTTCAATAATGAATGCCGAGAGCTATGTTTCAACACATACTTACAGAGGTAGAAATAGAATGAGACTTATAACCCCCTGTATATCATTTACTTTACATCTCACACTAAGTTAATCTTAGGAGTTTCTCACTAACATATATACATCTTGTTAATTTGATGTAGGTATATCACCTCTTTCTCTTTGTCTTGGCATCTATACAACAAATATTATCAATATAACTTTGATGTCATAATCATTTGTCTTCTATTATTAGACCCCCCAAAATAATACAATTGTTTACAGTTTAACTTGGCCTGATAAAAAAAAAATAGGATGTAGCTAGGAGATCTCACTTTATATAAGTTTGATTGGTAAGTTAAAAAGGATGGACAGGGTTGGGTGATAAAAAAAATAAAATCTTCTACTGGTCTTTTTTGATAGAAAAGGATTTCAATACTCTTTGATAAAGTAAAAAAAAACTTGGCAGCCTGGTTCTTTTGTTACATTATTGAAAAACTTTTAAGAGATTCTCTATAATTATGTTCAATATTATTTTCTTTTTAAGTATGCAATTATTTTAAGGTGGGCATCTTTGACGAACAAAACAACCCTTCTATCATAAAAGAATGAGAACTGCTTCTTAAAATTAATTATGTGACTGTCTATAGGTCATTTTTACCCATTTTTTTAACACATCATTATCTTCTTTTTTTTCTTCAAAAATTTATTTTTCAATTCTCACAACTTCCACAACAAACAATAACAGATATATTATTACTAAAAAAAAAAAGTTCCAAATGAGTTGCAATGAAACCCCATTTACACAACACATCTACCCCATCTGAATGTATTAAAATACACATCTTACACAGTGTTACCCAACTTCATTATACACTGAGTGAAAAATCTAAAATCAAGAATATACCAGATACATTGTGATAAGCGCAACTACCGGTAGTAAGCTTACTTGTACAAGTTGTATTCACAATACATCTTCCATACATTCCAATATACCTAAAATATAATTTGTCAGATAATCCTGATGACGTGGATGCGATATACTGGAAATATTGCTGACATTTGTCTTACTAATCTCTATAGCTTAATACAAGTAGCACACTTTATTTTGATCTACCAGTACAATTATATCCATAACCGTACAGTAAACAGCTAAAATGAATATACATTCAAAATTTCTTAAAGCCCCAATACCACTCTTGTGGTAACTGAATAATATGTCCCAAACTTTATTCTTATCAACAAATTGTACTATTTTACAATATTTCAAATAATTGATGATACAAATTTCATCTTAAACACCTAATTGAAAAAATTGGAAAAATTCAACTGTATGATGATGAAAGAAAGGCTTTACGTAAACACTTTCAAATGTAACTTGGATTTAAACATATTTTCGAGCCCTCTGGACAAGTAAAATAGGATGTAATGGAAAATTTACACAACAGGTAGGACACTTAAACATCTTGTAGTTAGAATAAGGCTATTTTTTTTCTGGACCTGTCAAGCCAGCCAGAGTGTTATTGTCCCTTTAAAATTGTGCCCAAAATGCTAATGTGAAAATGATTTTAATGATCTGGCCAATGTTGATTAAGCATTTTGATAAATAGGGTCATCACTAATAACACAAATCTCAATACTTATTAAGATAATTTGCATAAATTGAGAGTGCTCTTTTTTTTATCTTAGGGCATATATACTCCAGGTTCAGGATAATTTGCACCTTAAAATGTTAATTTCTTTTCTATATACAATGTGCCACTCTTACAACTGAAGGAGTTATAAAGTAGTGCCTAAAATTAATCTACTGACCTTACTTCGAATCCTACATTGTAGAGTTTTCTCATTTTACTATTACATCTACTCGTAAAGTACAAATAAATATCTTGTGTAATTGACCAAAATTTAGTTGGACATTTAATACAATTTTGGCTAATGAGACAAATAAACAAGTCTGGGAATCCTTATTAATAGAATATTTCAATAAACCCTAAAATATTTGTCTATATAGAAATGGCATCATAAAAAAAATGTTCAGTCTAAATTCAATAAAACTTGACAGAGTTTCTTCATATGGTGTGTCACTGTTCTATACTCAGTATTGATTAAATTTACATTTTTATTATTAAATGATGCTAAAAGCAATAATAACAAAAACTATACTGGATCCTAATATTAATTCAATCTAATATTAAGAACTTTTTGAATTCAATAATAAATGTATTACAGATTTGCCAGAGTAGATATGATACACATTAATGCTTATATGTCTATGAACAAATTAAAAGCCATAAAATATTATATAAAGTAATAATCTAATACCCATTAAAAGAAAATTAGAAGTAAACTTGATGGAGCACAAAAATACACACAAGAAGGTAGAATGTTTTTAATGTACATATAGATTTTCTTATTATAAGAAACAATCTTTTTAATCATTTTTCTTCTGAATTCAGATCATGAAATAGGCATAGATATATATATAGAGTGAGAAATGGGTTTTAACATCCACTCGACACAAACTAGGTCATTTTTGGACTAACGTATGTTTTTCAATTTTTATTTCAATAATTCGCTTGAGTGTAGGGGTCTTTAGCAGTGGGAGGAAACCGGAGTGCCCGGAGGAAACCCACGAGGTTGAGAAGGCGCCCCTATCACATATGCTCACACTAGGGCTCGAAACCACAGCCGCAAGCCAGAGGTGACCAGCCAGCTAGAGGTCGAAGCGTGGCACTCTAGACCACTAGGCCATCCCAACCCCCCCAGTATATGCATGGGTTGTTTGAAACTTCTGTGTCAACTGTCACTAAGATCAGTTACATTTATGGAAACTAATATAATAGTTGTATTCTGTTTTAAAGCAAGCAATTTGATAAAAAAATTATAGACAAATGATGTTGATGCTTTTTATTTTCTTTGTGAAATGCTATGTGGATATTTGTATGCTGCCTCTTGCGGGGTGTTTGGATACAATAAAAATTTATCTATCTAAATAGCAATGCTTTCAATTTTGTCAATTTCTTCTGTTTCAATAAACTAGTGCGCACAGTAATAATGGATAAAGCCATACAGACAGTGGCATGTTTGGGGCAAACTCCATGACTGTATGCACCAAAGACACAAGGGAGAAAAACTTTTTATTCAAATCAGCCACAGTATTATGTTTGGGGGCCCAAATAACATGTAGCAGTTTCTCTTCTCTAGCCTTGTTAAAACACAGACCAACATTAACACCAGTTCACTCTTTGATTGGATGTCCCCCTGAAATGGATGAAGGGGTTAGGGACATCATGCCGCAGCCCCACCTCCTCCCTGCATGCAATTGTTAGACACAGAAATATTTTACTACAAACAAAGGTTGGTTATTAATGGTATAGGAACAACTTGAACCAGAAATAAAACACTAAATAGCAGAACTCTATCCAGCCAACTGTTCTTGAGAAAATAGTTAGCTACATTATACTATTCCACACAGAGTTCCACTCACTCTATCTTCACTGGCACTAAAGACCTTGATTGTTACCATGTTATGGCATTGTTTACAGAGTGAGGCAGATATGGATGGCTAATCTAATAATCAAAACCATATGAATCAGGTGAATACCCTAACAGATTAATAAGTTTATCTTATTACAATGGTCAAGCTACTGTATATTTAATTAGTTTAATATTGATGAACCATACCTTTATCATAATTTGCGGATAATTCAACACTAATTACCATCTGTCTATAATTTAGGTTAATTTATTTAAATTAATGTTTAACCGTACCTATTTAAATAAACAGCAAATAAATGATACTTCATGGATCAACTTTCTGCATATTTTAATTTTGTGAAAAAAAACCTCACAAACCCCAAAAAATAAATGACACATATTTATTTATGCTCAAAAATGAATTTGGTCAAGGTATTGACAACAATTAGGTTCATCGCTATCACCTAATTAGAATCGAAGTTACCAATCAATTAAATTGCTTATCTAAGCCTCGGCTTAAAAGGAAATATGTATCACCATACCCTTTCAAAACTTTCACATAATAAATATTATACCAAATTGGAACATTCTACCTCAATTAGAAGCAGATTTATTGTGTCCCAAAAATTGTAAAGACGAGAGAGACAGACCATTTGTAATAGTCCTCTGCTTGGTTCGAAATGTGGTGGTGAGGACCAATAAAATCCAATGAGATAAGCACATTTAATTTTCAATCAAGTTTTTAAACAAAGGTACCAGCTAAATGCAGTATTGTTGCCAATTAAGTCTACCAGGACAGAGAGCAAATCATCTCACTTTTTAAAGTACAAACATGCTATAGAATTTGTTGAATACTTATTGTTGACATGCTATGTATATTAAAGCTTATAAATTTTGACAGACAATTTCTTTTACAGCACCTGATTTGATAGTGCTCTGAAAAATCTTTAATGCCCATTATAAACATTCCAGCATTATCATATATTTAATGAAAACTAGATTTTCAGTAAACTACCCACTTAATTTTTGTAATCAACATATGAAATGTTCATTTATCATATCATATGAAAAATTATCCACTGCCAGCAAAAAGAATCCAGATGACTACTTGCTGATAGTATAGATAAATACCATGAATATCTACATCATGTACTGATTAGTCTAGTTGGCTATGATATTCTTTACATTCACCGTTAACATAAATCATTTCTTTTATTATACCATTTCATCTATCATACCAATATATACTCATAACATACAACGATTTAGTCAAAGTTAACATCCACTACTATTCTGTCTATACCAATTTTTGGTCTTTCCCAAAATATCATAATATATTTTGTTATAAAATAAAACTAGATTACTACATAGAATGCCTGATTATTCAAGATCTCTTTATTTTAAATTTAAGCACTACCAAGAACGGAATACAATTTTGTATTTTAAAAGAAATTTTAGTACTTACATTTCTTGCTATTATGATATAATTTAATAATACCTATATGTTCCTTAATTGTTATAAATATTAGCGCTTTCCAGATTTCTATCTGGATTATCGCGATTATCAACCCCTATTATACACAAGTTTGCATTTCTCATAAGTCTATGACTTATTATAATTTGTGTAAATTTTAATCCTTTTTAGTATTGTCTTGTCTGGATTATATTTCTTTTTATTGCTCATATAATTACATTTTAACATATGATGCCCAGTGGCACACTACCGTGTTTAAGTAACTTTATTCAGCAGATCTGGTGTGTACTTTTGTTGTTTGTGATGTCTGTATATTGTCTGTAGATTTGTACAATTACTATCATGTATACGCTCATTTTTTACATTCTTTCTCCTAATTTCAAATTAGTGAAATTACTATCAATTTTAACAGATAAATCAACATTTGCTCTCCAGCTTTCTTATATCAGTGCAAATAAAATAAGACTAGAAATTTCTAGATTTCATGTCAGATTAAAGATGATTTCTTTTGTCGAACTTGTTTGTTATTAGATTTGAGAACAATAAAACACCCGTTTGTATCCAACAAAAAGTCATGCTAATAGTTATAATAAAAAAGCCTTTTTAAAAAATTCAAATGGTTATATTAGTGAACCCCATTCCATTTATGCCTAATCAATTGATATAAATTCCTTATTATTATTAACTATCAATTTTATTAGTTTATAACTGAACTTATAACTTTAAATCAATCTGGTAATTTATCAAGACAGTTTTGTGTATCAGTCGGATGTAAAAAGTTATTCACGTCCTAAATAATCTGAAACATCCACTATAATATAGAGCTTTCTTTTTTTTACAGGTGATAAAAGTTGTCTGGACTTATTCACACTCTGGTGCATTTTACCATCAATTACAGGAAGTTTTGAAAACACTTAATTCCAAGTAGAGTAGATGAAATTGTAAGATGCTTACCTTGACATAGATAAGTAGTTGTATACCTTTCTAACACAATTATTGTAAACTTGGTTATACCATTATAAATACTGGTACATTCATATAGATAAACAGTAAAACAGTAATAAATCCAACACTAACTCATGTACTGTACACACTCTGTCTACAAATAGTCAACTGACTTGGTTAGAATGTGTTCAATGTTGGATCGACTGAAACACTACACCAACTAGCACACATTCACATTAAATCTACATGTATACCTTCTTCTTTCACATCATTCAGTGGCACAATTCTACAGGTCTCACCACACAGCTTTAACATGGACACATCAGTTTATACTGTGGAGGGATTTATTTTCACCCCTTCTAAACTTCTGTTTTCTTTAGATACTAAATTGGTAAATTAACCCTTAACTCTTTCTCCAGATAGACAAATAGTGTCCAGTTCTGATGTCAACAAGATATCATAATTCATAAACAGTAGTTTAGTGTTGAGAGATTCTAGTCAGCAACTATTAATTAATGGATATATAGTTATATACCCAAGTCAATAGTGGTTATTTATGATAAATAAATCAGAGACAGTGCAGTGCATTCATTATAGAAACAGTCTTCATTAGCCCAGTCGGAACAGAACAGTAGGATGTTAAACCCCATTTCATTTACAGAAATCATGCTTATTAATTCATGTTATTTAATGAAGTTGTGCAAAGAATTATAGTTACCGTATATGTGTGGTGTCAGAAAGGAAACAATCGGCAGTTAGAGCAGTATTTGTGTTAGGGTGTATTTCAAAATTATAATGGTCCAAATAAAGAAACAAAATATAGCATCAACATATATATATAGGTCTGCCAGCTACTAATTAGGGCTGATGAATCATGCGTCTTTAATAGTGTTTTTCAGAATCATAACTAACATAAAGTAGTATGTATGTTTAGCCAATGTTAAGGTATGTGCACCGCCAGGAAAATACAGAATTTTGAAGAAAAAAATTATAAACACAGAATTTGGAAGGTTACCAGCCTTGATCAAGTTATATTAAAATTTTCAACAAAATACAGTCAAATTTTTACATCTGTTGTGTATGAGCATATTGGGTATGGCTCACCAGCGAGACAATAATGGCTCAAGCCTCACTTCATCAACAGAATATCTCCATCTAGAGTGCACCCCTAATTTTCTAGCTTCAATTGGCCACCTGATTCATTAACAGTACATCATATATAGCAGTGGTATAATCCTACTTGTTGATCTTCATATAACAACTAAATCTCAGGTTGGATATAAGTTTCAGGTTAATTAAATTGTTAGAAATATTCTACCACAGTTCTTTTCATGACAAGCCCACATCTTCAAAATGTTGGATGAACAGATGAAAAAAAACCTCAACAAGTCAACTAAACTCATAATGACTACACTTTCAAACAAGTTATTATATTCATACCAGTAGCCGATTTTAAATTTAACAAGCCAACACTGGGGCATTTGTTCCATTATTACAACACTTTCTTAGCTGTAGGGACAGTGACATTTTAGTTTTCTTTCAGCTTTGGAAGAATTTAAGTATGACTGCAAATAAATTGGAGCATGGGTCGATCATTTGAAAGAATAAAATATAATTTTTCTTTTAAGAAATAAATTTTGCAACTATTTAGTTGCCGTTATATTACATGTATATAAATTGTCAACTATATACCCCAGTCGGTGCAGAAAAGTAGGATGTTAAACCCCATTTCATTTCATTTATAACATGCTAGAAGGTACGTAATACAATAAGTATATCTTGTCAAAAACTGTTTAAATGTAACAAATGTTTTCTTTTTAGTACACTGTACCATATAATTATTTTTCTCAGAAAAATTACTAGAAAATGTCCTCAATACACATGGTAAGACTTTGGTTGCACCCCACCTGTTTTAAAAAATCCTGAACCTTGGAACGACTATTCCAGCTCAATTATTGTGTCCATTTTAATAGTTCCTTGCTTACTTCATAAGGTGTGAGACAATGACTGAATCCGTTATCATTAAATCTGTTTTCAGAATATTGATATATTTCATACAATTCATGAGGTTATGTTATCTGTAGAAATTTATTTGGCATTTAATCAAACATGCATGAAAGATTTAAAATAACCTTCACAATTAAATTAATGCGTATTTTATCTGCAAGATCAAATATGTACAACAACTTATCAGTCTTACATGGCCATAAAATAACACATTAATGAAATGTTAAATTAGCACAACAGCGAATATGTAGAAGGAAAATCAGCATAAAATTTCTGTCATTTAATTTTCAGCTGTAGTGATTTCAAGGCTTTACTTTAATAAAGAAAGACATTAATCTAGTCACAAATTTCATTTATCAGGAATGTGTTTATTAGTCTAACGTTGTTTACAGCTGGAGTTTCTAGACTACCGACCAAGGGCTAATTGTTGATGAACCACAAAGGACAATTGAAAATAAAGGTTTTTTTTAAAACTGTGGCTGTTGCAAGAGTGTTTATCACAATTCGTTAAAGTGCACATAAGATGATCGTGAGATTCTTTGGTTACGGGTAGATAATGGTTACTATATCAACATTACGGAAAGTTAACATCAATCTGATTAAAATTAAATCATCAATCTTCATTCAAAGTCGCAAATATAGACCTCCCGTAAAAACGACTTGGCCAATTATCTAAAAAAACATTTTAATCCCCTCTGACGCTAGTGACGTCACAGGGGACCGAATGCATTCGGAATGTTTATTCCTTAATTACCTATATACAGTCGGTGTGTGGATTCATTAACGCTTGACTGATTCCTTAATCCCTGACTACGGAATAATCTGTTTTACTAAATGCCATTCAAAGAACATAGAATAAATTTGTTTCGTAATTTAGGATTTGTTTTATAAAGCCGGTTGCTGTAGCCATATTCCCCACGTCTTTTTAAAAAGCAAAAGCACACCGTAAACCAAAAATGTAGCTTACATGTGACAGGGTATCGTCCAGATTTTACGAAAAAAGGAAAAAAACTAACCTTACCACCCAGAATCTAAAACACGTATCCAGTTAATAGATTGCCGTCCAGAATGTGTTAAATGCCGCCAAGATTCATGAAAAAACGCCAAGTTTGTGTGCTACCGTGTAGATAAAAAAAAACATCGTTTAGTTTGTAAATCGGTCGTCCAATTCACGACCGTTCAGTTTCTCGGGATGTTTTTAAAAATGAACACTACCATTTAGTTTTGAAAGGAGTTATTTTTTTAGACAAGGCATTTATTTTCCCGGACGTTGTCGAGAAATGAACAGTGTTTAATAACACAACGGGTTGAGATTTTACGTCAAATTACCACTTGGTCATCGTTTTATTCTTTGTTATTCATATCCCATTACTCCGTGCAGCAACAACGAATATTTTTTTAGACAAGGCATTTATTTTCCCGGACGTTGTCGAGAAATGAACAGTGTTTAATAACACAACGGGTTGAGATTTTACGTCAAATTACCACTTGGTCATCGTTTTATTCTTTGTTATTCATATCCCATTACTCCGTGCAGCAACAACGAATATTTTTCATTGGGTAGGACCATCTAAACGCGGAAAAATTTACAGTAGCTATTGGCTAACAGCATGCATGAAAATATCACACAGGATACGTATGACTGAAATGAAAGATGAAAGCGAAGATTTCCCTTTCATGTCACGTGATTCCGATAAGAATTATGCTAGGCTACTTTAAAAATTAGACATAATTCGTATCAACAAATAATAACTTATAATATAGAACATAGTTTATTAATATTACTAACGGGAGAATGCCACGTGATTGCCACTGTTGACAGACAGAATGCCAGTCAAATGTTCCACAAGCAAAGTCGTACACACGAAAATTCTGGTTAAGTCGTCCACACCCGTTGGTGAAGTCGTCCACACGACTTAGTGAAAATTCTGGATATAATAACACGTTGGTGGAGTTGTCCACACGACTTAGTAAAATTTCTGGATATAGTAATATGTTGGTGGAGTCGTCCACACGACATAGTTTAACTTCAGGACACATAATGTATTTTTAATTAGTATAGTTTTTCTGCGTGGTCACCCTTTCTCTCGGCAAATAAACAACAAAGTAAGTCATTTTATTCAATAAATAACAAATTCATAAACAAATGATTCCCATTTTAAATTATTTTTTTTTATCATGAATAGTGTGTGCTTTTTATGCAGGTTGGTTTCCCTAACAGCATTGCCCTGAATTTCATGATTCTGAGATTTGGAGATAAGCTCCGCCCCCTTAGATACTGTTTTTATGTCCCACAAGTTTGATAAGATAATTTTTTAATGCCAGTTCTCGCTGTCTATTGTCTAAAAGTTTAGAGAAAATCCTGATGGAACAAACAATTATTCGTGTAATTCTGTTATCCGTATCCACGTGAATTCCACCAAATAAGTTGAGGTGTTGAATTCCGATTCTAAAATATCTGTAATACCGTAAATTGATTATCAAAATACAACTTCACACCCGCGCACGATGTTCCTCGTGCGGCGGACATGTAACGCCCCCTGAAATTCCATTCTCACATCCCGTCCATATTTACGCTAAAAATTATATCGTATGAAGTATTTTCCCTACTAATTACTTGATTGGGACACCTACATATAATCGGGCTCTCTGATTGGTCAATCTCTTTACAGTGATTGACAGATTGGAACCATGATATTAACAGATCAAAGAATAAAATTGCACATAGCTACATTTTCGACATGTGTTATACCTCAGACACTGGCGCCTCAAATACTAGGCCAGTGTTCAAGAAAAGCATGCAGTGTCCATGTTTCATTGATTTATGATTTATTTTATAATGTATTACACAGTTTAGACCACAATGTGTTACGATTCGCATTTTGGTATTCTAAATTGATTCTTATACGGAATTCTTAAATTTGGAGAGTTCCATTTCGTGTACGGAAATTAAATCAACGATTAGTTTTTAAATTAATTACGACGCCGAAATAATATCAATCTAATTTGTCTTATCTAAAGGGGCTCCGGCGAAATAATATCAATCTAATTTGTCTTATCTAAAGGGGCTTCGACGCAATTTAGTTAATTACTGGGTAAATAAAGTATGTATTCACTAATCACTTGTCGCTTTATTTTTTTAATTATAGTGCCGAAATAATATCAATCTAATTTGTCTTATCTAAAAGGGATCCCGGATTATTTAATTATTGGGCGTTGAGTCCGTGATGTATTTTGGCGAGTGATTTAAATGGCAATATGTACTTGTAAAATAAACGATGTCTGACATGATAAACTAATTCGACTACACGTATATAATATACAGAGTAAATTGTGTACGAGTCTTATTCTCCAATAGTTGTGGAGGACATCACCAATTAGTTGTGTACGACTCTATTCAAGTATTAATTGTAAAACTTCATCTACACAGTAACACAATCTTGGCGGGTTTTTTTATGAATCCTGACGGCATTTAACACACTCTAGACGGCAATCTATTGACTGGACAAATGTATTAGATTCTGGATGGTAAAGGTAGTATCTTTCCTTTTTTCGTAATATCTGGACGATATCCGGTCCCTCATAGTTATAATTACGAGCTAAAGATTACCGACAATACACACTTGTCAGCTGGTGGTTTGTGTATACAGTGATATATTATACAGACAGTGATATATTGGATAGATAATGTGTATACTATGTGTAGCGTCTGTGACGTCATCAGCCAATCAACCGGATTAAGGTCGTTATTGAAAAATTGAAAACCGTTTTTGGCTATCGCATACTAAAACGTTAATAGCTCATTTAATTTTAATCATATTGATTTGATTTTAGCGTAAAATGGATTTAGTAATCATTGTCTATTATCCTATGCAATTAAAAAAAAATCATCTTATGTGGTCTTTAACAGAACACATAACCACCATATACACAAGCTCATCAACTGAAGTTTATATGATACTTGCATCAATAACAAATAGTTAAAGGAGAAGTTTGGCTGTTATTAAAGTTTATTCATTATCTGATATTAACCCTTTCTTAGCGTCTGCCGACATTTGTCGGGAAATTAGAATACATGGTTCAGTGACCTTGTATCACGTGAAATCTAACTCGGGAGTGTGTTACTTGTGTTAGTATTACTAGCGACCGAATATAGCCAACATCCGGGTTCTACACAGCCAAAACATCCGACTAAAATATCAACAAATACTACGCATTTCAACACGCCCTAGATTTCATTTTCAACGGCTCAGATGACGAAGATGGAGGGCCCGATAGCTTTGGCAGTGAATACGATATACCGACATATCTCCTGAAAGCTCAGAAAATGAGGCGTTTGATGACATAGCTGACAATGTTCCTGGACCGATGCAAGTTGATCAGCCGGCCTGTCGCTTCCCCCCCTACCTTCCCTGCCCCCCCCCCCCCCAAGATGAGGTTAGTTTTGGTGATGATCCAACATGTCCCATAACATATTTTATATTTCTCTTTGTTCACAATGAGATAGTTATATATTTTGTTCAAAAAACAATTTAGAAGTTTATTGATGACAAAATAAATGTTTTTTGTAAGTCTTTGTGCGAAAAAAAAAATTCTCGAAAAATCTGTCATTAATTAGTTATCACACAATTATTTTTGAAATTTAAGATGTTATCCCCCTTTTTTGGTGGTAAAATGTTGGAAACATGTTAGGCCCCATATTCTATACAATTGGCACTATATTTATATATATTTTATAGCCTACAGCACTTGATTATCTTGAAAATATGATTTTTTCAAAAAGTGGCGGCCATCTTGGATTACCTGGTTACCATGGCAACTTGGTAGAAGTAGGTCAAAACTTGCCAAGTACAACCTGAGATAGTAATAAGTAGTCCTTGAAAATTTGAAAGTTCTATATTTATTAGTTACTTAGCTGGACTAATTTTAATAATGCATACAGTATTTGGCACATTTTGCCTAAAAATATTACGCTACCTCAGGGAATATTTATGCGCTAAGGAAGGGTTAATATCCTTTTCACCGCTTTACGTCTGTCATTTACGTCAACTAGGACGTCATATAACACTATTAGTGTAAAACAGAAGATCGGTTTAGTAAATAAAGGATTTATTTACACAGGAACACATCTACATATTATTAAATCACCCGTCCAAGCCTTTCTTCTCTCCCGACTCCTCGCTTGCTTACTGTCAGTGAACTACTACTATATATACAAACGGGATACAGATAAGGCACATATAGTCATATCTGCAACTGTTTCTTTTATCTCGTCACGGCATGTGCATAAACATTTGAAGTCGAGTGAATCTGGTACACGGATCATGTATAGCTTGTAATGGACATATTGAATTAATTAGATTTAATAAGATCGTGACACAATTTTATGTAGAGGTGAAAGTCAAAATCATGTATTGTCAAAACTAGCAGAGTTTATTAAGTTCTATGCACCTAAATGATATCTCTTTGTTACAGTCATCAGGGCAACTGAGTCACTGTTTATAAACAAAATCCTAGTCCTTTTACTGATTTTATTGTTTCCATGTATTGTTAATTTTTATATCATGGTCTTTCCTTTACTGTTTTATAATTACCAGGCAACTAAACTGTATTTTTAATTCGCTCGAGCAAAGCGCTCAGGTTATGTGCTTCTAAACACTTTGTTGAATGATATAAATTTATCAAAATTCACAATAATAATATGAAGTTTTACCTATGTTTGTGGTGAAGAAAGTCATTAGATAGAAAGCTGTAATATTTGCTTATGCAGTAGAATGTGACCCTAGTTTTTTTCTTTTAAAATGAATGACAGTCACCCTGGCATGTTTTTACGTAAACTCAAAGATTTGTACAAAATAATGAATAAAATATAAGGAATCTAAAATGGCTAAGCAATCATCTTGCAAAAACTTATCAAGAGTTTTTTGTAAAGTGTAAAAAAATACTGCAGATACTGGGTTACAGATAGTTTTTATATGAAGACAATATATAAATAATTAATGTTTAAATAGATAGGCTTCTTTTCAGTTATCAATACTTGTACAACTCAAGAAATTTCACAAATATAACTAGTGGTTGCCAGGCAATACACTCCCACATTTTGCAAGAGATGGACAGAGAACAAGCAAAAAATAAAAGTGATTTTTTGTACAATCAGGTGCCATAATTCAGGAAATTATAGTCCAATATGCACGGAAATTAACACGAACCAAGATCTTTTGGTTATAAACATATACTGGTACTTCAAGTTTCATCAAGATCACATAAAAATTATCCACAACATGGTATAACATATTATTACACTTTTTGTGTATAAGTAGTAGCCATTATGTTGGGCAGTTTCGTTCCGATTTTCATGAAATTTAAACTGAATCATCTTTTGGGTGTAACCTCTAAAGTTTCCACAATCCAAATCAGCGGTTGCCAGGAAAGATACACCTACATTTTGCAAGAGATGGGTAAGAGAGAGAGAAATGGGATTTCACATCCACTCAACACAACCAGGTCATTTCGGGACTAAAAGAGATGGGTAAAGAACAAGTAACACTATTGTAGTAATAACAGAGATATCAGTTTTTGATCAGGAAATTATGATCTGAAATGCGTGAGTTCCTGGTACCGTTCCTGGCACGTTTAAAATTTGTAATGTAAACAGGGTTATAATCCATGAAGTTACAGTCTGATATATTTCAAGTTTCGTTAAATTCAGATTAGAAATCGTGACTTGTAGAGTGTTCACAAATAAATTGTGGACGGACGGACAGGAACGATGGCAATATACGTCCACATGAAAATCTATTGATTGTTGGCAAGAATTTGACGGCAGGGTCAATAACTGCACAATAAATCAGTGTGACATTGAATTTCGCTAGTGTTTACACTATTTTGGTTTCATTAATCACATAATCTGCAGAACAAATTAAATTTGTGGACGATATCCATAGCTTACTGAAGCAATAGTTTGGGATTTAAAATGTTGAAGGCCCATGAAGATAACCTTGAGGGTAAAAGACAACCAACCAAGTTTCTCCATTCCCATGGTTGGAAAACAAAAGTCAGCTTAAATATGATTTCTTCCATGGTGTACTTGAAGAAGAAAGTACATTTGTAAAAATTGTTAATTAAATGGACTTATTCTCCTTGTATCCCAACAATTCTTCATGCTTAAGGGTAAAATACCATGAACGAAGACAAACCATCCATCAGTAAAATCTGATAGGCAGCTTGGAACTGAATTACAACTTGTCAAAGAAAACTGTCATTAACTTGAAACAGGATTCATCAATGTCATTCTTTCAAAATCAATTCTTGCTATGTTTGAGGAAGCATTTGTTATCTTCAAGGGTATACACTTTTGAAACATTTATTAAAATATATATATCAACACCGACATTTTCTATGAAAGACAAACATCTTAACTCACACCATATTTCAAGATAAGTTGCCAGGCAACAAATCATATGACCATCACATTTTAAATTTTGTGTTTAAATCAGTTTAACCCTTCCTTAGCGCATAAATATTCACTGAGGTAGCGCAATATTTTTAGGCAAAATGTGCCAAATACTGTATGCATTATTAAAATTAGTCCAGCTAAGTAACTAATGAATATAGAACTTTCAAATTTTCAAGGACTACTTATTACTATCTCAGGTTGTACTTGGCAAGTTTTGACCTACTTCTACCAAGTTGCCATGGTAACCAGGTAATCCAAGATGGCCGCCACTTTTTTAAAAAATCGTATTTTCAAGACAATCAAGTGCTGTAGGCTATAAAATATATATAAAAATAGTGCCAAGTGTATAGAATATGGGGCCTAACATGTTTCCAATATTTTACCACCAAAAAAGAGGGATAACATCTAAAATTTGAAAAGAAATTGTGTGATAACTAATTAGAGACAGATTTTTCGAGAATTTTTTTTTTCGCACAAAGACTTACAAAAAAAACATTTATTTTGTCATCAATAAACTTCTTAATTGTTTTTTGAACAAAATATATAACTATCTCATTGTGAACAAAGAGAAATATAAAATATGTTATGGGACATGTCGGATCATCGCCAAAACTAACCTCATCTGGGGGGGGGGCAGCGAAGGTAGGCGGTGAAGCACGAAGGTCGGCTGATCAACTTGCATCGGTCCAGGAACATTGTCAGCTATGTCATCAAATGCCTCATGTTCTGAGCTTTCAGGAGATATGTCGTTTGTCGGTATATCGTATTCACTGCCAAAGCTATCGGGCCCTCCATCTTCGTCATCTGAGCTGTTGAAAATGAAATCTAGGGCGTGTTGAAATGCGTAGTATTTGTTGATATTTTAGTCGGATGTTTTGGTTGTGTATGACCCGGATGTTGGCTATATTCGGTCGCTAGTAATACTAACACTAGTTACACACTCCCGAGTTAGATTTCACGTGATACAAGGTCACTGAACCATGCATTCTAATTTCCCGACATTTGTCGGCAGACGCTACCAGCGGTCAAAAACGTTGCCGACAAATGTCGGCAGACGCTAAGGAAGGGTTAAGGGGAAAAAGAACAGACAGGCCAGTAGATCTGTTTAAAATAACTTATATCCCATCATGTATCAAGTATCAAGAAGATTGTCAGATTTTATGTAAATAGTAATAAAGATGTAGTATTTGTTGATAAGATTGTAGATTATGTGAATTTGTTCAAATTTGATACCTTCACTCTGTGCGAAGAAGTGATGGCATTTCGCAATTATGTTCAACTATCTGATTTATGTGATGTATCTATTAAGCATTGAGATTGTTTTACGATGTAATGCGTATAATAAGAAATAAATATTATCATTATTTCGTTTGTTGAATTTGCCCTCACTCACAAAATGACGACTACCTTCTTGAATATTTAGAAAGTTGTTTCACATTAATATAAAATGATCCTTGTAGGATTTGAAATTTGGATTTGTCAACTTTATGACCAACTTTATTTGTTTCAATAACACCTTTTTATATCTTTTTGAAGATCACCTCCAAATTTTTTGAATTTCTGAAAATCTTGTACCAATTTTCCTGTTGATATTGTTTATAGGTCCCCATATTGTGTTATCTAAAAATTTACTTGTCGTCTATTTTCCCATCTCTTTATTTTCATCAACATTTGACACGACTTGACGACTTCAAATTCCTGGTCTAATTTATCACCCAAAGCATAACTATAGATTTACCATTATTATCATCAGATTGTTTGATTATTGATAGTTTGTGATTTGACAGTTGTCAATGGCACTAAGTTTGGATTTCTATGCTGAATCAGATGCTTTTAATTTAAAAAGTTGACTTGCATCATCATCACTCTCAGTTATATATATCATCATTGGTTGAATTTTTATTTTTGGGGGTTTTCTCAAGTTTCTTTCTTTGCTTTTCAGTTTGTTTGGGGTATCTTTCTCTTCATCTAGTTACTAAGTTTGTTTCTGGGATAAATTGATAATCACAGTAGCTCCAGTTTTTTATGTTCAGGGATTTCTGACATTCATAGGTTCCTTGTTAGATCTGCAGGTCCCTTTTCAGCAATAGCTCCTCGTGGGTTTCTCATGGTTTTAAAACATATGGTCATTTGATGCTTACTTTTCTTGCTTCATTTTGCATATTTCAAACATTTGTACCACTTGAGGAATCAATGGCCCCAGCATGTAAAAAAAAAAAACAATCCCAGTTAACATGGTCTCAAATGCAATCATTTTATTTCTCTGCAGTATTTGGTTGAAGTGAATGAGGTGACCTATTGCCCACAATTTTTGAAACATTTGGTCTGCAAATAGCTGTTACAGGACTCGTCTGAGATAAACCTTTAAAAAGCTCAAGCTCAAACTCCAATCCAGACAAATGTTGATAATATATAAATTAAGATAGATAGTGGAATGAATATGAGATATGGATACTTTCAGGGTTTTTTTAATTTCATTAGTGGACAGTATAGACTGTCTATCAATTTAAAATAGATTATTTGCCATCTAAATAAGATAGATCAACACTGTTTTCCTATCAAATTATGTTTCCAGTAGACTTTAATAATGGTATGTATATACAAATTTGTCTAAATGTCTCCTTATCACTGCAATACAGACCATGCTCAAGATCTGAAAACATATGCTCATTACTCAGGAGGTTAAGAGTATAATAAATACACTTACCGGTATAAACTGGTGTATTTGCTAGATACATACATACACACTATCAAAATGTGCAAAGTGCTGCAAGGTCATTAGGCTACTAATACTGTAACTGAAAAATGGACAGTCTTAAGACAATGATGTAATTGTTTACAAGCAAAAATAATAATAATAATAATAAGACATTTATATATCGCCTAATCGTCCTAAGATTGCTCTAAGCGCTTTACAATCATGATATCATATTGCCCGACATATGTCAAATTATAATACATATATTACTGATACGCTTGGTTGTATAGATGAGTTTTTAAATTGGTTTTAAAAATGTCTACTGTCTTGCTTGATCTAATGGTTCTGGTAGTGCATTCCATAATCTTGTTGCAACCGGCAAAAGACAGTCTAAACACTTTTTAAGTAGTTGAGTAGGTAATGAGGTCTAACGAACAGCTCTTTGAGTTTCCATCAAGAATCAACTTCCGTAGATCTTCACCACTAATTTGATCAAATGACTGTAACTCGTTGATGTCGTTCGCATATGAAATGTGTTTGAACAACGGGTCAAGAAATTCATTTGTTATATTCTTGTTATTATAATGCCCAGTGCCATGTTTATGTGGTAAGAAGTCACAGTTGAACATGTACAACTATTTGCACAGATCACAATTCATTTATGGGAGGTCATAGCACTTCCATATAGCTGCCGTCACCCCTGTCTGACATCCTACAGACAAGCTTTATTTTACAATCTTTTTAAAATTCAAAAATGTGTTGCCTGTCTAGAGACCTACCTTTAGTTGTGTGTTTGGCCTATGGTTAGTAACAGTATAGGAGATAAACATACTTCATGATCCAAGATTAAAATTCTACAGTAAAAAGACATTTGTGGTTCCCCCATTTTTTGAAATTAATCAACAGTTGATTTTTGGGGAAAGATAAGATATCAAAGTTTTGCTTTTACTTTGCAAATGCATAAGATATTTACATTTGAGGCCTATCTTTACATGTGCAGTTGTTTTGTTGGACATATCTACATTTGTAGGGGGAATTTTTTTTTTTACATTTGTGGGGGATTTATGTTTACATTTTGAGGACTCTACAAACGGTTTACAGCTGAGCACCATATTCATGTATTTACTTGACGAAGGAAACCTGAAGGTGTTTTGTTGTCATAAGAATACAAATGCACTAAATATTTAGTCAATAATATTTAAGATTTCCAATCAAACATTATTAAGATAATTGAATATAACCTAATGATTTTAAGAATATGAAAAACCCCATCTGGTCTGTGTTTATTCTGTTGTTATTGTTGCTACAAGCGAATGAATTAACCCTTCTGCTGTTACTTCTTTAAGTTCTATTACGAAATGGAACATTTCCAACAAAATGTAAAACACAATATTGATTTGTTATATCCCTTATGAATTCTTTGAAAATTCCATATGGTTAAATATCTTGAGATTACTAAACAAGATCAATAATATAATTCTTATTTCTTTCTCAAGGTCAAAAATAACCTTAGTTGACAGGCAACAAACCATACACCCAACAGTCAGGAGACTAAAGTTTTAAAAGATAAATATAACTAGAATGATAATTCTACAAAACACATTCAAACTTTATCATCTGTTCTTTTTTCTATACTAATGAAAAATGCCCCTGAATTTTAAACAGTTTTATCAAGACTGTATACTGCAAGTTTTCAAATGTACAAATAAATAAATGAGATGACCCTGATATGTTGCATTGGAAAATTTTGAATAATGATATAATTATTTCTAAATGGTCAGATTAATAAATACTATATTGTGTAGAGAGATTGATTTAGTGAGACTATTATAATGTCTACATTAACAATGGATATAATTTTTTATTTTTTTAAATTTACTGTAAATGAAAAAAGTAAAATTATATAATTTTAAAAAGACACTTACAGAACGGCTTTATCAACTGTCTGAGATACTGCCAACTGTACTGGTAAATGAATTCAAATTAGTTTCAACCTTTTAATAATGACTATATTCTTACTTTTTATTAAACATTTGAGATTTTATGTATGAATTGAATAATTAAATGAGCAATGATGTTGAACACAAAAACTTAAAATATAAAAATCCACCCAAATTAATCAATCTTATGTAGAATTATACAGAAGAGCTGCAGGGAACAAATGATCCTCAACCTATTGAATATTACTCAAAGACTTATTGAAAGGCAGAGAGAAAAACTACCAACGTTTTCAAGTACATGTGGTCTTTAAGATAAAGTATACAATTAGGTTTGATTCACAAGAATTCCTACTCTATAGGGGTTTGTGTAGAAGAGCACTAGTTTGGTGGTCAATATGAGCACCGGTCTTACTCATTTCAATTTTATAACCATTTAATCTTTCTGATGCTTGCCAGACAATATGGCTTCCCTTTAATTATACACCAATTAAACGATAAGATACAGAAAGATGGCCGTCATAAACCTCAATGGATTTGTAGAGAAATGGAGATTAAAGACATTAAAGGTTAAAAGTTTTTGGTTTGCTCTGAATGATCAAATGGGGAAATCAAGTAATTTCTAACAAGTTAAAGAACTAGTAAAATTTAAAATTGTGTCTTTATCAGGATGAAGTACATGTATTGTACTGTTAAGACTTAATGTCTTATATACTTGTTCTTCAGTAAACTTTTTTCTTTTAAAGGCCATACTCTGGCAGTAATAATTGGAAATTCTGAATAGACTTATGTTTTTCATGGCCTTCAACATTGTGCATAATCGGATCAGAAGATAACTTTAGCCTCTTGAGCGTCCACAAAGTGATCAAGGCCAATAACTCTGGGATAAGAAATCATAAGTTATTGGAAATCACTGACATAGGCTTCTTCTCCTAATGACCTTAGGCACTGTTTGTAAATCTAAAATTAATCAGACGATAACTTCAAATTTATCCTTTAGAGGATCCATGATCTAGGGCTGTAACCGTAAACATTGTCTATAAATTTAAAGCCAATAAGATGATAAGTTTAACCTCCAGACAATCCACATATAATTGTGGGCTTACTGACAGATGTGGGAGACAACCATATACAACAATATTTTGTGAGCGTATAAATTGCATTTAGATCATATCATTGGAAGTTTTTTTGAGATTAGTTGAATTTGTTGGGATTGTCCGAATGGTCATGCGGTTGATTTCTATTGAATAAATGCATTATATTATTATCACTTTAGTTATCAAAATTTTGTGCTCTCTTTTTTGAAAAGGAAGTATTTGAAAAGAAGGAATCACACATTAATTAATTAAATAATATCTGCTCTTCAACCAAGCCTTTAGACACACTCTACATTTCAGTTTATGTTATTTCTGTCAACTGATGGTAAGACAGAAACCTAATGAACTTCATTTTCTCTTTAAAATCCTCCACACAATCTACAGTTTGATGAGTTTGGGAAACGCTTTTCAATACTTCAAAGTACATGAACATAGTGACATATTGTAAGATTTGGTGACTTACTATCTTGAACCACCAAACACACAATTAGACGAGCTGTAGTAGCGACGTGTTGATAGTTTGGTAGCTGTATAATAAGAGAAGTTTAACATGCAGTTACGTCATACTAATCACGTGACCTGTATAGAACGCAGCATTTACAACATTCCTCCCCGTTTTGTTGGCACTTGGTCACGTGTAAGGGTATAGGGAGGAATCATACAGGGACCAAACATCTTCTTAAAATCAGTATATAAAATATTCCATGAACAGTATATACACCATAAAATCTCCATTAAAACTAAACGCTAGCTTTAGGGTAAGACCTCCAATAAAACGGTACACTTATTTACACATTAAAATCATTATCTACACATTAAAATCAGTCGATGAATCAGCTGGAACCAATTTTCATCAACTGCCAGACTGGTATCTTTTTGGATCATATTGGGGGATCTTTAAGGTGCTCTGGCAAGTCCTTCTTGTCCTCATCCTCTGTCTCCAGGGAAGCAACCCTGACACCACTTCTTGTTCCGCCAACTCAGGGTATGCAAGGTGACAACATGTTCTTGAGTCATTTGCAATACGCATAATGTCAGATTTGCCTCGGCCAATGAAAGCTGCCAATTGTACTCCAGGATGATTAAGAACTGGCTCCAGCATATACTCTTCGAGCTCTTGGAATGGCCGTTCAAAGTTAACATCCACTAACAGTATAGAAATCTTGGTTTTGGAGGAGGACATGCATTTCATAGTAGCAGTTAGAACATCTTCTCCGACCAAAATAGTGTAATTTATCAGCTTGACCACACCGTTATACTTTTATGAGAAGTCAAGACAAAGAATCACCTCATCAGACATGAGAGCAACACAAACATTCAATATGAATGAAGAACTTCCATACAGCTCTAAGTAACCAAAAATCAGCTCGGAACCGATTCCCTTCAGTCGTACGGCTTTGCCTAGCAGCACCTTCTCCACCCCATTCAAAAAGGAAGTCGATACAAGAGGCAGGGTCGCGACTGTGTTAATCACAGCATCAACTTGCCTTTGAAACAGGTGGACGGGTAACACCAAACTTTCCCCGAAAGAGCCCCTCCGAACATCGTCATCATAAATTGGGCATTCTAATCTTACGACTGGCTTGGCGCCCTCACAGCCAGTCGCTTGTAGTTTAAAGGATTATACTTGGAATCTGATGAGGATTGAGCTTGCAGTGGACCTTGATTGCTAGAGGAGAAATGATGCTGTTGATCAGTGGCACTACCCAGAAAATCCCGAGGATTCCATGACAACTTGCAAGAATGAGAATTGAATTCATTCCACGGCTGTGACCAGAAAGACTCACCAGACTGGTTAGACACCATCGCAGCCAGTCGTCTGTAGTCTAAAGTACTGTAGCTGCCATATGGCCTATCTCCAGAAATGGATGTTGGTTGTGTACATTGATCACGATTGTTGCAGGATGAAAATCTCTGTTGATTAGCGACGACAGCACTTGGTGAACCACAAGGATTCCAAAGCCGCTTCTGTGAAGCAGAGGGGGGACTAGACCAATATGATGATCTGGACAACTGGCCAGGAGAGTGATCAAATGTGTTGCATTGTGATCATCCAGAGAGCTGAATCTAGAAAAGGGATGTTGGAGGGTAAGTGTATTCTGTTGAATGAACCGCGTGTCATGACGCAGCATACTGTGTTGGGTATCAAACGTTGCCGGCATGTCCGCAACACTACAAACTTCAAAGGTTGGTACTGTTTTTATCTGTATCGGGACAAGTTTAACACTGGAAGCTGATAGGGGTGGTGTACTGTGATCATAAGTTGTGAAGGATGAAAATCGTGGTTGTGCAGTAGTATCATCTATAGAATCACGAGAATTCCAGAGAGGTTTGCGGGACGGAAATTTGGGACCAGACCTGGACGGTGAAAGACTGGCCGGTAAAGCGGTCAAACTTTCTACATGGTCGCTGAGATGGGTGAAGATAAGGATTAGGGAATGGAGACCAGCTGCAACCCGAAGAATAGCGACCACCTGAATTCTGATATCCCAAATTCGGCAGTGTACAGCTGAATCTAGAGAAAGGACGTTGAGATGCAAGTAGCCTGTGTTGGGTGAACCGCGTATCATAACGCAGCATTCTAGTGTCGGACATCGCATCCCTAAACCAAGCCACATCCTTCCGCAGTTGTGGAATCGGAGTTCGAGCTTCAACTGGTCTTTCAGTAACGCCACAAACTTCATTTGTTGATGCCGTCTGTATCTGAAAGGAATCGTGACGCTGTTGCATGGTAACAGATTTAACTCCAAATGTTGCCTTTGAATTGGACAGAGATCCCTTAACATAGGTGGCAGTCCGATGCAAGGTGGAAAGGGATTTCTCCATTGGTAGTCGAGTAGGCTCCTTTCCTCTATTATCCCACAAAAAGGCTTCTGTTGCGATCTGGTCAATGGTCTCCTGATTAGTGATGGAGAATCTATCTAAACCCCGGAAACGCACACTCTGGGCAAAATCCCCCAAAGATTCTAGCTCTGGTGAACCTGGGCTTTGACCCCCTTTCAGATAATGATTATCCTCATCATGAACAGACATGCCATCGTCGAAAATGGTCTTAGTTTCCACCTCAAATGACGAAGAAGAAGTAGAGCTTTCGCGACCGGAACTCTTCAACCTGTCTATGAACGCAGTAGGGCGAACATACGGCCCTGATTGAGAATTGGTGAAATATCTCACCTCAAATCCTGGCTTAGAAACTGGTGGTTGCTGGCAATCAATATCTGACACCAATACATTGGAAGCAAGGGCAAAGGGAGGCCTTTCCTGTTGACATGTAGAAGTCATTGAATTTTTATTATAATCAGGAATCGTAGTATGATAGTCATCAGCAAGGACCGAAGACTGAACATTACTCCTAAAGCAGCGTTTCTCAACCTGGGGTGAATTCACCCCCAAGGGGGGAATGGCTTGCGTCCAGGGGGTGAATGACCACACTCCCAGTGTAACTTCAAAAATGGTCATATGTGACAATCACCAGGAGCAAATTTCGCACTGAACTGGAAACAACTATTTTCATTAAAATATAAATTTGGTGTTCATTGAATCTTAACTTCGATCTGTATTCATTCCATATTCAATATTGTTTTGTTAATGTGGTCAGGGGGTGCAGGCCCGTGCAAGGATCCGTGGTTCATGTCGGATGGCTTCTATAGAAAAGCGCCATTTTCAAGTTCCTCTGAAACGCCTAGAAGAGGACCTGAAATGGCTGGAAAACACGTTTGCAGACTCCAATTTCTAAAAATTTCCTGGGGGAGACCCGACCCAAACCCTCCTCGGTGGACGACGGTCAGTAACCTCCTCAAAACTCGGGGGGGGGGGGGGGTAAATGGGTCGGTTGGGAATTAATTTAGGGGTGAACGGTGAGAAAAGGTTGAGAAACGCTGTCCTAAAGGGATCGGATAAAGATTTTCCATCCTTGCTGATCACATGGTCAGCAGTTTCACTGGAATGTGGTGGTTTAACTGGGTCAGATAAGGCAGGAATGGGAGTTGTCGTCATTGATTCGGACATGGGCAAGTGTAACCCAAAGCCCTCTAACACAGAATTAACCTTACACACAAGATTTGTCATTGCTTCACAGTGAAACGCGAACTGTGCATCATACCTCCTAGTGAACTGATCATAAAGCTTTACCTGCCTTGCTTCAAATTGTGCTAGAGTTACTGTCTGCGGTGTATCTACTTTTCCGCCATCAAAGACGGTGCCAAAGGTAACACGACCCTCGTCAATCCATTTGTGCCAAATATCAGGTTGCAACCCGGTGACCTCAGTTGCATCTGCCATCGTTATTACCCCCAATACTTCTCTCTCTTCAATGATTCTTTCTGCCTCCTCTTTTCCAATCTTCTCCAGACACATTAAAGATAACCAATCAGCGGTCTGCATGTCTATAGGTGCCATTCTCTTCAATGAAAATTGACAAAAGATAATTGAGAGAATACAACAGGTGATCTTTATTGTGAATTGTGACCAATTGGCTGTAAGTCAATATTCAAAAGATAATTTTGTCAGTGATTATCTTCCATACAGAGAGTAAAATTGACTAATTATGCACCTATATCAATAATGAGTGCAACAGGGACCGTAACTGATATAACTTGAAGAACCGACTTGAAAAAGTCAGCAAAAATATTAATTTATTATTCAGATGGGAATTGAGTAAGTTTTCACTCAGTGTACACCAGCACAATTCGTGAAAATTATCGGGAATAAATAAATTGACTTGATTAAATAGAAGTTGTAATTTTTTGGCAGCTATAACCGCCTATAATAACGTGTAACTAACGCGGTCGTCAATGAAAACAACTCACGTGACCACTTTTCTTCGTTTACGTGAAACAAAGAATAAATAATCTGTATCAATGGATTTATGCTGTAATCTTTATTATTGTTGTATAAATGTCGTATATTTACTCTTCTCTCTCCTTTCTTCTTGTGGGCACTTGTAGGACCTTCAGAAGAAATATCTGAAAGCTATGATGACCTAGTTTTCAAGCGTGAAATTTACAACACACCTGATTGACTCGACCTACTTTAAATTACTAAATCAGCACTTTCTTCAGTCGATAAACAATAAACCAATATTCAATCGTAGTCGTAGACGAGTGAATTTACGAGCGACGCCACTGTAAGATTTGGTGACTTACTATCTTGAACCACCAAACACATGTGATAGTGTGGAATTTTAGTGTTTTAATTATATAATAGGTTTTAGTCTACACTGCACTTCACATATAGCAGCTTAATAAACAATAACAAACTTTCACTTTATCTGATCTTTGAACCTTTGTATTCATAGTCACTGTATGTTCACCTCCTGGACAAGCCTTTGTAATAACATCATTGACTATCATCTCATCATCTCCTTGGATACTTTTTCCAAACAAACCTAACTTCCTGGGTTACAGTGGTAACAATCTATTCAGTTTTACTTTGGTCTTTGAGTGTGATATACCTATAAGATTAACTTCTAATCTTAAACTTGTATTTGGCGCTCGAAGTGTAGAAGTTTTCAGTTACTGAAGGTACTTTTTGGTCAATGCTTCATTGAACTAATTCAGGTATGTGTATTTCAGTATTATTGGTATTGTCTGGGGATGTGGTGAATGCAAGATGTGTAAATTGGTTATTTCATATATTATTCTTTACATACACAGTAAAATACATTTATAAATACTTTACAGCTCTTAAGCAATAAGAATTATCATTTAGTAATTACGTTTAGTTTAGGTATAGTTTTAGCTTTTTAATAATCAAAGAATCGTTTATTTATATAGGTTATTTTCTAGCTGTTTATGGTAGTGTTGTTTAAACACAGGAATCTTTAAAACCCCTTTCAGGGTATGTTATTTTATATAAGTATTATATACTAATTAGAGATACATTATAGGAATTAGTACTGTCTGTAAAGATATGAGTATAGAATTTGATATTATATAATATAATAATATAATACAGTGTAATGGTTGATGTATTTTAAAATGTATTATATGTATTATAAACTAAATGTCATTTATATTAATTCTATGTATATATATATTTTTACAGGGTTTTTTTAATAAAGATTTAAACCGACTAGTCTTCTAGTTTTACTAGACCCGGTTACACACACAATTAGACGAGCTGTAGTAGCGACGTGTTGATAGTTTGGTAGCTGTATAATAAGAGAAGTTTAACATGCAGTTACGTCATACTAATCACGTGACCTGTATAGAACGCAGCATTTACAACAATATCATTGTGGCAATATAATTAACAAGCCAATTTAAAAAAAATTGACAACAAATACTCTGGATTTATCTTTTTACAAAGCATCGACCAATCAAATTGATTACCACTCGGCTTCACATGAGCAGAAAATAACCACTATCAAACTTAAGTTTCTTAAAGTTGGGGGACAATAACATAACTATATTCTGAACCTGTGAACTTGGCACTTTCCCATACAATGTGGTTGTATTTGTAACATCACTTCTATAAGTCAAAGTCATTGTATTATTATCAATTTATCTATTGGGTTTACTCCAAGTTACATGCACATATATTACGTGTAGGCATTTTCCCTGTTGGTGGCAAAATTGAGTTCTTGATTAGTACAAGGACAAGAATACTTAACCCTGCGTAAAGTTATGTCTTTAATTTATGAAGACGGGTATGCTTCATGATATGGGACTCAGGACAATAACCCCCATCTGAAATTAATGTTTAAGTCAGAATTCCAATAGGTTCCCCATTCTGACAATCCTAAGCCAGTCTGAAAAAAATATCTCATAAACTATGCCCTCCGGGGGCAATAACTCTTTCCGGTGTGACTCAAATTCAATTGGCTCCCTCCTTACTACTAGCCTAACAATCTAAACACTTTGACCTCAAAATTGTTTATATGAATTGCCAAAAATGGATCTAACAAATAGATGGATAGACAGGAGTGACAACATTATTCTTCCCCACTTCTGCATTATATGTGGTCTTATCAAAACAGGGTATATAATTCAAGCTTTTTTAGTAAAGCCAGCACAATAATAATAAGGATTCATTTACAAATATATTCAAGAACATCACTTTCAGCCAAAGAAAATAAGCTATTGTGAAGTAAGGTAAGTCAACACGCTATTTCGATTACTTGCGATATGACCCAAATGATGTCAGACCTAAACCATTCCTGAAAATGTTAATACAATTTTTCAAAAAATGTACTCTGTGGTAGTCGATGAGTCGTCTAACAATATACATATTCAAATTACACTAACAATCAACATTGTAAATCTCTGTTTAGCGGTAGTGGAAAATGCTCTATCAAGACATTCACCCAGGCCTGGCAGAGTGGGGTGGGGCTAGGGAGGGTTTTAGCCACCATCCACCCAATAATTTGGCCTAAGGTCCACCTTTCTCCAGGATTTTTCAACTAAGTAATTGGAAACCCCTCCCCCAGAAAATTTTGAAAATTTGACTGTCACAAACGCATTTTCCACCCACTTGGAGCTGCAATCAACGTCGCTCCCGTGTCATTTCGGCAGCGCTATTTCTCATTTTGATGTTAAGCACACCAAAATGAGAAACTCCTTATCCTCTAAACTAGAACTACTCTGAAACGCCATAAGGCCCCCAAGGACCGACAAGGCCCTGTCAAGTGTGAATATGGGAAACCAAAACGAACCCTTTAATGTAATGTGTTGGGTCAGACGCCGACTCAGAAAGGAGGGGCCCTTCGCCTACGGGGGCGGCACCCAGGTCTGGGGTCCTCCCTTTGAAAATTTTGAAAAATAACGCTACAGGGAACACAGATATCACCTGAGTGGCAATTTTGTATTTTGAGAGGCATTTGCTACTGGTGCCCGCATCTTGTATCCACGCCTGTGGTGACGCCCGACAGCCTCCACATAAGAGATCAGGTGTAGGCGCCATTAAAACCGACCGACTCATCAACGCCTTAAGAGCATCACTGCGTGATCAAAATCAAATGTATTTTTTTTTAAAATTGAAAAGTTGTCAATTTTTTTGAGGGGGCGCCATTTCTTGGGTCTTTTTTATTTCTCTGGGGGTGCAATGTACCCCCTGCACCCCCGCTAGATACGGACGGCCCTGGTCTGGGGGTGTATTCCCCCCTGGAAATTTTCAGAAATTGGAGGCCGGAAACGTGATTTCCTGGCAGTTCAAGCACTTGTGTGGAGCCAGTTAGAAATACCTTCCCCCCCCCCCAAAAAAAAAAAAAATTCTGCCATAAAATTAGCGCATTCTGGCTTTATTTCAGTGGACCAATCCATACGAGTGCTATGAAATGATGGCATTTCTAGGGGAGGGGTTGGACAAAACTGAGATTTTTGTGTGGGGCCCTCTAATGTTGGGGGCCTGGGGCCAGTGCCCCATGGTCCTGATTCGATGTAATCATAACATTTTTAAAGTAATGGCCATGTAAATGTACTTAATTACATTCCAAAAATCATTTCATTTTAAGGAACAAATCAGATCTAAATGCAATAAATATCACAAGCTAGCAATCGACATCAAAAGTTTATAATGGTCTGGATACATTAAATAATGTCTAATTAATGATTTAGATAACATTTAAGGCCTAAAGAAAGACCTACAATAGGCAGATTTAGCTCTTGCATAATGTATGTTTAGAAAGGATATAAAATTTCGCTTCATTACTGAGTAATTTTATTAGCCTGAAATCACTCCGACAATCTAGACCCAATGGAGCTTCCGAGGCCTCACTTTAAGTCCTAGCATGGTAGACCCCCTCAATCAAAAATTGTTTCCGTCCACCTACACCATGTTTGAACATTTTAGCTAAATTAAGAGGCAGAGTTATTGTGTCCCCCAAAAATTAAGGACAGACAACCCTATTTTCTTCATCATTCTCCTTAATAATCTTAGCGTTTGAGGTATTCACATTAAAAATAATGACAGATCATAATTAATGACACTGGAGAAGTGGTCAAATTCAAATTCATTTATAACTACATAATAAATGAAGCTATATTCTTATAAATTAAGAATTCTTAAATATCAAATCTAATTATTCAGTTTGTCAGGGTTGGTCACATTGCCCAAATTATATGAGTAAAGGCATAAGAAAGCATCTGTCAATCATGATTATACATCCATGAATGTGCTGACATTCCTCCTGCCTTAAACAAATACACAGATAGCTTGATAACAGTTGGTGCTAGTTAATAAAAAATGATACAATACTGTAACATTTCTAGAATAAATGTGGAGGGATAAATAAAATCAGATAATAGTATCCAAAGGTTAATCATTAACTGATCTGTTTCTATAAATGAACATTGCATTATTCTTTCATGAACCATCTATTGGCTATGATGTTTACTTATACAGGTAATATACAGATATTTAACCCTTGGCATACCAGTTCACACTTAATTAGATACTACGTTATGTAACTGTGTTACCAGGTTGTGAAAGGGTACAATTTATCTCCATTTTTATTTCATCCATTATAATAATAAGACATTCATTTATAATTGCAATAATCCTTAATTGTCAATTTGTGGACACGGACATCCTTGGTATAACCAGTGGCATCGTTCCATTGTACTCCACAAAGCCCTGGGTTCATTCACAGGGTTTTCACAAATTTAATTTATCTGGGCTTGATTGTAGGTTGATTCTATGGCCAATCAAAAGCAGTTTACATACCAGTTTACGATTCTTTGTTTACATTGACCACAAAAACCTTAGTTGCAATAAAATGCATTTACTTACCTTCCCCTACTCAATTGGGCAATTAAAATAGTACAAGTATCAAGGGCGGATAATTTGCTTCCTCTATGAATGGACCAAGGGTTTAGTGGAGTAGAACTGAGCGATACCATTGGGGATAACAAGGATGAGACACAGACAGACCTTAGGTCGGGGCGGGGTTAAAGGGAAGGCGAACTGTAGTATTAAAGAAGACCCAAAATTAGTTCTAAAAAATAAAATTGTACCACAAATAATTCTATCTATCTACCATACTGACATAGAAATAGCATCAGTGTGGGTGTGATGGACAATGACTGGAATATGCCCCCTTTTAACTATTGATGAAAAGACCCCAGTGAAATTTTCAGCCAGGGGGTAGGTAATGGGCAATGACAATATAGCAAACATCCACATTTATTTTAAGAAACAGTATTTTGTCCACTGCACGAAAGTATTTTATGCACTGGATAAATTTGAGAATACCCCTGTTTCGTTTTCCTATTTTATGCACTGTAAAGGATTGGGAAACAAACGAAGGTTTACATTAACCCTCAACAATATTTATGTTGGTCTATGAACACAATCTACTTTCAGCAGCTATACAATAAATACTTTAACACTATATCAATGGTTTCCCCACACAGTCCGCATGGCATCATCATATGCAAGATAATCTATTAACTGGTCCACCTGTTGTGAAATTAATATCACCCATAATATTACTAAACCTCACCTGTCTAAGATACAAATATGTAAATATGATATGCACAAATTTCCATCCAACATATAGATATATGAATGTTGTATTGTTCAAAGATACAGCTCTGACAGATCGATTACATACAAATCAAATTTGGCTCACAACAGTTATGTGAATATAAACACACTTAAAATCCCTTTGCAGTTTACAGATTTAGAATAGCATCATTAACATTCCAATGTACTGACACTTACCATGTTTTCAAGACAATATATTTATTGGGCTAATCTTAACTCTTTCAAATCTGTTTTGTGTAATCTATAATCTTAAAGGAGCCAAGTTTCAGAAAGTTGCAAGGAAGTAGGATAATCAGTTAAAATTTCCTTAGAGTATATCTGAGCAGATTTAATAAAAATTCATACTTTCATTCTGCAACCAAAACACAGTGGTGTCGTTTAAGGCGAAAAAACTTTAATTTCAAACCAAACAAGATCAAGCCATTCCTTGAAGCTGAATTACAAAAGAATCCCTTCAAAGTTTAAACTCAGATGAGAGAATTTGTAGGTCTTCCTAAATCATAAGAAACTATTTAAATATCTTGCCACCAACTATAACAGGAAGATCAAAAAGTTTTATAGTGAACCATACACATTATCAGTTTTAATTTCATCTTATTGAGCCCTCAAGTCAAAAGAACTCAGTTCTCAATGAATGTAGGTTTTATTTATTTACTGGATGGATTCAATATTACATTTACAGATTTCATCATTGAAGTTAGAGGAAGATAAATGAAGAAAGGGAAATATGAGATTATCAAGCACTTCTTATCAAACACAAAACAAGCATTACCAGAGTATAATGGGATGGAAATTGACCTGTCAATTTATCAGTAATGGATCAACTGATTAAATTTGGCAACAAAGGAATCTAATGAACAATTCACTTTCATATCAGTTTTTTTATGCCTATCTAACTAACTTTACTATGATGTACTTTCATCGTGCATTATTAATGTAAGTTAGCCATAGTTGGCCTAAACATTTAAGTTGTATATTACTACTAAACTTGATACTGCACTCAAGAATAAATAAGGGAAAATTGAACATACAAGGTCTGAATTTTAATAGCGGTCTTCTTTATGCTTATGACATACTACATTTGTGGAACTTGCCTTACTTGAAAATTGAATGTCATCAAACTTATTTATTTTAATTTTATGCTTTGGAAAAGTATCTGAATCAGAGGTGCCTACATGTAACAAATAAAACAAATATTATCTGGTGGCAGAGTCAGGGCTCAATAAAAGTTGAATGTGTCTGCAGGGTCATACTCAATTGCCAGGTATATAGTATGATTGTTGGGGGGGGGGGGGTCTTACAAATAATAGAAGTTAAAAATAATTTTTAGTACCTTTTTATTATGGATTCTAAATTGTATTTATGTATTAAAATTAACTTCCAGTATAATTCGCATACTAACAAGAGTTGTTTCCCTTGACGATGACAAGATATTCATGCACCATAACTCATTCTTTATTTTAACATGATTTACGTGACAGTTATAATTTTTTTTTTTTTTTTTTAAATGTGCCTGCAAAAAAGTTTTTAAAAGCAAATGTGCCCGCACACGCCCTGCGCATTTGCGTAGAAATATCGATGCCTGGGCAGAGTTTTGCTTGCTGCCTCCGATCACAGTTCAAATATGGTGGATTGCATGTTTTTGAATTGCCTTACAATGCTCTGTTTTGTTGTTTTAAAAAATAGTTTGAGTCTAAATTATGGGAATTTGAGAGTTAGCCCCCATCATTAATTTGGAAAACTCCACTTCATTTCAAGACTCCTCCATTATTGTGCGTCCATGCTTAGACAATTGGCAATTATCAATGCATGTGAAGGTAGAAACATCACTTGTTTTTCATGTGTAGGCTACATTGAGCACTGCCACTTGATGTTGTTACTGGTAAATAAATGAGGTTATTTGAGGTGAATCTAGTTAATCTTTTTACAGTGTGTTCACCTCATGAACATGCAGCAACTGTCTTCAAACAATTTCTTGCACTCAGAAACAGGGTATACTGGTACAAGGTGTAGGTGAACTACCAGTATTAATATTGAAAGACAAATCGTCAAAATAAAATAGACTAAAGACTACAATACAGGAATGTCTATCCAATGGATTCTACTTACTCAACCTTTAACCTACTAAACTAATAATTATCTTTAGGATAGATATGTACTAATTTACAGAAAGTTTATTGTTTTTAAGTACCAGTAATCAAGTTAGGATTGTAAGTTACCTCTCATTTTGTTCTTTATATAATGCCACAAACAAAAAAACACAAAAAAGATATGAATTCTGTCAGCCAGGATCACACATTAGAAATTTTTTAAATTACCTTCTGTATTTCATCACCAATACAACCAACAAGCATTTAAGTTTGTTTATATTTATCTCCTACTGTGTTAATGGCTGGTGATGAGATACACAGCAAATTTGTGATAGTGTTAACCTGGTAAGCTCACAATCAGACAATGTTAAACTCTTGTGTCATGAAAACCACCATAGTTGCTGGAAGTTAATTAAAATAGCTAATGTTCTTATCCAACAATCCTATGTCTGAACAGTCTGAAGATTTAACACAAGTAGACTAATTGAAGATCAGTAGAATACCAACCTAACACCATCATCAAATCACCAGAAAAGGGATTCATTTTAAAAACATTGGTTGTCAGGCAACAAAACACATATAAACCACAATCTTATATCTTATATTGGCTGGGATTGTGGGGATCAAATTAAATGTGACTGAGAAACAATTTTACTTTCAGATAAAAATAATATATTTTTGGGGAAAGCAATGAGATATTTTGCAGACAAAAAAAGGATACTTTCTCACATTTTCGATCAAATTAAAACGACAAATTCAGGTAAAAAAAAGACAGAGAGAGAAATGGAGTTTAACTTCCACTCTACACAAACTAGGTAATTTCGGGACTAACATATGCTTCAATTTAATTTAATTAATTTGCTTCCACATTGGGGTAGCAGGGGGAGGAAACCGGGGGACCTGGAAAGAACACATGAGGTTGGGCAGGTGGCCCCACTCCTTGTCACTTACAAACAGTGAATTGGAACCATGCCACTTAACTCAATGACATATCTAATGATGCCATGTGCAAGCTTTAACCAGGTTAAAAAGATTTCAGCCCTTATAATCAATGAATCATATAAGCTACACCTATGAACTTAGTTGGCCAAGCTTTTTATAAAGGCAAATAACTCTGGAGAAGAAGATTTAAAGGGGCTAATTCGCTAACAGTTTGGACCTAGAAATAGACACAAAAAGGTAGCAACGCATATAATAATGTAATATGAATGTGTATACCTAATTTGCATTCAATTGTTTCCTTTTTACTCTAATTTAAAAAAGTTATGGTCGGCGAAATACGCAAGGTATCCCAATCGATGAGGGATTGTTAGCGTTTGGTTATTCCAATCTACACCGGAAGTGTCATGTTTGGCCATGGACCAATCCGCTTCCAGGATATCAACAATCACATTGACTTGTGAGATATTTTATCCTCGTTCTCCCAGTGCCTTATTACAATTGATGTTGATAGACACACTATGGTACACTAATGTTAAAAAAAATTTTTTATCGTAAATATCGGATACCAGAAGCTCATTTTTTCCAGTAAGTTGACCAATAATTCGCTTTTTCGATGTCAAAGATTTTGGAGGATTGTGAGTTACGGACTTAGGTCCTTTAACAAGGGGCGTACCCCATTGAGTATTCCGGAATTGAATTCTCAATTCCGAAAATAGTGTCAATCGAGTGAAAAGGGGAATTTCGGGATAGGCCTTCAACGCATGCGTAAACTGGATAAAAAAGATCTTAACCAATCATGGCAGCTGAAACATATTTGTTACCACCTCAGCTGTCTGACAGAACTGTGACAGGACTGAATTCCACGTCAATCGATTGCAATTCTGTCAATTTGGGACGTTCTGGACTGTGAATCGAGCATCCTCAGCGTTTATGACAAAAGGGACATAACTCCAGAACAAAATATCACAGAACACTGAATATTCATTGTGTTAATCCTCTTATGACCTCCATACTTCACATCAAATTTTTAAAAATTTGACCACACTAATTGGTCATATACAAATACGTTGAGTTTAAAGACACATTCCCATGATAGTATTTATAGGGCAGTAATTTCCAATAAAAGTATAGCAAATTTGGTATATATGGAAAGTAGAGATGCCCAATCTTACTAGAAGAATACTGAATTCCTTGGAAAAACTATTTTGTGAACAGTGAGGGATTTAAATGTACAACAAATTCGGTGGAAAACAGGGTTGTTAAAGAAGATAATACAAGAATTTATGTGGGATTCGACATGTGTGGTAAAGGAACAACATGACAAATACAATCTGTAAATGGACCCTCCCTCCCTCAATCATAACAAGCAAGTTTGCTTAAAATACATTTCTGCATGAAATGTTTTTTTCTGAGAGGGGTTCACTATTCTGCAGGTCTGCAGGCTATAGCTATAAGAAATACTATAAATATGAGTATCAATAAACCTAGTTCCTTCATGAACTGTACATCGTTCGCTCAGAGACAGTTCATAAAGGAACTACAATAAACCTAACCCCAACCCCTAATAATAGATATCAATGGACTAATGAACCCTAACCCAACCCTAATATATATCTGTGGACTAATGAACCCTTCCGCAACCCTAATATATATATCTATGGACTAATGAACCCGCAGACTAAAGAGTGTTCCCTGTGTTTACCAATTTAAATAGTTTCGAGAGTGATTTGAACCAAACATTTGGTAGATAAATTAGTTTAAATATGTTTTTAGTCCAAATCTACCAGGGAGATCAAGTGGGTAAGACGCTGGCTTGCTAGCCTCGAGGTCGAGTGTTCGATCTCTGAATTGGCCGAGAAATTTCTAATCCAGATTTTCCGGTGTGGTTTCCCCTTGTCAGTGATGCAGAATGGAGGGCCTGACAAAGACAGCTGTCTAGTTGTTCAGATGGGACGGAAAACAAAGGTTCTGTATACACATTGGAATTCAATATAAGACTAGGTCGTAGTGCTACTGCCTGGGCGAAATTTCCCTCATAACACACTTATGGCATATGCCCGTTTTCATTTGCCCAGTTTAGGAGCAGAACAGCATTACGTTAAACCCCATTAAATTTCCATTTCCAAATCAACCTCCAAAACATACTGTTTGTACTTACGTGGGAGGTTATCTTTAAAAACATCAACCCAACCCATTTTACTTCTTAGAAGATTCTGATTTGCAGACACTAAACTGTGGTCTTATAAATAAAAATACATTGAGTTTAAAAAAAAATCCACCCAGCCCATAATTTTAATTCTTCGAAGATTCCGAAATGCAAACACTGCTGTCTGAGGCAATTGCTAAAAAGAAATTCTTTTCGAGTTACATACGAACGAATCGGCCCTACTGGTACTTATAATAATATGGTTATCAAAAACTTACCCAAATATGTCTGAAAATCATCCTCAGTAAAATAAAATCCATTGTAGAATTAAATAATCCAACCAACAAAAAAGATCTTGCTTGTAAAACTTAGACATCGGACAAAAAAATGGAAGCTATTTATGTCACTTATTGAATAGATCACTCCGTAGAAGGGGTCATAACTTGGGGTTTTAGTCTTTACACTAATAAATTGGGTTGTTTTTTCATTATTTCATTTCGACCTTACGCTTTTAATTAAAGAATTCACTTGCAGATGCGATTTTCGTGTAAATATCTTTTCAAATATTTTTATGACTAAATTCTATCCAATGTTAATTTGTAGTATACATGGTAGAAAACTTGAGACCAATTCAATACAGACTGTTTCACTCATCTTAAGTTGCAATTTCAAATGTTCAAGTTATATTTTTAAAATTATTTTTTTAAAAAAAGATGGTTTATAAACAGTCCTACCTTGTTAAAGATTAATCCTATAATTCACTATTGCCAGCTGAGAAATTGGCAAAAATATCAGTTCAACTTTAAATTCCACCGCTTGAAGAAAGCTAATGCATCAGCTCAAAATGTCGAAAATACAGACCACATAAGTCAAATACAAACTTACGATAGACGTTGAGTTCAGTAAGAAGTGCTGAGAAAGTTCTGCCCTCAGACTGGTCCGGCAAAGCCTGTATAGTTTTAGGAAATTATTTAACTTCTGGAACATTCTTAAATTTCCCATGACTTTTAACTTTTTCTAAAACCTTCCAGAATCCTTCCAACTTTTTCTAAACACTGGTTCCATGATTTCTAGAAGTTTCCAAATGACGATTCTCTCAAATTAGGTCGCCTGGTGTTCGTCCTTCGATTCGATGATGACCATTAATTGACATCGTTTATCATCAGTTATGGACTCGGAGATGGCTGGCGAGGCCGATGCGGGCGAGGAAGCCTCTCCCACAGATTTGGCAGAAGTGGGAGGGGGACTTGTTTGTGTTTTTCGAAGCTTTGCTCACCCGCCGCTTCTTCCAGTGCGTTCTGCTGACTTATTCGCTCCTCTGCAGATAGTTGAGCGCCACGAGGGATGGCCCACAGCCGTATGTTCCCATTCTCAGAGTTGATGGCAAAAACTTTCAGAGATGCTTTCAGGTTGTCCCGTAATCTCTTTTTCGGTCGGTCGACGTCCCGTTTTCCTTTGCAGGGCTCCCCGCAGAGAAGCTGCTTGGGGATTCTGTCTTCTGACCAATCTGAACGACGGACTCACCCTACCAGCAGAGAAGTGACTCTGACACAATGAACAGCCATGATAATCACATGCCGTCACACTTCGCGAGGTCAACGCAGAGACGTCAGTTTGTAAACAAACAAACGAAAATACAATATTGACTTCGACGAACAGAAAACCTGCGTCGTATCAGGGTTGTCTGTGAAATAACACGGACACAGCTCGAGATTGAATAATAATCCCCGAAAGAAAATTGGATTTTAACAGAATTAGCAAGTTTAAACGGACATTTGCCACACGCGGGGGCCGCACTATTGGCAGTATTTTGTGCGTAGGTCGGGTCTATTTCACATATACACAATGAATTCTGATAATGTTTTTAGCATGGGGGTTGACTATTAGTTAGTTTATTTCAGTTCTAAACAAAAAATTTAAACTTTGGCTGGGATTACTGAGCAAAATATGGCCATTTACTGGATACGTGCGGAAAAAAAAGCCAGATACCATAAATTTCGTCACGTTAGTTACGTACGTCTTCTGACGTGCAGTGAGGTGGTTGCGCTAGACATTTCGGCCTGTTCCAGGACATCCGTGTCAGGGATTTTATCTTGCCCGTGAATGTGGAGCGGGTTCCGGATGCAACTGAGGTTGGAGCGTTCGATCTGCCGCCCGTGTCTTCGATAAGTAGTCCAAGTCTCAAAGCCATATGATAGAGTAGTAATGATGACCGCCCTGTATACCTTGAGCTTTGTCTTGAGACTGATACCTCTCCGGTCCAAGACTTTCTCTCGTAGTCTTGGAGATTCTGTTGATATCGCCATCGATGTTGGCGCTGCCGGAGAGGGTGCTGCACAGATAGGAGAACTTCCATGAATTATCATGACCTGTGACGGTGCTGAACAGATTCCATACAGTTTCAGGTGGTACAGATTTCCGCTAATCTACCCTACTTGGGAAGCGGGGGCGTGTCATTAATGGCGTGTCTGACGTCTGTCAGGGGTACCCCGCGGCAAAAACTGTCTGACAGTTGTCATCCGTGCTCCGGGTTGTGGTGCTGAACAACTTCCCAGCAGTTTCAGGTGGTAGAGATTACAGCTAATTTAGCCTGGATTTTGATTTGGCATCTACATAACTCTGTCAGGGGTATCCCACACTAGACATGTCTGTCAGAGTGTGTTTGTAATACTTGAAGATGTAGGGTACAATTTGGTGCCATTCTCATATGGGACACAATCACATACCCCACAGCCACATCCACCATCAGATACCCGGCAGACTTACATGTTAATGATACCAGACAGGTATGCATAGGAGAAAATTGTGATCTCGTTCTACACCTTTTGGCAATTTCATTTATATTTTTTTCTCATTAAGTGACCCTGTTTGTTCCTGTCGTTACTATATTGATATTATTGGCTAACCCTTGTAACGCAACAAAATATTTATAATGTTCCCCTTTTATTTACAGCATACTGTAGAGCAATGGAGATTATTGATTTCTAGTACATGTATTTTAAAATTTTACATAAAAACACCGTTTCTGAGAGTTTATTTGCCTAGGTTCCTAGTCTGTTGGTAGCATAATGACTTTTTTCGACTTTTTTAAAACCCAGGGTGTTTTCTATGGCCAAATAGGCTAAAAATAAAATCGAATCCGGTGAATTTGTTGTCGCCATTTTCTGTAATGGCCGCCCGAATCACGTTTTTCTTGGAAATTCGAATATATTTCACAAGAAATCGTCTTGCAATATATCATTTCGTATGTTTTACTGCGAAAATTTAGATCTGATAATCCAAGATGGCGGCCATTTTCTTCCAAAATTGCTACCAATATACAAAAACTTGGAGATAGTAAAACGACATACAGTGTATCAGTGTAATATGTCTAATCTAATGTCTTCTTGATCACCGAGTTCAAATCGAGAAAGGAAATTTATTTTCGAGCATCCACTGTGGAGGAATCCAAGATGGCGGTCATAAGGCCTACTCTCAAAATTGATTCCTAAAGATGAACTTTGCATTCAGTGGTTGAAATGACAGCCACCACTTTCCAGAAAGGCGGTTGTAAACAAAATGTTCCACACAAAGAAAGCTATCATGAAGAAATACTATATGACCTCAAGTTCTCTACTAATAAAATTGGGATGTCTGCTAATCGGCGTTGCCTAGGTAGGCCCTAATATTATGGATATAGGCGACTATGAATTCTGACGAGTGTTAGAATATAATTTTACTATGTTCATAGTACTACTAATCGATATAAATTTCCAATTTTGGGAGTAATGGTCGCCATCTTTGACTTCTTTCAAGTGGATGCTCGAAAATAATTTTCTCTCTCGATATAAACGCAGTGATGAAGAAAACATTTGATTAGACATATTACACTGATACACTGTATATAATATTAATTTATCCACGGGTTATTCAAATTTGTGTATATTGGTCGCCATTTTCCTTTGCCTATACCGTATTTATAGGACTTCGAATTTTGTCTTATGGTTTGGATTGTTCGTACTTGTTTTTTTTTTAATTCAACCATCTTAGATTATCAGATCTAAATTTGATCAATGCGACCCCCAAAACATATGAAATGATATATTACAAGGCGATTTTATACGAAATATACTGTGTTATAAACAATATACTGTGTTATAAAAAAGTCATTATTGCCCTAACGCTCCAAATGAGTTAGCATAACCTGCGGTTTTCTTGCCTACAATAAAACTGAAACATTAGGTTCAAAAGAAAACAGATTTGCATACATACCACCAAACACAGCCGTGGTATAGCGATGAATAATATCATGATAACGAAATAAAGACCTTTTGAAACGCAGAATTATGCGTAGTTTCAGCCGTTTTGATATTTGTCACTTAGTTTGTCGTTTTAAAACAACTAAATTTTGACATTACTGGGAAGCTGGTGAAAGGGGTAATTGTTGTCATATTGTTCCACACCAAGTCTTAGAGAAGAAAATCCAAATAAGATGTCTAATCCAATTGGACAAACTTAAATGGCGTAGCCATTTTTCCCCCTTACTTTTGTGCTTGACTTATGTTAAATTCTGACCCATAATAATTGATGGGCCACATGACACAAATGGGAACAAGCAAGCTACACTTGTCCAAACTGGCTTCCGTACATAGCTTCGACAGAATCAGGTTGCGAGGAAGGTTAGTACAATGGTGTGTTGTTTTTAGAGAACGCAATATAGGGCTACCATTAAATAGGTGTATGTGGGTTAGTGTGGTTTTGTTATATCAGATTTAAAATTAAAGCCACGCTATCTTAACTTACAATCACCTCCTTTATAAATCTATATTACAAGATTACAAGGACGACGAACAGGAGTCCTAAAAATAGCTTTATATTTATAGATAATTATGATGAGTAATAGATGCAAACTTAAGACAACATGATTAAATTATGTCCCCCAGGTGTAAAATTCATATCTTGAAATGAAATAAAATGTTATAATTGAATCTGGTGTCTTGAGCAGACATTTATTGCAACATAACTTGCAAATTAACGGGTTTGGGTTGGGCTATCAATGTATGGAATACCAAACGGAACACACTAACAATGTCAAGTCATGTTTTATAACACGTGTGGGGCTGTTGGTAATAGATTGGAAAGATCGAATAACTTCTACAATAATTATTGCCAACGATGTCAAGTCAGCGAAAACTCTAAACGTAGCCTTCATTGCATTTGAATACTTTATATGGGTCATATATTATGTATTTCTTTTTTGCAGGGATCATTTGAAATGGAAACAATTCCTTCGGCTCCTCCAGTACCTAAATTATATAAATTAAATCCCAGCAAATACGACAAGCAACCAACAAAGAAAGGTTGGTAGTCAGTCATGGTCAAGGAAAAGGCTCCAGATTCTAGAGCGTACACCTTGACCTCTCCTATGTTGTGCGTTTAACTGTGCTAGTGTATTTTGGTCGCATATTACTACTGGTTTAAAACGATAGCCATGATATTTTTACGACAACTTAATAACTATCGACCATGAACATATATGGGGGCCAATTTCAGTAGTTGGGGGCTATTTGACCGAAAATAATCTTTCTTTGTCACCCGAATTTTCAGAATGGATCAATCATTAAAGATACATTATGTGAGATTATATTAAGGGCTGACATTTCTCGCTATAGTTAAAAACTAGATCCACTATGAACTAAAATATCAGCTTTGGAAATTTCCGCCTAGCCTCGTTCATCATTACTAAAGTTAGTACGTTAAAAAGCATAGTCTCGAGTGTCCAGTGTTTTGATTTTATTATCAATGAGCGTTAGCAGCATATAGTATTATAATCCAGTCAATATCGAAGGCTTACCTTGACACCGAGAGTTGATTATGGTCTGGATAAGTTAATTAATGTCTAATTAATTATTTTGATAAGAAATACCTGTAATAGGAAGATTTATCTCTTGCATAATGCATGTTTAACTAAAACGAAATGTTCACAAAGCTGTGGTTGTTTGTTTTAATTAATTACACAACAATTTAATATGCATTTACAATATGTTAAGCAAAACATTTTAATGTCCCCCATTTTTTGAACGCCTCTGCTATAATTTATAAACTGACAACGTATTACCACGTAAAAAGGTGTGGTTTTTGCTGAAAACCACATCAAACCCCTTTGATTGATATTTCATTTAATTTCATTTGTATTGATTTGCCTTTTCGGTAATTGGCTTTATACGGCAAATCCATTACATGTACTTTGTATTCAATTTCATTTCAAACAATACCACCATTACGAGTAAAAGTTCACTAATATCTTACACAAGTGTTTTTAAAATGGAAAATTTCGGCTTAGCAATTAAAGTCTATTTCTTTCATATTTAATAATCAAATTCAGGGGAAATAACTTGTCTGTACCCGCCTCTTAATTGGTCAATATAATTACATCCCACTTCTACTCGTTGCCACTGGCAACCTTTATTCCAATAAGTAGCGGACGTTTTTTTAAAAAAAAAAATTTCAATGGTTCTATTCAATGCAGTAAACCAATGTAAATGAAACAGCTAGTCAAAATCATAGTAACAAAACAAACCGGAAGGAACAACATGACAGTGCAAAAATATATACATGACAGTAAACTAACATAGCAATATATTACAAAAAACAATTATTATACATATCAATTGCCATCTATGCCATAATTTGGTTTGATATATATTAATATGCAACACATATAAACTAGAATATTGAATAATTATTTTAATTAATTGTGATGATAGAATATGCAGTTCTCTTGCTGGACAATACACAAGCATTAAAAATAAGCAGGAAGAAAAAAAACAAGGCCTAGAAAGTCATTAATTCTATTACAATTAAATTTCAGCGGACGAACCATCCGCCGATGCATACTTTCACCAAGGAATGACCCACGTTTCGCATTTCTTTTACACTTCATTTAATATCAACGCCATAGACAAGTTGTTTTGACGATGCTGTCTAAGCAAACACGTGACTGTATTACGCTTAATATGGTATCATAGCAAGACGCACGTGTAAATACTACTTATGTCGTCCCTCCACTGCGAAATCATTCTTCCATGAAATGTAACGTGGGGCACAAAAAGGGATAAATGAAAGAGCAGAAAGTATTTGTCACTTTTCGTTTGAAACGACTCGATAATAAATACTATTTTTCACATTTTGCTTCACAATACTCGATAGAAATGTGATGTAAATAAGTTATTAGCACCTTTCCTCGGTGTATCGGTGAATATCTGGACAGTAAAACTCTCCTGATATTCACCGATACACCTCGGAAAGTGTGCTAATAACTATTACATACTATAGCAGAAACGAACAGTTTATAAGCTTACAGTGCCTGTTTTTCTTAAATATTCTCCCATGTCAATTCCGTTCATAGACAGGCTAAGAAGAAAAGTGTTAGTCCAGTATAAATATCAGAACTTAAGAAATGAAGGTATATTTCCCTAATTCATTTGGCTAAGGATATTATATTGATGAATTATCAAGCCAGTTACATTATCGTTCACTTAAACCGAATAGTTGGTGAAACATTGCCACAGGTCTATTTCAAATTTTGATAATGTCAACTATAAGTAATATTGGTAATATTTAACTCTGATGATAAAATACGTAAAGTTGAGGATATATCAATAATTTATGAATGGTTTTATTATCTCTGACTAAGTGTTGACTTATCAGTCTCAGAATCTTGAAAATATAAATGCTTGGCTTACAATTCCAATTTCAACCCTCTTTCTAAACTTCAGACAAATTTCCATGTAAATAATTCTAATATCTATCAACTTTTAGAAATTTACAACATTGTTATTGGTAATTATGACTATAAGGGGGGTGGCGTCGGCTTTATTTTCTGTGATATTTTCAACGCATTTGGGGACCGTGTAAGCGTATGCTACTGTTGCTCTTTGGTTTCTCAGCAACCGGTGTTCAGATATGGATTCAATAACTTACTGCGGGGGAACCACACAGAGAAAATCATAAATTGATTACTATTTACAAAACATTCTATAGATACTCATCAACTCATTAAATTTGAATGACATACTAGAAGAAATTTCCTATACATCCAGTTATAATTTACGTATCTTTGAATTTAATTTCAAATTTCTTTTAAAAAATCATGTTCTCAATCAACGTCTTTCCGAAACTACTAAATACCTTAAAGGCCTAGAAGGAATTGAACACTGTCTTTTCTCATTCCCGGATTAATATTCAACTTTTAAGAATATAAAGACTATTTTGAATCATAAAAACGTTACTATAAAACTTATACTTTTATGAATGTATGTGATGACCTTTAAGTAGTTCACCCTTTTTGAAAAGTTATATTCTTCGCATTGAGCCATATAATATGTTTGGGTTTTTTTTTCTTCTTTTATAGGAAGGCGATTTTTGAAAGAGCTTCAATTTAAACTAGTTGGTGCCATCGAATCAAATAATGTATTAGAAGTTAACAGATTGATTAAGAACGGGGTTGATCTAGATTGTATTATTTTAATTCATAAAACTCCGTTAATCCATGCTATAGAAAAATTCCCACTCGAGCCTACACTTGCAGTTACTTTGATGGTAGCGGGTGCCAATGTCGAAAAGCCTGAAGTTGTTGCCAGAAAAAGGTTTCCAATCCATGTAGCGGTTATGAGTGGTTCTTTGTTGCTGGTAAATAAACTCTTAGACTATAAAGCTAATATTGAGAGTCGAGATGGTTCTGGTATGACACCGCTTCATTACGCCTGTTACTATGGATTCCAAGATATCGCCAGTGAACTCCTTAAACGTCAACCTGCTCATTGTATCCATTACGGCGATGACACACAACGCTGTGCAATTCATAGGGCGATTGAAGGCAAACACTTTCATGTTGCCGAAATGTTATTTAAGCACGGTGCCTTGATAAATAGTGTTGATAAAAGTGGGTGGTCGCCTTTGTTTCAGTGTATAGTGTTCAACGAAGTGAGTAGTGTCAAGTATTTATTAAACCGTGGTGCTGATGTGAATCTTCAAGATGGTAATGGAAATACACCGTTACACATAGCTTGCAATCCACTGGCTAGAGATCATATACGAGTTGTTCTAACAACATCAGTGGACTATTATAAAAGAACAAGGAGAATTCCAACATCTGAGCTTCAAGCTATGTTTTTATCAGAACAGGGCGGATGCTTAAAAACAGTACAGTTTTTAGTTAATGCAGGCGCTCACGTCAACATAAATAATAAAATTGACGTCCGTCCCATTCACAATACTCGCTCGGCAGATATCATGGAGTATTTAATAGCATGTGGAAGTGAAATTGGTGTTAATACCCTGTTCAATCTGGAGCTTTCAGGGGAGACTAATCTGGTAGAATCGGTACGAAACAGCAATTCATTCTCAGGACAGATGACTTTACTGCACAAATGTAGAAGCGTAATTCGTAATTGTCTGTCTCACACTCGTGATGTATATTCTTCTGTAACAAAATTACCCCTACCTCAAAAACTGATCGAATATATAAATTTAGTGAATTATGATTCGTAACAAAACCACATGTCGGGTTTTTGAATAGTTAATATTGCATGATCTAATGTCCCTCTATAGCTCAGTAGATTCAAATACGTTCATTTGATATCTGTATACACAACATTTCAGTCTATTGAAGAAAGTTTCCTGTTTCACAATATAATGGGAAATGGCCCATTAGGTGATTTTTGTATGTAAATTTGATAATAAATGTATCACCATATTAACTTCAAAATTTTGTACAAGTGGTTAATATCCCCCCCCCCCACCCCCGAAAAAAAAACCTTAACAAAAACTACAAAAAGTGTATTTGTTTTTTGTGTAACAGTTTCTTGTTACAAATTAAATAAAACCAAGTGTAACTGCAAACTAATGATATTTCACACTGCAAAGTAAAACCGTTTAAATTAAATACCAGATATATTCCCATTAGACCGCCAGTGAAAGCTGTGGCTTTGTGACGGTTGTTGGTTTTTGCTAAATTTCCCAGGTTTAGAAGAATAATATAAGAATGTTACAAACTATGGAATAAAGCCACACCTTTTCTGTTAATGCTAATGTTCAAAGTATGATCTATTCTAGACAGCCAACTCCCAGAACCAATTGTTTATGTCATGCAAAACTAGAAATCCTTCATGTCAGCCCATTTATGATGATTTGACGCGGACATATTATTATGTCCGGTAGTCCACAGTCTAAGAAAATCTTAAATTTCCGCCGTAAACGGAATTTTGTTTAAACTCTCAAATTTCCGCCTTAAACAAGCGGGATGGGACGTCGTGAAAAAAAATGAAAGTGCGTTTAAACTCGTACTTTTCAGTCCCAATTCTTCTCCAAATTGTATATTGTTATTAAAGGTCCCCTTTGACCGCAAACGACTAAAGATATACAATGTAAGTCCCAAAATGACCTAGTGCCAGATCCTCTATAAAATAAATTTGCTAAAATATGCCATTGGTACAATATCAGTCTCCCGTCGTGACGAGCCAAATTTGGGGAGCTTACGTGAATGTACACCCAGAACGGGGTCTTTCTAGCACCAGGGGCCACGGTGGCTTAGTGGGTAAGACGCTGGCTCAATAGCCTGGAGGTCGGGTGATGGATTACTGCATTGGCCGAGAAAGTTCATCCAGATTTTTGGGCGTGGTTTGTCTTGTCAGTGATGCAGGATGGAGGGCCTGAAAATTACATTGGTGTGGTCGATCGGGTCGGACGAAAAATCTAGGTTCACCGTACACATTGACGTGCACGTAAAAGATCCATTGACTGTTGGCCGTACTGCCGCTGTCCAGGCAAAATTACCCTCACAGCACACTGTATACAGTGTATGGTGTATGTCCGTCTTCATTAGCCCAGTTCGGAGCAAGACGGTAGGGTGTTCAACCCCATCTCAACATCTTTCTAACACTAACATAATATAATTGCGTCACCTTAATGGACTTTCGGACGACTGGGCCTGGGCGTATGTTTAGCTGTCTGACAACCTCTTATCGAAACACCTGAATATCGCCAAGCACAAGATCATATTAACGCCAACTTTTACAGCTAAACAAACAGAGCATCTGGCTGCCCCATTGCCCTGCCCCACTCTCTTTGGTTTCTTCTATAAAACTTCACGTACTATAATATCAGTCGTCACATCCTATGTATGACCCGTGCATCTTTTCTTACTACATCATAGCAGCCTTGCGATCGTCTAGTATTTTTACTTGTCTTTGCTTCCTCTTCACGTTGTGTATTCTCTTTTTATCTAAATAGTCTCTTCAGTAGTTAAAGACGTTTGTCTTACCAGGAATAACAATGCAACAGTTGTTTTTTTGCATGTCATACATCAAGCTGCTTACGTATGGTACAATGCATAACAGATTACAATAAAGTCATTCTTGCAACGGTTCGTTTTTCCATTTTATAAACCAAGCTGCTTACAGTATGGTACAATGCATAATAGATTACAATAAACTCATTGCTACATCTAGAATCATCCGGCTGACTGATAAATGCTCAGAAATATGATAGTTTTGTACCTTTGGTTTTGGACGTTCAATAATCTAATTGGTCAAATATGACGTAATTAATTAGCCTAATGACGTCGAAAACAACGCTTATATAGATAGTAGAAATGGACAGCAGAAATCTCACGATTGAAGACGAAATGTCTTAAACAAGTCAAAACAAAATGGCAGCTGATGCACTTTGTTATTACTGTAATATATAGTCAACGAGTAGTAAGAAGTTTTATTTTAATCCCTCTAAGTGCCCGTGTTTCTTACCCATGCGAGGACATCACCACTGATCCATAGATCTTTATGCAAGTAATCTTCTTTGGGGTCCATATCGAAGGCCTTCTTGAAGTTGAAGAAGACACAATTTATGGATTTACCTTCTTCAAGCATATCTGTCCAGCATTCAAGTACGTTGAGTAGTTGCCACAAATAAGACATTTTTCTTCTGAATCCGAACTGATCTGGTGCTAGCAACTCGTTGTCTTCCATTTGCGACAATAAGGACATGGTTATGACAATTTACAAGGCATTAAATCAGGTTTACAGGATAGTAATTTCCTGGATGACTCTTTTTGCCCCATTTGTAGATTGTAGAAACATATGCTAACCTCCAGTCGGATGGGATAATACTGGTGACGTTGATGACAAGATCATAGGCTCTGACAATGTCTATGGATGTTCCCAGCAACTGTCGTGGCATGCCCTTCGTGAAGCCAAATATGTAGTGACACGTGGTAAAACTGACCAGGAACTTAGAACTGCTCAACCGGGTTATCAAACCAGTTGCCTCTGTCGCCGTTTTTGGGTCAAAGCGTTTATTTTCATTTAGTGCAATAAAGTTCAAGCAGTCCAACAAGGGTTCGAACAATTTTTGAGGTCATCGAAAGCTGTATGTCGCTTAACCCATATTTTTTTGAAAATTGGCTTCAGCTTCTGTTTCACGAGGTTTAAAGGAGCTAAATCGCTAACATTTGGAACCTAGAAATTGACCCTAATGGGTCGCAACGCATATAATAATATAATCTGATTGTATATTAACTGTTTTACATTAAATTGTTTCCGTTTTGACGCTAATTTCAAATCAGTTATGTCCAGCGAAATACGGCATGAGTCTTAATCAAAGAGGAAATTATAGTGTCTGGTTATTCCAGTCTACTGCGCATGCCCACCAGATAAGATATGGCCTCAGCGTTTGACAGGAGTTGTTGAATATGTCTAGCCTCGTTCTGTCTGGTCACTTGTTACAAGTGACGCTGAAACGCACTATGGTACACGATTCGTGTACAAATGGTAAAATGGGGCTATCGGGCGCCACCACAGGCGCGGGCCCAAGGTGCGGACACCAGGAGCAAATGCCTCTCCCAAAAAATCTGCCGCCATATAAAATACAAAATTGCTACACAAGATATCACCCCAATGGCAGAAAAACCTGTTTCCTGCATCGTTATTTTCAAAATTTTCTGAGGGAGGGCCCCAGACAAGGGTGCCGCCCCCATAGGCGAAGGGCCTCTCCTATCACCTCTTTCTGGGTCGGCGCCTAACCCACCACGTGACATTAAAGGGTCAGTTTTGGTGGCCCTAATTCACATTTGACAGGACCTTGTTGGTCTTTGGGAGCGCCGCCACCAAATGACATGATCAGAGATTTTCGTTCTGGTCGCCCTATCCAAGTCGCCTTATGGTATTTCGGACTAGTTCTAGTTTAGAGGATAAGGAGTTTCTCATTTTTGTGTGCTTGACATCAAAATGAGATATAGCGCTGCCGAAATTGACACACGGGAGCGACGTTGATTGCAGCTCCAAGTGTGTGGAAAACGCGTTTGTGACAGTCTAATTTTCAAAATTTTCGGGGGAAGGGGCTTCCAGACCCCCACCCCCACGTACACACACGCACGTTCCGCACTAAGTAACTCGGGCATTATAATGGCGTCCTCAACACTCTGCTACACCCCCACTTTTACAATCCTACATACGGCTCTGCCCCTCTTGCGGGGCTTCGCGCCTTCGGCGCTCTCGGTCGGTTATCAGCAGCCCCCCACATGTTTCAGGCCCCAGGCCCCAGGGCATCCGGCATTGCCCCTTGCAATTCTGGTAAGCCATTTAGCTCGGTATAACAAAGTTTTCAAAAGTTACATTGGTTACACAGAAGTGTGATTTAAAAAGTATATTATGCATAATATTCTTTTTTATTTCGCTTCTCCGGATTTAATACTTTTAGTAAGATGGCAATATTAAAGTTTACTAGTTGATTTTTGTCTGAGCCCCTGTTTCTTGAACTCTTAACTAAAGATAAGCACTAAAATAAATCTAATATTATCCAATCAAATTACTAAAACTTGGATTTTACCTTAGTTAAAATTTCGCGAATCAGGCCCCAGATCGTCGTTATATCAGAACACCGAGCATAGTAACAAGGGACGGATCCAGGATATCACGGAAGGGGCGTACTTTTAGGTCTAAGAATCCTCCCCCAGCTTTTTTTTAAAGATAAAACTTCATATAAAATTATGCGATTTCCTGGCATCTGATCTTCAAATATTAAACACAACTCTCATCCTATTTTCTGTGTTTTTTGACTGCAAAATCATCAGGAACATTTCTGAAAAAAAGTCCAACTGAAGGAAAGGCACGTAGTTTAAAGGAGGTAATGTTTTGTACAAGAAGGTTAAAATTATTTTTCAAAGATGAGTGTGTTTTTTGGGGGGATCTGGTCATGATGATGTAGAAATCATGCGACTCGCAGAACTTCACCTGTCCCTTGGTAAGTGAGCTCTTAGAATGCATTTTCTAAGGGCTCGCTTAGCCTATACCAAGGGACAGCTAGATGACAGCTAAAGTTCTGTGAATGTATGTCTATGATCGGTCAAATTTGGTTAGGTACCATTTAGCATACTTAGGGACTAATTAAGTAACCGCGGAGGGTCTTGTGGGGCCTCCTCCAGAATTTTTTTTAAGATAAGCCCCATATATGCGATTCCCTTGCATCTTATCTTCAAATATTAAACACAACTTTCACCCTATTTTCAGTGTTTTTTGTCTGCAAAATCACCAGGAACAGATCGATACATTTTCTTTTAGACCTTGCCGGAATAGGGGGGGGGGGGTCGCGCCTGGTAACTGTTATTTGGCGGTGTTTCTCTTCCGTTTTGATACCCGAAGAAAGCGCCGCGCCGCTCGGTTAACCGTTCCAACTGCGCGTGTTTTTTTTTTTTAATTCTAACTAATTATATCAATACATTTTCTTTTACACCTTGCCGGAATAAGGGGGGGGGGGCATGCGCCGGGTCCCCCCCCCCCCCCTGGATCCGCGCCTGGAAACTGTTATATGGCGGTGATTATCTTCCTTTTTGATACCCGAGGAAAGCGCCGCGCCGGTCGATTAATCGTTCAAACTGCGCGTGTTTTTTTTTTAAATTCAAACTTATTTGTCATAAATGGTGTTCATGCTTTTTTTTTCTTTTTAAAATGTTTTCTTTTAAAAAAAAATCTATCTATCTATCTATCTTTCTCTCTATCTCTCTCTCTATCGCTCTCTCTATTATAATCCATAACACTATATTATAGTGTGCATAAGCTAAACACAGAGTGCTCGATGAATAAATCCAGAGCAAATTCAAATAATTAAAAAATATGAAATCTGTAAGTAAAGAACTTACAGATTTCATATTTGTAATTATTTATCTATCTCCATCTATCTATCTATCTATCTATTTTTCTCCATTTCGTTTCGTTAAATCTAGCCCTAAATTCCGTAATTTTAACAACCACACCGGAAACGAAACGAAAATCAAAACAACTCTGAAAAATCAATCAACGTGTCTTTTGCTCAGAAAAGTTTTAGTTTTACAATTCTTTTGAGCTCCAAAATTCCAATGGGTTTACATAGAAATGGATAAAAACTGAAGATGAACAGAAGTTGGCAAGTTGGTTGTCATGGCTTCAATTCAGTCAAATACCGAAAGACAAGATGACGAAATACAAGTTTTGCAGGCAATTTTTACAGACGATTTTGTTGACTTAAGAAAACAAAATGTTTGGAAGGTAATGAACCATTCTATTGTTCGTTTAGTCCCAATATATCAACAAAAAAGAAAGAAAGTATAGTGCCTATTTCAAGACATAAGACTGTAATTTTTGACTCTAGGCTATGTGATATATTAATATTATTATGATAAGACTTTGAACACCATTCTTATGTTATGAACAATATTAATATATTTCCCTACCGGTAACTTATTTTGACAGCACAGGAACAAAACAGCTACAAAAAACAGTACTTGTACATAAATGTAGTGAAAATGAACGTCCTAGCAAATTTATTCCAGTAGCCAGTATACATAAATCACCCATTCCGAAAAAAATGGCGTCTCACTGTGCATTGTGGGAGCTCTGTGTGTAAACTTACAAGGAGTGACCATTGCTTTGCATGGGATTTCTCTGACCGAAACGTTGATTTTAGTCATCAACCATCTGTGTCTCTATCACATCATATGAAAATCAGCGTTTTTGTCAATCCCATGCAAAGCAATGAATGAATGATCGTCTCCTCATAAGTTTACTCACAGAACTCCCACAATGCACAGCAAGACGACGTTTTTACGGAATTGATGATTTATGTAGTTGAAAATAACTTTATGACTTTATGTAATGTGAAATTTGTATTTCAAATTTTTCAGACATGGATACCACCTGAATTTCGGCTAACATTACGACCCCAGTTGAGTATGAGCGGTGATCTTGATAATCATACTCAAGTAGATTTGTACCTGAAATGTTCTACGTTATATCCAGATCAGTATGTTGTAATAATGGTTTCTTTCTGTGTTAAAAACAAAAAAGAAAGTTGATCACACTATAGCTTTATTAATAATTATGTTTGCCCATTCACATTTTGTTTGTGGAAACTCTACAAATCACAATTTTTATACGACCATATTTTTATATTTTTATGTGGACGTATAATATGGACCATTCCTCTAATCAGATTCAAATATTCAAGTCACATCTATGGAAACAATTGCGTCATTCCATTTCAAGTAGATCAAATTATCAAAAAGCTGTAAAGTGACCCCCTCAGACAGTTATGAAAACAGTAGGCCTATATATATGTTACAGTAGGACAGATACAGTCTTGTGTAAACCAGTAGAGTTCTATAACTCTAGCATTAATAGTGACTGGAATATGACCATTTGAATGGGGGTACCCTGTCGTAAGTTTTGAAACTACTGTTATAATATGACTCAATTTTTTGATCTGATTTTCTAGTCTAGAAATTATGGGGTTTGTAAGAGAATGTTATATAGATTAAGAATTCACCATCACATTTTACCAAAAAAGTACTGTCAAATGTGTATGGTGTGCCTTCGTTACAGCCCCCATAATTTCAAGAAAGTGAATAGAAGGATTGAAATCAGATCACAAAAATCGAGTCACATACAGTAGTTTCAAAATTGCGAAACGGTACCCTGATTCAAATGGTCATATCTTACTCTTAGTCAATATTTATGCTCAAGTCATATAACTTTGCAGTATTGTGCTATAACATATATTTTTTGTCCCCCGCCTTTCGAAGAAAGCAGAGGACTATTAAAATGGGTTCGTCCGTCTGTCTGTCCGTCTGTCACACTTTTTGGGACACAATAACTCTCTTTCTAATTGAGCTAGAATATTCAAACTTGGTGTAGGTGTTTATTAGGTCATTACCTTGATGGAGTTCGAAGATGAGCATTTTCCGCTTAGGGTAAGCAGAGATAAGCAATTTGATTGGTTGATGCTTTGGGACACGATAAATTAAGTTGTAATTAAGTGAGAGTGATGAAACTTGGTATATAGTTTTATTTTATCAATACCTTGACTAAGTTAGATAATGAGCATTTTCTGCTCAGGGTAAGCAGAGCGATAAGCAATTTGATTGGCCGAGACTTTGAAACATAATAAATCTCCTTCTAATTAAGCTAGGATATTCAAACTTGGTGTAGGTGTTTATTCGGTCAATACCGTGATGAAATTCGAAGATGAGCAATTACCGCTTAGGGTAAGCAGAGATAAACAATTTGATTTGTTGATGCTTTGGGACGCGATAACTTGAGTTGTAATTAAGTGAGAGTGATGAAACTTGGTATATAGTTTCATTTCATTAATACCTTGACTGAGTTCAATAATGCGCATTTTCTGCTCAGGGTAAGCAGAGCGATAAGCAATATGATTGGCCGAGACTTTGGAACATAATACCTCTCCTTCTTATTGAGCTAGAATATTCAAACTTGATGTATGTGTTTATTAGGTTATTACCTTGATGGAGTTCGAAGATGGGCATTTACCGCTTTGGGTAAGCAGAGATGAGCATTTGATGCTTTGGGACGCAATAACTTTAGTTGTAATTAAGTGAGAGTGATGAAACTAGGTATATAGTTTTATTTCATCGATACCTTGACTAAGTTCAATAATGAACATTTTCTGTTGAGGGTAAGCAGAGCGATAAGCAACTGATAGGTCTAGACTTTGAAACACAAAAATTCTCCTTCTAATTAAGGTAGAATGTTCAAACTAGGTGTAGGCGTACATTAGGTGAATGCCTTGATGGAGTTTGATGATGAACAATGTCTGATTCTATCTGGTAGAGAGTGATGGTACTTAGTGTATAGTTTGATTGCTCAATACTTTTGAAAAAAATAAATGTGCGATTAATTAATATGTGTCAACTATTTATTTTGGGATTTCGGCGGGGGACATCAACCTCACTGTTGGCTTGTTCATAATTTTCTTAGGGGTTCACTTTACAAGCACTGGTCCAGTAAACATGGAATGACCCAGTTACATTTTGACAAGAATATTTTTGTTAAATAAATATTGAAGGTTAGAATATATAATCAGGGTTCGTACGCTTCCTGATAAACCTGGAAAGTCATGGAATTCCACCTATGATAATTCCAGGCCTGGAAAACCTGGAATATGAGTATTTCATCATTGAAAGTCATGAAATTTTCACATCTGTCCAGTAATCTCAGAAATTTGATCCCATATTATTCTATTTCTAAAACTTATACAAAAGAAAAGCACAGTAAAAAAAAAGAAGAGATCTAAGTGAACATGCATAGACAAACTTCAGCGCAATGCTCTAATTTTGGTCCTGGAAAATGCCCTTTTTAGTCCTGGAAAAGTCATGGAATTTCATTCATATTTTAGTGTACGAATGGGCAGATTTTATAATGTAAATTATCTTTTTTGCAGAATTCCTGAATTTAGGTTAGAAAACCCTAAAGGAATCACAAATTATGAGTTATCTGTCTTGAAAGATGAATTAGAACACCAAGTTGTTACATTGGTTGGAGAAGTAAGAGTTTTGAAATCTACATATTTATATGCATACATTTTCATGTGGACGTATAGTTAGGGAGGTCAAGATAAATTTTGACTTTAATTTTTATGAAAACAATTGTGTTAGTCATTTTGTTCTCATTTACTTGAAAATTTCTGAACGACAGTGTTTGCCCTTATTTGTATTCGTTGAAAATGCTGTCATCAGTAGTAATTTGATCATATTTATAACTTAGATTCACCGCTTCACAATAATGCCAAGTATTATGTAAGGGGACTGGCTTATCTTCTCTTTGCAAGCAAAAGTAAATAACTAATTTCACTTAGAATTTTAAGAAAAAAGAAAGATTTTTGAATATGATACTCTTATAAACTAAACATCCAAATGTTTTAAAATGTTTTAAAATGTTTTGTTGATATTTTGATCGATACGTAATTATAAACTCATTTTTGTGAAAATCTCAATTTCGATATTTTCACTTGTTTTGTCTGTAGCTCAATATTAGACTTTGTGTATTCCAACTTATTTTGCCAGCACGGGTCACAAAGGTTGTGGACACTCTCGAGGTCACAATTTTTATCCGATTTTGATCAAACTTAAAATATATGTTTATATCCCAATGAACTGATGGGTTCCTTTCGATATTTGCACATATCGGACCCTGACTTCCTGAATTATGGCCACTGATTGTACAAAAAATCTTTTTTCAGGTTCTCATATTAGAAATGGCTCAAACTGTCCAAAAATTTCTACACGCTCATAGCCGTCCTGCACCCAAGTCTTTTTATGAGGAAATGTTATCAAACAAACAAAAGCAAGAAGAAAAACTAGCTCTAGAACAACAAAAAAGAAATGAAATGATAAAAAGAAAAGAAGACAAAGAGGTATGGTTATACATTACAGCATTTTTTCACTGTTAATCTTTTTCATCAATCCTGTAATTAAAAATAGTAAAATATATTTGCATTGTAAAGATGACTACCACAGTACAGCAATCTAGATAAATCAAGATACTACTACACACACCTGTCAGTTATCAAACTGTCCACATTGAAGCTAATCAAATTTTATTTCGGATAAGGTGTGACTCTTGATCAGTTTGTTGTAGTGTCTTGTGATTGCGCCCATTACCTACAAAAGAATAAATATGTGCCAACCTATGAGGACTCTGTGGATAACTAAGCTTCTTTGAATTTATGTTTAGATACCTAGCGACCTATCAATTAACCCTCTGAACCGAGCGGCTGTTACATTTTGTAAGGTCCTGAAAACAACTCTTGGTACCACAAACTCAGTAGTCAAAGTTCAAAGGGTTAAGAGTTTTCTTTATTCCTTAAATTATATCTAGGATGGGTCTTTTTAACTGTTAGAGCATGCACTGCTAATTATATAGGTATTCTTCATTTTAGCGCCAGCTTATTGAGGAAGAAATTGCAAAAAGACAAACTGCCTTGAAGTTAGAAATGAAAAGAAAGAAAGAAGAAGAGAAACAGGTCAGTTGCAGTTGATATTTTATATGTTTCTTACTGTGTCCATCTATCTGGTTTAGATAATTAACAACTTTACATGGCTGACATGATTTCAACCAAATTTATAGATTGTAGTGAAGACTAAAATCTGTTCATATGAAAATATTTTGTACCCTATGGGTATGGTAGGGGCATTTAAAAGAGTGGAAATTGACTTCTATTCCTCCAAAGAACGGCTTGTTAAAAGTTTAGTCTGATAATAAACAAACAATTTGTTTACAACCAAAATGGTTATATTTTGTCATAACCTTGCATGAATGTAGTCTTTATAGACACATTTAAGTGATTATTGATGAAGTTATTTAATATTTAAGAATTTGAATAATTATTGGTATAGTTTTTGCCGTGCCAAGTAATTTTTGTAAACTAGCGAGTCCCAAAAATACTTTACCAGAATTAGATGAATCTTGCTGAGATTTATTGTTATGTCTTAGGCTTGGTCGTTATTATATCTTAAACTTTAAACCCTGAATATTCACCTGCTTAGTTTATACTAAGAATACTCTGAATCTCATATACAATGATGATTAAGAAGTTTAGGTAACAAAAGCAAAACATGCTCCAAGTGACTGATAGCCGAAGTAATATCCTATTTAATCAAGAGTTATTTTGTTTTGCCTTTATGGTTCTGATTTTGTACACTAAATAAGATCTAATATATATTCAGTATGTCTGCAGAAGACACAACTCATATGTATGTTTTTAGATAGATAACAGTACACGCCAGTAATTAAATATGATTGTGTCTTGTAAAATATAAAACATTGCATGGATAAACGGAAGAAAACAGAGGTATCTGATTTTAATCAGATTGTGTATAATTTCGACCAAATCACCACAGTAGAAACATGTTTAATTTATTTGATTATGTCACAAGTCTACACAAACCATTGATTCTAAGAAAACTTGGGCATAACTTGATTCCATGTCACTAGATTTCATTTATATTTTTTTTAGTTTGATGTAATAGAAGCTTTCGAAATTGATGCCCTAGCAACTACATGTATGTCACCTATACAACCGGTTCCTTACAGACATACATCTCTTGCATCTGATACTTCAGAGGGTGGAAAATTTACAAATGTGCTATCCACAACGAGAAGACACAGGTATACATTAACAATATAAAATGACATTTAGATATAGACTATAATACTCTACACAATAAAGAGTACTATTGTCAATGTTGCAGTGCCATCTGTTTTGATTTATATTTGTCAGTTCACTGGCATCTAAGGCATTTTTTTTAATTACCTAAATTACTATCTGAAGAAAACTTTTCAGTCATCATTTTGCCTAAATTTAATGAGGAGAAATGTTTATTAGCCTTCTGGTGTATTATGACTTTATCAAACAAACGGTTGCCATGCAAGATACACCCCCACACTTTGAAAGAGATGGACAGAGAATGAGCTAAAAAAAAGCAAATTTTGTACAATCAGGGGTGATAATCCAGGAAGATATAGTCTGAAATGTGCCGATATCTAAAGGAACTAAGGTCTTTGGGGTATAAACATATATTTTAAGTTTCATCAAAATCAGATAAAAATTGTGACCACTAGAGTGTTAACATGTTAAAAAAACATGATTTTTTGTACAATCAGGGGCCATAATCCACGAAGTTGTGGTCTGATACATGCCAGTATTGAAAGTAACCAAGATCTTTGGGATATAAACCTATATTTCAATTTTTTTATTAAAAAATCAGATAAAAATTGTGACCTGTAAAGTGGCCACAAACAAAATGTGAATGGATGGACAAAGGTGACTGCAATGTACATCCACATGAAAATGTAGGTTTAAAAATCATATCAGCACAAGTTTGAAGACAATAATGTTTGAAAGTTTTATGGTAAACTACATTATCAGACCTTTAAAGTAAAAAAACAATTCTCATATTTAGTCCCATACATACTTCTATTTTTAGCTTTGTGATTATCCAAAACTGTATAATAATATATGCTTTTTTTTTTTTAGTATTTGTTGCACCAACGTGCTGTCAAATCAGCAAATCTCTTCATTTATTTTAAATTTACATGTGTAAGTACTATATTTTATTTGCAGACGGACTAGTACACCAATGGGTGTGTCAGATGAAGAACATGAGTGTCAACGTAAAGAACATAAAACTGGTCTTCAAGTTCTTATTTTTAACTCAAAAGGCGATCGCACTGTACAACGTGGAAAATGTTTGGGTATGTGTACAATGATTTATGAACTTTTAGCTAATTTTTCGAAGTTCTTAGGTTTCACCCACAGTGTTTCGATATTCTAACTTAACTAACATAAATATTTGTTATATATTTTGATGTTTTTCTACTTTTATCATGGCCGCCATTGTCACATGGAATTTTGACATCATTTGTGTTGTAACTTGTCGTCAAGGCCAATATAATGCTTTACTCTATCTCAAATTTAAACATATTTAACCCCAAACTAAATTTGCAGATGGTTGGCTTTCACACATTCACGCAAAATTGACACAGAATGACATGGTAGATAACAGTTTACAGGCAATTACATACCCTTGATTTTAGAATATTTTTTTTTATTTAATTATTATAACAGGACATAGTGAAAATGGTAGTACTGTTTATGCTGGATTAGATACCACTAGCGGTGATGTGGTTGCCATTACAGAATGGTTATTAAAATGGAGACATATATCTAAAAAAAAGAAGGAAATCATCGAACTAGACGTAGAAGGGAACACTTACATGAAACAGGTATTTGTTTGTCAGTATTCAATAATTCAATTCAAGACTTATCATATAGAACTTCTAATAGTCCAACTCCCAAAACCTCATTGTCATTGTTATTACAATGCAGTTCAGCAAGGGTAATAATGATATTTATGAGAAAAAAAACCCTGGATTTGAAATTGTGAATTATGCTTTTAAAGTAACGACATTGACTTTAACCCATTAAGTGCATAGGTCATTATATAACGTCCTGGCCATTCGCCAATCACAATGCATGCTGTATCATAAAGCCTGTCATTGAGTCAACTGAAGTGGTTTCAAATCCTCGGTTGTATGAGACATGGAGTAGTGTCGCCTGTCCAACATCGTGAATTATTGAAATAAAATTAAAAACCATGTTAGACCCGAAGTGACCTAGTTTGTGTCAAGTGGACGTTAAACCCCATTTCTCTCTCTCTCTCTCTCTCTTAGAACATAGTTCGTAACTTGGGAGAATCCCTTGGGAATTCCCCCATGCTCACAGCGTGTGTAAGACGTTATATTACGGCCTGGACAACTGCCACTGTGTGTAGGGCAAAATATGACGCCTTGGAGGTAATTTCCTCAACTTCTTCTTAGAACATAGTTCCTCACTTTGATTACACAATGGTGGGTAGTTCACGTTTTAAAAACGTCACGCTTAACGGGTTTATTCAAGTAAAATATGAACACAAGAATCAGAATTTAATTTGTCTATGTCAGCCTTATAAGCTTTATAAGATTTATAGAAATACATTTCACTAAAAATAAACACACTTACATGGATATACTACTTGTTGGGGACTATGTATAAAAACAAATGGAAACCATCGGCTTTGTACAGGTCTTTCAGCCAGACTTTTTTTGATAATATTTTAGGTATACAGCATTGAACAAGAAATGATGTCACTCATCAAACTACATCATAAAAACTTACTACATTACCTCGGTATGAAGTCAAATCGTGAACCTGGTGTTATAACTGTTCATGTAAGTTTATCATTATCATCCAAAAAATATTTAATATTCACTTCAGTTTATAAACAAAAATATAGAAGTTTTCATTTTAATGTCCAGATATTCCAAATACCTGTACATTTACGTAGAAGAAAGTTCAAAGTTATATATGTTAACAATATTAATAAGCATATATCTTTAACTTGTTGTTTTTATCTTCTGGTTGAAGGTATTAACAGAATATTCTGGTGGAGGATGTTTAGATAGATATTTAAAAAAGAAAGAAGCTCTAGCTATTGAGAAATTGAAACATTATACTAAAGAATTGTTAGAAGCTCTAGAATACCTTCACAATAAAGCAGTTGTACATAAAAATTTAAGGGTGAGTTGTTATATACACAAACATCTAATGTGGACATTGATTGTCATTATCTTTGTCAGCCAATGTTTAATGTGAAGAAATTTTGTTGCAATTGTTAATTTTAAAGCTTGAAACCAAGTTCATAGTGGAATTACTCTCTGAGCTGTTTCATTTAAGAATTAGCACAGATTACTTTGCTGTTGGTGGGCATATTAGTTGGTCTGGCACCCCCTCATCTATCCTTTAAAAAATATATTGAAATTAGATAAATCATTTAAACCACCTTTTACATCATTAATTTTTGTTGCTGGACAGTGCTCTAGAAATGATTTTTTTTTCATTTGCTATATGTACCTCAGTATATTGGTTAAAAGGTGGGATTAGTATTAGGTGGGGTCCTTGTGTATAATTATAGAAAAGGTGGGACAATAATAACATTAGAGTTTGACAATTGCTGTTAATTACTTCTGGAGTTACTGACTTTGCACAACTGGTGGATTTTATCTGATCTAAATATGTTCTTTGTTTCGATTATTACCATAATAATATAATAATAATAACAATAATAATAATCTAGTCATTTTACAAGGGTAGCAAATTAGGCCTGAGGCCTGTTTTCAATTTGGCCCTTGGCACAGATCGTGCGAATGATTTCGATCATTACTGCAGGAAGAAACCGAAGAACCCGGGGGAAATGTGCCTGATCGGACGGGGATAACAATTAATACATTTGCTGATAATTTCTTATTGCCCTTGATAATTTTAATATGCCAATGATGTTATGTAGAATGAAGGTTTACAATGTTACAACTTTTTAATTCCTAACAACTTATGGTTCAAACTTTATTACAAATTATCTTTTTGATGTATCTGTGGAGTTGTAATAATCTAGATATATAGATGGAACATACTCATATAATGGAGTATAATTTATATTGTTTATTTTTTGAAAGTCATCTAGTGTATTTGAAGATGCAAATGGAAAAGTTAGGTTAGCTGATTTTAGTGTTAATAAAAGGTAATTATTTACTTTACATGACAGTAATCATTTCATAAACATATACAACTATAAAACAAAGATATTTCATCAACTTCATAACAAAATTTAGCTTCTGCATCTTCAGTAGTGAAGAGTGCAGGGCTGGGGTAATGGTAATGGGTAATGGTAATGGAATGTAATCATTACATTTTTTAAGAGTGTCCTAGTTATCTTACGTATTTGAAAAATGTAACAATAATTTGTTTTCATTTTGTATTTGATGCAATCGCTTTTTAACTTTTTATTGTGGGATAATTATGGTTGTGTTTAAAGGTTAGCAGAATTATATGAAAGTGTTGAAAAGGCTAGACCTGGTGTTCACTTCTGCGTTAGTCCACAGGTTGTTGGTCGTGGTGGAAAAAAAGGAGATATTTATCAATTAGTGAGTACATATTTTGGATATATGTTTTTAGATGAATTAAAGTCCTGATGCACCATTGTAAGCAATAGGAATCACTTGCAAACCAATAAAGTTGCAAAGGATGAAACTCTAATAGGAATATCAGTTCCGTTCAGTATTTTTCAAAGATGTCTGGAATTGAAATTTCATCGATCTAGTCTGATGCCATTTCATTGTGTGCAAAAATCTATTAAAAGACCTGATTGAATCCAAGCCTGGATATTATCTAGTTTGTCCGTCCATCCGTCCGTCCGTCCGTCACACTTTTTGGGACTCAATAACTCTCGTTCTAGTGTAGGTGTTTATTATGCCAATACCTTGATGGAGTTCGAAGATGAGCATTTTCCTCTTAGGGTAAGCAGAGATAAGCAATTTGATTGGTTGATGCTTTGGGACACGATAACTTTAGTTCTAATTAAGTGAGAGTGATGAAACTTGGTGTATAGTTTCATTACATCAATACCTTGACTATGTTCGATAATAAACATTTTCTGCTCAGGGTAAGCAGAGCGATAAGCAATTTGTTCGGTCGAGACTTTGGAACTGAATAACTCTCATTCTAATTGAGTTAAAATGTTCAAACTTAGTGTGAGTGTTTATTAGGTCTATGTCTTGATGGAATTTGAAGATGAGCATTTTCTGCTTAGTTTAAGCAGAATCAAGCAATTTGATTGGTTGATGCTTTGGGGCACGATAACTTTAATTCTTATTAAGTGAAATAAAGAAACTTGGTGTGTAGTTTCATTACATCAATACCTTGACTGAGTTTGATAATGAGCATGTTCTGCTCTTGGTAAGATGGCTGATAAGCAATTTGATTGGTCGAGATTTTGGAACACAATAACTCTCATTCTAATTGAGTTAGAATGTTCACACTTGGCATAGGTGTGAATACCTTGATGGGGTTCGAAGGTGAGCATTTTCTGCTTAGGGTAAGCAGAGATAAGCAATTTGATTGGTTGATGCTTATTAAGTTCTGATTAAGTGAGGGTGAGGACACTTGGTTTATAGCTTTAGCTTTATTACACCGACATATTGACCAAGTTCGATAATCAACTTTTTCTGCTGAGGGTAAGCAGAACGATAAGCAATCTGATTAATTGATGCTTTGGGGCACGATAACTTTAGTTGTAATGAAGTGATAGCAATGTAACTCCGAGTATAGATTCAATATATCATTACCTTGACTAAGTTCAATGGTGCAAATTTTTCTGCTTAGGCTAAGGAGCGATAAGCACCTTTATTGGTCAAGACTCTGGAGAGAACTTATATTGGCATTTGCCTGTTGTTCAATCCATTTCAGTTTATTGAATAAAATATTGTTTAAACTAAGACTTTGGAACATAACTCTGATTTTAATTGAGGTAGAATTTTGAACTTAATGTAGATGATCATTAGGCGAATGTCTAGACTAAGTCAATAATTATTATTTTGAGCTAAAGCTAATATTTTGAAAAAATAAATGTTCGATTAATTAATATGTGTCATCTTATTATTTTGGGATTTCGGCGGGGGACATCAGCCTCACTGTTGGCTTGTTTTTATATGAAATGAGCTTATTATTAGGATTGCTTTAATTTTTTATCCAATTCAGAATATTTCGGAGGGTTGGGATGGCCTAGTGGTCTAGAGTGTGCAATTCGACCTCTAGCCAGTCACCTGTGGCTTGAGGCTGTGGTTTCGAGCCCTACTGTCAGCGTATGTGACATGGAGATAGGGGCGCCTTCTCTACCTCGTGGGATTCCTCCGGGGACTCCGGTTTCCTCCCACTTCTAAAGACCCCTACGCGCAAGCGAATTATTGAAATAAAATGACCTAGTTTGTGTCGAGTGGACGTTAAACCCCATTTCTCTCTCTCTCTCAGAATTTTTCTTACAAGCACCTCAATTATCGATAATTCCAGTGTCATTTTAATCATAAAAAATTCAAGTAAGCAAACGATACACCTACAATTGTAGGCTTCTGATTAAAACAACAGGGTTATAACTTAAAACAAATCAAAACGATTAACATTAATCTTAAGTACATATAATTTTGTTTGGTCACTTTATGTGCTCTTTAAGAACTTGTGCAATAAAGAAAATTTTAGATCAATATAATTTTCATGATTTGTTGTAAATTATAGAAATGATCATTGAAGGGATAAAGCAGAGAGTTGAAAGGTTTGATATGATATAAATATATGGTATTTTTTTACATTTTACAGGGTATAATGTTATTGTCTTTGGCAGAAGGTGAAAAAGTAACTACCATTCCTCCTACCATACCGACACATTTACCTCAAATATTTCACGATTTCCTTACCAAGTAAGTTACACTTTATTGTTCTCTTATTATTTCTGTCTGATTGGAATTATACTGATAACATTTTGTTATGTTACACATTTTATTTTCTCTTGGCCATAAGAGAGTAAATATTCTCTTGGATACCAAATTGGCCCCAATTTCCACACTAAAACCTCTGGCTTACTATAGACCTCTGATGAATGGCTATCAAACAACTATTGTCACAGGCTGAGAACAGTTTTTTTTAGACATGTCTTCAGATGTTAATGGAATGGTCATCCTAAGAAACAGAACAAAAATAGCATTTCTTTTTCATTTGTGTCGACTTTGACTGTATTTAGTCTCTATGTACAAATAGTAAATGTTTCAAAATTCAATTTTTGATCTGTAGAATTGAAACCTGAAAGTTCAATCTTAATATTTATTCATTAGCATCAACACTTTCTCTTTTCAATTTTCTGTTTTTAAAGATTTATTATTTTATGAACAGATGTATAATGAATGATGAAAGATTACGTTGGTCAGCTACACAGTTACAAGATCATCCTTTTCTCAAAGAAACAATACCCTCACCATTACCTGAAAAACTTCCAGTAAAACAAAAAGGTACATACAGTAGAATCTGCATTAAGCAACCCAAGTGAATTTTCACGACTGACTGCATAACAGGAGTGGCTTCTTAATAAAATCTTGGTGCTTTTTGTACTAAAATGAATTAAATATTACACTTGAATGCATTGGAAGCGAACATTAATACTTGCATCGGTAAAATTGACCGTCGCTGAATCTTCCACCGAACGAAACTTCTTTACTTAAATCTCAGACCTAACTTTAGTGAACTTGTCTAAAATAATACTGTCTACCATTGTGATGCATTCAATAATATTTATCCATTTTTGTGAAGAAGGTCGATGAATTGATATGATTTTATCGAAAAAGCACATGAACTAAAAAACATCGCTGATTTTATCACTGATCTACAGAGGGTGTAACTCTGTATGTAATATTATAGGAGGCTTTAAAATGTCTGCTTAACAACAGAGTGGCAATGGAAAAGAGATACAAGATGATCGCGACAAAACTCAGTACTTTTATTTAATATCAAACAACTATTATGGACGGTATGTAGTGTAAGAAAGTTAGTGAAGGAGAACCACGCCACACATAAAACACACAAATAGGTAAACTATAAAAGAAACATATGGACTGAAAATAGAACAAACATCGACATTTAGGTGATTACATTCCAAATCTCACACTTCGCTAATCGTTATTGTTTGCATATCTTATAGAGGTGAAGAAAAATATTATTGAAGATGATGATGAAGACGAAATACCTTATATAACAGCATTTGAAGCCAGTGGTCATTCCAGGTTAACCAATGAATTTGAAATAATGAAATCTCTTGGAAAAGGAGGATTTGGTGATGTCCTTAAGGTAAATGAAATGAAGTGGGTTTAACTACCTGCTGTTCTGCACCAAACTGGGCTGATGAAGATGGCCATACGCCATACAGTGAGTGTGCTATGAGGGAAATTTTGCCCAGAAAGCGGCACTACAGCCTACTCTTATATCGAATTCCATCTGTCAAGGGATCTTTTACCTGCATGCCAATGTGTACACAGGACCTTGGTTTTCCATCCCCTCTGAATAACTAGACGGCTGTCCTTGTCCTAAACCACACCGGAAAATATGGATGAACTTTGTCGACCAATGCAGGGATAGAACACTCATTAAGGTAAAGTATGTTGTTTAAGTTGTGAAAAGTATTACAACAAATGTGTTATTTGTAACTCCTATGGTTCTTAAGGTCTTTGAACGTTATTTCAGGATTGTTAATCCCCTGCAAACTATAATATTGTAAAAGTTTAATCTCTAAAAGAAATATCAGTTCTTTTCAATTTTTACAAAGATATAATGAATTGAACATTTTGCAACTGTTGGCATTATCAAAATGGGCATACACCAAAATGCTCCAAATTTACCTTAGTAAAATCAGTTATAAATGTGGTTAAAATTTATCTGAATATGTATGGTGTTTTTTTTGTTAATTAACCAGTGTTTAATCGATCGTTTTGATTTTTTAAAATTGTAAATCTGATGTTGTTTTGTTTTAAGGTGGTTTTGTCTTTATTTCTTATTAAACAATACGGTGCATTTTCTGAAATATTTTGAAGTGCCTCATTTTAAACAGATTGAATCCAAGTTAGGAGACTATCTACCTTGATTAAGATGTGGAAATGAACCATATAGACTTTAATTGTGCTGTTTTATTCAGGTTAAAAACAAATTAGATGGTCGAATATATGCTATCAAGAGAATTCCTCTCAACCCCAAAAGTCAGCATTTTACAAAGAAAATTACCAGAGAAGTAAAACTATTGTCCAGATTGAACCATGAAAATGTAGTAAGGTAAAAAATCATAGCTACATGTGGATATTTATGTTCTTTGATCGTCACCGTATAGGATATTTGTTTATAAATTTGGATCTTAAGATAAATTTCACTATTAATGAAGTTAAATTGTCCTATCTTAAAATCCGTAAAAATCTGTTGGATAACCAACTTTATATAACATCTGAATTGGTTCATCACTGCCAACAGAAGTCTTGAATTCCTTCTTTGTGGAACTGGTTCCTGAATAAGCTCATAAAAACAAGATAAGGCTAAATATGTGAAACTGCAGTATAAAAGCATCATTAAATTATTTATTATTCAACAAGCAGTAGTGGCATAGGTTTAAAACAGTTGTTGGTAATAAATCTTTGTTGCAACACTTGCTAATATAAATGATATTTATGTATATAATGCAGGTATTATAATTCATGGATAGAAACTAGTGATGATCCAGCCAATAGTGATACATCTTCTAGTGCTGCTTTTACATCATCAGCTAAAACAGACTCTGATAAAAAGACACTCTCTTCTGATTTTACTGACAGAAACAGTCTAGGTTTTATTGACAACATAGAAAACATGGCACCACCCACAAAGACAGATACGTCATTAGAATGGAGTATGAGTTATTCTTACAGTACAAATCAGTTACAGAAACCTTTCTCTGAATCAGATTCAGACTCTGATGATGATAATGATGATTTGTGTGCTTCGTTCTTGTAAGTTAAACCATTTTTTTGTGAAGATACATGTATATTGATAATTATTATGATGTCACTTTATACATAGGTACAGGTAGAAACAAATATCAATGCTGGGTTTAACTAAAAGCCCCTTGGTCGGAGGTTCTCACAAATACAGAAGGTACTTTACAAATTGTATATATATTTTGTAAGAAGATATCATATTATTATTCACAGCAATTCCCCTGTCAGGATCTGTTTGGCGTCTTTATTCTACAGAGTCATTCAAATCATAACCCATTTTGTGGACAATCTGGATGACAAGGCTGCAAAAAGACATGTTGTTTAATTCTTTTGTATTATATATTGATGTAGACAAATGACTAAAATGTATTTATTTATTAAAACAGTCCATTGTTTGATGAAGATTCTAACAGTATTATATTTGGTGGAGTTGATGAAGAGGATAAATTTGAAGACACTTCAGTTATATCTAAGAAAGAAAATATTAAAAAGGAAACCGCATTAGAAGAAACTGACAGCTCTTTAGATAGTGAACCAAAGCTACAATATCTCTATATACAGGTTAATAATTTTACATGATTTCGTCTCGAGAATTTCTTATAAATATGAAGGTTCATTATGTGGACTAATGTTGTCAAGGTATCATGTAATAATTTTGCATGGCCTCGAGATTTTGTCATAAATATATGGACTAATGTTGTCAAGGTATCATTTAATACCTTGTAGTGGTAATGATGGTGTAAGGTATAAAAGATACATTTCCGGGTACAAACTGGGGGATTTGATGATATATTTGGACTAAAAACATATTCAAACTAATTAATTTATCATAATTTTTCTTTAAATCCTTTTCAAAACATTGTAATTGTCAGGGAATACCCCTGCTATTTAAAAAATTTATCGATGTTGTCTTTAATTCATTGTAAATATTGAAGCCCAATAAATTCTTGGAATATCAACTGCCCAAGTATTTTACCATGTTTCAAAGTAATACTTGTTGTTGCCTATGGTGGCTGATTGATGTGGTTTCACCTGACACTGCGACATTCAGAATCCTTCTAAGTCGAATTTTGATGAAGCAATGACACGTTCCATTAAAAAAATTTCATGTCGGGTGAAAATGACGTATTGTTTGGTTAAAATGTTGGGATGTTGGGTTATTGAGTTGTCGCGACACCACAACATCACAACAGGATACCTTTCAGCCACCATAGTTGTCTGAAAGTAAGAAAATAATTGATGTTACAGCAGTTGAACCCCAAAACAAAAACTGGTCTACAAAAGGTTGTATTTTAACATCCACCCAAAAAATGTGTACTTCCAACACGACTTGAAATCCTCTCAATAAATTGATTCAATATTTCTGAGTGACTCTGGAATAAACTATGTTTGTTTTAAAGTGTAAATAAATGTTTCTCTTCAGTGTTGCTATTTTAAAAAAATTCTTGTAAGACATTTTTACAAAATATAAAAGGTACTTGACAAGGAGTAGGGTCGCCTGTCCTACCTCGTAGGTTTTCTCCGGCTCCTCCAGTTTCCTCCCACTGCAAAAGACCCCTACACGCAACAAATTATTGAAATATAGTTAAACCATATGTTATTCCTGAAATGACATAGTTTATGTCTAGTGTTCGTTAAACCCCATTTCTCTATCTCTCCCTCTCTCTCGCATAGGACATGACCGGAATATACAGGTGAAATGGCATTAATGTTTCTCTTTAAACAAGGTGTCAGTTAATCTGTGCTGATAATAGAATATCTTAGATAATCGTTAGATGACATTTTTATCTGCTATATATTTCATTGTTATCACAGATGGAATATTGTGAGAAGAGTACATTAAGAAATTGTATAGATGCTGGATTATATGAAGATATTGATAGAACATGGAGATTATTCAGAGAGATTATTGAAGGACTTATTCATCTACATGACCAGGTAAATGTTGTCATATTTTTATCATCAATAATACCATTATTGATATACAGTCAATCTAGTTATTGACTCAATCATTTCATATTAACCTGTACAGTTTTCTTCTTTAGGGAATGATTCACAGAGATTTAAAACCAGTCAATATATTTTTAGACTCAAATGATCATGTTAAGATTGGAGATTTTGGATTAGCTACAACAGATATTCTAGTCAAGGTATATTGTTTAACTGTGTAAAGATAATTTTTATATGCCTGTATATTGTTGTCTCCCCCGTCTGTTCACATTTGTTTGTTGACACTCTACAGGTCGCAACTGTTATCCGATATTGATGAAAGATATAGGTTAATATCCCAAAGTTATCGGTTCCTTTCTAGACTGCAACTTCATGGAATATGGCCCCTGATTGTGCAAAGAATCATGTTTTTTGCTTGTAGACACTCTAACCTGTGCCAAGGGCCTTATTATTATTATTATTATTATTATTATTATTGTTATTGTTATTGTTATTGTTATTGTTATTGTTATTATTATTATTATTATTATTATTATTGATTTTGATGAAACATGTTTATAACCTAAAGATGTTGGTTCCATTCGATATTCGCACATAGTGAACTGTATTATGGGCTGGATTATGGCCACTAATTGTACAAAAAATTAGTTTTTAGTGTGTGGTCCCTCTAAGAGGTCACAATTTAGAAAAGCTTTAAAAAAAACCGTTTAAATATGTCACTGTTACACCCTAATGATTGTTAGGTTCAAATTTCATTAAAATCAGGACCAAAACTGCCCAACAAAATGGTCACTCCAATTATGCAAATATTGTAAAAGTATGTAATGCTCTGTGGGGGTTAGTTCTCTGGTTTACCATGGATGGCATGGATTAAATATATTCACTCAAAAACCACATGTTAGATAGGCCATCTTTTATTCAACCTCTCTACATACTATACTTACGATTCTACATAATGGGAGATAACTCTTGTGGTACTCTACTCCACCATGCTTTGTGGGGGTTAGTTCTCTGGTTTACCATGGATGGCATTGATTAAATATATTCACTCAAAAACCACAATGTCATGTTAGATAGGCCATCTTTTATTCAACCTCTCTACATACTATACTTACTAAAGATTCTACATAATGGGAGATAACTCTTGTGGTACTCTAGTAAAGTACAAAGGGGAGAGAACTCTTACAATGAAAGGTGACATTACTATATGACAGTAATACCAAGGTTGTGGACCCTCTAGAGGTCCCAATTTTCATATGATTTTGATGACACTTAAAATATATGTTTATTTCCAAACGATCTTGTTTCCTTCGATATTCGCGCAAAATATTTTTAGCTTGTGGATATAGAGGTCACAACTGTTATTTGGTTGTTTGTTCCATTTCAGCAAAGTGCATTATTAGATGCAAGTAAACAGATTGGTAATGTTTCTGATTTTTATCTCAATTCTTCACGCTCTATTAGTTTAGGAGATGGTAATTTAACAGGTAATGTAGGAACAGCACTCTATGTAAGTCCAGAAGTCATGGCTAGTGGTGGTAAACTACATTATGATCAGGTAACTGTATTTTATTTCCATTAACATATTATATGTTTCAAAAAAATTACAACTGTATTATTAAGAAGGATTGCTTTAAAAGTGTTAAATTTGACATAAATGTTACAGAATTAAAATTTTAAAATCTCCCAAAAGTTATCAGTCTAGTAAACACAAGAATATCATGACCCAATTGAATATAATACTCGACCAATGACCACAGCTTACGAATTTGATTATGACTATGTTATCACAATTGACAGAACTGTGACAGAACTCAGTTCCTTCTGACTCAATAGCAATTCCACCATAACTTCTATCAATTTGACTGTAGACAACCTGGTTAAAAACTGGTCTGGGGATTATTGTGCAATGACATTTAGAGTTCAGGTTCTCCAGTTCCTTTCCTCTGCTTAAAGACAGATAATTGAACTATGAAAATACCCCCACCCCCATTTTATTAACTTATATGTTGTTTTTTTTATCAAATAGAAAGTGGATATATACAGCCTTGGAATCATATTTTTTGAGATGTGCTATCGACCATTATCAACCGGAATGGAAAGGGTAACTGTATTAGGAAATGTCCGCCTGCCATCAATTCAATTGCCATCAGACTTTGATGAAATAGAAATGGCCAACCAGGTATATCAAGATGTGCTTCTTAATAATATAATCTCATATTCCATTTTTTTAAGCAAGATAGTTTGCTCCGTAAGTCATAACATCAAATTTAAAGAAAGACATTTTTACTAATAAATAAAATAAACACTTGAATGAAATGATAATATATGTTGATTTATCTTCAGACCTGTATTATAAGATCACTGCTGAATCATGACCCTAGTGTTCGTCCAACATCTAAAGAACTATTACAGTCAGACCATTTACCTCCCCCACAAATGGAAGAAGCAGAACTGAATGAAATTTTGAGATCAACCATATCCAATCCCCAGAGTAAATCTTACAGACGTATGATAGATGCCATGTTTTCTCAGCCAGTTCCACTTATTCAACATCTAACTTATGACAATGATCTTTATAAGGTAAATTAGCTAATTATTTAGTCTTGATACTTCCAGCCAACAATGAATATTAGTCTGACCCAGTGACCGGATTTTTACGAATCTTTTTTTCCAAACACCCAAAATTGTCCGACTGAGAATTTGCCAAATCAGACATCAAGACATTGTGAAAAATATTCAATTATTAATATAGTTTACTGAGTGTATAACTACAACTCAACCTGATTATTGTCGATAATACGCTAGATTTATTAGGTAATTAAGTGATCATCATATTTATTGTGTTAAACCCGTCTATAAACCTACCTTGATTAACTACTTCAGATGCCTTGATTGATTGACTGACTTAATCCTTTGTCAGACAATTCATCAATCTAATCTTAAATAGAAGTCATTGCATTCCCTTTGTCGGACTATTCCTGACTTATCTATGATTTAAGTTATATGGATTTTCATTAATTGTACTTCTTCTTAGATTAAAATTTTTGGCATGTATGATGGCTATGCTAAAAATTGATGGCCAGGAGATGATAGCCCCATATTTTGTCAGTTTTTAAGAAGTATAATTTATGTTACAAGCTTAAGTGATGATGATGTTTTCAACAACTTAAAATTCTATAAACAAAGGCAAATAAAAAATAATATAGAAAATTGTTCATGTCAATAAGTCTTTGTATGTGACTATGACCGAAGAGTTCTTGCAGGGTATATTATCGATTTTAAAAAATATTACCACCTATATTGAAAGTTTCTCTGTACTTGATTTGTGATGTCAAATGTTTTGTTTTTCTTTCAAAGGGTGTCCTTACTACGAAATCAGCCTTACTACAGACAAGTGTTCATGGTACAATAGAAAGAATATTTCAGCGCCATGGTGGTTTAAGAATGTCAACCCCCATCTTAATGCCCAAGTGCTTTTTGTATCAGGATGAACAATATGCATGTTTTATGGATCATAGTGGTAATGTTGTAGGTCTACGTTGTGATCTCAGAGTAAGTCAAGTTTTCCATCTAATCACCTTACAGTACAGAAGACTACCTGATCACAAGAGTGGTTGTAAAAGAGGGGTGGTTGTCTGGTCTATTTAGGTCATAAGATCAGGTCGATGTCGAATCTCACGTGATATAAGCTATTTCACACACATTTTGGAATAAGCAATGTGCTAATACAATCTGTCTCTCAATCCATCACATTTTTGGGACACAATAACTGCTTCTAATTCTGGTAGAATGTTTAAACTTCGTGTAATTGTTCATTGTGTGATTATCTGACAGAGTTTGATCATGATCAGTTTTTATACACCCACATGGAAATGTAGTACATCTGTCCATTTATCATCTTCTGTTAATTTCTTCTGAATTTATGGCCCTTGTTTCACTTTGTTTCACCTTATGAACACTCTAACGAGAAAAGTTATCATCCAATCTGTATGAAATTTATATGCATCATTTAAATTAATAAAACAAAGAATCCTTTTGAATTGCAGCAATATCCATTATTACATATAGAGTTATGTCCCTTGTGAACGCTCTAATGACAACAGTTATCATCTAAGCTGTATGAAATTTATATGCATCATTTAAATTAGTGAAACAAACTTTAGTTATGGCCTTTGTTTCTCTAACTAAAAAAGATATCACCTGATCTATTTGAAATTTAAATGTATCATTTAAATTAGTAAAACGAAGAAGCCTTGTTTTACTTTGTTGAACCTTGTGAATGTTCGAATGACAAATGTTATCATCCGATCTGTATGAAATTTATCTGCATTATTTGAATTAGTAGATTACTTCCAGAGTTAAGGCCCTTGTTTTATGAAACTATAACACATACTTTTGGCAAAACAATTACTGATTCTTTTAGGCATATTCTTCGAAACTCGCCTAAATAAATCAGTAATTGTTTTTCAATAAGTATGTATTATAGTTTCATGCTCCTTCCAGTTACTAAATGCTTCTAAAAGATTATTGCCCTTGTTTTAGTTTGTAGAACCTTGTGAACCCTCAAACAACCAAAATTATAATGTCATCTGTATGAAATTGTCTACTAAATGCACTTGATTACCTACAAACAAATAATAATGAGACAACCCTTGTCGAGCGCTCGAACAATTTAGCTGCTGTGTTTCGTTGCCTAGCAGCCTATCTTTACACTGAGCAGAGATAAACAATTTGATTTTTATGAATGGGCTTTAACGTCCTACTATTATGCACCTAACCTGGGCTAATGGAAGACAGGCATATGCCATACAATGTGCTATGACTATGAGGGAAATTTTGCCCGGGCAGCGGCGCTACGGCCTACTCTTATATCGAATTCCAACTGCCAAAGGATCTTTTACGTGCACTCTAATGTGTACACAGGACATTGGTTTTTCGTCCCATCCGAGAAAGACTTGGCAGCTTTCCTTGTCGGGCCCTCCTTCTGCATTACTGACAAGGGGAAATCACGCCGGAAAATGGAGATAAATTTTCTCGCCAATGCAGGGATCGAACACCCGACCTTCAGACTAGCGAACCAGCTCCTTATCCACTTAGCCACTGTGATCCCCTGATTTTTGTGGGTGAAAGTGATGAAACTTACTATATATTTGTGGGGTTGGATGGCTGAATGGTTAGCATATGCGTGCTGTATCAGAAAGCGTGTCATTGAATCAACTGTAGTGGTTTTAAATCCTTGGTTGTACGTGTCCAATCTCATGGGTTTTCTACGAATCCTCCTGTTTCATACCACTGCTAAAGACTCTATGGGCAAGCAAATTATTTTAATAAAATTAAACCATATGTTAGTCCCGAAATGACCTAATTTGTGTCAAGTGGACTTTAAACCCCATTTCTCTCTCTCTCTCTTCAATATATTTTCATTACATCAAATTAAGTTTAATAATGAACATTACTGCTTGGGTTACGCAGAGATAAATTACCGTATTTGCTTTGGAAGACAATTTCTGATTCTTTGTGTGTATAGTTTCATACATTGACAAACAAATCACAAAAAAAAATAGTTACAGTACATTCAAATTTATAGTGTTAAAATTAGTTTGTTACTTGGATGATTTGTTAACTATTGGGTTGAACAAAACTGTATGTTTTTACCGACAGCAGATTTCAAAATGTGTTGATTTAATAAATATAAAGAGCGTTTCATATATTTGTTATTTCAGGTTCCTTTTGCTCGTTATGTTGCCAAGAGTCATATTCAGTCATTAAAAAGATATTGTATTGATCATGTTTACCAAGAAAAGAAATTATTTGGCTTACATCCAAAAGAGATGACAGAGTGTGCATTTGATATTATTACTCCATATCAGTTTGGGTAAGTTATTACCAGGGTTTATGTTTCAAAATGTTATCAGTCAACCTTTTTTACCAATCAATATTTTTATGCAACCCTAACTGTGCAGTCATCTTATAAAGAATTGTAGCTATTGTTATATATCGGGTCAAAAAAATAATTCCTTAAATGCATTTTTTTTGCAATTTGATAGATGGTGATTATTTTTTATATGCTCACATTGAAATGTGGTTTTATATTGTCATTGCCCCCGTCCGTCTGTCATTCTGTCCGTCCATCCAGCGTCCACAATTGCTTATGAAACTTTTAATCAATAGAAACAGGAAACAAAAATACAGATGGTTTGATGGGATCAATTTTGACTAAGTCAAAATGATGCATTTGATATTCAGATAAGTGGATATACATGTACAAATTTGATGTGAGAAACTTCCAATCAATAGAAACAGGAAACACAAACTAATTATAGACGGTTTGATGGGATCAATTTTGACTAAGTCAAAATGATGCATTTGATATTTAGATCGGTAAGATAGGTTGATATGAAATAATTTATAAAATACAATATCAAAAAACCATCGTTTTATCCAACATTTTGTCAGTAAAATACTAACTTCATCAGGGAGAAGAAATAAATATATATATATATTTCAGGGAGAAGAAATAAATATATATATATATATTTCAGGGAGAAGAAATAAATATATATATATATTTCAGGCAGAAGAAATAAATATATATATATTTTTCAGGGAGAAGAAATAAATATATATATATTTTTCAGGGAGAAGAAATAAATATATATATATATATTTCAGGGAGAAGAAATAAATATATATATATATTTCAGGCAGAAGAAATAAATATATATATATATTTCAGGGAGAAGAAATATATATATATATTTATTTTCCCTGATGAAGTTAGTATTTTACTAACGAAAGTTATGCCCTTGATCACTTTGAAAAATCTTGTGATGCTCTAGGGGCTGAAGTTATTGTCCAATTGACTTCAGATTGATTCACAGAGTTTAAGGTCTTGAAACCTATATTTCATATATAAACGTTAGCATGGGACAGAACTTATTAAAAACCAAACCAATATTAATGATTTTCTGATAATTACTTAATGAGTTGTTACTCTTAATCAGATTTCAGTGTGCTGTATTATACATGTTTCATTACCGAAAAAAGTAAAAATATGCGCCAACTCTTTTTGCTGCAGACGTAAGTTTCATTGCCTGGCAACCTTTTTTTTTATGTCAGGCCACAAAATCACTTCTTAAATAGCACCAATTCCATTTTAACAATGTACGATTTTTTGAAACAAATTTTTTATAAGTAGTCATAGTGTGTTGGACTGTTTCTTTTTCCAGACTTACTGCCGCCTCAATAACATTGTAGATGTTTGATGCTCTGTAAATTATAGCTCGTGGTATATTATTATATTTTGTAGATTGATACCAGAATCGGAGTTATTAGCTGTTGTAGGAGAAGTTGTTAATGAATTCCCAGCTTTACAAGAAAGAAATTATTATTTTCGTATTAACCATACATGTTTATTAAAATCTGTATTGGTGTATTGTGGGATACCAGAAGATAAACAGCAGTCTGTTTTGTTATGTTTACGTGACTTTCAGGTATAAATCAATGTAATATTATTCTTGGAAAAAACCTCAGATTACAAGGATAGTGACCTGAAGTCTCAGACTCATTTTAAAGTTGAACTGACTGATAGCAATTAGATCAAATGGACCGAACATTTTAATCTGATTTAAAAAAAATATGTGCAGGATCAAAGGGTCCAAATGATTTTATCCCAGTTGAGCGAAGATCGAACTCATACGAATCCAACCTATGAAAGGTTTATTGTTGTATTACTGTCTAGAAGTTGGATGACAGTCGTTATGAAATGGAAATAAAGAAAATAGGTTAAATAATATTTATATTTGATTATAATTAATATAACAATGTAACAAACTAAAACAAAATACATTAATTAGTACATACTCAAATGGTAATTCCCTATCCAGATGAGGTAGGAAATACTTATTGAAGTAGGGTTATATATATATATATTGTGCCAATAAAAATTGTGCTCTTCATTGTGGCCAAAAAAAACATCCAAAGATTACTGTAAAATTGTAACCTGTGTGAATAATTTTTTCTGTTTTATTAAAACTCATATATAAATGGCAGACCCCGTCTTTGTTCAGTTTTGGATTTAATTTTAAGTTAAATCTGTAAATGTTAAATTTCTTCCACTTCTACCATTTGGAATAAATCTGGAATTTGTCTTTTTTTATAGCATAAAAAGGCTGCAAGACGTCAAAATCTCGAATCAAGATGTGGTGTTACGTTTAATGAACACACTGCTGCAACACTCTTCACCTTATTAGATTATGAAGGAACTTATAAAAACATCAACAGTTTACTTCGTTCTTTAACCAAGTCAAAGGGGGAAGTAAGCAAATAATTTCCTTTTGGAACAAAATATTCTTGAAAGTATTTTCTTGACTGAAATATTTCTTAGCTTGAAGACTGAGCATTCAGTTCTCATGCTAGACAAATTCCAACTAGAGGTGAACAGATATTTTTAAGAATGCTCGAAATATATATAAATATAAGATTAATAGATATTGGTAGGAAAATATGATATACATCATACAATATATTATTACACAATATATTATTACAGACTGCTGTAACCAGAAAATTTGTTGTATGTTGAATACTTTTCTTTATTTCAGGCCGGTACTTTAGCTAAGAGAGCGTTGCATGAATTAGAAGCTGTTGTAATTCATGCTGAAGCTTTAGGTGTTAAATTAGAGGTACATATAATACATTGTGTTTAATAATGATGAGATGTTAGTTCTCGAAACAATGTGCTTTTATAAACCAGTGATTGTGTTAATACCACTGATCTTAATCGGCTGTTTTTAGTCAGCTTTAGCTACATGATGTTCAATCAAGCCGATTGGTAAAACAATGAACCGGCCACTATGGTATCATAAATCAATCTAATTTCGACTAAATTACAAAATTTCCCTCAAGCACACTGTATGGCATATGCCCGTCTTCCATTAGCCCAGGTTAGGTGCATAACAGTAGGATGTTAAACCCCATTTTATTTCATTTCATTTTATATGTATAGTTGTACGGAATTGTATTTTAAAGCAATTTCAATTATGGATGTCAATATGTTCCTTATTCTGTTTGTCTATCATCGAGGAATAAATAAAAGCTTTTGCAAGTTACTTGATAGAGAAAAACTACAAATTGTGTAAGGAAGAAATGCCATGGTGCCGTATCAGGTTATTTTGACTACTGGCAGTAGTAGAAATTTTTTTTGAACGACTGATAACTGTACACAAAGCTTAAAGTTACCCTATTTCTTACAGTGACCTCATTTGACCAAATTCAAATGGGTTAAGAACCCTAGTTAATACATATTATACCTTTTCTCAATGACTTACTCTCTTTAGTCTTTACATACAGTTTTCAAAGTAGCAATAGTGTTCTTAGTGAATGAAAACCGACCATGTTCAGTCTGCTGAATCTTACAAATTCCACATTGTTTAAGTAAAACATTTGAAACTCTTGTTGGCTGGCTAAAAAACGTTTGTTTACATTAAGTGATGTTAGAAAGAGATAATAAACATTTCAGAATATTGAAAAGTAAACTGTTAGAATTCGAAACTAAGATGCATATTCAACAGTTAGTATTCTTAAAAGCCAATTAATGACAATGACCTATTGTCATTTTAAGAAGATAATTGCTTAGATTATCACCATTCCATAGACAGATCTTGGTGTAAGTTGATGTTAATTTGTATTGTAGATAAAGGTAACTGTTGGTTTGATTTATAATCCATTACAATATAGTGGTATTATATTTCAACTTATGTATGAACATAGAAAAAAGAAGAGATTAGTAACGGATGTATTAGCTGCTGGAGGAAGATATGATCAATTAGTAAGTAATTTATCTTGACAGTTGATGACATTGCAGACATTCTAGTATAGCAGTCTTCAGTACCTGAATCTGCTACTTTTACTGTTAGCTACCATATGATCCCGTTTACATCTACCTATGCGGGGAAGATGCAAAGTCTGACTGAAAATAAACTTAAGCAAAATGTTCCATTGGCCATCCAAAATTCAAAGACATATATTTTTTTTTTATATAAAAATACAGAACAGTAAGAGTAGAATTTCTGGATCTGTGGACCTATCAATATTCTAGAAATATAAGATATAATAATACAGATCTTGTGTTAAAATTTGGTCTGTAAATCACACTTTATAATATGGTCTGTAGATCACACATTATAATTTGGTCTTTAGATCAAACTTTATAATTTGGTCTTTAGATCACACTTTATAATTTGGTCTTAGATCACACATTATAATTTGGTCTGTAGATCACCCTTTATAATTTGGTCTTTAGATCACCCTTTATAATTTGGTCTTTAGATTACACTTTATAATTTGGTCTTTTGATTACACTTTAGAATTTGGTCTGTAGATCACACATTATAATTTGGTCTGTAGATCAGCCTTTATAATTTGGTCTTTAGATCACACTTTATAATTTGGTCTTTTGATTACACTTTATAATTTGGTCTGTAGATCACCCTTTATAATTTGGTCTTTAGATCACACTTTATAATTTGGTCTTTTGATTACACTTTATAATTTGGTCTTTAGATCACACTTTATAATTTGGTCTGTAGATCACACTGGGAGCATTTATTTTTAAAAAAATGTATAACAACCTTTAAGACATATGATTATACATGTAAATAATTTTAACTTTTGGCACGCATAAAATGTCCAACATAGTCAAAAAATTCTAACAAATTCAATCCTCCTTCTTCATATCTATATTTTGCATCTTGGATCTTGCATCTGTAGATATCTGTGTATTTTTTTCCTTTTATGTTGGTTGTCGCTGGCCACTCGAATACTGCAGCAACTGAATCTCTATCGTCTTTTGCTCTTTTTTCAAAAATACCATCACTTCAAAAATATTCGGATGAGCTTTTCCAATTAATTTTTCCTAGACGCCCGTACCACCCCTCTACAGAATTGTTGGTTCTTCGCGTGGTTTGGTTGTGGTTCCATTGTACTTGAGTGAATTGACCGTCTAACCATTGGGTAACCATATAGTCGGCCAGTTGTTGAAATTTCTCATTATCTGGAACCTTGGCCATTATTTGGATCCACGCGTCATCAATCTGCAAATAAAAGAAAGATACATCTAAATTATCTATATTTATTACCCAGCAACACATTGGGTAACCATATAGTCGGCCAGTTGTTGAAATTTCTCATTATCTGGAACCTTGGTCATTATTTGGATCCATGCGTCATCAATCTGCAAATAAAAGAAAGATACATATAAATTATCTATATTTATTACCCAGCAACACATAGGTAACTGCCACCTCTTGCTGTAGGAAGAAACTTAGATTGTAACTGTGCATTAGTCATGGGAATATTTGCGTATTTATACCTATTTTGAGAAATAATCACAATGAACTGAATTTCGATCATTTGTCAGTTTCTTGTTGAACTGTCGTAGCCTATATCATTTTATTAATTAATGAGTGGGTTGAGTTTAAGTGATTACACTTTATAATTTGGTCTTTAGATCACACTTTATAATTTGGTCTTTAATAATAATAATAATATAGTTTCAACGCGCTTTACATTTAAACACATGCTACATTAAAACTGATATAATAACAATACTGTGTAGAAGTATTTAAAAATATGATCATGTAATATACGGCATATGTTAAACTGTTACATATACACACAGAAATATGATACATTTAATACATTCAAATTTATAATAAAAACAGGAGGATAGAGGTGGCAATATATGTACATGATATGATATTTTACAGCAGTTACAAGTTTTAGATTACACTTTATAATTTTGGTCTGTTGATCAATTTTCATACCTATTTATCTTACACAGTTTGGTCAGACATGTTATTCTGAATATGTAAAAAAAAAAAGGCATTGTTTTCATTGATTTTCAAGATTAAAAAATCTACAAAATTAAAGATACATCATGAGAGATTAGATAATGTTAAGGCAATTTGCTGAAAATTTCAGTCAAATTAATCTGCTATGAACTGAGCTCAGTTCTATGAACTGAGAACTAAGAAGATGAAAGTTCCGTCTAGCCTTGATCATCATAACTGAAGTCCGTAAGACAAAACTAATAGTCTCGATTATCCATTTAATTGTTAATCACAAAAGAAAGTTTTACAGCAAATCGGAGTATAATCCAACAGATATCGCAGGCTAGCCTTGACATCGAGAGCTGATTATGGTCTGGATTGGTTAATTAATGTCTAATTAATAGTTTTTATAACATTTCAGGCCCTTATAAATACTCTAAACACTAAAGTTATCATATGATCGGTATTAAAGTTATATGCATCAGTGATATTAGTAAAACAGGAAACCTATTGAATTTCAGCAATTTTCATATATATAGCCTACTTCTAGAGTAATGGCCCTTGTTTAACTTTGTTAAACCCCTTGTGAACAACTCATGTATTATTTATATTACTAAAACAAATAAAGAAGCCTAAAGAATTTCAGTATATAACTTCTAAAGTTATGACTCTTGTTTCAAACGACAAAACTTATCATCTCATCGCTATGAAATTGATATCAATGTCTTGCAAATGCTCCCATAACCAGCAAAAGAATAAATGTGACAACCCTTGCTGGCAGCTTGGACAATTAAGATGCTGTGAGCGTATGTTACGTTGCGTTTTACTGTGAGTAGATGATTTGATATTTTCATTTCAGATAAATCATTTTCATCGTTCCTCTAAAGTTGATAAAGATTCAGGTATTGGTGAAAGTAGCTCATGTGGTGTGGGTGTTAGTATGGCCTTTGAAAAAATTGTTGCTGCTGTTATGGAAAATGTTGAAGAGGTGATTTTTAGTAAAATGCAAATTAAAATTGCTATTTTGTTTCAGTTTATTGTTCCACACTTTTCATAGAAAGCAGAGGACTATTCAAAAATTTTGGGAATAAATAACTGCTTTTGGTAGAATGATTAAATTCAAGGTAGATGTTCAATTGTTAGCATTTTCGACAAAGGCTAAGCAGAGAGAAGTAATTTGATTGGTTGAGGTTTTGGGACACAATGACTTTGATTCTAATCAAAGTGAGTGATGATACCTGATGTATAGTTTAACAAAGTCAGTGACTAAGTTCATTCTTAACAAAAAAATAAATGTGCAGTTAATTAATGTGTGTAATCTATTTTGAGATTGAGGCAGGGGACATCAACCTCACTGTTTGCTTGGAGTTTCATTTTAGTTTACTTAAAACTGCATGTTTTCTGTTCTATTGAGCTGAACCATGTCTGTTAAGAAAGGTCTATTCCTGAGGTTTTAGCCTTAACAAAGTTGATGACGTTTCCACTTGTTTTTTTTAAACAAAATGTAATTCCAAGTCAATAAAATGTTAATCTTTTTAAGGGCTTTATCTTTAAAAAAAATTTCTAAAAAATCATAAAGTACAGTACATGTATAATATTTTGTGTTTTATAGAATCCATGTTCTCATGATATAGTAGTGTGCTCTGTTGGTCATAATCCTATGTGGAAAGAAAGATTAAATATAGTAAAAGATCTGTGGTCTGCTGGATTAAGAGCTGAAGTATTGTATGATTCTATTCAGGTAAGTCCATTTAATAAAAAAATATTTGGTGTGTTCAGATTTTGAACATTAAACGGAGATAACGTTAACCCTATTGGAAGTGTTCCGTTATCATAGATATGAAGTACACAACTCTGGTAAATGCTATAGACAAGTATTAGACTATTAGTGGCACTTGACAATCATAGACTGTTTCACACTGTTATCAGGAAATCACACATAATTTCGACACACAAAATATACACATTTTTGTAAGGTTGAGGACACCCTGTTATTTTTATTAAGTTATAGTTAACCGCGGCAGTGGAAAGGTTATCATTACTGTTTGAAATGTCATTATGTTTTCAGTTTTCTCAGCAACTACTAAAGCAATCTTGAGCAAGTGTGGCTGTTATGTATAGGATCTATGGTCTAGTTTCGCTATGTGCATTTTTGTTGCTATGGTAATTGTTTTTTTACAGGTTTCGGTCAATCTCATGCTTGCGGAGACTTATTCAAACAAAACATTTACCTGTACATAACAAATGCATGAATTGTTGTTGTTATACTACATGTATGAAAAAATATATGCAGTCTATATGTTTATTTTTTGTGGTAGGGTTTGGGGAAATATTGGATACCTCTATTCAAAGAGCACCTCCATTAAGCAAGCATTTTGAAATTTTCCTTGGGTGCTTGTTTAATACAGGTTCTACTGTATATTGAATGTCTACTATATATTATAATCACATGAAATCATGTGTTAATTTTATTGTTTTAAACAGAGTTTAGAAGATGTTCAACTATACTGTCAGAATTTACACATTCCATTTATAGTTTATTTAAAAGATGGTGATGCTGGATTTGTCAGGGTAAATTTATTGTAGAATATTTTTTTCAACCAAAATTTCTTACAGTTGTATGTTTTATGTATTTTGGAATTCAGCACAGTGACTTCAAAGGGATTCAGATACAATTTGTGCATTTTTCTTATTTCATTAGTTGGTTATAGTTAAATGTTGAATTACTTTTAATTAAGAGCATTATTAGAGCCATGTCGGCTTAAAGTAGCTATCCAACCTCATGGGTTTTCTCTGGTTTCCTCCCACTGCTAAATACCCCTACACTCAAGCGAATTATCAACTATTTGCCTAAATATTAGCGATTTAGCTCCTTTAAGTGAGTAATACATTTCAGATCATTATCATACATTTCAGAGCATCATCATACATTTCATCACCCACGTGCTACAATTTTCCTGTACAATACTTGTTGTTGTTCAGCCATTTAATCTGAATAATTATGTTGTTATATATTTGATTTCTATCATTAGATACGATGGGTTGAAAGAGAAAAAACTATGGAGAAGAAAGTCAGGATACCTGAAACAGTTACAATGTTACAAGACAAGCTACAAGCAATCACAAAAACGTATGTTATTTATTTTCTTAGAGGATTTCTTTTATTATTTGATTAATAGGGCAACTAAAAGCTGGTATCACAAACAGTTCATGATCAATATTAGCTATGGATTATTAAGTTTATACTGTCTGAATATATGAATGTTTTGTACATTTGTTTTTTGTATTCGCCTACAATTTCATGTGGACATATTTTTCTGGCTTCTCCCTCTATATTACAGTAATAATAATAACTTTAATATATAGTCAAAGAGTTTTAAGAAGTTTTATTTTAATCCCTTTAAGTGCCTGTGCTTTGTATTGGTTGATTTTAATAAATTTTGGACGAGACTATTTTTTATTGTGATGGTCTAATATCTATGTTTGCCTTATAGTTGTGAATATTGTGCCTTATAATGATTATAAAATGTTTGTATTGTAGAGATGTAAATGATGCTAATCCAGTAGTGAGTAGAGGTACTAGTAATACTAATACCTCTATAGAAGGGAATCAGACCAGTAGTATTAATGGACCAACTTTTAACTTTCACTTTGTTAATGAAAATAATAAACTACCAGTTAACACTAGACGAAGATATGAATCACAGGTATATTACTTTTACCTGTTAGCTTGTTTATCAAGGTATATTATGAATTGATTCCATTGATAATTGGCCAGTCTCCGAGTATCCTCAGATCTTTTATGTATAAGACAACATAAAACAATAATTTCAAAGTGTCTTTATATTAGTGAGGAGGAAACCAACTAAATTCTGATTTTTATACGTCCACATGAGGTCACAATTTTTTTTATGCCCACATTTATTTTGGACGTATATTGTGGTTGCCCCTGTCCCTCCACAATTGTTTATGGACTCTCTACAGGTCACAACTTGAAATGTAGGTTTATCCACAAAAGATCTCAGCTGCTTTCAATATTGGCATGTATCAAATCGAAACTTCATGGTTTATGGCCAATGATTGTACAAAAAATCACATTTTTAGCTTGCAGACCCTATAGAGGTCATAAATTTGAACTGATTTTGATGGAACTTGACATGTTAAAATCCGACTGACATTAAATTTATACACAGCGGTCAAGGTCATGAGACGAATAAGCCTATTTATTTTCAGCGATTTTCGATATTATACTGACAGAGTTATGGCCATTGATGACTTCAAAAAATCTTGTGGATGCCCTAGAAGCTAAAGTTATTATCCAATTGACTTTAAATGTATACAAACAGGCCTATTGATTTTCAGCAATTTCCGATAAATACTGCCTGAGTTCAACAAATCTTCTGGACGCTCTAGAGGGTAAAGTTATCATCCGATTGACTTTAGATTAATACAAATAGAAAAATACAAAGAGTTTAAGGTCTTGAGATGAACAAGTATATTAAGTTTCAATGAATTTTGGGATATAATCACCTATAAATCAAGGGTTTGGTCAGTATGACTAGCTATCAATATCAGATGGACTACTGAAAAATATGATATATAATTGACTAGCATTCACTGTAGTATGGACTAAACATATTTGAATGTATATTTCAGATATTTGCTAAAGTTTGCAGTGTTTTATCATGGTTACCTGGAAAGTCATTAGATGTTATAGCTATCAATGTAGATTACACTACTTTAAAAATAATAGCTGCCTATCTGGAGGTAACATTTTGAAACTATTATCAGTACAGTGTAAATGCAACATATATATTTTTTCTCCTCTTGGCAATTATATGTTATTCCCAACATCATATTCTGATTGGATAAAATTTAGAATTGCAGCAAAAATTTAGAATATTTCAGAAAGTACATTGCTTTTCATATCTTTGGTTTATGTACCTTTATTTGTAATATAGCAAACTAGATTGTAGAAAATGATATAACAATTTATATATAGTTCTTTAATTCTTCTTTACAGATCAATGAAGATGAAAATGCATTTAATAATAGTATCAGTGTTGTGTTAGATAAGTAAGTTTCATTTAAGAATGTGAAGCAAAAGCCAAGTAGGTGCTTAGCACTGAATTTGGATTCAAATATATGAAGTGCTTTGGGAAAAGAAATTAAAAATACCTAAATTTGTCCCTTCAAAGTGCTTCTACCCCACTGTTAGGCATTCAGGCAACATGATTTGAAGTAATTGGAATAAAGAAAACTCATCAATCATAAACGTCAAATCTTGAAGAAAAACAAGTGGTTAAGAGATAAAGAATAGCAAATTCCCTCTATAAGTTGGACTAGTCCGAATTCATTAAATGCATTAGTACAAATCTTATTTAGAACCACACAAGTAACCATAACCATATTTATTTGACAACTGTTGAGGGATTTGGGAGAAAAGGTGAATTATGACTTAATATGTCCCTTTAAGGATTAACAGTGAATGACATTATCCATACATACATAATACTACTTGTTTTATTTATTTGTAGGCAACAAAGAAATAAAAAATACTTGGTGAAAATATTGGACCAAATTTATGAGCTGAAGTTTGAGAAAAAGTGAGTAAAATTGATATTATCCATAGACTGAAGGTCAGTTTTGATATTAAGTGCCAAGTTCACTTTGAAATATACAAAGTGATTATGTCCATTTGTTGATTGGCTTGAAACGTACAAGAAGTCATTTTGTGCCACTTGCCTTGGCTTGTCGATGTACCTAGCAACAGGTGCGAAGCCGGAGGAGAATTCATTGCATATACAAGACGATGTTGACTTTTATCGGTGTCCATTTATCATAAATATTAAAGCCTAATTAAATTTGCGGTTTATCCACTGATTTTCATCAAGTTTATCAACATATCCATCAAGCGCTCAAGCTGGGAGATCAGAAATCTTTGTGTGCAACCTTTGATGTCAAGAGACTAGTCCTTCCTAATCCGTTGGGCTGCCAGTTAGAGAAACTGAGGTGTTTTTCAGGGAATCCAGTATTTTTGTAGTAAGATTGGATGTGTCTTCTTTCCATATATGCTAAAATTTGCATACTTTTATTGGAAATTACCACCCAATAGATACTTTTCTAGGAAAGTATCTTTAATATTTTTGTTCATTTAAGACAAAGCCAATTGACTTTCATTGATTTTTATACATCCACATTGAAGTTATCTTGCCATTTACATCCAAACATATGAAATATTGTGGAAACGGGACATGTAAAAGTTCTTCATAGCATTTTATAAAACTCATTGTTCATTAGTATAAAGAAGAACCCTATCAAATTTCTAAATTATTAGATCATAATTTTGAATGTATTACTACAATTTATCATTCTGCACTAGATAAAGTTCTCAATATCATTTTATCAAAAACTTGGTTTTATGGTTTAATTGAATTGCCAGAGTTATCCCTCAGTTTAACTTCAAGAATGTAAATTCTGAACACATTTTGTAGAGTTACCTTTTCATTCACAGTTTGACAGTTTGACATTCACAGTTTGAGAATTTAATTACCCGGCAACCTATCTTTTCTTTCATAAATAATTCAAATGATATGCCTACTTGAATTAAATTTCTATTTATATTATACTAGATGCTGTTATTTTGTTATTTATGGAATGAAAGATGACAGTATGAAACTTATGACATGAAGGTTTATCTACTCAATAACAATCACAGTAAATGAAAGAAAACGGTGGATACAGATTGGACTTTGGGAACTGATTTTTTTATTTTATAAACTTACTGGGCAAAGAATGTCCACAAAAGTCCAGTTCGCTATAACTGGAATAAAAGTGTGTTATTGAATTAGATGTTAATTTTAAAATCATGTACAATTAAATTGAAGATATTTTAAATATAAATTGTTTTATATTATTCAAAAATGAATTATAAATTGAAGTTTTATGAGGATATTGTATATTAATTGAATAAAACAGACAATAACAAACCTTCAAATACAAACTCTTGTCTCAGACATCTACTTTTTAAATCAAAGATTTTGGTTTATTCCAAAAGTAACCAATAAACAATTCTAAGCCTGTACCACCTAACTTGGTGTTGTCTCAGGTTGTTTAAAATTGATTTCACAATTAATTATTTCCATAACTAAAAAACAATTCTCTTGTAACATCCATAATGTTCTTCAAACATTTATCTTAATATGACCAAATCATTGAACCCAGTGATGTTGTCAAAGATAAAATAAATCAGATTTTAAGTAGGGGTGTGTACTACAAAATGATATTCTCAATCTACATATTTTTTGTGATTTCTTTTGGTTATAATAGTTGATCAGCCCAAAACAATATTTCTGATAAATGTAAATCATTGTCCGGATTGATGACAAAATCCATGTTTACTTAAAACAACAACCTGATTTTGGGAGTTTACACTTTAATGCTTTACATTCAATAACGAGAACAAAAACATACTTGCAGGTAATTGAAAACTTTTGGATTTTAATTGATAGGCCTACATAATAAAAAAAAGGTTTTTAACTTATTCACCTAAAGGTCTGATATAAATCACAAGAATATGGTTGATTGTTTTATACCCCAAGGTATTTTGTTAATTTCCAGAAATTTAATCTATACAAATCCTGTTCATTACAAAATAATAGCAAATGGGGTCCATACACGATCAATAATTCCGTCAATATTATTGACTCAATATATTGACTCAACATATTGATTCAATAATATTGAACGTGTGTGGGCTATATTGATGTAAAATATTGTCAATGGCCATCATTGCGTCAATATGTTGACGGATCAAAATCATTTCGATTTTTATTGATGGTTCATCAATATATTGGCGGATGGTCAATTATTGAATGACACAATTGATCGTGTGTGGATAATTTGTCAATAATTGCGTCAATATTTTCATTCCATCGTCAACCTTGGAAGAGTAAACATGGCACCCATTTTGAAAAATGACCAAAAAATGATGAAATTATTGATGGAAATATTGACTCGTGTGTGGGCAATTCCTGTCAATATATTTTTGGCTCAATATGTTGAGTCAATATATTGAGTCAATAATATTGACGGAATTATTGATCGTGTATGGACCCCATAAGATTGAAAAATTGATCATTGTTGATGTTATTGGATAATAATTGATGATGGTCATTGTGAGACCCAGGGGCCGCGGAGCGGGCCCGATTTCGGGGGGGGGGGGGCTACTGACCATACCCCCCCCCCCTAACATTTTTTCGCTTTTTTAAGCTTTTGGCGACATTTTATTTTCACTATTAAAAATTATTGCCGGGGCTAAAGCCCCCCTGGCTCCGCGGCCCCTGGTGAGACCTACATATCTGAGAAACTTGGATATAATTTAATATGTCTCATTATTTTCAATATTTACATATATTATATGTAAACTACTTCATTCATGTATATATTTTTTTTTTCGTTAACTAGATCATCGTTTGGAGTATATGTTTAATGTTATGTTAATGATTTACATGTATGTAAAATGTATTCATGATCGTCATATGTGATATGTTTTGTAGATAGCAAACATTTTATGAATAAAATCTATTTATTTGTATATTTTAGTTAATAACTGATCAACTGTTAAATAATAAAAACAAGTTTAGTTTATGGTTGCCTTAATTCGGTACTATATAGATTCCAAAGACATCCCATTCTGTTCTGGTGATTCCAAGACAAATACTGTGAAAACGAGCAATTTTATGTCATTGGTCATATCTAATGAACTAATCACTTTCAAAGAACAAAAGTTATGTTTTTCTATAAGAGAATTGAATTCCCCTTTCAATAAAATAAAAATTAAATCTTTATCTATTAGGATTAGTAAATATGCAAGACATAAACATGTGGAGAAGAAAAAATTAATTTCTTTTTTTATCTTTTTTGACAAACTTTCTGTTATAAAATTAATATTTTATCTTACAACTTTATTTCATTAGGAAGAGAATTCAATTATCATTTACATGGTACCAAAAAAATTTTTTTACATGACATTTTGTGCTATCAACAGACTGACGACCGATTCTGCATAACATATGAAAACAAAGGCATATCTTTATATAATCTGAAGTTCATTCTAGTGTTTTTTCATCATGCCGAGCCCATCTTTGATACACTTGAAGCGATTGGGAGTAGTTTTCATTGACTTACGGTGGGGAATAACAATTTCCGGTGTCAAACTCAGATTGATTTCAGCCATCTGAAGTTCATTCTGGGTTTTTTGCTCATCATGCCGACCCAATCTATGATACACTTAAAGCGAATGGCAGTAGTTTTCATTGACTTCCGGTAAGAAATACCAATTTCTGGTTTCAAACACGGATTGATTTCAGCCGATAATCTTTGGATTTTCATGATCTGAAGTCTATTCTTGGGTTTGTTTATGCAGACCCCATTCTAGGGTTCCAATTTTGAAATCCGGACCACTCTGAGCGAGTCTATGGCTATCTCTGCCAACAATGGTTGGATTTTCATAATCTGAAGTTTATTCGGTTTTTTACATCATGCCGACCCCATCTATGATACACTTAAAGCCAATGGGTGTAGTTTTCATTGAATTACGGTAGGAAATACCAACTTCCGGTGTCTCAGCTTACTACTTTTTGTTGGGTGACTGGAATGTTCTGTCATGAGATTCAAGACACTTTGACATTTGTAACAATTGAGCCAACAATTGGTATGCTCCCTATCAAAACACGTGCATGCATGTATCAGACCATTATGCTGCAACTGCATCGCCCGTTTTATAACCATATTTTGTGAGTTCAATTACAGTACGATGAGCAGGCAGATCAAGATTCGGCATAAAAACATTAATAATAAATGCTCTTGTCCAACTGTCCGCCGCTTTCGTGAAATCGGCCTACGGTGTAGGTGCGGTGGTGCAGTGTTCTTTGTTCCTGTGATATAGGGAGCCAATGCAGCACGAGCCCGTGGAAGCATCGCTCACATGTTTTATGAACTTAACAATTACCATTTAATTTAAGTGCTAGTAGGTTTAATGGAATGAATGAAATGGGGTTTAACGTCCTACGCTTCTGCACCTAACCTGGACTAATTGAAGACGGCCATACATCATACAGTGTGCTATAAGAGAAATTGTTACCGGGCAGCAAGTGAATTTCAACTGCCAAAGTATCTTTTACGTGCATGTCAATGTGTACACGGAACCTCGGTTTTTCGTCCCATCCGAACGACTAGGCAGCTGTCCTTGTCAGGCCCTTCGATCAGCACCATTGACAAGGGGAAACCACGCCGAAAAAATCGAGATGAACTTTTTCGGCAAATGCAGGGATCGAACACCTGACCTCCAGGCTAGCGAGCCACCACCTTACCCACGTGATCCCCCGGGTTCAATGGGACAGATAAATTCCTTGACCTGTGAAGGCAAGTCACCCTTCACCAGTTCAGTTGAGATGATACATTATCCAGGCTTATTGAAACAGAGGATAACGGGCCGGGTTATCACCATCAAGCTTTGTATGCACCAGTCTTTGTATTCTTTGTGGTACCCACAAGCTTACCAATTAGCACCAGAGAAGCTGCGAAGTCCAGCCAGACCTTGAGACTTTTGACTTCCAACGACACACGCTCACTCGATCACACCTATCTCAAGATCTCTGTTTTTTTTGTGGCCTTCTCAGTTACAAACCTGAGACAAGGTCCATGAGAATTGCGAGGGCATCGGCGTCACGTGACCCAACACGTGCTTCCCGTCAGTAGGCCTACCTCTCCGCCACGGATGTAAAATCCGGGAGTTTCCTATGACGAGTAGCCTGTACTGTATCAAACAGGCTAGGCTATGCTGTTGAATGAACAAAGACTCCATCAGTATCATATGCTAGCCTGCGTGATACAGCACAGGCTACCCCACCCAAAGTTATTATCATAATTTATACTATGGCTGTACGTCAGGATATGAAGAAAACATCACTCGTCAAGGCTTTAACTGCGGTAACCGCAAAATAAAGAGAGATACGTGTGACCAAACGATTACATGTCATTGGAAGTCAAAGGACCTGATAGATTTCACAGCCTCCCGGTGTCGACTAGGGAGGTAAGTTTGTGGCCACCACAAACAAAAATATGGGTTTGTGCATGTTTTAAGCTTAATGGTGATGACCCTGCAATAAACTGTTTTTAAGAACTTTTCGAAGGTGGGGCAATTGGTGAATGACAACGCGACAAGTCGTACTTGGCCAGATCCCCGAACCTTCCTGTCATTGAACAAAGTGGCTTGCAGTTGGACAAAGCCAAGTATGTTCCTGTACTGGATCGTACTCTGTCTGATGCTCAAGCTTTAACTGGACTAACAGAAAATGGTTATAAAACAGGCTGCACGGGGTGGTGCAGTATCCGGAATAATGGTCGACCTTGAACATTTCTGTGCAAAGGTTTTAATAGGGAGCGTTTGCAAGGAGACGAGGGTGATGGATATGCATCGCTGATGTAGTGGACTGTATTTATTTCCAAGATAGGAATTTCGTTTTCGTTTCTGGCGACTTCTGGCTTGTTATGATTTCGTTTTGTTTTTGATGTCAAAAGTGGTACTGCATGATAGATTTCTCCAAACTTAAATCGGTCCGAGTTTGATTACGGAAATAGGTATTTCATACCGGAAGTCAATAAAAACTACTTCCATTCGCTTGAAGTGTATCATAGACGGGTCTAGTCTCTAGCGGAAGGGGGGGGGGGCATGCAACCAATGTCACTTGGTTTTATGGGCGCCTCGCCAATCATGTCGTTATATATGAGACGCCCCCCCCTCCCAAAAAACCCAAACAATAAAATAAAATAATATGAAACGCCTTATAATGAATTACACGATTAACACCACAATTGATTGATGGGCGCCCAAAACGTCATGATCTGTGCCTCAGAAGTTAGTGGGGGCGCCCATGATGACAATATATGATTGTCGGGCCGCACATAATTCATAATGCCGAGCGAGATTGGTGGGGCGCCCACGACCTGATCAATAAAGCGCCCAAAACGGCATGATTGGTGGAATGCTTCAACCCGAAAGGGGGCCCATGGGCCTATAGACTAATGCCGAGATTGTAGGGCGCTCAAGACGAGATCATGGGCGCACCACCAAGAATCCGACAGCATACTGACGCCAGGAGAAATTTACCATAAAAAGCCAACTGACAGGTCAAATTCACGATGGAGATGAGGTTGATTCAAGGCCGTACCAGGCGTGATAATCTTCAAAATTCAGACACGTCGCACTCTAACCCGATTCAAACATTTTCGTTTTTCTCATGAATGATTTTAGATTAGGCCCATATACGCTTATTGTTATAGGACTAATGTTCATATCAAAATTGCAAGTTGAGTCTCAAAATTGAAAAATTTTCCATCATATTTATAGTTCCACTCCTCTGGTGCAAACCCTATTTTCTGGTAGGGGGGGGGGCTACAATTACCTTCACCGTGGACCGTCTAGTGTCAGCGCCCCCATAGGCCCTAAGCTTATCCCCCCCCCCCCCCCAGGGGCGGATTGGCCCATCGGGCGATCGCCCGAAGGGCCGGTCGGACAAAAATTGAAAAGGGCCGGTCGGACAAGAAAAAGATAATTTTTCGTTGTCCACTTCGTCTAAATAAAACCTTTTTCTGCTGAACATAATATGGAGGGGGGGGGGGGGTATTGAACCTGCCATGGAGCGAGAGAGAGAAATGGGGTTTAACGTCCACTCAACACAACTATAGGTCATTTCGGGACTAATGCCATGGAGCGATGATAATCATGTTGTATTTGGCCGGTTGCTTTAACGGGCCGCCAAGTCATCACTGGAGTCTGGAATGGGCTGGTATAATAGACTTTCTGGGCCGGGTGTGCTGGGTGTGGGCGGAATTTGGAATCATGCAATGGGGATTCCGAATTTCATCGGATTCACCCGTGCCGTCACCTGCACCCTGTTTTGTGGGGATACGCCTGAAACGTCAGCCGGTGGTTCGTAACTCCAAAAAACTTCAACTTCAGCAAAATTTGATCATAGCTGGTGTGCTGGCGAGACGCTTTCCTGGAGTTTCCTGAGGCTGGTGTTTTTTTTTTTTTTATAAGCAATATTTTATTCAGATTTGTACCTGAATAGGGATTGGGGAACAGGCATAGCCTATATTAAACCCCTCTCCCTGTCAGATAAAGATACATGTATTTACATTTTAGAAATTAATAATCAATGTACACGTGCAAGTATGATTTTAGTGAAAATATATTTACAATGGGTGTTTATAGTTGTCCCTGGAAACGTCTGGTGATTTCGAAGAACGAATGGACTGTTTTAAAAATGTTGAGTGAGTCTTCCACATGGTCAATTCCGTACAATAAAACAGTAGTGTTTCGATTAATAGTCGATAGGTTATTTATTGTTTTATTTCGGGCATCTGAATATAAGGAGCAATTCAATAAGAAATGTTCAGTGTCTTCAAATTGGTGTCCACATTTACATGATGGATTGTCAGAAATGTGGCGTAAAAATTTATGGCCGTTTTAGATTGCTGCAAGAGAGGCGCAGTTTAGAATGAATAATTTGGTTTGTGCGGGTTCCAAATGAAAAGAGTTTTGGTGGTGTTGAATCTTGAGCCATAAGTTTCGAATTAAAAATATTTAGAGATAATGAGTTTTTTATGTCTGCACTTAATTTGTTCCATTCTCTAATTGATGATGGTATGAAAGAATTATAGAAAATATTTGTTTTACATTTATATTCAGGTAGGCATGCGTTTCGGAGATTATAATGTGCGCTTTTTGTCAAGATTAAATCATGAAGATAAGATGGAGAAAGGCCGTTTATAATTTTATAAATGAGTTTGAGTTTATGTCTTCTGCGTCTCTCTTTTAGCGTTATAAAACCGGTTTCTTTATATAGCAGTCTATGGCTGGTACCCCTATAGCAGTCTATGGCTGGTGTTAAACATTCCTTGACATCTCTTTTAACTCGTTTCTTTCAGAGATGAAATTACAGAATTTGGATGTCGGGAAGGGTCTCAAAAATGAATTGTGTCCCGTAGGCTACGCCTTTATACTGCATGTCCGCAACCAATCCTTCAACATGGCTAGGCATTTTACGGGCGTGAATAGCAGTAAAACGCGTTTGCGACCGTCAAATATGCCAAAATTGTCTTTGGACAAGGTCAGCTCCGCTTCTTCGAATCTCTAAGAAAACCGGTGCCTCTGTCTGTAAACTTTTTTTTTCCGGGCAGTTCTAGTTTTGCTTCCCGTACTATCATCGAGCCCTAATAAAACACTAATTTCCCTTTTTAATTGGGGGGGGGGGGTGGATGGCTGAATGGTTAGCGTGCGCGCTGTATCATAAAGTCTGTCATTGAGTCAACTGCGTGGTTTCAAATCCCTGGTTTTAGGCCTACGTGGCAAGGAGTAGGGTCGTCTGTCCAGCCTCGTGGGTTTTCTCCGGGTCCTCTTGTTTCCTCCCACTGCTAACGACCCCTACGCGCAATCGAATTATTGAAATAAAATTCAACCATATTTTTATGTTAGTCCCGAAATGACCTAGTTTGTGTTAAGTGGACGTTAAACCCCATTTCTCTCTCTCCCCCCTTTTTTAATTGAATACCGCGAATTTATACTGAGCATCGATTATTATTTTTGAATGCAGCTGATTGGATGGTTGGAATTTAGAGTGCCGTGGTGAACAGTCCATTTGCTAATTACACTAGTTTGCCTGATCCTAACACTATTTTGCCTTTACATTTTTTTAAAAGAATTTTGTCTAATGGTTTGGATTGTTCTTACTTGGTTTTATTTTATTTCGGTTACAAAACCATTGGATACTTTTGGAGTTGCTTACATGGGCGTTTGCGGTGGTTAAATTTTCAAAATTTTCGGGCATTTCGGGTTCGGCCACCCAGCCAAAGGACGTTATCTCAATCCCCGTCCCCGTCAATCAGATATGCCACCAAATCGCATATTTTGGGTTTATTTGTCAAAATTTTCCCGGTGAAGAGCTACCGGCCCCCGTCCGGGCTCAGTGGTCATTAGAAGGGGCCGCTACGACATGGGAGCACGGGCCGGTTTCCGGCCACAATCCACCCCTGCCCCCCCCCTTACACCCACGTTTTGGGGCTAGCTACGGGCCAGGAAAACATATATGGAATTTAGAATGTCACTTAAATTTTTTATTGAAAGAGAAATAAATTGCAATTTTAGACTTATGCCAAATGAACATTCTTGAAAAAGTCACCAGTAGCCTATATAAAATAGGATCGAAATTTTGGTTGCCTTTTCAAAGTCCCAAAGATTCTGCACAGCGCCATTATTTATGGGTGAAAGTCCATGTTTTTTGTTTGCATGGTGATTTAATATTTGATTATTAAAATAAAAACAAGTTAGTTTCAACAGAACCAATGTTTTTTTAACTGGTAGGCCTGCCCAGTAAACCTAGCTTTTCGGAAAAGAAGACAAAACGGTTGATCACATGATCGGAACAAGCGCTTTCTAAGTCATGTGACCTAGAATGGCCAATAATACGGCTTGTTTTGTGTTGAGGCGATCAAGTACGTCGATAAAAATTGTATCTACCTTCCTTGGGTAGAGATTTCACTCGACATGCCAAATAAACCAAAAAAGGATAAGGTATGTATTGTTTACTGTGCTAAGGCAACGAATATGAAAAATAACGATGCCAAAATATGCTGTAATTGCTAAATTCCCTTAATTTATCGCTGATTTCGTGTGTAAAATTTTGAAGTGACGGGCAGTTGTTAGGAAGAAGAAACAGTGTTCTATCCATTTCCTTGTAAATATTTATTATTTCAGCCGGTCACGAAGACAACTGCAAATTCCAAAACTATTACCAAGGATGGACCTGAAAATGTTGATGCAGAGGTAAGATCATAGTTTATAGTGTAGATTACTACAGTGACATTATTACCAATGGGGTAGCCATATTGACATGGATATTCAACATGGCGGTCAGAGACTAGAGCAGAGGCATAATAACGAAAATGATTAGACTCTGAGTACATTTCATTTGGAAAACATCCAGGAGGCCTACAAAATTTAAAAGTTTTAAAATCAGATCGTTAGAAATGTTGAAAATCAACAACGTCAAGCTAAAATGTTATTGCAGTAGCCAATTATGATGAATAATAATAATACTGGCTTACTCACTGCTTGTTGTACTGGACTGTACAACACTCAACAGACAGTGTGTAGTTTGTTGTCAGTGTTCACAGTGAGAGTGAATAGCCAGACCTAAACATAATATATAAAAGATAAAATTGGCGTTTCTTTTATTAAAAATGAAAAATTATATTAGAAATAATATTTAGAAAAATTTCTAATAAATGAGCATGATGCACATTGCATTGACATAGTTGCCAAGCTTAAAGGGTCAATACCGATAATGTTTTTGGGAATAAAACTGCTAAATTTGTGTTAAAATCCCTTAAAATACCCTATCTTAGGGCCGAGCAACTAACACAATGTATGTGATAAGTTTTCAAACAATTTTAACCCGCCAGTCTTTATCTGGAAATAGAGTCCGGTGTCCCAAACTGTATTATGCGGTGATTGGATAAAACCAGACTTTTTTTTATAAAAATAACGTGTCGGTGAAATTTACTTTTTGTACAGCACATGGACCATTCATCGTGTAGACCTCTGAAGGAACGGGAATCGATTATCGGGTCACCCAACGAAAGAATTGACCCGAAATCTTAAAAGGGTTATGTGTCCGGATAAGCTGTTTTAACGCTCACGTCCAAACGACTCAATATTTTGAGCTGAAATTTTGAGTCAGGGTATATACACCATACTTCTATACTTTGGCGTTTAAATTTCATACGTACTCGGACTTTTATTTTTGAGACTTTGTTAAATTCGGGACTGTCCCTTTAAATGCATGATAATAGCATTTGTACACGATACATGTAGGCTAATCACCACTAATACATATAGGATGTTTTAGTTAAGAATCTAGTAATACTAGTTACATGTACGTACGGGGGGTTGGGATGGCCTAGTGGTCTAGAGTGCCGCACTTCGACCTCTAGCTGGCCGGCCACCTCTGGCTTGCGGCTGTGGTTTCGATCTCTGGTGTCATGATATGTGGCATGGAGATAGGGGCGCCTTCTCAACCTCGTGGGTTTTCTCCGGGCAGTCCGGTTTCCTCCCACTGCTAAAGACCCCTACGCACAAGCAAATTATTGAATAAAATTAAAACCATATATATGTTAGTCCCGAAATGACCTAGTTGTGTTGAGTGTACGTTAAACCCCATTTCTCTCTCTCTCACATGTACTCACAAATTTATTTGAAGGATTGATAAAATATAAGCTCAAAATAGATAACTTTAGGCATCCTATTCCATATAATGCAAGGTCGCAGTCTAAGGATTTAAGATATTATAACTAAATTTGCAGGCAGCTATTAAAACTTTAACTTCAGTGATCATATTATGGTGTGATTTTAAATTTTCAGTTAAGGGGATTCACTGTTATTGGTTCTAAAATGATTTTGTTAATTTTTATCAGTTATTTTGTCTCTATTTAATTTCTGTGGAAGTAGTACATGTAGATTAAAGTGTACATGTAGATTAAAGTGTACATGTAGATTAAAGTGTTCCAAATTATCCTGTTTCTTTTTTATACGCCCACATTGAAATGTGGTCGTATATTGCCGTCGCCCCCGTCCGTCCGTCGGTCCGTCCATCGGTCCGGCGTCCACAATTGCTTGTGGACGCTCTAGAGGCCAAAGTTAATATTCGATTGACTTTAAATTTATACACAGTGTTTAAGGTCATGAGACCAAGAAGCCTATTGATTTTCAGTGATTTCCGATAATAACTGTCTGAGTTATGGCCCTTGATCACTTAAAAAAATCTTGTGGACGCTCTAGAGGCCAAAGTTAATATTCGATTGACTTTAGATTTATACATAGTGTTTAAGGTCATGAGACGAAGAAGCCTATTGATTTTCAGCGATTTCCAATAATAACTGTCAGAGTTATGGCCCTTGATCACTTCAAAAAATCTTGTGGACGCTCTAGAGGCTAAAGTTAATAACCGATTGACTTTAAATTTATACACAGTGTTTAAGGTCATAAAATGAAGAACCTTATTGATTTTCAGCAATTTCCGATAATTACTGTCAAGAGTTATGGCCCTTAATCACTTAAAAAAATCTTATGGACGATCTAGAGGCCAAAGTTAATATCTGATTGACTTTAAATTTATACACAGTGTTTAAGGTCATGAGACGAAGAAGCCTCTTGATTTTCATCGATTTCCGATAATAACTGTCAGAGTTATGTCCCTTGATCACTTCAAAAAAACTTGTGGACGCTCTAGAGGCTAAACTTAATAACTGATTGACTTTAAATTTATACACAGTGTTTAAGGTTATGAGACGAAAAAGCCTATTGATTTTCAGCAATTTCCGATAATTACAATCAGAGTTATGGCCCTTGATCTCTTTAAAAAATCTTGTTGACGCTCCAGAGGTTAAAGTTAATAACCGATTGACTTTAAATTTATACACAGTGTTTAAGGTCATTAAATAAAGAAGCCTATTGATTTTCAGCAATTTCTGATAACTACTGTCAGAGTTATGGCCCTTGATCACTTTCAAAATTTTGTGGACGCTCTAGAGGCTAAAGTTAATATCCGATTGACTTTAAATTTATATAAATTGTTGAAGGTCATGAGACGAGCAAGTATATTGAGTTTCAATGAATTTAGATAACTTGAACAGCATGGAGGAGAACTTTATCAAAGCCAAACAAATTCCAATGATTTTCTGATAATTACATAATGAGTTGTTACTTTTAATCAGATTTTAGTGTATTATAAATGTTTCATTAACGAAAAAAGTAAAATATGCGACAACTCTTGTTGACTGCCCGGACGATTTAGCTGCTGTGGGCGTATGTTTCGTTGCCTGGCAACCTATGTTTTAATTAATTGGTTAACTTTCAATGTTAATTCCCGTCTTCCATTAGCCCAGTTTGGGTGCATAACAGTAGGACGTTAAACCCCATTTCATTCATTCAATGTTAATTATTACAGTCCTTTACTTATAAGGGGAGCTTTCGCTCCTGCTCCTCTCGATGGAAGTCAGCTTTCCTTCGAAGGGGTCATTAAAGACTCCTGCAAATAAGCAAAATAACTCTCCTAAATAATAAGATTAATAAACTACTTTCAGTTTTTGTTTACTTTTAAACTGCATATATTCAAGGCATCTGTAGCTTTTTATGGCTCCTGCACAATTTTATTAATGTGAAGGACTGCATTAATATGGTGCAACCAATTTTATAATCATTTCTTTAGGCTGCCAAAAAGAAGCAACAGAATTCTACAGAAGCACACCCCCCTCCAGCTCCAATAGCCAAAATAAAATTTCCAGGCACACCACATGTCAAGAAGGATAAACGCCAAAATTCATCAAGATTTAATGTGACTAAAAACAGGGAATTGCAGAAGTTACCATTATTGAAAGGTATGTTATCGTGAATTTTTTTAAAAGAATTTGTCATTTTTTGCTTATTTAATCATACATTTTATGCATGCATGTAACTTTCATGGGTTAACTTAGGGATTATAACCTTAAATGTTAAATATGTCTATAAAATACCTATTTAGATTAAAGAAATAATTGCATATCTTTAGTATAATACAATGATTATACTTAAGTGTTGTTTTTGTTAAATTTATTCTGACTTTAATTTCAACCAAGCTTATAGTACAGTAGGTCATTGGCATTGTTTTACCTGGTCATATTTTTTCTTTTTATTTACTTTAAAAAGATTTTTTACAAAACAATTGAAATGATAAGAAGATGTACATGTAGTTTGATGGAAGTGTTGACTTGTGTTTGTAACACTAAGTTTAACGTTTATCATGACTGGACTGTGACCTGGTTATTGATGTTATATTATAGGTCAATCAATCAAAGATACCAAGATATATTGTGTACAACACTTACTTATAATTTATACATGGTGTAGAAATACATTATAACCATGTTGTTATTTCGTTTAATCCAAAATAACTCATGACTAATAGTAATACTTACATGTAACTCTAATACTCTCATACATTAATAGTTTGTCTTAAAATTAAGACAAATGCTTGTATGAAAATCTGAAATGGTTTAGATCTATGAAGTAAAGATAGACATCTGCAAACTTAACATCGATTTGATTGTTTTGACTTTTAAACATTGAAAAAAATATTCATGACAGTTTCGGGATATAAGCTTATCTTGTTTAAAACGTTTTAAAATTTGAATCCTACATTCGGACATTTATATTGTTACTCATTCACACCAATCTAGAGTACACCAATCAGATTAAAACACAGATCCTATTCCGTTTTGTTTGTTATAATTCAAAATTTTAGTATCTGGAAAAGTTGTTATATGTTTTGGTTGAAATATGGGATTATAGTCAATGGAACAGTCTTTTACAGCGACTTCTTGGCGTGCCATGCATGAAACTGTGGGTACACAACTTTAAAAGTCAACACTGATGGATAACAATATCATAGGGTCAAAAGCGGCTCCTTTGACCCCTGACATGATCGTATAGTACAACTTGTCAGATCATCGTGTAGTGTAGGACATTGAAAGTATAAAAAAAACAAAATATAGATGTGTATATTAATCAGATCTTCATTCACACAAGCTGTGATTGTACCATGTTCCTGAAGCAACAACTGCAACTTTTAACAACATCTGGCGCCCAATCAGAGGTTGTGACATAGCTACCTCCGCGGAAACCTTAACATTGAACGAACCTTGAGCTTTGCAGCGCGATTATCACAGGTAGACAATTTAGCTTGAAAGCGCGAGACTCAGTATTCGCGACGACCAAGGATTCTGATAGGCTCACAGACTGGGCTTATACCCAATCAAACTTAGTGCCGAAATATGCAGAGTGTTACGTGAAGGGCTAGATAAGATGTACGTGTAGTTAAGTTAAGTTAAAGCGAGATCAAGCCTTCTATTGAAGATGTGATTGTACTGGATTTGACATTTGTAATGTACGGTAATCTGACTTTGATTTGATCAAATTGGGTAAACCAGCTTGTCACTTTCTAAATCCATAAGTTCTTGAATGAGTTGGAATTAAGCTTTGATTCATATCTAATTATTCTCACTTTCTTCATAGATGTCCATTGGGTTTAGGAAATATTTTCCTTTTCTTATTTTCTATTCAATGTGACACTTTTAAATATATTCTTCATACAAAAATAATACAAATCAAACCTGTGTTCTTTCTTTAATTTTATATTCTAAATACCTATTATTATGATATAATTAGGCACAATTATTATAAATCTTACCTGTACTGAAGAAAGAAAAAAGAAAAAAAACCCAACCACATGCACTGTGTTGGTGTTTTTATGACTACATGGACTTTTTTTGTTTTACAAAAATACAAACTTATAAATAATTATATAGTAATAATAGTATTAATGGAATAATGCCAATTTATGAAATTTTGAATTACTAAATAATTATTTACATACAATAGATTCAGAATTATTTATCGTGGTTAAACAAACACAGATTGTTGTTTTATTAATCTTGACTTAAAAAGCATTATGGTCTCAAGTGTTAATAAATCATGCGAAGAGAAACTGACATACATGTTCTGTAGTAACATTCATACATACATTTATTGTTTTCAAGTGATAATACCAAGAAGGGAAAATAATTATGTCACTCACTCACACTAGACAAAAAAATTTTTTAGATCGGTAATTATTGTTTGACAATATATAGCCATAGGCCATTTACATTTTGTTGTTGTGGTTTTTTTTATACCTGAAGTAAAAAAATGATGTCAAGGTTTTTCTGGCACATAAGATATGATCAACAATTTTTTAAAAATTTCTTGCTTGAAATTAAAATTATTTCTAAGATTTAATAGTAAGAAATATAAAATAAATCAATTTAATTACTGGTACTGTTAGATGCTAAATTATAAATGTTTGTCCACAACATTTCCCCCCATCCTCAAAGCTGTAGGATGATTATTTAAAATTCTTTTTAGCATTTTGTTGCTGTAAGCTTGTACATCATAGTACATGTTTGTAAATATGCTAAACAATGGCTAACTTATGGGTTGATTGATTATGTTTGTTTAATAAAGAAGTTAACCTTTTTTTTTTGCCTTTCAGATGCCACACCGAGTGAGAGAGAAGAGTTATTTATTAGTAAGATTCATCAGTGTTGTGTTTTATTTGATTTTGTGCAAGATCCATTAAGTGATTTAAAATGGAAGGAAGTGAAGAGGGCAGGGTTAAACGAAATGGTAGATTATGTCACCCAGAATCGAGGTGTTGTTACAGATGCAATTTACCCAGAAGCAATCAATATGGTAGGTTAATATATAGATATAGTATTACTATTATTACAAAATAAAAGAACAAATTAAACTGACATTAACTTAGTGGCATTAAAATGTCTAAGATATGCACTTGTTCCATGTGTAAAAAAACAATGCAGAGGACACATAACACTCTTGTCCGCTTTTTGTATAATATTGGTGATATAAGTTGAATGAAAATACCTCTTTATGTATGCAGCAAACAAGGTTTCCCCGGTGCTTCCATTGGTACCACTACCAGACAAATCACAGCCTATAGCCAAAGTTTTTCTGTGGCTTTTTTGGAATTGCAATTAGCATTGTTCATGCCAAATTTGATAAAAATCCATTTAGGCATAACTACATTTGACTTTAGTTGTCATCAGCACCCTTTATTATCATGCTATTGTCAAAGTTTAGAACATAGTTTTTAAATAAAATTGATATTTTTTGGGTGATCAATATGTAGTTTCATCATCCCAAATAACAAAAAATACCATATCTTATGAACAAAAAACCTAGTGCTAGCATTTTAGACTGCTCAACACCCTTTAAGAATGATTGACCTGGATATGACATATATATCACTTTAAAGGCACAAGATGTCACACTAAAAGGCTAATTTATAGACTTTCAGAGAAGGCATCTGATACCCACCCAAAGTATATTATTCAATATTATTATCTTATTTTTCCTTTATCTGTTTGCTAGTGCTGATGTTCATTGATTATTGTTGTTAAATTATTGTCCCCCGCCTTTCGAAGAAAGCATGGGACTATAATAAAATATGTCTGTCTGTCCGTCCGTCCATTCATCACTCTTGGGGAAACAATAACTATCTTTCTTATTGAGCTAGAATGTTCAAACTTGGTGTAGGTGTTTATTAGGTCAATACCTTGATGGAGTTCAAAGATGAGCATTTTCCGCAGGATAAGCAGGGATAAGCAATTTGATTGGTTGAGTTCGAATGTTCATACTTGGCATAGTTTACTACATGTATAAGGTAAATGTCTTGATGGAGTTCAAAGATAAGAATTTTCTGCTTTAGGGTAAGCAGGGATAAGCAATTTGATTGATTGAAACTTTGGGACACTATAACTTGAGTTGTAATTAAAAGTGAGAGTGATGCATCTTGGTGTAGTTTGATTGCTTGATACTTTTGAAGAAAAATAAATGTGCGATTTATTGATACATGTAGGTGTCTTCTATTTATTTTGTTGGATTGTTTGGTGAAAATCTTAATATTTAAAACAGCTATCATATTTTTTTTTTAGTTTTCTTCTAATCTCTTCCGTACCTTGCCCCCATCTTCTAACCCAAGTGGAGCTGAGTTTGACCCAGAAGAAGATGAACCTACACTTGAGGCTGCATGGCCTCACTTACAGGTATAGTATTATAATATTACTAGATCACAGATTTGTCTTTTTTCTGTGTTTTAATTGATATTAAGAATATTATTAATACATGTCTGACAAAAGTTCAAAATATCTGGTACATTTATTAGTTTAACAGTGTCTGATAATTGTCAGGCTTGCTCAAATAAGTGTGTATTTGAAATGATACCGTTCACCAGAATGTCTTCATTCAACGATTTTAAAATAAGTTACAAAATGGTTTTGTTTAATTATTTTCATGTCTTGATTGTTGTATTTTAAAGTGATATTTTTTTCTTTCAGCTTGTTTATGAATTTTTTCTACGTTTCTTGGAATCTCCTGATTTTCAGCCAAATACAGCCAAGAGATACATAGACCAAAAATTTGTTCAGCAGGTAATTGAGACTTCTTGCTTTGGAATTATCGCATGTAAACAAAATTTTAACTTGGGAGTATGAATACAAAGTTATGGATGGTATTGCATATCTTTTTGTATAATAACACTCTCCTGGCCGTATATGTCAGATTAATGTTTGACCTAATACTGTGCTCTAATTTCACTTAAGTTAGTTTTTATAATTTTCTATTACAGCTTTTAGACCTGTTTGACAGTGAAGACCCTAGGGAAAGAGATTTTCTTAAAACAATATTACATCGTATATATGGAAAATTCTTGGGTCTTAGGGCATATATAAGAAAACAAATAAATAATATATTTTATAAGTAAGTAAATTTGTATATGTACAATATAACATGTATTTATTGGGTTTATTAGAAGTAGTGTTTTAAATCTTCTTAGCTTTAAGAAGGTAGAGTTAACATACAATGTTTGATCAAAGGATTATATTATCTAAATAAAGTATTGTTCTGTATATTGTGTAATGTTATACTACATTTAATGTAATCCTTATCAACATATATCCTACATTTTTGTCCTCCGCCTGGTATAGGCATTCATTAGGTGAATGCCTTGATAGAGTTCGATGATGAACATTTTCTGATTCTATCTGATAGAGAGTGATGATCCTTAGTGTATAGTTTGATTGCCCGATTGTTTCGAAAAAAATAAATGTGCGATGTCATCTTTTTATTTTGGGACTTCGTCAGGGGACATCAGCCTCCCTCATGGCTTGTTTTTTTTTACAAAGCAACCCATTTAAGAATTAGGTCTAATGGATGTTTAATGTGCAATCTGTGGAAATAAATCAATTGATTATTTACTTGAAAAAATAGGATTTGATCAAAGATCTCGTTTTGGTCACAGATACCAGGCGACTGACATTGGGGTGGCTGATCAAAGTAAAGGCACTTGGGTTCCATGCAAGTGAATTATTGAAATACAAATCAACCATATGCCAGTCTCAAATTGATCTGGTTAGTGTTAAGTGGATGTTGAAGGTCATCTCTCTTATCTATTTCTCTGATTGGCAGGGAACTTGATGAGCAGACAAATCTGCATGTCCATCAATTAACATGACATAAAATTAACCATTTTGAAAATTCAATCTAATAAATAAATTTAATAAAATAGATTTGTGAAAAGAAATAACAATTATACAGTTTGATCTTGTTTTAATAGAGAGGTGATTAAAACCATGATTATTGTGATTATTTTATGTGATATGTTATAATATTTATTTTTTTATTTTAGATTTATTTATGAAACTGAACACCATAATGGTGTTGCAGAGTTATTAGAAATATTGGGAAGGTGAGTCAGTTTTACTATTTGTGGTCACAGATTTAAAAAATTGAATGACCTTAGAACTCCTTTGTCATGCCGGAACAAGGGACATGTAAAATGCACATGGTTGTACTGTATACATTAACTGACTTGATCTGTAAACATTGTACCAGATACATTAACTTTAATGTTTGATACCTAATCTTATTATTTTGAATATAAATTTGCCTATTTTTTTTACATCCATTCAAATTTATTTTCAGTATAATTAATGGCTTTGCATTACCTTTAAAAGAAGAACATAAAGTATTCTTGTTAAAAGTATTACTGCCCTTGCATAAAGCCAAGTCTTTGAGTGTGTATCACCCTCAGCTGGCATATTGTGTTGTACAGTTCTTAGAAAAAGATCCTAGCTTAACAGAACCAGTAAGTCATTTGGTGTTTTGTTTCAAATAACATATTAAACTTACAGTAGTCAAATGCTTATTTAATATTAAAATTAACTTTTGAGGTTTAAAGATACATTATAAGTAAATGCAGGAGTACTGCACTACACGCAAAACAAAAAAAACCAAAAAATCTACAAGATAAACCTGCGGACAAGACAGAAAATAGACATTGCAAAAACTAAACAACCATCAAATCAAGTGAATGGATCCGGGGGCCAGCCGTAAGCGTCCACTGCGCTGTACAGTCCCGGGCCTGTCTTGGTACAGGCTTCACTAAAATGATTTACATAAAAGACGTAACAAAAAAAAAAAAAAAAATTAATGCGACCGATCTTGTGAGTGGTCGTCTCTTCAATGGCGATAGTCAGCCAATCGACGTCAGGTGTTAGAACGTCAAATAATCTTAACAATAAGGGCGATAATCCGGACAGAAACTCGGAAAACGCTAAAAACAAATAAATGTAGTGAGCTAACAGGAGCAAAGCCCGACAACGAGAACATTCTGCAGTACGAAGGGCTAAAACTCTACTCTAATAGTAAATGCAGGAGTACTGCACTACACGCAAAACAAAAAATCTACAAGATAAACCTGCGGACAAGACAGAAAATAGACATTGCAAAAACTAAACAACCATCAAATCAAGTGAATGGATCCGGGGGCCAGCCGTAAGCGTCCACTGCGCTGTACAGTCCCGGGCCTGTCTTGGTACAGGCTTCACTAAAATGATTTACATAAAAGACGTAACAAAAAAAAAAAAAATTAATGCGACCGATCTTGTGAGTGGTCGTCTCTTCAATGGCGATAGTCAGCCAATCGACGTCAGGTGTTAGAACGTCAAATAATCTTAACAATAAGGGCGATAATCCGGACAGAAACTCGGAAAACGCTAAAAACAAATAAATGTAGTGAGCTAACAGGAGCAAAGCCCGACAACGAGAACATTCTGCAGTACGAAGGGCTAAAACTCTACTCTATAAGTAAATGCAGGAGTACTGCACTACACGCAAAACAAAAAAAAAACAAAAAATCTACAAGATAAACCTGCGGACAAGACAGAAAATAGACATTGCAAAAACTAAACAACCATCAAATCAAGTGAATGGATCCGGGGGCCAGCCGTAAGCGTCCACTGCGCTGTACAGTCCCGGGCCTGTCTTGGTACAGGCTTCACTAAAATGATTTACATAAAAGACGTAACAAAAAAAAAAAAATTAATGCGACCGATCTTGTGAGTGGTCGTCTCTTCAATGGCGATAGTCAGCCAATCGACGTCAGGTGTTAGAACGTCAAATAATCTTAACAATAAGGGCGATAATCCGGACAGAAACTCGGAAAACGCTAAAAACAAATAAATGTAGTGAGCTAACAGGAGCAAAGCCCGACAACGAGAACATTCTGCAGTACGAAGGGCTAAAACTCTACTCTAATAGTAAATGCAGGAGTACTGCACTACACGCAAAACAAAAAATCTACAAGATAAACCTGCGGACAAGACAGAAAATAGACATTGCAAAAACTAAACAACCATCAAATCAAGTGAATGGATCCGGGGGCCAGCCGTAAGCGTCCACTGCGCTGTACAGTCCCGGGCCTGTCTTGGTACAGGCTTCACTAAAATGATTTACATAAAAGACGTAACAAAAAAAAAAAATTAATGCGACCGATCTTGTGAGTGGTCGTCTCTTCAATGGCGATAGTCAGCCAATCGACGTCAGGTGTTAGAACGTCAAATAATCTTAACAATAAGGGCGATAATCCGGACAGAAACTCGGAAAACGCTAAAAACAAATAAATGTAGTGAGCTAACAGGAGCAAAGCCCGACAACGAGAACATTCTGCAGTACGAAGGGCTAAAACTCTACTCTATAAGTAAATGCAGGAGTACTGCACTACACGCAAAACAAAAAAAACCAAAAAATCTACAAGATAAACCTGCGGACAAGACAGAAAATAGACATTGCAAAAACTAAACAACCATCAAATCAAGTGAATGGATCCGGGGGCCAGCCGTAAGCGTCCACTGCGCTGTACAGTCCCGGGCCTGTCTTGGTACAGGCTTCACTAAAATGATTTACATAAAAGACGTAACAAAAAAAAAAAAAATTAATGCGACCGATCTTGTGAGTGGTCGTCTCTTCAATGGCGATAGTCAGCCAATCGACGTCAGGTGTTAGAACGTCAAATAATCTTAACAATAAGGGCGATAATCCGGACAGAAACTCGGAAAACGCTAAAAACAAATAAATGTAGTGAGCTAACAGGAGCAAAGCCCGACAACAAAACATTCTGCAGTACGAAGGGCTAAAACTCTACTCTAATAGTAAATGCAGGAGTACTGCACTACACGCAAAACAAAAAATCTACAAGATAAACCTGCGGACAAGACAGAAAATAGACATTGCAAAAACTAAACAACCATCAAATCAAGTGAATGGATCCGGGGGCCAGCCGTAAGCGTCCACTGCGCTGTACAGTCCCGGGCCTGTCTTGGTACAGGCTTCACTAAAATGATTTACATAAAAGACGTAACAAAAAAAAAAAATTAATGCGACCGATCTTGTGAGTGGTCGTCTCTTCAATGGCGATAGTCAGCCAATCGACGTCAGGTGTTAGAAAGTCAAATAATCTTAACAATAAGGGCGATAATCCGGACAGAAACTCGGAAAACGCTAAAAACAAATAAATGTAGTGAGCTAACAGGAGCAAAGCCCGACAACGAGAACATTCTGCAGTACGAAGGGCTAAAACTCTACTCTATAAGTAAATGCAGGAGTACTGCACTACACGCAAAACAAAAAAAACCCAAAAAATCTACAAGATAAACCTGCGGACAAGACAGAAAATAGACATTGCAAAAACTAAACAACCATCAAATCAAGTGAATGGATCCGGGGGCCAGCCGTAAGCGTCCACTGCGCTGTACAGTCCCGGGCCTGTCTTGGTACAGGCTTCACTAAAATGATTTACATAAAAGACGTAACAAAAAAAAAAAAATTAATGCGACCGATCTTGTGAGTGGTCGTCTCTTCAATGGCGATAGTCAGCCAATCGACGTCAGGTGTTAGAACGTCAAATAATCTTAACAATAAGGGCGATAATCCGGACAGAAACTCGGAAAACGCTAAAAACAAATAAATGTAGTGAGCTAACAGGAGCAAAGCCCGACAACGAGAACATTCTGCAGTACGAAGGGCTAAAACTCTACTCTAATAGTAAATGCAGGAGTACTGCACTACACGCAAAACAAAAAATCTACAAGATAAACCTGCGGACAAGACAGAAAATAGACATTGCAAAAACTAAACAACCATCAAATCAAGTGAATGGATCCGGGGGCCAGCCGTAAGCGTCCACTGCGCTGTACAGTCCCGGGCCTGTCTTGGTACAGGCTTCACTAAAATGATTTACATAAAAGACGTAACAAAAAAAAAAAATTAATGCGACCGATCTTGTGAGTGGTCGTCTCTTCAATGGCGATAGTCAGCCAATCGACGTCAGGTGTTAGAACGTCAAATAATCTTAACAATAAGGGCGATAATCCGGACAGAAACTCGGAAAACGCTAAAAACAAATAAATGTAGTGAGCTAACAGGAGCAAAGCCCGACAACGAGAACATTCTGCAGTACGAAGGGCTAAAACTCTACTCTATAAGTAAATGCAGGAGTACTGCACTACACGCAAAACAAAAAAAAACAAAAAATCTACAAGATAAACCTGCGGACAAGACAGAAAATAGACATTGCAAAAACTAAACAACCATCAAATCAAGTGAATGGATCCGGGGGCCAGCCGTAAGCGTCCACTGCGCTGTACAGTCCCGGGCCTGTCTTGGTACAGGCTTCACTAAAATGATTTACATAAAAGACGTAACAAAAAAAAAAAAATTAATGCGACCGATCTTGTGAGTGGTCGTCTCTTCAATGGCGATAGTCAGCCAATCGACGTCAGGTGTTAGAACGTCAAATAATCTTAACAATAAGGGCGATAATCCGGACAGAAACTCGGAAAACGCTAAAAACAAATAAATGTAGTGAGCTAACAGGAGCAAAGCCCGACAACGAGAACATTCTGCAGTACGAAGGGCTAAAACTCTACTCTAATAGTAAATGCAGGAGTACTGCACTACACGCAAAACAAAAAATCTACAAGATAAACCTGCGGACAAGACAGAAAATAGACATTGCAAAAACTAAACAACCATCAAATCAAGTGAATGGATCCGGGGGCCAGCCGTAAGCGTCCACTGCGCTGTACAGTCCCGGGCCTGTCTTGGTACAGGCTTCACTAAAATGATTTACATAAAAGACGTAACAAAAAAAAAAAAAAAAATTAATGCGACCGATCTTGTGAGTGGTCGTCTCTTCAATGGCGATAGTCAGCCAATCGACGTCAGGTGTTAGAACGTCAAATAATCTTAACAATAAGGGCGATAATCCGGACAGAAACTCGGAAAACGCTAAAAACAAATAAATGTAGTGAGCTAACAGGAGCAAAGCCCGACAACGAGAACATTCTGCAGTACGAAGGGCTAAAACTCTACTCTATAAGTAAATGCAGGAGTACTGCACTACACGCAAAACAAAAAAAAACAAAAAATCTACAAGATAAACCTGCGGACAAGACAGAAAATAGACATTGCAAAAACTAAACAACCATCAAATCAAGTGAATGGATCCGGGGGCCAGCCGTAAGCGTCCACTGCGCTGTACAGTCCCGGGCCTGTCTTGGTACAGGCTTCACTAAAATGATTTACATAAAAGACGTAACAAAAAAAAAAAATTAATGCGACCGATCTTGTGAGTGGTCGTCTCTTCAATGGCGATAGTCAGCCAATCGACGTCAGGTGTTAGAACGTCAAATAATCTTAACAATAAGGGCGATAATCCGGACAGAAACTCGGAAAACGCTAAAAACAAATAAATGTAGTGAGCTAACAGGAGCAAAGCCCGACAACGAGAACATTCTGCAGTACGAAGGGCTAAAACTCTACTCTAATAGTAAATGCAGGAGTACTGCACTACACGCAAAACAAAAAATCTACAAGATAAACCTGCGGACAAGACAGAAAATAGACATTGCAAAAACTAAACAACCATCAAATCAAGTGAATGGATCCGGGGGCCAGCCGTAAGCGTCCACTGCGCTGTACAGTCCCGGGCCTGTCTTGGTACAGGCTTCACTAAAATGATTTACATAAAAGACGTAACAAAAAAAAAAAAATTAATGCGACCGATCTTGTGAGTGGTCGTCTCTTCAATGGCGATAGTCAGCCAATCGACGTCAGGTGTTAGAACGTCAAATAATCTTAACAATAAGGGCGATAATCCGGACAGAAACTCGGAAAACGCTAAAAACAAATAAATGTAGTGAGCTAACAGGAGCAAAGCCCGACAACGAGAACATTCTGCAGTACGAAGGGCTAAAACTCTACTCTATAAGTAAATGCAGGAGTACTGCACTACACGCAAAACAAAAAAAAACAAAAAATCTACAAGATAAACCTGCGGACAAGACAGAAAATAGACATTGCAAAAACTAAACAACCATCAAATCAAGTGAATGGATCCGGGGGCCAGCCGTAAGCGTCCACTGCGCTGTACAGTCCCGGGCCTGTCTTGGTACAGGCTTCACTAAAATGATTTACATAAAAGACGTAACAAAAAAAAAAAAAATTAATGCGACCGATCTTGTGAGTGGTCGTCTCTTCAATGGCGATAGTCAGCCAATCGACGTCAGGTGTTAGAACGTCAAATAATCTTAACAATAAGGGCGATAATCCGGACAGAAACTCGGAAAACGCTAAAAACAAATAAATGTAGTGAGCTAACAGGAGCAAAGCCCGACAACGAGAACATTCTGCAGTACGAAGGGCTAAAACTCTACTCTAATAGTAAATGCAGGAGTACTGCACTACACGCAAAACAAAAAATCTACAAGATAAACCTGCGGACAAGACAGAAAATAGACATTGCAAAAACTAAACAACCATCAAATCAAGTGAATGGATCCGGGGGCCAGCCGTAAGCGTCCACTGCGCTGTACAGTCCCGGGCCTGTCTTGGTACAGGCTTCACTAAAATGATTTACATAAAAGACGTAACAAAAAAAAAAAAATTAATGCGACCGATCTTGTGAGTGGTCGTCTCTTCAATGGCGATAGTCAGCCAATCGACGTCAGGTGTTAGAACGTCAAATAATCTTAACAATAAGGGCGATAATCCGGACAGAAACTCGGAAAACGCTAAAAACAAATAAATGTAGTGAGCTAACAGGAGCAAAGCCCGACAACGAGAACATTCTGCAGTACGAAGGGCTAAAACTCTACTCTATAAGTAAATGCAGGAGTACTGCACTACACGCAAAACAAAAAAAAAAACAAAAAATCTACAAGATAAACCTGCGGACAAGACAGAAAATAGACATTGCAAAAACTAAACAACCATCAAATCAAGTGAATGGATCCGGGGGCCAGCCGTAAGCGTCCACTGCGCTGTACAGTCCCGGGCCTGTCTTGGTACAGGCTTCACTAAAATGATTTACATAAAAGACGTAACAAAAAAAAAAAAAAATTAATGCGACCGATCTTGTGAGTGGTCGTCTCTTCAATGGCGATAGTCAGCCAATCGACGTCAGGTGTTAGAACGTCAAATAATCTTAACAATAAGGGCGATAATCCGGACAGAAACTCGGAAAACGCTAAAAACAAATAAATGTAGTGAGCTAACAGGAGCAAAGCCCGACAACGAGAACATTCTGCAGTACGAAGGGCTAAAACTCTACTCTAATAGTAAATGCAGGAGTACTGCACTACACGCAAAACAAAAAATCTACAAGATAAACCTGCGGACAAGACAGAAAATAGACATTGCAAAAACTAAACAACCATCAAATCAAGTGAATGGATCCGGGGGCCAGCCGTAAGCGTCCACTGCGCTGTACAGTCCCGGGCCTGTCTTGGTACAGGCTTCACTAAAATGATTTACATAAAAGACGTAACAAAAAAAAAAAAATTAATGCGACCGATCTTATGTAAGAGCTGAGAATGCCTTTTGTAGGTTTAGCTTTTGGGATCAAATTATTAATTAGGCATTTATTCACATGACAAGCACGTAATCAACTCTCTATACCAGGGGTTGGCAACCTTTTGCTAACTGTGTGCCGACCTAGGGTTTCAAATTATTCAGTGTGCCAACAATACATATTTTTATAACAATCGAGGTCAATAGACCTGACTCTCCTTTCTCAGGATTTCATTGGCCCTGACAGCGCGCACGTTGAATCGATGTTCATGCAGTTGCTGTTGGTCGATATTGCCCAGGCGATGACTCTATACCATCGTTTTTGATTGGCTGACTTCGTTGGCGCACGCCGAGTTGCAGATTATTGTCGATACAGTGTTGTTAACTCATTGAACCCTAGACCTAATTAAGTAACTACCCCTTAATCTCCCTGAGCCAATTAACTAGACAATAACTTATCTCCCTGGAGCTAATTAAAGGATTATCCATTAATCTCATATACTGTAGATTAAACAAAATAACACGAAAACTATCACTCCAATCAAAAAATGTTTATATTATCAAATGCAGATAAAAAATCAGGCATTGCAATGGTATAAAATTTAATCAATAATACAAAATAACAACAGAGTTATTATTTAATAAAAAAAAACATAAGTAAAAAAACATTCACATTACAAGATTATACATTTTGGCAAGTCAATAATTCTTCCTTAAATGTCTTTTTAAGTCAACAATTTGAAAAAAATAGTTAGTCCAAATATATATAATATTATTATAGGTTTACAAGAATATCAGTGTGGATTTAGCCATTTGGGATTTTAGTTCACAACAGATTATAAATGATTAGCACTGAGTAAAGTTTATCAATCAAGATGTCTGTTTACAACACTCATAATACTGTTGTTTTATTAAACGTACCGGTCTCTGGTCATTATACCAGCAATTTTGTAATTACCGTACCTAAATAATAGTCTCGCGACCAATACATATTACTTCTTGGCTGCGTTGATATACTCATAAACACATGTAAAGCCAAAAATTCTCGATATTCTTCCGGGGTCATGTTTCTCCTATTCTTCTCTCCATTTTCATATTTTTAGCATCGTCACACGTGGTACCGATTCATTTCATCAGCGATTAACGTGTATAAATTTAATCCGACAAACAAACTAAATAAATCAAACTCGTTCTTCCCCTTTCTAATATATTGTTGGCCCATGCTCAGGCCCTAAAAATGACCGACTGGTCACTGGATTTTATGTTGTTTGCCAAACTCGTTATACTGCAAGACGCGCCATGCTCGTTTTCGCTTGCCGTTGTTTATATCAAGATTCTCGTCTTCTTCGCTCGAAATATCGGAAAAATCACTTCCCACGGCATTAATAATATCGATATCACCATCCAAAATATCTTCGGGTAAAAACCCTTCGAATTCCGAGTCCGTATCACTTTCCATAATGAAGATATTGTAAGAAAACGGAACGCAGTAATAATCGATAATAATACGTAACTAAAAACAATATGGCGACCATTGAAAAAAATTTGTACCACAAAGTTCATGACCTTATAACCCCTAAACTTTTGTTGTGACGTACGCATTTTTTGTGGTCATTCGTTAGCCAAAACTATATTTGATTTGATTAATTACTTTTAGTTAGCCAATTGGCTTTTATTTAACAATTATGGTTCGAGGAAACAATGCATCAACGGGACCGCGAATTTAAGTCTCTCGGGTATGACACTAATAAGCAGTGGACCGTATATTTAAGCAATCGGTATTAGAGAGGGGTTTAATTGGCCCTTATATTTAAGCAAACGGACCGAATGAGTTAAGCGGCGAAAGGTGACTGTGGTCGACAAAGTAGGAAAAAAAATGAAAAGAAATGATTTGTTGTTACCATAACGAACTTGGGAGCTCAGCATGCCATTGAAAATTGCTTGGCGTGCCACGTGCCGTAGGTTGCCGACCCCTGCTCTATACCATCGTCATCGATTTGTTGCTATTTAAACACTAATAACTCAGATTAAAGGAATTTGGCTGAAATTATCAATACATGTATGATTCTTTTTAATTATCTAGAGAACTGTCTGTTCTTTATCTAAATCTTACATAATACATCTTTAAGAGATGTAAGTTAATTATTCGATTTATTTGAAAGAAACTGTTTATTGTTGATATACACATCGTTATATTTCAGGCAATTATGGGTCTTCTTAAATTTTGGCCAAAGGTTCACAGTCCTAAAGAGGTAAGTTAAATTATTGGAACTATGTGAAACTAACTGGATGACAAGAGTATAGTATTTCCGATAGTCTTAAAGAACTCCACGTAATTGATTAATAACAGTCTCTGTCCATCTGTGACACCAAATACCATTTTTAAATATCAACCCGGGTGTAGTCCTCCATCAGGAACTAAACAATACATCATTTATAACTAAATTGATTTGCCTGTCTAAAGTATTGGAGAACTCTTTAATCATAAAATTAAAATGTTAATGTGCTCAACCTGGATTATTGTAATTCCTTAATTTACCAGTTCACTTCATCTATTTCATAATCAACTCCAACTGATAAATATTAGAGTGGCAAGAATAATGACAAAAAAAACCTAACACATAACATGATGACTTTGGTTGAAGGGTGCTATTTCAATACTTTGCTTGTCAGACATTTTTTGTTGAGGTTAATAGTGGCCAGTTTGGTCACCAGAAGTCTTTTGGCAGCTTCAGGAAATAGTGTCAATAAGCTCCATTCCCCTTTAATAGACTTCAGCAACAAATATAAAGCCTGTCATTGAGTCAACTAGCGTGGTTTCGAATCCCCAGTTGTATGGGTTTTCTCCCACTGCTAAAGACCCCTATACGCAAGCGAATTATTGAAATAAAATTAAAAATCATATGTTAGAATGAAAGCTTACTGAACTATACCTGCTTCAAATTCATGCCAATAATATTCCTTCAAAACTATGTGTCTTCATTTATGCGGAAGAAAACGAAAGCAAAACGTCCATGATAAGAATAGTTTGGAACTTGTCAAAAGATTGTTTTGTCTTCTTTATAAAACGATATTTTAAAATTCATTAATTAACACAGGCATTGTCACCAGGTTATTGTTATTTGCTTGTTTTTCCCGCCAAGTTGAACCGTTCTAGTTAGCTTTTGTAGAAAGCAGTGCGACCAAGAATTGTTTTCAGGATTAAGATATAAACTTAATAAATTAAGTCACATAGATAAAAAGTCAATCAAGGCTATATTAAGTAGTTATTGATTTAATGTAGGTGTTTAACACCATAAAAGGTTTGAACACATAATAACCTGATCAATCCTGCCAATAATCAACGATAATCGAGATAAGTAGTAGTTAAAACACTCTATACAGTCAATATATTTTGGAAGTCTGAATTATTATTCACCATATCACATGTCTGAAATAAAGGGCGAATTAACATCCATAGTCTGGTTCTCATTGATTTACACTGGCTTCCAGTTAATCAAAGTTTGTTGTCATAGTGACTTTGCTACAATTTATTTGTAGGAACTTGGACCCAATTACAGCTTCAAAAAGGATGTCTTGTATTCACCCAATGCTCACATGTTATAATATTAGCCAGGTTCTTTTGTTATCACACAAATTTTTTCTTATTTTAGGTTATGTTTTTAAATGAATTAGAAGAAGTATTGGATGTGATAGAACCAGCTGAATTTACTAAAATAATGGTTCCACTCTTTAAACAACTTGCAAAGTGTGTATCCAGTCCTCACTTTCAGGTACAAGATAAACATTTTTTACTTTCAAGTACTGATTATATTTTCTCTATTTATAATTAATAAAACATTTCCAGAATAATATTTAAACAAACCAAACTTCTTTGATTTTGGTGATATTAAAGTCTTGAATCGGGTTGAACTGTTAATTCGATTATTAATTGGGAAACCTGTCTGTGTACAAATAAAATTTTATTTGTTTGTTTTCTACCATATATATAGATATCTCCTATAATGCAGTGCACACCCCAGTTAAACTTAAAGACAGACATTCCTGTGCTGTTTATCATTAGAGTGACAAATATTTAATGTCCCCAATCTGTCAAAATCTGATAGAGGTAGAATCTTCAAACCTTCCTTGATTATTGGTGAATGTCTGCACAAAGTATTATGATGAGCATTTTCAGTCCTTTTGGAACCAATAACTCTGTAATTGAGGCGGAGTGATCGGTGTTTATTTCTTTGATTAGGTTATTCATAGTGATAAAATGCATTATGATAAGAGTAATAATAAACAATTTGATTGCTCAATGCTTTATAAGAGATAAGCTTAGATGTGCAAGTGTAGAAATATCGTTGTTGCGACATTGTTTTAAAGTTTATAGACAAGGAATAGAGAAATAAGATGGTTTAATTAAAAAAATTTTTTATCTTTACAAATTATTCTCTATTGTCAATATATATAGTAGCTATGGTATGAGTTTATTTAAATCGCAAATTAATTGTTGTGAGAAATACTGTGAGAATAACAGAAAAGAGGGTCTAAGTTCAAGGATAGATTGTGTCGAAAAATGTGATAGGAAAATTTACGATTGCATCATTTGGCATACATAACCAATCTCTATGTACTTATTTACATCATATTTGACCAATTAAATAATTGAAGGTCCAAACCCTAAAACTACAAAACTGTCATATAAGTTAGAAATCATCAGACAGCAGCTTGAGATTCAAAAGAGGTTGAGATTCCTTAAAGAACTGATTCTGATCGACCAGAATGGAATTTGAATATATCTGACTTTTTGTCTATTCCAGTTCTATTAATGGGTTACAAAAACAATGTCATCGATAATTGAAAATGTGTCAGACTGGGGTTATATTGATTAAGTGATGAATGTGTTAATTAATAATATCAATTACTATCCTAGTTATAATAACATGATGGATCACTTAGTTCCCTTTATGAACAAAATACTATACATGTATTTAATTGCATAGACTAGCTGTAAAAGAAAATTAAATTTACAACTTATAAGCAGTGTGTAATCATTTTGTTGTGTGGTAGGAAAAGTTATGGTTGTTCCCAAATTATTTTTAGTCTGTAAAATGAACACTTTTGATATTGCTATTCAAACACGGGTATATATCCAAATTATAAAAAACGTTTCCAGTCCTTATGAATAAACTAGATCTATAAACTTTGTGTATGTTTTTTAAGAAACATTACTGGTTTGGAATTATCTTACTGAAGTTAAATTCTAAATACATGTATAGAGGCTGCATGAAGATTGTTGATAAATTTTCAAATCAAATTGAAAATATCATATTTAGAGTTAACACTCATTTCGTGGAATGGTTGGGATTGTAGAAGTATTCACATCAATGATAGCCATGGAAAAAATGAGTTTTCCCGGTCAAATCTCATAAAACTGTTGAACACTGACATCCTCTCTTACGATCATGTCACCCTGGGGCAGTATTACCATCATTTTAGATCTTTGATTAAATTCCTCATACGTATACCATGTAACCCTTCAGACTAATACAAGACATTATGGCTAATTTAACAATTTTAAAGGAAAGGGTAGCAAAAAAATAGCATTTTATTTTTCATAAACTGTTTTTATTAACAAAATTATATCTATAAAGCTTAGTATTGTTGTCAGTTTTAAACATTTCTTTTCAAACCAAATGTTACCTTTTTAATTCCGTTACCCATCTTCTTATTTTTAGTAAAAGGAAAATTGTAATGGTTAATTATGATTACGTAAATATTTTTCGAGGGTATGATGTTTTCAGGTAGCAGAAAGAGCTTTATATTACTGGAACAATGAGTATATTCTCAGTCTCATCAGTGATAATGTGGGCACCATACTGCCTATTACATTCCCAGCATTATATAAAACCAAACAACATTGGAACAAGTAAGACATTGCATGGCAACAACGGGGCTGTGCTTGAAAGGTTGTCATGATTATATTGTTACCATTTCTTCTACCATTGTCTCACATTTAAACAGAGTGCTGCTTTAATACATTACCCCTCTTTTTTTCTGAATCCTACTTTTGCCTTGTGTTTGATTTTGCAGCCTTCATATTTTATTTTAGTTTGACATTCTTGTATTGACAAATATGTCTACAGCAGAAATGATGTTAATTTGAATATCATCATTTTGATGGATTCTAAAATCATTTAAAGAGGTCTTCACTGGTTGATAAGAAATAAAATTGTTTTTAATCAACATGATTTTCCATATAATCGCCTATAGCCTCAGATTGAGTATGTTAAGATTGTATGCACAATTTCAGATAAATCAACCAATACATCACTGAGATGTAGATGGTTTTCAAAACGTTTCAACTAACATTGGTCATTTGAATTTATTGTTATTAAATTAAATAACGTGTGAGTGATAAGTCCTCTTTAATGATACGTTCTCCTCAAAAATTGAAAGTGACATAAGATTCCTGTTTGTAACAGACTGTTTTCAAATTGATATTAAATCTGCTGCCCTCCCCATTATAAACTGACTAGGCCTAAATATAATCAAGCTTTAATAATATAATGGTATTTATGATTGATATTTTTCTGGCTTGTATGTGACATTGTTTTTATTTACAGTGCAGCCTATCATCTCTATCATTTATATTTACCATGTATTGCAGGTACATTTGGTTTGGATGTGTTTATTTCTATTTTTGTGACATTGCATGAAACTATTTTTTCCTGTCTCTTTTTTTAACACAGGTGGCAGAAAGAGCACTGTATTTTTGGAATAATGAATACATCTTGAGTTTGATTGGGGAAAATGCGTCAACAATTTTACCGCTTATGTTTCCTGCTTTGTACAAAAGTAAAGAACATTGGAACAAGTAAGAAGGGTTTCTAACCAAATTTATCAGATAATAATTGATATTCATTTCATAGATGTAGGTAGAAGTAGATCCATGTTTATTATGTAAATAATAACACTCATTTGGCAATGGTTGATTGTTTCATTATAAATTATATTCGTACAAGTTTCTCACTAGGTAGGGAATCAAGTCACCTTCTGGTTTCTTCTTACTTTTGAAGACTCCTGGGTAAATAAATCGACATGAAAATTGAAATACCGGTTTTGTGGATGTTAAACCCCTAATTGGTCTTCCCAGATTATACTAAGGGTAGTTGAAATTTATTTAGAAATTTACAGAATGTAGACCTACTGGCACAATCTTTTTTTGACTTGATGTATCGGGATTCAGTATCTAGCACTTTATTCAATATTGAGGAGGCAAATAGATATGTCTTAATTTATTATGATTAAGCTTATATATTCTGTAAATTTAACACAATTTGGGTAAAACAAGTCTTTTTGCAAAAGAAACACCGTCATTACAACACCCCATGTCAAAAGTTTCCAACTGTTTATGATGTTTATTTATTCACTTCTTCTGGCTTTATTTATTATTATTTATCCAAAATTCATTACAGTGTGACACATATATTGTAATACATATTTAATATTGCAGTTATATTCAATCCCTGTATACCTCAAATTAGTCAAATGGAATGTGATGCCATCAATTGTTTTTTAAAATCATGTTCAAAATTTCAAATATTAAACTGTAAGACTTTGTTTTAATTGTGTGGCTTTATATCATTCGATGATATTCTAGACCATCATTTAATTATAATCTGACTTTTACCATTTAAACCGAACAAACACTAAGATCTTGACATTTTGATGACCTATGCACTAAGAAAATGTTGAGAATAAGGATTAAGTGAATATTGTGTCTGCTTGCATGGGTTAGGAATATTTATTGATTTGGTTATTTCATCTATACATGTATCTATTTCTGTCATACAATCATATGTATAGGCATGTATTATAACTATACTATCTAGCTTCATTATTGATTCCCATTATAAAGAAATTATATAACATAATAATAGCTTATTTCTCCAATCCCAACCCCGATTGTTTTTTTTTTTGCTTATTGTTTGCATTATTTGCATTATTAAAATTTCATTTTTTTCATAATTAAAGATACATTAGTTAAGAGTTTAATAAAGAATCAATCATTCTTGTTATAATAGTTTTCGAAAAAAGATAATGTAAAATGAATAATTTGTAAATTTCATTCAAATTACTCTATTGTGAGCAAAGATATTAGCCTTAAAAAGGTTTGACAAGATGTGTGCGATAATACTGGTTGTTCAAAGCTAAGTCTCGCTCGTCCATTTTGAAATTAATCAAGATGTGGTTGAACCCGTTCTAATCTATTTAAAATCGGAGAAATCCGATGCCATCAGGATTTGATTTTGGCCTGGATCAGTTAATTGATAGTTTAGATAACATTTCTGGCCTAAAGAATGACCTACAGTACAATAGGTAGATTTAGCTCTTGCATAATGTATTTTTAACTATTATTTTATTTCTATATGAAATGAAAGAAACAGTAGTGTGGTCTCTCTAATAGTTTATTTATTATGCAGGCACTTTTAGCAGGTAGTGACTTGTCATATTATTATTGTCACTCCTGACCTCTGACATAGTTATTTAAAAGTTATGCATACATTGAAATGTGGTTGTATATAGTCGTCGGTTACATTGCAACAAGCAGTCTAGAGGCTATACTTTATATGCGATTGACTTTAAATTTGAGTTGAAGAAGCCTTGTGATTTTCAATGATTTCCAATAATTACTGCCAGATTATGGCAATCTTGTGAATGTTCTAGAGGATAAAGTTAATATCCGATTGATTTTTTTAAATTTATAAATTATACACAGTGTTTAAGGTCCTGAGACAAACGCGCCTGTTGATTTTCAAATATTCCTGATAACTACTGACTGAGTTATGGCACTTGATCACTTTGAAAAAATCTTAATAGAGTCTCCAATTAATATCCAATTGACTTAAAATTTTTACACAGTGTTTAAAGCTGAACTCCGATTACAAAACTACAGAAATTATTAAATAAAAAAAATGGAACTCCCAATTTGTAGAACAACAATTACCTCACAAAAGTACATCGTGGTTGATTTAATTTTTCTTATTAGTAAAAAAAATGTACCTGGTCAGACATAATAATTGTTTAGCAATAAAATTTTCTGTGAGCTGATAGTGAAAAAACTTTAATCAGTCAAAAGGTAATTGTAACTTGATGTGGACACCTTACTTGATACAGCGTTTTCTGGAAGTGGGTGTGCCCGTCTATGTGTTTGTTTGCCCAAAGCGATCGTCATTGTTGTTCTACAAATTGAAAACATGTATGGCCGTTGTTTAATTATTTCTCTACATGTAGTTTAGATTTAAGGTAATTAGACCAAGAATCCTATACATTTTCAATAATTACTCCTAGAGTTATGGCCCTTGATATTAAATGTTTATACTAAATGTTAGTACACAGGGCAGAACTAGAAACCAAACAAATTCTAATGATTTCTGATAATTACTTAATGCGCTGTTACTCATAATCAGATTTTAGACTGTTGTAAATGTTTTCATTACTGACAAAAGAAAACATGTGACAACTCTTGTTGACTACCCTGACAATTTAGCTGCTGTGAGTGTATGTTTCTTTGTCTGGCAACCTATCGTGGTCTAATTCCAATGATAGACTGTCATTGCAACCTTAAATTCTGCCCTATTATTTAAGAATTTTGGTGATTTTGATAATAAACTAATCTTTGATACATTGTATTTTATGTGACTTTCTTTGAGATACTTATTTGTCACCTATGAAACAAAATTAATTCATATGTCCTAAAAACTCTCTGGCTAGTGTCCATGGCAATAACCTTAGTTGATGGCATGTTTCCAATTGGCGATAATAATTGTGTATCTATCTAATGATTTGTACACAATATAGATTAATACTAATGTTAAAAATTATTATACTATTTTCCAGGACTATACATGGGCTCATCTATAATGCATTAAAATTATTTATGGAAATGAATCAGAAGTTATTTGATGATTGTACACAACAGTATAAAGTAGAAAGACAAAAGTAAGTTCTATTTTAGAACATTATCATACATTTTTCAAAGAAAGCAGGGGAACTATTAAAATGGGTCCGTCAAACTTTTTGGGACTCTGTCTAATTGAGCTAAAATGTTCAAACTTGGTGTAGGTGTCTATTAGGTCAATACCTTGATGGAGTTCGAAGATGAGCATTTTCTGCTTAGGGTAAGCAGAAATAAGCAATTTGATTGGTTGATGCTATGGGACACGACAACTTTGGTTCTAATTAAGTGAGAGTTATGAAACGAGGTGTATAGTTTCATTACATCAGTACCTTGACTAAGTTCGATAATTAACAGTTTCTGCTCGGGGTAAGCAGAGTGATAAGCAATTTGATTGGTTGAGACTTTAGAACACAATGACTTTCCTTCTTATTGGGGTAGAATGTTCAACTGTGGTATAGGCGTTCATTAGGTGAATGTCTTGATTAAGTTCGATGATGAACATTGTCTGCTTACAGTTAGCAGAGATAAACAATCTGACAGGGCTCTATAAAAGTTGAGTGTGCCTGCGCACACATTTGAAAATGTGCCTGCAGGGTCATACTCAAAAGGAGAGTATTCAATTGCCACGTATATAATATAATTTTGCGGCTTCAAATAAGTTCATTAAATCCCTTTATTTTACATGATTGACGTGACTAATAATTTATGTAAAAAAAAAAAAAAAAAATGTGCCTGCAAATTTTTTTTCAAAGCAAATGTGCCTGCGCACACCGTGCGCATGTGCGCGGAAATATCGATGCCTGCAATCTGATTGGTTGATGTTTTGGGGCAAGATAACTTTAGTAATAATGAAGTGATAGCGATGAAACTCTGAATATAGATTCATTATTATATTATTACTTTGACTAAGGTCGATTGTACGAATTTTATTCTTAGGTTAAGGAGCTACAAGCACTCTGTGTTGATGTTCATTAGGTGAAAGTCTTGACTGAGTTCAATGATTAACATTACGAGCTAAAGCTAAGCAAAGCTAATCAATTTCATTTTCATTGGTCGATGCTTTGGGATAAGATATTCTTGATTCTATCTGATAGAGAGTGATGAAATTTAGTGTATAGTTTGATTGCTCGATGCTTTTGAAAAAAATAAGTGTGCGATTAATTAATATGTGTCATCTATTTATTTGGGGATTTTGGCGGGGGACATCAGCCTCACTGTTGGCTTGTTTAATGACGCTTATATTAGTGAGTAAGGCGCTGGCTAACTAAACAAGAAAAATATCCCGTATTTTCCATCCGGGTTTCCCCTTTTCAGTGGGTGCAGGATGGAGGGTGTGGCCAGGACAGTGTTTTGTCGTCCCATGAGGTATAATGTTCAAACTTGGTGTAGGTGTAACACAAATAACTTTGATTCTAATAATAGGGCGAGTACGATGAAACTTCATTTATACCTTGACAAAGTTCCGTAATGAGAATTTTCTGCTTAATATAAGTATTGCACAATGCTTTACTAAAAGATGATTGTGCAACTAATTATTCAGTGTCATCAATTTATTTTAGTATATAGGCAGGGGACATCAGCCTCATTGTTGGCTTGTTAAATTAGCCTCATTCTTGTTTTCTATATGAGACAAAGATATAGTGAGATATAATATTAGATTGCTAGTATATAAATAATTTGTACAAATCTATTCTTATTTGTAGGGAAAAAGAAAAGAATAAGCAACGTGAAGATGCTTGGACAAAAATCCACATGTTAGCCAGGGATAGTCCATGTTTACAAAAGGTATTATTATAACAGTTGAATAGACTTGGTTTCAATGCTACATACCAATATGGTATTTACATAGTTTAAAGCTTTTTGAGGATTGCTAAATTAGTCCTTTTGCAGAAACTGTTTTTCCCCTTGAACATAAGATTTCTTGTGAAAATTATAATGATTGTAGTATGTAATATTTTTTGGTTCCAATACTGAATTTGCTGAACCTTTTATTTTTTCTTCAGTATCAACAATTTCAGTCAGCATTAGGCCCTCCGACAAATAACTCAGGCAAATCTTCTACTACCAATAATGTAAATGCTAACACCGAGGATGAAGGAGATGTAGTTATGAATATGGAAAAATTAGAATCGGAAGCAAAAGAAGTAAGTTTGTGCAACAATCTATATTTTTAAATGTATACTAACAATAAGAGGGCATATTACATATATATCTTATCTATTGTTTACTCAATGTTTGTGTAGTGTTTGTTTGTCAGTGTTGTTGAAGGCCTGCACACACCAAAGAGTATTTGTCACCAATTCTTTTTGATGACAATCTGTTTGTCAAATAATTGTGCTTTGTCTCTATGGTTACATAATAATGTAAGCATTCACTTATATTATAAGTGAATAGAAAATTAAACATAGTGGTTGCCATTAAAGGTAACAATGTTACAAAAATATGCATTTAGAAAAGGGTTTTACCAGCCCTGATAGTTGATTCTTGATTGACTGCCAGTAAAAAAAAAATAATCTGTATAATTTACTGCAGACCAATGATTAATCATCAATGATGGACAATTGCTGATAAAGTATCATTGCTGTGCACAGGCCCTTAATTGTTGTTCAAAATATCAACACCCCCCTTGTGGGAGAAACAAAATCAACATGATATTATGTGGCCATTGTATTCTCTCGCAAACATTTTGCTATTCACAATATTTGTTTAAATTTTTAGTTATTTATCATGAAATTTGAGTCAAATATTCTATGCAGCAAGAATATTATTTTACTATATTTTTACCAGATTAAATTACACTCAAGGAAAGTAAAAACTAAAAGTAACTTAAAGGTATAAAAACTTCATTAATTGCACTGCCCGAGGTTATGCCTCTCTCCATTTAAAAGCCTTTCTTGCTTTATTTCTGATGAAAATAGGCCTTCTTGTACATAAATTTAAGTTTTTTCTTTATTACTGAACATTTTATTGTCACTTGCCTTTATTTACTTTTTATTTTCTACGAATAGACTTTAGAATTAATACAGGTTCTGCCTTTGGTTTGTGGATTATATTTCCCAAGTCCGCTTGAGCTCGGAAACTACAAGTCAAAACGGTCTTTATGTTAAAACAAAAATTGTATTTATATTTACTACACATCCAACATTAATCAAAATTCTTTCATCTTGATTAGATAGAAATATGAATGTAGATACAATTTTATTATGAATCAATATCGACTGATTTGTATGTTCTCAATTACATGCGCAATAGAGATTTGTAATCCATGATGTTATGGCAGTTTGAAATAGCCAATTTATTTGAATTTACATAATTATATTCTATACCATTGACTTTATGTTGAGAAGTATTTTAACATAGTGATTGCTTACTATAACATACCAAACTCAGTGAGCCCATTTACATTTAAAGCTTTAATAGCCCTTTGCTTTCAATTCGTCATTAATTGATAATTCCTTATTTGAGATTTGGCTGGAGAGAGATGCAAACCACTACATTGTGCATTTAATGTTGATTAATATTTCCTTTCTCTTGCAATTGCAATCCATGTATATTATATAATTTGTTCTAGTGTTTTGTCAACGGCAAGCCGCCAGGTAGAAATGTATAAACTTCTATATTTAATCATTTTATATTTGTGCTTGAAATTGAGGATTGTCTTGAATGCCTGTTTTGTTTGTGTGCGGTTATATATTATTTCACGTTCAAATATTTTGTGGTGGGGTATCATTTAGATTTGCTACCAATGGAGTCATTTTTTTTTTTTTTTTTAAACTGCATGTAAACACCTATTAGTATTAGAAAATCGACGAAAACAAAATATAACAGGTATCTTGATTAAAGTCTGTGCTTGTTGAAGTGTGTGAAAAATTGAACAGAAAATAAAGCCTTTTCACATCAAGCTACAAATAGAAGTAGTATTAAATGCCACGATGCTTGAGCTTACATTTGGTATTATTTGTAAAATGCAGTCTATGCAGAGTTGCTTTAGGACTGTTTTAGTTTTGATGCTAAACTTGACATGACATTTTATCAATTGTTTCTTGAATATATTTTGAATCTGTTATGATTCTTTTGTTATGTTTGTTATTTATATTATCTTAATGTTTAAGAATTACATTGACTTTCTTTCAGGCAGGCACAGCAGAATTCTTAAAGGTTCGAACCCCCCTATTGGTTTTTCTTACTTTCAGTTTGTGTAGATTTTCAAACCTTTTCTTATAATTTTTATAACATTTTTGTGTTTCATAATATGTTTTGACAAATATTTTTCCCCCGTTTATTTTCTATTGAAATGATCAGTGTTTAGCAAGTTAATCATTTGCTATTTGGGCATTATTGTTATTTGTTTTTAAGTTTCCTTTTTCATTTGAAACTTGTTTTACCCCTTCAACTTTGTATTTAGCTGTTGTATATATTTATGTGTACCTTTGGCGATTGCTACAAAATTACTCTTAAACTTCTCAAACTTTATATTAACAATTTTTGTGAATGATATTTCAACTTATACTCGAGTGATTAACAGTTTGGATTATTAATAATTACTAACAATGGCATATTGAGAGTGTGAAATAACTATATAAATTCCATATACACACTGAAACTTGGTTTGAATGGAATTGCATGACAGATTTTCACTGTAGTATTATCCAATACAGTTTTTATACGCCCACACAGAAATGTGGTCGTATATTGCCGTCGCCCCCGTCCGTCCGTCCGTCCGTCCGTCCATCGTTCACAATTTCTTGTGAACGCTCTAGGGGCTAAAACTAATATCCAATTGACCTTAAATTTATACACAGTGTTTAAGGTCATGAGAGGAAGACCCCTATTGATTTTCAGCGATTTCCGATAATTGCATTCAGAGTTATGGCCCTTGATCACTTCAAAAAATCTTGTGAACGCACTAGAGGCTAAAGTTAATATCAGAAGCCTAGGGATTTTCAGCAATATCCGATAATTACTGCCAGCGTTATGGCCCTTGATCACTTTAAAAAATCTTGTGAAAGCTCTAGAGGCTAAAGGTAATATCCGATTGAATTTAAATTTATACACAGTGTTTACGGTCATGAGACAAAGAAGCCTAGGGATTATCAGCGATATCCGATAATTAGTGCCAGAGTTATGGCCCTTAATCACTTTGAAAAATCTTGTGAACGCTCTAGAGCCTAAAGGTAATATTCGATTGACTTTAAATTTATACACAGTGTTTAGGGTCATGAGACGAGGAAGCCTATTGATTTTCAGCCATTTCCAATAATTGCTGTCAGAGTTATGGCCCTTGATCTCTTCAAAAAATCTTGTGGACGCTCCAGAGGCTAATGTTAATAACCGATTGACTTTAAATTTATACACAGTGTTGAGGGTCATGAAACAAAGAAGCCTAGGGATTTTAAGCGATTCTCGATAATTACTGTTAGAGTTTTGGCCCTTGATCACTTCAAAAAATCTTGTGGATGCTCTAGAGGCTAAAGTTAATATCCGATTGACTTGAAATTTATACACAGTATTGAAGGTCATGAGACGAAGAAGCCTATTGATTTTCAGAATATTAAGTGTTTCGTATACTAAATGTTAGCATGGAGGAGAACTTTATCAAAGCCAAACAAATTTGAATGATTTTCTGATAATTACATAATGAGTTGTTACTTGTTATATGATTTTAGTGTATTATAAATGTTTCATTACTGAAAAAAGTAAAATATGCGACAACTCTTGTTGACTGCCCGGACGATTTAGCTGCTGTGGGCGTATGTTTCGTTGCCTGGCAACCTATCTTTTTATTTCATATACTCATTAAACTAGTCATTGATATTAATGCATTCTTACTGATATGAAAAATGCAGAAGATATTTGTTTATAGGCCCACATTGAAATGTGGTAGTATATTTCTGTCGCCCTCGTCCATAGAATCCAAATTTATTATCTGATTGATTGACTTAAAATTTAAATATATTTAAATATTCATGAAGATGAAGAAGTATTTTGATTTCAATGATTTCCGATAATTACTGTTGGAGTAAATTGTCCCTTTATCAATTTGAAAAGTCTTGTTGAGGCTTTAGAGGCTGAACCAATTGACTGGAAACTTATGCACATTATTTATGTTTATGAGATAAAGAAAGGAGCATGTCTTTATCGATATCCGAGTAGTTGGAGAAGCTAAGGTTATCATCTTATTACTGGTATATGTTTTGTATTGTAAGCACTGAAACTGAAAGAACTTGAATCCAGTCTAAATTGCAATTATTCCTCATAACTACTTCATAGATTGTTTCTCTTGATCAGTTTTTACATGCCCACATTGGAAATGTGGTCGTATATTGCTGTCACCTACGTCTGTCATCCACAATTCTTCTGAAGTCTCTACAGACTACATTTATCATCTGATTGTTTTGAAATTAATACATGCTGTTTACATTAGTGAGATGAAGAATCCTATTTATATTCAGCAATTTCTGATTACTACTGCCAAAGTTATGGCCCTTGATCACTTTGAAATATTTTGTGGAAGCTCTACAGGCTAAAGATAATATCGTATTGACTTTAAATTTATACACAGTGTTCAGGGCCATAAGATAAAGAAGTCAATTGATTTTCAACGTTTTCTTATAATTGCTGACAGAGTTATGGCCCTTGATCTCTTTGAAAAATCTTGTAGATGGTTTAGAGGTTAAGTTAATATCCAATTGACTTGAAAGTTATACACAGCGTTTAGGGTCATGAGACGAGGATTCTATTGGTTTTCAATTATTTCCGATAATTACTACCAGAGTTATGGCCCTTGATCACCGAAAAATCTTATGTATACATGCTCTAGAGGCTAAAGTTATCCTCCAATTGACTTTAGATTGATACAGAGTTTAAAGGCCTAATCCCAATATTTGTTTTGGGAATAAAAATGCTTAATTTTGTGTTAAAATCCCTAAAATATTTGAGTCAAGGGCCGAGCAACTACTTCAGTATTTATGATACGTTTTCAAACGACTTAAATCCGTCAGTCTTCATCTGGAATTTGAGACCGGTGCCCCAAGGTGTATTCTGTGGTATCTGGATAAAATCAAACATTTTTTTTATAAAAATAATCTGTAGTTGAAATTTTCCTTTCTTTATCAAGTACGGACCATGGGTTATTCACTGCATAACCCTTTGAAGTAACCGTAATCGGTTATAAGGTCATCCAACGAAACAATTGACCCGAAATCTTAAAAGGGTTACGTGTCCGGATAAGCAGTTTTGGCGTTCACGTCCAAACGACTCAATATTTTGAGTTGAAATTTTGAGACAAGGTATATACACCATTCCCCTATATTTTGGCGTTTTATTTTCATACATTCTCAGACTTTTATTTTTGAGCCTCTGTATAATTCGGGATTGTCCCTTTAAGGTCTTGAGACAAACAAGTATATTGATTTTCAATGAATTTTGAAAACTAGAATCCATGATATTTAATGTTTCGTATATTAACAATCGCATGTGGCAGAACTAAAAGCAAAACAAATTCTAATGATTTTCTGATAATTAATTAATGAGTTGTTACTCTTAATCAGATTTTAGTGTCATAAATGGTTCATTACAGACAATAGAAAAAATATGTGAAAACTCTTGTTGACTGCCTTGACGACTTACCTGCTGTGGGCGTATGCTTCGTTGCCTGGCAACCTATCTTTAGTGTCTTGTAATCATGCGTCCATTACTTACAAACGAAGTAGAGAGATACGCTGAATGTAGGGTGTAGTATACTGATACATACAAAATAAATAAATCACTACAGAACGATGAACTATGGACACATCAAAACTTGATCGGTGACATCTTTTATTACCAGAAGTACATGTTACACAAGAATATTCTACCAGTATCATAGTATGACGTCATACATAACATAATAATAATAATTTGGAACATGATCATAGCAGTGGGAGGAAATTGGGGACCTGGAGAAAACCAATGAGATTGAACACGTACAAGCAGCGAATCAAAACCACAGCAGGAGGCTCAATGACCGGCCCCATTATCTAAAGCACACAAGTTAAGCCATTCGGCTTCCAACCCCCTTATAAATGAATAAAAAAGCAAAACAACCTTCGTGGAGTGCTTGAATGACTTACCTGCTGTTGGTGTATGTTTCATTGTCTGGTAAAGATCAAAGATAATATCTATATTAACACTACCAACAGATGACAATATTAGGTGTACACATTACACTTACAGGATTTTAGAGGTTATTTCTATTTTCAATGTGTGAAGATTTTGTTTATCTAGTAGAGTGCTGTGTAACTTAGAAAAGACTATTATTTTTTGTCTTAAATACTAGATTGTATAATTTTTCTTAATCATCAAAAGGTTTGTATGGTAGAATTTATGTTTCTGGATTTAGGTTAAAACAAAGCGTTGATTTAATAATTTGACTTTGTGTTAGGTCAACTGATATATGCTTAAGGTAGAAATGTTCCTCTTCCAACACAAGATACATCTTTTTATAGGGATGCAGGGGAGATAACTAAAGTTTAAATGAAAAAATTGTAGCGCCAACATGTCATGCTTTTAACCAATCTAAAATTGTGACCGCTCTTGCGGATTTGGTATTTGGACATAAATTTGGAAAGAAATATACATAAAGTATAGCAACATCAATGAGATTTGATCATAACCATGGTATGGTTACATTTTTCTAGTACACAATCACCTTTAAATCAACACTTTGATTTTTCACCAACAAGGTCCTGCTATTATTCATGAATGTTGACGGTTTGTTTCCGACATTAATTTTATGAGATGTAAAATATAGTACAGTCTTTATACAATGATGAGGGTATATTTTTATTTTTAAATCAATGCAAGTTATCAGGAGTTAATTACCGTAGAAGGAGTGTTGATATTAGGATTGGGTTTTTTTTACGACCATATTTTCATGTAAAAGTGCATTGTCGTTGCCCCTATCTGTCTGTTCACATTTTGTTTGTGGACACTCTACAAGTAACAATTTTTATTATCCAATTTTGATGAAACTTAAAATGTAGGTTTATATCCCAAAGATCTTGGTTCATTTCGATAGTGTCATGTATTTGACTGTAACTTTATGGATTATAGCCCCTGATTGTACGAAAAATCATGTCATTAGCTTGGAGACGCTGAAGAGGTTTCAATATATATCCGATTTTGATGAAACTTAAAATAAGCGGTTGTATCCCAAAGATCTTGGTTCCTTTTGATATTGATGCATGTTGGACTTATTGTATGCATATTTCACTTGTTCTCTGTTCATCTCTTGCATAATGTGGGCATATCTTGCATGGAAACTGCTTGTTTAACTGTTCTCTTCAGCAGGTTTGATGAGATGTAAATATGTTTTCTTGTTTCAAAAATTTATCTGGTTATACTTTAATAGGCAATGAAGTTAGCAATTAAGATTTGGATATGAATTATTAATTTTTTTTTCATTTCCATTACAGTTGCAGAAGAAAAAAGCAAAGGAAAAGCCCCTTTTGCGCCGGAAATCCGAACTACCACATGACATGTCTATGATTAAAGCTCTAGAAACACACAAAAGATCTGATGAGTTCTTGACAACATCTTCAGAACAAAATAATACAAAATGATCAAGAGATTCTTAACGATTTAAAATTATAATATCGCTGGGAATTGTAAGTACAGCACTATAAAAGCCTGTGGTGCGGTTCCCTCTTCTTTGTCACGGCAAGTCTACAGGTCCTTCCAGTGATTTTTCTATTTATCTAGTGTAGAAAAGTAGTTATTTTATTGTAAATACTGTAATGAGGACACTTAAAATTTTAGCTTCACATCTTGTACAGAAAAAAAAAACAACACAAATTTTGCGATGATGACGATATTATATAAATATATATATATATGTATATGGACTTTGATAAGCGTTATCAAAAAAGGGAAGACTGGGAGTTTTTCCAATTCTTCTTGTTGGGCTTTATTGCTTCCTCATGTGTGATAGTATGAAGGGGGGGAAAGTGAGGTGTTATTTATTTATTTTAAGTTGTAGTATCACAAAGAAAGAAATACAATGTTTAAAGTAATATGTTAAATGTGACATTGCAGATATATGTTGTAATAAATTAAATGCAGTAAGCCAGTATTACAACATAATATTTTGTCCAAAAAAGGCAGAATTGTGAGAATGTTACACCGCTCCATAATTACATGCTTTAACTAGTCTCTTAGACTTTGTCTTGGTAACCTGTTATTCTAGAAAAACTGTGATTCATATGTACTAACTAGCAACAGTTGCTGTACAGCACAATAGTGTTAATTGCCCCGCTCATTTCAAAGAAAGCGGGGAACTATTAAAATGGGTCTGTTTATGGAACACAATAACTCTAATTATTGAGGTAGAATGTGCAAACTTGGTGTAGGTGTCTTGTTGTGAATGTCTCGACTGTTCGATCATGTGCATTTTCCACTGAGGCTAAGCAGAGATACACAATTTGATTTCAAAAACTTTTCTTATTTGGTAAGAGTGATTAAACTTGTGAGTACAGATTCATTATTTCAATATCTTGATAATTGAGGTAGAATGTTTAAACTTAAACATTTGCCCTTAAAGTTGGCTGAGCTTAGCAATTTCACTGGTCGATGCTTTGGGACAAGATAACTTTGATTCTAATTTATTGAATTTCACTAGCTTGTACTTCAAAACCTTGACTGAGTTCGATTGTGAACATTTTCTACTTATATTAAGTTCTGTTGCTTGAAACGAAAGATAAATGTGTAGCTAATTAATATGTATCATCTATTTATTTTGGGATTGCGGTGGGTGATGTCAGCCTCACTGTTGGCTTGTATTACTAATTAATACTAACATAAGTAATGGATTTGTTATTATTACTGTTATAAATATTAGTCTTGAGAAAGTGAGAATAGATAGATGTTTTATATAACTACATATTTTATAATACATACTTAATTAAAATACTAAAAAAACACATAATTCTCATCATATTTTTAACACCTATCGAATGCTGCTTCTTTTTTTTTTAAATAAAAAAATCTTTTCCATTCATACTCACTATGTTATCTCTCATTATTAAACACTTTTTTCTTCTTTTTTTAAACACAATTATTATTACTACTTTTATAATCGAGAGGTATGGTCCAGGTATGAATTGTTATGTTGTTTATCTTTAATGTTTTTTGTGTTATAATAACTTACAATGTTTATTATTGACCAAGTTGAGAACAATGCTTGTTGAGTGAGTTTTGCCGGTGAATAAGGATCATTCATTTAGTGTTTTTGTCTTGCCATATAAGATTAAAATGTTTCACATAATCAGTTTACAGTCTTGAGATCAGATTTTAAAATTTATTTCAGTTTTCAATCTCACTTTCAATATATTAGAACAAATTTATTTGAAAATAGAACAAAAACTGACAATGAGAATTACTCCCAGTGGCATGGCATTACATAATATTGGATACTTGTTTTTATGGTCTTCAAGTGCTAGATATAAGATAATGGACATTCAGTTATACATGTACATTCTTGATAAGTATAAATGTCCATAGATATTTATTTATGATTTATATGTTCTTGCTCATAAATAAGGGATTTTGAAGAATGATCCCTTTTATAATACCTTGGTCCAATCATCAATGGATTTACATTTTGAAGAAGAATTCATCTTTAAAGGGATTTTTTTGTTTGTTTTTTTTTATGACAATACTGCACCTTATAAATCATAATTTCTTTACATCACATTGTATTGAAACATAATTCTGTAGCTTCATATACCCAGTACTAATATTCATTCTTCTTTTTTACATGAACTTATGTCACAAAATCTTTCTAAAATTTTCAACTTAATGATTGTATTTATGTTTTGTGATATATGACTATTATTTCTGCATTATTATAAAACTTGTGTTTTAAAATAAAAACAACCTGACTGTAGACTGTAGTGACATTTAAAGTGACCTTCATCAGTGCTTCCACAAAGTAACTGTTATAAAGTCATATTCTTCAGATCTGTCTGTATTCTTGATTTCACAGAGCTTTCTGTATACATCATTTTTAAAGACATTCACATTTTGATGGTATAAATATGTGACATATTAAATGGATATGGAGCAGTTGTGTCATTTATTCAGCTGTGTATTACTAAAGCATAAATATTTTCCCAATAATTTTCCATTAAAAGTAAGCAAACAAGCATGTCTTTTGTAGAAATATAAAAAAACTTTTACATCCAAGTTTAATAGTGTGTTAGTGTGTGGTGTATGAAAGGTTCTGTAATATATTATATATAATAAATTTTTAGTAAAAAAAAGTGATACAAATTTGCTTATTTGTTTTTGTAAAGTAAAACTGGTAGATGAAGATACCAGCAAACAGGCAGATACGACTAATGTTTATACTAGAACTTTATCAACTTGTTGCCATCAAGTATAGAGGCTAGCATAGAATTAACTATCAATGTTTAATTACTAGAGTTTAATTTATATTTTCAATGTGTATTTCCGATATTTTCAAATGTTTGTCGCCCTCCCCCACCTTTACTGATTAGAATGACCGTCCATGGTAAAACATCGTGGGATCATTTTTTAATAAGCATTGAATGAAAAAGTAGTACCAAAACAATGGGACCATAGTTTTTCTTCCAGTTGAAATATTTACATTGATAGTGAAAATATCGGAAAAACAGCATGTTAAGTAAGAATTTCATTTAAAAGTTGACTGTTAATACATGTACATTTATAATTAGGTCATTCATTCCCTTGGCCATCATTCCTGTATGTCACAGATCTTCATTTGTTAAATGCTGATGTGCTAAGTACTGTACATGTAGTATTGTGTTATGGTAGGGCAGCATATTGTCTGGTATGTTAATTATTTAAACAAAAAAAAAATTACAATTAAATAATGATTTTTTTTTAGTCTATAAAAAAAATATTACATTTTTTATCGTTTAGCCAAGAAATTATTTTATGAATTAATCGATGGTTTTACAATGCATGTATACTTGTCACAAAGTTTTAATCTGTCCTGTAAAAGATAAACTCAAAGATATATATCCATGTTACAGCATTTGTTGTATATTCTTCCTACTCTCTTGTAAGATATTTTATTACAATTAGCTCCAAGAATTGTGACCTTTTAATATCAAGGGGGGGGGGGGCTGGAAAGAACTTCTATACTTGATATTACCTCAGACAAGACCTTGGTCCCTGCACAACCAAACGACCCTTCTACTGCAATTTAGCATGGTGCCAAATTAGTTCAGTTAATCTGTGATTCAGCCGGGGGAATTTCTAAAAACTATTTGCAAAAAAGATGACTAGTTATCTCCCAAACATTCCACCATATTCATACAATGTCGATGGCTACCACCAGGACAAGTATTCCAATATCGGTGTCTTCCAAAACAGCACTGTTTACACTGTTCTAATTTCACAACTTTCATTTAAATATTTGAGATAAAATCCAAAAATAGTAGTAATAGTACAAGGAGAAACTACAGAAGAGGAGCAGGAAAAAAAACCCAACCAACATTTGTACAATTTTTCTGGTGTGTACATTTATAAGTCAGACATTTGCCTGTCAGGTTATATGGTACAGTAGCTTAAGCGGTAGAAATACAAGCTGAATCCTCCGCCCAATGCACTAGTCGATTTTATCACTTTTACATGACTGATTAAACACGCTGCCATGTCTTCAAACAATCATGTGCCTTCTCGTTCTCGATATGATTGGCTAATTAATTCTACAATTGGGCGAATTTTGGGACCGAACTCAGTCAGTGTGTTCACTGCTTTATCAATATCTTACTACACTAGCATTTACACTTGATAATGTGTTTTAACCAGTGATTGTTTTTTAATGTGCTTAAATAACTAAATGCCACTCAAGGATTATAGTCACATACCCCATTTAATGCAATTTTTAGCAATATAAACCTGGGGCCTTATTCTAGAAAAGTCAAAATAAAATGTAAGAATGCAGTCTTTTCAATCATTGACCAAGAGCTAAAATGATGTTAGAGCTCATTCAGTATTCTTAGAACATTTTAGTTTTTGCTAGGATTAAGGTCCCTGTGATTTTTAAACATTGTTCTATTTTGTAGTCATGCTGCACACAATAAATGTAGTCGGCCAGCTTATGGTATTGTCTTGGCAATAGTCTGTCAAATTTAAATTAACACAACCACATCAAGTGGTTAGTCAAAAGGTTATATCTGAGATTTGTGAAATTGTCCAGGAAAGCTAGCCAGCAGTTACCGGGCAAGATACACCCAGGTATAGTATAGCAAAAGATGGAGAGAGAAAATGTTTAAAACAACCCAAAAAATGTGATTTTTCATAAAATCAAGATACATAATCAAGGAAATTATGGGCTGAAATGTGCGAATATTGAAAGGGACTAAGATCTTTGGGATAAAAAGATATATTTTAAGTTATTTAATCGGACAAAAGGACCACAACCTTTGTATTACATGGGCACACTTTTACATACAGGGTGTAACGATGATATAAATAAGAGATTTTTAAAATCCAGGAAGTATAAACATATTTCATGTTTCATCAAAATCAGATTTTTTGTACAATCAGGGGCCATGAAAATGTGGGCGTACAAAAATTACATGTCGTACAGAAACGTTATGTTCCAATACATGCCAAGATCTTTGGGAGATAAAACTGTATTTCTAAAGATTTTCTCAAATATTTATGTAAAAAATATATGTGTAGCCATTTAAATTTACAGTATGTAGCCATTTGCAAATATTGGGCTAAATATCAGTTAGTCCGTAAATAAGGAGTTAAAACTAGTAATTTGAAATTTTATACAGAAAAATCCCATTTTGAATAAGCAAAAGTGTGAACTTATAATAATATGCCAGATACAGCCTTTTGACTCTCCACCGACAATATTGTGTTAAATGCTAAATTCTTATTAGATCTTTTTATCTTCAAAACTTATTAAATACCATCAATTATCATTCCTGCAGACGGTTTTAGTTCCAACTGTGTAGCACAATAAAGTTAGATAGTTCATGAAGCGTGACAACTTTAAGATACAGTGATTATCGAGTTGCTTAGAAAGTGTTATGTTAGCACAAATCAATTCTTTAGCCCAAAAGCTGAAATCAGTAAAATTTTGTAAACAAATTACAGGGCAAAATATAGTTATTATTTTCAATATTGTACTGTAAAGTCTGAAAGCAATATACATCTGGATCAAATTAAGCACTACCCTGTTTAAAAACCCAAATGAATATGGAAAGTTTCTATCACATTCACAGCTGTAAATAATTTATCTTCATTTCATCCACATGATGATGTATGATCTTTACTAGTAGAAGCTGATGATGTATGATCTTTAATAGTAGAAACTGATGATGTATTATCTTTAATACTAGAAGCTGATGATGTATTATCTTTACTAGTAGAAGCTGATGATGTATTATCTTTACTAGTAGACGATTCAAGGGGGGATAAGATTTGTGAAACCACTTTGTCTTTCCACTGATCATCAGAAACATTTTTTGCCCACTCTGGAACATGAGAGACGGGTAGCTGGAAACCTGCCATTGCTGCTTTAATTTCAGCTGCATGTTCTGAAATATATTTTAGAAATATTGCATATATCTTAAATATAAGCCGACTGTAGATCAGTGGTTCTCAACCTTTTATTGCCAACGCTACACCTTGGAACACATGAAAAAAATAGTGGCATACCTCGGAGGAAAACATGAAAAAAATAGTGGCACACCTGGCGAAATATATATGAAAAATAAAAACAAAGACGGAATACAACTGTATACACACACTAGTCATAGACACCTAGAATAACTAAATAAAGAAAAGCACAACTATAAACATACTTTATTATTGCAGGCCTGTATTTAGTGGGGGGGCAAGGGGGGCAGCTGCCCCCCCTGGGAAAAATCGGCGCCCCACCTCTAAAAAGCTGGCGCCCTTTCCATTGAACACAATACGAGGCCATCGATTTACATGCCCATATCAGTATGGGCGCCCAATAAAGCCGAGTGACAGGGCCTCACAATGAGTCACACGATGAACATCACAACTTGATGTTGCGTCAAAACGATGTGATCTGTGTGCACCTTATCCCAGAGGACCTTCCATAATGACATGATTGGTGGGGCGCCTTATTATGACAATATATGATTGTTTGGCCTCACATAATGCATAATGCCTTTATCCATTGCGAGAAAAATGTAATGGGCGCCCTTTCTATTGGACGCAATACCAAGCCAGCGACTAACGAGTCCATATTCAGTATGGGCGCCCTTTAAAGCCGAGTGACTTTGCTTAGGCGCCTTCTACTAGATTGCTTGGACCCCTAACCAATGTCACTTCTATTCATGTCGTTATATATGAGGCGCCCCACCACCCAAGTGATGAGGCTCCTCATAATGAATCACACGTTTAACACCTAACTTGAGGGGGCGTCTAAAACTGCGAGCTGTGGTGTTACTTATCCCGGAGGGGCGCCAATAATGATATGATTGGTGGGGCGCATTATAATGACAATGTATGTTTGTCGGTTCGCACATGATAAATAATGTCGAGCGAGAATGGTTGGGCGCTCACGACTTGGTCAATGGGGCGCCCAATACAGCATAATTGGGCGCCTCTTGAAGGGCTTGTGTTATATGCACCCGTTATACAGCGCATCTCATGGGGAAACAATTCATTTTATCTTGTGTTTATAGACTTGTTACCGTTTATAGCGCATTAGACAATAGATCTGGCAGGGTTGCGTCGATCTTTTTCAAAGGTGTCAGATACTGCCCCAAACTGGGCGCATTGTTTCAAGTATAGATTCAGCGCGCCCCCTTTTCCGGATTTGAAGCGTCCCTTTCGTATTAGTATTTCAGATATTATAAAACTTACTTTAGACTAGAACCCAAGGAGTCCTTACCCGTTCTCCGCAGTATTTTAGGGAATTTTTAGAATTCGCCTTTATTTTTCTGCCCAGAATCTGTCGTTAAGTGTAAAGTAACAGGAATTAAACTTTTTATTACTGTCAAGTATATAACGGTTCCCGATACATACAGCATCGATATTGTATAACGTGCGATACTAAACAGTGTGAAGACATGCCCCCGAAAAAGAAGTCGGGCAGTGTGGCGTCAGATATCTACAATGACGGAAACACGACTAAACGACCACACCGACGCCCGTAGAAATCCACTATAAGAAAGCCAACTGGAGATTGTAGGAAATGTTCAGGTTAAATTCCAGATGGTGATGAGATTGATTCAAGCTCGCGCCAGAGGTGATAATCTTCAAAATTCAAACAAGTCGCACTCTAACCCTATTCAAAACTTTTCGTTTTTCTCATTAATTAATATGTACGCTGAAGTCGTATTCCTTCCTTCAAATTTTTATAATGTTCATAATACGCCAATATCGCAAATTAAAATTTCTGACATTTTCATAGTTCCTCAGGTACAAACCATATTTTCTAAACTTTTCGGGCGCCTTGGGGGGGGGGGGGGCTATACCCTTCTCCGTGGACCGTCAACTGTAGGTACACCGGCGCCCCCAGAAGCCCCATCGGCGCCCCCAGCAGCCCTTGCCCCCCTAACATTTTTGGGCTAGATACGGGCCTGTTATTGCAATGTTTCAAATTTATCAGTTGAATAGCTGGCTTCTTTAGGGAGAAATTGACTTACTGTGTCGTTCAAAATTTCGCAGGCACACTTAGGAAGATCAATTTCCACTTACAATAACTTAGTCATTTTTTCTTGAAACAGGGGAGTAACTCTTGAACGATTGGTTGTGGAGTGCTGAAGCATCTATAGTCACGTTTACACTTGGCAACGATAAGCGCGCCGTACGGGGTACCGTACCAGACTGCGATAGATTTCAAGAAATTGACCTGTTTACATTACCCTAAGCGGTAAGCACGCCAAATGTGGAACTTGTGATAGACGAGTTAATTTCAGTCCCTATACATATTACCCAGGTGAAAACAATTATGACGGTTGATTTAGTTTCGGCAGCCATTTTGACTGAACTGATGACAGAACTGCCAAAGTATGAGGGTAAAAAGGTCAAGGTTTATTTCGCGCATGCGCAGTTATGAGTACTGAACCGTGCTCAGACCGGATAGCGTTTACACTACGAAAATTTAAGGAGAGCCGTTCCTGACAGGGTGCTCAGACCACTTCACTTCAGTGGGTGGCACCGCACCAGGTACGGTGCGCTTACGTTTGTCCTGTTTACACTACAAAAAGACAAAGCGTGCCGTACCTGGTACCGTTCCTGGTACGCTTAAAATTTGTAATGTAAATGGGGTTTATGGTACTAATGAGCAAATTGATGATGGGGTGACAGACATACGCTTAATTGTCGATAAAATACCTACCATCATCCATTATTATTGAATCGGAAGCTTTCTTGGTCTGATTCCATAGAAGATCTTTTTTATCAGGTCTTGGCAGATCTGGAATCTGAAAAAAAGATAGGCTGCCAGTCAGTGAATCATGTGACCACAGCATCTAAGTTGTCTAAGCTGTCCACAGACTCACAGAGAGTTGTTGAATATATGTTTTTATTGTTGTAGGAAATTAGAAAATACCTCACACCAACAGCAGCTAAGTCATCCAAAAGTCGATATTTAAACTTTTACAGGTAATGGGAGCATTTACAGGGCACTAAAAACTGGTCAAGATTAACAAAACATTAATTTACAGAAATAAACTAATGAGACTCATTGAACAAAGATGCTGTATTAATTTCAAATCAATTAGAAAAAAAACAAGATCAACAATTTAGCTGACTGTATAGGATATGATGATCTACCATTTAAGCACAGGGTGAATTGTAGTTCCAGGTTATCAGATATAAGCTAATACGGAAGTGTACATGTATATAGCTAGGTCAATAAAGTGCTGGACTGGCGTTGGCTACAATTTTTTTTTCTCTCTAGAAACAGATATTGATCATTGATCAGTAGTAAATCTAGTATTTTTACTTTGAATGTAAAACTGTTATATCATATCGATATTCAAGGATACCTTAGGTAAACGGTATGTCATTCTATGTTTATCATTGGACCTCTATCGATAGCTGATGGCTTTTGCCAACAGGTGGATTGTGCTATGTACTATCACACACTGTACCGTACATAGGAAGTAAAGTACGGTAAATCAAATTTTATTTGAAAATACTTCATTCTGTAGCAGACTGTAACGCTAACTGTATATTATACGCTATCCATAATATCCTGTCAACAAACAATGAAATGAAATGGTGTTCAACGTCCCAGTCTTCTATTCTGGATTCATCTTTTCTATAGAAGGCTTGATCTCGCTTTATCTACATACATCTTATCAAGCCCTCCACGTAATACCCTGAATATTTCGGCACTAAGTTTGATTGGGTAAAAGCCAAGCTTTTGAGCCTATCAGATTCCTTGGTCATCGCGAATACCAAGTCTCACGCTTTCAAGCTAAAATATCTACCTGTGATAATCGGGTTGCAAAGTTCAAGGTTCGTCCAATGTCAAGGTTTCCTTGGGGTTCGCAAAGTCACAATGTCTGATTGGATGCTGCTGTTCACTTGTCTGCAAATAACGTAGCTATAATTTTGGGAATTGTGAAGTAAACCAGCAACGGCCAAATGTTGTAAAACTCGCAGTCGTTGCTTCAGGAACATGCTCCTAACTGGGATAATGAAGACGGGCATATGCCATACAGTGCCATGGGGGAGGGAAATTTTGCCCGAACAGCTGCACTATAGATAACTCTTATATTGAATTCCAAATGTCAAGGGTTCTTTTATGTTCACGCCAATGTGTACACAGGACCTTGATTTTTTGTCCCCTGTGAATGACTAACAGCTGTCCTTGTCACTTGTCAGGCCCTCCATCTTGCATCACTGACAATGGGGAATCACGACGCAACTTTCTCTGCCAGTGCAAGGCCATTCATTGAAAAGTTTGGTCACCAGGTAGTTGGTCAGTAAGTTCTTCAAAAGTCGAACAAGTCAAACCGGAAGTAAACGAAATTGTAATATAAAATTGTTGCCATTTGTAGTAAGTTCAAAATAAATTATTTTTTTGCAAAAATCAGAATGAAAAATGGTGGCTGAATATTGATTAGAAGTTTTTGGGTAAAATCAAATATGGTAGCCAAATGATTGAAAATGTTATTAAACAAGGTCTTTGAAAATGAATGATAATATCTGAGGCGACACCACTATTTTTAAATGGAGAGAACTATTCATGTTTGGGAAAAATGGGAAGGCCTGAATAATTTAAATTTCTGGAAGCTGTCACAATTTATTTTTAAAATGCCTTTGAGGGCATTGATGTCATCCTTATTCTGACTAAAATCTGCCTCCAAAAATAATAAAAACTCTTTCAAAAAGTTTGTCTTTGTTGAGCATTTCTAATCTTAATATAAATATTTGTCCAATAATTTCATAATTGGCTTACAGGGTAGATGACTTGTTACAAAAGGAAATGTACCTATTTATATATAAAACCTGTATATATTTTTACCTGAAGATATGCAGGTGCTGTTCCATCTGGATAATGTGATAAATGTGGTTGTTGACTGTCAGCTGGTTCACTTGTTCTCCAGGTCTGTTCATTTTCTGTTTCTTCATCATTTGATAAACTATCATCAAGCCCTACTGTAGCATCATTTGGATCTTGTGGTAGCAACTGATAACTTCCCAAGTCTTCCCCACCATCATCATCTTCACTATCAGAGGTTCCATGGGGTAGTATAACCTCTGGAAATTCCATATTTTCAACTGTATCTATATCATCATGAGTAGGATCCTTAATATCGTCTTCTGGTACGGGTGACATAGTTGATTGATTCACTAACTTCGAACCCTGCAAATAAACAATTAAATTGTATTAGTTCACTGGACACTGATTGCAAGTATAGTTCAGTACCATAGTCCAGTACCAGTACATTCTTGTGCCATGTATAAATGATAATGTGATTTATTTTTCTCTATAATTATTATTATTAAGCTTTTGACCTACATTTTGCAACTATGTGACTATTTGACCTATTCTACTAATTATTTTTACTAATTATTTTCTCTTGAGTACCTTGAAACATTCACTTCAAATCTGCAATTTCGGATTTTGACAACTTGACAACTTCTTAAATATATGCATAATTTTCACGAAATTTAGTATATAAGTAGATCTTACTGATGCCACTTGAAAGATGTCATTTTCTGAATTATCTTCACTTGATGAAATTAAGGATCAAAATTTTCCAAAAAATCAACAAAATATAGGTGCCTTTAATTTTTTTTTCTGTACTAGCTAAGACGGTACTGATGTGTACACAAAATATGAAGTCTGCCGATTGAACAGGAAGTGCCAACATCTTGAAACGTGAAAAATCCATTAAGCTTTTGCAATATTTTACTCAGACGAGTTACATTTTCTGAATCCTTGATGAACTTCCTAAATATCTATCTGATAAGAACTTTGATATCAGTCAACTGATAGTCACCATTTTGAACTGAATATGGGAAAGCGGTGGTATTGTCGAAGAACGTTTATCAGGATTTTCCGATGTGGTTCACCCTTGTCAGTGGTGCAGGATGTGGGACCTGGCAAGGACAGCTGTCTAGTCATTCCATGGGACAAAAAAACAAGGTTCCGTGTATACATTGGGGTCCACGTAAAAGATCAGTTGGAATTCGACATATGCCCGTCTTAATTAGGCCAGTCGGATCAGAACAGTTTTTCATTATTTGATATTTGTGATGCCTAATGGGTTTACTTTCACTAGATAATGTTCAATATCCTTGAACTTTTTTATACCCTGCCAGCAACTCACCAGGGATGTGGGAAGTAATTAATAATGGCTCATTCACAAACGACACAATAATTATTTAAACCAGCAGCTGCCAGGCAGGATACACACACATACAAAGATGGATAAAGAACAAGCTAAAAAAGAAAGTGATTTTTCCTACAATCAAGGGCCATAATTTATGAAGGAACCACGAAATTCGAACTCGGATAATAATTGTGACCTCCAGCTAAAAATGGAAATTTTTCGTATAAGCTTAATCAGGGGCCATATTTCAGGAAGTTACAATCTGATAGGCCCTATGCGCAAATATCGAAAGGAACCAAGACCTGTGGGTTATAAACATGCATTTCAAGTTTCATAAAAATCGGTTCAAAATTGTGACCTCTACCGTGCAGACGTAACTAACTAACGAAATTTATGACGTAGTTGGCTTTTTTTTCGCACGTACACAGTGGCTGGCCATTTTGCGCAGTGATCCCAGCCAGAATTTGGCTATTTTGTTAAAATTGCTATAAAGATTAAAATTTTTGTTTAAAACTGAAATAAATTAACTATTAGTCAATCCCCACGCTAAAAACATTAAAATAATTGATTGTTTATATCTGATATAGACCCGACTGACGCACTAATTAAAACCAAGATGTCAGCGCCCATGAGCGAAAAGTTTCGGGACGCTATACATGTTCAAAGTCGAAGTTAGGAGTTACAAACTTAAATTTGAAGGAAAAACAAGTGGAGGGATTACATGCTTTTTATGAAGGTCACGACTGTGAAGCTGTGTAACCGAAATGTTATGGCAAGAGCCTGATTTTTCAAATTCTCCCATGGATATTACAAAAGAAATACAAGGAAGAGTGAGCTAAATAGCTAACACTTGGGACCTAGAAATTGACAAAAGTGGGCTGCAACGCATATAATACTGTAATATGAATGTATATTTACTGATTTACATTCAATGGTTTCTGTTTTTACTCCAATTTCAAATCAGTTATGTTCGGCGAAATAAGCCATAATGCAATTTGCGTATAAAAACGTAGGCCTATAGAATGCACTCAGGCGTAAACGACTGCTGTTCAATTTGAACTGTTTGCGTATTTCACTGAACATAATTGATTAGAAATTAAAATTGTTTTCAAAATATGAATATGTCACTTTATAATACATTCATGTTACATTGATAGATTTTAGAACCATTTTTGTCTTTTCGAAGGTTAAAAAGAAATAGAGCCATACACCCTTTAATTGAGAAATTCTACTATACAATCATGAATCATGTTGGCCCTAGGCTTACTATGTAGGCCTACTTCAATATATAGAGTTAATCAAGTTTATAGTTAAAGGGACTGTCCCGAATAGAACAGAGCCTCAAAAATAAAATAGGCGTTTTTCGAAATTTGGTCAGAGAAATCCCATGTAATGTAGTTCAGCTCTAAACGTCGGTCTCATTACACTCACCCTGAACGTTCAGGGATTGTCCCATTCAATCAATGTCGAAAAATAATTGGAGAACAGTCAATTTTGCTTGACAAACTTTTCACTGCTAACCGACGGTGTGAAAGCCTGTACAATGTAACGCCTGTACATTGCGTTTCGTCTTGTATGACCTACATTTCTGAATATGGAAGTTGACCTGCAGTTACGAGTGCCATGGCTAGGAAATGTAACTTGATGGGAGGGGACGTATTTTTAACAGCGTGTTGCGTCGCTCATACTGTTACTAGCGAAGTAAGCAAGGTCTTATTTTCCCACTAAGATGTTCGTTTACATTGTACAGGCGCCCACACGGATTGACACCCCATCGTTTGGCAGTGAAAAGTTGCCCAGTAAAATTGACTGGGGTTTCAATTATTTTCGACATTGATTGAATGGGACGGTTCCTGAACGCTCAGGGTGAGTGTAATGAGACCAACGTTCAGAGCTGAACTACCATGTAATGCAATGGTCGCTCCTTAAAAGTTTTACCACCTCTCTCCCGCAATGCACACTGTTTTCCAAATTGGCAATTCATGTATTGGGCGAACAAGAAGAATTATGCTAATAATAAAAAGAACCCTTAAAAATCTGTATTTTCAGAGGACTTCTTCGTCTTCTCTAAACCAAAACAAACTATGTATAAATCTAAATATGTATTGTATATCATATATGGCTTTCTCAATCTCATTTATTCGTCTGAAACGCATTTATTGTTTGTGAAATCAAATACATACATGTACATTTAATCACAAAACACGTGTTTCGTTTCACTTTTAAGTTACTACGTAATTACGTGTGTATATTACCTCAAGCTAATTGTTTCCACAACAAATTGACAAGTTGGTGAGTTTTGGGGCTCTTCTCTGCAATTGGCCTACTTTCACTTTATTTATATATATTAAATATATTAAATTTATTTTCGTATAAAATATAAATCCATTATCTATATAGTTGTCTGGATAGGCCTACTTCTCGTCTGTAATTGCTAGTCAAATATAGTTCATCCTATAATATCATCTGCTGTGTTATGTTTCGATTGACAAAAAGAATGTCAACTACTAAAAATATAAAAATATTTTCTTAATTTGTCCAGGGGAAATTACTCTTCTAATGACTCTTGTTAATTTTGGGCTCAAGAAAAATGTTGAAGATCTTTAGACCTCTGTTAAAACAAGCTAAATTACAGCACATTACTCGAATATGCCAATGTAGGTAAGTAAAGGACTAAAGGAGGGTTCTCTCGGTAGCTACTGACTTCTTAAGTTCCCTGGCAACGAAAACGCCAGCCTTTTCCTTTTCACTTCTAAATAACTGCATGATCATGATTTCCTATTATAAACGCCTAACGAATTCTAATGTAGACAGTTTTCCTAAAAGTGTTCTTTTACATTCTGCCTTCATTACTGATAGCAACCTCATTGCAAACAATGACATTAAATATTCTTGGACAGCAGCCATAGCAAAAATATATGAATATTATGATCTCCCAAATAACCCCTCTCCCTCACCTCAGCAACTAAACTAAAACTTCAAACTAAATTCAACAATCATTTTACAGAACTAACTAAATCAGGAACAAAGTTAAGAACGTATGGACTATATAAAAACGTAATAAACCACCCCGCGCGTTACCTTCTGCAAGTTAAAAATAAAAACTTTAAATCATCCTTTTCATCCCTTCGACTCAGCTCGCACAAATTGGAAATAGAGAGAGGCCGATACAAGAATATTCCACCTGATCAAAGGTTATGCACGCAATGTTCTCTTTCTGCCGTTGAAGATGAATTCCATTTCCTTTTACAGTGTCCCCGATATGAAAACCTGCGTCTGAGATATATCTACCCTACTTTAATACCATCTTCAACTTGTCAATTAACTTTTGAAATTCTTTTTAATCCGCCAAATTTCCTTGCTAAGGCAGTAGCCATGTACACATACCATGCTCTTCGGGAAAGGGGTGTACCTGTCTCTTAGTATCTGCTGAATGCTTTTTCCCCATTTGATCATCATACTCTTAGTCTTATGTACACCGATATACTTTTACTACATATTTTATGAGTATTTTTATTTCATTGTCATACTTTCATTGTTGTTCTCATTGGTATCATCCCAATGGTGCATGTACATAGTTATATCCCATTATAATTTCATTATATTTTCATTATTTATATAGTATTCCATGACAAATGTATCTTTTGCATGCATATGTATGTTGATTTTTTTTGTATACTGTTCTTAATGGACGTAATATGCAAATAAAAAAAGTTGAAAGTTGAAAGTTGTAGTTCAGCTCTAAACGTCGGTCTCATTACACTCACCCTGAGCGTTCAGGGACCGTCTCATTCAATCAATGTCGAAAATAATTGAAACCCCAGTCAATTCTACTGGGCATCTATTCACTGCCAAACGATGGGGTGTCAATCCGTGTGGGCGCCTGTACAATGTAAACGAACATCTTAGTGGGACAATAAGACCTTGCTTACTTCGCTAGGCCTAGAGACAGTGTGAGTGACACAATACGCTGTTAAAAATACGTCCCCTCCCATCAAGTTACATTTCCCCGCCATGGCACTCAAACTGCAGGTCAACGTCCATATTCAGGAATGTCGGTCATACAAGACGAAACGAAATGTACAGGCGTTACATTGTACAGGCTTTCACACGGATTGACACCCCGTCGGTTAGCAGTGAAAAGTTGTCCAGCAAAATTGACTGTTCTCGAATTTTTTTTCGACATTGATTGAATGGGACAATCCCTGAACGTTCAGGATGAGTGTAATGAGACTGACGTTTAGAGCTGAACTACATCATCATGATATGATAATTATTAATATGCCCCCCCCCCCCTTTTTTAAAGCAAATTCGTGCTATTTGGCATGATTTTGTCGTTCGTTCATTCATGGGACCACTTTGATTTGCCTGATCATAGTCCTGGTTGCTTCTATGAATTATAGGTTTCCCTAGCCTAGATCTGATACAGTATGAGTATAAAACACCCATAAGGCACAATACATCTGTCATTTTCTGGCACACATTTTGACAGGTAGGTCTTCAACTTAATAATTGTTGTTTCCAGGACTGTCCACCATAAAAATGTGAATTCGGTTACTCGTAATTTATAAGGAATAAGGATGTTTAAATATTATGTATTTTCATTGTGTTATCCAGGCTTGTCAGTGGCACATCTAAAGTCTTTGGAATTTTTGAACCAGATAATTTGGTAAGTTTAATATAGAGAGAGAAAAATTGGGTTCAACGTCCACTCGGTCATTTCGGGACTAACATATGGTTTAATTTTATTTCAATAATTCGCTTGTGTGTAGTGGTCTTTAGCAGTAGGAAGAAACCTAAGGACCCGTAGAAAACCCACAAAGGTTGGACAGACGACCCTACTCCTTGCCATCCTTGGGATTCAAAACCACGCCAGTTGACTCAATGACAGGCTTTATGAAACAGTCACCCAACCCCCCTAAGTTTAATGTAACGCCAGGTGATAATAAATTTCAGAGAAATGAATGAGAATATTGTGCAACCCTCAGAACCTTAAAATTAATTTAATGGAATACCTGTTCATTTTAAGCAGAACTATTCCTACACTTGACATTGGTTTTTTTGCTTCTTCTATAGCAAGAATGTAATGTAATGTAATAGGAGGTTTATTTGAAGACAGAGAACTGGGGTTTAACGTACACACACTATGTCATTTTGGGACTAACATGGTTAAAGTTTATTTCAATGAATTGAAGGAAACTGAAGAACTCAGAGAAAACCCACGAGTGGCACGGCTACCGTACTACTTTTCACACACAGGCTGGGAATCAAAACCTTGTGAACGAAAGTGTATTCAGCTACCCAACCCCCCTTTATTAGAAGAAATTGATACATTAATATATAATGGGTACATGTAGGCCTACTTCTCTGTATGGGATCCTACATTAAAAATTCAAATCCTCTGATTTTTTTGCATCATATCCCATTGGTTTTTATTTACTTTTTGTTATGCTTTTACAATTTTACACAGAATTTACCCCCTGATATCCCAGAATATGAAGAAGTTCAGATCCAGTTAAAAGGATATGATTTTGTTGTATTAGAATCATTTTCTAAATATGTGCATTCTATAGCTAGAGAAATGCAATTAGAATCAGACGCGTAAGTTTATTAAATTAATGGTAAAATAGACAGTTGGAAGCCATTTTAGTGTACAATGATTATAAAAACAACTAATTCAAGCACACTCAAAATGATTAGTACTTAAAAAAATTGATCTAATGGATTATACGAAAGAGTTTTAACTTGACATATTCTTTCTTCTCTCTAACTTGTATCTGAATGTTATTAATTTGACTTTCGATCAATAGTAAGCTCTTGTTCAAGGGCACATTATTTCTAACAAATGTTGTTTTGATCAAAGTCTACAGGCATACGTCTCTCACACAGACAATTAGGCATAAAACATCATTCAAATACAAAAAATTTCAAAATAAAATAGCTAAAACAAGTGGAAATGCTCCCTAAAAATACTCAATTAAATTATATTAGCTTCTTAATGTACATGTTTAGACCAATATTCCATTGGTGCCCTTATAAATAAATACTAGTTAAGTTTTGTTTTGCTGTAACCTGTCTTTCTCTGTATTTTATAGTTGGGCATCACCACCTCAAGTTTTCACTATAAAGACCTTTAAACCAAATTCAACTGTTGTTGAGAATACTTTTGATTTAAAAGAATACAGCAGAACTGTACAGGTAAGTTTTTATACAGTTATTTTCAAATACCAGACATTTTTATACGCCCACATTTTCATGTGGACGTATTATGTCGTCGCCCCTGTCCGTCTGTCCGTCCGTAGGAAATATCACTTTCGGTTTTGCTTCTTCTCTATCCATGTCTCAAAAATGTGGGCGTATCCTGCCTGGCAGTGCCAGCTTACTATCTTTTAACTTCCACGTTTACATTTGGTAGTATATTGTCGATGCCCCTGTCTGACTATTTGTCTGCTAACATTTTATTTGTGAACAGTCTACAGATCACAATTTTTATACGCCCACATTTTCATGTGGACGTATTATGTCGTTGCCCCTGTCCGCCCGGCGTCCGTCCACAATTGTTTGTGGACTCTCTACAGGTCACAATTCTTGTCGGATTTTGACGAAACTTGAAATATAGGTTTATCCCCAAAAGATCTCGGCTGCTTTCGATATTGGCATGTATCGGATCAAAACTTCATGGATTATGGCCCCTGATTGTACGAAAAATCACGTTTTTAGCTTGTGGACCCTATAGAGGTCACAATTTTGAACCGATTTTGATGAAACTTGACATGCATGTTTATAACCAAAAGATCTTGGTTCCTTTCGATATTTGCGCCTATCGGAACGTAATTTTCTGAATTATGGCCCCTTATTGTCCGAAAAATCACCTATTTTAGCTCGTTGTACCTATGGAGGTCACAATTATTATCCGATTTGAAAAACCATTCGATTATATTACTGTTACACCCTAAGGAAGGTTGAGTTCAAATTTCGGAAAAATCGGACCAAAATTACCATACAAAATGGCCGCCGTTCGTATGCGAATACTGTTAAAAAATGGTATATCAAGGTTGTGGACCCTGTAGAGATCACAATTTTAATTCGATTTAAGATGAAACATGAAATGCATGGTTATAACCCAAAGATCTTGGTTCCTTTCGATATTTGCGCATATCGGATCGTAACTTTCTGAATTATGGCCCCTGATTATACGCAAAATCGCCTTTGTTTAGCTTGTGGTCCCTCTGTAGGTCACAATTATTATCTGATTAAAAAAATCGTTTGAATATATCACCGTTACGCCCTAAGGAAGGTTGAGTTCGAATTTCGGAAAAATTGGACCAAAATTGCCATACAAAATGGCCGCCATTCGTACGCGAATACTGTTTAATAAATGGTATATCAAGGTTGTGGACCCAGTAGAGGTCACGATTTTGATGAAACTTGAAATGCATGGTTATTACCCAAAGATCTTGGTTCCTTTCTATGTTTGCGCATATCGGATTGTAACTTCCTGAATTATGGCCCCTGATTATACGCAAAATCGTCTTTGTTTAGCTTGTGGTCCCTCTGGAGGTCACAATTATTATCCGATTTAAAGGCAGCCGCTGGTTGTTCATCTGTTCACATTTTGTTTGCGGATCCTCTAGATGTCACAATTTTTATTTGATTTTGATTAAACCTAAAATATATATATATATATATGGAGCTTACATGTGAGGGAATTTTTGTCTTATTATTTGAAATGTTAGAATGATTACTATGATTTATAATAGTAATTTGACAACTTATGAAGCAATGTATGTATATAGACATAATTTTGACTATCACTTTAATGCTTATACAATCATATTAAATGTATTATTTTTTTTATTTAGTTAGATGATGTCCCTTCTCCAACTCTTCCAATCTTAGTTGAATTGATATCTACACATGCACCAGAGGGGGTAAATATTGTTCTCAAAAAGGTAACACACCCTATTTCTATACTTGAATATACATATGAAATAAACTCTCAATGCAACTGTCTGATTGTGTCTTAATGTAAACACTATTTTAAGGTCTAAAAACAAAGATGCCTATTAATTGTCTGATACATGTACTAGTTTAATAATGTAATTTTAAATTTTATCTATTACAGCCTGTTGAGGAGGATGAAGAATTTCGCTACATACCAGAATTAGAAAAGAAAGAATTAAAGTCACAAATGGAAGCTATAGAACAAGCTAGAGTAGACAGACGCAAATAACTAAACAATTATATTTTTGTAAATTATTAGGAGGAAATGAAGATTTGCAATAGAAATTATAATCCACTTTTTATTAAAAGTAGTGTATGTCAGTGTGTGTTAATAAAGACAATTTCTATTTCAACTTGTATAATAGACTACTGGGACATCCACAAGCAGTTCTGCTCCATCTACTCTTATTTCAAATTCCAACTGTCGGGGGTTCTTTTACGTGCACACAAAAGTGTATATGGGACCTAGATTTTCCAGCCAACCCCAACAACTAGGAAATCCAGAGCAAATTTCTGAGCCAACACAGATTGAACCTGGGACCTCAAGGTTAGTGAGCTAGCATCTTCCTCAACAAGCCACAGTGGCTACAAAACATGTTCTTTGTGTTGGCTCAAAGAATTATTTGACAAAAAAAAACCATTAATGAAAAAACATCAATTATATTATATATATTTACTACTCATGGATAATGATATAAATTATTTTACATATATGGGTTATGATAACAATATAAATTATATTTTTAATAGTTTTCATGAAAATGATGTTTATACAATTCCAAAATGAATAACCTTAACAGCGTGGCCATTATCATCCTCTACCTGAAATGAAAAAAAAATTATTAATAAAAAAATCAATATTTTGATTTAGGTTCGATAAAGTTTTCATCTGAATTCTACTACATTCATAACAATTACAATAGAATACCCAAAACACAATCTATATTTATTATGTTGTTAAGAAAATAAATCTCAAAAGATTTTTTGAGGAGAATTCAAAATGGCTAAGAGAGTAAGATTCTCTAACTAGCCTGGAGGCCGCAGGTTCAATCCCCGTGTTGGCAAGAAAGTTCATCAGGGTTTTCCGGCCGAGATTCCCCTTCTCAGTGGTATAGGATGTAGAGCCTGACAAGAACAGGTGTCTAGTTGGATGGGATGAAAAACCAAGGTCCAGTGTACACATTGACATGCAAGTAAAAGATGCCTTGGCAGTTGGAATTTGATATAAGAAAAGGCCATAGCGCTGCTCTCCAGGCAAAATTTCCCTCATATGCCCATCTTCATTAGGCCTATCCCAGTCAGAACAGAACAGTAGGACGTTAAACCCCATTTCATTTCCTTATTGTAAAATTGGTACGTGCTGTATCATAAAGCCTGTCATTGAGTCAACTGGCGTGGTTTCGAATCCCTTGTTGTATGTGACCAGGAGTAGGGTCGCCTGTCCAACCTTGTGGGTTTTCTCAGGGTCCTTCGGTTTCCTCCCACTGCTAAAGACCCATATGCACAAGTGAATTAATGAAATAAAATAAAAACATATGTTAGTTCCGAATTGACGTAGTTTGTGTCGAGTAGACGCTAATAAACCCTATTTCTCTCTCTCTAGCTCTCTCTGTACGTGACAAGGAGTAAGGTCGCTTGTCCAACCTTGTGGGTTTTCTCTGGGTCCTCCCACTTCTAAAGACACCAAGCACAAGCAAATTATTAAAATAAAAATAAACAATATGTTAGTCCCGAAATGACCTAGTTTGTGTCAAGTGGACGTTAAACCTCATTTCTCTCTCTCGCTCTAGGTCTTAGACCATCAAGTATCCATGCCCAACACATCCATATAATTATTCCTCAAAATGAAAAGTGCAGAGAACAAAAGTTTAACCATGTTAAACAGGAATTATTACTCTCAGCAAGAAATTTTAATCATGTTGTTTGTTTCGCTCCTGGAAGGCCACTAAAATATTTATACAACTTGTGAAATGAATGTTAAATTTTCAGTTAATTTGGCCATGGCTTTGAATATGCCTGATGCAACTGTACACTAAAATCATATCAATAATTATTTTAGCAATGGAAGTCGAAGATGTGATGTTTAGTATGTAACATTGATTAGTAATAAGCAGGCTAATAATAACTCAAAGTTACCTGATCAGTTTCATTTGTCTGACCTAAAGTCATGTAAAAAAAGAAAATCATAATAGTAATAAAAGATAAAGGAATAGAGCATAGTTACAAACTAAAGAAAATAATATTGCTAATTTGAGAAAAAGCCTGAGGATTATGTTTATTCTATAATATTGTGCTTAGATTAAATTTTAAAGCCCTATCTGCAAGTTCATTATAATTTTGTAGATAAACTTAAAAGTATTGTAGTAAAGGGGCTCAGATTAGAGTGTTAAGCAAAATCAGGACATGTTAGTGTCAGATTTCAAGAAGCGTTAGCTGTCCAAGACAAAATACCCAATAAAAGGGTGTTTTATCCAATATTTATCCAGGTATTTTTTTGTAATGTTTCTACAAAACATCAAGAAGAAAGATAAGATGAGTAAAATGAAATGTAAAAATAAAAGAAATCGATAAATGAATTAAAAAAGAATTGTGCTTGTTAGAAGATGACAGTTTTAAAGTAAAAATTAAAAGCATAAAATTTGTGGAACTGTATGACATCATGTTATTTTTTAAATACTTACCATGTTGACCAAAACTTGGTGCCAATAAAGCATTTGTATAATCACTAACTAGATCACTAGATATTCCAAGTTGATCAAATTCTGATAAATCTCTACAATAAAAGAAATGATACAAATTTTCAAATATAAGGAGTTGTATTTTAAACATCTTATTTTGATATGGTGCCACATCTTGGTTTAGACTTCAAATTTATCAGAAAGAAAATTAACAGAAGATTGGGATTTGTTACTATCAAACATGGACTAACACAAGACTGGCTACTCTATTTGCTGGAATTCCAAAAGAACATGGGTGACTGGTCAATAATTTGGAATCTCCAGTACTTGGTCAATAACATTTGAATGTTTTTGTTAAAGGTGATCAGGATATATTTTTATATCATTTGTATTAGAGATAAACTTAACATCAGTTCTACTCATTCTCTCACTAAACTACTATCATTCTTTTCACTCTCCTAGACTTCTATATGTGGTAGAACTTTTAAATGTAAAACAAATACACCCATTTGATGCGAATCACAAGGCAGCAACTCCCTAAACTGATTAATATACTGTAAATGAATTAGGCCATATAAAAAATTATTCTTGATCTCAGATAATCCTGCTGTGTCACTTAAAAAGTGCTGCATGACTGCTTTTTTTTCCAAAAATAAAAACAGTCACATCAAGTACCTGGTTACAGGAAGTAGCTCTATTAAAAACATTGAACAAATCCAGGAATAAAGTGTAGGCTCATTTATCAAGTATGCAAATGCAACCCTGCTAAATGTTACTAACAATCATAAATGATACTGGATAATCATACAACGTGATGATGAGATAAATGTAGTGCCTTGAAATGTGATGTTATGGCAGTAGTGATATTTTAACAAATAAAAAACCTCCCTCTCGCATCAGATTGCCAGAGAATGAGAATATGTTTTTTGTATGGACATAGTTATTATATATACTTACCCTGGAAATGAATTGTGATGATTATTTTGATTATGTTCTATAGTTTGATTAGATAATGATGGTGGACAGTAATCTCTATCATGTTGCCATGGATGTTGTCTTGATCTAGGTAACTAATAAACAAAATGAATATATAAAACTGATTATTAATGTCCTTTATTGGGTTATTTTCAAATCCTTTAATTAACTTTCCTTTAGATTTGATTTAAAATGCCACATGAAAAAAAACTAGTTTAATTATTTTTAATGAATTTATATTTTAAATATGTCACTGCACTGACTGCAGTATTACAGTGTACCACAAGTGGCTGTCATGGCAGCTAAGCCAAATTAAAGCAACAATAAAAACCACTATTAGATTATGTAAGGAGGGTGAATTGAATCAAGTGAAGGGCTATCATTTCATAAATAATTTAAATTGGATGAAAGCTATATTCAGTACCGGTAGCTATTCTTGGTCATGTTACCATCAACTCTGTGTTACAGATCTCTTGCATATAAAGTCACATACCATGTTTCATTAACATCGCATGTATGGGTAATGTTTCATTAACATTGCATGTATGGGTAATGTTTCATTAACATCACATGTATGGGTAATGTTTCATTAACATCACATGTATGGGTAATGTTTCATTAACATTGCATGTATGGGTAATGTTTCATTAACATCACATGTATGGGTAATGTTTCATTAACATCACATGTATGGGTAGATGGATAATAAGGGATGATGAGCATACATAAATTCACAGTAAATGTTGATGTATAACAACTTACTCTATCTGTTGTTGATTGTTGATATTGTGATGTACGTACTGGTATTTCTTGTATATAACCATCATCTAATGTTAACTCACTGTCTATACCATTTATACCATCTGTAATTATTATTACACTCATTATAATCATATTCAATGAAACAGGATTTGACATCCTACTGATTTGCTCTGAACACTATACAGTGTGCTATAAAGAAAATTTTGCCCAGACAGCAGCACTATGGCCTCCTCTTATATCAAATTCCAAATTCCATCTGTCGAGGGATCTTTTATGTGCACGCAAATAGTTTTTTCATCCCATCAAAACGACAAGTCAGCTGTCCTTGTCAGACCCTCTGTCCTGCATGATATACAATGAACATCATCCAGTCCTTAGACCTCATACATTATCACACACATATATATTTTACTAAAACAATTTTTAAAAATATTTCCAAGAAATTAATAAAATAATTTCCTACCCAGTGATTCAGAATCAACTTGTTGGGCCTTCTTCTTTGCTACATCTGCTAAGGCAGTTTCACCTTTATCAAGGGCCATATAATAAATATCCTTAAATACAAGTTTACACAATATTATAACAATTATTTCTATATACCAGTATTAGTTTACCTTATAATAGGTGACAAGACATTTCATGAAAGGAAAATAATTATCATCTGTTTTGTGTGTAAAAAAATATTTTAGGTTAACATGTTAATCAAAACTGTTCAGTGATAATTATTTACTAGGAGAAAACACATTTACCATATAGAGATCTCTAGCACCAATATCAACCGCTAGTAAAAATGCTTTATCAAATCTAGCATATCTGGAATATAAATACTATATAACTATAGATAAGGGTATGCTACAATGCTGCAAACTTCATGAGGATTTCATATGTAAACTCGATATAAATGTAGATTTCTTAATTCCCACCTTTGTATATATGCTTTGTACTTGTAGCTTATAAGCTATCTTGAGAAAGTAATTTCTAATCACTGGAAATCTTTTAATATCCAATTTAAATGTGTTCACACGGACTTAAAAAATTTTAAAAATTGTTTCCCTAAACGTTTAACTTATTGCCTCTAATATCCAATCTGAAATACATACCGGTATTCATATCAATTTGTTCAATTTGTAGTGGTAAAGATATTCATATTAGCACTGAATTATGTATGGGTGAAATTTATTATTAAGATCAATAAAACCACCTTCATAGAAAATTATTTAATTGTATCACTAGTAATGTAATTTGCTCACCGTAAAAGATGGTGAAAGAATCTGCGAGCTAGTCGACTGATAGGATCTCTATATTCAAATATAATAGCTTCTGATATAGGTGGTGTAGGAGTATAGAATGTAGCTAGGGTTGCCTCGAGTTGGGCTGAAAAATAAAACATTTGAAAAAGATTGATTTTTTTGTAATTCAATAAAAACACACGGCCACAACAGTCAACAACGGTTGTCGCAACACAATTACCACACACTATGTAATTATGGTTTGGTTTCTAGTTCTGTCCCATGCTAACGTTTAGTTTAAAAAAAACATGTAATATAGGAATTTAGCTGTTCTATTTAACAAAAATCATTGAAAATCAAGGGCCAAATTGATTCGAAACCATTGAATTGTTGTTCCATGACTTTAAACAATGCGAATTTGGTCTCGAAAGCATCCACAAGATTTATAAAATGATCAATAGATTTCTTCATCGCATGACCATAGACACTGTGTATAAATTTTAAAGTCAATTGTATAATTATTAAGTGAGACAACAATATATCATCACATTTCAATGTGGTTAAAACCAAATCATGGTTTGTGATAACCATTGCTATGTGGATGTAACAAAATTAATTTAAACATTAGTTAATTGAGACGGAAATAATATATAATCAGTAATTTACTTTAAACAATTATTTTATTTGTATACCTTCTCTCTCAGCATTCAGTGGCAGACGTAAGAGATGATTGGCTATAGTTGATAAACAATAATAACATGTTGGACCATCGGAATCCCAGTTTAAACATGATAATAGACTAACAGCCTGAAAATATAATAACACTTTTATTGTAGGGCTTCACATTAACATTGATGAAACCGGAGAGCCATGGGCCCGGTTCCTAGAAAATTCACTTTTTCTTACGTTACTGTCTTACGTACGTAGAAGTCAAGAATGAGTCATGAAGCACTTTGTGGTTGGTAAATTGAGACTGCTATGCTCTCTAACGTTATAAAAACAATTTTGGAATCAATTTTCTTTCTTCTTCAAATTTGAACTTTTCTATTTAAAATAATATCTACCTCATCTAATTGCTTAAACTTAATATATTCTTTAACTAATTCTGATGAAGAAAATCGTTCTCGACTCACAACACCCAAATGAAACTGTAGTAGAAGTGGAGGCCCCCTAAAGAACAAAAATAAATGATTAAATAATATAAACTGACCATACTAAATACACTTAGAGAGCTTATTCTGTACATAATAATATAAAAGACCATTAAGGAAGCAAATTAATAAAAGCCTACTTGGCTTGTTTTTGTATCCTATTATTGATGCTTTTTATATTGTATAATATTCTCGAAATAAATACTATTTAAACCAAAAGACAATCAACTGATTTTTACTAAGCGAAAAGTCATTATTTATGACATCACATGGCTAAACTTGTAGAAAAGCCTCTATTTAAAGATGAATTATGTTACATCTAATTCTGCCTATTGCAGGTCTTTCTTTAGTCTTCGAATAAAGTTATATAAATTATCATTTAAAGTTCAAACATTCTGTAATATTTAGATAAAGGGTTGTCCGTTTTCGTTAGTTCAAAAAATGAAATTTCATAAAAACTACTTTATTTTGAGTGAAGAAATTAGATTCTGAAGGTTTGGCAAGATGTGTGTACTGATTATAACCACTGTATACTGGTTGTTCTAGGAAAAGCCTTGCTTCACCATTTTTACAGTAAATCAGAAAATGGTTGAACCGCTCTAATCTGCTTAAAATCGGACCCTTCTGATGCTATCGAGAGTTGATTACGGTCTTATCACGTTAATGAACAACATTTAAGACCTGCAATAAGCAGATTTAGCTCTTGCATAATGCCTGTTTAACATAAGAGCCAATAATCAACTATCTAGACCATTGGATGACCAAGATTTAAATGGATTTAAACAACAACAAGATTAAAGATAGTAAGCTGGCACTGCCAGGCAGGATACGCCCACATTTTCGAGAGATGGATAGAGAACAAGGAAAACCGAAAGTGATTTTTCCTACAATCAAAAGCTATAATTCATTAAATTACAATTTGATATGCGCAAATATCGAAAAGAATCAAGATCTTTATGTTATAAATATGCATTTCAAGTTTCAACAAAATGGAATTAAAATTGTGACCTATACTGGGTCCACAAAATTGATATACCATATTTTAACACTATAAGCGTACAAACGGCGGCCACTTTGTCTGGCAATTATGGTCCGATTCCCCTGAAATTCAAACAACCTTCCTTATGGTGTAAAGGTGATAGAGTGGAGCATTTTTTTAAATCGGATAATAATTGTGACCTCCAGAGGGACCATAGGCGATTTTTTGGACAATCAGGGGCCATAATTCAGGAAGTTATGATCTGATATGTGCAAATAACGAAAGGAACCAAGATCTTTGGGTTATAACCATGCATTTCAAGTTTCATCAAAATTGAATCAAAATATTGACCTATACACTGGGTCAACAACCTTGATATACCATTTTATAACAGTATTCGCGTACACACGGCGGCCATTTTGTATGGCAATTTTGTTCTGAATTTTTGCGAAATTCGAACTCAACCTTCCTTAGGGTGTAACGGTGATATAATCAAACGATTTTTTAAATCGGATAATAATTGTGACCTCCAGAGGGACCACAAGACAAACAAAGACGATTTTGCGTATAATCAGGGGCCATAATTCAGGAAGTTACGATCCGATATGCGCAAATATCGAAAGGAACCGAGATCTTTGGGTTATAACCATGCATTTCAAGTTTCATCAAAATCGAATTAAAATTGTGACCTCTACAGGGTCCACAACCTTGATATACCATTTTTTAACAGTATTCGCGTACGAATGGCGGCCATTTTGTATGGCAATTTTGGTCTAATTTTTCCGAACTTGGAACTCAACCTTCCTTAGCGCATAACAGTGATATAATCAAACAATTTTTTTAATCAGATAATAATTGTGACCTCCAGAGGGACCACAAGCTAAACAAAGGCGATTTTGCGTATAATCAGGGGCCATAATTCAGAAAGTTACGATCCAATATGCGCAAATATCGAAAGGAACCAAGATCTTTGGGTTATAACCATGCATTTCAAGTTTCATCAAAATCAAAATTAAAATTGTGACCTCTACAGGGTCCACAACCTTGATATACCATTTTTTAACCATATTCGCGTACGAATGTCGGCCATTTTGTATGGCAATTTTGGTCCAATTTTTTCGAAATTCGAACTCAACCCTTCCTTAGGGTGTAACGGTGATATAAACAAACGATTTTTTAAATCGGATAATTATTGTAACCTCCAGAGGGACCACAAGCTAAACAAAGGTGATTTTGCGTATAATCAGGGGCCATAATTCAGGAAGTTACGATCCGATATGCGCAAATATCGAAAGGAACCAAGATCTTTGGGTTATAACCATGCATTTCAAGTTTCATCAAAATCGAATTAAAATTGTGATCTCTACAGGGTCCACAACCTTGATATACCATTTTTTAACAGTATTCGCGTACGAATGGCGGCCATTTTGTATGGTAATTTTGGTCCGATTGTCCCGAAATTTGAACTCAACCCTCCTTAGGGTGTAACGGTGACATAATAGAACGTTTTTTCAAATCGGATAATAATTGTGACCTTCAGAGGTACCACGAGCTAAAATAGGTGATTTTTCGGACAATCAGGGGCCATAATTCAGGAAATTACGTTCCGATAGGCGCAAATATCGAAAGGAACCAAGATCTTTGGGTTATAAACATGCATGTCAAGTTTCATCAAAATCGGTTCAAAATTGTGACCTCTATAGGGTCCACAAGCTAAAAACGTGATTTTTCGTACAATCAGGGGCCATAATCCATGAAGTTTTGATCCGATACATGCCAATATCGAAAGCAGCTGAGATCTTTTGGGGATAAACCTATATTTCAAGTTTCGTTAAAATCCGACAAGAATTGTGACCTGTAGAGAGTCCACAAACAATTGTGGACGGACGTCCGGACGGACGGACAGACGGACAGGGGCGACGACATAATACGTCCACATGAAAATGTGGGCGTATAAAAATGTTAATGATAAAATGGACAATCGGTTGTCATTTACTGTTGCTACAATAATGAATGATATATTCATTTTTTTTCCCATTATCTTGATTTGAACTAATATAGCAAGAATGTCCAGCTCTTTAACTAAATCTTACATATTCTAATGTATCTTTAAAAAGGTGTAACGTCGTTTTAACCCATCATACCTTCGTTAATACAACATAGGTTGCCAGGCAACGAAACATACGCCCACAGCAGCTAAATCGTCCGGGCAGTCAACAAGAGTTGTCGCATATTTTACTTTTTTCGGTAATGAAACATTTATAATACACTAAAATCTGATTAAAAGTAACAACTCATTATGTAATTATCAGAAAATCATTGGAATTTGTTTGGCTTTGATAAAGTTCTCCTCCATGCTGTTCAAGTTATCCAAATTCATTGAAACTCAATATACTTGTTCGCCTCATGACCTTTAACAATTTGTATAAATTTAAAGCCAATCGGATATTAACTTTAGCCTCTACAGCGTCAACAAAATTTTGAAAGTGATCAAGGGCCATAACTCAGTCAGTAATTATCGGAAACGCTGAAAATCAATAAGCCTCTTTGTCTCATGACCTTAAACACTGTGTATAAATTTAAAGTCAATCAGATATTAACTTTAGCCTCTAGAGCATCCACAAGGTTTTTTGAAGTGATCAAGGGCCATAACTCTGACAGTAATTATTGAAAATTGCTGAAAATCACTAGGCTTCTTCGTTTTATGACCTTAAACACTGTGTATCAATTTAAAGTCAATCGGTTATTAACTTTAGCCTCTAGAGCGTCAACAAGATTTTTTTAAGAGATCAAGGGCCATAACTCTGACAGTAATTATCAGAAATTGCTGAAAATCAATAGGCTTCTTCATTTTATGACCTTAAACACTGTGTATAAATTTAAAGTCAATCGGTTATTAACTTTAGCCTCTAGAGCGTCAACAAGATTTTTTAAAGAAATCAAGGGCCATAACTCTGACAGAAATTGCTGAAAATCAATAGGCTTCTTCGTCTCATGACCTTAAACACTGTGTATAAATTTAAAGTCAATCGGTTATTAACTTTAGCCTCTAGAGCATCCACAAGATTTTTTGAAGTGATCAAGGGCCATAACTCTGACAGTTATTATCGGAAATCGCTGAAAATCAATAGGCTTCTTCGTCTCATGACCTTAAACACTGTGTATAAATCTAAAGTGAATCGGATATTAACTTTGGTCTCTAGAGCGTCCACAAGATTTTTTTAAGTGATCAAGGGCCATAACTCTGACAGTTATTATCGGAAATCGCTGAAAATCAATAGGCTTCTTCGTCTCATGACCTTAAACACTGTGTACAAATTTAAAGTCAATCGAATATTAACTATAGCCTCTAGAGCGTCCACAAACAATTGTGGACGGCGGACCGCCGGACGGACCGACGGGGGCGACGGCAATATACGACCTGATTTCAATGTGGGCGTATAAAAAATGAATAGAACCATTTTAAAACTGATATGCCTTTTAGAGATGCAACTTTTACAATAGTGTAGTTTGCAAAGACTTAATCATTAAACATCAATCAAATTAAGATCAGAGACTTTAAACTTCCGAATTAAAAAAAGCCAACATATTGATGTTTATCAGCCACCATTGTCATGGTTACTATGAATGACGTATATGCAATCTAATTAAAATATAAATTTTTTATACTTTCGATGGCCTACACTACATGAGATCTGACCAGTTGTAGCAATAGGTCGAGTTCATACGAGCGGCTTTGACTCTATGACGTCAGACATTTGATTAACCAATCAGCATTGATGTTATATTAGTGGATTACCCACAGTTAGCGCAAAGGCTGTTTCATTGGCGAATCTCTCACACCATCCAAAACACATCAATGATAACAACACTTCAAGATCCTAGTATAGTAAAGACAAGAAAAAATGTGTTTTAATTAGATTGACGTATGCAGACGTCATGCGGCTCATACCTTGAAAAATGCTGATTGCAATGCAAGATATGCACACATTTTGCAAGAGATGAACAGAGATTAAGCTCAACAAGATGACTAGTCATCACCATCCCGCACCCTTGAACTTGTTTGGAAGGCAAAACAACTTCTTTGAATAACAATGGGACTAGTCACAAGATTCATACTCTGATCATAGTAGCTTGACAAGGTACAGTCGCTACTCCCAGTAACCTTTTCCTACTTAAATCCGATGATGTTTGTTGAACATTAAGCTTATACATCAGGAAATAAAATACTTTAATAGTTTGATGTTTGTATGAAGTTTTAAAAATATTTCTTTGAACAATGAAATATGCTCTAGAACTGAATTCGCGACAGAAGGAAGGTTATCAAAAAATAAAATAAAAGTGTTACAAAGGTATCTTGAACAGTTTCTGGGATATGCTCTAGAATAATAATTATATACCAAAAACTAATTCAAATGTGTAGTAAAAATCATTCAACAGATTTTTTTTCATGAAACGCTAAATAGGATGATGTGTTTCAAAAAGCTATTTTGAACGATTATGAGAAATGCTCTGGAAACAAAATTGTGCATAAAAACCAAGTCAAAAATGATTAAATCCAAAAAATTCCAAATGAGCAAAAGGCACAACAAATTGAATAGGTTAATGTTTGTAGAAAGTATCAAGGAGATCTATTGAATGGTTTATGAGTTATGCTTTGCTAACGAATTTGAACACCAAAAACTAAGTCAAATTTGTTTCTATGATTCCATGGAAACACAAAAAATATAAATCCCAGATATGCCTGATAGCAAAAGGCACAACTACTGTAATGAGTTGATATCTGTAGAAGGTTTCAAAAAGATTTCTTGAACAAATTATGAGATATGCTCTGGAAACAAAATTGTACACCAAAAACTAAGTCAAATTTGTTTCCATGGAAAAATATAAATTCCAGAAAAGTTAAAAAAGTTATAGGTTGATGTGTGTACACAATTTAAGAAAGATATCTTGAACGGTTTATGAGATATGCTCTAGAAACAAAATTATATGTGAAAAACTAAGTCAAATTTTTTTCAATGGAAACACAAAAAATATAAATCCAAGAAATGTCCAAGTAGCAAAAAGCACAACTACTGTAATAGGTTCATGTGTGTACAAAGTTTCAGAAAGGTATCTTGTACTTTTTTTGAGATATGCTCCGGAAACAAACACGGATGATCCTAATTTCAATATCCCTCCCTAACTTTGTAAGGCGGCAAGGAATAAAAAGCAAATTTTTCGTACAATCACAGGCTATAATCTAGGAACTTAGATTTTTGGAATACAAATCTATATCAAAATTGGATAAAAATTGTGACCTGTAGAGAGTCCACAAACAAAACGTGAACGAACGGATGGATGGACAGGGGCGATGACATTATACATACACGCATAGGCGTACGAGGCGGGGGGGCCGGGGGGGCCCTGGCCCCCCCAAATATTTTCATGAAAAAAAAATTGAAATCTAAAAAGAGCTCAGAATTGTGAGATCGGTCATTATTCGAGGAGTTTTTGAAAATGAGGTGGGGTAGGGGTATGGCCTTGTCGGGAATGGCTATGGTCTTGTCGGGAATGAATGCTCAGTTTGTCGGGAAGCGTCGAGTCGTCTGTCGGGTTTTGAATATTTTTAATAATATGGAAGCGTAAAGAAAGCAGGCTAGTCAATGAAGAACACGTACGCCATCTGAATAAAACTAGCACGTACACATGACCTTTCTCAGTTCTCGAGTACTGTGTTCCAGTATATTGGATGACAAACTTAAAAAAGTGACGTCGATTGATTAATGGATTCGGTTACAGTACAAGGTAATTGTAAATTTTGCCCATCGTCTTATAGTAACTCATTAATCTTCTTTTCAATTTTCTATGACTTTGTTAAACTAATCAATTTCTATGAATTAAGTTCTCGCGCGTTTTTTGTCAAGTTAGTTGTGTACGGTACCGTGTTTATACAATCAAGGGACACTTGGTGAGAAAACTGTCTGAATTTGTAAAAAACTGTTTGTTGTCAAAACTGTTGGGATTGAATCGAAGTAAAGTCCATATTTAATTTGTTGTCAGGGCGGAAGCAATGCTTATATAACTCCAATGATATGAGTGTACACTTTCTATTGCTGATATTTGATATCAATTCGATAAAAAAAAAATCAAAACTTTTTTCAGTACTGATTTAAATACTGCTAGCATATAGAAGATTACTTATGCTTTAGCAGTACTAAAATCAGTATTGAAGATTTGAAAACTTTCTGCAGTACTGCCGTGAAAATTGAAGGAAACGTATCTACTATGGCGTCACAGTCAGATAACCGAAAGAAAGATCATGGCAGAAAAATACAATGTATGTCCTGCTAACAACAGATAATGGACAAAGGCCACTTTAAATTGCATTCTAAAGATGATTTTTCACCAGTTTTTATGCCTCAACTGACATAATTTACTACCCACTCCAAATTACTAGAAAGTATTCGAAACGCCTTGAAAACGCGTCTACGGCAGTCTGGTTTTCAAAATTTTCTTGGGGAGGCCCCCCAAACCCCCCGTCGAGTGCTTCGCGCTCGACTTGTTCATGTTTTCGTAGTAATACAGTTTGTACTTTAAAGACTATTTTTCACCAGTTTTTATGCCGCAACTGACATAATACCCACTCCAAATTACTAGAAAGTATTAGAAATGCCTGGTAAAAGCGTCTACGGCCATCTTGTTTTCAAAATTTTCCGGGGGAGTCCCCCCTAACACCCGTCTAGTGCTTCGCACCTGCGGCGCTCGCGGGCAGACGGCTTCGCCGCGGACACTAAAGAAATATATTTGTCGGGAAAATATGCTGGCCCCCCCAAACAAGTTCGGTCCCGTACGCCTATGCATACACGTAAAAATGTGGGCGTATAAAAAACCTTACTGGTCAATGGTCTGTGCAGTATGTAAAATGTGATTACTTACTTATCAAAAACAAAATAGAGAGAATCCACATAATCAGTTGTACTATCAACAGACTGGGGATCAAAGGGACACCACTCTATTTTATTAAGAACAGGCGGAAATCTGTAAAAGATAAATCAGAATGATAAATGATTGGCACATATATACTAGTAATCTGTTGCCATTACAGATTTGGGAGGGGAAAAAAGTCTTAATCAACCACATAAAATATGTTTTATCTTTGTTGATTTCTGATAATAATCAGTAGCCTTGGTTCATGGTTTGTCACCGAATAGTCCCATCCACAGATAATTGGTACTGTTCTTGGAATTAAAAAAATTAAATTTCCAAAATTAAGTTATAAATAGGTACATTAATGATTAAGCACAATTCTATTTCTTTACTAAAAAAACAAGCGGTTGACTTTTTTTTTCTGTAAAATTAGGGGACATAATCCAGGAAGTTGTGGTCTGATGTGCATAAATATCAAAAGGAATCTCTGGGATCCCATTGTTTAAAGGGCAAAATGTAAGAAAGGCCATTGGCCTAATTTTCAACCATTTTGAAAAAAAGTTATTATTATTATTATTATATCTTAAGTTTCATCAAAATCAGATAAAAGTTCTGACATCTAGAGAGTCCACAACTTTGGTATTACATACTTTTACACTATTTGCATACAAGGAGCGACATTTTGTAGGGTAGTTTCTGTCTAATATTCACGAACGCAACCATCATTAGGTTGTAACATTATTATATTAAAACTTTTTTTAAAAATCAGATGAAAATTGTGACTTCTAGCAGGTCTACAAGCTAAAAACTGGATTTTTTGTACAATCAGGGGAGTTACGATCTGACATGAGTGAATATTGAAAGGAACTGAGATCTTTTGGATATAAACATATATTTTAAGTTTCATCAAAATCCAACAAAAATTATGACCTCTAGCCGGTCAACATCCACAGTATTACAAACTTTTTGCACTGTTTGCGTTCAACACAATTTCTACAGTACCTGAAAAATCGACTGATTTTTAGAAGTCTTTCTGAATTTGGATCCTCTTCAACAAGTTGAATTCTTAGTGGAGATAAAGCCATGTCAAAAATCTGTAAAGAAAAAATCAAATATTGATAGTAAATGGATAAACTAACATTTCATGCCCATATGCAAAGATAAAAAGAACTAGATCTGCTAAGCCGATATTAAAGCTTCCATATTCACAATCACTTCCTATCACATGTCATGGGTCATATATTATTAATATTATAAAGAATCTGAACAATCTGTCAAAGCTCGCAAAGTTAATGTGATTTTTCACTCATAAACAACTTTGTCGGCACGAAAAACAACCAAGGCAAGATTCCAAATTGTGACATTTTTAAATACAGTAAATTCGACCCTGTTTCAAAGTTTCCGAAAGATTCTATGGTTGTATTCTGATATATAAGGTTTGCAGGAAAAGAAAAAAAATAACTAGATCTCCTAAGCAGATATTAAAGCTTTCATCTTCACAATCATTTCCTGTCACATGTCATGGGTCATATAAAGAATATGAACAACAAGCAGAAAATCAACTCTGTAGACCCATGGATGGCTTGGATTTAAACATGATTTCATTGATTGATTAAATTTTAAATGGCGTCGTTAGCAGAGATTAAGCTTAACGTTCAACGTCTTACTCCCGGAAATTTTAGATCGAGGCTAAATGATAGAGTGTACAAAGCTAGACCGCATGTTGCAGCAGTGGGCAACAAAGTGAAACTCCAGAAGAAATTAACAAAAATTATTGAAGTAATAGGCTTCTTCATCTCACTAATGCAAACAACATATATCAATTTCAAAACAATCAGATGATAAAGGTAGTCTGTAGAGTGTTTACAAGAAATGTCCATGTGGGCATATAAAAAGAATATTTAGTTGACTCGCCTGAATATCACCACGTCCACTAGCAACAAATATAATAGTACCAGTTGGATGCCATGCCATACATGCTGGTTTCTACAAAATACATAACAAATCATCATAAAATTAGAGTAGAACAAATTCATTATTATTATTATTAAAATATTCAAACTACAAACTGTAGGAAAATACAGAATACTTATTTACGTGCTACTGGATAATATATAGCAGCAATTATTATAATCAAATAAATTGAGAATTAATTAACAGTAAATTCCTAATTAATTAAGGATTGGTTAAAGTATAACATGCATGGGAAGAGCATATAAATTCTGTTAGCATAGACTGATTTTAGTGGAGAGAGGTCATTTGAGGTCTAACATATGGTTCAAAAATTTATTTGTGCGTACAGGGGCCCTTATTCATGAAAACTTTTATCTCTTAAAATCGATTGTAACTTAAAATTTGACCTTAACTTAAGATAAGCCATATTCACCAAACTCATTTTTACTAGATTTTAAGTTAAAATTGATTCTAAGTTAAGTCAGCTACTACCCTGTCTTTAGAGTGGGAGAAACCCAACAAGATTAGGCATCGGCAGTTGATTCTACTCCTACTCCTTGTCAGGTACAAGCTGGGAATCAAAACCATACAACTTGATTCCTTTACAGACCTTTTGATCTAAAGCGATGCACTAGACCGATAAACCATTCATCCCAACTCATTTTAGTGGACTAAATGTACCATGATTAATGGATTAAACTGTTATGTTTCATTAACCCCCTTTATATTCTCACTACAGATAAAGTTATGGCCACAGATCACTAATTATTTCCCCATTGACTTTAATGTTAATTCTCGTCTCTTAGACCGGCTCTTAACTTTTTCTGAAATTTTCGATAGGTAGAATGCTTTCTGCCACAGATGGAGTAACATGTGGGTAACTCTGCCCAAAACCAAGTATGAGGTTTTGGTTCACCATGAAAAACTTGAGATACACAGGCTGGAAGTAGAGACAACTAAACATGCATTTTCCAGGCCCTACATTTCAAAGTAACCAACCTCACAACTCTTGTATCATTCCTCCTCAAAATCATGAATATTCACCACAACCTGCAGAAAATGTTTTTCCAAACCCTTCCGATTCTGCACCAAAAAGTCAACAAAAATCACCATGCAAAAGGGGGAAAAGGGGAGAGTAGAGAGAGACTTAAAATTCACTAAAATTTTATATTCATAAATATATTTACCAAGGCACATCGAGTTATTTGTGTTATTTTTTTCTGATCATCATGCATCACCTGTTGAGAGGGACAGTACATCTTTATCACCCAATAATACATTTGACAGTAGATATCGCTTGTGTGATAAATTACATAATCTACTGTGATATATACACAGTGGTGATATCGCTTTACATAAATTTGATTGGTCAATCAAAAAGGAACTACTTTCTTTTATTTTAAAGAAACCACTTTGTTTAAGTAAAGAGAGACTTTTTTATAATAAAAAAGGAAACTGCTTTTATTTAATTGACCTTGAAGGAAAAAACTGGGTCAGTATATAGGACTATACAATACCTAAACTGCTTTCAAAAAATGACGTATCACTACGCTGTAATGTAATTTGGTTCTATAAAAGTGAAATCTATACCAAAGAATTATATTTATTTATTTGTGCATGTAAGAAAGGATTGGGTGATAAATAAAATCTCCAACTCGTGTTTTTTGATACCAAAAAATATCAACACTTGTTGATATTTTTTGATATCAAAAAACACTCATAGGAGATTCTCTATATATCATTATATAACTTCATTTAGATCCATAATCTTGTCTCTTAATCGTTTTAAATATCATTTGAGTGAAAACAATCTCCAAGAAAAATTTCAATCAGTATACAAAAGATAGATTGCCAGACAATGAAACATATGCCCACAGCAGCTAAATCGTCCAGGCAGTCAACAAGATTTGTCGCATATATTTAATATTTTCGGTAATGAAACATTTATAATACACAGAAATGTTATTGTGATCTAAAACATTGAAAAATCAAATTGCTTATCTCTGCTTAGCAGAATAAATGTTCATCATCCAACTCTGTCAAGACATTCACCTAATGCACACCTCAATTTGAGGCAGAAGCAGAATTATTATGTCCCAACGTCTCGATCATTTAAGGACCTCTGTTTCTACCTCAAATAGAAACAAAGTTACTGTGTCTACAATATTTCGAAGGACAGATTAACAGACAGAACAAAAGACAGGTAGATAGCCAGACAGTAGGACAGATAGACAGATGAAACCTTATAAATAATCCCATTAAATCTTCAAAAGGTGGGGGACAAATCACAAAATACAGTAATATAATTTACCAATGATCCATCAACACAACCAAGTAATAATTTATCTTCTGCAGGATTCCTAGTTTCACAAACAATATTGCCTAAAATAAAGATGAGTAAAATTAAGAAGGAATTTATATCTGATGAAAATTTAAAACAAATCCATCAACAATGAATCAGTATATTTAATTTTTAATTTATTTCAGTTAATATACAAATAAAGTTATTGTATTACAATGACATCAGTGTTCATAGAATTGTACCAATTGTAGTAAATAAATTAATTGCACTCAGAACATTATATTTACTTACTTTTAAGAGTTATGGATATAATAGATGTTCGTTGTATCTGCAAATAAAATTTATCTTAAGATTAACATCTTAATACGAAAGGACACAGCCTCTTGAAATGAGTTAAAAATTATGGTATGTAACTGTCTAAGTATTTAATGAATTAGTCCTTTTTGTGTGCTTAAAGGCAATGTTTAATAAAGTATGAGAAAATACTAACAATAGTCAAAGTTTTGACTGCAACCAAATTTCTGATTTTATCAATTCAATTCGTTAAGCTGATTTGGATCACATAATAAACTTACCTTTCCTTTAATTATATCATATATACAACTATGTAGAATAATTTCACCTCTAGAGCCTGTAGATTGTTCTACCGTAAACAGTCGCTGTGATTGAAGATGGCTGTAAAGAAAAACAAATCCTTTCAACATCATGTTCTTCTTGGCAAAACAACCAAATGCATTATAATTTCAAACCAGCGGTGGCCATGCAAGACACGCCCGAATTTTGCAAGAGATATATAGATAGCAAGCTAAAAAAATAATGTCAATATCAAAATATTTTGATCCAAATCAGAAAATAATTCTGACCTCTAGAGGATCCACAAACAAAAAGTGAACAGACGGATAAAAATTGTGATTTGTAGAGTGTCCACAAAAAGAAAACAGCGCCTTCTAGGCAGGATACACCCACATTTTTCAAAAGATCGATATCAAACAAGCTAAACAAAAATCGAATTTTTGAACAATCAAGGGCCATAATTCAGGAAGTTAAGATCCGATATGCGCGAATATCGACAGGACCAAGATCTTTGGGTTATAAAGATATATGTCAAGTTTCATCAAAATCGGATCAAAATTGTGACTTCTAGAGGGCCACAAACTTGATATACCAAATGTTTACACTATTTGCGTACGAGGGGTGGTCACTTTGTCTGGCACTTTTGGTTTGATTTTCACAAAGTTCAAACTCAACCATCATTAGGGTGTAGCGGTGATATACAAAAAGGTTTTTTAATCGGATAATAATTGTGACCTCTAGAGGACCGCAAGCTAAAAACGCTTATAAGATGAGATCTAAAATAAATCTTACCTAAATTTAGCATGTAACGGATCACTCTCTGTTCTAGTAAAATGTAGCACATCAACAGAAGGTCTGGAAAAGACAACATGCCTGGAATTTGTGTATGATATAATCTAAATGTGAAATATAACTGTCAGGTCCCGTTCCAGGATTAAGTCGTAATCATCAAAGTGTCGCATGCATTAGTGGTTTGTTGTAGTCCCCAGAGTCTTCGTCGCGGCCTCATTCCGAAAGCAATTGTATACATTGCTGGCTGCAGGTGCTTGTCTGAACAGTGATGACCAGTCTCACTGGGGCTGAAAAGGGGGGGGGGGATGAACTCCTGGGCTCCCCCCTGGATCTGCGCCTGAATGTAAAAGCTGATTCTATAAAAAATGCAGTACAATGTTTTATATATTTACCATTTAAATGGGTCAATAAGCCTTTGATCTGTTTAACAGTTAGCAACATGAGTAAGGACATAAGTAATTTGATAGGGGAATCAAAGTAAGCATGTTATAAATCACACAGTCAATAATATATAAAGTAAATTAAAAGATTTACCCGTTAACATGTAACACTACTAAATTAGCTCTATCTTTGTCAGTTGACATTGGACTCCATGGCCATGCCTCATCACTAGCTGTCATCCACCATACCAATATCTTAATAAAGTTTTAAATATACATAAGTATTACAAAGGGAAATGAAATGGTTTTAAACATCCTATGTTTCTGCACCGATTTGGCTAGAGAATATGGAGCTCCCAAAAGATTCAAGGGATGATGGCACTCATTGCACCCAGGACTGACAGACACACACAGCACCATGATAGTCATGTGTATTTTAATGATCAAGAGCAAGACATTAAGTAATATATGATGTTCAATATTTCATCTAGTGTAAATAATGTACAGTGAGTGGTCGCATTCCCCATAAAATTAATGGTATGCCAACATCAAAGAATGATGTCACATCTGTATTTTAAAGCGTCATAGGAGCATTCAATTAACCAAATTTCAGCTGCCCGATCATGTTGATGTGTTTGGTTAAAAAAGATTGGTATTACAGCAGGATTGTTTGAATTTTCCCACATATTCAATTGTTTTCATTTTAACCTTATCATTTATAATATTTGCTCAAACCTATGCCAAATTACCTTGAAGAAAACGGTTTTACATGTACTGGTACATACATAATGCTGCATATAAAGCCCAGCTTAAGTCGCCCTACGACGCAATAAAACTGTCAGCGACTGGTCTACGATCAAGTGGAACTAATCAGTCGTAACTACTTGGGCGACATAAGCACTCTTACGACAGTTGTCTCCAGTTTCTCCGAGTCGCACATGTTCTACTCCTACGACTGGATACAACTAGTTGTCTCTAGTCGCAAGCGACATAAGCGTTCTTACGGCTGGTGTGAGTCAGCGCCTCGCCAACGTAGCCAACAGGATTCAGTTATTTAGTCACATGGTACCCAGGGGGCAGTAGCAACCTTGTAATGAGGCCATTTTCAAGGTCATCATGTGTCAGTCATGTGGTCTGTTGTGGCTCTGATTCTTCAACTGATGCCGGGTCACATAAGCGTTCTTACGACTGTGATCAACTGGTTTCTCGTGGTTGGGTCCAGTCGTGGATAAATTCAGTCGTAGCGACATAAGCTGTCAGTTGCCGCTAGTCGTCGAAACTTTTATTACATCGTAGGGCAACATAATCTGGGCTTAAAAGGCCATACATGTATACATAATGCTGCATATAGATTAAAAATGAATGATGATAAAATTTAAGAAATACAAACATGATCATGATGAATATTCGCTGAAAATTTTCTGTCCAATCTTCTTCCTTTAGGACCAGGAATATCAACCTGAATAATCTAAAAATATAATCAGTCTATATTATGATTGAACAACTGTTTTAATATACATTATGCAAGAGCTAAATCTGCCTATTGCAGGTCCTTCTTTAAGCCTGAAATGTCATAAAAACTATTAATTAGACATTATTAACATGATTTGATTCACTGGATTTGAATCTGATCTGCTACTCAATGCTTATTGATGATTAAATCCAAAAATGGATAATCGAGACTATGTGTTTTATCGTACCAACTTCAGTAATGATGATCAAGTCTAAGCATAAAAAGGTATTTCAATTTTTTTTCCCAAACTTAGTGGAATTTAATTTTATCAAAGTTATATGTTTTAATACAAAAAAACAATTCATGTGGTTGTTTTCAAATTAAAAAAACACAAGAAGTTGTTTTTATTTATTTTCTTTTTAATCCTCTTGTTTTATTCTTTTAATTTTTTGTTTGAATACTTCACCTTTTATTTTAAAAATCATGCAACATCTTTGTTTAATTTTGAATAAGACTGTACACAGCACTTTTGAAACTCATGTGCAGAAAGCTTTAAAAAATAAGGTTATTATTACTTGTATTAATCGGTTATGATTTGTATAATGATTATCCCTACCTTCGGTTCCCATGCTGCTAGCTTATCAAGTCTCTTAGCAGCTTCAACAATTGATGGTCTTTTAGTAAAATAAACATAATCTAACTTATTGGAATCTGGAAAGGAAGCTATCAGAAACTGATCTGTAAAATGAGCTGGAAAAAATACCAATAATTTCAATAAATAATCAAATTAAATTGAAATTTATGTGGGCTGTTCTATTTCAAAATAGTTAGAGAGGTAGGTATGCCTCGATTTAATGTTCTTATCGTTTGAAGACACACTTCAAAAATAAGTTTCTTTTGGTTACCGGTAATGCAATCTTGAAAATTATTTTAAACATTTCAAACCCAGCCAATTCCAAACAGTTTATCAATTCATTTTCCCAACAATTGTCATTGTATATTGTATAAATTCCTTATCTGTAATATCAGAATATAAAAATAAAAACATACCACAGGAGATAAGATCAGAATAAAATTTTCCCACCATAGATTTATCTAAGAGTATTTTTTCTACATCTCCAGAGTGTGCTGATACAACAAATGATATTATACAACCGTTACTCAATACAACCTAAATAAAATATAATTTAAGTACAATAGAGAACCTGCATCACACATAAACAAAGCTGTACATAACAGTTGAACATAGCAATCAATAAAGTATAACAGTACATACTGGTACTATAAAATCAAGTGAATGGTTCTGGGAGATGGTCGTAAGCGTTTCCCTTGTGTACAGTCTCGACAGGCTTCACTCAAAATAAACTCAAAAAGGAGACAATTTACAAAAAAACGAAGTATTTCAAGATCATTGCATATATCATGATTGTCTGTGTTTTTACAATACATCTTGATGTTAATACATTGAAGAAAACGTTTAAATTCACAGGATTATGGCAAAATCTGATCCATCATCTGTCTAACTTTTCTTGAGGACACTCTAGAAACCTTTTTTTTTTAAATTTGCAGGGATTGTTCTGTATTTTAACACTGTGATATTGGTATTGTGGAGTAATGAAAATTGCAAATTGTAAAACCGCTGACATATGCTGTTTGTACAGTGAACATTGAAATAATATTGGCACAGTTATCCTTCCATACTCCTATCGCTACATGATAGTGGTATTTTTGAATTTGATAGGATTTCACAATCATAGCTCGTAAGATATCATACTTTAGCAAAAACATTATTTTCCAATTATTTCTTATTTATTTAGGCAATGGACTCAGGATAGAGAAGAAGTTACATTTCTACCTGAAGAATTTGTTTACTTTTCCACCTAACATCAACACAATGGTACTGACTCAGTAGATCCTGAAAAAGAAAAATATTTTAAATCTCAAGTAATCTAAAATAATCAAAATTCATTCTGTGTGTATAATTTTATGAAAGAAATTTATATTAAGGATTTGCAGTAAAACCTCAAAAGAACAATTTTTCAAATGAAAAATTCAGGCATAAAAAACTATTTTTTAGTTAATTGAATCGGTAAAGAAACTCTTACTGTAAATGAATATCAAAACCATAAAATCACACATTAAGTAGATTCAGTTCAACCTTGAAGGTTATATAATTAGATCAATTCTTACTTCAACTTCTTTTAAGTTATCCCGCAATTTTTCTGGTCTTTTATTTCTCGGAGACCACACCATGTCCCGGGCTACAAAATTATAAGAATATATTTCTAAATGTCAAATTGTATCAAAACCAACTAGTTGTATGTCTAAAAGATACAAATTTAAATCAAACATTTTGCATAAAATTTACAAATAATATTATTTACCTTCAATATATTGTTGTTTTTCTTCATAATATGGTTGTTCTTTAGAATTAACTGTGAAAACAAATCAAGAAATGAAGTATTTATGTTTCATCACTAGAATCATTGGCTAGAGTTATTAATTAAAAGAACTGTATATTAATTTTTTACAGGGTACTAGTTCTCATAGAAATGCTTTATTTTGTTCTTCACATTGTTTTAAAGACGAATCAACTTGTGCTATGAGGAAAATTTGGCCCAAACAGAAATTATTTCAAAATGTCAAGGGTTCTTTTAAGTGCACACCACAGTGAACAAGCGACTGTTTTTTTGTGCCATTCAAATGACCAGATACTGTTCATTGCCAGGCCCCACGTTTTGCACCACTGACATGAGAAAACCATGCCGGAAAATCCTGGGGAACTTTCTCAGCCAACAACCGGACCAAAACAGTGAACTCCATGTTAGTGAGCCAGCACCTTCACTGTGGCTCCCTTGCTTTAATATGTAGTCAATTGATTTATTATCATCTGCATAGGAAATATTAACCCTTTAGTCACAAGTCCAAAAAATGACAAATAATGTCTTATTACGATATTATTCTTTAATATGATGTCATAACATCGGAATGTATTGTTAACACACATCGATGCTATATTACATACCAAACATCACATAACTTTATCATGTAGACAACCAAAAGAACTTTCATATTATATAAAAATTGTAGGTATTTTAAAATTGAATGATAGATAGGTCACAAAAACAATAGCAACATTATTATGTGTATTTAAGGGCCTTTGTTCACTGATGAAAGTCACACTGTCAAACTTTAAGTAAAAAGGTGTTCAACTTAACACTGATACTTGGTTTAATAATACTGACTATTGGAATATGATGAAAAACGTAATCTGTGAATCGATGACATCAGCAACCGCTTTAGTAGCTAATGGGTTAATGAAAATGTAATGTGATTAGTTTGTGTACTATATGTATATTGGATGTGTTACTGGTGTAAACTTTTTACTGTTAAAATAAAAAGTAAATTTTACCTTTATCATGGTAGCTGTGACAACCTATTACACTATCTGAAATTAACGAAAACATGTAAGTATATCGTATGTACAGCAGTTTAAAATTGCTGAAAGTCTAACTATTTTAATAAATGTCTGAAAACAATTCTCACTGGATAAGATCTAATATGAAACAAAAAGTACTTAAAATGACATATGGCTGATTAAATACTCTGTTTTACCATAGTGCATTTGGGGCTCATCGAATTATTCAATAACTGTCCAATAACTGCCCAATAACACCCAATAACTTCAAAATAACACCCAATAACAATTATAGCTTATTGTCATTATATTATATTGACAAATCACATCCAATTACACCACCAACACATTAGGACAAACATTATAAACTATGATAACATGAGAATACTCTGAGCAGAGACAAATAATTGTCAGCGGAACTAACCTAAATTGGCTTCATTTATTTATTTCAAAATAAGTTATACGATGTTGATGACCGAAAATGACAATCGACACATTTTGAAAATATAAATATAGCTATAAATAATATTATTTGTTTATTGCAATAATATTATTTGTTTATATACCATAATATTGTTTCATGCATATAATTACTGTTTTAATTAACTATAAAGCAATCACTAATTACAATACATTACAATGAATTGCAACGAACTCAAACATTAGTTCAACAAAAAACACATACACAAGTTCGGGATCACGTAGCTAAGTGGGTAAGGTGATGGCTCGCTAGCCTGGAGGTCGGATGTTCAATCCCTGCATTGGCTGACAAAGTTCATCTCAATTTTCCGGCATGTTTCCCCTTGTCAGTGATGCAGAAGGAGGGCCTGACAAGGACAGCTGTCTAGTCATTCGGATTGGATGAAAACCTGAGGCCCCGTGTATACATTGGCATGCACGTAAAAGATCCCTTGGCACTGTTGGCAGTTGGAATTCATTTGCTGCCCGGGCAAAATTTCCCTCATAGCACACTAGTGTATGGCGTATGCCCGTCTTGAATTAGCCCAGGTTAGGTGTAGAAGCGTAGGACGTTAAACCCCATTTCATTCATTCATTCATTCATACACAAGTTATCTCCTTTTAGTGTTTGGGCACAAACACAAAGCAGCAGAGCTTCTAAAATTCAACTAAATTGTTATTTTGTGTTTTCAAAGTCAACATTTAGGGTGCTATTTTGAAGTTATTGGGTGTCATTGGGCAGTTATTGGGTAATTCGACGTACTGGTTCCTTGGAGATCATTAGTGGTTATTTAAAATAAAATATTCTGTTTCAAGTGATCTGAATACCTAATTACATTAGAAATGTTCAAATAAGATATTACGCAAATTCTGAGACAAATCAGCCCATCCAACATTAAAAAAAACATTATGAGTACACACATGAAAGTAGTTTTAAAGGAGTTCAACAAATGACCCTAACTACTTTACTCCAAGTAGGCCTGTGCGTCAAATGTTTTATGTATAGATAAATCAAATGTTATATTAAATATATTATGAAAAAATTAATTTCATTTATTGTCTTACTGAAAGTAATAATTAGTTTAATTGAATTCTGCAATTTACATAAATTTCAAGTGCATAAATTTCAAGTGCATAACTCTTTTACCTGGAATGGCATACAGGTTTCTAAGTGACCATATATACAGCTCACACAGACACGATACCATTTCATTATATCTGAGAATAAACATCAAATTATATCTTAAAACGAGTAATTTAATAACGTTCAAAATGGGTCATTTGCAGTAGAAGGAAACAAGTGACCCAGAGAAACCCTATGAGATTGGACAGACAAAACCTACTTTTTTGTCATGTACAAGCAGGGAATCAAAACCATGCTACTTTACTCAATGACAGACCATATTATGATCTAAAGCGATACCACCAAGCATCAAGGTTTACAGTGGAATATATCTCCACATTTTCACTATCATAGATGTAAAATTTTCACCAAAAAAATATTATCATCGAACAAAACATATCAACATACAAACTTCAGTGAAATCAACACTTTCCTATTACCCATTACCCAAATCAAACAGTTTTGACCATTTTGATTGAAATAGATTTTGAATTTACATATTGATGAAAAACTTTAAGGTTTCTCTAAACAAAATTAATTGCTTAGTGTAAATTGAATTGGAGAAGATCATCTATAGCGCCACATTTCAAACAGAATTATAAAAATTCAGCTATAAACTAATCTGGAAGTTTGATATATATATATATTTCCAATAGCTTTTTACGGGCCGGTTGCTCAAAGCTCTGTTATTTTTTAACGATCCGTTAACTTTAACGGAGAGAAAGAATGTTGCTGGAAAAAAAGGCCCCGAACATTCTGTGGTACAAATTTTTACTACAGATTTATGCTAATATAAAAAAAAGTATTCTATAGTGTTTTCTGTAGTAAATTTAACGGAAAGTTAACAAACAACATGTTACCAAGATATGTCTGTTAAAGTTAACGGATCGTTCAAAGAAAACAGAGCTTTGAGCAACCTTACAGTGCACTTTTTTGCAAGTTGAATACTGTGGAATAACCATGGACCTTGTTAAAGACTTGCCATGGATTTTTTAATATGTATTGTAAGGTCCATGCTCTCGATCAGAAACACTATGTATAGTATGGTACATAGATGTAGCCTACATAAAAGTAGAACAGTGCATAATAACTATTAACATAGTTGATCTAAGTACTACATATAAAACTACGAAGTTTAACTGTTATGTCATAAATTCTATTGCTGACATATATTCACATATAGGCCCTACTATTATATAGGCTATTGAATAAAATCAACTCAATATTATGAATAGCCACTATTCATAATATTGAATTGGATTTAGGACAAAATCAAACAATTGTTTGTTTGCCCAAACGCTACCGACCCAAAGAAAAGCTGCCTAGTCTAATTCTTTTATTGCTGTTTTTGAAGATTTTTTTTTTTAACAGCATTTTTTTTACTCTTGACAATGACACTCAGACTTTGCGACGTTTACTGTTAACATTGTTATATTTATAACAATGTGTTTTCGTTAATAAAGTTAGAGTTTAAATATTGCTTTGTTTTTGCGTTTAGTTCTCAAAGTCTGGTCCTCGGCTACCTACCTACCCATACATAATCATCATGAGTCAGGTTTGGGCAAACTGAAATATTTTTAACCCTGGCCTTATTTAGTTTTACTTTCCAGGCTATGGTCGAAATTATGACGTTTATAAGTTGTCATAACTTTTGTTTACCGGTAATCCTTTTGTATTGTACAATGCTAATGTTGATGCAATGAAATAAGTTTAAACTAAACTAACAAGTCCAATATTAGGGCGTGGGGGTAACAACTTAATTTTGCTTTGAATAATTATTGAGACACATAAATTTAAAATCGAAAGAGTGAAAGTATTAACACTGATTAAAGGAGTCCGTCCGAAACTCACAATCCTCCAAAATCTTCGACATCGAAAACCGGAATTATTGGTCAATTTAAATCAACATTGATGATGTAAACTTACTGGAAAAAAATGAGCCTCTGATATCTGATATTTAAGATAAAATAATTTTTTTAACATTGGTACACGAAATGTGTAGTACGCCTGCCATAGTGTGTCTCAACATCAATTGTAATAAGACGCTTGGAAAACAAGGCCAAAATATCCCACAAGTCAATGTGATTTTTCATATCCTGGACACAGATTCTACACAAATTTTGTAGTAAAGAAGTATTGTGCTTGGTTCATTGACATTATATTTATATGTGAACTGGGGAGCATGCGCAAAAATACTTCCAGTGTAGACTGGAATAACCAGATGCTAGCAATCACACGTCAATTGGGATACCTCGCGTATTTTGCCAAAAATAACTTTTTTAAATAAGAATAAAAACCGAAATCTGGTATAGGCCTAGCTACACATTCATCATTACAATGCGTTGCTACCCATTTGTGTCCATTTCTAGTCTAGGTCCAAAATGTTAGCGCTTTAGCTCCTTTAAAGCCCCAATACCACTCTTGTGTAACTGAATAATATGTTCCAATCTTTATTCTGGTCAACAATTTGTACTATTTTACAATATTTCAATTAAAAAATGATACAAATTTCATCTTAACACACCTAATTTTAAAAATTGGAAAAATTCAACTACATGCTGTAACATGGTTTGAAAAGCCTCACATGAGCACTTTCAAATGCAACTTGGATTTAAACATATTTTCGATCCCTCTGGAGAAGTAAGATAGGTTGTAATGGATAATTTACACAACACTACAGGTAGAACACTTGTGTCTGTGACTTAAACATTTTTTAGTTAGAATATAGGCTAAAAAAAATTTCTGGACCTGTCAAGCCAGCAAGACTGTTATTGTCCCTTTAAATTGTGCAATCAAATATAATCTGGTAATACAGAATCATTCAATAATATATTATATGGATAGGATAGGCCTACTATTACTGTTGTAGAGCATAGTGTAGGCTAGGCCCTACTCTAGTGTAGTTATACGTAGGTAGGGCCTAGTTAGTAGTTATATAACTTCAACCATCGTTCATTTCATGCACTGGTTTATTTGATTGTTATTTAACAAAATTCAGAAGTAGTATCCGTACCATATGATATAGATCTAAGTGTGTTAATTTTAGTGAAATCTATGTCTCATAAGGATAATGAACATAATAGCCTATTCTATACTTTAAATTTATTGGAGAGATTTTCTTGTTTGTCGTTGTTTACATTTCGTAATTTTTACCGAACACAATTTGGCGACCTATTCGGCTAGCAACCTATTCGATCGATTTAACATAATATGTACAACCACATTTTGACAGAGATAGGCAGAAAAATATTTAAAAAAAGGTCGACGTTTAGGATAAGAGCGCAGCCCTTTAATATATTTGGAAAGCTTATTTTATCACCTTTATGGATGCTCATAATTACGATGGTCCGAATTTTTGACTCGGAATATTAGCCTACCGTTCTTTCACATTGAAATATTGAAAAAATGGCGACGTTTAGGATGTGCATGAGCGCACCGATTTAATATGATTTTGCCAACTTTTACTAATATTATTTAGAATATTAGAAAATTGGCTATGTTCAGGTTGAGAGCACGCCCTTCTTAGAATGATTGTCCCAGCTTTTACTAACAATATTTGGAAAGCGTTTTTAATCGCTGTTAGATAGCTGGAGGCTGGGGATTTTTTTAACGATTGTCCGAATATTGACTCGGAATATTACCGTTCTTTCACTTTAAAATATTGAAAAATTGGCGACGTTTAAGATGAGAATACGCCCCTTTAATATGATTGCCCCAACTGTTACTAATAATATTTAGAAAGCTTATTCAATTACCTGTCAGAATATATATAGCTGGCTGGTGGATGTTCAGATTTTTGTACGACGATACGAAATCTATCTTTACATTAGAATATTGAAAAATTGGTTATGTTCACGTTGAGAGCGCGCCCTTTCAATATGATTGTGCCAATCTTTTCTAATAATATTTGGAAAGCTTATTCAATAACCTTTCAGAATATATATAGCTGGATGCTTAGAATTTTGTACGATGGTCCTTATTACCGTTCTTTCATTTTAAAATATTGAAAAATTGGCGAGGTTTAGGATTCTAGCAAACCCCTTATGATCGTACCAACTTGTACAAATAATATTTAGAAAACTTTTTCAATTATCTTCTATATATAATATATATCGCCGGGTGCAAAGAATTTTGTACGATGATCCGAATTTTGACTCGGAATATTAACGTTCTTTCACTTTAAAATATTGAAAAATGGGCTATGTTTAGGTTGAGAGCGTATGATCTCGTTAATATGATTGTGCCAACTTTTGCTTATAATATTTGGAAAGCTTATCCAATTACCCGTTAGAATATATTTAGTTGGATCATCAGAATTCTGTTCGATGGTCCGAATTTTGACACGTGATATTAACCGTCTTTCCCTTTTATTTTATTTTTTTTCAAAATTGGCCATGTTTAGGATGAGAGTGCACCCCTTTAATATGACTGTGCCAATTTTTACTAATAATACAGTGCATTTGGAACGCTTATTTAATTACCTTTCGGAATATATTTAGAATTTTGTAAGATAGTGCGAAATTACATCTCTTTTCTGAGCTAAAGAAATGAATAAAATAATGATATTAATAAAATAAAAACCAAGTACGAACAATCCAAACCATTAGACAAAATTCGAAGTCATAAATAAAACAAAAAACGGTATAGGCAAGAAAGAGCAATCTGGCGAAATAGTGTTTAGCATATGGACTGTTTACCGTGTACAAAATACACTTTAAACAGTGGTAACAGGTGTCTGGAAGATATTCTACTTTCATTTGATAGACGTAACGTTGGATTTGATTGGTTGAATTAATCCTGAAAGGGTTGCCAACGAACAGGTTGCCAGCTGCCAGCTGGGTCGTTTGAATAGGTTGCTAGCAGAATAGGTTGCCAAACTGTTTTCGGTAATCCAACGTTAACCGGACGCTAGTTGTTAGTAGTTAACTCGTCCAAATCAAACTCGTCAACAGATAAGTCGTCACACTTTACTCGTCCATGCGCATGGTCATATTGCATGTCGTTTGTTCTTTATTATTTACCGCATTCCGCACTATAAAAATGCACCACTCAGTTGAGTGAACAATGATTATGAATTTAAAATCAAATGTTAGAATATCATTCAAAAACTATGGATCAGTAGGACAAAGTGCATCCGTCAGTTAGTCATATACATACGTCATGTCACCACAGTGTCTACTGTCAGTAGTTACAAATGAAATAACAAGAACAAGAACAAAAAGTAATAGCCTACACACAGTCCTATCAGTAGCCTACTATTACTATGAGTAAACAATAAATAGAACTTTGTTATCTAAAACTAAAACGACGAAAGCAGCTAGAATCATAACCCAATGAATGAAAACTGTTCCACGATCAAGGTTTCGTTCTTGGGGTTTAATGTTCACTTCCACCAAAGCTGAAATCGCAGACAAGTGCGACAGCCCAAGGGGAATGTGAATATTTACTGCGGTCGATTTGTGTATCACAGGTCTACACAGAGTAACTCTGTGAGGTCTATCCGTAGTTCTGTACCGAAATATCTACCAATCAAATTCCGAGTACCTGCTCAGACTGTTTCTCGCCCTTGACCTTTCTTCCCGGTGCGGTGTCGGCAATCCACTTGGAACGCACTGTGATTTTCGAAGGTTTCGACAAAGATGGTAAGTAATTTTGTCAATTTATAAATTTTGTAATAAATACGTTAAAGTCTTTATATCATATTGAAGACATTTCCAAGCTGTTGAACTTTGACAACGTGTCTGAACTTGGCTGTTAAAAGTTTAAGAATTTGTAGTCAGTCAGTGATCGTTGTAACTCGTTGGTACTCATTGGTAGGCATGTATTATTGAGTAATATATTATATAGTATAGTTCGCAGCTCAGACACGCTTGCACCCTGTGATCAATGTTTTTGTGATGTTTTTTGTTGTCAGTAGGAAGACATGGTTACTGTTACATGCTAGAGATATTTTTCGACACTACAAAAAGACTAGATATGATATGAAAATGATTCTGATGTAGGCCTATTCACTATTCGTATTCTGACCTTGGTTGTCCTTATTAAAATAATTAAATATGATTGGATTGATATGCACAGGTTACAGTTACAGGCCATTTTCATTGCTTTGACAACATGTGATTGTGAAACCTGTATGCGTATTATTTAGTTGTGGTCATTTTATGCGTTCAATGACAATTAATTGAATGGTATAAATAAAAGCATTTTTATGTCAAAAATTAACTATATTTATATTTAGTCAAATGAATTTAGATAAATTTTTATAACTGTAAATTTACAGTGTATATGCATGATTTGGGGTGGCACGATTTACCCAAATTTACATATTAACTCATATCACAATAATATGTAATCTGAAGGTCAAGGGATGTGCGCGCTGTATCATAAAAGCATGCATGGTTTCGAATCCCTGGATGTATGTGACAAGGAGTAGGGTTGCCTGTCCAACCTCCTGGGTTTTCTCCAGGTCCTATGGTTTCCTCCCACTGCTAAGGATCCCTAAGCGCTGGCAAATTATTGAAATAAAATTAAAAACCATGTGTTTGTCCCGAAATGACCTGTTTTTTTTCGAGTGGACGTTAAACCCCATTTCTCTCTCTCACTCTCTGAAGGTCAAAATAGGCAATGTTAGGCACAGTGCAACAAACGTTGTTATTTTTCATGTGACATATATTAATGCATCACCCACACAACATTTTGGAGTTTTTTTACAATTTAACTTTAACTTAATCACCTTTTTTGCTTTTCAGGCAGAACCTATTAAAGTTTTGGTGACTGGTGCTGCTGGTCAAATAGCATATTCCTTACTTTACTCTATAGCCAAAGGAGATGTTTTTGGGCCAAAACAGGTTAGAAATATTATAATTATATTTCCAAAATTTAAAACAACTCATTCAGTTCCTATTCTCTAATTATTTTATATTATACTCTATTAGTCCCCTCCACCATCCCTGGTATCCCCAGTAGTAGTATCGTTCTAACCCCGTCCTCTCTAATCTAAGCCCTTTGTCCATTCATTTGGTAGTCGCCATTAAATTTATTATCTGCCCTTGAAGATTTCTTGACCACAGAGATTGATGCTACAAATCACCGAACAAGCAGTGTTGCCATGCAACATACAACCACATTTTGAAAGGGAAGGACAGAAAACGAGCACAAAAAATAATGTAATTTTGTGTACAATCAGGGGCCATAATCTTAGAAGTTAGAGCCAGGGGATGTCTCTCACAAGATATACATACAAAAGACTTAGTCATTTAACTTTTGCTTGTAGCATATTTATGGTGGTACATAAATACATGTATAATTAAGTAACTTGAGGTACATGCACAGAATAATATTGTATTATTGCACTTTTGCAGCCCATTTCTTTGGTTTTATTGGATATTCCACCAATGATGGAAGTTTTAAATGGTGTAGTTATGGAATTACAGGATTGTGCACTACCCCTTTTATCAGGTTGGTGTTTTTATGTCAATTTTTCGGGTACTGTAAAAATTGTATGGAGAGGACATATCTTTTTATGAACCGGGCCCACAACAGCGACCTCTGGGTCAGACTCAATAATATTTGAAAGATACATGGTCTCTGGAATCATTTTGGCTTACATATGTAACAACCTCCAAGTCTAATCATACTGTAGTAAAATGCCATCATTGTCTACATTGCTTGATCCGAAAATCAGATGGAGGATTATTAATCTACATCAAAATTTCTTTCAAATCCCCAAATTTGAAGAATATTGTCCACCTTGAAGATATAAAATCAGAACACCAAAATCGAATCATAGTAGCTTCAAAACTTGCGAATGGGTACCCATATTTAAAAGTTCATATCTCAGTCAATATTATTGCCAGAGTCATATAATTTTGCTGTTTACATAACATTTATTTTTTTCATTATATGCTGTGGAGGTCATGAGACAACTTTCTTAAAATTTGGTCCACTTGATGGAATGATCCATGTACTACGTTTTAGTTTTACTGATGTAATAATAATAATCAGATGTACACGATTTTGACGAAAATTTTAAGCTGCCAATCAAAGGGAAAAACAAAAGCCGTGACATTCAGATGCCAAATTATCTTATAAAAACTCATCGCATAGACTATTCGTTTATTTTTTCAATACCCAATATCATGTTGCACTGGATTCAAATGGAAGGGGGCCTCAAGCAGAACGATGACAGACTGGGGGAATCTAGGAAAAAAAGTCACAGGAAAAAAAGTCACAGTAAAAAAGTCACAGAAAAAAAGTCACAGGAAAAAAAGTCACAGGTAAAAAAGTCACAATTTATATTGTTGATAAGTGTGAAGAACTTGGCCATGAGATGTTTGTAGAAACGATCGTGACTGATTTCAAAGACAGTATTTTGCGCTCTTTGCTTGTCGTGTTTGGTAGAGACGTGGCAGCCAAAGGATGCTTCTACCACCTGTCACAGTCAACCTGGCGACATATCCAGACACCAGGACTAGTACCCCACTGCAAGGCATAACCCTCTCCATGAGAAGACCCCCCCCCCAATGTTCCCTCCTGAAGTTTGGAACGTACATGACGCAACCATGAACAGTGCCCCCTGTACCAACAACATCTGCGGGGGATGGAACAACAAGTTCTACAATCTTGTCCGCCAACACCATCCATCCATCTGGAGAGTGCTGGAGTGGTTCCAGAAGGAATCAGCCACGGTCCAGACTGTCGTCGCCCAGGATGCCATCGGCAATCGACCCGTCAGAAAGGTCAAAAAGAAATTTGTAAAGATGCAGACACAGCTACGAAATCTGTGCAGGGATCGTGTCAGCGGTGCCAAATCCATCCCATTTTTCCTGGGATGTGACTTTTTTACTGTGACTTTTTTTCCTGTGACTTTTTTTCCTGTGACTTTTTTACCTAGGCAAATTTGTGACTTTTTTACTGTGACTTTTTTTCCTGTGACTTTTTTTCCGCGCACCGACTGGGGCCTGGTAGATGGCCTATAGTTTTTAAGAAAGTTACAAGCTAATATTCTTCTTTATGCTCAAGTAAAAAAGTGTATTTGTTTATTAATTTATACCAACAATTTTACCTCCGAGTCCCTCTAGGCCCCATTGTTTCTGCCAATCCCCCGATAATTGCATGTGGACATATTATGTCATTGCCCATGTCTGTCCAGATTCTGGATGTCCTTTCACATTTTGTCACAATTTTTATGTTTTTGATAAAACTTATTACAAGTTATCCTAAAGATCATACAATTTGGCATGTATTGCATTGCTCCAGACTAAGACTTCCATTGTTATAACCTTTTATTATGACTTGATTTACATTAAGTATATACAGATAATTCTGTTTTAATATATTTATTTAGGCCATGCTATCATTCTCTGTTGTGTGGCTTAAGCATGTACATGTACATGCATTACATATTGGACATTGGATATTCAAAAGTTAACATCAGTGTTAAGTGTTGTTCTTCTGTACATGATCTATTTTTTGTTTGAATAGTGTACTAGTGTATTAACTAACAGACAGCATACATCCAGGGATTAATAATTTATTCCTAACCATAGTAGTATTATATATCAGATATAATAGATCATTTGTGTTTATATCAATATGGTATATGGTGTACACTTACATATATGATAATCCCTGAATAACTCACAAACTCTTAAATAAATCTTTTTAACAGTACTCACTACTGAAAAATATAAAATTTATCTTTAAAATACTTTTGCAGATGTGATACCAACTTCAGATGAAGCTGTGGCATTTAAAGAAATTGATATTGCCATATTAGTTGGAGCAATGCCTCGACGAGAAGGAATGGAAAGAAAAGATTTACTTGCAGCCAATGTTAAAATTTTCAAATCACAGGGAATAGCCCTTAATACTTACGCCAAGAAGACAGTTAAAGTAAGTTGATAAATTCAGTATAAAGTGCATTATAATTACTAAGATCGCTCAGATTAGAAAATTAGAACTCTTAATCATCCATTTCTTAAAGGAGCAAAGTCCGTAACTCAATATCAACCCAAATCTTTGACAACGAAAACACGAATTATTTGTCAATTCAAAATAACATTGATGTTATCTTTCCGGGAAAAGATGGACTTCTGATATCCAATATTTAAGACTAAAAAAAAGTACCATTGGTACAGGAATCGTGTACCATAATGCGTTTCTGGCCTGTTTTTAAAGAGGGACTTGAAAACGAGGCTAGTCGGTGACACATATATTCTTATCTTGAGACATAGATCATGTAGACTGGAATAACTAGACACTTGAGATTTACTTTCCATTGAGACATCCGGCGTATTTCGCCGAACATAACTAACGGAAATGATTGATGGATGTCTTAAAAATCATTTTGGCTTGTGTATTATTGTTGAAAATAATGGATCGAGCAGAGTTATGTCAGCTATTTTTTCAAAGTTTTCCAACCTGAGACTTAAATTATATTAAGTGGGTTAAGACGCTGGCTCTCTAGCCGGGAAGTCAGGTATTCGATTCCTCCATTGGCCGAAAAAGTTCATCCAGATTTTCCAGCGTGGTTCCCCCTCGTCAGTGATGTGGGACAAGGACACCTGTCTGGTCTTTCGAATGTGACAGTTGGAATTCGATATAAGAGTAGGCCATTGTGCCGCTGTCCAGGCAAAATTTACCTCACAACACACTGTATGGCGTAAGCCCGTCTTCATTATTTTGCCAAAAAAAACCATAGCAAGTCATAGAGGGCATACAACCGTAGACACAGACTAGTTATAGACACATAGAATGACTGGAAATTACCAAGGCCTTTTGATTTTCCCCGAACATTTTCAAAATAGAGTGAAAATGACATATATGATAGTGTTAGCCCTTACAGATATTATCTTTCATTTTCAAAGACCTTGTTCAGTAACCTTTTCAGCTGGATTGCTAACATCCATATTGGATTTCACCAAGCCTGGACACAACTCAAAAATTTGTGCCTGACAAAATGTCAGGCACAAATCACTTGGTGCCTGACATGGCACAGGTTGTGACTGACAAACATATCGCTGTTGTGTTTCCAAGAAACGAAATAAAACTCAACTGTAGGCCTCGATGAATCCCCTCTGTCTAGTGTTTTACGAAAAAAAACCAAAACAAACCCATTGCTTAGTTCTGAATGGAGTTGCAAAAAGAAGTGTTTGTATCTTTAGAATAAAGTCCAATCGCCATTCAATGGCATTTAGTTTCAGCATGGTCAAATGGATTTAACAATCGAATGTTGCGTGAACCGTTTATCCATCATATAGGCCATAGAGAAGTCACGCATTGTTTTTATTCTACCGCAGTATTTCACGCAAATCTCACATTTTAACGAAGTTACAAGACCCACGTGTTCTTGAAGAAAAAAAACATAAATCTGCATCATACTTTGCAAGATCTTCTCGCAGGCATTTGCTGTCTTCAAGGTGTGACTTTTATTAGAATTTGTAGGACAAGAAATGCCATTTTGCTTTGACGAGACGAGACGACCTTCACCTTCGAGATATCTCGCGGTTGACATGTCTATGATGTTATAGGCCTACTGCGTGTATCATCCTCAAACTTTTTGAAGAAAGATGTTATTTTTTGCATAGTGCTAGCCTACAAATTTGGACCAAATTACGTGTTTTTATGTAAATATAGTAAATACAAAGGCCGGATTTTTCGTCTGCTCAAAGCCGGGGACCTCGCTCTCGCGTGAAATTTTTAAGTCTCGAATAAGCTGACCTATTTTTGTCGCACACATGGCACAGAGTAAAAATAACAGAATAATTGTCTGGGTTGATCAAGACTTCAGATTTCCGGATGTTTACAATCTAGACATCGTGGAAGTGGCTACTCAGTTTATACATCAGTTACGATTCTACGTTTCTTTTAAAAATATTGGGACGGACAAATTGACAGGAACAATAAAGTTTGTGCCTGACATGTCGTAAAATTGGGACGGACAACGTCCGTGTCCGGCCGCTTGTGTCCAGGCTTGGATTTCACAAAAAAAACTTCAAATCGATATTCAGCCAACATTTTGATTCTACTTCCAATTTTCGAAAACTTTTTCTTTTGAACTTACTCCAAATTGCAATAATTCTTAGGGAGCCGATTTTTATACACTCACATTAGAAATGTGGTCGTATATTGGCGTCGCCCAATCCGTACGTACGTCTGTGAACGCTCTAGAGGCTAAAGTTTATTTCTAATTGACTTTAAATTCATACAGTGTTTAAGGTCATGAGACGAAGAAGCCTATTGATTTTCAGTGATTTCCGATAATTGCTGTCAGAGTTATGGCCCTAGATCACTTCAAAAAATCTTGTGAACGCTCTAGAGGCTAAAGTTAATATCTGATTGTCTTTAGATTTATACACAGTGTTTAAGGTCATGAAACAAAGAAGCCTATTGATTTTCATCGATTTCCAATAATTACTGTCAGAGTTATGACCCTTGATCACTTTAAAAATCTTGTGGACGCTCTAGAGGCTAAAGTTAATATCTGATTGACTTTAAATTTATACACAGTGTTTATGTTCATGAAACGAAGAAGCCTCTTGATTTTTTTATCGATTTCCGATAATTACTGTCAGAGTTATGGCCCTTGATCACTTCAAAAAAACTTGTGGATGCTCTAGAGGCTAAAGTTAATATCTGATTGACTTGAAATTTATACACAGTGTTGAAGGTCATGAAACGAACAAGCATATTGAGTTTCAATGAATTTTGATAACTTGAACAGCTAAATCCAGAATATTTAGATGTTTCGTATACTAAACGTTAGCATGGAGGAGAACTTTATCAAAGCCAAACATATTCAAATGATTTTCTGATAATTACATAATGAGTTGTTACTTTTAATCAGACTTTGGTGTATTATAAATGTTTCATTACCGAAAAAAGTAAAATATGCGACAACTCTTGCCCGGACGATTTATGTTTCGCTGCCTGGCAACCTATCTTTGAATTTCAATTTCATTTAATTCCAGTTTTACTTTGAATTTTTTTAGATTTTAGACCTATCTGGTGACCTAGCCATTCGATTACCCTTGACCTTTGCATACATGATGACCCTGACGTTTACTTAAAATTAATATCAAAAAGTTTGGTCTTGAAATATAACTTCCATTTTTGTTAATAGTTCAAAATGACAGGTTTTTCCACTTTATTGATGGGTATTGGATGTTTCTATACCCAATAGTTCATGGTGTAACTTTATTGTTGAGGTGACAAGGCATGACCTGACATACCAAAACACGCAGTGCCGCTTTTATGCAGTTCTAGTTTTGTTTTGTATTTACAAAGATGTAATGAATTGAAAGTTTGTCCTCATTCTGCATTTTCTGCAGATGATATAAATGGTATATGGTCACAACAAGCTAGCGTCACCTTTGCTAGATATCAGGTGATTGGACTTTATTTCATCCAACTGAAAAATTGCTGGAAGATTATCCTCTGTTGAATTTCTATATGTTATTATATAATCAGTGTAGATTAGATTTTGCGGAAAAATGCAAATGATGATCTGTAGCTTTAATAGACGCATCAAATTCCAATGAAGTTAACACATTATCGTGGGTGATGACTATTATGAACTTATAAATATTTCTTTTTGTAGGTAGTAGTTGTAGGAAACCCAGCTAATACCAATGCTCTGATTGCTTCTAAATGTGCACCAACTATCCCAGTAGAGAACTTCTCATGTCTAACACGACTTGATCAAAACAGAGCTCAAGCACAGGTAAAAAAAAATGCATTAACAAGCAATGAATATACATCACCCCACCACCAACGTTTTGAAGGATGGCTATGAAGTATTCAGGGACAATAACTATGCATAAAAATGATATGCAAATGTGAATTTCCAGGGGTTCCATCCTTATGTTTATCCAAACAATCACAGGCAGTTTAGAAAAAAGATCACAAAATATTCCTGCTGAGTGTTGACAAGGTTTTGGTGACAAGGGCTGTAACCCTTTGAAAAATGATTGTGCAACTCTAGTTTTAATTATCTTCCTCTTTCGGAATACCTATAAAATGTTTAAAAACTGTTAGATGAAATGAACAATCTTAGCACATTTCTTTTAAAAATCTCAATGTTCTGACTGATAATTACCTACAATACATAGTTTTATTTATAAAAAAAGAAACGGATTTGTTACAGGTTGCAACAAAATTAGGAATATCTAGTGAAAGTGTGGAGAGAGCCATCATCTGGGGAAATCACTCTTCTACGCAATTTCCCGATCTTGCTCATGCTACAGTTACAGTTAACGGAAAGAAATCCAGTGCTTCGGAAGCCCTTAAAGATGATAATTGGGTTCAAAATGATTTTATTAAGGTATTTAAATTGTATTGAATAAAATATCTACCAATGATCCTATAGGGCATTCAAAGTATATGATTATAAAGTGATAGTCTAATAGTAGTTGACTTCACCAGGTAAACATGCTAAAATAACTGATATAATCATAACGAAGTAATATCAAACATTTACAATAGGTGACCTTTATAAGCACCCTTTTATTATAGGTAAATATATAGGGTAGTATGATGATAGTGTCAATTTCTGATGTAGACTATTTAAACACTTTAGGTCAACTTAACCTTAATAAAGATACATATTTACACTTATGGTGTAAAGCATATAGGACATATAAATTAATTATAAGGGTCATTTTCTAAAATAGTATGAATATGTCTTATCAAAATATTTAAAATAATATGACCTTAAAAAATTTTTTTCCAAAGTTTTTTTTATTTGCAGACTGTGCAGTCACGTGGTGGTGCTGTTATTAAGGCTCGTAAATTGTCTAGTGCAATGTCAGCAGCTAAAGCCATCTGTGATCATATGCGTGATTGGTGGTTTGGGACTGGTGTAAGTAGAATATATACGTGAAATAATACCTTCGTAAAGACCTGATGCATACCTGTAAATATAGATATTAGTTGTGCAAAGTTCCTTCCCTATTGATATTCTACCTGACATGCTTTTTAACAGATATTTTTAAAAACACAGATAAAAAGACACCTGTATCTATGACTGAAAAAATGTCAGGCACCAGAGGAATGGTACCAGACATACATGTAGCATGTAGCTGAAATATGTGTCTGACAATTGATAGGTGTCATATTTAATTATGCAAAGAAAAAATTGTAAGTTATATCAAACATGTGTTGGAAGTTAATTATAAGTTCATTGTAACTTTTGTCAGGTATTCAGATTTGCTCAGTACAATTCAATTTAATCAAAATCTGTTTTAAATTTTATAGGATCGATGCGTTTCTATGGGCGTGATTTCAACTGGCAATCCCTATGGTATTGCTGAAGGTATTATGTACAGTTTTCCATTGATTGTTGGTACTGATAGAAGCTACAAGATTGTATCTGGTTTGAACATCACTGACTTTGCTAGAGAAAAGATGAGTTTGACAGAAAAAGAGCTGATTGAGGAGCGTGAAGTGGCTGTATCTGTCTGTAATGGATGACTATCACCCCGATTATAAATTAGTAGCATTGATTGTTACTACAGTCAATATATTACTGGTGTCTCCAGTTTAATATTATACAAATTTCTAGGTGCAAATTTGAGTGGTTTTAGAACAATATCATGAAATAATACAGATAATGATTCCTAAAAATATACTGTTCTTGTTATTTATTTACACAACACTTTTGAAGAGAGTGTTAAAATATACTGGTGATTATATGCAGTTTCTGTGAAAAAATAGCATTCTGGACTGTTAACATTTTTGTCATTTCTTCATACACCATGGATTGTCATAATGCTATGTATTCCAGCTACAGCATGGTAACATCTGCCTACATCAGTCTTTTAATGCCCTTAAAATATCTGAACAGGGTTTGCAGGTCCAGGTTATAATGTAATTTATTCCACAACACAAAAGTATTTTCTTTACTTGAATCTTGATACTATCGATGCTCTGCAGCACATTACAATTTTTATTCGCCCACATTTTCATGTGGACGTATTATGTCGTCGCCCCTGTCCGTCTGGACGTCCGTCCACAATTGTTTGTGGACCCTCTACAGGTCACAATTCTTGTCCGATTTTGACGAAACTTGAAATATTGCTTTATCCCAAAAAGATCTCGGCTGCTTTCGATATTGGCATGTATCGGATCGAAACTTCATGGATTATGGCCCCTGATTGTACGAAAAATCAAGTTTTTAGCTTGTGGACCCTATAGAGGTCACAATTTTAAGCCGATTTTAATGAAACTTGACGTGCATGTTTATAACCCAAAGATCTTGGTTCCTTTCGATATTTGCGCCTATCGGAATTAATTTCCTGAAATATGGCCCCTGATTGTCCGAAAAATCACCTATTTTAGCTTGTGGTCACTCTGGAGTTAACAATTATTATTCGATTTGAAAAACCGTTTGATTATATCACCGTTACACCCTAAGGAAAGTTGAGTTCGAATTTCGGGAAAATCGGACCAAAATTGCCATACAAAAAGTCCGCCGTTTGTACGCGAATACTGTTTAAAAATGGTATATCAAGGTTGTGGACCCTGTAGAGTTCACAATTTTAATTCGATTTTGATGAAACTTGAAATGCATGGTTATAACCCAAAGATCTTGGTTCCTTTCGATATTTTCGAATATCGAATTGTAACTTCCTGAATTATGGCCCCTGATTTTACGCAAAATCGCCTTTGTTTAGCTTGTGGTCCCTCTGGAGGTCACAATTATTATCCGATTTAAAAAATCGTTTGATTATATCACCGTTACACCCTAAGGAATGTTTGAGTTCGAATTTGGGGTAAATCGGACCAAAATAGCCATACAAAATGGCCGCCGTTTGTACGTGAATACTGTTAAAAAATGGTATATCAAGGTTGTGGATCCTGTAGAGGTCACAATTTTAATTTGATTTTGATGAAACATGAAATTCATGGTTACAACCATGATTCCTTTCGATATTTGCGCATATCGAATCGTAAATTCCTGAATTATGGCCCCTGTTTATACGCAAAATCACCTTTGTTTAGCTTGTGGTCCCTCTGGAGGACACAATTATTATCCGATTTGAAAAAACGTTTAATTATATCCCTGTTACACCCTAAGAAAAGTTGAGTTCGAATTTCGGGAAAATCGGACAAAAATTGCCATACAAAATGGCCGCCGTTTGTGAGCGAATACTGTTAAAAAATGGTATATCAAGGTTGTGGACCCTGCAGAGGTCACAATTTTAATTCGATTTTGATGAAACTTGAAATGCATGGTTATAACCCAAAGATCTTGGTTCCTTTCGATATTTGCGCATATGGACTAAGACTAGTAATTATTTGCCTAGTTTTCATGATGGACGAATGTAGTGCGAGTTATTAATAGACAATTTTTCCCTTAATTTTTTTCTCCCCTCTTCCTGCATTTTTGGGTTGACTTTTTGGTCTAGAATAGGAGAAAAGGGATCAAATTTGCAATTTTATAGCAGTTTTGGGTAATACTGGTGATATTACAGCGGAGGGATGGGGTTGTAAAATGTCTTTCTGCGGAGCAATCAAATGTATAGGAAGTGAGATTTTCACCCCAAGCAACTTCAAATCCCTGTAGCAAAAAATCCAAACCATAAGAACCCTACAAGTTTATGATGAGGTGATTGCCAAATGTGGTCCCCATTGTGCCTAAAAAGATTGGAACCAACGGAATGTTGAGCAAAAAGTTACAGCCTGTGATGTTACACCCATTTAACATTGAAGTCAATGGGCAAATAATTACTAGTCTGAGTCCTTATGATACTAAATATGGCCGAAAGAGATTTGTTCTCCACCACTTATTTCATGAATTTTTCAATAAGAAGTGTCAGAAAAGGTAAGAATACTGTTTTTTTATTGCTCACAAGGCATTTTTCTGACTGTCTGATATCAAAATAGCCATTATTTGGGGTTTCCGTTGATAGAGTGTGAATTCAGGGACCGTAGGCCTTAATGTTTACATTTTGTTGCATGTACGTCATCAAAACACTGAATTGTATTACAATGTTTCTAGTTTAGTACTAGTTAACTAGTGGCACGTGTTTTTTTTTTCAAAAAGGCATATTTCCACTGTCGCATTTATGATTAAATCGAATATTCTCGTCAAAAAGCATTTGGCGTAGGCCTATGCCAAGACAGCTAGTCCTGACAGCTAGTCCTGACCCTAGCCCCAACCCACAATCTTGCCAAAAAATCATGTGGCCACAACCCTATTTACATGTGACCTTGAACCAAGTCTGCAGTTGGCCTTAATATTTAGACATGACATGTTTTGACATCATACAATGAAATGTTAACATGTACACTCCAAAATTCACTCCCATGTGACTTTTGACCATACCTGCAGCTGGCCTTAATATTTAGAATGAACCTCAAAAACATGGTATCTGCCTTTGAGATTGGCTTAGACTTGTGTGACACTCATTTTTTTTTCATTTTTTTAATGACTTTTCTGACTGTTTACTGGTTTCTTGTTGGAGAGCCAGTGATTGGATGTTCCCTAGAAATAAAGAGGTTTATTTCTATTTCCAGTTGCAACCATTTTTTTTTCTTTCGTATTTTCTCACTGTTTTTTTATTGCATATTTATCCCCAGCTATCTATCATTTCAGGTGCCATGGGTAATATTTCATAGAGCGGATTGATTGACCTCAGCAAACACAAGTATTTAAAAAAAAGAAGCAAAACAGGTGAGATAAATGTGGATTTCATACACCACTTTTCGAAGTGCAGCCAACCTGATCCCCACTTCTGCTCACTAACGGGGGGGGGGGGGGGGGAATTTGGTACTGCACAGGCCTTTCTACTCCCCTTGGCATGTAACTGAATGACAGAATTGCACATTTTGACCATTTTCTGGGTGTCAAAGGTCCATTTCCCTGGATAGTATTCTCCCCAGAATTCTCACTCTCTTCCAAATTTAACATTTCAGGTCTTCATCGCAAACCCTAATGACTTCCTGGACTGGCTTCAGTAGAACGATGATCTCAATGCATATTAATTTCATCCCGGATCTCTATGACACCTGTGGTGGAAGTGGAGGGCAAATCGAATTCAGTTTGGGCTCCAACCGAGGACCTCTGTAAACTTTGCTTTTTGGTGATGACTTCATTTCCGAGCCCGATAAAGGACACCCATGTGTTTATCATGGCCTCTCATATTAGAAGATAACATAAATGGCTTGTGTGTTGACGGTTGTGCATATGTCTTGGTCAGGAAAGTTGTAGGCACCATTGCCCTTGTAAACCATTTGACAGGCCAGAGTGAACAGGGAGACCCATGATTGGTCAACAATGTACCAGATTCCATACTAGGGGGTGGGGATGAAGAAACTCTTGTAGTGTTACATTATCAGATTATTTCAACTTACTTATCCTATGGAAATACAGCTATATAGGAGATATTTTAAAATTGATAAGCACTGCTTGTTTCAACATCTTAAATTTGGCCACAATTTAACATTTGCAGCTACGTTAACAGAGAAAAAACTGTGGTTTTCGATGAAAGTGATAAAAAGTCTAATATTGCATCATGATTACTGTTTTAAAGTATTTCCGTGATGGAATTATATTGAATTTATCTCATCTTTTTACATAATGCATTTATGTTCAAAAATAAAGATGTTGTGTGGAATTCAAAATTTATCTGCTTTCAAATTTCTATCTGAATTTCCGCAGTTTTCTGATGCACTATAGTGATTGTAGAATGCTGCACTGCGCATCTGCAAATGCATGGATTTTCATACTCTTTGGCCAGGGCATTGCATATATGTTTGTTTATTAGATAACCACAGATTTGTTCAAACAGCAAGAACATGTGAGGTTTATGATACTAAATATGGCCGAAAGAGATTTGTTCTCCACCACTTATTTCATGAATTTTTCAATAAGAAGTGTCAGAAAAGGTAAGAATACTGTTTTTTTATTGCTCACAAGGCATTTTTCTGACTGTCTGATATCAAAATAGCCATTATTTGGGGTTTCCGTTGATAGAGTGTGAATTCAGGGACCGTAGGCCTTAATGTTTACATTTTGTTGCATGTACGTCATCAAAACACTGAATTGTATTACAATGTTTCTAGTTTAGTACTAGTTAACTAGTGGCACGTGTTTTTTTTTCAAAAAGGCATATTTCCACTGTCGCATTTATGATTAAATCGAATATTCTCGTCAAAAAGCATTTGGCGTAGGCCTATGCCAAGACAGCTAGTCCTGACAGCTAGTCCTGACCCTAGCCCCAACCCACAATCTTGCCAAAAAATCATGTGGCCACAACCCTATTTACATGTGACCTTGAACCAAGTCTGCAGTTGGCCTTAATATTTAGACATGACATGTTTTGACATCATACAATGAAATGTTAACATGTACACTCCAAAATTCACTCCCATGTGACTTTTGACCATACCTGCAGCTGGCCTTAATATTTAGAATGAACCTCAAAAACATGGTATCTGCCTTTGAGATTGGCTTAGACTTGTGTGACACTCATTTTTTTTTCATTTTTTTAATGACTTTTCTGACTGTTTACTGGTTTCTTGTTGGAGAGCCAGTGATTGGATGTTCCCTAGAAATAAAGAGGTTTATTTCTATTTCCAGTTGCAACCATTTTTTTTTCTTTCGTATTTTCTCACTGTTTTTTTATTGCATATTTATCCCCAGCTATCTATCATTTCAGGTGCCATGGGTAATATTTCATAGAGCGGATTGATTGACCTCAGCAAACACAAGTATTTAAAAAAAAGAAGCAAAACAGGTGAGATAAATGTGGATTTCATACACCACTTTTCGAAGTGCAGCCAACCTGATCCCCACTTCTGCTCACTAACGGGGGGGGGGATTTGGTACTGCACAGGCCTTTCTACTCCCCTTGGCATGTAACTGAATGACAGAATTGCACATTTTGACCATTTTCTGGGTGTCAAAGGTCCATTTCCCTGGATAGTATTCTCCCCAGAATTCTCACTCTCTTCCAAATTTAACATTTCAGGTCTTCATCGCAAACCCTAATGACTTCCTGGACTGGCTTCAGTAGAACGATGATCTCAATGCATATTAATTTCATACCGGATCTCTATGACACCTGTGGTGGAAGTGGAGGGCAAATCGAATTCAGTTTGGGCTCCAACCGAGGACCTCTGTAAACTTTGCTTTTTGGTGATGACTTCATTTCCGAGCCCGATAAAGGACACCCATGTGTTTATCATGGCCTCTCATATTAGAAGATAACATAAATGGCTTGTGTGTTGACGGTTGTGCATATGTCTTGGTCAGGAAAGTTGTAGGCACCATTGCCCTTGTAAACCATTTGACAGGCCAGAGTGAACAGGGAGACCCATGATTGGTCAACAATGTACCAGATTCCATACTAGGGGGTGGGGATGAAGAAACTCTTGTAGTGTTACATTATCAGATTATTTCAACTTACTTATCCTATGGAAATACAGCTATATAGGAGATATTTTAAAATTGATAAGCACTGCTTGTTTCAACATCTTAAATTTGGCCACAATTTAACATTTGCAGCTACGTTAACAGAGAAAAAACTGTGGTTTTCGATGAAAGTGATAAAAAGTCTAATATTGCATCATGATTACTGTTTTAAAGTATTTCCGTGATGGAATTATATTGAATTTATCTCATCTTTTTACATAATGCATTTATGTTCAAAAATAAAGATGTTGTGTGGAATTCAAAATTTATGTGCTTTCAAATTTCTATCTGAATTTCCGCAGTTTTCTGATGCACTATAGTGATTGTAGAATGCTGCACTGCGCATCTGCAAATGCATGGATTTTCATACTCTTTGGCCAGGGCATTGCATATATGTTTGTTTATTAGATAACCACAGATTTGTTCAAACAGCAAGAACATGTGAGGTATATAGGACTAAGACTAGTAATTATTTGCCTAGTTTTCATGATGGACGAATGTAGTGCGAGTTATTAATAGACAATTTTTCCCTTAATTTTTTTCTCCCCTCTTCCTGCATTTTTATACGCCCACATTTTCATGTGGACGTATTATGTCGTCGCCCCTGTCCGTCCGTCCGTCCGTCCGTCCGTCCGTATGTCCGTCCGTCCGTCCGGACGTCCGTCCGTCCACAATTGTTTGTGGACTCTCTACAGGTCACAATTCTTACCCGATTTTGACGAAACTTGAAATATAGGTTTATCCCCCAAAGATCTCGGCTGCTTTCGATATTGGCATGTATCGGATCAAAACTTCATGGATTATGGCCCCTGATTGTACGAAAAATCATGTTTTTAGCTTGTGGACCCTATAGAGGTCACAATTTTGAACCGATTTTGATGAAACTTTACATTCATGTTTATAACCCTAAGATCTTGGTTCCTTACGATATTTGCGCCTATCGGAACGTAATTTCCTGAATTATTGCCCCTGATTGTCTGAAAAATCACCTATTTTAGCTTGTGGTACCTATGGAGGTCACAATTATTATCCGATTTAAAAAAACGTTCGAATATATCACCGTTACACCCTAAGGAAGGTCGAGTTCAAATTTCGGAAAAAACGGGCCAAAATTACCATACAAAATGGCCGCCGTTCGTACGCGAATACTGTTAAAAAATGGTATATCAAGGTTGTGGACCCTGTAGAGGTCACAATTTTAATTCAATTTTGATGAAATTTTAAATGCATGGTTATAACCCATAGATCTTGGTTCCTTACGATATTTGCGCATATCCGATCGTAACTTCCTGAATTATGGCCCCTGATTATACGCAAAATCGTCTTTGTTCAGCTTGTGGTCCCCCTGGAGGTCACAATTATTATTTGATTTAAAAAAACGTTTGGTTATATCACCGTTACACCCTAAAGTAGGTTGAGTTAGAATTTCGATAAAATTGGACCAAAATTGCCATACAAAATGGCCGCCGATCGTACGCGAATACTGTTTAAAATGGTATATCAGTGTTGTGGACCCTGTAGAGGTCACAATTTTAATTTGATTTTGATGAAACTTAAAATGCATGGATATAACCCAAAGATCTTGGTTCCTTTCGATATTTGCACATATCGGATCGTAACGTCCTGAATTATGGCCCCTGATTATACGCAAAATCGCCTTTGTTTAGCTTGTGGTTCCTCTAGAGGTCACAATTATTATCCGATTTAAAAAATCGTTTGATTATATCACCGTTACACCCTAAGTAAGGTCGAGTTCAAATTTCAGAAAAATTGGACCAAAATTACCATACAAAATGGCCGCCGTTCGTATGCGAATACTGTTGAAAAATGGTATATCAAGCTCGTCGACCCTGTAGAGGTCCCAATTTTAATTCGATTTTGACGAAACTTGAAATGCATGGATATTACCCAAAGATCTTGGGTCCTTTTGATATTTGCGCATATCGGATCATAACTTCCTGAATTAATGCCCCTGATTATACGCAAAATCGCCTTTGTTTAGCTTGTGGTCCCTCTGGAGGTCACAATTATTATCTGATTTAAAAAATCGTTTGATTATATCACCTTTACACCCTAAAGAAGGTTGAGTTTGAATTTCGAAAAAATCGGACCAAAATTACCATACAAAATGGCCGCTGTTCGTATGCGAATACTGTTGAAAAATGGTATATCAAGGTCGTCGACCATGTAGAGGTCCCAATTTTAATTCGATTTTGACGAAACTTGAAATGCATGGATATTACCCAAAGATCTTGGGTCCTTTTGATATTTGCGCATATCGGATCGTAATTTTCTGAATTAATGCCCCTGATTATACGCAAAATCGCCTTTGTTTAGCTTGTGGTCTCTCTGGAGTTCACAATTATTATCCGATTTAAAAAATCTTTTGATTATATCACTGTTACAAGCTAAGGAAGGTTGAGTTCAAATTTCGGGAAAATAGGACCAAAATTACAATACAAAATGGCTGCTGTTTGTACGCGAATACTGTTAAAAAATGGTATTTCAAGGTTGTGGACCCTGTAGAGGTCACAATTTTAATTTCGATTTTGATGAAACTTAAATTGCCTGTTTATAACCTAAATATCTTGATACTTTTCGACATTTGCGCATATCAAAATGTAACTTAATGAATTATGGCCTTTGATTGAAGGAAAAATCACTTTTGGTTTTGCTTGTTCTCTATCCATCTCTCGAAAATGTGGGCGTATCCTGCCTGGCAGCCGCTGGTTGGGTTGACTTTTTGGTCTAGAATAGGAGAAAAGGGATCAAATTTGCAATTTTATAGCAGTTTTGGGTAATACTGGTGATATTACAGCGGAGGGATGGGGTTGTAAAATGTCTTTCTGCGGAGCAATCAAATGTATAGGAAGTGAGATTTTCACCCCAGGCAACTTCAAATCCCTGTAGCAAAAAATCCAAACCATAAGAACCCTACAAGTTTATGATGAGGTGATTGCCAAATGTGGTCCCCATTGTGCCTAAAAAGATTGGAACCAACGGAATGTTGAGCAAAAAGTTACAGCCTGTGATGTTACACCCATTTAACATTGAAGTCAATGGGCAAATAATTACTAGTCTGAGTCCTTATGATACTAAATATGGCCGAAAGAGATTTGTTCTCCACCACTTATTTCATGAATTTTTCAATAAGAAGTGTCAGAAAAGGTAAGAATACTGTTTTTTTATTGCTCACAAGGCATTTTTCTGACTGTCTGATATCAAAATAGCCATTATTTGGGGTTTCCGTTGATAGAGTGTGAATTCAGGGACCGTAGGCCTTAATGTTTACATTTTGTTGCATGTACGTCATCAAAACACTGAATTGTATTACAATGTTTCTAGTTTAGTACTAGTTAACTAGTGGCACGTGTTTTTTTTTCAAAAAGGCATATTTCCACTGTCGCATTTATGATTAAATCGAATATTCTCGTCAAAAAGCATTTGGCGTAGGCCTATGCCAAGACAGCTAGTCCTGACAGCTAGTCCTGACCCTAGCCCCAACCCACAATCTTGCCAAAAAATCATGTGGCCACAACCCTATTTACATGTGACCTTGAACCAAGTCTGCAGTTGGCCTTAATATTTAGACATGACATGTTTTGACATCATACAATGAAATGTTAACATGTACACTCCAAAATTCACTCCCATGTGACTTTTGACCATACCTGCAGCTGGCCTTAATATTTAGAATGAACCTCAAAAACATGGTATCTGCCTTTGAGATTGGCTTAGACTTGTGTGACACTCATTTTTTTTTCATTTTTTTAATGACTTTTCTGACTGTTTACTGGTTTCTTGTTGGAGAGCCAGTGATTGGATGTTCCCTAGAAATAAAGAGGTTTATTTCTATTTCCAGTTGCAACCATTTTTTTTTCTTTCGTATTTTCTCACTGTTTTTTTATTGCATATTTATCCCCAGCTATCTATCATTTCAGGTGCCATGGGTAATATTTCATAGAGCGGATTGATTGACCTCAGCAAACACAAGTATTTAAAAAAAAGAAGCAAAACAGGTGAGATAAATGTGGATTTCATACACCACTTTTCGAAGTGCAGCCAACCTGATCCCCACTTCTGCTCACTAACGGGGGGGGGGGGATTTGGTACTGCACAGGCCTTTCTACTCCCCTTGGCATGTAACTGAATGACAGAATTGCACATTTTGACCATTTTCTGGGTGTCAAAGGTCCATTTCCCTGGATAGTATTCTCCCCAGAATTCTCACTCTCTTCCAAATTTAACATTTCAGGTCTTCATCGCAAACCCTAATGACTTCCTGGACTGGCTTCAGTAGAACGATGATCTCAATGCATATTAATTTCATCCCGGATCTCTATGACACCTGTGGTGGAAGTGGAGGGCAAATCGAATTCAGTTTGGGCTCCAACCGAGGACCTCTGTAAACTTTGCTTTTTGGTGATGACTTCATTTCCGAGCCCGATAAAGGACACCCATGTGTTTATCATGGCCTCTCATATTAGAAGATAACATAAATGGCTTGTGTGTTGACGGTTGTGCATATGTCTTGGTCAGGAAAGTTGTAGGCACCATTGCCCTTGTAAACCATTTGACAGGCCAGAGTGAACAGGGAGACCCATGATTGGTCAACAATGTACCAGATTCCATACTAGGGGGTGGGGATGAAGAAACTCTTGTAGTGTTACATTATCAGATTATTTCAACTTACTTATCCTATGGAAATACAGCTATATAGGAGATATTTTAAAATTGATAAGCACTGCTTGTTTCAACATCTTAAATTTGGCCACAATTTAACATTTGCAGCTACGTTAACAGAGAAAAAACTGTGGTTTTCGATGAAAGTGATAAAAAGTCTAATATTGCATCATGATTACTGTTTTAAAGTATTTCCGTGATGGAATTATATTGAATTTATCTCATCTTTTTACATAATGCATTTATGTTCAAAAATAAAGATGTTGTGTGGAATTCAAAATTTATGTGCTTTCAAATTTCTATCTGAATTTCCGCAGTTTTCTGATGCACTATAGTGATTGTAGAATGCTGCACTGCGCATCTGCAAATGCATGGATTTTCATACTCTTTGGCCAGGGCATTGCATATATGTTTGTTTATTAGATAACCACAGATTTGTTCAAACAGCAAGAACATGTGAGGTATATAGGACTAAGACTAGTAATTATTTGCCTAGTTTTCATGATGGACGAATGTAGTGCGAGTTATTAATAGACAATTTTTCCCTTAATTTTTTTCTCCCCTCTTCCTGCATTTTTGGGTTGACTTTTTGGTCTAGAATAGGAGAAAAGGGATCAAATTTGCAATTTTATAGCAGTTTTGGGTAATACTGGTGATATTACAGCGGAGGGATGGGGTTGTAAAATGTCTTTCTGCGGAGCAATCAAATGTATAGGAAGTGAGATTTTCACCCCAGGCAACTTCAAATCCCTGTAGCAAAAAATCCAAACCATAAGAACCCTACAAGTTTATGATGAGGTGATTGCCAAATGTGGTCCCCATTGTGCCTAAAAAGATTGGAACCAACGGAATGTTGAGCAAAAAGTTACAGCCTGTGATGTTACACCCATTTAACATTGAAGTCAATGGGCAAATAATTACTAGTCTGAGTCCATATCGGAATGTCATTTCCTGAATTATGGCCCCTGATTGTCCGAAAAATCACCTATTTTAGCTTGTGGTACCTCTGGTGGTCACAATTCTTATCTGATTTGAAAAACCGTTTGATTATGTTACCGTTACACCCTAAGGAAGGTTGAGTTCATACAAAATGGCTGTCATTCGTACGCGAATACTGTTAAAAATTGGTTTATCAAGGTTGTGGACCCTGTAGAGATCACAATTTTAATTCGATTTTGATGAAACTTGAAATGCATGGTTATAACCCAAAGATCTTGGTTCCTTTCGATATTTGCGCATATCAGATCGTAACTTCCTGAATTATGGCCCCTGATTATACGCAAAATCGTCTTGGTTTAGCTTGTGGTCCCTCTGGAGGTTACAATAATTATCTGATGTAAAAAATTGTTTGATTATATCACCGTTACACCCTAAGGGAGGTTGAGTTCGAATTTCGGAAAAATTTGACCGAAATTGCCATACAAAATGCGTATTCGTACGCAAATACTGTAAACCAGCGGCTGCCAGGCAGGATACGCCCACATACAAGAGTTGGATGGAGAACAAGCTAAAAAGAAAGTGATTTTTCCTACAATCAAGGACAATAACTCATGAAGTTACAAATCGATATGCGCATATATCAAATGGAACCAAGATCTTTGAATGGGTTATGAACATGCATTTCAAGGTACTTCAAAATCGGATTAAAATTATGACCTCTACAGGGTTCACAACCTTGATAAACCATATTTTTAAACAATATTCGCATACAAGTGGCGGCCATTTTGTCCGGCAGTTGTGGTCCGATTTCACAAAATTCAAACTCAACCTTCATTACAATGTAACGGTGATATAATCAAACGATTTTTTAAATCGGATAATTATTGTTACCTCCAGAGGGACCACAAGCTAAACAAAGACTATTTTGCGTATAATCACGGGCCATAATTCAGGAAGTTACGATCCGATATGCGCAAATATCAAAAGGAACCAAGATCTTTGGGTTATAACCATGCATTTCAAGTTTCATCAAAATCGAATTAAAATTGTGATCTCTACAGGGTCCACAACCTTGATATACCATTTTTTAACAGTATTCGCGTACGAACGACGGCCATTTTGTATGGTAATTTTGGTCCGATTTTTCCGAAATTTGAACTCAACCCTCTTTAGGGTGTAACGGTGATATTATCGAACGGTTTTACAAATCGGATAATAATTTTGACCTCCAGAGGTACCACGAGCTAAAATAGGTGATTTTTCGGACAATCAGGGGCCATAATTCAGGAAATTACGTTTCGATAGGCGCAAATATCGAAAGGAACCAAGATCTTTGGGTTATAAACATGCATGTCAAGTTTCATCAAAATCGGTTCAAAATTGTGACCTCTATAGGGTCCACAAGCTAAACCATGATTTTTCGTACAATCAGGGGCCATAATCCATGAAGTTTTGATCCGATACATGCCAATATCGAAAGCAGGCGAGATCTTTTGGGGATAAACCTATATTTCAAGTTTCGTTAAAATCCGACAAGAATTGTGACCTATAGAGAGTCCACAAACAATTGTGGACGGACGGACGTCCGGACGGACGGACGGAGGGCAGACGGACAGGGGCGACGACATAATACGTCCACATGAAAATGTGGGCGTATAAAAATGGTATATCAAGGTTGTGGACCATGTAGAGGTCACAATTTTAAATCGATTTTGATGAAACTTGAAATGCATGGTTATAACCCAAAGATCTTGGTTCCTTTCGATATTTGCGCATATCGGATCATAACTTTCTGAATTATGGCTCCTAATTATACGCAAAATCGCCTTCATTTAGCTTGTGGTCCATCTGGAGGTCACAATTATTATCCCTTTTAAAAATTCGTTTGGTTATATCACCGTTACGCCCTAAGGAAGGTTGATTACAGATTTCGGTAAAATTGGACCAAAATTGCCATACAAAATGACCGCCATTCGTACGCGAATACTGTCAAAAAATGGTATTTCAAGGTTGTGGACCCTGTAGAGGTCACAATTTTAATTCGATTTTGATGAATCTTGAAATGCATGTTTATAACCTAAAGATTTTGATTCTTTTCGATATTTGCGCATATCAAATTGTAATTTAGTGAATTATAGCCTTTGATTGTAGGAAAAATCACTTTCGGTTTTCCTTGTTCTCTAACCATCTCTCGAAAATGTGGGCGTATCCTGCCTGGCAGTGCCAGCTTACTATCTTCTTTATTCTTGACAAAACCATCAAAGTTTTTTACTATGCTTGGCTTGACTTTACGTCCCGGGGTTGGACGTATTGGATATTCAGGCGTACTGGACTTCACACATAATCAATCAAAAGTCGTAACAAACAACAATTTTAATTCTACTATATATGAAGCACGTAAAAAAACTTTGTGATGGCACAAAACTTGACAGCAATTGAAAGTGCAGCCATGCTCTTCACATGCATGACATGAGACACATGTCTGCCGGTTTTTAAGTAAATTACGGATTGACTACAATTAATTACTAAATTTACAGTATTACGGATGGTAAATGGAATACTGAAAGATCTGAAAAATTATAAAAAATTAAACGTAATAGCATGTCTATCTCCGTAACAATTGGTACATTAAAAGACAATGGCCGCATTGGTGTCGGCACGAAGGACAAAGCGGAGATGCCTACCGACCAATTCTGCACAGTATTTACAGAGGGGGACCTAATTAACATACTTAGCAAAGGAATCTCACCACATTCAACACCCAACAATGCCTAATATATAAAGGTTACAATAAAGGGTTTGACTAACTGTATAAAGCGACTCGATATAAAAAAGGCAAGTGGCCCTGTGTAACACTATTGTAGTGGTAACAGAAGATCGGTTTTGTACATATAGGATTTATTTACACCAGAGAGAGAGAAATGGGGTTTAACGTCCACTCAACACAACTAGGTCATTTCAGGACTAACATGGTTTAATTCTATTTCAATAATTCGCTTGCAATGGGAGGAAACCCACGAGATTGAGAAGCATGGGCGTACTAGGCGGGGGGGGGGCACGGCCCCCAAACATGGTCTTGTCGGGAATAAATGCTCAGTTTGTCGGGAAGCGTCGTGCTGTCTGTCGGGTTTTTGAATATTTTTAATAATATGGAAGCGGAAAGAAAGCAGTCCAGTCAATGATGAACACGTACGCCATCTGAATAGAACTAGCACGTACACATGATTTTTCTCAGTTCTTGAGTACTGTGTTCCTGTATATTGGATGGCGAACTTAAAAAGTGTTGTCGATTGATTAATGGATTCGGTTACAGTACAAGATAACTGTAAATTTTGTCCATCGTCTTTCTTATAGTAACTCATTAATGTCATTTTTAATTTTACATGTCTTTGTAAAACTAATCAATTAGGCCTAACACGAATTAAGTTCTCGCGCGCTCTTTGTCAAGTTAGTTGTGAGCGGTACCATATTTATACAACTAAGGGATACTTGGTGACAAAATTTGTAAAAATTGTTTGTTGTCAAAACTGTAGTGAAGTCCACAGTCCAATCTCGAACCAGAAAATTTTGGAGAAAGAAATTTCTCTGGTGACAGTGGGTAGCCATTTTCCCGGAAGGGACGAATCACACGACTGTCACGTGACATGTATTTATTTAAAGTGTCTGGATGACCGAATCACCTAAAAATATACACACGCGTAGAAAAATAGATCTTTACGAAAACTTAAATATTTACATTTAGGATCCACTTTTGTTATGTCAGTGAGTTGACTTTGACTCAAGAATCATTTCACAACAAACAAAACGACGATCCGACATCTTGTTTTCGAGAAATCGACCCAAACCAGTTTGACCAATCAGAGGTCAGAATGGGCGGGGCTTACCTGTAAAAAAATTGGAAGATAATGGACGGTCTTTGGCCCCAGAGGCCTCCGGCCCCGCGACTGACTCTGGGAACGAGATTGGTCCACAGTCCACACTTAATTTGCTGTCAGCGCGGATGCAACACTTTCTATTGCTGATATTTAACATCAATTCGATAAAAAAAATTCAAAACTATTGTCAGTACTAATTTGAATACTGCTAGCATAGAAGATTACTTATGTTTTAGCAGTACTGAAATCAGTATTGAAGATTTTCTGCAGTACTTCCGTGAAATTTGAAGGAAACGTATCTTCTAGGCCTATGGCAACTATTGATAAGTTTGGATGTAGTCAGAGGATTGAGAACAACCGAGTGCTGTATTACAGCCGAATAAGATCGAATAATTATACAGGCTTCTGCAGTTCGGTCTTTGTTGTTTCTACTGGAATTTAAGATAACACCGACATGTTTAACTGATTCGTTGACTGGTAGATATGAGTCAAAAAGTGACACGCACGTTTTAGTTACAGTTCTGTTCGGTTTACATTGGAACTTAAGGAGAACACTTTTACTGGTCGAAAACATGAAACGCCATTTTGAACTGTAAGTCTGGCACTTATTAACTAGGTCTTGTAAGCCCTTTTCATTCGGACTAACTAATGCGATATCATCAGCTTGTGTTGGACAGCTACAATTTATGTCCAATACAAATGCTCCTTTCGAAGAACTAGATACATCGTCAAGAAGCTAGTTGATATAGAGGAGGTAGAACTTTGCTGATAACACACCGCCCTGTCGTATTCCTCGTTGTAGGACAAACTTACGGGAGTAAGCTCCATCGGATCTAACACTACTAGTCATACTCGTATACATCGAGTCAATAAGATTCCAGAGTGGAGAGGGGGTTTTCGCGTCGTAAAGTTTAAAAAGTAGCCCGTCATGCCACACAGAATCGAAGGCTTTGGTGCTGTCTAAAAAGGCCACGGATATATCAGATGAGCGTTCGTGGAAATGGTTAATAGTTTCTTGGATTACAAAGGACGCATTTAGAGACGAAAGACCTTTTTGATAGGCAACCTGCAAAGAATTGGGGAAATTATTTTCTTTATTTAGGATAACCAGGCGTTTCTCAATAACTTTTTCGAATAATTTACCTATAGATGGTGTGATCGAAATACCCCAGTATGAATTCGGATCGCTCCGATCCTTGTTGCCACCTTTAAAAATTTGAATGATGAAACTGTGCTTGAAGGATGCAGGAACCACTCATATTTTCATTATTGCATTAAATAGGGTCGCTAAATGATGATATAGTGTACGGCCGCCATATTTTAAATGTTCGTATGCAATTCCGTCAATATCGGATGCGTTGTTATTCTTCAACGTGTTACAGATTTCGTTTATTTCATGTGTGGTAGTAAGCAAAGACTCTGGACAACCAACATTCTTTAGTTTTTCTCTTAAATTCTTGACTCGAGATGTGATATCGTCACCGAATTGCTGGTTATAGGTATTTTCATCCCTGTTGGAGAAAACAGACTCGAAGTGATCTGCCCACGCATTCAGAATTGATGTGGAGTCATTCGAAATTTGTCCTTGAACATTTAAGTATTTGACAGAATTTGAGAAGTTTACGTTCCCAGAATTCTTGATTAAGTGCCAAAAGAATTTATCGTCAACATCTGAAGAAGTGTCAATCTTATGAAAGTGTTCACTTAGGTACTTAGACGATGAAGCTCTTAATTCTCTGCGAAATTGCCTTTTACACTTTTTATAGCTGACAAAGAAGTTATTGTCACCACCTCTTGGTTTATCATTAGATTTCCACTGGTTGCGGGCTACACGCATTCTGACATGGTAATTTTTGACTGATCTGTTCCAGTATGGTTTTAAATGCTTAAGGAACTTTTTCTTGGGAAGAAATTCTAAAGAAGCATTCATTATCGCATTTGTAATTTTAATACCAAAAAAGACAAACTAGAACCTTGTATAGTTGACATAAAAAAATGGATGTCTGCTAATTTTTTAAAGTTAAACAGTGACAAAACGGAATATATTCTTATAGGATCAAATAATAATCTAAGTAAAATATCTGATTGTAGATCCATATCTATTGCTGTGTCTGTAATTTTACCTGTTAATTCTGCAAGAAATATTGGTGTTATCTTTGACAAAAACATGAACATGATTAGTCAAATTAATAATGTATGTAAAAGCTGTTATTACCACATTTACAATATAGGTAAAATCAGAAAATATATTTCACTAGATGCAACAAAATCACTTGTTCATGCTTTTATAACTTCTAGGCTTGATAACTTTAATTCTCTCCTTGCTGGTCTTCCTGTAAAACACCTAGATAAACTTCAAAAAGTTCAAAATTGTGCTGCCAGATTGATAACTCTTTCGAAAAAACATGACCACATAACTCCAATTTTAGCTTCTTTACACTGGTTACCCATTAAGTACCGCATTAATTTTAAAATACTGTTACTGGTTTATAAATGTTTAAATGACACTTCGCCCTGCTATATAAAAGATTTAATCACTATATATAGGCCAACTAGATGTTTAAGATCATCAAGTGACCCCTTTCTCCTTAAACCCATATCTGTAAATCTTTCTTCTTTCGGAGAACGATCCTTTTCTTTCCAGGCACTGAGACTCTGGAATAAACTCCCCCTTTTCATAAGGTCAGCAAAATCTCTATCATTATTCAAACAATCACTAAAAACACATTTTTATACACAGGCTTTCAGTTAAAAAGATTCTATATATCTTGCATTTTATCATAATGATTATGTCATTCTATATATGTATGTAATTTTATCATGTAGACTTTTATGTACATTTGAATTTTATATTGATTCAATTTATGTTTTTGTAAAGCGCCTCTGAGCACTGCTCTGCAGTGGAAGACGAGCGCTGTATAAATATCGTTTTAATAATAATAATAATAATTTAAACAGTTAGCAATGCCATTGATCGTTGTTAAATCGTTTAAAGGGCCAATCCTGATAACTTTTTGGGGAATAAAACTGCTTAATTTTGTGTTAAAATCATTTAAAACCCATTATCTAAGGCCGATCAACTAACCCGATTTTTGTGATACGCTTGTAAATAACTTAAACCTGACAGTCTGCATCTGGAAATGGAGACCTTTGTATCATACAGTATCTGGATAAAACCAGACTATTTTCTATAAAAATAATATGTAGGTAAAATTTACCCTTTGTTATCAAGTACAGTACATGGGTCATTCACTGTATAGACCTCTCAAGAAACGTTAATCGATTATGTTTAAATGACACTTCGCCCTGCTATATAAAAGATTTAATCACTATATATAGGCCAACTAGATGTTAAAGATCATCAAGTGACCCCTTTCTCCTTAAACCCATATCTGTAAATCTTTCTTCTTTCGGAGAACCATCCTTTTCTTTCCAGGCACTGAGACTCTGGAATAAACTCCCCCTTTTCATAAGGTCAGCAAAATCTCTATCATTATTCAAACAATCACTAAAAACACATTTTTATACACAGGCTTTCAGTTAAAAAGATTCTATATATCTTGCATTTTATCATAATGATTATGTCATTCTATATATGTATGTAATTTTATCATGTAGACTTTTATGTACATTTGAATTTTATATTGATTCAATTTATGTTTTTGTAAAGCGCCTCTGAGCACTGCTCTGCAGTGGAAGACGAGCGCTGTATAAATATCGTTTTAATAATAATAATAATAATTTAAACAGTTAGCAATGCCATTGATCGTTGTTAAATCGTTTAAAGGGCCAATCCTGATAACTTTTTGGGGAATAAAACTGCTTAATTTTGTGTTAAAATCATTTAAAACCCATTATCTAAGGCCGATCAACTAACCCGATTTTTGTGATACGCTTGTAAATAACTTAAACCTGACAGTCTGCATCTGGAAATGGAGACCTTTGTATCATACAGTATCTGGATAAAACCAGACTATTTTCTATAAAAATAATATGTAGGTAAAATTTACCCTTTGTTATCAAGTACAGTACATGGGTCATTCACTGTATAGACCTCTCAAGAAACGTTAATCGATTATAAGGTCACCAAATGAAAAAAATGACCATCAATCTTAAAAGGGTTACGTGTCCGGATAAGCAATTTTGGCGTTCACGTCCAAATGACTCAATATTTTGAGTTGAAATTTTGAGACAAGGTATATACACCATTCCCCTATATTTTGGCGTTTTATTTTCATACATTCTCAGACTTTTATTTTTGAGCCTCTGTATAATACGGGACTGTCCCTTTAAGTTAACCGACCAAAGAGAATTTGACAGAGCAACAGTATAGTCGTACAAACAGCCTTCGTTTATTGCCTTTAACCATGAGATATTACCATAGCTGGGAACGGTCTGTGGTGTAATAATTGGGTTAGATTCAAAATCGAAATTTGCGAAAACCGGAATGTGGTCGGATAGATTGTACATATTATGGTTTACAATACACACCTTAATTACATTAATCAATATATCTTTCGAAATAAGTATATGGTCAATGAGGGACATCGCCCCCCCCCCCTTCCACATAAAAACTACTCTCACTAACTTCAACAACTACCCCCGGCAATTAAGACAACCATCAAGCCTTTCACAGATGTTAGAAAACCAAAACCTGATACACCAGCAGTGAGAATTACCAAACCATTCCAAGGAAAACTGTCATACCACCTTAGAAGACTCCTCACTCCGACAGGCATCCAGGTCACGTTTACAAAAGGAAGGACCCTTAAAGCTAATGGTAAACTTCCTACAACCGACTCCCAAAGAATGCGTCTATTTAGTCGTTTGCACCTGTGACAGCAAGTACATTGGAGAAACGAGACAACCCCTTGGACAAAAGAATCACTCAGCACAAATCCAAGTCTTCTACCACAAACTCGGCCGTGGCCCAACACCTACAATCTAATCAAGGACACAGAATAAAATCTTATACAACTCTGGCAGTCAACCGTCCTGTAGAAAAGACCCGAAAACTGATCGAGGCGATACACATCAAAAGAAACAGTCCAGACCTCAACCGCGACGCAGGGATATTCCTACCAAGTGCTTATGATAGTCTAATTGAATAACTTTATTGTGTTCGTTATCAACCCTAACTATTTGTTAGCATGTAGAATAGAAGGCCTTACTAGAAACTCTTTAAAATTATTAAGAATATTTTTTTAACCTCTTTAAGTTATTTGTCTAGTATAGTCATACCAACATCAATATTTTTATATATTTTTTATATTTGTTACAATTATAGGTTTACTTTAGTATTAAATTGAATATATATTTACTACACATAACATAGTTATTACAAGTTAATTAGTATATCTAGGCATACTGTGGTCATTCATGCATTTGTTTGTAGTTGTTTTTGCATTCTGTTGATGGTCTTGTACATATCATTATAGCTACTTAATTGCTTTATCTAACTAAATGGCTTCACTTCACCCTAGTTAATTAAGTCTTTGTAAAATATCACCTCCTTTGATCATGTTGTCGTCCTGTGTGGTTTCAGGAATTGTTGTTATAGTTTTTTCTGTATAAATTGACCTCACATTTTTGCATTACTGTATTAGCTTGATAACGTTAAAAGAATACTCTTCGAAACGTCGCTCAAATAAATAAGTAGCTATTTTCCATATGTATGTGTTTTATTGCTCTATCCAGTTACTAAATGCCTCTTAAAGATTAAAATACCAATAATTTTCCACTTTTTTAAATATCCAGACGGACAAAAAATATATTTTTAGAATCTGTGGACAATATGCAAACAGAAAAATTGCAAATCAGTTGCATTGATTATAATATTATAGATTAATACTGAAACAAATATCCCCACTCCCTAAAATATCACTGACAGAATCAATCTAATCTTTGGCTGCAGAATTAACATTATCAAAGGAATCTGTCTACTGAACCATTTTTATACGCCCACATTTTCATGTGGACGTATTATGTCGTCGCCCCTGTCCGTCTGTCCGTCCGTCCGTCCGTCCGGACGTCCGGACGTCCGTCCGTCCACAATTGTTTGTGGACTCTCTACAGGTCACAATTCTTGTCTGATTTTAACGAAACTTGAAATATAGGTTTATCCCCAAAAGATCTCGGCTGCTTTCGATATTGGCATGTATCGGATCAAAACTTCATGGATTATGGCCCCTGATTGTAGGAAAAATCACGTTTTTAGCTTGTGGACCCTATAGAGGTCACAATTTTGAACCGATTTTTATGAAACTTGACATGCATGTTTATAACCCAAAGATCTTGGTTCCTTTCGATATTTGCACCTATCGGAACGTATTTTCCTGAATTATGGCCCCTGATTGTCTGAAAAATCACCTATTTTAGCTCGTGGTACCACTGGAGGTGACAATTATTATCCGATTTGAAAAACCGTTCGATTATATCACCGTTACACCCTAAGGAGGGTTGAGTTCAAATCTCGGAACAATCGGACCAAAATTACCATACAAAATGGCCGCCGTTCGTACGCGAATACTGTTAAAAAATGGTATATCAAGGTTGTGGACCCTGTAGAGATCACAATTTTAATTCGATTTTGATGAAACTTGAAATGCATGGTTATAACCCAAAGATCTTGGTTCCTTTCGATATTTGCGCATATCGGATCGTAACTTCCTGAATTATGGCCCCTGATTATACGCAAAATCACCTTGGTTTAGCTTGTGATCCCTCTGGAGGTTACAATAATTATCCGATTTAAAAAATCGTTTGATTATATCACCGTTACACCTTAAGGAAGGTTGAGTTCAAATTTCGGAACAAAATTGCCATACAAAATGGCCGCCGTGTGTACGCGAATACTGTTATAAAATGGTATATCAAGGTTGTGGACCCAGTATAGGTCACAATTTTAATTCAATTTTGTTGAAACTTGAAATGCATGTTTATAACCTAAAGATCTTGATTCTTTTCGATATTTGCGCATATCAAATTGTAATTTAATGAATTATAGCCTTTGATTGTAGGAAAAATCACTTTCGGTTTTCCTTGTTCTCTATCCATCTCTCGAAAATGTGGGCGTATCCTGCCTGGCAGTGCCAGCTTACTATCTTTTAAATTGTATTTTTAGTTAAGATTTTGAAAAGTTTTCGTTAAAAGTTTCACTATTGGTTAATAATAATATTAATAATAATCGCGTCATTTTACAAGGGTAGCAAATAAGGCCTGTTAGGCCTGAGGCCTTTTTCCAATTTGGCCCTTGGCACAGATCGTGCGAATGATTTCGATCATTACTGCAGGAAGAAACCGAAGAACTCGGGATAACCTGCCTGATCGGACGGGAGACCGAATATTCGTCTCACTTACAACGATAAAGTTCTCCCCCTGAGCTGCGATTGAACCCTCGTTGCATTCGTGAGAAGCCGCCTTCAATAGAACATAGCACTAACGCGAAAGCCCCTTCTATCTCCGATCATCATTCCTGCATGTAAACTTACCTCGGATTACATCATTCCTTTGATCAAGCAATGCTTGGAATCATCATATTTCACATGGGGGAAAAACTATTATGTCAGATCCAGGGTTTACCGATGGGAAATCCTTATCCCCGCTAATTTTTAAACTTTAAAAGAAGACACTAGCGAGCCGCTCTGGTTTTTTTTTTAACCCAGTAGGCTTATTACTTAAAGGACCTAAGTCCGTAACTCAAAATCTTCCAAAATCGTCGACATCGAAAACACGAATTATTGGTCAATTTAAATCAACATTGATGATGCAAACGTACCGGGAACAGATGAGCTTCTGATATCCGATATTTAAGATAAAATATACTTTTAACATTGGTACACGAATCATGTACCACAATGCGCTTCGGCCCCAGTTGTATTGAGAGACTGAGAGAGGGAGGAGGCTAGACACATTGCACCAAGTCAAACGGAGCTATGTAGACTGGAATAACTAGACACTATACCTTTAATTTCACATGATTGACATTGCGCTGGCTTATTTCGCCAAACATAACTGATTCGAAATGGGAGTAAAAACGGAAACCATTGAATGTAAATCTATTTATATACATTCATATTACAGTATTATATGCGTTGCGAACCACTTTTGTGAATTTCTAGGTCCTAAAAGTTAGCGATTTAGTAGCTTAGTCCGTAATTTAATATCATCCAAAATCTTCGACATTGAAAACCCTGCTTTTTTGCAATATAAAGTATTATTTATTATTAGTACAGAATATTTATAGTGCGCCCTTTCATATAACATGTTCAGGGGCAATTTACAAAGTGACAATGTAATCATAAATAAACAACAAGATTATGAACATGTTAACGATTGTATACAGAGTCAGTTAAAAGCCTGATTAAATAAATGTGTTTTAAGTTCAGTGTTGGTGTTCTGGTCTTATGTACCTGGAAAAGATGGGCTTCTGATATCCAATATATAAGACAAAATAGACATTTTACCGTTGGTACGCGAATCGTTTACCATAGTGCGTTTCAGCGCCATTTGTAAAAAGGTGCTCAAATAATGAGGCTAGACATATTCCACAAGTCATGTCAAACGGTGATGTCATATTTTTTTTTTGTAGAGAACATGCGCAATAAATACTATCGGTGTTGACTGGAATAATCACAAAATACAAATCGAATTTGCTTGCCTATATCAAGATTACTTATTATAACATCATAAATTTCCAAAACTTGATTTATTGTGGAATCAGGTTATTTACTTTTATAAAATTAATGATAAAGATTTTTGAATAAGATTTTCTCTAGTATTTTACATAATGAGCATAAAACTGATCTATTATTGTCAGGGAAATCCGGACCACCCTTTCATTTATACGCTGCAATGATTTGTGAAGTCTTCGAAATATCAGGTAATAATTAGTGTTATAATTTAAAGATTGTGGAAAGGTGATAGGACAGATTGTGGAAACTATAGGGGAATATCGCTGTTGTCTATAGCTGGTAAAGTCCTCGCGAGAGTCATCCTCAACCGACTCAATGTACATCTAGAGAACGGACTGCTCCCCGAGACGCAATGCGGCTTCCGATCTGAGAGGAGCACGGTAGACATGGTGTTTGCTTTTCGATAGATACAGGAAAATGTACCGAACAAAACCGACCTCTATATGCTGTCTTCGTTGACTTCACCAAGGCGTTTGACACTGTTGTTCGGTCGAAAGTTTAGAAAGAATTGAAATTTGACCTAATTAAGAACCCATAAAGTTTCATGTCCCAAGTATAGATAATATATAGATGTTACCTTTTCATATTTGTGTCGGTTTCGAGGAGGAGGGGGGGGGTGATTAAGGTTTATTTCAGTTATTCTTTTATGTTACTCAAATGTAGGCTTTGCTGACAATCATATCTTTATGTTAAAGGGTCAATCCCGATAATGTTTTTGAAAATAAAACTCTTTAATTTTGTTTTAAAATCCATTAAGATCCCCCTCCTTAGGGCCGAGCAACTAACTAAATATATGTGATACGTTTTCAAACAACTTAAACCCACAGTCTTCATCTTGAGAAATGGAGCCCGGTGTCCCTAACTGTATTATGCGGTGATTTGATAAAACCAGAGTTTTATTTTAGAAAAATAATGTGTCGGTGAAATGTACCTTTTGTTATTAAGTACAGCACATGGACCATTCACCGTGTAGACCTCTAAAGGAACAGGAATCGATATTCGGGTCATCCAACGAAAGACTTAATCAGAAATCTTAAAAGGGTTACGTGTCCGGATAAGCTGTTTTAACGCTCGCGTCCAAACGACTCAATATTTTGAGCTGAATTTTTGAGTCAGGGTATATACACCAGTCTTCTATAGTTTGGCGTTTAAATTTATACGTACTCGGACTTTTATTTTTGAGGCTCTGTTCTATTCGGGACAGTCCCTTTAAATTAATACACATTATATAGGCTGCTTTTTGTACTCCAATATTAAACAATATTTGATTTTTTATATGCCCATATTATATTTCTTTTAAACTTCTAAATTTTACATTTTTCTAAACTTGGAACATAACCTTTTATGGGAATTTGAGCCGGGTCGGAAATATTTCAAATGTTTCGGCAACATTCTTAATTTCCTATTTTCCTAAACTTGGAACATAAACCTTTATGAAAATTAGAATGGGTCAAACATTATTTTGTAATTTTCAACATAACCAACATGTAGTCGTGAGTGCGGGGTGGATATGTTTCTGAGGGCAACGGCATTTCGTAGTTTATAAAATATTGTTTAAAGTTACATTATTCAAGATATAGATAAGAACTAGCCATGCTTGCTATAGTAGTTCGAAAGTAGATGATGTAAAATGAATAATTTGAAAATTTCATTCCAATTACTCTATTGCAAGCAAAGATATTGGCATTTGAAGATTTGGCCGACCTGTGCAATAATTTCAACCACGGTCCTGGTTGATCAAAGCTAAGACTCGAAGCGTCTGGGCGCGCCATATTTGATTTATCACTGAAACGTTTTAATCTGTTTAATATCGGAGCAATCTGATGCCATCCAAAGTTGATTTGCACTAAAAAGGAATCTTTCAGTGTATGCCATGCGTCTGTAAGTGTCATAATCAAACGACGCCATTTTATTCCCCAGCGTCAATGTACAAGTATGGCTGACCTCTGCGCATGTCGCGAAAGCGGCTTTTGATTGGCCATGGCCATTCTAGTCTATTTATATATTTCTATGCCAGGAACCATCTCACACTGTCACACCGGTACCAAGACTTTCTGAGTGAACTGCATGGTTTGGAAAAACGAAATAAAATGATAGGACTTTAACGTCCCACTGTTCTTCTCAAACTGGGCTAATGTAGATAGGCATACGCCATACAGTAACAGTGTGCTATGAGGGAAATTTTGCCCGGAGAGTGGCACTTCGACCTACTCTTATATCGACTTCCTACTGTCAAGGGATCTTTTGCGTGCACGCCAATGTATTAAACCCCATTTCATTTTATTTCTTACGTTAATTAACAAGAATGACTAGTTATTCCTAGTCGTATACGTTTAAAATGACGTTAGTTGAAACTGTTGATGGCCTCACTTGAACTTGCCGCGAAATCTTTTAATGATGGATTTTTAAACTAGTTTGAGATATGCGTGGATTTAAATAATCACCTAGTATCACGTGTTGTCAACAATCTTCAGCACTTCCTGTCTTAGTGAGAGAGAGAGAGATGGGGTTTAACATTCACTCGACCATACTAGGTCATTTTGGGACTAACATATGGTTTAATTTTATTTCAATAATTCGCTTGCGCGTAGGGGTCTTTAGCAGTGGGAGGATCCGGAGAAAACCCACGAGGTTGGACAGACGACCCTACAAGTTGCCACGTCAACTGGGGATTTTAAACCACACCAGTTGACGCAATGTCAGCCTCTATGATACAGCGCGCGCACGCTACCATTAAGCCATCCAACCCCCTCCTGTCTTAGTAGTGTGATTTACAGTGTAACCCCCTTTCTAGAAAATATGGGTTTAAAATCTACACTTACAGTGAACCGGGGATCACGGTGGCTAAGTGGATAAGGCGCTGGTTCGCTAGCATGGAGGTCGGATGTTCGATCCCTGCATTGGCCGAGAAAGTTCATCTCGATTTCCCGCCATGATTCCCCCTTGTCAGTGATGCAGAAGGAGGGCCTTACAAGGACAGCTGCCTAGTCGTTGAGATAGGACGAAAAACTGAGGTCCCGTGTACACATTGGCTCGCACGTAAAAGAACCCTTGCCAGTTGGAATTCGGTTGCTGCCCGGGCAAAATTTCCCTCATAGCACACTGTATGGCGTATGCCCGTCTTCAATTTGCCCAGGTTAGGTGCTTAAGCGTAGGACGTTAAACCCCATTTCATTCATTCATTACAGTGAACCTATGATTATTTATTTAAAATGTATCATATTTATACAACTGAGTGTAATTGAACGGTTTTTGGTGGGTTTTTTTTTAAAGTTAAATTGTTCAATTGTTTCAATGGCGTTTTGTTAGTTCGTAGGGGGGGGGGGGCGTGTACGAGTTAGATAATCAATCAGGTCCGTCATTTGAAATTAAATTGGGTTTAACGTCCTCATGTCCTGCTCCTGAACTGGGCTAATGAAGATGATCATACGCTATACAGTGTGCTATAATGGAAATGTTGCCCTGGCAGCAGCGCTACGACTTACTCTTATATTGAATTCCAACTGCCAAGGGATCTATGAGTAATCCGTACCTCGGTTTTGTCCAATCCGAACGACTAGACAGCTGTCCTGGTCAGCCCCCCCCCATCCTACATCACTGACAAGGGGAAACCATGCACTCAAGAAAATATGGATGAACTTTCTCGGACAATGCAGGGATCGAACACCCGAACTCCAAGCTAGTGAGCCAGCGTCTTACCCACTTAGCCACGTGCTTTCCACATTGTGTAACAAAATGGGCCGAGGGGAATATAAGTCTATAGCATCCTGGGGGCCAAAACATGGATTTCAGAAGCTTATTCCGCTGCTCATTTTTAACTACCACCAGCATGTTCAACTTTTCACAGCAAAATGAAAAGACTGGTGTTTCCCCACCCTATCAGACTCAAAACACAGCGATGGTGAAATATTTTATTTGTAAATGATTTTAAACTACATCTATAACAATTTGATTAAGAAACAATACTATACATGTACTATCTTTTAACTGATAAATAATCAGTTGATCTATATTAACCATGCATTATTCAAGAGCTAAATCTGCCTAGTGCAGGTCTTTATTAGGGCATGAAATGTTTTCTAAAGTATTAATTAGACATTAATTAACTGATCCAGGCCTTAATCAACTTTGGATGGCATCAGATTGCTCCGATATTAAACAGATTAAAACGTTTCAGTGATAAATCAAATATGGCGCGCCCAGACGCTTCAAGTCTTAGCTTTAATCAACCAGGACCGTGGTTGAAATTATTGCACAGGTCGGCCAAATCTTCAAATGCCAATATCTTTGCTTGCAATAGAGTAATTGGAATGAAATTTTCAAATTATTCATTTTACATCATCTACTTTCGAACTACTATAGCAAGCATGGCTAGTTCTTATCTATATCTTGAATAATGTAACTTTAAACAATATTTTATAAACTACGAAATGCCGTTGCCCTCAGAAACATATCCACCCCACACTCACGACTACATGTTGGTTATGTTGAAAATTACGAAATAATGTTTGACCCATTCTAATTTTCATAAAGGTTTATGTTCCAAGTTTAGGAAAATAGGAAATTAAGAATGTTGCCGAAACATTTGAAATATTTCCGACCCGGCTCAAATTCCCATAAAAGGATGTTCCAAGTTTAGAAAAATGTAAAATTTAGAAGTTTAAAAGAAATATAATATGGGCATATAAAAAATCAAATATTGTTTAATATTGGAGTACAAAAAGCAGCCTATATAATGTGTATTAATTTAACATAAAGATATGATTGTCAGCAAAGCCTACATTTGAGTAACATAAAAGAATAACTGAAATAAACCTTAATCACCCCCCCCCCCTCCTCCTCGAAACCGACACAAATATGAAAAGGTAACATCTATATATTACCCCATAAAAATCTTGTTGTTCGGTCGAAAGTTTAGAAAGAATTGAAATTTGACCTAATTAAGAACCCATAAAGTTTCATGTCCCAAGTATAGACAATAAACATTTTGAATGTTGACCTAACGTCCTTATAAAGTATTATGTTACCCAAAACTAAACATTCTGATCTTTGTAGGCGTTTCTGATATCAGTGGTCAGTATTGAGAGTCGGCTACCTAACCCTAATTCCCATTTAGGAAGGGGGAGGTAGGATTTTCCAAAACTGCTCTGATCAACTGGAAGTGTTTACTCACTACTGACTTTACATTTGTAAATAAACATAATCATGCATACAATGCAAAAATAATAATAGTAGACATCTGTAGACAAATTCATTAGAAAACAAAATACTAGTTTGGCAATAACAAGCTTATTTAGATAAATTGATGACTGTTGGCGGTAAATAACAATAGTTAAATCCAAATTGCAAACGAACCCCATCAATATTAGAATCAAAATGTTACAGTAGAGTCATCAGCCAACATGTTTTGGACAAACCTTTACATAGAGAAGTGATTCGATAGACTTTTAGTGAGGATATTGTAAAAGCTAAGTTCTCTGGTTATAATTCTTGAATGAAACAAAACACTGTATTAGATGTATAGCAAGTTTATGTATTAAATCTATTCATAATCATATTTATACAATACTATACTTAACTTATAATTACATAAAATAAAGTAATAATAATATATATACTAATATTAAACATATAATTAAAATAAAATGACATATTATTATTTACATAAGTTGGGGGTGGGTGTAAGAGCTTTCTTACTCGCTGGTGTGCAGAGGCACTATTTCGTCTATAGGACGCCTATCTTTAAGTTATAAAACTACACACTTTGGACATAGTGTATCGATAGTTTTAAAACAAGTTTATGTATTAAATCTATTCATAATCATATTTATACAATACTATATTTAACTTATAATTACATAAAATAAAGTAATAATAATATATATACTAATATTAAACATATAATTAAAATAAAATGACATATTATTTACATAAGTTGGGGGTGGGTGTAAGAGCTTTCTTACTCACTGGTGTGCAGAGGCCCTATTTCGTCTATAAGGACGCCTATCTTTAAGTTATAAAACTACACACTTTGGACATAGTGTATCGATAGTTTTAAAACAAATAATATACAAAATAAACGCTTACCTTGAATGAAACAAAACACTGTATTAGATGTATAGCAAGTTTATGAGGAGTCAACTAGATGTCTTACTTTTATATCTACATTATGCATTCCTAGCAACTAGTTTATAGCAACCAATTAGTTAAACACTAATTAAAGTTTATTGTTTGTAAACTTAGATGTTGCCCTCACAATACTTGCTAATACTCCAATACAGCTTATACTAGAATTCATATAATTAAGGTAGCGTTTATAATAATCTTTAAAACAACAAGAGGGATTATAAGATTTAAAATATACAATAAAACACTAACTATTACAATATCGGTTTAAATGCTATGTGAATTTTAATGAATCTAACACCATGCCAGTTACTTTCCGACCAAGAACTGTAAACTAAATATCAGAGACAACTGGGTGGCCAATCACAAGTCTTCAAAGATAACAGGTCCCGTCGAGGACCAATGAATGGGGTGTGCACACCAGAATTGACGGAAAACGTCATAGAAACGAGACAGAAGTCGGTAATATATTTCATCCAGAATCTAGATCAACAATGTCATAACTAGTGAAAAAACTGTTTATTTTGTGTTTTGGGGATGTTGAAAAAACTGTTTGGACAGGAGAATGTGTTTATTTTGTGTATGTATGAAGAAACTGTTCGTCCCATCTGACTGTCGGCGTGTTTTCTCCCGATAAAGAAAAACATCTTCGGTGTAATCTTTGTTGTTGAAGTTATGACATGTTACCCTAGGCATAACAGATAAACTTGGTCCCTCAAGTAGTTTTACACCTCAACTTACTCCTCAAGCCTAACTAAAAGTTAATTTTTTCAAGGGGTCTCTATTTTAAGACATGTTTCAAACTTGTCAACAGAATGTTCTTTACTGTGCCTATTAAACGATCCCATGAAAATTTAGAAAATATTTACAGTATATACATCAACCTGTTATTGCTAGACTAGAATTTCCCTATACAACTTCTATTTCCCAGTCGAGTTCCTGGTACCATAACCCGCCCGCTTGACATCCATCCAAATCACAGCTGCAAAAAAGGTAAACTATGACAATTAAATTGTCTAAATGAATAATATCGCTTGAAAAAAAAGGTCATAGTTGAAATTTGCCCACCTTAACAACACGATTAGTATTTCAGCAAATCTGAAACATTTTCGAAAACTACGAATGGACGTTTCCTAACTTCATGCTGTATTGTTTTGCGACTAGAAAAAGTCAGCTTGCGGCTCAACCAACTTCATGCTGTATTGTTTTGCGACTAGAAAAGGTCAGTTTGCAGCTGGGCTTTGATTTGTTCAAAGTAAACCGATAAAGTAAATTCATCTTTGAACCACTACTGAACACCTATGGTGACCAAGTGATAAGTTTAGTTGAAATGTCACAGTTTTGAAGGCGTAATTTCTATTTCCAGGAATGTCTCAACAGTCAATATGTATAATTTGATTCAAAGTAAAGGCCACCAAATTTAATTTGAATTATTTATAATGTTTAGGGATAATTTAGAAATAACTAAAGTATGGTATAAATGCCTACCTTGTCTGTCTTCTATATCCGTTGTAATCAGCATATTGTTCATTCGATGATTTAACATTGTTGTGGTCCTGCAAAATATACAAAGTTATATATTTTGTGTTTAATGTCTCCTTTAGTGTAATCTGAAAATAAAAATAAAAACACGAATTAAATTAGCATTAGCTATTTTCCTAAACTCAAACCAATATGCGTATCAATTGACAAATTCATTGGTGTTAAAGGATTACATTTACGAATATGTCAGTAACATTAGACTAGACCTCACAGGACCGATACAGGACGGAAACTAGTCTGTGTGGGCCTAGTTTGACAAAAATATTGTAATATGTTGAAGATAGTTGGGCAGCTTACCCAAAGAACACTACCATACCGCCATCATCCGACCCATAAAAGGAGATATGTCTGTAATATGTAATAGAAATATGGAAGTAAATAAAATGGTTAATTCTGTATAAAAGACTCTAGCTTTGGCCTGTACAATAATCTAAAACTTTATGATGCTATGCCAAAGAAATACAAACTTTCATTATTGATGTGAGTTGGGCGATAAATAAGAATATTCGTCACATTTGGTATTAATGCCTACCCCGTCTGTCTTCTCCTATACCCGTGGTAATCATCATATGGATCATTCGGCGGCTTAACATTGTTGTGGTCCTGTAAAATATACAACAATTCTATATCTTGTGTTTATAACATCGGGCAGTATCTTGGCATGCTTACTGAAACATTTCAATAGCCAAAGACAAACTTGCTGCCTACAGGAACTAGAGAAGTTGTAATTATCAAGTATAATTGTTTTTTTAATGCTTAAAAAAAGGATTTAGTGAATTATTAGAGACGTAATGGAATGTTCTAACACAATCAGCTATTTGTGAAATTCCCATGAATAACCACTACTATTTCGGTTCATCGTGTTACATTATACGACATTTCATGTTCTTAATAAAACTCATACATAATGTTTGAAATTTTGTATTACAGTAATAACACTTCCGGTTGTCTTTTCGAAGTACAGAAAATATTGATATTAGAAAGTGCCTACCTCATCAAGTGCATAACAATTGCCTGTACAATAATACCCCCGTGTATAAATGCTGTGTGTCCTGCTCCTCCACAGCAATCACCGTCTTCATACGTCCCTTACAGACATATCCCCACGATCCTGTAAATGAGATAAGGATTATATAGCATTGTACATTCTAAATGTTCAAAATTCATCTAATCACAGTTTATGTACATTAAACGGCGGCGTCAATATTTTTAAAGAAAATTTTATGTTTAGTTAGATCTTCCTAGACCCCCTCCCTCCACACACACTTTTTGTTGCCGAACTTTCAATAATATACTTGTAAACTACAATCTCTTTATGCACTAATACAAAATACAGTATGTTATACTTTTGTCTATTATCACACCAAAAAATATTAAAATCTACCAATGGTGATGCATAACTCACCTGTATCCGTAAACTCTCTAGCCACTCTCACGCCCGTAAGGGTGTCAAAGGAACGGACCCGTTCCATATCCACATCGTCCCGGAAAACAAACAAGCGGAGTTCTCCGGCTTTCGTTACGTGTTGACTACCTTCTCTCATCTTTAAACTAGGGGTCTCCAACACACCATAGCCTCTAAGTTTGAGATCTTCAGTTAGCTCCTGGGCACTTGATTCGGAGGAAATCCCATTTACGCAGTGACTGGACGAGAGATCGGGCTCAAAAACGATCCCCCGCTTCCGACCGCTTAGTCTTCATTCGTGTTGTCCACCATTAATCTTCATCCGTGCTGTCCACCATCAATCTGCATCCGTGCTGTCCACCATTAATCTATATCCGTGCTGTCCACCATTAATCTTCAACCGTGCTGTCCACCATTAATCTTCAACCGTGCTGTCCACCATTTATCTTCATCCGTGCTCTCCAACATTAATCTTCATCCGTGCTGTCCTCCATTTATCTTCATCCGTGCTGTCCTCCATTTATCTTCATCCGTATCCTCCATTCTGCGTCCGCCGACCAGTGTCCTGGAATAACAAAAAAAAAAACACGTCGGGCGGCCGACGACTATTAGTACATATACAATGACAAACAAACAAAACTCAATAAGAAATCTAAATTAACCTAATCCCTCCCCCGCGCAACCGAATTGAACTGAACTCTACTGTCCAGTAGCCAGCCTGCAGACTGGCAATACCCCCAAGAAGAAAATAAAGAGAAAGATTGTAACTCGCCTTTTGAGTCAAATGGTCCAAACTGATCACCATGCCTTCTTGCGTCCTCTTCATCCGTGCTGTCCTCCATTTATCTTCATCCGTGCTGTTCACCATTAATCTTCATCCGTGCAGTTCACCATTAATCTTCATCTGTATCCTCCATTCTGCGACCACCGACCAGTGTCCTAGAATAACAAAATTAGTACAAACAAACAAAACTCAACAAAAATCTAAATTAACCTAATCCCTCCCCCGCGCAACCGAATTAAACTGAACTCTACTGTCCAGTAGCCAGCCTGCAGACTGGCAATACCCCCAAGAAGAAAATAAAGAGAAAGATTGTAACTCGCCTTTTGAGTCAAATGGTCCAAACTGATCACCATGCTGTCTTGCGTCCTCTTCATCCCTGCTCTCCAACATCAATCTGCATCCGTGCTGTCCTCCATTTATCTTCATCCGTGATGTCCCCCATTAATCTTCATCCGTGCTGTTCACCATTAATCTTCATCTGTATCCTCCATTCTGCGACCACCGACCAGTGTCCTAGAATAACAAAAAAAATACGGCGGGCAGCCGACGACTATTAGTACATGTACAATGACAAACAAACAAAACTCAACAAAAATCTAAATTAACCTAATCCCTCCCCCGCGCAACCGAATTAAACTGAACTCTACTGTCCAGTAGCCAGCCTGCAGACTGGCAATACCCCCAAGAAGAAAATAAAGAGAAAGATTGTAACTCGCCTTTTGAGTCAAATGGTCCAAACTGATCACCATGCTGTCTTGCGTCCTCTTCATCCGTGCTCTCAAACATCAATCTTCATCTGTGCTGTCCTCCATTTATCTTCATCCGTGCTGTCCTCCATTAATCTTCATCCGTGCTGTTCACCATTAATCTTCATCTGTATCCTCCATTCTGCGACCACCGACCAGTGTCCTAGAATAACAAAAAAAATACGTCGGGCGGCCGACGACTATTAGTACATGTACAATGACAAACAAACAAAACTCAACAAAAATCTAAATTAACCTAATCCCTCCCCCGCGCAGCCGAATTAAACTGAACTCTACTGTCCAGTAGCCAGCCTGCAGACTGGCAATACCCCCAAGAAGAAAATAAAGAGAAAGATTGTAACTCGCCTTTTGAGTCAAATGGTCCAAACTGATCACCATGCTGTCTTGCGTCCTCTTCATCCGTGCTCTCGAACATCAATCTTCATCTGTGTTGTCCTCCATTTATCTTCATCTGTGCTGTCCTCCATTTATCTTCATCCGTGCTGTTCACCATTAATCTTCATCTGTATCCTCCATTCTGCGACCACCGACCAGCGTCCTGGAATAACAAAAAAAACACGTCGGGCGGCCGACGACTGTTAGTACATGTACAATGACAAACAAACAAAACTCAACAAAAATCTAAATTAACCTAATCCCTCCCCCGCGCAACCGAGTTAAACTGAACTCTACTGTCCAGTAGCCAGCCTGCAGACTGGCAATACCCCCAAGAAGAAAATAAAGAGAAAGATTGTAACTCGCCTTTTGAGTCAAATGGTCCAAACTGATCACCATGCCTTCTTGCGTCCTCTTCATCCGTGCTGTCCTCCATTTATCTTCATCCGTGCTGTTCACCATTAATCTTCATCCGTGCTGTTCACCATTAATCTTCATCTGTATCCTCCATTCTGCGACCACCGACCAGTGTCCTGGAATAACAAAAAAAATACGTCAGGCGGCCGACGACTATTAGTACATGTACAATGACAAACAAACAAAACGCATCAAAAAATCTAAATTAACCAAGATGAAAATCAAGAGAAAAACTGTAACTCGCCTTTTGAGTCAAATAGTCCGAACAGATCGCCATTTTGTATCCACCATTTAGTATCAACCATTCTGTACCCCTCATTCTGTTTCCACTATTCAGTATCCATTATTCTGTATCGTTCCGGAAAGCCAAGTTGGCTACCTTCTCTTATCTTAAATCCATCGGATTCCTCCACACCATAGCCGCGAAGTTTGAGATCTTCTATTAGCTCCTCGGCACTGGATTCGGAGGGAATCCCATGTACCACGCATTTCGCAGCGCCGAGGGAGCATGGTACATAGATAGACACTCTTACGCCCGTGAGGGTGTCAAAGATAGGGTCCGTTCCATGTTCACATCTTGAATCTATGGGTCTCCTCCACACCATAGCCTTTAAGTGTGAGATCTTCCATTAGCTCCTTAGCTTCTCAGCGGTATATAACAATAGTTAAATCCGAATTGCAAACGAACCCCATCAATATTTGAATCAAAATGTTACAGTAAAGAAACATGAGCTAACATGTCTTCGACACACCTTTACATAGAGAAGTGATTTGTTAGACTTTAAATGAGGATATCGGTTTAAACTACGAGAGTTTAGGGATAATTTAGAAGTAACTAAAGTTTGGTATTAATGCCTACCCTGTCTGTCTTCTATATCCGTGATATTCAGCATATTGTTCATTCGGTGATTTAACATTGTTGTGGTCCTGCAGTTTAGGGATAATTTAGAAGTAACTAAAGTTTGGTATTAATGCCTACCCTGTCTGTCTTCTATATCCGTGATATTCAGCATATTGATCATTCGGTGATTTAACATTGTTGTGGTCCTGCAAAATATACAAAGTTAAATATCTTGTGTTAAAAACATCGGACAGTATATCTTAGCATGCTAACAGACAGATTTCAATAGCCAAAAACAAACTTGCTGCCTACAGGAACTAGGGAAGTTGTGATTAACAAGTATGGTTGTTTTTTTAAATGTTTTAAAATAAGGAAGACAGTGAATTATTAGAGACGTAGGCCTACATATATATATTTGAACTACTGATAAGTGAAACGGAAAGTTTTAACACAATCAGCTACCCCTATTCGTGAAATTCCCATGAATAACCACTACTATTTCGGTAGTAGCGCCCATAATATATTAATGCTTACCTCATCAATTACATAACAATTGCCTGTACAATGTGTGTACTGTACAATAATAACACCATGTAGCCTTTAATATGCTGCGTGTCCTGCTCATCCACAACCATCTTCATACGTCTCTTACAAACATATCCCCACGACCCTGTAAATGAGACGAGGATTATCAAGTATTGTACATTCTAGAGAAACAGAGAAACAGAAAATGGGGTTGAACGTCAACTCGACTCAAACTAGGTCATTTCGAGACTAACAAATGTTTTAATTTTTATTTCAATAATTTGCTTGCACGTAGGGGCCTTTAGTAGTGTTAGGAAACCGGAATGCCCAGAGAAAACCAACGAGGTTGGACGATTCGAAACCACGTTAGTTGACAGGCTTTGTGATACAGCGCGCGCACGTTATCCATTCGGCGATTCAAACTCCCTTGTACATTCGTAGGCTCGTATTTAGGTACAGTGTAGTGCAAATTAAACACGACAATCTTATGTAACGTCCACTCGACACAAACTATGTAATTGCGGGACTAACATATGGTATAATTTTATTACAATAATTCGTTTATTCGTAGGTGTTTTAGCAATGAGAAAAAACACCGAAAGGCCCAAGAGAAAGCCCAATTGGTTCGACATACCTCACTCTTGTCACGTAAAAATATTGATCGACTGTTGAAATAGGGGTTTAAAGTCCTACTGTTAATGTTATGTCGACTTGTTAATATGTACCAGCCTATCTGAATAAAATTTAAAAGAAAATTACTAACCTGTTTGATACGAGAGACTTGTCATATTGGCTAATGTGAAGAGATGCTTTCACATCGCCACTCAATTTCAACATGAAGGGCGGTTGTTGATGTTTGCCTTGTGTGTTTCAATCTGAAAACTACTCACCAGCGCCGGTTACCAAGTGGCTGTTTGGGTTGATCGTCACTAGCTGTATGGAACGACAAATTTACGAAAATTCATTTATTTGACGGGACCCCTTGGAAATGAATTTATTTTGTGTTAGTTTGACGTTCCATAATTCAGATCACGTGTAAAGAATCAGCTACCTGTGTTCGCGATACAAGCCTATACCGTGATTGGCTAATATATGTGGCGGGTATTGGGTACATTACTAAACACTGAAGAGATGTGCATGTCTGTTTTAAATGATTTATTGTATCGTTCATGCCATAAAAAATAAATTAAATCCATCACAACCTATGCTTTATTCATCAGTGAAAATTCATTCGATTCTTGATGATATTAAGTTTGTAATTTTCATCTCCGTAGTATAGGAAACATTCGTCATCTATTGACTACAGCTGCTTGTCATCTTTTGGTGCGTTCTCTAATTTTCTCAAGATTTGACAATTGTATTAGTGCTCTGGCTGGAATATCTCAACATTTATTAAAGCGACTTCAAATGGAGCCAGCGGTGATATAGTGCCCATAAGCTAAAAACATGATATTTCGTACAATCGTGAGTTCATAATCAAGAAAGTTACGATCCAATACGCATCAATATAGAAAGGAACCCAGATCCTTGAGATAAATATTGCAACCGGCACAAGCTAAAAACGCGATGTTTCGTATCAGAAGATATAATCCACGAAGTTAGAATTCGATATGCGCGAATATGAAAAGGAACCAAACATACATTCCAAGTTTCATCAAATTGTGACTTTAGAGTGTCCTTAACCTAAAAATGAGATTTTTCGTATACAATCAGAGGTCATTATCCATGAAGTTATGGCCCCAGCATACATGCCAATTTCGAAAATAACAAAACCGAGATTTTTGGGAGATAGACCTATATTTCAAGCTTCGTCAATAACGGATAAAAATTCTGACCCGATATATTTAACGATTTTTACAATCAGTGAAAGATTATTAAACTACAGGGTCAACAAACTAAATTGCGATTGTTCGTGCTATATTCCAGAAAGTGACGGTTCTATGTAAGGGATAAAGGCCGAAAACTGTACTTTCTGTCAACAGAAGAAACAACTGAGGGGTGTTAACCCCGAAGTTGTTTTTTCTGTTGACAGAAAGTACAGTTTAAGGTCTTTATCTGTCTTAAATCATAGTATCTGCATTAAATGAGCATGCACACAGCTCACTACTGAATGTTGTTTTAAGACAGTTGTTACTTTAAGAATGTACACTTTTAAACATAGTATCTGCATTAAATGAGCACGCACACAGCTCACTACTGAATGTTGTTTTAAGACAGTTGTTACTTTAAGAATGTACACTTTTAAACATTCATGCATTCATTCATTCATTGAATAGTTGATTCTTCAAGTGTCAAGTTCTAGTGATGATGAAATATTTATTACCCAAACAAAGACTTGTGAAATAGATGATTATAATTTAGAAACGGATACTGTTTTAAGTGATGCTCTGAATTTGGAGGAAAATTATGTAAAAGAAGCCAAACAGTTACCAAACTTTGATTTGAACTACTCTGATATAAGCGATGTTCAAACACCAAATTTGCCAGAAAATGCCAAGACTTCACTGAGGTTTTCCAAGCCCCTGGACGATTCTGATCTAAAGAATTTGGTTAAAAGTGGTCTTAGTATTAAAACTAGATGGGCAGTTAATTTGTTTAGTATGTGGAAGAAACACAGAAACAATAATAACTCTGAAGAAAAAGGTTTATTGAATCTTTCAAGTCAAGAATTGAATGAGGCACTTTCTTTTTTTATAGCTGAAGTGTGTAAGGAATCCGGTGATAATTATAAACCAAATACTTTGTATGAGATTATTATATCTATACAGCACTACCTCCGTCAGAATGGACGTTTAATAGCCATTATGGATGATCAAGAATATCAGGGTTTAAGAAGTGTTCTGAACAGTAAAATGAAGGAGTTGTCGAGACTTGGACTGGGTATTAATACCAAGAAGTCAGAAGTTATTACCATAGAACAAGAAGAGATTTTATGGAGTAAAGGCTTGTTAGGTGAAAGTAACCCACAGCAGTTATTAGATACTCTTGTTTTCTTGTTTGGATTACATTTTGCACTGCGAGCTGCTCAAGAACACAGGAATTTAAGGTTTGGTATGAACACTCAATTGTCTGTTTTGTATGATTTAGAAGGTAAAAAATATCTGCAGTTCATAGAAGATGTTTCAAAGACAAACCAAGGTGGTTTAGATCACAGGAAAGTCAGTCCTAAAATGACAAGAGCTTATGAAAATTCTAACCCATTAAGATGTCCAGTAAGACTATATGAAAAGTATATAGCTCTGCGTCCAAAAAATGGTACAGTAGATGCATTTTATCTGCGTCCAAAGAAGATGCCATGCTCTGATGTTTGGTACTGTGATTCTCCTGTAGGAATTCATACCATACAGTCCACTGTTAAACGTTTATGTCAGTCGGCTGGTATAATTGGAAACTTTACTAATCATTCCCTTCGCGCCACAGCTGCTACTCGTTTATATCAAGCTGGAGTGGACGAGCAATTGATCACTGAAAAGACTGGACATCGATCTAATGCTGTACGAGCATATAAAAGAACAAGTGATGCCCAGCAAGCCTCCGTGAGTTCAGTATTGCATAGTGGTTCCAAAAAACATAAATTGGAGGAATTGGTGGATACAAGCCCAACTGAATTTAAGCAAGAACGTTGCGTTAATGAGGAAACCAGTGACAAAGAACATAAGGAACTCAGAGAGTTCAAACTTTCAATGCCAGGAATAATGAATGAATGAAATGGGGTTTAACGTCCTACGCTTAAGCACCTAACTTGGGCCAATTGAAGACGGGCATACGCCAACGGTGTGCTATGAGGGAAATTTTGCCCGGGCAGCGGCGCTACGGCCTACTCTTATATCGAATTCCAACTGCCAAGGGATCTTTTACGTGCACTCCAATTTGTACACGGGACCTCGGTTTTTCGTCCCATCCGAACGACTAGGCAGCTGTCCTTGTCAGGCCCTCCTTCTGCATCACTGACAAGGGGAAATCACGCCGGAAAATCGAGATGAACTTTCTCGGCCAATGCAGGGATCGAACACTCAACCTCCAGGCTAGCGAACCAACGCCTTATCCACTTAGCCACCGTGATCCCCGCCAGGAATAAACTTGTCCATGAAATTTTGATTCATTTGACTGTAGTATTAATTTAAAAATTGCAATAAATATGTTTTTTCTAGTTATCTGAAAATCTGTTTTTTCTTAAGTTTAATAATGTACTATTTTTTCCCAAAACTGTACATTCTTAGGTCAAAGAAAGTACAGTTTTTGGAAGTTGTGAGTAGGTGTTCACAAAAACAGTACATTCTTTGAAATAATGGCCTAAAACAACAAAGGACTACTGTCTAACTATGTTTTAAGTGCCAATATCAAAAGGAACCAAGATCTTTCGGTAATATACATACATTGCTAGTTTCATCAAAATCGGATACAAATTGTGACATCAGCAGTGTCCATAACCTTGGTTTTATTATGCATTTTTTTGGGTCAAGTTCAGCATCACAGAATTAAACCACCATATTTATTTTTTTTTATGGTACAGGAGTTAAAAAACAAATAAATTTCACTTCGTTGCTAACTAATTTTATTAACTAGAAATCGTTCAGGAAGCGTCTCCGAGCTTTCGATGCCTAGGCGGTCCCTGGACCCTTGTCTGAGGACCTAGGATGGTAGCCCCCTCCCCCAATCAAGAATTGCTTCCGCCGGCCCTGTCAGACTAGTGGATATAGTTACCATTGTATTTAGTCCGGTGGCTGAAGGAGGGAATCGCCACCCGAGCTGTGAATTTATGAGACCAGTCTTTTGTGTAGATTCCGAATCTGGGTGGTGATCAGGCGTTTGAGGTGGCGTTTTCGAGATACAGGGGATCAAATGTCTACAATGGGTGTGTGTAGGGGGATGGGATGGGCTGTCATTATGTGACATAATATATAAATAAAACAAACATTTCTTGGATTGCCTATCTATAAATAAATGTTTATGATGCCCCTGGCCAACTGTTTTGATTTATGGGGAGGTGGGGATGGGGGTATCAACTAGCAAGTGTAGGTGTGTGTGTGTGGTGGGGGGCATTATGTTGACAGAAATGATGATCATGTAATATACTAATAAAACTTTTTTTTTGGACTTCCCATCTTCTAAATAAGTGTTTATGATGACCAGGGACAACTGTTTGATTTGTTGGCCATGGGGGTAGCAAATGTGGAGGGGGTAAAATTGCGGGAAATGAGTTCACGTTGATTTAAATGATGATTTTCTTAGAGCTTAGTAAAACATTCCTTTTTTAATTCCACTGTACATTTCTAAATATGTGTATAAGATTACCATTGTGGTGGGGGTAAGTGAATTTTTGGGGACAGAAACCACTTGGTTCAAAATTGACCTGGAAAGTGTTTTCTCGAGTTTCTCGATCAGTACTAATATCGTCATTCAAAAAGATCTGGAAATGTACATAAAAAAACAAGTTTAGATATTAGTTTATTCTTATAATATGAGCAGGATAGATGTCTTCTTGATGACTGATCAACAGCTCGCATATAATATCCTTTCGATATGCTTCAGATACATTCACATTTTAAAACTTCTTTCCAGCCATGTATCGGAGCAAAAGACTACCCAGGCAAGATGGTAATAAAGAAAGAAAGTTTTGTAATTTTTCATCACAATTAAAATTTCTCTTTTTTCTAGTGTCTTCTACTGATGCAAGTCGGTTTTCACCGTGCAATTTTTTCTTAACCAGCAATTACGTCATCCCAGCCCTTTACACAGTGTTAAAAAGTTGGGATTTTCTTGACAAAAAAAGACAGATAGTCATTATCGCCGGCCAAGTTATTCTCGAAACTTTCATTACTAATATTGATTTGATCAAAAAATATCAAGATTAGTATTGAATATTTGAAAGTGTCGAGAATATCCTCAATCAACCACGAGGACACCAATATATCTTACATGCTCTTCTTCGCATTTCAAATTAATAGAGGTGCTAAAACATATTGTATAATTTAATATTTTGAACGAAAACGATGACGAGATACCACTTTAAGCTCCATTAGAACGAAATGATTTTTGTCCACAAAATAATTTTTGTCCACAAAATACATGTTGTCCATTTTGAATCAAGCGGTCTCTGTCGCCAAAAATAAATTTACCCCACCCCCACACAATGGTAATCTTATACACATTTTTTAGAGATGTGCAGCTGAATTAAAAAGTAATGTTTTTACTAAGAAAAGCATCATTTACCCCCCCCCCCTTCCACACATGCACAACTGCTTCCCCCAACCCACAAATCAAACAGTTGTCCAGGGGCATCATAAACAGTTATTTAGAGATGTGCAGTCCTAAAAAAAATCAGGTTTTTATTAATATCCCCCCCCCCCCTTCCACACACGCACATCTACACCTACTACCCGGTCCCAATTCCCACCAAAATCAAAAGAGTTGTCCAGGGACATCCTAGAAATGTTTGTTTTATTAATATAATTATTATGTGAACATACGGACAGCCCCCACCCCCTACACACACCCATTGTAGACATTTGACCCCCTATATCTCGAAACGCGCCCTCAAACGCCTGATCACCACCAAGATTCACAACTCGGGTGGCGACCCCCCCCCCTCAGCCACCGGACTACGTGGCTGTAATATATATACTTGCCGTAAAGTGCATATCAACCATTAGTTATACATACCATACCCTCAAAAAATTCGCCCATCTTATTAATATTATACTAGCATGTATATTCACTGTGTGTGTTATTCTGTTAATACATCGTAACTGAAGAATATTGAGATGTTATACAATAGATCGTATATAGGGCCTAATCAGTACAGTTCGATGATTATACCTAACAACATTATCACCAATATTCTTTTCAGAAGCCCGTGTCTCATAGTGTATGATCGTAAAGTCTATATGCACCTTCGTGTCTATATTTTGATAAGTTATCGACACAATGTATATTTGTACCCCGCCTTTCGAAGAAAGCAGGGCACTATTAAAATGGGTTTGTCCTCTTTCTGTCCGTCCGTCCGTCACACTTTTTGGGACACAAAACTTTCTAGTCAGGTCAATAGGCCTATATGGAAAATATTTCCTCAACCACCTAAAACTTGCAATACACGGTTTCTCAACTGATTCTGGTAAGGTTAAGTTTACTTTATAATTTATAACATACTAAAAGTTTACCAGAGAGAGGGAGAGAGAGAGAGAGAGAGAAATGGGGTTTAACGTCCACTCAACACAACTAGGTCGTTTCGGGACAACATATGGTTTTATTTTTTGCTTTTCAATAATTCGCTTGCGGGTAGGGGTCTTTGTGGGAGGAAACCGGAAGAAACCCACGAGGTTGAGAAGGCGCCCCTATCTCCATGCCACATACGCTCACACCAGGCCTCGAAACCACAGCTGCAAGCCAGAGGTGGCCGGCCAGCTAGATGTCGAAGCGCGGCACTCTAGACCACTACCCCCCCCCCCCCCAAAAAGTTTTGACATCTTGGGTGATGTTAGAATTGTCACAGATTTGATGATCGTGCTTCTTCGTACTCCAGAACAGACAATGAGATCATCTACTTCCTTTCAAACAGGCAGTCAAAAGAACGTAAAGTATATAACATCAATATGTTGAAAGAAACACTAGGAGACAATGTGTGCAACGAGTTGCTCTCTGTACATGTCTACTCAGGCTGTGATTTGGCTTCAAGGATTTTATGCATCGGAAAAAAAAGGTTTGCCTACCGGAAATTAGGGAAATCTGATCCTGTCATAAAATCCTGTGCTAGTGCATTCGCCCTTCAGAACAAATATCAAAAGGACATCACTGTGCCACAGGGGCGGATTGACCAATCGGGCGATCGGGGGATCGCCCGAAGGGCCGGTCCACCCAATCGCTCGATGGGCCGGTCGGACAAAAAATGAAAAAAATAATTTTGTCCATTTAGGGGTATTGGACCGGCCATCGAGCGATGATAATTATGTTATATGTGGCCGGTGACTTTAACGGGCCGTCACACCATCACTGGAGTCCGGAATGGGCATGTATAATAGAGTATATGGGCTTGGTGTGGGCCGCAAATTTACTAGTTATGAAGTCACCTGCACCCTGTTTTTAGGGATACGCCAGAAACGCCTACCCATGGCTCGTAACTCCAAAAATAATTTTAATGCCTCAGCAAAATTTGATGATAGCTGGTCTGCTGATGAGTGCGAGACGATTTCCTTGGGCTGGTGTTAAACATTCCTTGAGATGAAATTATACGATTGGGATGTCGGGAATGGTCTCAAATGGCGTGAAATGGCCTCCCATTTTCAAAATTAAAAAATGAATTGTGTCCCGTATGGTTCTCTCAAAAAATGTAAAGTCTGGCATATTCTTGCCGAATACAGCACCGACTTTATTCTACGAGGACGGTAATACGCGATGAATCGCCTACTGGGCCTTACCATTCTAGTTCAATGAATGAAATGAAATGGGGTTTAACGTCCTACGCTTAAGCACCGTACCTGGGCTAATTGAAGACGGGCATACGCCACAGTGTGCAATGAGGGAAATTTTGCCCGGGCAGCGGCGCTACGGCCTACTCTTATATCGAATTCCAACTGCCAAGGGATCTTTTACGTGCACTCCAATTTGTACACGGGACCTCGGTTTTTCGTCCCATCCGAACGACTAGGCAGCTGTCCTTGTCAGGCCCTCCTTCTGCATCACTGACAAGGGGAAATCACGCCGGAAAATCGAGATGAACTTTCTCGGCCAATGCAGGGATCGAACACTCAACCTCCAGGCTAGCGAACCAGCGCCTTATCCACTTAGCCACCGTGATCCCTATCTAGTTCAATATCTTACTCTTAAGTCGGAAACATGAATGATAGTTACTATATGTTTTCACTTGATGTGGGTACAAAAATCCGTGTTGTGATGTCGTGGTAGCTATATTTTGCGTCCAAGATCAATTATGTTTCATATTTTTATTTCCGCCCGCCGCTCCTAACAAAAATGTCGAGGGTAACGCAATTCTCATAATTAAATTTGTATGGCCTTTTACCCGAATATTCATGATCTGAATTAATGTTATGTTCATTAATCAATATGTAGTGTGTCAAATGTTCCAGTTCGGAGTCAAGGTAAAAAAATTTATCTGGAACAACAAATCCAAAATTCAAAAAGCAGCTTTCATGAATTTTCCTTCCGTCACTCTGTACCGATGTGTATGGTGGCCTTCCGTCACAGGAGGAATCAACTTGCGCTCCAGGCAACGAATATGGGACATTTTTCAAAAAAAATATTCCCACTTTTTTAATATTCCTAACTGGTTAATCAAATGGTCAACATTTTCTCAACTAGTCCCATTTTTTAACCAGTTAAATTGTTTGACTTGACTTGGCGATACAATGAAAATACGTTGATTAATAATATGACGACATGATAATTTCACTGATTGATGGTTGTAAATTCATGCAGGTAGGGGTTTTGGACTAAATAAATCGATTTATGAGATATATTATTTGACAGAGATTATAATCAGATATGCCACCAATACGCATTGGGGTTCATTTTTCAAAATTTTCCGGGTTCCGCGGTCATTTAAAGGGGCTGCTCCGACATGGGAGCCCGGGCCGGTTCCCGGCCCCAATCCGCCCCTGCTGTGCCATATCATTTTCACAATTGAAGTGGCAACTGCTGAAGCATCTGTCATTCCTCAGCGGCTTCCCCCAACATCACCTGCAATGAGATTTCATTTAGACGGGGCTGGCAAATAAAAGTGACCTAACTGAATAGCAGGCCCGAGGCTAGTAGGGCTGTCTGCGCCGGAAAAAAAATCGCTTGGTAGCATGCTTGCATTTTCGCCGGGAGAGAGTTTTAGTACGACATATCCTCTCAAATTCGGCCGAGAGATAGTTAATGTCGGCTGGAAACTCTTAATTTTCCGACACATTCGCCACCTGCATGTCATAGAGGCCTATATTCACTCTCACAGCTTCTAATTTTCGTGCTCTCCCCTCCTCCTGCATACGACAGTCGGCGATGACCTTCGTTCATTGTTTTTTTGTTGTCGGAAATTTATCTTCCTCGCCCCCCTATGTCGGCTTAAAATTTTGGTTTCTGGCTTCGGGCCTGCTGAATAGGGATGGAAACAGGGAAATGGTCAGTTGATTTAAATTATGTGCCAAAACAATGCTCTGCCTGGCGAACTCATGGACATTATCCATTGCAACTGTTCGGCGGGAGAGGGGGCCCCAAGTGCAGGTTCTCCCGATGCAGCTGCAGACGCTATGGACACCACTACACTGCTGTATGTGGCCCTTGGCAAACTGCAAATTGCGACAATTCAAACAACACTCAATAGATCGGTACTGTGATGGATGATGACTTAAAACTGAACGCTCTGAAACTTATTCCATGGACAGGGGTGTTTGTGCATAAGGTGATAGTGGACAGCTGAACGTCATGAATTCAATTTCGTAATGATGGAACAACTTAGGGACATCCAAAGTTGTCTTAATATGTTCCTTGTCATCCCCAAAACCCGGGGATAGGCATCAAGATCATAAAATTTAGATAATTAGTTAGGGACTTGTGGTCATTTGGACGTGTTGGCGGCCATTTTTGACATAGAAGGCCAACATCATTTTTAATGATCTTAACAAGTTCATGTCCCCTAAAACATAGGAATAGACCCCCAAAAAATCAAATTTGAGTTGAAATATACATAATTATGATCATTTAGACGTTTCGTTGGCCACCTTTGACGCCATCTTGAAAAAACCCCCACTTTTCCGGGGGTCCTTCTTTGGTAAACTTTAAGTATGTTATAAAGCACTTTGTTGCAATTTTTGGGGGGTTAAACTAATTGAACTAGAATGTTCAACCTTGGTGTAGGTGTTTATTAGGTCAATGCCTAAGCAGAGATAAGCATTTTGATTGGTCGAGACTTTGGAACACAATAATAATTCTCATTCTAATTGAGTTATAATTATTACACGTTGTGTAGGTGTCTATTAGGTGAATGCCTTGATGGAGTTCAAAGATGAGAATTTTCTGCTTTTCTGCTGAGGGTAAGTAGAGCGATAAGCAATTTGATTGGCCTAGACTTGGAACACAATAACTCTCCTCCTTTTTGGGATAGAATGTTCAACCGTGGTGTAGGCATTATTAGGTGAATGCCTTGATTAAGTTCGATGATGAACAAGCAGCGTTTGGCAATCTTAGCAATCTGATTGGTTGATGTTTTGGGGCAAGATAACTTTGGTTGTAATGAAGTGAGAGCGATGAAACTTCAAATATAGATTTATTATATCATTACCTTAATTAAGTTCGATGGTGAGAATTTTCTGCTAAGGCAAATGAGCGATAAGCAATTTCATTGGTCAACAACTCTGCTTTTAATTGAGGTAGAATGTTTAAACTTGATGTTCATTAGGTGAATGTCTTGGACTGAGTTCAATAATTAACATTTCGAGCTAAAGCTAAGGAGAACTAATCAATTTCATTTGTTGATGCTTTGGGACAAGATAATTTTGATTCTATCTGATAGAGTGTTGAAATACTTTTGAAAAAAATAAATGTGCAATTAATTAATGTGTCATCTATTTATTTGGGGATTTCGGCAGGGGGCATCAGCCTCACTGTTGGCTTGTTTGATCATTGTGACAGGACCTTGTTTTTTTTTTGTTCCAACCTTACGAGTCACTGGACACTGTTTTTGCCAGGCCCTCCCTCCTGCACCACTGACAAGGGTCTGCTTAAAGATCCCAAGGAACTTTCTTGGACTCATGACTCAGTCCTAGTATTTATTGGACACAAACGCCCTTGCACTGAAGTGAAAGGGTCTAATTTTGTGGACTTATGAATAATAAAAACATTTCTTTAAAAATATATTTATTATATAAAAAAACATTTTTTAAAAATTTATTAATATCAACTATTAAACTTTCTCTGTGACAATACCATCATACAGTTTCTAAGTATTTTGTCAAACTCTTTATTGCATCAATAATTCTTTCAAAGTCTTTGTCACTTTGATCAAATGTTATAAAATGTTGAAATTGTTGAATACTTTCAGTAATAAGTTCTTTATGAGAATTATGATTTAATCGTGATAATTTCTCACACACTAAGGCAAGGTTTTTGTGCCAGTGAACAGGAAACACATCGCTTGCATCCATTGCTCTATGATAGATCTGTGAAGGAAAAAAAAAAAATGTTATTTGTACAAAATTTTAACTTTCATAGCATACATAGTTTCCAAACCAGGCAATTGCAAATTCTGTCTGTGGTGTCAGTGGAATTATTTTTAGTAAGCTCCTGTATGGGTAGCCAAACAATTACAACAGTTTCTTTTTTCAAACAGTTCTGTGTAAGGGCTGGCCATTATTATCCCACCATTCTAAATCGTAAATAAATAAGGTTTCCTTATGTGTAAGCAACTAAAGACATCTCCACAGCAGATAAATTATTGAAAATAAATAGACTTCTTGGTATCATGGACGAAAACACTCAGAAATCAGTTTGTTTCATGAACATGGCAAACACTTATGTATAAATTTCAAGTCAAGCAGACGATGACTTGATCCTATAGCAGTGGTTCTCAATCTTTTTTGTCAACGACACACCTTAGAACACATGAAAACATAGCGACACACCTGGCTAAATATATATGAAAAATATTCAAATTAGCACAAAAATAAAAACATGGCAAATTATAGACAGCATACAACCATAGACACAGACTAGCCATAGACACATAGAACGGCTCAAACAAAATAAAGAAAAACACAGCTATGAACTTACCAATAGACACCAGTGAATACTCAATTGGGATCCCATGTTTTTTTTCTGCATTTTCTTAGTGTGGCATTGAAATTTCTTTGCACACTTAGGAAGATCTTGGGGTACACTGGTTGAGAATCACTGGCCTATAGCGTCCACAAAATGACAATATGCAAACCTAAATAGCCTTAACCCAAAACACCTCCCAAATTTTGTCAAAATAGCCATATTTTGTCCGGTTTAAGTTTTGACTAAAGTGCATTATGGCCATTTTGACCACATTCTGTATATCCAGTTTTAAAGACGATGCAGAGCAGAATATTGCAAATTTCTAATTGGCCATATATGTGTAAATACTTAACAGAATTTAACAATTTTTAGACTGCTTTAAGAGATTCGACTTTTACAAAATTGTTGTTAGCCAGGGAATCAAAATTTGACATGACTTTTCTTAATTGACCAGGATTACAGTACTTACATCATAAGAATACTGGAGTAATAACAATTTAATGTTGGCATCATCATATTCTTCGGCTTTCTCCAAAAATAATAAACCCACAGAACTCCTAAAATATATACAAATATAATTAATTACAGGAGTACAGTGCAATAATATAATTCAATTTAACACTTTGACTGCCGACTACGAGTATACTCGTAGTCTTGGTTACCACGCCTGTGCCGCTAGGAGTATACTCGTAGTAAACATTACTGACTTGGTATAGTAATATAAATCCTCGACAATGGTGATGAACCATATTACATGATGTGGCACTAAAAAAGAACATCCGGTAAAAATGGCCACTAGCCAAAAGTCATATGCTGACATATGATTTAATACCGGAAATGGTCGGCATATGTCGCACGCACTTCAAACTAAAGTCGGCAGCGAACGTGTTAAACCACTTACCATCCTGTTACATGTATGCATCAGTTTTGAAAACTTGAATCCAGTGTATGTGTATAATTTGATTACTTGTCAGTGCAGATGAAATTAACTTACTTAGCATCCCACATTTCTTGAGTTGCTACATGTTCCCATGATGTCTTGTCAAATCTGTGAGCAATACAAAAAATAAAACAAATTGTTAGCTATGTCAACTCTAACTTTCACATCCACAAGTACTGCAATTTATTTTAAACAACGCAGGATAGACAGAAAAATAAAAATATATATATAATTTTTTTGTTGGAAAGTAAAATATAACTGGGATAGATATTTTCTTATACTTGATTAAAAACTTTGTGCCAGCATTTTAAATAGTTTTTTTTACAATAATCAATATTAATTTGCTCTCAAATGTGGACACAAACACAGCATGAAATGAAATGGGTTTACATTCTACTTTTTGCCTTATCCAGGCAAAAGAGGATGGACAAGTACAACATACAAAATTCTCAGTTCCCAGACCTTATATTTGCTCATAGAGAATGATTAACAGACTACCAACAAAAAAGAAGTGTTATCAGTTATGGAGAAGATATACTCTGAAAAATTAACCATGAAAATAAAGTGGAATAATATTGAAGACCAGTTTAGTAAATCCAATCATTGCCATTATAGTACAGGTGAGATAAATAAAATACTCAATGTTTCAAAATTATACATACCTGTTATATGGATATGGCCAATCCATTATAAATCTATTTGTTTCTGTTACATACTCTTCTATATCCATAGAACTACCCTTTCTAATAAACTTTGAACACACACCATAGGGCCATAATTCATAGGCTTCTTTCCACGAGGAATCATGATTTTGTACACCAATACAGGCAAATATAGGTCTTCAGAAAATAAACACATACGTATATTTCTTGCAATTAAAGTACAATTCTACTAATTGCTTAAATATATAGGAAACTCAAAGATCTGAAGAGCATTTGAATAGATTGGGAAATAATGGTGCATTAGGTTTTGTTTGTTGAGAGGAATACATGGATGAATATACCAGTAAAGATGATATACCATGTGACTGCTAATTGAACTCATATATACAAAGTTTCTTCAAGTTTACAATGTTACATTACAACCACAGGCCCCATGTGTGCATAATATTTGGATGATCCTCTATGGATCATTGTCATTAGGATTTCTCATTCTTCCCTCAAGAATAAGCAAACAAGAAAGAAAACTTAACTTTTTAAGAATACAATGGAATGAAAGATGTTTCAGCTCTAAATCCAGACAGAACAAGACAAGTAAAATATGGTTGTATAGCTGTACCTGTTATAATTAGAATCTAATAATGTTTTAAAGTTAAATGTTTGTCTGCCGTCTGCTAGTATACCAGAAGTTGTATATAAAAGATCACCAGGAAAGATGATATCAGGATAATGATGTTTGAGCATAGGTAATGACCATTCATATGTTAACACCTACAAATATAGAATAACAAAAAAGAAATGTCTCCTATCCTGTTATCGTTACAGAAATCAGCATAACAATTTTCCTACAGAGTTGTACAACTTATTGTCACTAAAACTGAAAATTACTCACTTCTTGATCAAATGTTGTCACATCAGGACGAATATTTTCCATAAATTGAGCATATCTGTAAATACACATACATGTAATACATTTTTGGCTGTGTGGGCCACTCTATGTATTAAATTCTCCACCACAGCATTGCATAGTATCTTATAAGTCTATTCAATAACTTGACTAGACATTAATCTCCATTCTACTTCTATATTTACAGATTATACATTATACTCAATCTATCACAATTAAAGTAGAGAATTATTATTCTTAAAATACAGATGTGATGTCATCCTTTGATTCCAAATAATGGTACGGGCAATGTGCCAAGCATACATTATTTCTAATAGTTGAAATTTTGGACCCATGTGACGTATTTCATTGCAAAGCATGTGCGAGTGTCTATTTTATTTTGTTTAATGGTCTTGAGCTTAAGACATTGCGAAATATATTGAAACCAGCGGCTGCCAGGCAGGATACGCCCACATTTTCGAGAGATGGATAGAGAACAAGCAAAACCGAAAGTTATTTTTCCTACAATCAAAGGCTATAATTCATTAAATTACAATTTGATATGCGCAAATATCGAAAAGAATCAAGATCTTTAGGTTTTAAACATGCATTTCAAGTTTCATCAAAATCGAATTAAAATTGTGACCTATACTGGGTCCACAACCTTGACATACCATATTTTAACACTATTAGCGTACAAACGGTGGCCATTTTGTCTGGTAATTATGGTCCGATTTCTCTGAAATTCAAACTCAACCTTCCATATGGTGTAACGGTGATAGAGTCAAACGTTTTTTTAAATCAGATAATAATCGTTACCTCCAGAGGGACCATAGGTGATTTTTCGGACAATCAGGGGCCATAATTCAGGAAGTTATGATCTGATATGTGCAAATAAGGAAAGGAACCAAGATCTTTGGGTTATAACCATGCATTTCAAGTTTCATCAAAATTGAATCAAAATTGTGACCTATACTGGGTCCACAACCTTGATATACCATTTTATAACAGTAATCGTGTACACGCGGCGGCCATTTTGTATGGCAAGTTTGTTCCGAATTTTTCCAAATTCGAAGTCAACCTTCTTTAGGGTGTAATGGTGATATAATCGAACTGTTTTTTAAATCGGATAATAATTGTGACCTCCACAGGTACCACGAGCTAAAATAGGTGATTTTTCAGACAATCAGGGGCCATAATTCAGGAAATTACGTTCTGATAGGCGTAAATATCGAAAGGAACCAAGATCTTTGGAATATAAACATGCATGTCAAGTTTCATCAAAATCAGTTCAAAATTGTGGTCTCTATAGGGTCCACAAGCTAAAAACGGGATTTTTCGTACAATCAGGGGCCATAATCCATGAAGTTTTGATTCGATACGTGCCAATATCGAAAGCAGCCGAGATCTTTTGGGGATAAACCTATATTTCAAGTTTCGTCAAAATCGGACAAGAATTGTGACCTGTAGAGAGTCCACAAACAATTGTGGACGGACGGACGGACAGACAGACAGGGGCGACGACATAATACGTCCACATGAAAATGTGGGCGTATAAAAACACAAGGGATGTTAGTTGTTTTAATATATTACTTAATGTCTTGCTCTCGGCCATCAAACCACACATATATGCTAGCACTGTGGTAATATTTTGATATTGTTACTCATGTCAGCAAGAAGTACAGTAAATATTACCTTATGGAATTTGAAGGTAAATCCCCTTTAGTTAAAACTATTGCATTATTGGGCAAACTGTTTAATATATGTGTAGCAAAATCAATAATCACTGTGTTCTTACTATGATCACAATGTTGATAATTCACATGCTAAGAAACAGAAAAAAAAAGGTTTAAATTAAACATATAAATAACAAGTTCCAAATTTATTATCCAAAAGTTTTGAGATTCATTCAGATTCTCCTAATCTCACCAAGTTTTAAGATATTTCATCAAGAACTTTGTCTCAGTCTATGTTATATAAAGATACATTATGCTCGATATAGATATAATAGTTTGAACAAAGATAATGTAAAATTAATAATTTGAAAATTTCATTCAAATTACTCTATTGTTAGTGAAAATATTAGCCTTTGAAGGTTTGACAGGACGTGTGCAATAATTTCAACCACTGTACTGGTTGTTCGAAGCTTAGTCAAAATATGGCTGAACTGTTCTAATCTATTTAATCAGAAAAATCTGAAGCCATTGAGAGTTGATTATGGTCTGGATAAGTTAACTTATGTCTAATTAATAATTTAGAAAACATTTCAGGCCTAAAGAAAGACCTACAATAGGCAGATTTAACTGTACGTTTAAGTTTATAATATTTAATGAAACTGGGGAGGGGGGTTGCATGGTCGAACGGTTTAAAGTGTGCATGTTAAATCACAAGGTCAGTCATTAAATCAAGTGATTAGGTTTTATTCTACGCTTGTACATGGGTTTTCCCTGGGCCTTCCAATGTCCTCCCACTGCTAAAGACAAATCTGCAAAACACATTAAAAATTATGACTTGCAAATTCAATATGTTTTTGACTTTATGTCACCATAAGCAATCTCACTGCAAATGATAACCCAGCGGTGTACATTGGCTGGAATCAGACAACATAGTTTACCATAAAGAGAATTAAATAATATGTTTATGATACAGTTTCCTTGGATGTCAGTATATATAACAGATACCATACTATGAATACTTACTAAAAGAGAATATGTTATTAAACCCGCTATGAAGGTATCAACTTTAAGTAACTGAATATAACCATTACATATACCATGCTGCTTAACCACACTATCATGTATGAAAAAGTGAAATAAAGTCCATATTCAAGAGTTTTATCACTGCTTAATTTGTCAATTTTTATTTTCTGACAGTGTAACTGTTTTAATTCAAGGATCAACAGCGGCTTGGTGAGTACCGTGCTGTCATGGATACATGATTCCAGGTTCAACACCCTTGTTACTGTGGTAAAGGAGAGAGAGAGAAATGGGGTTTTACTCCCACTCGACACAAACTGGGTCATTTCGGGACTAACATATGGTTTAATTTAATTTCAATAATTCACTTGCGTGGTGGACCCAGAGAAAACCCACGAGGTTGTCATGTACAATCGGGGATTTGAAACCACGCCAGTTGCCTCAATGACAGGCTTTATGACACAGCCTGCATGTGCTAAACATTCGGCCATCCAACCCCCCTACTGTGGTAAAGGAAGGGGCATCAACCTCTAAGTTGAGACCATGTTGGCATGTATCTGTGTTGGGATTAGTTCTTTCAGTTTCAGGTACTTGAATGACTGTCCTATAGCCAGTTATTTCCATTTTTGGTTTTTAGAATGGGTAGGTTTACAAAATGGTCTGGTACGGAGACAATAATAACACTATAGTTACAGTTCTTATGTCTATGGTTCATTCAATTATTGTACTTGTTGGTAGCGAAAGTTTGTTTCAACCTAATTGATCTATCCTTTTCTGGCTTATAACTTTTCAGTCAGCCCTTGTATTTAATGAATGGCATAAACCTAGTCTTCACTTTCGCAGTTTGCCGAAAAGTAGGTCCTTAAACTCTTTTCATTACAAGCATCTTGAATTTCTTGATCACATTGAAATTGAAAGAATGGTGACCTATTGTCTGCCTATAAATAGCTGATATATTGTTATCAATACATATGTTAAAACATTTTATAATTTTACCTGACAAGGTCATCAAATAAAACAGCTACTAATATTGCCAATATTAAATCTACTTGTATCCAAAATCTTTTTACCTATAAAATATTGTATATATATATATAAGAAACTACATATTATGATGACTTTGAATGCAAAATGCAGTACAATGTATACATTTTAGTTATTTTCAGTAAAGGTGTTTAATGTGTCCCATAATGCACACAGACGATTCTGATTTTAACATGCTATGGATGGAAACTAATCAATACATCTGTATTCTGACCAAATAAGCTATCTTACTGCACAATAATCTGAGTTTGGCAAGAATGGTGCATTCCACTGGTTGGGGCGCAGGGGGTTTTGGGGGAGGGGGGCATCAACATCAATAGCTGCTGTCCTAAGAGAAATGAAATGAAATGGGGTTTAACATACTACTGTTATGCACCTAACCTGGGCCAAAGGAAGACGGGCTGTCCTTAGAGTATAAAGAATAAGAATACCAAGATAAACTATTCAGAATTGTGGCTTTCGGACACTAAAGGCAAAAATTGGGTGTGGCCTCGGCCCTGGGAGTTGGGGCATTCACCAAAATTATTAGTTGACACCCTTAGGCTATAAGGAATACATATGCCAAGTACCAAGCTGATCCATTCAGAATTGCTGTCTGTAAACAACAAACACAAAAATTGGGCGTGGCTTTGCCCCATGGGGTTGGGACATGCAGTTGTCATCCTTAGGCTATAAGGGATACACATCCCAAGTTCAAAGATGACCCATTAAGATCCGTGGCCTGTAGGCAAAACACAGAGAAAAAAATTGGTATGGCTCTGCCCCTGTTTTTCACCTTGAAATTTCTCATTAAACTCCCCTTAAAACAAAGAATTCTTGATATAAATGTCACTTACCACCCCAAATAAAAGTAGATTACTTATATCTAAATTAGCTAACCATGTAAAAAGCAAGAGGTAAGAAATCATCATTATATATAAAACACATAAACAATATTTTCCCTGACATAATCTGAAATGAAACAAAAAAACATAAATTAAAATCTATTTATATATCAATATTAATAATGTGAATGTTTATGGTTTACATCAACATTGTATTGTCCATGTGTTTGAAACAGGACATCTGTTTAAACAAGCCAACAGTGAGGCTGATGTCCCCCGCCGAAATCCCAAAATAATAAGATGACACATATTAATTAATCGAGCATTTACTTCTTTTCAAAAGTATCAAGCAATCAAACTGATCATCAACTATACACTAAGTTAAATCACTCTCAATCAGATAGAATCAAAGTTATCTTGTCCCAATTGCTCAGCTTTAGCTTGAAATGTTAATCATTGAACTCAGTCACCTAATGAAGTTAAAACATTTTACCTCAATTAAAAGTAGAGTTGTTGCGTTCAAAAGTCTTGACCAATCTGAATGCTTATCGCTACTTAGCCTAAGCAGAAAATTCTCATCATCGAATTTAGTCACGGAATGATATGATGAACTTATTGTGTCCCAAAGCATCAATCAATCAGATAGCTTATATCTGCTTACTGTAAGCAGACAAAGTTTATCACCGAACTCCATCAAGGCATTCACCTAATGAATGCCTTCACCAAGTTTGAACATTCTATCTCAATTAGAAGGAGAATTATTATGTTCCAAAGTCTTATCCCTCTGCTTACCCTGAGCACAAATAATACTCATTATCGAATTTAGTCAAGGTATTAATGTAATAAAACTATACACCAAAGTTCATCACTCTCACTAAAGTTATCGTTTCCCAAAGCATCAACTAATTAAATTACTTATCTCTTCTTACCCTGAGCAGAAAATGCTTATCTTCGAACTCCATCAAGGCATTGACATAATAATCACCTAAACCAAGTTTGAACATTCTAGTTCAATTAGAAATTTTTTTATTGTGTCCCAAAGTGTCAGCCAATCAAATTGCTTATCACTCTGCTTACCCTGAGCAGAAAATGCTCATTATCAACTTAGTCAAGGTATTGATGTAAAGAAACTATACACCAAGTTTCATCACTCTCGATTAATTGGAACTCAAGTTATTGTGTCCCAAAGCATCAACCAATCAAATTGCTTTTCTCTGCTTACCCTATGCAGAAAATGCTCATCTTCGAACTTCATCAAGACATTGACCTAATAAACACCTACACAACGTTTGAACTAGAAGGAGAGTTATTGTGTCCCAAAAAGTGTGACAGCCAGACGGGCGAACCCATTGTAATAGTTCCCTGCTTTCTTTGAAAGGCTTGGGACAAAAAGGAAATATCATGTTATTATCAGATGTCTTTTTGATCTAGCCTATGTTATTATATGTATAAAATATTAAAATCACATGGTAACTCACCTTCTTATAGCAGAAATAATACACAGATAACTAGCACCTAGTCCAATAACACCCCATTCATTTAATATATGCTCATTATAGGCTCTGAAATTAATACAACATTCTATTACTAAAACAAATAACAAATCTCACATCATATAATAAGAAACATTCATGTTTTCTCCATTTTGATCAAAAGACAAACACTGTATACATTTCTAATATACATGGCATGTATACAAAATGAGTAGCAATATGCACGGATCTGTTTCAAAAATATTTACAACCAGCGGCTGCCAGGCAGGATACGCCCACATACAAGAGTTGGATACAGAACAAGCAAAAAAGAATCTGATTTTTCCTATAATCAAGGGCCATAATTTTTGAAGTTACATAGCAATATGCGCAAATATCGAATAGAACAAAGATCCTTAGGTTATAAACATGTATTTCCAGTTACATCAAAATCACATTAAAATTGTGACCTATACAGGGTCCACAACCTTGATATACAATACTTTTACACTTTACAAGTGACGGCCATTTTGTTTGGGGATTTTGGTCCAATGTTCACGAAATTCGAAATCCACCTTTATTTCAGTGTAACGGTGACAAAATCAAACCTTTTTTTAAATTGGGTAATAATTGTGACCTTCAGAAGGAGCACAGGCTAATAGAGGCGCTTTTTCGTACAATCAGGGGCCATATTCAGGAAGTTACGATCCGATATGCGCAAAATTGAATTTTGTGGGTATGTACATGTAACTTCACATCTATAGTCCATGTAAAATGGGCCCCGGATCAAGTGAACTTATTCTATATTTTGAAGTTACTAACAGTTTAGGTAATAAAATATTTGTAATACTACCTTAATCCTTTCAACAGACCTAGACCCTGGTGATCTTTTAACTGCAAGATAAGACAGAAAATTATCAAAAATCTAATCTCATCCAGATATCACAGATTTCAAATTCACCTTTTGCAAAGATTTAGAGATATTTGTATACAGTAACTTGAAATGTAAGCAGTGATATTTTTGATAATTAAAGTAAAATCATCATGATTTTGTCTGAGGATTATTATTTAACACAATAACTTGTGCAGTGCATTTTATTACATATTAATCAAGCAAATAAAGCTATATTATAAAAGTTTACCAATTCAAATGTTCCATACTCTCTTCTTAAAATATGGCGTAAAAATCCTGAAAGTGTTCTCTGATCTCCCCAGGTCCATCTGGCCATATTAAAATGGGCTGATAGTGGTAGATAAACATATGGTATTAATCCACAACAAAAACACAAACATAATGTTAATAAAAAGATCACCCATTTATGTATTATCTGAAATACAGACATCAATAAACAAGAATTTACTTAAAAAGGACCAAAAATTTCTCATTTAAGTTCTTACCATAAATAATGAATATAAAATACACAGGTCACATTTCTATAATCACTGTTTATTACTGAGCTTGGTAATAAAGTAATTGTATTTTATAGAGTAGTGCCCTGCGTATTTTCAGTTAATGCCATTGAACAATTTATCAGACAAAAGTATAATATAGTTTCTTATATACAACTGTTTTTCTAGCTCATGACGTCAACTGGCAGACTATCGTCAGTCAAGACGACCACCATCAAGATCCATCGCATTATACGTCTTTCTTGTACATATTTTCTACATTTTGAGTTAATTATGCATGCTGCATGATTACATTTACAGGCCCTGGTCTGTGTAGCACAGTGGACGCTTACGGCTGGCATCCTAGATCCATTTACTTGATTTGATATTGTCTATGTTGTTAGTTTTGTCAACAGGTTTATCTTGTCGGTTTTGCTTTGTGGATAGACAGACCATTTGCTGGGCAAGGACAATGACCATGTATATTGGATTGTGTGAGAGAGAAATAGGGTTTAACGTCCACTCGACACAAACCATGTAATTTAGGGACTAACATATGGTTTAATTTTATTTCTGTATTTCGCTTGTGCGTAGGGGTCTTTATCATCGACTCAATGACAGGCTTTATGATACTGCGCACGTACGCTAACCATTCAGACATCAACTCACACACCCCCCCCCTGGATTGTGAGAGAGGCTAGATCTTTGTTGAACTATCATATGGTAATTATGGTATGTATATTGTTCATTATTAGATGATATTTACCTTCTCTTTATATAATGTATAAATAACCCAAACAGCAATACATGATACATAGATAACTATAGTATGTTGATTACATAATGATAATCCACTTATAAAGGCTCCAATAAAAGAAATCTGAAAAATAATTTAAATCTGTAAATCTAAAGATACATTCCCACGTACAAACTTTGTGAGTTGATGATATGTTTGGACTGAAAACATATTCAAAGTAACCAATCTATCGAAAATTTGCTTCAATTCCCTTTCAAAACTTTCTTTTCGCTGGGGATACCTATAGTTACATTTAAGAGAGCTGTTGTTAAGACGCAATTTCTGCCATTTTTCAGAATGTATCTGTCATTACTTTCTGTACATTTACCATACATATTGAGGCCTGAGTAAATTCTTAATTATTTTTGTCAACTTTTCCGCCGTTTAATTGCAGAGTCTTTTGTACATTGAAACTATTCAATGTTCTCAAAGCCACCTAACCATTTGTGCAAGAAATAACAATCGCTCCCTCACTTAAGCTAGCACACAATAAGAGGGCAGAAAACAGTCTATACTTTCCATATATACCAAATTTATATGCCATACTTTTATTGGAAATAACCACCACCCGATAAATACTTTTCTGGGAACCTATCTTTAACAAATGATTTTGGAAGTTGTAATGTTGGAGGAATTAAAATGTCGGTTAATTAGGTTAGGGTCTGTTCTCAGGCGGAGCTAACTGTAGACAGGTAGCCTTAGATTGGGATGATAGTAGAGATGTGTTACCTGGATTTTTTGTTGTTTTTCTTTATGTTGAAATAAAACACACAACAACACTAATACTGATACGAATAAATTATTGAGACTAAAAACTTCAGATGTAATATTCCATGACCATGACAGAGACATAAAACAAAATAAAGAGCCACCTAATAAACAACTGGATATATTCTTACACAATCTGCAAACAAAATTACATATTAATATATTTAAATAAAATAGACTGCATGAATAGCTCAATTTATATTAATGATACAACAGAAATTTAAAATCTAAATGAGAAACAGATGCTTAAATAACCTGGATTGACCTTATCAAATAATTCAAATAATTTCAGGAGTGTCTGGCATAACCAAGGAACTATTTGGTCATAACAATTTTGATATTATATCAGAGACCCTTTAAAATTTTCTAAAAATCAACATTTGTGTAATATTTGATATTCAATAGTTTACAAACCTTTAAAATAGATCCATTATAATTATTCTAGTTAAAAATAAAAATATGTATTTGTACCTAGATAAAGCTATAAACAAACAGAATGATGTGATCGTTGATAAACAAACTGATAATATATTAACCCTCCATGCTACACTACCATATGGTATAAGTTTAATAAAGATATATGATAGTAGTGTAAATACAGGATAACCAGGTGGATGAGCTACCTGTAATATAAAACATACAAAAATATATAAAATAGGGTTTAACATCCTACTGCTCTACTCCCTCTTCGACAAGGAAGAGAGGTTCCGTTTACGTGCATGCCAATGTGTAAACAGGCCCTCAGTTTTCTGCAAAAATACTAAACACTACTCCTTGTCATGACCTCTGCCCTGCAACACTCACAAAGGGAAACCACAATGGAAAAACTTGAGGAACTTTCTCAGCCTACACCAGGATCGAACCTAGGACCTTCAGGTTAGCAAGCCAACATTTTACTCACTGAGCCACCACAGCTCAAAAAAACCCATGCTTAATGCAGACAAAGATCCTATTCTACTTTAAAATATTGATTTTTTTATATTTTTCATTATATTTGAATTATAAACTTACCCCTAACTCATTAGCTGAGATGATCAGTTCCCCTGTAAATAACAAGTTCATTAATTTGTTAGTACCTTTATATTTCTTAATAAAACAATTAGCAACTGTCCTTTTTTTTTTACAAAGTCCTTTCATTTCCAGATTCTCAACAGAAATCGAAATACAGAGTAGGCTGTAGTACTGCTGCCATAGCAAAATATCCCTCAAAGCACACTGTTGTATGCCGGTCTTTATAAGTCTGCTCAGTACAGCTTGAATTATAAGACAATAAACCATTTCATTTACAACAAAAACTTATTGGCATTGTGAATCTTCAAATGGAAAGTGGTATCTGGTGTTGTAAAAAAAGTCAATTTGGAAGGGTCAATTTAGCATAATCTCTTCAAAATTATATACATACCCGAGTCACCACCTGGTAAATTAGGATAAGTTGTTTTATAATAAATAGAAAATATAACTCCACTAAAGATAACACCTGTCAATTTTATCTGATTTTCTTCCATCTTACCATCGTAACTGCAAAATAAAAGAAGATAAATACATGTTCAGCATTCAACCATATCAAGATTCAAGTTTGTATAAACTAAAACAAACACCGTAAATAGAATAGGTGGTATTAAATACAGAAATTACGAAAGAGGAGAGCTGACAAGGAAAAATGGGGCCGAACTTTGAAAGGTTACAGTAGATATGGGTGGTACTATCACTAAGAGGGATGATATCGGGGCGGGTTATTTACCTCTCAATAATATAAACTTTTTTTCTTCTGCAAATCAAATTCTAAAACAATTTTTTAAATTATCATCAAAAAAATAATGGCGTTGGTTGGATAAAAATATTTCCTATTTAGTGTAAATGTATACATTAAGTAGTACATAAAGGCATGCAAATTTTCTAATAAAAGGTCCTGTGGGTCTTCATGCAGTTCCTTAGCTGTAATATCTTCTACGTGGTCTCCCCTACAAATTATACATTAACTGTTCCTCGCCAAAATCCCAAAATAAATAGACTACACATGTTAATTAATCACACATTTATTTTTTTCAAAAGTATCGAACAATCAAACTATACACTAACTTTTGTCACTCTCTATCAGATAGAATCAAGACACTGGGACTGTACAGTGCAGTGGACGCTTACGACTAGCCCCAAGATCCATTCACTCTTTATGAATTGTTTCTTTGTTTGTTGTTTCCGAGTATGATGTCTTGTCAATATATTTGTCTTTTGTGTAAATCATGTAATGTGCAGTCCCCCTGCACTTACTATTAGTTATATACTAGGAATTGCCTTTACATTACTCTCTTACACTGCTGGACCAATTTAGATGTTGTTTGTTTATATCGCGCTATTCCGCCTACTTGGATTTTATGGAAGTTTTTACAGCGTAGTAGAATATAACTTTTATTTTTGAATTGAATGCAATTGGGGCCCGAAAGCTGTAGCAACACAATCTAAAGTCAAAATATAAATAACTTGGTCCATAATACGCAAAAGTCATTGCGTGTTTCATAGTTTTTCCTTTGCCTTCGAGTCCTGTGTTACAAATTGCGCTGAAACGAGTTTTGGTACACAATTCATGTAGCCTACTGTTGGGACAGTTTTAATTGACTCCCGCTGTGTGTTTGCTCCTGGGCACTTACGCATGTCCGAAACTGTTGTTAGCGTTAACAACAAGCTTTATATATCTACTTTCGGTGTGAGATGGTTCCTGATCACTGATCATCTCAGGAAAAAGTATTATGTAGCCTATCGTATTTGATTAGAGTTTTGTCATATATAAACATACTTGTTATCGTGATTAGCTGTTGTTTTAGTGATCAGTAGTTACACAACAGTGTCGGACATGCACAAATGCTCATGAGCAAACACACACCGAGAGTCAATTGAAACTGTCACACCGATACCAATGGATGTTTATTTTGTCTTAAATGTTGGATATCAGAAGCCCATCTTTTCCCGGTCAGATCACAACATTAATGTTAAAGGAGCTAAATCGCTAAAATTTGGGACCTAGAATTTGACAAAAGTGGGTCGCAACGCATATATAATACCGTAATATGAATTATGTATATAAACTGATTTACATTCAATGGTTACCGTTTTTACTCCAATTTCAAATCAGTTATGTTCGGCGAAATAAGCCACGCAGTCTCAATCGAGTGCAAAATGTTTAGCGTCTGGTTATTCCGGTCTACATATGCCGTGAATGCTGGTGCAATTTGTCTGGCCTTGTCCCTCTTATTACAACTGGGACTGAAGCGCATTATTGTACACGATTCATGTACCAATGTTAAAAAAAATATTTATCTTAAATATCGGATATCAGAATATCATCTTTTCCCAGTAAGTTAACATTATCAATCTTGATTTAAATTTAAATTGACGAATAATTTGTGTTTTCGCGTCGAAGAGTTTGGAGGATATTGAGTTAACAAATAAGATGTATTTTCAATGTGGAAGACTTTGGATGAAATTGTGTTAGAGTCTTAGCAACTTAGCTAACCGTACTTTTAATTAAAAACTGAAGACATGGCTGGAATTTTAGAGGCTGTCCAGAGTAGCCTATAGCTATCTCCCGGAATAGTTAATAAATAGGCCTAGGCCTACTTCATTCATAGTAACATAAATTGTAGCAGAGCTGATACAATTTACTCTAGGCCCTACTACTAGTACTACTGTACTAAAATAACTACTCCTGGAACAGAGGAGAGAGTTATATTATATCTAGGGCCTACGGTAATGAATAATATTTCCATAATCTTTCTAAATTAAAGAAGCAGAGTGATAGTGATAAATGACAACTTCTGAACTTGCATGCTATTATTTTTATTGCGTCTACTGGCTGTGACGGTTCTGGCCATATCTTGCTATCTTGGCATCAAAACCTCCCGTCTTGGGTAAGAAGTTCTTTTTACTTTACTCTAGCTGTACCGGTAGTGACTGTCTCAAGTCTGTGCTGTCTAGCTAGGAGAACCGTATTTCAGCTGAGTGAAACTTCTTTCTGTCACCATATCCCAACACCCAGACCACTCCACTGTAATCAAGTAGCTCTGTATATCGCTATACCCTTTCGTCTTATCTAACTGTCAGATTGTCAAGCCAATTTCTACTCATGGCTTTCCTTCGCATGAAAATAACAACTAAGATCAGAAGACCACGGTTTCGCGAGACCTTTAACCCCAAATGTCAACAAACCGTTTCCGTTATTGAGTATTATGATTGGCCATAGCCTAAACGACCTTCAACCCCATATAATGCCCTGAGTGAAGGACTCAAAGAAAAATATTTATGTTCAGGGGTATTTAACTGGTGTAGTCAAAAAAGAGACCAATAGTACATGACACATTTACCACATCAATATTCGAATAGCCAGAACAGTATCCAAATATGACACAGGTCAACGTAAGTAACGGCAGTGGATTGTAACTTAAAAATGTAGACACTGCAAGTGCAAACAGTCTGAGTCTGAAGGTGTGGAGGCTGAGAGGATGCTGTCATATTTATTGGCCTGGGCACCAGCCTTGACAACATCTTCATTATCAAGCCAATAATTATAGACCTTTAAAAAACCTACAAATAACATTAAAAGAGCAATGGTTTGGAACAATCATAGATAATACCGTATTACAATTATATCTTAAGCTCAAATGTTTGTCGATTTAGAATTCTATATATTTTGCACTCCAGTCCCAGAACCTTTGCTATTGTCATTGAAAAAATAATGATTAAAAGAAATTTTTAAGAATAAATGAGACGGACTTCCGTAATAATATTGTTTGTGGCCTATATTAACATAAATATATAGTAGGCCTAGTATTTAATATCATAATTATTTCTTAAAGGTTTATTATAATGGACTTTAATTTTCGGTAGGCCTACCCGTATCCTACAATATGGCAGGTATAATTAGAGTTTTGATGGGATTGAATTTCAATAAGATTTATTGAGAAGGCCTACTACTGATAAGCTTTGGATTTAATTGTGGAGTTATTTCCCTTGAATTGAATTAAACAAAATAAGTGGTACATCAAAAAGATTTTTTTAATGTGGCCTTACAGTAGAGATTGACCATGGACCTTATAATACATAGGCCTATATAAGGTCCATGATATAGTCAAGTAGAAAAAAAATAATAAAAAGAATACCGGTACCTAATAATCTTAACAAAACAATTGTGTTTAAGAATGTGAAACCCTTATAATATATATAGTAATAAACAAAATCTTGATTACCTATCCATTTTAAGGTTAAATTATTTAATGGTATTGGTGCAGTTGTTCTAATCTATTTAATATCTTGGCCATCTGATGTCCCAGCTAGAGAGTTATAAACTTATTCGTCCGTGGGGCTTAACATTGACTAATAAGTATATAATATTAAGCTTTGTTGTTACATGTATATTAGTTAGGCCTATATTGCTTTGAAGAAGCCATCAAATTGGTTGTTGAATTTTCATTGTGCTCAATCGCTAAGTGCCAGTCAAATATTAAGCTTATATGATATCATGACGTTTAATGGTTAGGTCAACTAGATAGATAAGAATGGTAATGGAGATTAGGTAATGGGAGATAACTTGTGTTTGGTTGTTTTTTGTCACCTTTAAACATGCATTATCTTTCTTTAGTCCTGATCATTTGTGACGTTTAATGGTTAGGTCAACTAGATAGATAAGAATGGTAATGGAGATTAGGTAATGCTCCGGAGATAACTTGTGTTTGGTTGTTTTGACACCTTTAAACATGCATTATCTTTCTTTAGTCCTGAACTGTCTCTTAGTTATTAATTAAACATTTATGGTAACTAATCAAGACCATAATCAACTCTTGATGCAGTCGTTAGCAAGCGATATTTATTAAGTGAATTTGAATACCTTTTATAATGGATGATCTAACATAAAAATAGATAACTGGGTCTTAGTTTATTATTGTATGTAGTGATGACCTAAAATTGTTCAATCGCTATATCTTGGTTCAGCATGAAGCAATTTGACTGACCTGTCAGCTCTGTATCTCATCTTCCATTAAATGCCAAATTGCCATCATAAAATAACTGAGAGGTACAGTGTAAGAACATTTTCATCAATTAAACAGACTTCACAATCACCACAATTTGCTAAAAATATTAAAAAAACCCAGTAGTAGTCTTAATTCCTTGGATCTAGGTGTGAGGCCTTATAAACTTGGGGGTTGGGATGGCCTAGTGGTCTACAGTGCCGCGCCTCGACCTCTAGCTGGCCGGTCACCTCTGGATTGCGGCTGTGGTTTCGAGCCCTAGTGTGAGCGTATGTGACATGGAGATAGGGGCGCCTTCTCAACCTCGTGCGTTTCCTCTGGGCACTCCGGTTTCCTGCCACTGCTAAAGACCCCTACGCACAAGCGAATTATTGAAGAAAAAATTGAAAACCATACGTTAGTCCCAAAATGACAGGTTAGTTTGTGTCGAGTTGACGTTAAACCCCATTTCTCTCACTCTCCCTTATAAACTTAACAATTTAATCAAAATTCTAACAACGAAAGACACATATACATACATGTACGTGTATCTAATAATCCAACATTTGCTTGTACTAAATCTTTTGAACACTGTCCTCATTAGTGATACACTTGTCTTCAATCTTTATACGCCCAAAATATATTATTAAGGTCTCTAAAGTAACTCTGCACACGGTATTGTATTCAACTACGTTTTCATATAACCTAACAATATTGTAATATATGTCCCTTTATCTTTTAAGATTTCTGTGTAAATATCTAATGTTTATTTTTAACACAATACGACGGTCAAACTGACATTAAGAACTTTTATTTCGTCAACGTGTGTCTCTATTCAATGGTATATATCCATTAAATCCATGGAATTATCATGTGTTGTTCGCTTTTGCAGTAGAATGCTTGTTGGATATTTTTGTGAAAAATTTTGAATAGTACTGTATTTAAAATAAGTTCAGCTGGAGACATGTTTAATGGAATACTACCAGGGTTTAGTAGATAAAATAAATACAGGTTGCAAGTTACTGACCTAGTTAGTGAGCAAAATATCCTTGCCTTGTAACTTAGACTGTGTAAATAATGATTTTATTCTCTTGAAGTGAGACTAGAGAACGTAGAAATTCTAATTTAACACTTTATAAACTGAGTTAAGACATACCTGTTTCTTTTTTATGCTTAATTGCATAAAAGCCAGATGAAAAGCCACTGTCTGGTAAAGCAAAACAAAAAAGGAAAAACATAAATGCCTGTAAATTGTGAAATTTGAAATATATTATTTTTATAGTATTATTGGAGTTAAAAAGCAGATTATTGGTGGATACATATTGTTGTACCCTTTGTTTGAGTGGTAACAGCTGTTTATATATTGTTAGTCCACATTTACATTATCCATACTGGTGTATATATATAAGAGTTATACCATATCTGTTTTAAATGACAGGGTTAGTTTCTTTAAAAAGTGTGCAGTTAAAGAGACAAAATTGAAAGAGACAGGTTTAAATTATGTAAAACTGATATGACAAACTCTGTCTTGATGAATTATTTGACATGGAGATATCTGAAGGTGTGTTTGTAAGTCAACATAGATAAATTTACATTCAAGATATTACATTGCATGACTGTGCAGAAACGGTGTGATACAAAGCATCAAACCAGATAAATTGCAACATGTTGAATTCTTCAAATTATGTAAGTTACCATACTTTTAAATTCTTTACAAATTTTTTAAATATAAGCCCAAGATAAGCACAGCATACAATATGAACATGTATATAAAGATATAGCAATATGACAAATAATATATATCTTCACAAACAAGACAAATGATAATTTAATCTTGGTTACACATTTAATGATTTTCATTTGTCTGGAAATGACATATCATCGGTGGGGAGTCAAAAGGTCGTATCTGGGTTTTGCGAAATTGTCCAGGAGAGCCAAAAAACACAAAGAGGTTAAGAATCAAAATGTCTAATAAAACCGTCATGTCAAAATGTCGTATTTCTGAAGCTTTTCTCAAATATTTATTTACAAAATGTATGTGTAGCCATTTAAACAGTATGTAACTATCCGAACATATCAAGCTCAACATCTAGTGCAGAAATAAGGAGTGAAAGCTAGTTATTTGCAATTTTATAAAGCAAAGGCGTATGTCCTGAAAATATTCACCTTTACTTGCTTCAATTTCATAGATTTTATACAGTAGAGCCCCAACAATAATTTCAATAATACATATTCAACCATAAACCGATACTGGCTATATTTCGTTTGATTGCAATGCTTTGATTAGACACAAAGTTGTGTTTTGTCAACAAAATACGACATTTTCACATTTAAAAAAAATAAAAAAATTAACACCCGATATACGACTTTTTGAAACAGTATCTATGGAGACTATAAAAACTCTTTTTATTGTATCTGATTAAACTTACTATTACCTGTCTGATTAAAACACAGATCCAATTTCTTTTCGTTTTTTATAGTTCAAAATTTCGTTTTTACTTGTCTTTACTACTTTTGGATCTGGAAGACTTGTTACTTAACTCATGTTCTGCTTGAAATGAGGGGTCAGTCAATCAAATGGTCTGTCAAATTGACAGTTTGACTTTTTCATGCGCTGAACTGTGGGTAGACATTACCATCATTGTCTTAGTTCATTTGAAAATAATCACATGAAAATTGAATAACTATTGATATTTGAAAGTTTTGCTACCACATTGTGTACCCAGCATGCACAGGTCAATAAAACATTTTAAAGTAGAAAATAAACTGAAGACGGGTAAATGGTCTGTAGCCTAATCATAGAAGTCTTCTTGATTTTCCTAATTTGCCAGTCCTGATGACTATTTATAAACATTAAGACAAATGCAAATCAAAATAAACCGATGTATTTTGCTGCTGTTATGTTAAACCCGATTCCATTCCATTTACACTACCCAACAAGAGGTCAAACTAAAAATTGATTATTTTATCACAGGGAATTTTCGAGTTGTGAAGTTATTGTGGTAACAGTAGTTGAATTACTTCGATTTTACTGATATTTCTAAAATTGAAATGGAATAATTTGCAATTTTCATACATCCATACCTAATAAGTTGTTTAACATACACCGACTAGAATTATCAGAAACCAATTTATAATGAATAGGGTGGGGGGTGAATGATATGTACAATCAGAGCCGGCAGAAGCAATTCTTGATTGGGGGGCTACCATCCTAGGTCCTTAGGTGAGTATCCAGGGGCTGCCTCGGCCCACGGAAGCTCTTGGGGGTCTAGGTTGTCAGAGACGCTTTCTGAGGGATTTCTGGCTAATGAACACCATAAAAACACAGTCGATGATGGTTTAATCCTGTGATGCTGAACTTGACAAAACAATGCATAATAATACCAAGGTTGTGGGCCGAACGATCTCGGTTCCTTTTGATATTGGCATATAGGACCGTCACTTCCTGGATTATGATCCCTGTTTGTACGAACACACATTTTAGTTTGTGGACTATATCAGGTCACAATATTTATCCGATATTGACGATATTCCAAAGATCTCGGTTTTACTACTTTCGATATTGGCATAAATGGAACCATAACTTCATGGATTATGATATCCGATTGTAGGAAAAATCACGTTTTTAGTTTACAGACACTTTTGAGATGTCACAATTTTCATCCTTTCCATATTCACAGAAATCGGATTGTAACTGTCTAGATTATAGCCCCTGGTTGGCCTGGTTGTATGAAAAAATTATGTTTTTAGCTTGTACAGGTTACAATTTTTATCCGATTTAAAAGGTCTCGAATATATCATCGTTATAATCTCATTACGGTTGAGTTCACATTTCATGAAAATAGTACCATGCTGCCCGACAAAATGGGCGGCACTCTAAACACATGTTATACCCAAGGTCACGAGATACAAACAGTGTTAGCACCAATCCTAACCCAGGATCTAGCCCTTAACCTAACCCTCTGCAACAATCACGTACCCTAGCCCTGATTACTGATACATCTTGCGACATGATGGTGGTTTTAATATTTAAATCTGACTACCATTGTTGTCCCATTCTGTTAACTTAAAAACGTTAAGGATCAAAAGATCTTGAATGAGAGGAAAAGCCCTATTGATTTTACCTCTTCCACAGGCATATCTTGCTTGACAACCGCTTGTTTTAACTGGTCATTACTGATAGCAATATATTATTTGATGGATAAATGACATGAGGAAAGATAAAAAGAGAATAAATAAAAGTCTATCTAGTGGCTTTTCTAAATACCTAATATATCATAGAAACAACAGAAACAATAATACTTAAACACTTATTATGGACAGCGGCGGATTAAGCTCCACCAAGGCCTGAGGCGGCAGTTGCTGGAGGGTCTATTTAAAATGCTGTGGACCTAATTAATTTCGGGTCAGGGCCGATGTTGATTCCCGTTGGGCCTAAACCCCACCACCTTACATACATTGTCTATGCGTTTTTAATCGTATCAGACAAGTCTAAAACAAATTCTTTCTGGGCCTGAGGCTGCAGCCTCATCAGCCTCAACGATAATCCGCTACTGAGTATGGATACAATCACTTCATTTCTTGTACTGCAACGTTTCAACAAGATTTTACAAGTCGTTTTCAAGCAAATAGCCAATGTACAAATGAAACATATCATGGATGAAATATATATATATATATATATATCAATATATGTATGAAGTTGAAACCGTAGTAGTGTTAATATAGAAAAAATTAATAAAGGTTGAAAATGCCTTTGAAAAGTACTATTGTTTAATTGTCTACATGTTTCGCCTGAGCTTGTCAAGACATACAATAACAATAACAATGACGTGACGTCATGGAAGAATAAACACACAATAATATAATAATATTGAATTAGATATAGTATAATATTGTAATTATTTTGAAATGTTTAATTTGGGTTTAAATTTGTCAATAAAATATTGTTCCTTCAATCTCATTTTCATGGGGTCTGAATGCGGCATCTTAAAAAAAGGGTATATTTTGAATTCGCCTTTACCGCAGATATCAAGGTGTTCACTTAAAGGAATCTTCCTTAAATTTGGTTCCCTGATATGTTGTCTATGAGCCGTTACTCTGTTTTGTAACTTGTTAGTGCAACCGATGTAAAGTTCGGCACACCCACTACATTTTATGACATATAATACATAAGTTACTTTACAGTTCATACTTTCATTGACAAAAAATTCTATTCCACTATCAAAAATAAATGATTTATCTTCAATTAAATATCTACACGTGCCGCAATTATCCCTTCCACATTTTACAACTTCCTTAATTGGACTGAGGGATTCAAATTTAGCCCTGGTCAATAGTGATTTAAGGTTTTTAGGTTGTCTTTTTGAAGGGATGAACGTTAGTGCATTAGTAAGTTTTTTCATTTTTTTATCTTGTTTAAGTAGTGGGAAATGTGTTTTAATTACGTTGGAAAAATTAGGATTGTGAGGATTAAAGGTGGTGACAAAAGCAATTATATTGTGATTAGTATCTTTTATTTTTACCTGCCTTAATTCCGTTATCGGTATTTTACTAGCCCTTTGAATTCCGTCATTAATTAATGTGGAGGGATATTTGCGGGCTAATAGAAATTCTCTTAATTCCCCTAGTCTTTGAAATTTTCTTTCTGTGTTGGACACAATGGTACATATACGTCTGGCCAAATTATATGGTACAGCCGTTTTTATGTGTTTGGGGTGACATGAATTGAATTCGAGATACTGTTTAGTATCAGTATCTTTATAATATATGTCGGATTCAATCATGTTCCCGTTTTTGATTACCATTATGTCTAAAAATGGTATTCTCTCTGCACTAGTTTCCATTGTAAATTGGATATTCGGATGAAAATTATTGATTATATCATGAAATAATAAAAGATTGTCAAATGATTGGAGCCAGATGAAGAAACAATCATCTAGGTATCGTTGCCACTGTTTTTCGAAATATATTCTGGTCTCCAAGTCAAATATTTCTTCTACTTTTGTAGCAATGGTTAATTCTAAATATCCAAGAACTAAAATTGCCAGCGAGGGTGAGAATTTGCTACCCATTGCACAGCCAATGAGTTGTTTATAATAGTTAGAATCAAAATAAAAGCAATTGTTTTCTAATATAAAGTCGATGCTATCTAATATAAATGACTCTGAAAAACGTTCTTATCCATCGTTTGGATATTTAGATAACCAATGCTTTACAGCTGTTAGTCCTAAAACATGTGGTATATTCGAATACAGATTTGTTACATCGAAAGTAACTAGGATAGCGTTTTGTGGAACATTTTGGGGTAAGTTGTTCAAAAAATCTATGCTATCTCGAGTATAACTTTTAACATGTTTGATGTAAGGTTGAAGTATGATATCTATCAAATTGCTTAAACGATGAGTTTCACATGCTGGACCTGCTATAATCGGTCGGAGTTTCAAATCTTGAGGATGATTCACTTCAATATATGTCGAATTTTGGTTTACACATGCTGTATGTATTTCTTTACATTTGTGAATCTTGGGTAAACCATAAATATTGCTAGTTTTCACATCAAACTCTTGTAAGTATTTGATTTCTTTCTGTGTTAAACAGGAACTATGTGTCCATATTAGTCGGCGCAGTGCGGTCATATTTCTGGATACTGGCGGAGAGTTTAATTTTTGATAGTAGTTGGTATCGTTCAATATGTCTAATATCATTCTTTTATAGTTCTCCGATTCCAAAATGACGGTTGCACCACCTTTATCGGCTTGTTTTATCACTATGGATTCATCTCTTGATAGAGTTAGTATTTCACTCCAATGTTTTTTAGCTGTATTTTTACGTATCTTTATGTGATCGTTTGGTATTATAGGAAAATTCGATATTTGTTGACAAAAGTCATCTAATGTTTTATTACGACCTTTTGGTGCTCCCCAATCACTTTTATTTCTTACGATGGATTTATCTTTATTTTCACTACCATCAAAATACTTTTTTTTTCAGACCCCATGAAAATGAGATTGAAGGAACAATATTTTATTGACAAATTTAAACCCAAATTAAACATTTCAAAATAATTACAATATTATACTATATCTAATTCAATATTATTATATTATTGTGTGTTTATTCTTCCATGACGTCACGTCATTGTTATTGTTATTGTATGTCTTGACAAGCTCAGGCGAAACATGTAGACAATTAAACAATAGTACTTTTCAAAGGCATTTTCAACCTTTATTAATTTTTTCTATATATATATATATATATACAATCAACAATATCATGAATTAATGAGCTGTATAGACAGGTGACAAAGATAACTTAAATGATTATATAAGAATATAATTCTACCTGGACTAAGATTTTTTTATTGTAATGATATAGGACCCTTATGTTTGGTAATAAAGTTTTAAACAATAGTTACAGTATTTGAGATATTTGATGGGTTGGTTTTTTTAACGCCAACTAATTTAGATATTGGTTGTGGGGTTCGTTCAGTTCGTTAAATTTGTTAAGGTTCGTTAAGTTTTTGTTAAAGTTCGTTAATTTTGAAATATACCAGAGAAATCTTTCTGCGTTCATACGATTCTTTATTCTCAATAAAGTCGTTCAATCAAATCGAATCGTTTAACGAGTTTGTCGAATTCCACCGGTATCATTTCAAATTTCAAAGTTTCATCGCTAAGTTTCTGTTGCCGCCATGAGCACGTTAAGTCTACGCAATAGTCTTGCTTTTCAAGACACTAATAAGTAGTCAAAATATATGCTTAACAGACAAGATTAATAAGTCTCTAATTTGGAATCTTACATTCCAGCCCTCTAATTGTAAAACATAGTGAAATAATTACCAAAATGACAGAAAATAAAAACAAATTTTAAAGCATTTAAAACATTTTGTTTGTCACAAGATTCTGAACCTATTCGTTAAATGGTATATTCGCTTAGTGTCACAAATTTCACAAAGAAAGTATCTACATATTTTATAGTTCCTCTGAAATGTATATTTCGATAAGATTTCTTTAGAACCTTTCGTTTAGTTAATCTTTAAATAAGATTTTTTCGCTAAGTTAACTTAATATTAATAAGACCAAAGTTTCATAATATGAGTAAATGTCATTGACTTGTAAGTTTCATACAATTATTCATTGTTTCATAGAAATCGTTAAAGAGTTCATTAACTTTCATAAACGTCATGAAAGGAATTCGTTTAATTTAAAATAAATTGTTCAAGGCTTCGTTCACATCAATAGTATAGTTCTTATCACAATTCGTTAAGTCTTTTCGTTGATTTACTCTTCAGCTTCCAGCAAAACACAGAGTTTATTAACTGGTCGATCAAAGGTTTAGGTTTGAGTCTTCACTTTCGCGACACGTATAACACCTTTACAGTCAGGATATACATCTAAAACACGTGCTAATGTCCATGAATTTCTAACACTATTATCCAAAACGAGTACAATGTCATCTACAGCTACACATCTAGAAGGGTACAGCCATTTTTGTCTTTCTTGTAAACAAGGCAAGTATTCGGTGGACCATCGTCTCCAGAACACATCAGTGAGGTACTGTACTTGTCTCCATCTGCGTTTAATGTAAAGATCAGTTTTCTGCGTTAAAACAGGTGCCAAATTCAATCTGGAACCAGCTTGCAATAAGTGATTTGGTGTTATTGCATCTAGATCATTAGGAGTTTCGCTTATTTTCGTTAAAGGTCTGTGGTTCAAGATTGCTTCTACTTCACAGAATAAAGTAGACAGTGATTCGTCGTCAAGTCTATTCATTTGTTCGCGTAAGAGAGAATTCAAAATCTTTCTAACCATTCGTATAATCCTCTCCCATACTCCGCCAAAATTCGAAGCAGCTGGTGGGTTGAACTCCCATTTAATACCACTTTGAAGTAGTTGGTCGTTGATTTTCTTCTGGTTTAATTCAGTCAGACACTGCTTCAATTCATTTACTGCACCAACTATATTAGATCCGTTGTCGGACCTAATAACCTTAGGTACACCTCTTCTTGCTATAAATCTGCGAATGCAGTTGATACATGAGTCTGTATCCATCGTTGATACCATTTCTAAATGTACCGCTCTACTGTTGAAACATGTAAAAATAGCACCATATCTCTTGAGTGTTGATCTTTTAAAGCGAATTTCATATGGGCCAAAGAAATCCATACCAGTGTAGGCAAATGGTAATTCTGAAGGAGTAATTTTATTCAATGGTAGATCTGCCATCTTTTGCTGATTGGTCTTTGCTAAATTTCTTCTACAAATGACACACTTGGCAATAATTGATTTGATGATCTTAGAAACACCAATAATCCAGTATTTTCTTCTGACTTCAGACAGAATTGCATTTTTACCTAAATGACCAATTTGTGAATGGGTGTATCTTATAATAATTTCTGAAAGTCTGGATTCCTTCGGTAAGATGATTTGATGTTTGGAGTCTAAAACCATCTTGGACTTCTTCAATCTGCCTCCAACTCGTAAAATGCCACGAGTGTCAACAAATGGATCTAGTTTTGACACTCCATTTTCAAGCTTCTTTCTTTGGTGATTATCTCCCTTTAAACATACATCAATAGAATTCTTTAAGTATTTCTGTTGTTCATGTTGAATAATACAATTCTCAGCTTTTTCAAAATCTTCAGTGTTTAAATATAATATTTGTTTTCGCTCATTCTTCTTTTATTTCATCTGTTCTTTGATACGTAAAATCCATGCTGTTGATTTTCGTAGTTTATTCCAATTTGAATGATATGACAGTAGTTGGTCAACAACATCAGGTGATTCTTCTATGACAGTAGTGGCATGAACTTTCTTCACTTCAGGATCAGTTTCAGGAATTTTCTCAGCAATATAATTGTCAGGAAAAGTAATTCTTTCTTCGTATAAAAATTTTGGACCGTTAAACCAGCGTTCGCTGTCAATTAAAGCACTAATTGAAAGCCCTCTTGAGGCATCATCAGCTGGATTGTCTTCTGTTTTAACCTTTCTCCATTGGTTCAAAGTAGTTGCTTCTCTTATTACCGAGACTCTGTTAGCAACGAAAGTCTGGAATCGTGTTGTCTCGTTAGCAATATAACCCAATACAGTTGTAGAATCTGTCCAATAGTAAATATTTTCAATATTCATTTTCAATTCAGTAATTATTTTCTTCGTTAACTTCACTGCAACAGTGGCTGCCGTTAATTCCAATCTTGGTATAGTAATTCGTTTAATAGGTGTGACTCTTGATTTTCCAAGCAACAGTCTACAGGTTACCATTCCATTCATGTCGATAAGTCTTAAGTAGCTGCATATTCCATAGCCAGTTAAACTTGCATCAGAAAAGGTATGTATCTGCATTGAAGTAATTTCGTTAAATTTCTGTGGCTTAATACATCTTGGCAAATGTAAATGTTCGAGGTTTGGTAATTCTTGCAACCATTTGTACCATTTTCGTTTATGTGATTCATCTATCTCTTGATCCCAGGAAATGCCTTTTTGACATAATTCTTGTAGTAAGGTTTTTGGATAAAGCATTACAGGTGCAACTAATCCTAGTGGGTCGAATATGGAACTTATGATTGACAATAGACCTCTTCTGGTGTATAGTTTTTCTCTTATGTTGATTTTAAATGTTAGGGTGTCGGAAGAAACATCCCAGTTTACTCCAAGGGCTCTTTCAATGATGGATTCGTCTTGGCCTATAGATGTAACCTTGGTTGTCGCTCGTTCACTTTCAGGTATTGAAAGTAGAATTTTCTCAGAGTTGGTTATCCACTTGTGTAAGCGAAATCCACCAAGTCTGCAGAGTTCTGTTAACTTCTCCACTAAATGTATGCCTTCATCTACTTCGCTAACGCTCCGTAAACAGTCGTCGACATAAAAATTATCAAGAATGGTGTTCGTGATGTCAGGTTCAAATTTATTTGAAAAGTCACTGGCAGTTCTTTTCAGTGCGTAGTTCGCTATGCTGGGTGAGCAAATAGCTCCAAACAGGAAACGAGTCATTCTATATTGTTTTACTTCAGCATTTAAGTTTCCATTTGGCCACCAAAAGAATCTAAGACTATCTCTATCTTCGGTAGGAAGTTTTACCATGTGAAACATAGACTGAATGTCTGACATCAAGGCATATCGATGAATTCTAAATCTCATTAAGACACCTAGAAGATTATTTGCCAAGTCTGGGCCCGGTAGTAGTACATCATTTAAGGATACTCCTTTACATTTAGCTGAACAATCAAATACAGCACGTATTTTCTTTTTCTGTTTGTGATAAACACCATGGTGTGGTATGAACCATGTCTTATCATATTGTCGTTCAATTTCATTGATTGGTACTTCTTCTTCGGCATAGCCGTTTGTCACGATAGAATTCATGAATTCAGTGTAGTCAGATTTAAATTGGTTATTTCCCTTTAATTTTCTTTCTAGAGAATATAATCTTCTCAATACCATTTCTTGGTTATCGGGAAGTTTCACATCATTGTCTTTGAATGGAAGTGATATTTGGTATCTACCATTTATATATTTCAGAGAATTTTCCACCTTTTCATAGAATGCTTTGTCTTGGTATGAAGGTTCTAACCTGTCATCAATGGTACGTTCAGGAAAGTCGTTTAGTATTTGTTGATGAAGTAATTTGTCCATCTCGTTTAGTCTTTCATATTCGATAATTCGTTGAATTTCTATTCTATTTATTATGTTGCGACTTTCATTTGTTGTTCCTCTCAAAACACTCCATAGTATCCATCCCAGGGCAGACTTGGTTGCATGGGGACTTCCTCTTGGACCAGTAGCAATTTCATAAGGTGTATAGGCATCAGGTATATTATTTCCGATCATCAGGTCTATCCCGCATTCGAAATCTATTTCAGGAATATCAAGTTTGTTGAGATGTGGCCATTTCTCAATATCTTTCTTTGTTGGTATATGTTCAATATCTACTGGAAGTTTAACCTTTGAATAGCATCTTGGAATATTTACTGAGTTGTTAAAATCAAAACTGAAAACTTCTAAATCGTCAACTTGGTATGAGGATATGGTTTTATTATTCAGCATAGTTTCTAGAGTTAATTTGGTTCTTCGACCTTGAATTCCAAGTTTGTTCATTAGGCGCTCAGTACAAAATGTAACGCTGCTACCGTTATCTAGAAATGCATAGGTAGAAATTACCTTTAGTCCATTTCTTCGTTTGACTTTGACTGGTACAATGGTCATAGTACATGTGTATTTCATGCAGTCTCCAGCCCTCGTGAGAGCATGTGCCTTAACAGGAGGAGTTTCTTGAGGTTTGGAAAGGTCCTTGTATTCATGTCGTTCAATATGAAGGATGGTAGGATGGTTGAATTTACATTTGGTACAAGTCTCCTTTGTTGGACATTCAGCTCTAATGTGTCCTTTCTTGAGACAACCAAAACAATACCCGTTCTTCTTCAATATTTCTAGTTTCTCGTAATGTAGCTTATTCTTGAAGTCTGGACAGGAATCTATCTTATGATTTCGTTTACAATGAATACATCCTTGATCTTCAACTGGCGTAGAGATGTCATCATTTTTCTTTAATTGTGTCGTTAAGGTTGGCTTTGATTTATATTTGAAGTTGAGATTTGTATTAGCATTGGTACTATAACTAGGTAGGGTTAAAGCTTCTTTACCATAGGTGGGATCAGCTAATTTCCTTCCTTCGCGAGTTACAAAGTCTACCAGAAGTGAGAAATTGATTGGTTCATCCCTTTCTCTCTTTTGTTCCACAATACTCCTCCATCTGTCATGAAGATAGAATGGTAATTTTTGTACAAGTCTTTTAATGTTCTCTGGATACTCCAGGATCTTCATGCCTTCAATACTTTTTATAGCATAATAACATTCCGTTAATAAAATTCCAAATTCATCTATGTCATTTGGTTTCGAAACTGGTTTATGTTCAAGTGCCTTTTTACAAAAACTGCTGGCAATAACTTCTGTATTTCCATATTGTTTCTTGAGTTGTTCTATTGCTGCCGGATATCCTTCTTTGGCATCAAGGTTACTTAATCCTCGTACAACACGATTAGCCTGACCTTCAGTGTACTGTTCAAGATAGTTCATTCGTTCATCATCATTAACTGTAAATGGAAGGACTTTGGTTTCAAATGCTCTAATAAATCTTCTGTAGTCTATTGGATCTCCAGAAAATGACTTTAATTTTATAGGAGGCTTCTTCATATTTTGAACTATTGTTGTTGTTTGATCTTTATTTGGATCTGTACCCGAAATTTCTAATATGGGTGAGGATTCTTTGATAGGCTGTGGGTTGATTGGGTTTGGTGTAGATATGAATACATCAGCATTTGGATTAAGCCTTGATTTAGAACCAGAGCCAGATTCACGACGTTGAATGTTTTCTTCAATAATTCTGGTTCTAACCTTTGCAATTTCTTCTTCGGTTTCTAATTGTAATTGTTGCTCTCTAAGTTGCAGGTCAAGTTGAGCCTTGGAAATCTTCTGAATTTCTAGAAGTTTCTTCTTTTTTAGTTCAATGGCAGCATTCTCTTGTTGTTGTTTCAATCTCATTGTTGATAAGCTTGAAGATGAGCTTCTGCTATGTGATGTTTTACTTCGAGAAGTGTTTGTTTTCGTCTGTGAAATACTGTCATAAGGTGTGATTTCTTCTTTATTTAATGAAGTAGGCTTATTGGTGGTGCTTGTGTCTAAGTACTGTTGAAAGTTAGTAATTGTTTCCTCTCTGGGATTATACCAAGTCTGTAAGTGTATTTGAAGTTCTTCATCTGTAAGGATTTCACAAATCTGGTTGTGTTTAGCTTGGAACATTCTGTAGTTTTCGATGTATGAAGCTTTATAGGTTTGCAATAGCTCTGGATCCGTAGTTTTTGTAATTGTTTCCATGAGGTTTTGTAGATCTGCAAATTCAGCATCTCGATTTTCTTCATAATCTTTAATAACTTCTGTTTGATGCCTTGTTCGATGGTGGCTAGCTGGGGCTGATGATTCATCTTTCTTCGTTGATGTCATATTCGCTTAATTAAATATTTTTCGTTAATCTTCTTCGTTGAAGGAAATGTTGTTAATGTTCTTTAAATATTTTTCGTTAATCTTCTTCGTTGAAAGAAATTTTGTGAATGTTCTTTGAAAATGAAACACAGCACAAAACTCGTTAATGTTATGTGGGGTTCGTTCAGTTCGTTAAATTTGTTAAGGTTCGTTAAGTTTTTGTTAAAGTTCGTTAATTTTGAAATATACCAGAGAAATCTTTCTGCGTTTATACGATTCTTTATTCTCAATAAAGTCGTTCAATCAAATCGAATCGTTTAACGAGTTTGTCGAATTCCACCGGTATCATTTCAAATTTCAAAGTTTCATCGCTAAGTTTCTGTTGCCGCCATGAGCACGTTAAGTCTACGCAATAGTCTTGCTTTTCAAGACACTAATAAGTAGTCAAAATATATGCTTAACAGACAAGATTAATAAGTCTCTAATTTGGAATCTTACATTGGTGTCTTAATTTTTGGAAAAATTATTTTCTGGTGACATATATAGTTTGGTAAATTTACTAATATAAAAGTCAACAATCATAACAAATACATTATTTTTGTGTTGGTGGCCGTAACTTAAACGATCTGGTCATAGGCTCTGGAAGGTAAACACATTGGTCTCGAATGAGTGTTGGGGTATGTCAGCGTATCTGGATGGCCTCATGAATTTTCCTTGTTCTTTTGTCATGCTGGTATAATCAGTAGGTTTTTAACTTCGACCTATTAACTTTGTGGTGACGATTGGTTAGGAGATGGTGGAATCAGCTGAGTCACTGTTGGGGGGGTGTAGGTTTGTGTTGGTTCACCCGTTTGTTTAGGGGGACTTGAGTTTCTCCTATGTATGAGTCACCGCATGAATGTAACAGACATGATATTTTTTTGAAATAAAGATTGGCTGTTCAGTTATCTTATCAAGACCCTCGTGAACGTAGGTGTTTTAACCCAGAGATCAGCATAGAATCTATTCATCAATTTTTATCCGACCACATAAAAACTGTCGGTCTTTACACACAGTGTTTAAGGTCATGAGAAGAAGAAGACAATTGATTTTCAGCGATTTCCAATAATTACTGCCAGAGTTATTGCCCTTGATCACTTCAAAACATCTTGTGGACGCTATAAAAGCAAAGGTTTACACCTGATTCACTTTAAATTTATACACAGTGTTTAAGGCCATAAGACGAAGAGCCTAATAATTTTCAGCGATTTCAGATAATTACTACCAGAGTCATGGCCCTTGAGCACTTCAAAAAAGGTTGTGGGTGCTCTAGAGGCCAAAGTTAATATCCATTTGACTTTAAATTTACACACAGTGTTTAAGGTCATGAGGTGAAGAAGCCTATTGATTATGAGCAATTTCCCATAATCAAAGCCCGAGTTATGGCCCTTGATCACTTCCAAAAATCTTGTGGACGCTCTAGAGGCTAAAATTAATATCCTATTATACACAGTGTTTAAGGTCATGAGGCAAAGAAGCCTATTGATTTTCAGTGTTTTCTGATATTGCTGACAGAGTTATGGCCCTTGATCATTTCAAAAAATCTTGTGGACGCTCTAGAGACTAAAGTTAGTATCTGATTGACTTTAAATGTATACACAGAGTTTAAGGTCTTGAAATGAACAAGTATATTGATTTTCAATGAATTTTGATAACATGAACAGCAAAATCCATTATATTAAACGTTAGCATGGAGGAGAACGTTCTCATAGCCAAACAAATTCTAATGATTTTCTGATAATTACTTTTCTAGAGACGATATTTTATAAAGTTTCTTACATAAGAAAAAGTTAACCATGACCTTTTGCTTACTTTAAGAATTTGACAAAAGTAATTATGTTAAATTTAGCAACAGAAGATTTATTACAAACAAATTCAGAACATTGACCGTACTGCATTTACAATAACAAGTAGCCTACATACATGTATTCCCATTCACTGCCTAGCTATATTATGACTGTGCATGCTTTTGTGACTGTACATTCAACAGTTAGTTTTTTAAAGGCAATATTATGAAATAAATCCCTTTCAATGCATAGAAGTGACAGTATACCAAGACATTTTCGGCCATCGTTGATCGTTTTATCATCTTTAATTCTTTAGATGTGAAAAGAACGTTCCCCTGGGCAGTTCGTAGCCATTAAAGATAAAATTACATAAAAATAAAGGCAACATTTTTGTCACCACCTGATAATTATCAAAAAAGTTTTACTTTATTATTTTATGGCCTGGATTTTTGGCTGGCCTTATTCACTTTATGGTTAATCCAGCACTGGCTCTTACATAATGTATGTTTAATGGTTGTTCCGTTTTAGGCCTACTTGTTTGATGAATTTTGTGTGTCATTGACAGATGTAACGTTGTTTAACAATCTTTGACCCAAGAAATGTTTATTCGTACCAGTATAATATCACAAAGACGGCAAAATCATGTGAATTACAATACTAGAGTCTACACCAACCAGGTTGCAAATACCAATTATTTTTTCTGTTATAAAACTCGAAACACGATCTGTATAGATCAAATATTGTTCTTATATTTATCTCTCATCGTCATAAAAGATATTGCAAATCATGTAGTCTGTCCAGAGTTAAATGTACGTGAGTTTTATATATTTCAGACATGACTTGCACAATTTTAAGCTCAATTATCAAAGAGGTAATAGATTTCAGTGTTTTTTAGAATAAAATGTATGTACCGGCACCAGATAGTAATATGTAAATCTTGTCAACATATGGCTCTAAGTATGGATGTCTTGTATAAGTGAGTGTGTCTTACTAAAAACGCTGCATAATACCTCCCATTTCAGGAGTGAACATACCTTGTATATAAATAAAGATTGTTTGGTTCTAGCTGGGGAGGGAAAACAATTTACCCAAAACAGTTTGCAAAAGAAACCAATGCAGTTTGGTTCAATTATACATATATGTCAGACAACATCATACACATAATTAACATTAGTCAATATTACGGTCTATAGTAAATTCCGGACAGCGATATCTTGTTAACAGTGTGTTTAGTGGTGGGGGAATAACTGGGTTTTTTTTAATTCTTCAAACAAAGTAGCTATAGAGGCGAAATATGCCAAAAAATGAATTTGACCCCCCCCCCCCAGAAAATGTGGTTTTCGATGTCTCTGAATTTAAAGATAATTTCAAAAACACATCTTGGTTGCAATTCAAAACGGCAGCCAAAATTGTTTATATTTCTGTTGGATATGACTTTTATTATGAATTTAGAGAATCCATGATGATAGAAATTACAAATTGCTTCAAAAATTAAATCTGAAATGGCGGAATTTTAATTAATCGTAATAAAATAGTATTTTCTCTATATAACCTGCAAAAATATCGTAAGATATGACTTTTACTTTGTATTTTATATAGTTTTCGATGTTTCTGAATTTAAAGGTAAATTCAACGCAAAAATGGCATTTTTTAAGTGAACTGTCATTCAATTATTCCTGATGGACATGACTTGTAGCATATTATATTTATGTGGTTGTCAATGTTGCTGGGTTTTGATCTAAAAAAAATCAATTTCAAGAAACCATGAAGGCAGAAATACAAATTGAAATCCAAACTGGCGGAATTGTATTTAAACGTCATTTGTTTCCGTCGAAATGGCTTGTAATATGTCTTATGTAAGTGTTTTTAGGTTGCTGAGTTCAGTTTTTACCCAAAAGCCTTGCCAAGGTGTAAATTTAAAACAAAAATCAAATTTGTGCATTAGCTAGAATAAGCAGGACATACTTTAGAAAACAAAAAAATACAAAAGAAATTTCATGCCCATGAGGAGAAAACCACAACGAACCCCCATGCAGTAGTAGCCCCCCAGTGTGCCCAAGTTGACTTTAAATTTATTCACAGTGTTTAAAGTCATGAGACGAAGAATCCTATTGATTTTCAGCGTTTCCGATATTTGTTGTCAGAGTTATGGCCCTTGATCACTTAAAAAAATCTTGTGGACACTCTAGAAGCTAAAGTTAATAGCCGATTAACTTTAAATTTATACACAGTGTTGAAGGTCATGAGACAAACAAGTATATTGAGTTTTAATGAATTTTGATAACTTGAACAGCATGGAGGAGAACTTTATCAAAGCCAAACAAATTTGAATGATTTTCTGATAATTACATTATGAGTTGTTACTTTAAATCAGATTTTAGTGTATTATAAATGTTTTATTACCGAAAAAAGTAAAATATGCGACAACTCTTGTTGACTGCCTGGAAGATTTAGATGCTGTGGGCGTATGTTTCGTTACCTGGCAACATATCTTTAGCTCATGCACATATCTTAACAATTCATCAAGAAGGATTACTATTCATTAATAAGCATGAAAGCAAGAAACTACCATACTCCTTTTCAGTCCATCCATGAGTTTGAATTTCGTGAAAATCGTACCAAAAGTTACGGACAAAATTGCTTTCACTTGTACGCAAATAGTATATAAGATGTTATCAAGGTTGTGGACCCTGTTTAGGTCACAAACAATTTAAGTCTGATTTTGATAAAACTTTATATGCATGTTGGATCTTAACTTCCTTAATTTTGCCCCCTGACTATACTAAACAAAAAATCACCATTGTTAGCTTGTGGTCCCCCTGGAGGTCACAATTATTACCCATAATCTTAGTTCCTTTCGATAGTTGCGTATATCGAATAGTAACTTCATGAATTATGGCCCTTGATTGTAGGAAAAATCACTTTCTTTTTAGCTTGTTCTCTATCCATCTCTCAAAAATGTGGGCGTAAGCAGCCTTGCAGCCGCTGGATTTTATTTAAACTGTTGTAAACAGTACTGGTATGTTTAATGTGCAACATCATTCTAAAAATTGCTCCTTTTTTTATCTTTCAAGTATTTACAACTAAGCAATGAGTAAATTTACATAAAACTTGTCACCATAGCATGTGGTTTTTGTATGAATGGAAAGACTGGCATTACATATATATATATATATATAGATGGGTGTGTATGTGTGTGTGTATATAGTACCATACATATTGTTTAATCATATCAGTGTTAGCGCTTACCGATACAAAACACCTGTATTGCACCCGTTTATTTTAATTGTCAATCTTTTTACTATGGATAAAACAATGGATGTAACCAGTTATTTATATGCTGAAAACCATCTATTTATGCAAAATGACAGCTTGGTGAGATACTGTTTAGAATATAGAGATAAAATCACCCAGTTTCCTCATTACCTGACAGTAAATTTACATATTAATTTCATAATTAAATGTTTTTGATTTAAAATGATTTAACGTTTTTATTTTTCAGACGGCTTTTGTGAAAGGTCACAGGAGAACACCAAGTGAAGATGAATTCAAAGATTTGATACGCAGAGATGCACAAGGTGCCATGAATAAAGAATTAATGAAATTATTACAGACTGCACAACCTGGACAACAGAATGTAAGCCAGCTATTCTTTTAACTCTCTCTCCTATCATGCAGGAACCATGTTCTATAAAGAATCTCTTCCAGACTATTGGCATAAAACCAAATCCAAAAGAATCTGTATTCATGCATCTTGATCATAATATTATATATTACCTTCCGTTTGACATTAAAAATATATTTTGGAGATAAATTACAAAAATTTTCACAAATATTTATCATACATAAAATGAGGTATAAAATAGAATGTTTTTATTGAATTTTTTTTCCCAACCATCTGTGATTTTTATATACCCACATAGAAATGTGGTATATTGCAGTCGCCCTGTGCGTCAATCGGTTTATAGTTTACAATTTCTAAATATTTGTAGTGAAATTGGGGATAGTTTTCAATTCTGAAGGAATGAATGAATGAATGAAATGGGGTTTAACGCCCCACTATTATGCACCTAACCTGGGCTTATGGAAGACAGGCATGCGCCATATAGTGGGCTATGAGGGAAAGTTTGCCTGGGCAGCGGCGCTATGGCCTACTCTTACATCGAATTCCAACTGCCAAGGGATCTTTTACGTGCACTCCAATGTGTACACGGGACCTCAGTTTTTTGTCCCATCCAAACACTAGGCAGCTGTCCTTGTCAGACTCTCCTTCTGCATCACTGACAAGGGGAAATCACAGAGGAAAATCGATGAACTTTCTCGCCCAATGCAGGGATCGAACACAATTCTGAAGGTTTTCACAGGAAACTTTATGAAACTTTTAAGAAATATTGTAAACATAGCCACCATTAGACTGGTGGCCAGTCTCCTCCACACACCAAAAATTGGCCAGTCCTCTCCAAAAAAAACCCCGAAAAAAAACGTAATCTCTAGAGACTGGGCAAATAGAGCTTCATTCTCATCTAGTAGGTAAACCTGCATTATGTAGGTCGTGTGACGTCGTGCACGTGATCACGACATATCTAACAACAACGTGACGTCAACCCTCAGACGGTCTAAGCATGACTGCTTTGCACTCCATTCGAGACGCATGATTCACTCGGGGCTTGCTTGATAACTGTCAATCATTCCAAATAAGGAACAACGTAAAACATGACAGGAACGCCCATTTTATTGTGAAGCTCGCAAATTGTCCAGTCTCTGGTGCTGGTTACAGGTTTACTCAAAAAATATTTTTTATACAAATGGAAACGAAAGTGTTGGTTTACTAAAAATTAATACTTTTATATAAATCGAAATGTAAAATAAATAGAAGAGACTGGGCCAGTCTAAGCCACCATATGTATTTACTGTGTTCCTTGTTCAGTTTTTATATTTTATCTTGTAAAATGTTGGGGTTTTTTGTCTGACAAATTAAATGTATTTTGGAATGATGAAACAGATTTAAAAATGATGCATTATTTAATTCTTTAAACCTCTGTTCTCTGTTTTGATTTTGGAGTGATAAACAATTTCTTCTAATTATTTATGGCGTATTTACTTGTGAATATGCCAGTGATATTAGAGCATATAGATTTTGCTTTTTGTCCCCCGTCTTTTGAAGAAAGCAGGGGACTATTAAAATCTGTCTGTCTGTCTGTCTGTCTGTCTGTTCGTCCGTAACACTTTTTGGGACACAATGGCTCTCTTTCTAATTGAGCTAGAATGTTCAAACTTGGTGTAGGTGTTTATTACGTTAATGTCTTGATGGGACATTTTCTGCTTAAGGTAAGCAGAGATAAGCAATTTGATTGATTGATGCTTTAATGGGACATGATAACTTTAATTCTAATTAAGTGAGAGTGATGATCTTGGTGTATAGTTTCATTACGTCAATACCTTGGATAATGAGTATTTTCTGATCAGGATAAGTAGATTGTTAAGCAATTTGATTCGTTGAGACTATGGAACACAAAATCTCTCCTTACTTTTAATTGAATTAGAATGTTCACACTTGACATAGGTGTCTATTACTATTAGGTGAATGCCTTGATGGAGTTTAAAGATGAGAATTTTCTGCATAGGGTAAGCAGAGATAAGCAATTTGATTGGTTGAAGCTTTGGGGCACGATTACCTTGGTTATAATGAAGTGAGGGTGATGAAACTCTAAATATAGATTCATTATATCATTACCTTGACTAAGTTCGAAGGTGAGAATTTTCTGCTTGGGCTAAGGAGTGATAAGCAATTTGATTGCTGAAGACTTTGGAACATATAAACTCAGGTAGAATGTTTAAACTTGTTGCGAATATTCATTAGGTGAATGTCTTGACTGAGTTCAATGATTAACAGAGCTAATCAATTTTATTGGTCGATGCTTGGGACAGGATAACTTTGATTCTATCTGATAGAGAGTGATGCAATTTTAGTGTATAGTTTGATTGCTTGAAAAAAATAAATATGCGATTAATTAATATGCGTCATCTGTTTATTTTGGGATTTATATTTCCTTGTCTTTGAGACCATGTCGATGAGTCATCATCAGTCTCTTCTTATTGCTTGTTTACCTTCCATATCAGCTGGCAACTTTTAATTGGAACAAATAAAAAGAATTTGAAAAACACTGTATTTTACTTCTTGTGTTTCAAACTGAAGGTTGGGACTATCATCAGTCAGGATTGATTTTTCGGTTTTTCAAAATGAACTTGATTGTACACATTGATCATATTTGCCAGTGATTACTATTGACAATTTAATTGGGGGATTTGATGTAACCTTGTTAGACTGCAACTCTTATTATATTTCCAGCAAATAAGAAAAGAATTTGACAGTTTTGAGGCATTATTTTCTCGCTTTTTAAGAGAAACAGGTCCATCTGTAGTATGGGAAAAGATCAAACTATTACAAGATGATGCTGTGAGTATAATATATATGATTTATTGTATAAAAACTGATAATTTTATGATTGTCATATATAGACAAGCCCACCTAGTCAACCATTTGTACTGACGTTTGATATCAATGTCAAATGCAGGCATACATTTTTTTGTGGGCACAATCTTTAATACATTTTATGCAAATAAAATTGATGCGCTTTGAGCAACTAATACTGTTTGGAGTCTAGAGCTTTATAAGAACCCTTATTATTATTATTATTATTATTATGTTAAATTTACTCTTCTGGACACCTGTTACCACTGTTTATCGTGTATTGTGTACATGGTGAATTTTGTCTAATGGTTTGGATTGTTCTCACAACAGGCCCGGGACTGTACAGTTGATTTGATAATTGTTTAGTGTTTGCAATTTCTATTTTCTGTCTTGTCCGCAGGTTTATCTTGTAGATTTTTTTTGTTTGTTTGTTTTGCGTGTAGTGCAGTCCTCCTGCATTTACTATTAGTTTTATTCTATTTAATATTTTCTTTTATAACTATGGAAAATGAATTAGGAAAAATAAGAAGGTATTATATTACTCAGCCAAACAAAAGATAAGATCAATTGGAAATTTCATAACGTACTATGTAACTGAGAGCTGGCCAAAACAATCCAGTGCAATCTATAATCCTTTCTAAAACTTTATGATTGGCCTTTTTTTTAGATATCAGATAATCAATTTGAATACATTAAGCTATTAAAATTAGATATAATTCGAAAAATATAAATGACGATCGTCAAAGCAATCTGATGAAACACCGATCCTATTTCATTTTTATACGCCCACATTGGAACGTGGTTATATATTGTCATCGGCTCCATCGGTCTGTCTGTCGATCTGTCTGTCTGTCGATCTGGCGTCCACAATTGAGCCTATAGAAGCCAAAGTTAATATCTGATTGACATTAGATTTATACACAGTGTTTAAGGTCATAAGCCGAAGAAGCTTTTTGATTTTCAGCGATTTTCCAATAATTACTGCCGGGTTATGGCCCTTGATCACTTCAGAACATGTTGTGAACGCTCTAAAAGCCAAAGTTAATAACCGATTTACTTTAAATTTATACACAGTGTTTAAGGTCATGAGATGAAGAAGGCTATTAATTTTCAGCGATTCCCAATAATTACTGCCAGAGTTATGGCTCTTGATCACTTCAAAAAATCACTGTGGACGCTCTAGAAACTACCGATTGGCTTGTGTCTAAACTGATCGTCTGCTAAATTTCATTGTCAACATGACTAAAACCAGAAATAAGCGCTCGAAACCGGGCGAACCCTCAAATTCAACAAGTAAAAGTGATTTCCTAGACACGATCCTGAAGGACGAAGACTCTCTAAAACACCTTATATCTGAAATAATCAAACGAGATGCTATTCTAACCAGGTTAGTGCCTCATGAAACTACAAATATGCTGGAGAAAAGAATAATAGATCTTGAAAACCAGATGGATGAGAATGAGCAGTATTCTCGGCGCACATGCCTCAAATTTAGTGGTATTAAAGAAACCAAGGGAGAAAGACACCGATGAACTGGTTTTGAATTTGGTTAACACACATATCCTAACTGCAGATGGGGAGCAGTTAAACAGATCACACATAGGTAGATCCCACAGGGTAGGGCGTTTCGACGAAAATAGACATAGAAATATTATTGTGAGATTTATATCATACAGAGACAGAGCTGTGGTTTATAGAAATAAGAAAAATCTGAAAGACTTCAATATCACAAATAAATCCAAGATCTATGTAAACGATGCTCTAACAAGAAGACAGGCAAACTTCTTCAGACAGACACGACAATTTTTCAGAGAAAAATTGATAAAAAATTGCAGGACTCAAGATGGACGCATTTATGTTCGAAACCTGAGTGATGATAGAAACATTCATATTATGGCCGAAGTTGACCTACTGCAGTTTATAAATACAGATAAAACAGTCCCCCCGAAATCAAGAGGTGGTGGCGACACCCATATTCTTGGGGCATCGGCTGCTAGAAATCTACCAAGACATCATTTGAAACAAAGCTCTATTCTGGGTTTTGGATTAATGACATCAACACCAAAAGCAAACTCAACTCAAAGAGAATTTAGCGATCCATCAGCACAGAGAAATCATAACCAAGTGAGTACATCTGAAGCACAGGCACCACCATTAGTTTTTAGTGATCAATATGTCAGCAACAAGAACACATCCATGAGAAACTACAGATTTATTACCATATGGAACTCAACAACAAGAGAACACATAGGTATTTAAATAGTGTATTTAGCATAAATGAAAGTAAATATTCAACAAAATTCAATATTTTCCAATAATTGTAATCAAATATTAATGATTGAAATCACATTATTCCTTTAATTATCATACGCTCATGATAATCTGTATATTGAGCTTTTTTCATATGATTTAAACTTATACAAGTTACCTTTAAATATCACATAGTGTTCGAAATATATCATACTCATATTGTAGGCTCGCCTGTAGAACCACGCTGGTTTTCTCTAGGTCTCTCGATTTTCTCCCACTCCCAAAGATCCCTTCGAGCAAGCGAATTAATACAAAAATAAAACTAGATCTTAGTCCCGAAATGACCTAGTCTGTGGCGAGGGTACGATATATCATAGTCCCGAAGTGACCTAGTCTGTGACAAGGGTACATTAAATGATTTAACTTAACTCTCTCTTTCTCTCTCTCTCTCTCTCTCTCTCTCTCACACCACTAAACCCTAGATCTTAGTTTCGCAATGACCTAGTCTGTGGCGAGGGTATGATAAATCTCTCTCTCTCTCTCTCTCTCTCTCTCTCTCTCTCTCACACCACTAAACCCTAGATCATAGTCCCGAAATGACCTTGTCTGTGGCAAGGGTATGATAAATCTCTCTCTCTCAGTTTCGGGATCACTGGCTAAGTGGGTAAGGCGCTGGTTCGCTAGCCTGGAGATCGGGTGTTCGATCCCTGCATTGGCCGAGAAAGTACATCTCAATTTTCCGACGTGACTTCCCCTTGTCAGTGATGCAGAAGGAGGGCTTGACAGGGACAGCTGCCTAGTCGTTTGGATGGGACAAAAAACTGAGGTCCCGTGTACACATTGGAGTGCACGTAAAAGATCCCTTGGCAGTTGGAATTCGATATAAGAGTAGGCCGTAGCACCGCTGCCCGGACAAAATTTTCCTCATAGCACACTGTATGGCGTATGCCCGTCTTCAATTAGCTCAGGTTAAGTGCATAACAGTAGGACGTTAAACCCCATTTCATTCATTCTCTCTCAGTTTCAGAATAGGTATATATTTATTTACCGCACCAACCTCTTCGGTTTTCTCCGAGTCCCACGGTTTCCTCCCACTGCTAAAGACCTCCATGCGCAAGCGAATTATTGAAATAAATATAAAAACCATATGTTAGTCTCGAAATGACCCTGAACTTTCTTTTTTACCGCACCAACCTTGTGTGTTTTCCCCGGGTCCCACGGTTTCCTCCCACTGATAAAGACCCCTACGCGCAAGCAAATTATTGAAATAAAATTAAAAACCATATGTTAGTTCCAAAATGACCCTGACCTTTCTTATTTTCCGCACCAACCTGGCTTGTTTTCTCCGGGTCCCAAGGTTTCCTCCTACTGCTTAAAACCCCTACGCGCAAGCGAATTATTGAAATAAAATTAAAAACTATATGTTAGTCCCAAAATGACCGTGACCTTTCTTAGTTACCGCACCAACCTCGTCGGTTTTCTCCGGGTCCCACGGTTCCTCCCAATGCTAAAGACCCCTACGCGCAAGCAAATTATCAAAATAAAATATAAAAACCATATGTTAGTCCCGAAATGACCTAATTTGTGTCTAGTTGACATTAAACCCCATCTCTCTGTCTCTCTCCCTCTCTCTCTGTCACTCTCTCTCTCGCTTTCTCTCTCTCTCTATCGCTGTTCCTTATTTAGGGAGGGGTCATTGTAAAATAGAATTTTGAAAAGCGCCATCTGTTAGCATAATACAAGTAAGAATAAATTCTAACGCTCATTATGGTACCAGCTGGCGCTGTTTAAAATGTTCACTAACTAGAACTGACTACAATAAATTAAAAATAATACTGGAAATAGAACAAAACACAAATTCAATTTCAATATTTAAGAAATAAGTCATAAGTTAGCATTTTTACATGCATAGAAGTAACCTAAGCATATTAGCATTAGCATTACAAGGTTAGAAGTTAGAATTAGGAGGGAAAATTCCGCTCCATAGCTTTCTAGAAATTACTATACAAATTACTTTTAGATAGCATACAGTTTACATAATAGTTCCACATATTGAACTGTGGTTGTATTATTAAAGGTGTAAAACATGTCCTAAAATGTCATATAGTGTTTCATAATAGTTATATATCAATAGCATACAGTTTACACAATAGTTTTACATACTCAAGTATGGCTGATTCATCAAAGTTGTTATATAGTGATTTATAATAATTACATATCATATTTTAAAATTGTATTTGTAAGAAGTATATTATTATACAATTAATCCTTTCATAATATGCAATCTTAAATTCGAGCAAGCAAATTAATGCAAAAATTAAAACTATATCTTAGTCCTGAAATGACCTAATAGTCTGTGGCTCTCTCTCAATCACACTAAACCCTGCTTAATTGTTATATTTGATCTTTGCTTCAATAGTTAGAGTTATTCACCTTGCTTGTATGCATTGTCATTAGGTTTATTTCATATTGAAATATTGTCTAATGATTAGATTTATACAACTTGCCTTTTTACATGTCATACAATGTTTCAGAATAGGTATATATCATATTGAACTTTGTTATATAATTATATATACACACCTTACCTCTTAACTATCAGTGTATGTGTATATAAAATAATATATTTGAACTTGTTTAAAATATTGAAAGAATTTATACAGCTTACCTTGGAATACACAGCAATTCATATATTAAGTCAAATTTTACTGGAATAACCATATTTAAACTATGTATGTTGAACTCTGTCATAATCATTAAAAATTTATATCTTACCTCTAAATACTATTTGAATTTAACCTAAAATATCATACAGTATATTAAATTATATTATATCTGAAGTTTGTGTTACCGGTAGTTACTAGAATACTACAATTTAGCCTGTATTATATTATATCTGAACTTTGGGTTATTTACTAGAATAATTTCAAATATGTTTTATTAAGTGGAAATATATAGATTTTAGATTATTTGAACATATTTAAAGGAGCTAAATCGCTAACATTTGGGATCCAGAAATTGACAAAAGTGGGTCGAAACTCATATAATACTGTAATATGAATGTATATAAACTGATTTTCATTAAATGCTTTCCGGTTTACTCCAATTTCAAATCAGGTATGTTCGGCGAAACAAGCCATTCAGTCTCAACCCAGTGCATTTTTTTTTAGCGCCTGGTTATTCCAGTCGACATATGCAGTGTGATACAGTGCAATGTGTCTAGCCTCGTCCCTCGAGTCTCTCAATAAAACTAGGACCAGAGCGCAATATGGTACACGATTCGTGTACCAATGTTAGAAAATTATTTTATCTTAAATATCGGATATCAGAAGCTCATCTTTTCCTGGTAAGTTTACATCACCAATGTTGATTTAAATTGACCAATAATTCGTGTTTTCGATGTCGAAGATTTTGGAGGATTTTGAGTTACGGACTTAGGTCCTTTAACTTACCTGTACTTAACACAAATTGGTCAAAATTGAAATACAACCTATTCTTGGTTTGTCATTGTATGTTATAATTATATTACATGTACTTAATTAAGTGAACTATAATTGTATTCTGCCGGTTTAAGTGCATCATTGTATGCCCAACTCAAGAATTCTGAAATGTATATATGTTGTTTATATATTGTCTTGTAAATATGTTACTACTTGTATTGTATTTGTTTTCAGGTTTGCCAAAACTACTACTTACTAATTTCATTCCCACTTTGGGCGGGATAGAAAGATAGAAAGTGATCACTGCCCTGTATACTGTCGAATTAATTTTAAACGCCCCAAGCGCTCATGCTTTAAACGTACTATCTGGCTATATGATAAAACTGACTATGACGAGCTTAGACAAGACGTTAAGACATATGACTGGGAGTCCATTGTTGATGAGCTGTCCTGTGCTGCTTTTACATGTGAACTGACCAAGATTGCAAAGAAAAACATTCCAAATAAAGAAGACAATATTAGACCACGTGATAAAGTTTGGATGAATAACAGTATTAGAAAACTTGCAAGAAAGAAAAAAAAAATTCACAAACGCGCTATAAAATCAAATTCTGACCGGGATTGGCAAAACTTCAGACAAATTAGAAACATATATATTGACTTAATTAGGAGATGTAAGAAAGAATGTTTTCAAAAACTAGACAATAAAATCAATGATCCCACAAATTTTGGCAGTAACGATTGATGACATCTTGTCAATTCATATGTAAAAGGTGAACAATCCACACACTGATTTACCCCCAATTGTCAACAATGGAGTCACAGCGTTTTCTGACCTTGAAAAGGCAAACATTTTTAACAAATTCTTTATCCATCAATTACAGCTCGACACAGACAATGCACATCTTTCTACTCTAAAGCAAAATCCATCTTCACTGTACAATATTAAGCTAATACCCCAGGAGGTTAAAGACATGCTTCTATCTATTGATGTTTCTAAAGCTATTGGACCAGATAAAATCAATGGATTGTTCTTGAAATTTCCGTACCATTTTGTAATTTTTTTAACTTGTCTTTACTGTCTAAAACAGTACCCTCTATTTGGAAAATGGCCAATGTAATAGCTATTTTTAAAAAAGGTGACCAGGCGGAGTGTGGCAATTATAGACCTGTTTCCCTTCTGAGTATAGTCGCTAAAATATTTGAAAAATGTGTATATAAGCATGTTTTTAACTTCTTTGGGGGACACTCCGTTACAACTAATCTGCAAAGCGGTTTTCTGCACGGCGAATCTACGACTTATCAACTAATTGATCTGACACATTTCTTTTGTCAAGCCATTGATGAAGGCCAGTATATCAGGGCAGTGTTCTGTGATATCAGCAAGGCTTTTGACAGGGTCTGGCACGAAGGACTCTGCCATAAGCTTGGGGATAAGAGGAGGTCTACTCGACTGGTTTAGAAGTTACTTAACAAATAGAAGCCAATCTGTGATTGTCAGTGGTACCTCTTCCTCTCCCTTGACCGTCCCTGCTGGTATCCCACAGGGCTCTGTCCTCAGACCACTCCTGTTCCTTATATATATAAATGATATTGTTGAAAACCTTAATTCTAATGTTAGATTATTTGCAGATGATACAAGCTTGTACTTGAGAATCCATGACCCAACTGCATGTGCGGCTGTCCTAAATGAAGATCTAGATAAGATTAATACTTGGGCAAAGACTTGGCTGGTCTCCTTCAACCCACTGAAAACTGAAACACTGACGGTATCTACTAAAAAGAACCTATATTGCCAACACTTTCACTAGACAACACTGCAATAAATGAAGTATTCGAGCACAAACATTTGGGGTTGACATTTCAAAATGACTGTAAATTTGATAGACATATCGACAATATCTTGACGAAAACTTGTAGGCTTGTGAATGTTCTCCGCTCCTTGAAGTACCGACTAAATAGAAAATCTTTGAAAACATTGTACATATCCTATATTCTTCCGCATTTCGACTATTGTGATGTCATATGGGATGGGTGGACCGACGAACTTACTAACCTTTAATCATTTCAACTTGATGCACTCAGGACTATATGTGGTGCTGTTAGGGGGACCAGCCATAGACTTTTATACCAGAAAACAGGTTTTATCACACTACAGGAGAGGTGAAGGCGTCACAAACTTATACTCTTTTACAAAATTATGATTCATCTTATACCCCGATATCTTCATGAATTACTATTATTACCGGAAAAGCATTATAACCTTCGTAACAAATCTAAACTATCAGAGTACTTTTGCAGAACATCTTTATTTTGAAATCATACATCCAATAGTTCAAAACATGTATTTGGCAAACCTGAAATTGAAATTGTAATATATGTACATAGCCATTTTTTGTTTATTTTATAGTTATACTTTAGTCAGTTAGATTTTATCGTGTTTTGGTTATATAGTCTTTTTGTATATATTTTATGTTATATAGGAGAGAGGTAATATAGGCCTAGCCTGTTCCTCAATCCTTTTCTAAGAATAAAATATTGTTTATAAAAAAAAAAAGAAAGTCTTGTGGACGCTCTAGAGGCTAAAGTTAACATCCGATTGACTTTAGATTGATACACAGAGTTTAACATCCCGAGACGAACAAGTATGTTGATTTTCCATGAATTTTTATAACTTGAACAGCTAAATACATGATATTAAATGTGTTTTAACTAAACATTAGTATGGAGGAGAACTTACACAAAACCAAAGCAATTCTAATGATTTTCTTATAAATACTTAATGAGTTGTTACTCTTAATCAGTTTCATTACCAAAAAAAGTAAAAATATTCGACAACTCTTGTTGACTGCTCTGACGATTTAATAGCTGCTGTGAGCACATCTTTTGTTCTCTTGCAACCTATCTTGTTTTTATGGTTCAAAATTTCGTAATAGTTGTTAAATAACAGGCGTTCTAGTTGATGTGAAGAATTAGCCAATGAAATGGTCTGTTACAGAGAGTTTTTGACGTGCTCTGCACAGAAGTGTTAAAGTTACATTAGTTAAGAGCCATATCTGAGTACTGCAATCTTAAATTGGGCTTTAGATGTTATAGAAATTATAAATTACACATTAACTAACTTATTCAGACCATAATTAGCTCTCAATGGTAAGGCTAGACTGCGATATTTGTTGGATTTGCAAATAAATGGATAATCAAGACTATAAGTTTCGCCTTACCGACTTATTAATGATGATCGAGGCTAAGCGGAACTTTCATTCGAATGGTTCACATTATGTATTTTTGAACTATTATAGTGAGAACTGCCATCCTCCATAATGTATCTTTAATAAACTCCTAGAAACACAACGCTGATTGATTAATGAATGTCTGATGTCATAGGGTCAAAAGTCATTCGTGTGTCCCCTGACGCAACCTCCCAGTACAACTGGTCAGATCTTCATGTAGGGTAGGCCATCGAAAGTATAAAAAACGAAACGAAATATAAATCTGTGGGTATTTGGAAATACAACTTTTCCTTTGTCTTCACTGCATGCCAAGAACTCGCCACAACAGACCGTTTCATTGGCTAATCCCTCACATTAACCAGAACGTGGGTTATATAAGAAATCTACCAGATCCTAGTGCAGTGAACAATAAAAAAATGAAATGAAATAGGATCTGTGTTTCAATCAGATTGCTTTTAGACAGGAACAATCAAATCAAGAATAAGATCATTTGAAATCGTCAATTTTTTTTTGAACAAAATATATTATTTTTTAAAATTGAAAATAATAATAATATGCATCAGTAGTAGTCCTATTACTTCAGAGCTTATATTCACCATGTTTTCATGTTATGTACATCTGTCACTTTATATATGTACATTTATCTGTCTACATATCCTGAAACATTTTTTAATTAAAATACATATGTTGTGGGGAAAGCTCTTTTCTTGGAAGAAATCTGTATGTATTACAGAAATCCATTTTTTTTTACCTTAGACTAAACGCTATGGTGCTTTACCCAGTCCAGAGACAGCTAAAATCAAAGAATTATTGGATCAGCTGGTTGTTATTAAATTAAATGGTGGTCTAGGTACCAGTATGGGATGTACAGGACCAAAAAGTGCTATTAGTGTTCGTAATGAATTAACCTTTTTGGATATGACAGTACAACAAATTGAGGTAAGATATCGTGGTGTTACGTGTATATGGATATTCAACTTTTTATTAATTTTCAGATTTTTATGCATCCACAGTTTTATATGGTCAAGTGTATATTGTGATTGCCCCTGTCCAACTGTCCACAATATGTATTCAGATATTTATAAGCCCATATTTTTAATGTGAATGTATATTGTCATCGCTCCCATCCGTCTGTCTGTCCATAATTTGTTTGTGGACGCTCTACAGGTAAAAATTATTTTCCAATTTTGACGAAATTTGAAATATAGGTTTGGTAATATCATGGTTGAGTTCGAATTTCAAGAAAAACGAACCAAAACTGCCGGACAAAATGGTCACCCCTAGTATGCAAATATCACTTCTTTTTTTTAGGTTGTTCTCAGTCCATCTCTTTCAAAATGTGGACGCATCTTGTCTGACACCCGCTGGTTTTAATTAATATGCATATTAATGATGACAAACTATTCTAGATTGCATCAACGTATTTCCACTTTAAATGTATGTGAATAATTTTGAAGATAAATTCATGTGATAATAACTATTGTAAAGATTATTTCATTTATTCTCTTGAGTTGTCCACTTGTGACCTTGATAGTTCATTTACCTTAATACAACAAATATACCACCTTATTCATGTTTACCTTTCTTATTAAGATAACAGTTGACCTATCTCAAAGTGTCTTTCAAATAAACTTATAGTAATTCGACTATAACACACTACACCTATCACAGTAAAGAAAATGTTCAATAAATATATCACATCCTCAAAAACTGAATTAAAACATTTTAAACGTCTTAAAACTTATTTATTATCAAAGGTTATTTAAAAAAGGATGTATGATTCATTTCATGCATACCGTTACTTTTGGGGTTACAGATCATCTATCCATTGATTAAACGTGTCAAAGGGATTCACATTACAATATGTGATCTAAATGGGTGGGAAATTGAGTTTGATAAATGTAAAGCGTCTCATAAATTGTCAGTTCTGTCTCAAAGTTTGAATGCAAATCTAACTTGAACACACCCAATATAATCGTAGTGTGGCTTATTGTCATATAATAAAAGATAGAAAATCATTTTAATGACATAGGCAGTTGAAGATGAGTTTATGTTAAAAGATACAATTATAATTTGTAAATGTAAATTTGTTTTCTTAAAGGCCAATCCCAATAACTTTTTCGGGGAATAAAACCGCTTAATTTTGTGTTAAAATCATTTAAAACCCATTATCTAAGGCCGATCAACTAACCCGATATTTGTGATACGCTTGTAAATAACGTAAACCTGACAGTCTGCATCTGGAAATGGAGACCTTTGTATTATACAGTATCTGGATAAAACCAGACTTTTTTCTATAAAAATAATATGTAGGTGAAATTTACCTTTTGTTATGAAGTACAGTACATGGGTCATTCACTGTATAGACCTCTCAAGAAACGTAAATCGATTATCAGGTCACCCAATGAAAAAAATTACCCGAAATCTTAAAAGGGTTACGTGTCATTATAAGCAGTGTTGACGTTCACGTCCAAACGTCTCAATATTTTCAGCTGAAATTTTCAGACAATGTTAATACACCATGCTTTTATATTTTGGTCCATAAATTTCTCAAATACTCAGACTTTAATTTTTGAGACTCTGTTCTTATCGGGATTGTCCCTTTAAAATCTCAGCATGCCAAAAAGCTAAAGGACGTTTTCTTTATTTCCAAAAAAGGACTCAAAATTTTCTGTACATAGATGTTAAATTCTTAAAACTTAGGTCAGATCATGGACCGTATGTATTATAAGGTCCATGGTCAAATGCTATCCTGACCTCAATTTTCACGGACAGAAACAAGTTACTCTTCTGTAGCTGACTGAAGTTCTAAGACAGAAAATGATGATGTCATGAAGTCAATCAAAAACAATGTGACCTTAAGAAAAGGATCAGTCAAATTTTCCCCAAATATGCTCTATGTTAAGACTGTTTAAAATGTGTATGTGTAATTAAAAGTTTGTATAATTAATATTTGTCTTTTATTCTGGAATATTGTATTTTTTAAAAATATATTGTTTACTCTATTACACACCTGTCCAACCTCGTGGGTTTTCTCCAGGTCCTCTGGTTTCCTCCAACTGCTAAAGACACCTACACGCAAGCGAATTATTGAAATGAAATTAAACCAAATGTTAGTCCCGAAATGACCTAGTTTGTTTCGAGTGGGTGTTAAACCCCATTTCCCTTACTCTATTACAGCATTTGAACAAGACATATGGAACAGATGTACCATTAGTATTAATGAATTCCTTCAATACAGATGAAGATACACAAAAAATCCTTAGAAAATATGGACAAGTCAAAGTCAACATATTCACATTCAACCAAAGCAGGTGTGTCTCTATATTAAAATAACACATATATTTTATTGAATATTTACCAGAAATTCTACCACATGTTGCTTTTACTGAATGTGTAGGCATGATAATACAAATTTAAATACATAGTGACATACATATAGCCTTTTCAGATGCTAAAATTGAACTGGTTTAAAAACCTTGGGATTCGTTAAACCAATTTAACTTTGTCTTCTAAACACAAATGTGGGGCAAATAAGCAAGTTTAAAACACCTAGCTTGCGACCTGTCTTTGAGAAGGCTTTTTTATTTTGAACTGGAACTAGTTGGCTTAAAACCCCTGACTCCATCTTGTTTTTAACATGGGAAAATGTCGGGGTCAGGCGTTGCAAATGTTATCGAAAGCGTGTCGAGAACCGAATAAAGAATTTAAATCTACCCATGCATTGTCAACTGTAACTTCCGACCAAAGAGGTCAGAATAGTTAAACTCGTTTGGCTTATAGTACATGTGAACACGAAACGATTCTGTGTTAAAATCCCCTGCGGTATATTACATAATTTGTTTCAGATATCCAAGATTGAATAGAGACTCTTTACTTCCAATTTGTACAAATTTCGGACCTGAAAGTGAAGCGGGGTAAGTAAGAAATGACTAATGAAATGAAATAGGCTAATGAAGACAGGCATACCCCATACAGTGTGCTTTGAGGAAAATTTTGCAGAGGCAGCGGCACTGGCCTACTCTTATATTGAATTCAAACTGCCAAGCGATATTTATGTACATGCCATGTGTAAACAAGACCTTGTATTTTGTCCCATCCAAACAAACTAGACAGCTGACCTTGTCAGGCCCTCTGTCCTGCACCACTGACAGAGGGAAATGCCAATGAGCTCCCTGGCCAAATATGTGACCTCCAGGCTAACAAGGCAGGTTTCCCCCGAGTTCTTCGGTTTCTTCCTGCAGTAATGATCGAAATCATTCGCACGATCTGTGCCAAGGGCCAAATTTGAAAAAGGCCTCAGGCCTAATTTGCTACCCTTGTAAAATGACGTGATTATTATTATTATTATTATAAGCCAGAATCCTACCCACTTAGTCACTGTGACTTCCAATTGTTTGGAATCATATTATAGTCTTAACCATTAGCCTGTCTGTTGGGTTATATTTACCGAATACAACAGAACCACACAAAATTGTTCATTTTTGAAATAAAAAGTGGTATTAGGTGTTTTGCATGGTAACGGTAAAGGTTTGGATCTCAATTTGCTATGACACAGCTAATGGGTATCGAGATAAGCCTACCAGTCGAGTCACAGATGAGAAGTGGTATCAGATATTCTAGTTTTCCAGGTGATTTAGTTTGATCTGTTTCCTTCAGACACCAATATCTACTAAACCTATATATGCCTCCTCCTTTTCAGCGATGTCCGATAATTACTGTCAGAGTTATGGCCCTTGATCACTTTAAAAAATCTTGTGGGCACTCTAGAGGCTAAAGTTAATATCCGATTGACTTTAGATTTATACACATTGTTTAAGGTCATGAAACAAAGAATCCCATCGATTTTCAGCGATTTCCGATAATTACTTACAGAGTTGTGACCCTTGATCATAAAAAAAATATTTGTGGACGCTGTAGAGGCTAAAGTTAACATTCGATTGACTTTAAATTGATACACAGTGTTGTAGGACATGAGACGAACAAGTATATTGAGTTTCAATGAATTTTTGAACAGCTAAATCCAGAATATTAAATGTTTCGTATACCAAACGTTAGCATGGAGGAGAACTTTATTAAAGCCAAACAAATTTGAATGATTTTCTGATAATTACAAAATGAGTTGTTCCTTTTAATCAGATTTTAGTGTATTATAAATGTTTCATTACCGAAAAAAGTAAAATATGTGACAACTCTTGTTGACTGCCTGGACGGTTAGGCTGCTGTGGGCGTACGTTTCGTTACCTGGCAACCTATCTTTTAAACAAAAATTTTTCTCAGTTTGTTTGGACTATTGAGAAAGTAATATTCTATATACATCATCAGCTTTCAAGTAGAGACATAGACCATGGTGGAGATAATTCCACCATGTGACAAACAATTATTATTATTGTCCCCTGCCTTTCGAAGAATGAATGAAATGGGGTTTAACGTCCTACGCTTAAGCACCTAACCTGGGCTAATTGAAGACGGGCATACGCCATACAGTGTGCTATGAGGGAATTTTGCCCGGGCAGCAACTGAATTCCAACTGCCAAGGGTTCTTTTACGTGCACGCCAATGTGTACACGAGACCTCAGTTTTTTGTCCCATCCGAACGACTAGGCAGCTGTCCTTGTCAGGCCCTCCTTCTGCATCACTGACAAGGGGAAATCACGCCGGAAAATCGAGATGAACTTTCTCGGCCACCAGGCTAGCAAACCAGCGCCTTATCCATTTAGCCACCGTGATCCCCCCTTTCGAAGAAAGCAGGGGACTATTAAAATGGGTTCGTCTGTCTGTCTGTCACACTTTTTGGTACACAATAACTCTCCTTTTAATTGAGTTAGAATGTTCAAACATGTTTATTAGGTCAATGCCTTGATGAAGTTTGAAGATGAGCATTAACATTTCAAGCTAAAGCTAAAGCTAAGCTGAGCTAAGCAATTTCATTAGTCGATGATTTGGGACAAGATAAAGAGTGATGAAACTTAGTGTATAGGTGATAATCAGTTTGGTTGCTTGATAATTTTGATAAAAAGTAAATGTGCGATTAATAAATATGTGTCATCTATTTATTTTGGGATTTTGGTGGGGGACATCATCCTCACTGTTGGCTTGTTATATTGTAGATGGTACCCACCTGGTCACGGAGATGTTTATGTGAGTTTTTATAACTCTGGTTTGTTAGATTTATTCCATAAAGCTGGCAAGAAATATGTTTTTATCTCAAATATTGATAATTTGGGAGCTACTGTTGACTTAAGTATCTTTTTTGAAGTCTGATTTAGATTTATATTGCAGACACCTCTGTTCATTAATGTCAACAAAACTTTGCAAATACTTGTGGTGATAGTTGTGCAATCCTCTTGAAATTCATTTTTTTTCTGCAATATAAAGAAGCTAGTTTAGTTGTGGCCCTTGATGAGTTGTACAGATTTATATAAAGTAAAAACGGGTAGGGGTGCCTAAGTTTAGATTTGTATTAATCCGTCACAGAACCTTATCTATTTCCCTTGCAGAGTTATAATCCTTGATAACTTTACCTTGCTAAGAAATTGTTTCAGTTTAGTGCATTAGTGAATGGTGGGAAAGAACTTATATAAACTTTGCCTGTTGTTCAATTCTTTTCTAACGAATAAGATATGGTTTAAACTATAACTGGCAAATAATACCTGATATCTTAAAGATACTTTCCTGCATACAACTGTGTGATTTGATGGTGTATTTGGACTAAAAACAAATACAAATTAATTAATCTATCAAAAATGTGCTTCAAATCCCTTTCAAAACTTTGTATTCGTTGGGAGATACTTATAACTATAAATATACTTTTGTTAGAAGCCATGTTTGTCACCTTTTATTGTAAATAACCACTTGATAAATACTTACGGGACAATGTGTCTTTAAAATAAAAAAATACAAAAACCTTAACAGTATTTAGATATATTGAACTTTTTATTGACTAATGAAAATGGCACGGCTCCAGAATTTGTAATGGAGGTTACAGACAAGACGACAGCTGATGTTAAGGTATGAAATTATAGATTTTTTCCTTTTTTCTACAGTTTTGTCATCTTTTTTCTTTATATGATCAATATATATTCTCTTTTGTATGTGCAGATTTTTTTTTATAGAGAGTGTAAGAAATGGGGTTTAACATCTACTCAATACAAACTAGGTCATTTCAGGATTTACATCGGCTGTTTCTTTATTTCATTGATAGGAAACAGAAATCCCACAAGTTTAGACAGTTGGGTTCTCCTTGTCACTAACAAGATTGGGATCACAACCTTAACTCAATGACAGAGTTTTTTATTTGAGGCAAATTGGACTACTTTTATTTATACTCTGATAAATTACTGTATATTTGTTATAGGGTGGTACATTAGTAGAGGTTGATGGTAAACTCAGATTATTGGAGATAGCACAAGTTCCAAAGGAACATGTAAGTTTTTACAAATTTTTCGCTTATTACAACTGTTGATTAGGACAGTTTCTGTTTAACATATCTATCAAGATTTGATTTGATGCACCTACATAGTAAAACACAGTGATGTACCAACTGTCCAATAACACAGTAAATATAACTTTGACAAAGTATCAGTGTATTATGAATTCAAACACCAACCACATGATATCTGTCTCATGGAGAATTCCAGTGATGGGTGGTATCAGGTAAGGCAACCTTAGCATAACCTGCCCCACTCACAACACCCATCACTGTATGGAGCTATGAGGATATCATAAATCAGATTTTATAAAGGCAGCAATGTAAATGAAATTAAGATTGCATATCAGAAGTGTGTAGGCAGATATTTTAATATCTATTCTTAGAAGTGGTTCTACTACTGATGTTGTCCTATTCCCCCCCCCCCCCCCAATGGAATAGCTATCTTTAAACCTTTGAATTTGAAGTTGAAAATGATATTTTTTCCAATTTCTCAACTGGCAATAGTGAATTATAGGATAAATAGGATTATTCTTTAACAAGGTAGGACTTTTAATAGATACCATCTATTTGAACTTATTCAAGGCTTTATTTTAATAAATTTAAAAAATATAACTTAAAAATATGAAATTGTAACTTTAACATAATAAGCCAATTCCCATTGAAATTAAGATGAAATCTTACTGCATAATTATAGGATTTGATTAAACCAAACTGCTATGTGAAATTTTTGTTCATTTCAAAATGTGATGTCATGTCACTCGAAAATAACAGAAAAACTGTTCAATAAGATAAGATTAAGATTTCAGTGTTCCACTCTTCACTATTTGTAACATAATTACTTTTTTCAATGTAAACTGTGATGATATGTGTTGAAAATTTAGCAGTTGAACTTAATTTTAATTGTGCAAAGCCTCGAATAGTGTATCAATTGTAAGAAATATCACGGCTACAAATATTGCAGGCGCAGCTAGGGTTTCACTTATAGTAAGTTCCCTATTAATATACAATCCAGTGTAATAACAATTTATAATCAGGTTTAAACATATTGATGTATATATTGCATGTAAACAGTTTTAGAAAAAAATTATTCTTTAATTGTCAACAAGAAGTCAAAATTATAAGCTTTGTTTTTCAGGTGGACGAATTTAAAAGTGTTAGTAAATTTAAGTAAGTATAATAATATATTAATCATAAAACTATAGAAATTACCGGTAAGTATGATTTGGTTTTGATTTAAAGCCGCTCATCATTGTTTGCAGGTGACGATCAGAGACGTTACTGTAATTTCTTTTTTTGGCAAAAAAACCTTTTTACAACCAAACTGAAAGTGATGTGAAAATATATTTAAATCTAGTGTTTTCAGTTTTATTTTGTTAGGAAAGATTTGTTTTATCTGGCACTGAAAATATATTATTTTGATTTTATTATTCAGAATCTTCAACACTAACAATTTATGGATGAGTATAGAAGCTATAAAACGTAATGTTGAGGCGAAGACGTTACACATGGAAATTATTGTTAATCCAAAGGTACATAGACTTTTCTTTTGCATGTAGGATACTGCTGGTCTGAACAAATTATACACAACTGACACTATTCCGCCCATACATATATTTGTTTCAGTAAAAACAGATCCATTTACCAGTTTGAGACTATATTATTACTATTACATGTAGGGAATGCTGGATTGTCAGTCTAAGACATCCCAAATTAGTAGAATTACCATCAAGTGAAGTAATTAAACTCAACCAATATATCTTTCATCAGTCATGGTTGGTTGAGATATTTTCTTATGCAGTTGGCGCATGGGCTGTAGCCCAAAATCTGCCCTTTCATTTGTTTGTCACTATTTTTAGGATCGAGAGAATTCCTGTAGAATTTACTGTAGTCAGAATACTTTAAATATTTTATAAATTTACATGTATGTGTTGTTTAACTGATTGAGTGTATCAGCTATACGTAAAAATGCTAAAAATATTATTTTCTGGCTGAAAAGGGCTGCATGAAATTTAATAAAAGAATGAATGTTTTCCTTATACAAAACAGTAGTTCCTTTACAGCAAAACAGAAGTTTCAGGTTTAAAGCGTTAAAATGTGATTTTCTTTTTTTTTCAGACATTAGATAATGGTGCAAATGTAATACAATTAGAGACAGCTGTTGGTGCAGCTATTAAAAGTTTTGAAGGAGCTTTGGGTATAGTTGTACCTAGAAGTCGTTTTTTACCAGTAAAGAAGACATCTGATTTATTACTAGTTATGAGTAATTTATATTCTATGAGAACTGGTGCTCTAGAGATGAGCCCAAGAAGATCTTTTCCTACTGTACCTTTAGTAAAACTAGGCATTCAATTTAACAAGGTATAATTACATTTCACACACCAATATTTCATATTTGGTCGTAATAATAAAATAAAGAGAACACTTTGACAAACATGATTTCTAAACCTCAGAAAACCAGGAAAAAGTCAGATAATATTTCTGAAATAAGAAAAACAATAATGGCAAACTGGAAAAACTAAAGAACATGTAATAGAGTACATTGAAAAGAGGTTGCCAACAATTAATTGTATGTTTTTTTGTTTACACAGGTAAAAGAATTTTTGTCGAGATTTCAGAGTATTCCAGATATGTTGGAATTAGATCATTTAACTGTGTCTGGTGACGTGACATTTGGTAAAGGTGTTACATTAAAGGTGAGTAAACATTAATATTGAAACAGTACACTGGTAAATACATTTAATTACAATTTAACTGTCAACGTTAATCAAACTCAAATCTTTTATATAAAGTTAAAAAAAATCCAGATAAATCATAAATCTTTTTAAAAAATCAGGATTTCTTTTGTAATAAAGCCTCAGTTGATTTGCATGAAACTGGTTCCGAATTATTATTTTTATGAACTTAGACCAAAAACAATTTGAATATATATATATTTACAGGGGACTGTTATTATAATTGCTAATCATGGTGAAAGAATTGACATACCTGCAGGCGCTATCTTGGAGAATAAAATTGTATCTGGTAATTTACGAATATTGGATCATTAGTATTAAGTTTTATATATATAATATATTGATTTTATACCGGTTACTTTCTTATACCATACTGTTTTATGTTATATATCTATATTATCTACATGGCTAATATATACTCAAACAAGCAATGTTTTCTGCAAAAGAACTTACATCTGTATAATTCTTTACAATTGTATAATTCTTTACAATTGTATAATTCTGTACAATTGTATAATTATTTACAATTGTATAATTCTTTACAATTGTATAATTCTTTACAATTGTACTTTACAATTGTATAATTCTTTACAATTGTATAATTCTTTACAATCGTGCTTTACAATTGTGTAATTCTTTACTATTGTATAATTGTTGACAACTGTATATAATTTATGCAAACTGTATACATGTATATTGCTGTGCAAGTGTATAAATATAAATGTCACACCACTTTTATTCTGAAGGTTATTTTAGATCCTCACATAATTTTCATGAAATCCTGATGTAAACATCTTGGAGCCTACCTATTTTTAATTGGAATGTCAGCTCTCAGGATCATGATAATATTAATTATATTCAAATCACTTGGGTACTTGCAAGGATTTTGATATGGTTATGCTTGAATCCAGAAAAAATCTTCTGTAACATTTTAATGGTTGCTCTTGATCTCTTGCTGTATTCAAGAGCTATTTCCACAGAGATGTATTTTTGTTTTGCTGTGAAATGGTATCTATTTTATTAGTTGATGGTAATTAATCTGAGTATTTAATGACTATTGATCAGAAAGCTGCTATTTTAAATCATTCATCACATTCGTACAGTACTGTACGAATACCAATTAATATTATAATAAATAGAATTTGTTGTTTATATTATATTTCATGATTGAACTAGATTTTAATATATGTTACATTCAGATGATCCACTATTTGGTTTGTTAACTTTTAAATTGTGAGAATACTTTACCAATAAAGTTTGCATATTTTTGTTGATTTTGTGATATTAGCTATGAATTGATTATTTTGGTGTTAAATTAAAATGGTGATATAAATAAAGGGGACAGTTAGGGATATGTTTGTAGTTGGATTGTTATTAACACCTGTACTTGATTAATTTGTAATGTATTTGGTGTGAATAATTATATTTGGCATGTGTACTAGTGATTTAAAATCTGTTATATTCATAATAAAACATGAAAACTTAGCTTTATAGTTTAATGTTTAATTCAACTTACTAATAGTTTTCTTACGAAGTGTTGACCATACAAGCTTTTGAATAAAGCTAATCACCCCCCCTGAATTTGCACTTTGTTTGTAGTAAAATAAGAGGGGGGAGGGGAAGCTCATCAGTTACATCTACCTTTTAGAATTACAAAATAGCTTGTCAACTAATTACTGTATGTCCACAACAAACACCTTAATAAGTTGTTATGTTTGAGTCAGGGACCCTAACTTGACGATGATCAATTAATAATGACAGTAACTTTTATTCAAAATATTACCAAAACACACAAAATTGGTAAGGTAAGGACTGTCTTATTCCATTAACTACTATTCCTCATTGTGCACAGAAAGAAAAGACTATTAATTTGTGGGTAAAAATGAATAAAGCATCAGTATTTTGATATATATATTATTTCATATAAAAACAACATTACAATTTCATACATTATAATTTAACAGAACAGTTATTGCATGCATGTTGATAAAATTTCTTTAAATTACTTCAAAAAAAATACAACTTTCTTTAAAAAAGAGTTAAAATTTTTATCATGTACATTGTTAATAGTATTGTCTTCACCAGTACTAGCAGTAAACCAATTTATATATCAATTGACAGAATGTTTTTCTCAGAGTTGAAAAATTGATGAGTTTTACTTACATTTTATTGCCTTGTACTATTAGAACATATTATGTAATGGCAGTCTATGTATTTAGGGTGAGTTATGTGGTCTAATCTCTGTATTAATTTATTTTCCTAAGTTTATGCAAGGTTAAAACTGAAAGACTTAGGCTGTGAAGAGTAGTTAACGTGGACATGTCATTGCCAAGAACAATATTAAACCTATAGTTCCCTACGGTGTTGTATATTTAATTATATTATGGACAAATTCGTGAGATGCAGACAGTTTCTCAATACAAATTATAAATGGCTGTTTTTGGTATACAAGTGATATTTATAAATAATTGGACTATATATTTAATCGCATGAATGTAAAATAAAACAAACACCTGAAATAATTGAATGCATCCCAACTACAGTACACCTACATTCTATTACACATGCCTGTGTTCGGCAGATAATTACGATCGGAATTTCACATCTTCCATTGACAACAGAAGAAACAAAAAATGAGAGATCCTTGTTATTGTATGCTTGTTTGTAACTCTGATGTTGAAGAGACTCGAGTAGAAGTCTGTTAGTTGATAATACACAGAACATTTAGCATATAGAAAGCGGATGTACTGTATAAAAAAACTAAAAATGAAGCCTTTCTACCATCTCCTACATTAAACAAACCAACAATGAGTCTGAGGTCCCCTGTCGATATCCCAAAATAAATAGATGACACATATTAATTAATCGCACATTTCTTTTTTTCAAAAGTATCGAGCAATCAAACTATACACTAAGTTTTATCAGATAGAGACCAATGCAATTAGTTAGCTCTTCTTAGCTTGAGCTCGAAATGTTAATCATTGAGCTCAGTCAAGACATTCACCTAATGAACATCTACATCAAGTTTGAACATTCTACTTTAATTAAAAGTAGAGTTTTTATGTTCCAAAGTCTTAACCAATCAAATTACTTATTGAACCTTAGCCTAAGCAGAAAATTCTCAGTATCGAACTTAGTCAAGGTAATGATATAATGAATCTATATTTGGAGTTTCATCACTCTCACTTCATTATAACAAAAGTTATCGTGCCCCAAAGCATCAACCAATCAGATTGCTTATCTCTGCTTATTGTAAGTTCATCATCGAACTCCATCAAGGCATTCACCAAGTTTGACCATTCTACCCCAATAAGAAAGAGAGTTAATGTGTTCCACAGTCTTAGCAGAAAATGCTTATTATTGAACTTCGTCAAGGTATTTATATTATATAACTATACACGAAGTTTCATCACTCTCACGTAATTAGAACTAAAGCTACACCAGGTTTGAACATTCTACCGCAATTAGAAGGAGAGTTATTGTGTTTCAAAGTCTCGGCCAATTAAATTGCTTATCGCTCTGCTTACCCTGAGCAGAAATGCTCATTATCGAACTTAGTCAAGGTGTTGATGTTATAAAACTATACACCAAGTTTCATGACTCTCACTTGATTAGAACTAAAGTTATTGTGTCCCAAAGCATCGACCAATCAAATTGCTTATCTCTGCTTACCCTAAGCAGAAAATGCTCATCATCGAACTCCATCAAGGCATTGACCTAATAAACATTCTAGCTCAATTAGTAGGAAGAGATATTGTGTCACAAATAGCTCAGACGGACGAACCCATTTTAATAGGTAATAACCCCACAAAAAAAACCTTGTATGACCACTACTACTGCAGACATTCGTAATGCCAGTTGACTGGTAAATAAAACAGCATTCAGTATGAGATATTAGAAAGGAATATCATATTATTAATATATCTCTGAAGCATGCATACTATTACAATCACCAAATCTTCAGACTCAGACAGTGAGTAGGATATAACATGAGTTGTTTGATTACAGTAACTTGATCAATAAATGGATATATAGGTATTAACTGTTTCAATTAAATCAAAACAAACATAAAAACTGCTCCTGATAATGGTGTAGTATTTTTACAATTCATTGTTTATTAAAACATAACATGCTGATGGAATGATTATTCTTTCAAAGAAAAAGAATCTGACTGGTTTCCTAGCACAGGCATATAAACAATGTTGAGCTGCTGCAGAAGCAAAGTGAAACAACCATCTGTTATTATTATTTTATACAAACAGATGTTTGTTAATGATGAAAAATATATACAATAAATATAAATAGATCTGAAATATTTACATTTTAATATTTACAATTAAATCGTCCAATAAAATACTTCTTATATATATCAACAATATAACATCAACAAATTTACTTCTTTAAAATTAAAAATAAATATAACCATTTTATAATCCATTATAATATCACAGTAAAAATAAAGAATTACATCACAAGACATATTTGGATTAATATTATGATGTATTGAGAGTAATAACTTTTAACATATTAAGAGACACTTTTAATTAACTGTATGTCAATTAACAAAGGGTATAAAAAGGAGAAATTCTGCAATTTAAAACTCTTAATTCATAATTTATATCCAAATGGTTTCACAAGCAGAAATCATTTCCCTTCAATAAACAAATTTATACATTTTAGCACACATTTATGCAGCTGGTTTGTTTATTTACAGCTCCTCACAAACATAATGTTAAATAAAGACAAAATGATTTACCTTTGGGGTTGTGCACTTGACATTGTTTAATGATATTTAATGAGTGGAGTTCTACTTTAAAGCGAGGCTTGTCGACTTTGCAACTCAAAGCAACTGGTTACAGTTAGTTGCAAGTGTGCTTTGTCGACTCGGAACTGATAGCGATTACACTTACACGGGACTGTTCATTTATTCATCACATAATCAACAAAATGGTGAATAACTTATAAGAAGCATTCCAAAGGCATGGCCGGACTTGCCACATCCATGCCACAATTCTATTAATATATTATTGTTGACATCATCAACATTTGAAAAGTGGGTGCCTTCGTCACAGGACACATTTCTCTTATCATGTGATGTTTTGACACCAGTTGCAAGGCTGCTCATGTTGACTGCAACTAGTTGCCGCTAGTTGCCGAAGTTGAACATGTGCAACTGACTGCAACTAGTTGCAAAGAGTTGTAAGAGGCGCTCAGGTCAACCCTTTTCAGGATCATTTTTTTGCTTCTAGTTGCTGAAAAAACAGTTGCTTCCAGTTGCAAGGTCGACAAAAGCCCCCTTTAGAGAGAGAGTGAGAGAGAGAGAGAGACTTTATTTTTATTACAATAATTCGCCTGTGGAACCTTGAGGTTTTCTCCGGGTCCTCCAGTTTCCTCCCACTGCTAAAGACTCTTATGCGCAAGCAAATTATTGAAATAAAATTAAACTCTCTGGAGTGGACGTTAAACCCAATTACTCTCTCTCTCTCAGAATCAAATTACTGTATATAACTGTGTTGTGGTTTAAATGTCATGGTTAAAGCATACTTGTACTCTCTTGTAATACTTGGTTGATATTCATTATTTGTGACTGTCACCTCTTGGTCCAAATATCATTGAATTCTATAGCTAAATCCTCTAATCCTTTTAATGATTTAAAACTTCCAGAATAGAACATTAAATCTGACATCACCAACCTACACAAAAATAAGTTTATGTTAAAAATATAAAACTTACAGCAATGTTTTATACAGCATGAAAGTACAGTGTTAGAAGGGGCTGTAATTCTGTGAAATAATGTTGTATGTCAAGATGGATGGAAGGGAGTTAGTTACACCATTATACAGCCATATTTTATTGTGTGCATATAAAAATCATTTATATTTCATCAGTACCTTCTAATAAAAGTCAAATGAAAAGAAAATGACCAGGATGGAATTCATAAGACTCACAAATCCTGAAAAGGGACACTTTGGGGAATAAGATATCATTAAAAAATCTTCGGTATTTGGTAATAAACATCTTGACTAGACAGGTAATGGCCAATAGAACAGTCAATGACCAGGTACCAATTTTAATGATTAACTAACGTATACATGTATACTAAGGGATATCAAGCAAATTTGGAAATATATCCTTTTATTTTAAAACAAGAGAAATGCTACACCTGCACGATATGTCCACATTCCAGCTTTGATTGATATGGTAGTTTTTAAAATGAAGAGAATGAAATGGCTGCAACAACTGTAATAGGCTAGGCGTCGGGTTTGTTTTGCCAAATTTACAGATTAAATATTAACAAAAAAGTGAGTGTGATATGGCCGGAATCAATAAATATGTCAAGTTCAAGGAAGATACATTCAGAATTGCGACCTGTAGACGATAAACACAAATATTGGGAATTGCTGTGCCCCTTGGGAGATCCATTCAAAATTTCAGCCTGTAGATGTTAAACACAAAAATTTGTGTGTGGCTCTGCCCCTGGGGTGGGACATATAAATAAATACCACCCTGTTACTGAAATGATTTATCATGCCGAACTTGAACAAAATCTATTCATAATTGCAACATGTAGAGTATTTACAGACATGGACCAATAAGTACAATCCTGTTATTGATATGATTGGTCATGCAGAATTTGAAAAAAATACTTGCGATCTGTTGATAATTTACAGACAAAATAAAAAGTGGGCATGGCACCACACCTGGGGGTTGGGCATGAACCAAAATCAATAGGGAATAGGTATGCCAAATTCCATGACAGACACACAAAAATTGGGTGTGGCTCTGTTCTTGGTGTCGGTCATGCAACAAAAATAATAATGAACATTGACATCCTTAGGGTATAAGGAATTAACATAAAAAGTGTTCAGGACAATCAATGGTGGTCTGTAGGCGACACACAAAGAAGAAATGGGCGTGGTTCTGCTCCTGGGGGTTAGGCATGTATCAAAAACAATAGGGATTATCCTTAGGGTATCAGGATTAAGTATGCAAAGTTTCATGACAGTCTGTTAAGAATTATAATCTGTAGAACAACCTCCTACTGAGGTGAAATTTTTTATATCTATAAAATAATATACATACCCATGTTGTGGTCCACCATCATTGGTAACATTTAGTTTAAATAACTGTTTCTCTAATATATCCTTAAATACTTTATTTATTTTCATAAATATTAACTGTAAAATTTAATAATTTCAATTTTAATCTAACTTGATACACATATTTTAGTATACAATTAATATGGATATTGTATATATAGACGGAGTTTTACAGAAAACACAATAAAGTGAAAGTGTTTAGATCATGATTACAGTATTATCTTATAAGTGTGATGCTAACTGCTGTCCGATTGGTTTATAAAGACATAATGGACTCAGCTAACCTGGTTGCCCTATGTGGTGATGGATCTTAGAGAAAGTATTTATCTACAGTACCAAAGATAATAAAACAGATAGAACATACCTTAACCTGAGATACTGGTAATATATCTATTAAAGCTTCATGTAATTTACTATTATTTTTACAAATAGTTCGAAAACAATTAGATGGCATAGGAGCTTTTACTTCATACTGAAATACAATAAAACTGATAATTCACAATATTTTCTCATATAAAAATATATTGATTTCCTTTTGTTAATGACATATTCCTCCCTTCCTTTGAACTAAATAAGACAGAATATTGTTTACAGCAAACAAGTCATTCGTTTCTTTCTCTGTTAAATTAAGAATCAGTTTACCTTATGAAGCCTAGTCTCCAGTTCTTTCTCCATTATACAAACAAATTTATTATTTATTTCTTCAATATGATTTTCATAATCCTAAAATAATACAGAATATAAGCGTATAAATTATCTCAAAATAGCACACTCTTAGATACTTTTACACTATTAGTGTACAATCTCAATAAGAACATCATATCAACTGAATTTAATATCATATATCTCTGTTATAAATAAAGGTGGCTTAGCATCTGTAATAAATAAATACCCGGTAGATAGGGTATGATTTGTTTCACTTTCACATACAGTAACTCAACCTTTGTATAATAATGTATATTTTCCTACAATGTTTGAGCTGTATTTTATTAAAAAAAAAAAATCGATTAGCCTATATAGTAAAACTTTATATTATTAATTCTACTGTAAAAACTAAATATAACCCTTACCTTCACAACCTGGTCAAAATATTTTAACATACTCTGATTCTTTGAAGGTAATTTATCTTGAAAATGTTGTCGAACCTTTGGTATGTAATGTACAATAAGCTGAAGACATCGTGAAGCCAGGGCTGCAGAAACAAAAAGACACAAAATTAGTGATGTCCAAACTTCAAAATATTAAAATCAAACCATTATAGTTTCAGTGACTTTCAATATTTTATTATGAATATTATCATAGAAAACAATGATTTCACAGATTTAATGGAAAAAAACTTACCCAGATTTTTAGTAGTAATAGTTTTGAGTCCTACCATAGACAAAGCTCCAGCTCCAATAACTAACTGACATGTTCGGGAATTGAAATTCTACAGAAATTAAAGAATAAATCATTAACAATGACGTAGAATTTGTAGATCTTTTTGATGGTAGTAACATTGTATTATACCTAATAATAATAGTGTATATTAATCATGTTCAAATTTCCGTCTGCAAAACACTATACAAACTATATTGTCAACTATTTACACAATAGATATAAACAAATGTATATTTAATCCCAATTTAAATCATTCGACTGAACTCCCAGTTTATACAATTCTTAGAAGGGTTGAATATGTATCCAAAAGTTTGAAGATTAAATTTGGGAAATTCTAGTAAGTGTTAGAGTCGGAATGGAGGAGTTGCACATGAAGATTAGTCTCGATAAATATATTAGACTAGTACAATTTAGAAATATATATATGGAAGAAAATTATAAAGTTGATTTTCAAATAGACAGGCTACAAGTGATGATCTATTAATAATGGTTGGATATATATACACGTTTTACGATGGAACTGATTTTTCTGGCAGCTATATTTTGAATAACTTGTAAACATCTAAATTAAGTTACAACTTTATGTAAACACAAGGGAAGGTACTTACTTTAATTAATTCTATAAGACGTGATAAGAGGTCTGGTGCTATATTTGGTATATCATCCATACATTGACAATATTCTACAATCATCTTAATTAACATCAATACAGTTCTATAATAAATACACAAAATAATCTTTCAAGTCCTACTCTAACAGAATGAGTCATTGTGGTAATACACCTGATAATCCATAAAACTAAACCTAACAAGTGAAATGTATGGGGGTCAGAAACATTCATAGAAACTATTCCATTCAACATACTGTGTAATATTTTAATCTTCTATATTTATCTTGGTTACATCTAAATATTAATATTTACCCAACAACAGCAAACTTCTGTGAATCGACTGTGAGACATTCTTGTGGTCTCCTATCTGTAATAACATCAAAACAATAATCAGAATAACAAGATGTTATTCCATGGAACTTGATATTAATGCAAACTTTTTATAGTATAATAAATTGTAGATCACTAACTCTTTGTTTTGACTCTACTAAGATTAGCAGGGCTTTATCCCAAATCTCACCTATATCTGGAACATGTCCGAGAACAGTGAGAACACCTTCCATTCTGGACTATAAAATCATGTATTTTCTGGAAATATCAAATATAAATGTACCTGTATCATTTCTTCTTTCTGGTATAGTGAGATCACCTGATTGGCTAATATGATCAACTAAATCTTGAAACTCTACAGGTACATCAGCCTGTTTCCATCTTTCATTATCTAATATTAAACTAAAAACAAAACAAACCAAGACATGTTTTATTGTATACCGTCAACTGGGGCTATTTTGAAACCGGGGGTAACTTTGAACATTTTTTGATAAAATGATTTAACTGAAAATTGCCAAAAACGAATTCGAAAGACATTAAAAAAAAAATTAGCAACAAACTCATGAGCTTTTTGTGATTTATTTTTGCGGTCATTTTGAAGTTACTTATATTTTGTTGGTCCGCACACAAAATGAACATGGTGGATTGAGAAAGGGTAGATTTTGAGTCTCTGGGAACTTCTTGTAGGTTTGATATGAATAATTAACTTCACAATCTGCAAAATAGTTTCTCTGCGTCACAAATATATTCATAAACTAACATATAATTTTATTTAATCTTAATTCAAAAAGTATTTTAAAAAATCTAACTTTTCCGATTTGTTCATCATTGAACATGTGTTTCGGGGTTACTTTGTTCTATTCATTTATCAAAAAATGTTCAAAGTTACCTTCGGTTTCAAAATAGCCCCAGTTTTTGTTTATCATAGCATTATTTTTTAAAAGGCCAAAAAGTGTCCATTTTAACCTCAATGAAGGTGCTATTTAAAGATGTGTTTATTACTGTTGCAGAAGTCTTATAATTTTGATTTGTTCAAAGAAACCTCAAACCACTATGTAACATTGAACACCCATAGTTTATAAAAAAAACATATTTTAAGATGGTTATTTCAATTTGTTTAACAGTGCATGTTGTAGCCTTATACCAAGCCCCATCACTGCACTTTAAAAGAAAACCATAATTGAAATAAATTATTAGATATAAAAGAAAATCTCTGAAAAATGTACAAAGTAGCCCCAGTTTACGGTACCAATAATCATAATAATTATAATCTCTCTCTACTCAATATAAATATAGGCATACCCTGTTATATTCATGATATTAGGAATATAATTGTATATAATAAATACTCAACTATAAAAAACATATTACCTTAATTTTGATTTTCTTTCTTCATGGAATTTACAAACAAATCTATTTGACTAAAAAAAAAAAAAGAAAAGTGCATTACAGTTTGAATTTGAAACGAATAGACCATATAGCGCCACTGCATAATAGGACGTCCAGAGGTGCCACATACACAATGACATTCACGTAAACAATCATGAATTCGAAATAAAAGCAGACAAGAGCACCGCTGTTCGGGTAAATTTTCCTGCATAGCACACTACATAGATGTCCATCAGCAATGGACCAGATAGTCTAGGAAGCTCAATTAGCACTCATTTCACTTGCCAACCGAGACGAAAGAATTCGCTCCCGATGTTAGCTATTATTTTTTTTTTACTTTTTCAATTTTATGAAGTGAATCTCAACCAACACACATTACTTTACTATATATTTGTAATTAATGTATTATTTGTGTGATAATCTAGTAAACACACTCTTAAACTTAAAACTTTGCCAAGTCTAGTTGAATATATTTTTTTGCTTAATGTTTACATATAAAGGAATGTATGAAAGCTTTACTCGTATTTACCTGACTCTGTAGAATAGAATGTAATGAAATACTTCGTCTGCCACAAACCTTTTCACAATCAGACACAAAACTTTCTACTTCCCGTGATAAAGCTACAAACTCACTGAGAGACAATCTTTCTAAAAACCCATCCTAGAAAAATACAAAACAAAACACAAATATAATTGCTTATTCCTAATGTAGCAAATTTGGTGAAATACAATGTGAGAAAGGTTATTCCTAGTTACTCTGATAATATTAATTTCTATTCAATCCATCAAACTAAGCTTTATATGGTATTATGTGAGAGAAAGATTGAGAAAGAGAGAGTAAAACTTCCACTCAACACAAACAAGGTCATTTTGGGACTGACATATGGTTCAATTTAATTTCAGTAATTTGCTGATGTGTATTGAGTAGGAGTCTTTTAGCAGTGGGGAGAAACCAAAGTGTCAGACGACTCTACTCCTTGTAAAGTACAACAGTTAAAAAATAGATAATACAAAACGAATATATTGAAAATTTTATTCAAGTTACCTTATCCTAAGCCAGTGGTTCCCCCTTGTCATAAGTGTAGGACGGAGGGCCTGGCAAGGGACAACGCATGGTCATTCAGATGGGATAAAAAATCAAGGTCTGTGTACACATTGGCGTGCACATAAAAGAATCTTTGACAGTTTGAATTCAAATTAAGAGTAGGTCATAGTGCGGCTGTCCGGACAAAATTTCCCTTATAGCATGCTGCATGATATATGCCTGTATTTATTAGCCCAGTGGTAGCAGAACAGTAAGACATTAAAGATCTTTCCAATTCATTTCCTTTAAATTGATTCTGTGCCAAGTTATCACTGTTTGTAGATATGTGCATTTATTTGAGTCTTAGCCTTGCTTCTTCATTTCTAAATCATATCATTAAATGCCCAAACTGTTCTTATCTAGTTAAAATCTCGTGCATCTGATTATGGTCTTGTCATGTTAATTAATCATTTGTGTAACATTTAAGGCCTGAAGAAAGACCTGTTAATAGGCAAATATAGCTCTTGAATATCAACTGTTAACAACATAAAAAGAAAACATACTTTATGTCAGTATATAATTATTATAATGTAAAATGTAAACATAACTTACTTTAGCTCTAGCAGTAAAGACTTTAACACATCTATCATGTGCATAATCACAGATCTGACATAGCATATCCTTTAATGCATGTATAGATTTCATATAATCATTATCACTTATAGTTATATCCACATCTGTAGTACTGATAAGATAAACATTATTACATTAATGATTAGTTATCATTACAAAGTGCAATATACTGTAAACAACATAATGTTTATATATTTATCATTACACAATACATTGCAATTTACTGTAAACAACATTATATTTATCATCATTATATAGTGCATATACGATAAACAATGTAATAATTACATAGTGCAATATTACAGTAAACAATGGTATATTTATATATTTATCATTACATAGTGCAATATTACCATAAACAATGGTATATTTATATATTTTTCATTACATAGTGCAATATTGCTGTAAACAAAGTGATATTTATATATCTATGATTAAATCAAATCAAATACATGTACTGTCTTCCTCCTGTAGCAATAAGTAAGTATACTTACACTGTTACATGTAAATGTTGTGGTTCTTGTAATTGTAATTTAGTTACATTATGTAAAGGTGAAGCTATAGGACTAGGTGATTTAGTTCTACCAGCAGATATACCAATAACATCTTCAACTACACCACTATATGCCTGCAGATAAACCAAATATATTCCATTCTCTTAAAGAGGATAAAAGGGTTATCGTCATGTAGTGAGTGGTTTGTCCACGATATAACCCTGGGTGGAAGTGGACGTTAAACTCCAGAAACAAAAGAACGTATTGACTGGGGCTCCCATTGGGACATTGGCTCCACCCACTCAGGGCTGTCAAAAATAACTGATTAATCAATAAGTAATCAAAATGTTTTACATGGATCTCACGCCACCCTCATATCATTTTCAATATCTTGAGTTCCACTTCCTTTTAAGAAATCTAGATGAGGCCACTAATTTTTCTAATCTGGTAATGTTATTATAGTTCAGTATCTAGTTTAGAAACAGATAAAAATAAACACAATATTTTAAGTTACTTACTATTATGGCATGGGAAGGATGGAAGTAAAAGTGAACTTACCTTTGCTCTCTCAAGTAGAACTAACATATTAGAAAATAATGACTTTAATAATTCCATCCATTTAGGATAATTTAACAATCTCATTTGGTCCCCTAATCTGAAAATATAAATCAATCCTTTAATGATGCAATATCATTAAATACTCACAAGAAAGTCCATTCTTTATACTCAGATGTTCTTTTATTATTAAATACTTTATATTTTTTCTCTTGTTTTGCCTTTAATGTAGAATGGATGGAATGGTTCTTTAACAATTCACATAATGGCTGCCACTTTATTGGGTTGTAAATCCACTGTTCTAAGGACTAAGTATTAAAATTCAGGTTAAGAAGAACTTTCTCATTTTTTTCAAGACTGATCAATTCCAGTTCCATGCTTTTACGCATATTGATACATATAATTTAGAAAGAACTAAAATTGAATATAATACGAACCCTCGAATATTACCCTCAGTATCAATATCATCTACAACACATACATGCTCTATCACTGTCTGAAAAATAAAAATACAAACAATTTTAAAAATATCATCTCAAACATTTTAATAGAGAATAACAATATCTCTTTTCATATTATTCATCTTTTCAGTATTTAATAAAACCATTAATTTTTCCAATAAATACGAACAAACTCAACAAAACAAATATAGAAGAATAAATGCTAATACCTGTTTCACTGTAGCTTTAATAGAGGTGAACGCTTCATCTTTAAATGTCTCAATAAAACTAAAATTATTTTGTTTGAGCATACCAAATACAATAGATACCAGTTTCTCCTGATGATAAATATAAAAAACAAACATTGACAAAACTTTTATATACATAAATATTAAATCAAAACTAATTACTATTATCATTTTAAAGTATCTTACAATCAATGATGTACCTAATTTGTTCAATTCTCCAGACACAATTTTATAGAATATAATTAAGGATGTAAATGGCTAATTGGTTAACCGGTGACAGTTTAGTTGCACTGATGAATGGAATTTGTACTGACGGTTAATTTAAAGGAGGCAAGTCTGTAACTCAAAATCATCCATAGTCTTTGACATTGCAAGCATGAATTATTGGTCAATTTAAATCAACACTGATGTCGTTATCTTACCGTGAAAAAATGGGCTTCTGATATACAATATTTAAGACAAAATGAAAATTTCAAAATTGTGTCAGAATGTTTTCGAGTGCCATTTGTTTATGGAGGCTAAATATACCAAAACGACGAGAACTACAAGTGTAGACTGGAATATCCAGACACCACAGACCGCCATTCAATTTTGTCTTTTCGCAAACATAACTGATTAGAAATTACAGTAAATCAGTTTATATACATTCATACTACATTATCTTATGTTTTGTGACCAATTTGTGTCCATCTCAAGGTGCAAGAGAATAGATTTAGCTCCTTTAAAAGCATTAATACTAATAATTTGAACATGTATCACCAAGTCTTAATAGAATTTTTTTATCAAATGTGAAGCAGTTCACCGGTTCAATAATTTTTTAACTGTTATATCCCTAAATATAATTAATGTTTTAATGTAATAGCCCATTCAGACGCTTTAGTTGAACTGGTTTAAAAACCCGGCGATTGTTAAACCTGTGCTGTCTTAAAAACCCCAGCAATTGTGAGCTGGTTTAAAAATAAGTGTCTGAACGGGCTATAAAATTTAAATAATGAGCTAGCCATTTTTGCTAGAATAAACCAAAAATAGATAATGCAAAATAATATTTAGAAAATTTAATTCAAATTACTTTATCACTTTTCGTAACTTTGAAATGATGTGAACAGTAACGTAACCATGGTACTGGTATATTTGAGGCTAGAGTCACTCTCTATTTTTAAACTAAATCATTAAATGGCCAAACTGTTCTAATCTAGTTCAAATCTCGAGCAATAGACGGCGTCAAGAGTTGATTATGGTCTTTTCCAGTTAATTAATGTCTACTTAATAATTTAGATAACATTTAAGGCCTTAAAAAAGACCTGCAATAGGCAAATTCAGCGATACTTTGATTTGATCAAATATGGCGGACCCATACAGACCAAGACTTAGCTTCGATCAAGGACCGTGGTTGAAATTATTGCACACGTCTGTCAAACCTTCAAAGGTCAATATCTTCGCTTGCAATAGAGTAATTCTAATTAAATTTTCAAATTATTCATTTTACATCAACTACTTTCGAACTATTATAGCAAGAATCTTACATAATGTATCTTTAAGTATTAAGGTAATTACTACTATGGTAATTTAAAATCCTACCTCTTCAGCTAATAGATCTGTATCAGTTAAAGGTCTATTTAATTCTTCTGATATATATTTACAGAAATCAGCTTGTAACATTTTATCTATCAGTTTCTCCAACTCATTTAACTGTGAACCTAAATGTCTGTGTAATTTAATATAATATAGAAATTGTTATTATTATAATAAATGATATTTACTACATTTTAAAATAAAAAATTACCTATTATTAAATCAATCTGATTAAAACAAGAGTGGTTATATAAGCCATGTTCTGGTTACAGTGTGAGGGATTAGCCAACGAAATGATCTGTTATTGTGAGTATTTGGCATGCGATGCACGTAACTGTGGGTAAACCGGTAGAAACGTCAACGCTGATTGATTACTCAATGTCTGATGTCATCATAGGGTCAAAAGCTGCTCATATGATCTCTGACGTGACCTCCCACTACAACCGGTCGGATATTGATTTTGTGTAGGTCATTGAAAGTTTAAAACAATGAAACAAAATATATTGTTATTTAATATATATAAGTGTGATATTGACTATCTTGTGACGTCATGATTTTACAAAACAGTATGGGTAAATAACTGTTGATTATGTATTATGTATTATATATTATTTATATCTATTTATTTGTTTCAAATTTCTCATCTCTTGTCTATGTCTAAGAATTCCTGCAAGGTAATAAGGAATTATTATTATTATTATTGTTCTTTCAATACTTGTTACCAGATCAGCACAACTTTTACTCAAGGGTATCTGACATCATATATTTATTTCGGAAAAATAAATATATGATTCAATTAAAATCATCGATTTTATCAACTTCTGTTCTACATTCTTATTGCCATGTATATTTTTTTTCTATGCTGATAAGGTTGACAGCTCATTCGAATTTAAGTCCAAATGGTGATATATTATATAAATTAAACATACCTGAAACTATGTATTCCTGCTAGATGTTGCGTTAATATATCTTGTGTAGTTGATATTAGATCTAATGCACCAACAAATTCATTTGTACCTAATAATGTTTGTATAATCTGTTGTGTTTGATGTATAGCTGACATACTTTTTAACTGTTATAAAAAAATATATATAAACTTTTAAAAATAAAATTGACTAATTATGATTTATAGTTCATATAAAATCTAAGTCATATTTAAAGGATTGAAAAACTAACACTAAATTGTTTTTGAATTAAAAAAACTTTTTTATGGAAGTATTTTGAGGTCAAGATTCACTATTAATGGGCTATTTGAAAGAATTGAATTTGGACGATAATATAATAGCTGTTTACCTTATTAAAAAGATGAAAATAATTTGCTCTAGATCTGCACAATTTTAACAACTTTAGTTGACCTTTAGCTAGATTTTCATCAACTGAATGAGTTTTATCTCTGGAAAAAAGGATCTCAAAAATAAAATCAAAAAAAAAAAAGATTAAATCAAAAAAGTTATAACATCACAAATAATTGTAGATGTTCATCTTTACCTCTGTAATTAAACAGGTGACTAATAAACAAAAATTTCTAAACTACAATAAAAACAACCTACCTGAGTTTTTTAATAGCTTGACATGTATGTAATAACTGTTCTTGTAATTCATCATGTGATGTCATAGCGTGGAAGAAAGCGTCAGACTTAACAGAGATCTGTTTAGCTATCTGTACTTCTACTATATCTAAATAATGACTTAACTGTAATATAGAAAACACCAAACAATTAATGCTTTAATTGAATCTAGTCTAAAACAAATATGTACCCGATACACTCTAACAAATATTTATAATCAAAATACAATAAAAAAATCAAGAGTCATGTTTCACATCTGTGGTGAAGATGTAGAGCCGGAGCCCGGAGGGTCAGCCTAGCTGAAAAATGTACCAATTTTCTCCTGTATAGCATGAATGCATGCATATATGGTACCTTAAAAAGGGAGTCTGCCGGGTATCTGGTGGTGGGTGTGGCTGTGAGGGCTGTGATTCTGGGCATGAATTCTTGAGCTAGATTAGCTCAAAAGTGTACCACACAAAAATGATGCAGCAGTGTACCTTACATCTTCAAGTATTACAAAAGCGCTCTGACAGACATTTCTAATGGTGGGGTACCCGCCCAGAGTTATGTAATTGTCAGACCACAGCTAGGCTAGACTAGCTGAAAACTGTACCACCTAAAACTACTTGGAAGTTGTTCAGCACAACTACAGGAATCAGGAATGATCACTGCCAGACAGTTTGTGCGGTGGGTTACCCCTCAAAGACACGCCCAAAATGTCCCGACCCACAACTAGGTTCGATTTGTTGAAATCTGCACCACCTACGACTGCTTTGAAGATGTTCAGCACCACCATAGGAATCATGAATGACCACTACAAGACAGTACCCCGGACAGACACACCCACAATGCCACGTTCTGGACTAGACTAGATTAGTTGAGGATTCGTTCCACCTAAAACTGCTTTAAAGTTGTTTAGCAGAACCACAGGAATGACAACTACAAGACAGTCTGGGCTGTTGTGTTTCCTGACAAATACGCCCAAAATGCAACGCGGTGGTGCTGAACAACTCCCAAGCAGTTTTAGGCGGTACAAACTTTAGCTAATCTAGCCTAATAGACCAGAGGGAGAAGGGGGGTATTATCCGAAAAGTGGGCAAAAAAGGGTAGTTGACTTTTCTAGAAGCATTTTTCCTCAGGAATCCGAAAATGGAGGGTGATCAGTCAGGTGAGGGAGCGTTCAGGAGCTATCGGGGTCACCAGTGGGAAAAAGGAGAAGGGGGTATTATCTGAAAGGGGGCAAAAAAAGGAAGGTTACTTTTCTAGTCATATCGTTTTGGTGTACCTGCTAAACCAAAATTGAAATAAATGTATAAAGTGACCAACAGAGTGTATTGGCAATGAGATTTCTTGTAAGAATTGACATGATTATCTAACAAGCGTGTTACGCTTGTTTATGATGACCATGTAAATGTCTAATATACCACCTACCTTTTCTTGTAATAATTTAGAAGACTGCCGGGTAGATTGGTGTTCTGATTTTGATTCGACTAGCCAAGGAAATACAGCACTAAACGTGTCCAAATTTTCTAAAGTGAAATTTGGAAGCATGAATAACTGTAAGAAATAACAGAAAAAATATTGGCATAAATTTGACAAAATTCATATATGGGTAAAGAAACATGTGAATATTTGAGAACATGTAAGTACTACCTGGACAACATCGAATATAAGTGTTAGAATAGCTATGTTTTTTGGTTGAACTACCGATATTTTGGAAGATTATCTTGAAAGCAATGGAATTCTTTGTATTCGTTAAATAACCATATCTTTAAAGACAGGAGTACGACCCATATAATATGTTGATAGCTTTGTAGTATGGGAGCTTCAGAACGCCCCTTAGTGACCTGAGTATGTAGGTTTATTTCAGCTGATAGGATATGGTCCCAAAGTAAATAAAACACAGCTTCAGAACAAAGAATCCCCTGGGTTCTCACGGCAGACAAAATTCTGCGTTCGTGAGCATGGTGCCACAATTGACCTATGTACCCATCAGAAGAGAATATCACCTGGTTTCTCCCTAGTGACCCTGATCAAGATGTTTATTTCAACGAAATTAATTTTAACACAGAAATCATTGCTACGAAGTAACCAGCGACTGAAGTTATAGCTTGTTACTTCAGTCACTTTTATAGAAGGATAACTTTTGTTTTCGTTTTGCTTATTTCACTTCCATTTCTTAAATATTCGTTACTTATCTATTGAAGCAATGATCTCTGTTTTAAAATTACTATTGTGGATGTTTCAAGGTACTAATTTTATATGCACTAAATATATTAAACTCATTTCTATCCTTACCTTCGGGATTTGATTCAATTCTTCTCTATTCTTCTCTATTAAAAGAAAATTAATTTTTATAACTTCTTACTCTATCTTACACAGTCATATGATGTATATCATATATTTCCTTATAAGACTATTCTTAAAAGTTTTTCGGAAGACAAAAAACATACTTCAGCTAAGAATTACAACAAGATGGTGAAAAAACTAGTCAGGTTAAACAATTCTGATAAGATAAAGAAAATAGCATGTCAAAACTCAAAACAATGTAAATAAAAACTCAAAAAGTTTCTTGGTCACAACCTGAACAAAATAATTACGACTTACCCAGTTCTTTTATATTGTGTAAAGGATGAGCACTATCTGATGGTTCTGATAATCTTTTAACATTTCTTACATGTTTTCTATGTCGCTATAAAGACAAATAAAAACTATTGTTCTAATATAAAGGTAACCACACATAACATGGAAATACTCCCACAAATGGGGCGTACCGGTATACAATGTATTCTAAAAGTAATGATTTAAAAATCTTAATTTCTACCAAAACACTTTGAATTACATTACAAGGATGGATTAATCATTTGAACTAAATAGAGAGAGAGAGAGATATGGGGTTTAACCTCCACTCGACACAAATTAGGTCATTTCGCGACTAACGAAGGGTTCAATTTTATTCCAAAAATCTGCGAGTTTTGATAGGCGAACCTACTCCCTGTCACGTACAACTGGGGATTCGAGACCACGCCAGTTGACTCATTGACAGGCTGTATGATACAGCACGCACATGCTAACCATTCGGCCATCCAACCCCCCTTCGAACTAAATATGTAAAAGGACATGAATCATGTAAAACCATATTTTTGATTTTTAGTTATTTATTAGGCTTTATGTTGTGATGCATTCATGTACATGTATATATACAAAATAGAGAGAGATAGAGAAATGGGGTTTAAAGTCCATTCAACACAAACTAGGTCATTTTGGGACTAACATGGTTCAATTTTATTTCAATAATTCACTTGCACGTAGGGGTCTTTAGCAGTGTGAGGGAACTGGAGGACCTGGAAAAAAACCCATGGCGTTGAATAGGCGACTCTTCTCCTTTTCACGTACAACCAGGTAGTCGAAACCATGCCAGTTGACTCAATGACAGACATTATGATACAGCATGCATGAGGTAACCATTTGGACCCCCCTAAGTATACAAAGTAGACCTATATGTATAACTGTGGTTTTTAATACATCAGTTAATTAAGCTTAGTTATGTATTATTAGTAAACAGCACTTTACTTACAGCAGCTGTTTTCCGTAGGTAATTATCAAAATCACCAGCAGTTATTTCAGGGATGTATGGAGATGGCAAAATATCCATTTGCTCGAAATCTGTACCCCATGTTTTGGTGAAGAAATCTGTTTCTCGTTTAGCTAAACGTGGATTATTCAAAACTGCTGGTAAATTAACAGAAGAGTTAAATATAGTCCATCTGTATTGATCTTGTACAATACTAGGTTCTGAGCTAACTGAAGATGGGTAATCATCATCTGATCTGTCTGGTGTTGAGCGGGATTTTATTTTACTTCTGGCACCACCTAAAAAAATATAAAAATGTACAGAGTGTCTATTTAATTAGCTTAGTTCTCAACCATTTCATTCCTTGAGCTTACATGTATGGTCTTCCAAATAGGTTATAATAAATGGCTCTATACTTTTCAATTCTTTAGCGTGTGGATGTTCAGTATCAGTAGACACTGGTTGAGACGCTCTTGGCAAGATACCAGAATAAGCTCACTGCTTACATTATTATAATGACTGAATGTGTAACAAATAAGAGGAGGAGTTCTGGTAAGATATAACCAATCAAAAAAATGGTAAATAGAAAAAATGCTTCAAACATTTTAACTACAAGGAGTGATGCATCAAACATTTTGTTCTCTTTTACTGTTGAAGAAGGGAGGTTGGATTCATTTACGACAATGGTATCTGATCATCTCGGTTTCTTTTGTTATTCCGAGAGGTTTGGAATTTCAACATTTTGAAATGATGTAAAGCATGCTAACATTTCTGCTACATGTACATGTATATATCATTCGCATGATTAACTCTAGTTTTCAAATGACGACATCAAAGTAAAGTTTTTATTTGTTCGATGTTGACATAGTAAATATGGCTGCACGAGCAATGAAAGTTGGCAAATATGCTGTAACAATAATTTGGTTTTAAGAATGGTCACACAGTACTAATTAAAAAACAAAACTTGGCTAATTTAAGTGATTAAATGTTCAGCTTTTAATCTGTTAGATGTTGATCCTCGGTTGATTATGATAAGAGCAATATACACAAGGATAATTGATTGGCAGTGGTTTCCATTAAATTAGTGGACTACTGAACACTGTTAATTTTATTACACCTGACAGTTTACATCACTACAAGGATGGAGATTCTTCGTATCACAGGATTTTTAGATTTAGCAAAAAATATGTTATATATTTCCGGCATGCAAAATGACCTATGGATCTGATCCCAGTTCCCTCGGTCCTGACAGGCATAGTGACATGGAACTTGGAACCCATGGTAGAAACCTATTTGACCGTAAGAAAATCTTAGAGGAAATTCTATCACGGGGAGTCCATAACGGTGTGAGGTGACTCGTACAACTGACCTGTGCATGCGCTAAGCGGTAATCACACACCAGGAACCATCTCACAATCACGGTATGGTGGTACCAGTTGCATACTAATTAGTGCATTACTTACCCACTCCACAATAGACATGATCTTTTGCAACATGATCTTCATAATCTTTGTCACTAACGCCATCAACTGGTAGAGACTGGCAAACGTTATTCATTCCGTATCGACAAACATAGGAACCACCTTCTTTTGAACAGTGAAAATCACGAAGATGTTGACAAAAGTCTCGAGGCGATTTGAAAGCTGCCGTTTCTTTACATAATAAACACGTTTTCCAAGAAACAGATAGCTTTATTGGTTCTGTTAATAAAGACATAATTACAGTTTTCCACAAACGTCTATCAAAATAAGTTTTTGAGGAGTATATTGCCTTAGAATGAGAAAAATAATATAATTTTTACACATTGTAGCTCATTTTCTTCCACCGGAAGTCAGTCGTGGCCATTTATTAATAGTCTGATTGTACTAAATCAAGGACGAGGATCAAATCACTTACTTTTAAAGCGATGTGATATGCGGTCGGATAACACATACATTATCTAATTCATAGTTTCTATAATAATAATAAATATTGACATTAAATAAAATCGTGTAAACGGATACTTTTCGTAACCTCGTAGTCGTAATATAAAATATTAACGGGGATCAAGCCATTTATCAATCAGTTTGGTTGTCTTTCCCTGATTTCTAATAGAAATCTCCTACTGAAAATCAAAATATCACTTATACACTAGCCATACCATGACCAAATTGAATGAGGGCATCACTAACGCTGCAATATATGTCCTCCACATTCCCGCTTTGATTGATATTGTCCTTTTCAAACCGAATAGTGCCTGGGGTGTTTAGGGCCCAACCGATCTCTGGCCCACAATATCCCTTACTGCCTAGGGCCCCAATCCTCGCCCCCTCAGCCCAGGTACTGGTTAGCTCCGCCCCGGGATAAAATATTAGCATGAGCCAGAATTGTGGGGAGCCCCAAAATGTGTGGGGGCCTGGGACATTTGTCCCACTTTGCCTCCCCTAGATCCAGTACTGCGAAGAGACAACACACAGACACACATAAAGAAATATGTTGCTCTGACCATTAGGGTACAAAGAATAAGTATGCAAAGTTTCAAGATAATACATTAAGAAATGCGGCTTGTAGATGACAAACCAAAAAATACAATAAATGGGCATGGCTCTGCCCCTGGGAGTCGGGCATGCACCAAAAACAATAGGGATCATCCTTCGTATATAAGAAATAGGTACCCTATATAAAGTTTGAAGAAAATCGATTAAGAATTGAGCCCTGTAGCAGACCCACAGTCAAACACCCACAGACATACATACACACACCCACACAGAATGAATGAATGAAATGGGGTTTAACGTCCTACGCTTAAGCTCCGTACCTGGGCTAATTGAAGACGGGCATACGCCACAGTGTGCAATGAGGGAAATTTTGCCCGGGCAGCGGCGCTACGGCCTACTCTTATATCGAATTCCAACTGCCAAGGGATCTTTTACGTGCACTCCAATTTGTACACGGGACCTCGGTTTTTCGTCCTATCCGAACGACTAGGCAGCTGTCCTTGTCAGGCCCTCCTTCTGCATCACTGACAAGGGGAAATCACGCCGGAAAATCGAGATGAACTTTCTCGGCCAATGCAGGGATCGAACACTCAACCTCCAGGCTAGCGAACCAGCGCCCTATCCACTTAGCCACCGTGATCCCACACCCACACAGAGACAGGGGCGACAGTATAATACGTCCACATTATGTGGATGTATAAAAACATAGTGTCTCACTAAACAGGAGGTCTGGTGATTGATTTATTAATAATAATGATTATAATAATAATAAGGAGTCTTTTATGCACTAAAATCCACATCACAATAGGGAAATGCTCTAAGAGCTGACCACACACCAAGCACACTACAACACAAAACGCACATGATAATGTCCTATTTTAAATATAACGTGTGAAAAGATGTGTCTTTAGGTTTGATTTAAATGAAGTTAATGTTTTAGCAGACCTTAGTTTTAGGGGTAATGAAATCCAAAGCGTTGCAGAGATATATGAAAAAGATCTGGCACCAATTTTTTTCAATTTGAATTTAGGCGTCTCAAGTAGACATTGATCAGTCGAGCGAAGGGACCTGGATGGAACATATGGATGAACAATATCCTGTAGGTATGGTGGAGCCTTTATTCCTTGGGATATTCCATCATGGTTTCCCCTTGTTAGTGGAACATGACAAGGAACAACTCTTGGTCATTTGGATTGGATTTAAAACCAAGGTTCTATGGACCCATTGGTGCAGGGAGCCCCAGCGCTCAGAGGTTAAGACCCAGGTTCACTAACCAGGACATCCAGAGTTTAATCCTGGTATGGGCTGACAAAGTACCTCAGTATTTTTTACCGCTTAGTTTCCTGTTGTCAAAAGTGCAGAATGCAGAGCCTGACAAGGAGAGCATCTTTTCGTTTGGATGTAACGAAACGAACATTCAAGGTCCAGTGTACATATTGACATTTGGAATTCAATTGCTGACCCAGCCAAATATCCCTAAAAGTACCCTGTATGGTGTATGCACATCTTCATAAGCCCAGTTGGTGCAGAAAAGTAGGATGTTTAAAGCATCATTTCATTCATTTATACTCGTAAAAGCTAGAACCCTTGACAGTTGCTTGCAGAAAGGGAAGGCTGTAGCTGAGAAGCGCCCAGTTGGAGAAGAAAAGTAGAACGTTAAAAACCATTTCATTTCATTTGAAGGCCCAATCAATAGAAACTACTGGTATTTCAATGGCTATGTGCAGGAATTTCAGTAACTGAAAACTGCACTAAGAAGAGTTCAGAATACAGTAATAACAACACCCTGATAAGCTACATTCAAAGCCCCTCTGGAAAATCCCCCAAGATTTTAAGTTTGCACACAATGGCTAAGTGGGTGAGATGCTGGCTCGCTAGCCTGGAGGTTGGGTGATCAATCCCTGCATTGGCCGACAAAAGTTCCTCCATAGGCGTCCCCCTTGTTAGTGATGTTGGACTGGGAGCCTGACAATGACAGCTGTATAGTTGTTTCGATGGGACAAAAAAAACAAGGTCCCGTGTACACATTGGCATGCATGTAAAAGATCCCTTGACAGTTGGAATTTGATATAAGAGTGCCGCTGTCTTGGCAAAATTTCCCTCATAGCACAATGTATGGCGTATGCATGTCTTCGTTAGCCCAGTTAGGAGCAGAACAGTAGGACATTAATACCCATTTCATTTTATTTCATTTCTGTGTTGTGGGTAAAACTCTTATTTTGAAAACTGTCCGTAACAGCAATATAAGGAATAGCTAAAACGCCTTTTAAATTTAACTTTATTTTCAAAAATATAAACAATGATAGAAAAATAAATCAGTTTTTAAAAATTAACAAAATAAAAATAATTAACATTGAATCAACTTCTCAAATAGGTGTTTCTATGGTTACAGGGAATGTGAAGATTAAAGTTCGAGATCACACACACATTTAATATGAGTCTCTAATAATTTCAACTATACTATAGTTAATCATAAAGTTACAATTTAAAGATCAATTAACAACCTAAATTATCACAAATAGATATCAAAATCAACAATTTTGTATATAAAATATAAAAAAATTATGAATTCCTATCAAAAGAATAAACAAGTAAACAGTCAGGCTGATGTCCCCCACCAAATTGAAAATGTTATTTAATGACACACATTTTTTGATTGCATATTTAGCTTTTCATAAAGTATCGATCATTTTGTTTATCCGTGCTGAAATGGCCATAGAAAATGTTCATTATTGATGCCAAAGAAAGAAAACAATTGTCGGAGAACCAGATACTTTTGTATATCCTTGATTTAAAAATTTCAAAATAAGAAATGACTGGAAAAAGCATTTGGATGAATATAAATATATAAATAATGCATTATATAAAATGTATAAAAGGTGTTTCTTTGGTTAAATAAAATAATTCAAACTAGTGTCACAGTGTCACCAACTGTAAGAATATTCCGCGTTTCTGATAATGATTCCATCCTTACATGGATGCCAAATGGTACCTGAAAAAAAAAAGATGAGATTATCTGTACAAAAATCAAAAAGGAGCTACAAGTGGCGCAGTAAATTTGTGTTTTTGAATGATAGAGTGCACACATTTCTTCCGCATCATAACAGCATTATAACCATCGACAATAATTAATAGAGGAAAGGAAAAAAAGGATTAATTCTTACCTTTCTGCCTCTCCATGATGCCAGAGTTTTTAATGGTTCCTTACTTCTACTTCCTGTTGTTTGATCTAAACAAATCATCTGACATCTACTACAACCACCCTGACTCTGTAATAAAACATGATAATCATCAAATGTTACATAAAACCAATCAAATGAAAGTACTAATTATTTCTCAATTGATTTATTAGTGTATGTTACACATGATGGACGTTATTTCGGTTAACTGTTGCCAGAGGATTGAAATCTTAAAAGCTATATCTGCATTCTAGTGTAAAAGAACAAAAAATGTAGCATTTTTGGGGTAGATTTGATTTAACCTAAACAATTGTTTCCTTTCTAAATTACGCAAACTGGATGATCATTATTCAATATTTTAGCTTCTGCTAAAGGCCCGTTCTCACGGTGCGACTTGTACAGGCCCGAAGCTAGAAACCAAAATTTAGCCGACATAGGGGGGCGAGGAAGATAAATTTCCGACGACAAAAAATCAATGAACGAAGGTCATCGCCGACTGCCGTAAGCAGGAGGAGTGGAGAGCACGAAAATTAGAAGCTAAGAGAGTGAATTTAGGCCTCTATGACATGCAGGTGGCGAATGTGTCGGAAAATTAAGAGTTTCCAGCCGACATTAACTATCTCTCGGCCGAATTTGAGAGGATATGTCGTAGTAAAACTCTCTCCTGGCGAAAATGCGAGATAGCTAGCCAGCGATTTTTTTCCAACGCAGACAGAAATATTCCAACAGGAACGGCCATGGGGGGGCGAGCCGCCCCCCCAGCCCCCCCACTAGCCTTGGGCCTGGACTTGTAGTATCTACAGTCGGAAAATTAAGAGTTTCCAGCCGACATTAACTATCTCTCGGCCGAATTTGAGAGGATATGTCGTAGTAAAACTCTCTCCCGGCGAAAATGCGAGATAGCCCCCCCCCACTAGCCTCGGGCCTGGACTTGTAGTATCTACATGTAGTATCTACATGTAGTATCTACATGTAGTATCTACATGTAGTATCTACATGTAGTATCTACATGTAGATTACAAAATCGTATATAAAAGAGTTGGTATGACTTGGAATCCGCGATAATCTCGTCTTGTCTTAGTATAATGGCGGCATCAAGTGACGAAGAGACATTGGCTATTATTGCCCTACATTTTATAACCCAAATCCGTCTGGGTTAGACAGTGGATTCTGCGTAGACCGACTGCCGGCGCGTACAGTTCCTTTTAACAACAACAAAGGCAGAGAACTCATGTTTGTACTAAAACTCGACGTCTCTGATTGGTCAATTTTATACGATCTGTTGGCTGAAATAGGGAAGTTTCTATTTCGCTGAACTGGCTTTCAACTGGGTGGGAGCTCGTAAAAGTTGGTACGACTAGGGTGTGCTCACGCCGCATCTCGGGTCGATACCACAAGTAGCTACTACAAGTCGCACCGTGAGAATGGGCCTTAAAGTATGTAGAGAATATGTGGAATGGATATACAGTAATGTAGAAGATTAAAATCTGGTTCATATTCAAGTTAACTTACCACCATTTTATTTGACCCAATGTTAATATTCGACCAGTTATCTTCTTCAAATTTCAATCCACCACCTATTACTAGATTAGCACGAAATCTACTGATTAAATTCTCTTCACCTGAAGTAAACAAGACATGCTGTTCGCCCAATCCATAATTATATAATTCAATACAAGAACAATGCCACCCAAAATATAGTACAAGCAGTTGAAAACAAAACTAGTGCATGTAAAAATTTAGTTATACGCCATGTAATAATTAGTTATAATTTCATTAAGATCATTTTATAGACTATTTGATACCGGTAATCTTACTTTGTTTATCGTTTAGAAGTAGTATACCATAATTACCTAATGTTGCAGTTTCTAATAATTCACTTTCTTGTTTTTCTCTAAGTATCTGATCATTATCTTCTTGAATTTTTTTAACTAAAGATTTCACACTTTCTCTACTTAACAGAAGAAACTGGGACTCGTTGGCCAATGAAATTTCATTACATGCCTTTGATTCTAAAAAGATGAAAGAATGTTATTAATAAGAAATTCTGTAAAATAAGAGATTAGTTTGTAGAAGAATGTCTTGTTGGAATGCAGAGATGTTGAACAGGCATTTTCCTCTTGTAATTCTAACCATCAAGGAATCTTTCAAATTCTTTTCGAATTTGAACATGGGACTTTTTTCTCAGTCCAGCGGATGCCACCCCTGACAATTAAGGACTGGTCTATCAAAATCCCCTAAAACCAATAATTTAAAATCCTGTTCTCAAAATAGTCAAAAAGTATACAGTATGTTTTATAAATTTATATCTACCATTCCATTGATTGATCTATAGTTTGTTTCTTACCAGATACAGTATCTTTTAATTTGCATTTTCTGCTGTCTTCTGTCTTGTGTCTTAGCAGACGACACCCTGATCTACCTAAAGCAAGACTAACCCAGTCTGACACCTCTTCGCCACAATCAAATGTTTCAACTCTATTAAAAATATATTTATATACCAATATAATACATAACTAGTTCTGCGAAACCGATATGAAAGCTTTCATATTCAGTCATTTCCTGTCATATATCATGGGTTATATAAAGAATCTCAACAAGAAAATAATCATTCAAATCGGTCAAAATCTTGCGAAGTTAATCAGATTTTTCACTCGTAAACATTGAAAATCGAAATTGTAACATTTTCAAACATCAATAAGCCAACACTGAGGCTGATGTTTCCAGCTGAAATTCCAAAATAAATAGCTGACACATTAATTATTCAAAAGTATTGAGCAATCAAACTATACATTAGGTTTCATTAACTCTCCATCCGATAGAACCCAGATTATCTAGATCCAAAGCATCAACCAACGAAATTCATTAGTTCTGTTAAGCTTCAGCCCAAAAAGGTAATCATTGAACCCGGTCAAGACATTCACCTAATGAACATCTACATCAAGTAAACATTCTACCTCAATTATAAGCAGAGTTGTTATGTTCCAAAGTCTTGACCAATCAAATTGATTCTTAGCCTAAGCAGAAAATCCTCACCATTGAACTTAGTCTAGATAAAGATATAATGAATCTATATTCAGAATTTTATTGCACTCACTACATTACTTCCAAAGTTATCATGCCCCAAAGCATCAAACAATCAGATTGCTTATCTCTGCTAACCGTAAGCAGACAATTATCATCTTCGAACTCCATCAAGGCATTGACCTGATAAACACCTACACCATGTTTGAACATTCTATCTCAATTAGAAAGAGAGGTATTGTGTCCCAAACAGTTGACAGAGAGACAGAGAGACAGACGAACTCATTTTACTAGTCCACTGCTTTCTTCGAAAGGCGGGGGACCACAAAACTCGATCCTGATCCTGTCTATCCAGAAATGTATTCATTATTGTAATAGAAGACATATTCTTCAAACTACGGCCTATTGTGTTCATTTTGACGTCTGTTAACGTAGATTTTGTACTATTTTTCATATTGAATTCAAAATGGCAACCATCAGTTGACGAAATCAAATGTAATAATATGAGAGCTTCATAAGCATTGAAATTAAAGTGCCGCACCCAACTCCTTTCTAAAATTGGTGGTTTCTTGTAATCTTCTAGTAACACTAGTTATGACCTAGCTTCATTATTAGCCTTTGATCTATAGTTTTTTCTGGCCTCAAATGTAAGATAAATTAATATATACACATTTATTCACATCACAAGCACATAACAAAAATCTACTCTAGACAAACGTTGAGATTTTATGTGGATTAGACAATAAGGAAGTACCATACTTAGAAGTAATATGGAATACTGATTGGTATACTCAATATCATTTTTTAAAATAATATCAAGTATACCAATATATTTGGAATAAAAAAGAAGTGTAATTATTACTTGTCACCACAAACTTTGTTGGTACAAATCTGTCCAGTGTAGGTCTGATCAGAACTTTCCAATGATAAAATAAATTGTGGCATGTCTGAAAAACACATTTTATACTATATAGATGCATTAAGAAACAATTGAAAGTAAAATAATGCTTCTTGCATGATAATCGACTTTTCGGGTTACCAGGGTAAGGGACACCTTCCAATTTATTTGGGTTAATTTCTTTCCTATAATGGTCAACTTTTTTTCCAAGTTCACTTTTCACACAGTTTTCATAAAATTAAAGAGTATTTAATTCAACTCTTCCTATGAAAGCACAAAGGGACACTTTTACGTTGGATTCTTGTCAACTTTTGTTAGTGAAAGTGGGTGTGATTCAGAGAATTGAGCACTCTCATATTATTTGTACTTGTCTCAATCTAACATTTCTGAATGCTGCCATGTACAGGGCATGTTTTAAGTAATGTGAAGCACTGGATCAAAGGGTTCTGGGAAGGTTGTCTCCCCCTTCAGAGAAAATGTATAAATTATGGCATACCTTAAAGGGAGAATTTCATACTTTCTAAGAAAGTCAAAACATAATTTTTTCTATGTCTTATGCTCAATAGGTTGTCAACTCACTATTATACGATCATAGACAGGGGTCAGTTTCACTTATCCATAATTTTGTCAAATATGTATGAAATCATTTTAATTTTGGATATGATGTGTTAAATATACATATCTATAACATATTTTTCCTGATCGATCACTTTCTGCATTATTGTTGTGATTAGTAGAACCCTTTCATTCTCTTTATTAGAATCAATGTAATGCTTTGGGTAAAAATCTAAAAGATTAACTACATGTAGTACTAAAAGATTCATCAACTAATTAAAGACTTGATTAACCAGTATTCATGAGTAGTCTACATTATTTAGCTGGTATTTAATCAACAAACTACAATGGGGTATTTGCCCCACCCATTAATATAGTAATAAATGCCCTGGATGTACCTGGAAAATTGAGATAAAGTTTTTGTTGTTGGTGATCTATGAATGGTTTCAATAGACATAGTGTTGGTTCCCGTTTTTGACTGATTGTTACTCCACTATCACTAACTATCATCCACTCTCTATCATATAATAATCCTTTATTACCTATCACCCAGTCTTTAACCTGAAAAACAACATGCATCAACAATTAAAAAAAAAATTTTTAGATATAATAGTAAAAATTCTCAAAACTTGATTGCAAACTCATTTGTTTACCTGAAAATGTTTTAATCTTCTAAGATTGAACAGCTTTTAACTTGTGACAATATCACTGATGAGCCTGCATTTTATGGATGGAGTATAGCGCATTGTAAATATACATATTATTACTATTATAACTTATCTATATGTATCATTTTATTATACTAATCATTTATGGGGTAACAATCCCTCATGTCAAGTAAAAAGATTTTTTCCAAGACCTCCACATTCCCCACCTGCCCCACATGCGCAACATAAAATAAAACCCATAAATAATAAGCCTAACGGGGACATTATATTGGTCTCATACATTTCAGAAATTACCTCAAAAGCGGCACATGATTTTATGGGATAAATGAATATATTGGTTAATAATCTTTTATTTTCACCACACTGTTTTACAACATCAGCAATAGGTTTAGTTTCTGTTACAATAGTTGTACCACCAATCACATCTTTGTAACCCATCTTATTTGGATGTTGTTTAGAATGATCTATGGGTGTATTTTCAACCAGATTTTTTCTAATAATATCATCTGCTTGTTGAATAATTAGTGGTAATGGATTAGAACCTTGTAGAAAACACTCTATAATAAACTGTAAACATTTAACAGCATCTGTTAATGTAGACATATAACCAAATGATATTCTAACAGAACCTGTTGGTTTACCATTAATAAGATCTTTATCATCACCACAAACATGTCCTTCCTACAAAAAAACACAAGTTTATTGAATGACAATACAAAAGGAGGGCAGGTGGCTGACTGTATGTCTGTCATTGAGTCAAGTGGTGAGGTTTCAATCTCATACTTCTCACCACTGAAGACTCCCATCGAAACAAAACAGTACTATGTTTGTCCCAAAATGAACTAGTTTGTGTTGAGTGGATGGTAAACCCAATTTCTGCCTCTCAGTATAAAACCAACACAATTTGATTCTAAGAAATCTACAAATCACAATAAAATTTATATAACGAATAAATGGAGTGCTGTTAGATTATTTGGCTTCAAATCATGTCACCATTTGGCAATAATAAATAGAAATGTCTTTTCTTTTACAAATTTGGGAGTCCTGCAAATTTTTCATTAATACACCAAAGTATCTATCCTATTATTAGTCTTGCATACATGTAAACTATAGACAGTTAAACTGGTTGACTAGTTACTTACTACCAGTACTTACATTCAAACAAGTTTATGATTACAAGGTATACCTGGAAATTAGATTTTAACTGTTCAGTAGATATGTTCAAATATTTCTGACATGCACCAATATTACAAAAACAACCAGTTCTTAGATGAATATTATGTAGTTGAGCCATCTTATCTACCTAAAATATATAAAAAACAGATCTTAATAGTATGCAACTTATTAATATAGAAACATATTTATAAAATATGAAGACATTACAATCATAACAAATTAACACAATATTTTGGTATTATTACAATAGCTATATAAAGTTGATGTAAAGGACTGAAAATCGACTTGCAGAAATACTGTGTTTCCCAATAGGAATTAGTTTCCAGGCTGCTTCCAAAATAAGCTGACCTGTACCCTGCATCTATTACTGCAAAATAAATGAGTTTTCTATATACAACCGTCAGATGCACCAAGATTTTAAAAAGCACATACAATGACCAAACAAAGTTTTATGTACCTTATAATTATAGCCCGTGTTTACTTTTTTACACTTTACAGCAGGTTCACAACAATCTGATTAAAATTAATTGAGCTATCTTCACTCAATGTTGCAAATATAGACCTCCTGTAAAAATTACTTTGCCAATTATTGAAAACACTCTTAATCCCCTCAAACGCCAGTGACGTCACAGACAAGTGATAGTATGCATATTAGACAATGTAAATTCCTTCATTACCATATACACAGTCAGGATGTGTACTCATTAACACATAACAGATTTCTTTATCCCGTAATAAAACAATTAACTACAGAATATATTTTTTATATATGAAATGAGCGGGGCAAATTGGCATAGCTTAAAAGAGTAATTTGACTTCAGAATTTGTTTATCAATACCATAACCAAGACAGTCGAATAATTTTAATCAGAATGGTGTGCAATTGGTTAAAGTGTTGATAATAAACACAGGTTTCAAGTACATATAACTTTCATATAGCTATTTGATGTGCTCTTTAATTTTACCTCAGCAAAGCCAATATAGTCTCCATTAAATCTGATTAAATTGAAGTTTATAATGGCACCCTGTCTGTTTCTCTCCTTGAAGTCTCTCTCTGTGTAAATTTCTGCCAATAGCCTCCCATTGCTGTGATGAAGTTGTTGTAAATTTTGATAAAAGAACTGAGCTATACAGAAGGTGTGTTGGGATATTTTTTCCATTCCACCTTTAAAAAATTTAAATAGGCAAAAAATTATGGCTTGGCCCAATTTCAAAGAGAATATCGATATTAAATAATAACTGATAACTATGTGAACAAATAAATAATGTGTTCATGTGTCAGATATTCAAGAAAGGATATTCATATCCTGCTTTACACACAGCAGCTTTATCATAGATGTAACAATTCAGCAACCGGTTACATTAAAAACACAAATGATCAGTGCATGAAAACGACAAGAGAACACAAATCGAAAACAAAATCTTGGTTTGTAGCATAGGAAGACAATCCAGATTTGAGAAGTTTTTAATGTAAATATGATTTGTTATTTTAAATTGCAATCAAGCCTCTCTTACTTTATTACACAATAAAGTGAATGAATATATATATCATGTACAGTTAAGTGAGTTGTTAAATATTTACTACCTGATAATTTATATACTGACATTATACCATAGCGTAAAGCTATAATATCTAAGAAAGGAAGTGTTCCATCTTCAAATCTGTAAAGATACAATGTATCACATGTGTCACATGTTAATCACATAATTTTTATATAAACAATAATTTATTGTCAGAAGTTGATTATATATATTCATTAAATAGAACAACAACCATTTATCTTTAAATCAATAACTGTAAATGAGATTTACTACACACAATACATGTAGTCATTTAAAAATCAATATAATCAACCACAGTGTTTACATTATCAACAAATAAAATCCTATTTCACATCCTTATTCTCAATTAAGTTAAACAAAGAACTTCCAGTTAAAAGTGTCCACAAGATTTAACAAAAGGACAAAGGGTGATAAGTGTAGAAGATTAACTTAAAATTGATAATTTGAATTGGGCATATAAATTTTCGAGCAGGTCAGTATACAAGAGCTTATTAAATACACATTTTTATGTCAGCATATTAATAGGCATTAGCATTTTGGTGATCCTCACCAGCCGGTAAAAACATTTTTTTCTTTTTAATTCAACTTTACTTTGTTACTATTCAATTGGGCGAAATTATAGATTACATACAAAATTTGAAACGGATTGTTCAATTGAGTTGAGGAGATACAACAGTTTCAATTCCAAAAATTATTTTAGTGATTTTCAAGGATTTTATCAAACAATCCTGCAAAATACATTATTTTATGTAGAACAGTGTTGCATTGTTGATAATTTAGAGAGCATTTTAAGTTTACTATGATAATGAAATTATACAAAATTCAATTTCTTTGTCAAAGGGATAACGCCTCTTTAATTATTTGCTCATTAAACTTAAATTCCTCTTTAATTATTTGTTAATTAGTAATTTTAATTCTAGCAACATCAAAGATACCTTTCAGAAATATTATCACGGAATATGTGGAAGTTTTCTTGTGCTGAACTAATAGATACTGTTCCTCCGCCAAAATACTCTTTCTTTAATACATGACAGCTATCATTCTTTACTAACAGAGCACCTTTAATTGATTTAAATATAACAATTAAACAAAATATACAAATAATGCATAGTATTTAGTATTAGTGAGAGAAAAAAGAGGCTGAAAGTCTACTTGACATAAACTAGATAATTTCGAGACAAATGTATACTTGAATTTAATTTCAATAATTCACATTATGATACAACAAATGTGCACGTGTTCAAATACTATACAGGAAATAAATGGGTTTCATGATCTTTCTTAAACTGAATAATTTTTTCAACGATACAGTGATATTATGTATCAATATATAAATATATCAGTGTATCCATATATCGACACAGCCCTAGTGAAGACATGATAATACTGGTAACTAACACATTATTTGTTTTTTTTTTTTTTTTTTTTTTTTTTTTTTTAACAATATTTTATTCAAATAAGATATATATTATACATTCACTGACAAAAGTTAAGGATTCAAAAACAAGCCAAAGGCTTATATTAATTCGTCTCCTTATTTAATAAATATACTAAATACACATATCAATACAAATAACTAAAATGTACAAAATGTACAAGTATAGATTACATATTTGTATACAGTACACAAATAAATAAATAAATAAATGGGTCACAGTGTCCAGGTTTCAAAGTTAATTTACACAAACAGAAAGTAATGTTATTTGGTGCAGTAATGTTGTGATTAGCGAAGCAATTATTTAATGGTGTTGATAGCAGTTGGGAGGTGTGCGAACCCAAAATTGTTGATGGGGGAGAGAGAGAAATTTAAATCAAGAGTAGACGGTAGGTAAAGCCACGCGAGAACGTTTAGTATCATCATATAGAAGGCGGTAAATAGAATAACCAGAAGGACATATTTAATATCACCATTCGATCAAGATAGAGTTAATAGAATTAGTAGGACCCGATAAGTATCAACAGTCAAGAGACAATAGGTCAATACAACAGGGTGCTGTAAATAAGACCAGCAGAAACAGGATGAGTATCGTCAGTCAATAAATATCAGGACATGGACGGATCATTAATCAAGGAACAATAAATTAAATCAAACCAAATCAAATCCGGTGACGGTAAATAAAACACAACATGACACACTGTGTGTAATTGCGTGGTGTAATAGGTAACATCAGTCGAGGAGACGGGTAAGTATCATGAATCAAGACAATAGGTAAGTAGCCTCGATCAAGAGATGATAAGTAGATGCAGTCTTAAGTGATAAGTATCATCCACCAAGAATCAGTAAGCAAATACAGTTGGAAACGGTAAGTATCAAAAATCAATAGACGTTAAGTACTTTGTTTAATTTTACTTAAATCTATTGGATCGGTTTATGAATAACTGAACTGCGGCAAAGATTTCTATATTTGTTGAAGACGTCAAGAGGCTGTTTCCATATAACAACGTTCTAATCTCCCGGTGTGTATATGGTAATAGTAATATAGTTTCTTGTCTTTGTCTTATAAAGTTGGAGCAGTATAATAAATAATGTTCACTGTCTTCCATAGTGTGACCACATGTACACGATGGATTATCGGAAACATTCATTAAGAACTTGTTGTAGTTCAGACTACTTTTCTGACATCTAAGTCTAGTGTGAATTATTTGGAGTCTTCGATCTCCTTGGTAGTAGTGTTTAGGGATCGTTTGGTCGCTTTTGTTTAGGTGACCTTTGAACTCTTGCAATGTTGAACTTTGCTTTACATCTTCGGGGAGGTTATTCCAGAATGAGACCGTAGAAGGGAGAAAAGACAGTTTATATGTAGTTGTAGATGCATATATATTTCGGTAATGTGATTGGTTACGTGTAGCGTGTGGATTAAGGGCAGCAACTCTGGGTGGAACGAGTAATGATAGGTAGCTGGGGGTGTGTTTGTGTATCATCTTGTAAAATACAATGAGTTTGTGTCTGTGTCGTCTCTCTTTTAATGGGATAAATCCAGATTCTTCATATATAACTTTATGTGATGTTCCTCGAATAAGTCCGGTAACTGTTCTCAACGCATCAAGCTGAAGTTTCTCAATTTCAAGAGTCTCCTGGCCTGTACAATTATCCCATAGGACATCTGCGTAGTCAAATAAGGGGAGAATAAAAGACTTGTATATGGTTTCGAGTGAATTTCTTGAGAGTCTATACTTAAAACTTCGAAAATGGTCGACAGTTTTAGAGATTATGGATGTTATGTAATTTACATGCTCTGTCCAGTTGCAGTTTTTTTGAAGATAGACGCCCAAATGTTTATGAGAAGAGACTTCACTTAGAGCAGTGTCGTTGAATGTTAATTGGAAGGACGAAGGTTTTTGTTTTCTGGAGAAAGTGGTACTGGTGGTTTTATTGGGGTTGAAGGCGACTTTCCAAGTAGAAGCCCATTTGCTAATGGTACAAAGGTCTGAATTTAGAATTCGTTGAGATGAAGTGGGATCTTCAATTACAAGATAGAGCGAAGTGTTGTCTGCAAAAAGTCGTATATTTGATGTTATATCATTGACTAGGTCGTTTATGTAGGCAACAAAGAGTAGAGGGCCTAGTACTGATCCCTGTGGTACTCCTGCATGAATCGTTGACGAATTTGAAGATACACCGTCGATCACAACACGCTGTTGTCTATTTGATAAATAACTCTCTAGAAGCCCATGAATATTTCCACGGATCCCAACAGCGTGAAGCTTAGAAAGAAGACCTCGATGCCAAACCCTGTCAAAGGCTTTACTTATATCAAAGTATACGGATCTCACTTCTTTGCCATCATCAAGAGCTTTACAGATTTGGTCATATAGATCTAGAAGAAGGTAAACTGTGGAATCGTTCTTAATAAAACCAGATTGGAGTGGTGTTAATATATTGTGATCTAGAAAAAAGTTGTATATGTATTTATACAGACATCTTTCAAAGACTTTGCCAATGCAGCTTAATAGAGATATTGGACGGTAGTTGTTGATTGAAGATGGTGTACCCTTCTTTAATATAGGTGTAACATGGGCCTCTTTCCATTGATCTGGAAATACTGAGTTTTGTAATAGGAAATTAAATAAAATTGTGAGTGGGTTTGCCAGACTGGTGCAACATGATTTAAGGATTTTGTGATTAATATTGTCTGGCCCCGAAGCTTTACCTACTTTGAGTGTTGTAATGATATCTCGGATTTCAGATTCCTTGAAACGCGGGGTTTCCAATTCAAAGTCATTTGCCGGAATAAATGGTGGATCTTCGTTTAAGTTTTTTAGATTGGATTGCGCAGTAAAATAATTGTTCAGAGCATTAGCTTTATCAATAGCATCATATAAGATTTTGCCTTGTTCATCTACAAGTGGGGGAATCGAACTTTTATTCTGCTTAGAATTTAGAATATTTGTTTTAACCAGTTTCCACCATTTCTTTTCAGTAAAATTGTTTTCATTGATTTCGCGATCAATTTGTTGATAGAACTCGAATTTTACCCTCCTTACTTCGCCAGTTACATGATTTCGCTGATATCTGAACTTAGCCCAGTCTATTGGAAGATTTGAGCGTTTTGCTTTCTTGTGAAGACGATTTCGCTTACGAATAATTCGGCGAATATAACCATTCATCCAAGGGCTATCCCGAGGACGTACGGTGATTTTTTTGTGTGGTACATATAAATCAATACCTTTTGAGATGATATTGGAAATGTTGTTCACTAAATCATTTGGAAGTACCTCTTTTTCAACGTATAATTGATTCCAGTTAAAATTGTTATAAAACCGATTAATATTTTCAATGTCCATAAGTTCATAGTTCCAGATTGTACGAGAATATGCATGTTCGTGTGGTTTTTCTCTACATATTTCAATTTCTATTGGGCAATGGTCACTCAAACCGGCGTCAAGAACATTTGAGGAAACGATGTGATCTGGACAGGAAACGAGACACAGATCAAGAAGACTTGATGAATAGGGCGTTATACGTGTTGGGCGTGTAATGAGTTGTTGTAGGTTTAATCTATTGGCCAAATCAAATATCTTACCAGTAGGATTACGTAGTGTATCGTAGTTAAAGTCACCAAGAATAATACAGTGTTTGTTATCTTCTTTGGCTAAAGAAAAACTTTCTTCTATAGCAGCCCAATGTGCCACCGTAGAGTTGGGCTTACGGTAGAAAGAACTAATAAGAAAATTTCCAGTATTCAGTCTAATTTCTACCCAGATTGCTTTGACGCCATTAACGAGAAGATCGTGTCTTGGAATGAAGTGTATGGAAGATCTAATGTAGATGGCGACGCCACCATAACCGTCATCCCTGTTTAGAACAATAGGTGAATGAAACCCTTGCAATGATAGATTTTCCATATTCGTGTTTACTCCAAGCCATGTTTCTGATAGTGTGATGATGTCAACATCTTGAAATTCAACCTGGAGATTGTCAACTTTATTCTCAAGACTACGAATATTTAAGTGAATAATCTTAATGTTTCTTGGCCCTGGATTTTGATGGACGTCACCGCATAAGATAAGCAGAAGTAAGTTTAAAGAAGAAGTGGAGAAAGAGAGAGTCACAGATATTGAAGTTCGCACACCCAAAAAGATCAACTGAAACATGAAATTGACGTAATGAATTCGCTAACCACAAAATGATAAGACTTTAATAAAATATATAACAACAGTATCAGTACGATTATATCCATTTTTCTTGTGTTTTTAATGTGCGTGTCAATTGTGAGAAGAAGATTATATGAAATTAAGTACATGTGTATGTAAACAATGTTTAAGACGCAAACGATATATACAAAAAATGTAGATAGGAACAAGAACATATATACAAGAATTATAGAAGTTTTAAATGATACTTCTATATTTGTTTTGACTATGCGAGTGATTTGGTGGCGGGGGGCGAAGTGGTGTTATGATTTTGAGATATAAGGATGGTATATATTTTACTCTGCAGCCAGAGTGTGGTGATGTGTCATATAGGATCATAGCATACAATGAAATATCTGAAACAATATAATAAGAAAAAGTTAGGTAATCTATGGTTATGTATATCATTTAGCAGAGTCAACTGTTTTAACAATAGTTTGTGTACAAAAAGCATTATGTAAGATTTAATCTTACAGAGTGAAATATTTCGAACCAATAAATAGTAATGGACGTGCTTATAGTTTATGATAAAGTCATAGAATAGAGTGTCGTAGTTCAAACCAATATATGGTAAGGTAAGTAGTTTATGGTTTAGGATCAACTATGCTCAAAGTACGCAGTGTATGTTAATATCATAGGATATAGTGTCGTAGTTCAAACCAATCAATATATGATAAAGTACGTAGTTGATGGTTTATGATCAACCATACACAAAGTACAGAGAGAGAGAAATTGGGTTATAAACGTCCACTCAACACAACTATGTCAATTAGGTGTGTGCTAGATAGTGTTTGGCAATATTGTGTATCTATAATTATTGCTCAACTATATCTGGTGTATTTGATGCTATATTTCATGGCAAATTTGATAGGGTAAATTAATCGATATAACTATTAATCCACTATAAACAATGTAAAATATTTATATAATATAGTGTACAGTGTAGTTATGTCAAAGCAATGATATGATAAGTGAGTTGATCAATCTATACTTTTTGATCAACTATAGATAATGTATAACTTTCATATGATAGAGTGATAGAGTGAAGTATTTCAAACCAGTATATACTAAGTGTGGTAATCAAATCTATACTTTGTGATCAACTACAGATAATGTATAACATTCATGGAATAAAGTGAACAATTTCAAACCAGTATATAGCAAGTGAATTAACTAATCTGTACTTAGTCATCAATGATAATATATAACATTCATAGAATAGAGTTAAATATTTCAAACCAATATATGATAAATGAGGTAATTAATTTTATACTTTGTGATCAAACATCTCAAAACTAATGTGTTAAGGATAACAGCTTTTGTGACAGATGTTTTTGACCTCCCTTGTTATGGTATGGTAAAAAAAAAATTTGATCAATAATTTTGATCAGCTCTAGACAATTATGATAATACCATAGTAAAGATAAAATGAATAACATTCATAGAATAGAGTGAGATATTCCAAACTAATATAAGATAAGTGTGGTAATTTTGTATACTTTGTGATCAAATATAGATAATGTATAACAGTTGTGGGATATAGTGGAACGTGTGCTAATTGTTCTATGCAAGTACTTTGTAATCAACTGTAGGTCATGTATAATAATATTCATGGAATAGAATAAAATATTTCAAACCAGTATATACTAAGTATGGTAATTAATCTATACTTTGTCATCAACTGTAGATACTGTATAATATACATGGAATAGAATGAAATATTTCAAACAATTATATGATAAGTGGGTAATAATTCTGTACTTTGTGATCAACTGTAGATCATATATAATAATATACATAGAATAGAATGGGTTGTTTGTCTGTACTTTGTGATCAACTGTAGATCATATATAATAATATACATAGAATAGAATGGGTAGTTGGTTTGTACTTTGTGATCAACTGTAGATCATATATAATAATATACATAGAATAGAGTGGGTAGTTGGTCTGTACTTTGTGATCAACTGTAGATCATATATAATAATATACATAGAATAGAGTGAAATATTTCAAACTAGTATTTGATGTGTGGTAATCAATATATACTTTGTGTTCAACTAAACAATGTATAACATTTAAAGAATAGGGTGAAACTATTTCAATCCAATTTGTAGTAAGTGTGATAATTTATCTATACCATGTGATCAAACTACAGCAATATATAACATGCATAGGATATTATGAAATATTTCAAACCGATATATGATAAAAGATTTACTAAATCTCAAAACCAATATATATTATAGGATAAGGGAGATAATCTAACATCCCTTTTTTTGACAGATGTCATCAAACAATCCTTTTTGTTATTTCATATGATTTAGAGATGGATAGTTATATAAAATACTATACCATAGAAATAGCATGAGATATCTCAATCCAAAAAAAAAAAAAATATGATAAATTTATCTATGATTATTGATCAACAAAAGATGATATATGATAATATCAAGAAAATAATGCACAGATCTCAAACCGAATATATAATGAGGTAAATTATTCTAACAATTAATGATCAATTAGTGATGATGTGTGGTAATATCATAGAATAGAATGAAATATCTCAAAAGCTATTTGTTTGAGATTTATCTTAGCCGGCAGACACTATCGCCGAATGATTCGGCCGAATCATTTGGCGTCAAAATTCGCCTAGTGTGTCCAGTGTCATTGGCCGAATGAATCACCCGAATTAAGAAGACTTGATATTGACGCTTGGTGTGTCCACTTCGCCGAAGCATTCGTACGAATGTAGAATTCATTAGCCAATCACCAATCATATCCAGAAGTCACGTGATTGTTTGAAGACATTGTAGCCGCCATTTTTAATCATGTGACATTAAAGGTGATGCAATCGATTGGTAAATCGGGCGAAGCTATCGGCTGGTGTGTCCACCCAATCGGCTGAATAAAATTCGGCACCGATTGATACGGCCGAATGATTCGGCTAATGTGCTTTAATTTCTCGGTTCTGGAATTTTTATCAATATTATGGTAATCTTTTCGAGGCATTTAGTAAATGGATAGAGCAATACACAAAAACACACACTTATGGAAAACATGTTTCGAAGAGTATTCACTCGATGCTATCAAGCTAATATTATGGTAGTAGCATCAGTTAACTCTCATTTGTGGTTAATTTAAATAATGACATAAAAAACATTATTGGTCTTCTGTTATGCTGTATTGGTTTAAAAGATGTTTTTGTATTGATATATTTAAAATTTATCAGGAGTCATTGCAGGATTTTGAGCACCCTTGTAATAAGTTTACAGAGTAGTAACTTCGAGGAATCTACTATTATCTTTGCCATGATAACCAATAAACGGATTTCCTCGATTATGAACAAAATAGTTAACTTTGGTTATTATAATCTTACCCATGTGTTTGTAATGAACTCCCGTTAAATAAAATCCATTGCACAACTAATTATCACAACTATGAACACAAGTTCTCTCTTGAAAAATTTGAACATTTACTAGTAATTTCGACTGAGTCGAATGTCAACAATATCCTCGTGTTTATTGGACGAATCCAATATACCTGTTGCGGGGGTGGCTAAACATTGATAGATAATTTGGCAAACACGTGATGTAATCAAAACAAAGCGCAAGTATTTAGAGCTTTTGAGTTTAGGCGACGAAAATATCAATTGAAGGCAATACCGTTATTCCCGACCTCTGTTTTGAGGCTATTTTGGAATCCTTACCTATTATTTTTACCTTTATTCTAATTTATTCGCCTAAGAAATCATTTCTTGCCACAGCCGACACACATTTTTAATGATTCAACACTATTTTCAAGTAGAATTCTGCGATTAAAAACATACACAAAATATGTTTGATCTGAAAGCCATTACGAGACCAGAACATCCGCAAACCGCATGTTTTAATCATCGCTAAATTCTACTTGAAAATTGTGTTATTAATTAAAAAATTGTGTCAAATATATTGATAAATGGTTCCTTTTGGTCGCAAATAAAGAATCACGTTGAAAAATAGAAGGTTGGTGTTCTAAAACCGCCTGAGAAGAGAGGTGGGTAAGAACGGTATTTTACCGTATTTTCATATTGCAGCCTGTATATGGCACGACAGGAACTGTCAGTGAAGATCGTCTGCTCAGAGACAGTTCTTAGCGGAAATACTCCAGTAACATCTCTAAGCGTGTTGTGAAACCCTCAAAGTGCCTATTGGGTGGGTTTGAAATGCTAATAAGCCCGTAAGAAACGGAACATTAATTCCCGAATTGACAGAAATGTAATAAGGCCGATAAAATGAATGTAGTTGTTTTGTGTGGCATTCGTGTTCATAAGAAAATTATCTCATCCGAGTCTCTAATCAAAAAAATATAATAAAATATTTCAAAAGGTAAAGCTATAAAATTTGCAGAGATTTTACTAGAATATAAAAGACGATAATGTGTGCGAACGTTCACACTCAATGCTAATTGTCGTAGGTATCCAGACCACTCGGACCAAAGACTACTCGGACCAAGACCAGGCGGACCAAAAAAAAGACCAGTTGGACCAATTAAATTATATTATTAGGCTAGAAGATATGCTATTTATTTATTATTAAATCACAATTCAAAGAAGCAAATAATTCTTATACAGAATTCTTATATTTAGAGTCGTTTATTTCAATTATCTTGTGTACGGAAAATAAATCAACGATAATGGTGCCGAAAACAATATCAATCTAATTGTTCTTATTTATCTTGCAATGAGACTCGGTATGTCCGGACTTTTGAAAGTTTCTACATAATACTGTTCTTATCTGATAGCCTAATTTTTACTTTTTCCACATTCGCGGTATCCCCAGTGGTTTCATTCCGTTCTACCCAACTAACCCCTGAAATATATGGGGGTGGGGGGACACGTTTTCAAGTTGGTATCAGGCGTTTTCAAGTTGGTATCAGGCGTATTCAACACCAGGCTAATTCAACACCAGTAAAATTGGCGTATTCAAGACCAGTATATTATAAGACAAAAGCAGGATTAAAGGACCTAAGTCCGTAACTCAAAATCCTTGAAAATCTTCAACATCGAAAACACAAATTATTGGTCAATTTAAATCGACATTGACGATGTAAACTTACCGGGAGAAGATGAGCTCCTGATATCCGATATTTAAGATAAAATAATTTGTCTAACATTGGTACATGAATCGTGTACCATAATCAATTCAGCCCTAGTTGTATTGAGAGACTCGAGGGACTAGGCTAGACACATTGGACTGTATCACACGGCATATGTAGACTGGAATAACCAGGCGCTAAAAATTTGCACTGGATTGAGGCTGAATGGCTTATTTCGCCGAACATAACTGATTTGAAATTGGAGTAAAACGGAAACCATTTAATGTAAATCAGTTTTTATACTTTCATATTACAGTATTATATGCGTTGCGGCCCACTTTTGTCAGTTTCTAGATCCCAATTGTTCGCGATTTAGCTCCTTTAACAAGATATTTATTATATATCTTAAATAGTCATAATACAAACAACAGTTGAAATATTTCATATTCGAAGACAATATTTACATAATATAAAACAAGTGATAAATAAAATGAAACTGGTCCCTGAGTGTTCAGTCGAGAGTTGATTCCGTTATGCCAACCCTCGACGTCTTTATTCGGCGAACGGGGCGCATAAACACGGACCAACTCTTCGCACTAAACATTAGGTTTGATATCCATTGGTTCTTGGGGTACTCAAGGACATCGGAATTGATTTGAAGTTTAAAATACAAAATAACAATATATACATGTACTGGTCTTGCATACGCTGATTTTTCTGGTGTTGAATTAGCCTGGTGTTGAATACGCCAGGATTCTTCAAGTTGGGTTCGATTAGTCTTTTTCATTTTGTTTAGGCCGAGTGGTCTATCAGTTGGTCCGACTGGCCTTGAACCAATTGGTGTTGGTCCGAGTGGTCCTGTCATCCCTCATCCGAAATGGTATTTCCCACGTAAACATCTGCCATATTAGAAGATTTCTCTGGGAAGTTTGTGATATTTCAATTTTTCAAGAGAGTACGTGTTTTCATGGTTGTGATAATTAGTTGTGCAATGGATTTTATTTAACGGGAGTTGATTTCAAACACACAGGTAAGATTATAATAACCAAAATTAACTATAGTTTGCTCATAATCGAAGAAATCCGTTTATTAGTTATCATGGCGAAGACAATAGATTTTATTTTAATGCTGAAAACACATTCTATTGTCTTATATAAAGATATCTACATTAAATATATTACTTACCTAATCCTGTGGGATGTCCAAATATTTTGTAGAATGAAATAGTAACAAAATCTGGCTTGTATTGCGTAAGATCTAAGTGTGATGTGCTTGCATAGGCAGCTGCATCCAACAGCACATACCAACGCCCTCCTGCATTCTGTTGACATTTCAACTGACTATTTTGAATTTGTTCTATCCATTCCAGTGGAAATTTCTGACCAGAGTAATTTGATTGAGCAGGGAATACAAACAAATTGCTTCCATTTACACTAGGATTAACAGGGTGTGAAATACAAGTTTTAAAGATGTCAGAAACATTCAATGGAAATACATTTTCTGTTCGTTTAAAAATGAGTTCTCTCATTCCTTGAGCAGACGTGTGATTATCACACAAATAATAAAAATATCCAACATTTTTACAACTTTCATCTTTCTTCACTGTTGAATCTGCAGTTGTAGAATCGGAGTCACAAAAACTGTAGTTATCTCCCCTATTCCTTGACAGAATTTTGTCCCCCTCTTCCTTCACTGTTTCTATGCTACTGAAATCAAAGGTTTCAGCTACCAATTTCAAAGCCTGTGTACAGCCAGAGGTGAATATAACAGTGTAATCTTTAGAAGTTGTATTAAAAAACTGGAGTACCCTGAAACAATAAATTGAATCATTTTAACTCTAATCTCACATACAAAAAAACATTCCTGAATATCCAACTACCCCACCCCTAGTGATAGTGTTCATACACATGTAAAATCTCATAAATAAAGTGAATGTGTTATGAACATATTTGTGTCAGGCTGATGAAGACATGAATGGGATAATCTTATTTAATCTAATTAATCGTTATCTATCTGATAGGGTTATTACAGTTAGGGTAAAATTGACAATAATGGCAACAATAGTCGACAAAATGCTTAGCCTATGGGTAGTACTAAAATATTTGGGTAACCTGTAATTGATCTAATTAAAAACATCACAATCAAAATACTATACCTACTTGTGGTGTGCCTTGCGAACACCACAGAGTAATATAACACGCAGTCACTGCAAATTGCATAGCACGGACGTCGGTGAAATCACTTAAATATTGGATAAATACATGAATCGCCCATTCCGAAAAAAATGGAGTCTCGCTGTGCATTGTGGGAGATCATATTAAATATCCCCTATCACTAAAATTAACGTAAAATCGGCGTTTTTCGAAATTTGATCAGAGAAATCCCGTGCAAAGCAATGGTCGCCTCCTCGTTAGTTTGCTCACAGATCTCCCACCATGCACAGCGTATGGATGGTCCGAATCTCAATAACAAAATAGTCGCCAGAAATGATCCTTAAATGGATAATAACCCTGGAATCTATTATTGAAAGTCAACGAAACTCAATCTAGCTTCTTCTTTTTCTTTGAGGCAGACACACCTCAGACATCTAAACACATATGGATGATAATTACAGTATCAACGGAAAGTTATTGTGATGCACCGGTAATCATTGCATTTCATTGAAAAGTAATAGGTTTCTTCTTTCATGATGATAAGACAATTGATATAAATTTTGAAAACTGTGGTATCTAGACTGCTAACAAGCTTTGAAAACAGAGGGATATAACATTCCTCCTTTCTATGAAATAGACAACTGCAATGCTAAGAAGAAAAATGACCAACAGACAAGCAGACTGTGGCAGCAACTGATTTTACAAACAATTTTCAACATATTTCGAAGAGAAATTCATCCTATACATGTATATATTTAGGTGTTTTAGAAGGTTATTTGAGTGTAAGTTAGATGTGTATACCTGTATCTAATTTGTTCTATTGTATCTGTAGTAAGCTGACTACTGGCGCTTCCACTGTGAGGATTACCATAGACATGCCTCATCAAATCATTGTGATAGGCCTCAAGCTGACTTCTGGCATAAAGTGTAGTTCCAGCATGATCCACATACGTTTGGTCTGAAACAAATTACTTAATAATTGAAATTCCACATACATGTACATGACAATAATTATGGCAGAGGTGATTAATTTTTGATCTTTTTCCTCACGAAATGAACCAAAGATGACCTTTTATTCCATACGTCAGTAGGCAACTAATTTTGTGTAATATTGTTGTTAGTCATTATGAAATTTAATAACCCATTATTATCTCAATGCAGATGCGAAAAATAATATTTCAGCTGCCTTATGTATCGCCAGCACTTTTAGTCAAATCAGTAGTGCTTTTATATTGTATGTTAGTATATAATACATACATATAAATGTATTTGTCAATAGTGATAGAAAGTGTCTTGTACAGGCTTTCCAGAATAGCAACTGCTTTTTTTAAAACCTGTACTTTAAGCCTAGCTTATGTGGCGCTACGACGCGATAAAACTGACGGCGTCTCGAAATCGGCGACTAGTCTACGATCAAGTGGAACTGATAGGGAGTTAGGTTGTGACTACTTGGGCGACATGAGCGCTCTTACGACTGGTGTGAGTCGGTTGCCAACCAGGTGCCGTCCAGTTGTCTCCAGTTTCTCCAAGTAGCACATGTTCTACTCCTACGACTGAAGACAACTAGTTGTCTCTAGTCACAAGCGTCATTAGCTCATCTACGACTGGCTTCAGTCGGCGCCTCGCCAACCTAGCCAAAAGGGGATGGTAACAACCATGGAATGAGGCCATTTTGAAGGTCATCACGTGTCAGTCATGTGGTCAGTTGTGGCTCTGATTCTTAAACTGACGCCGGGCGACATGAGCGCTCTTACGATTGTGATCAACTGGTTGCTCGTGATTGCGTCCAGTCCTAGACATAAGCTGTCAGTTGCCGTAGTCGCTGTCAGTTTTATCGCATCGCAACATAAGCTAGGTTTTGGAGATGTGAATGTGAAAATAAGTAGTGAATTAGTCTGTCAGTTAATTTGGATATAACGTTGACAGATGCTAACATTGTAAATCTCTTAATGTCAATCTTCTAGTGACAAAATACAAATAGTACAGATTTAAAACACAGAAAAATAGATAAAATGATGCCCAACACCCCTTACATTATTTAGTACTAAAAATCAATGTTATAAGGAGTTATAATGAATGAAAGGATAGTTTAAAAGATTATGTTATATAAATCATTTCATAACCACTGGTTTCCAGTCATCTGAATAACAAAAATTCATAAATGATTCTGCTGAAAATACAACAACGGATTCCAATGACTGGTAATTTAGCGATCGTTTCCTAAGCTTTCCCCTGCCTTCATATTGCAAGACATCACATACTCATGCTCATTTTAAGATGTGAGAGTCACCACATTCTGGCAGAGCGGAGTTATTAAATTTATAATTGGATATAATTAGTGGTGCATTTTCTTTGTGTGGTAGTGTATATTTGTATATATTTGTATTTATTGTATATTGGGTATTTGTTGTATTATTGTCTCTTTAATACAATTGTTATTTATAGTATATTTGGTGTTTGTTGTATTGTCCCTTTATAGTACATCTTTAATCTTGCCAGAAGTCTCTTTTCACTAACAAGTCTAAACTCTACTCACTTTAACTCACTAAAATAACCACATCTCAGCTTCTATTTCAAACCTCACTCTTATCCTAACCTTGTTACAAGAAGGAACACATTATTGCACTTGTCTTGTATTAGTGTATCTGCTAGTATTAAATAATCAGCCTTTTTATAAAAACTCCTATTTCATAGGGTATGTATTGATTTCTTAAAGATTTCATTATAATTGTAATAAACCTTTTTCATTTATGTTTTCATTCAATGATTTCCCGCCTTTATTTTAAATGTGTATATATTAATTATTATTATTCCAATTCTTATACCTTTCTTTATGTATTTCAGAGTTTTTGATATATATTTAAATTCACAATAAAGAACCTGAATCCATGACCTGGTGTTTTGTTCTTAAATGAATAGGAACCCTGCTACATTTGCATCTCATTTCATTTAACATAGACCAAAAACAAGCCACTTCTAACATTAAAATAGTCCCCAAAAACTCTAAGAGGCTATCCTAGACCTACTGTAAGGATTGCAGTGCAATCACCAATTTCAAAATCTGTGCCCCCCAACCCCACCACCCAACCTCACCACATTTTAGTCCAGCTGTCAACTGCCCTCCAGGTATTCAAAGAATTAGCAATCATATAGTTTAGAGTGAATTAGCCTGAATCTTTACATGTTTCTCTTTAATTATTTGGAAACATGTCTGGATTCAATTTAATCACTGATGCTGGCCTGTAGCCACTATTACTACAACTATGCAGGGTTTAAAAGAATATTTTGTTCACAATCTTAATTATCATGATGTTATATATATTCATACATAATCAACTTGCAATTTATTAGTATTAAAATAACTTATAAATTATAAGTAATTTCAATTATTTTCAAAAGATTAAACATAAAAGAAATCTGTGATAAATACACATGTCTAAATCAAGAATCTGAGACTTTAAAAAAAGGCTTATTCTTATCCAAATATTAGTCATGGTGAAAAAACAATATTCAATCCAAATGTCATGAAATGTGTGACTTAAATATGAATTATGTCATGAAAACCAAATAAAAAATATTACATAGACTTAGAGAAACTGTTGGCTTACGATTATATGCAAATTAAATTTTACAATTTTAAAATAAGTAATATTTTCTTAAGGTTATTTTGAACAAATTCGGCTCTTGGATTTCAAATATATTCTTTCTTTTTTGGGGATGAATAGAGCAAATCTAATATTTTTGTCATTAATGTTTATTTGATTTTTGTGATCTCTGGATGGAGTCGGTTTAAATTTCAAACTATTGGAAGAAATTATTTGTCATCTATCATGATAATATTGTTTTCAATGAAAATGGAAGAAAACTGTTGGTTTAAAACTCAGCATTGACAATACTTTATTGATAAATGACTTTCGTGAGTCATGGCTAGTACATATTCTTCCACAACAAATGAAGTGTTAACAAACAAGTTATCTAATAATTATCTAATAATAGACTATCAACAGTATTAATTGGAGTAAATAGTCCTAAATAAAACACAATTCTTAAATATTTCCTCCCATCTAAATACACTGTGTTATAATCTGGCCAGTTTTGGTGTGTGTCATGCATGGGACAGGGTTTACTAGCAGTAACTATTTTCACTTGGTTCATCTGGTTGGAACCTGTTGTTTTGTTGTAATTTCTCAGTTATAAAAGCATGCACCCATTTGGACTTTTATGCTAGTAATTTGTGCACCATTATTTTATTAATTTAAATTATGTAGGGTATGGTGCCTGAGCCTTTTCTATTACATATTAAGTGATCTACTTTGTCATCCAAGATTCAGATATATGACAGACATAGAAATGGGGGTATCTCTATTTGTACATTCTATCTGAGAACATAGTTCATATATCAACAAATTACAATATGCACAACATAGATGAACAAACAGGATTACAGAGTTTGATAAAAAATAGTCTTTATATATGTGAAAAAGATAAGTTTGTAAGCAATACATTAGACACGGTTCATCGCATCTTGTCAGTTATATACCTATCTATTGACACATGCATATCTCATACAGCCATAAACTAAATTATTTTGTCATTAGACAAGATGTAAGCTTTTTCAACAGTTGTAGTAATATTCCTCATGTTTGTCTCTCCAACATAAATATTAGTAGAATATAAAAATGATTTACACAATTCTACTTTAAGTATACAGATAGATCTCTTTATTATATGGAAGGGTATCGATGCCAATATTAAATACTCTGCGAAAGGGCAAAGTTAAATGTAAAACGTCAAATGCAATGTGTCAAATGTTTTATTGGAAAATGCTGTTAATGACGTGTCTACGTTTTACATATTCCTCATTACATTTTACATTTACACCCAGCCGCATCTCATTTGTTGTTTTACGCTTTCTACATAGCATCTTACGCAGAGAACAAAGTCTGATATGCAAATGTCAGATATCACATGAATTAATATATACGGAAACGAGGCCGAGATCAACCTGTCACACATTAAGCCAGCACATTATAAGATATTTACATAGTCCGTGATATCACCTCAGTGGAAGCAGACATTAAATTAAGCTATTTCACACACACAAGATATTTACCACATGATATTGAGGTAATCAACATGACAAACTATAAGAAATTCACTGGACAACCGTGCCTGCAATAAAATCATGTCATTTGTTTATAAGTCAAGTGATATCTACATTTGCTTATTATAGTAATTGCTCTGCTTAAAGATGATGCTATGTAGAAAGTGTGGGAACAAATGAGATGTGGCAGAGCCCAAATGTAAAATGTAATGACGAAAACGTCAAATGTAGATACATCAAAAACCAGCCTTATCCAATAAAACATTTGTGACAAATAGTCACAGTGACCAATAGTTCAAAATTGAGGTTTTAGCATAACCAAAAAGAGACTGGTCTCAGCTTTCCAATGATATATTAACCATTGCTTTTCGACGATTCGTCTCTGAGAAATTGCGATTACAAGTTGTGTGTTCTGAACATCCCTGGTTTTCTAAATTAGGAGAAAATGGCACGAAAACGACACTTAAAATTTTGCAACATCCCTTCATACGGGATGGAACAATAAACATTTATTTTGAAACTGAATAAAATATCAGATGCTTTTCAAATGCAAAATGTGCTACAAAAAACGAATATAGAAGAGTTTTTGAAAAAAAAATTTTTTTTATGGTAGTGCAGTGCCATCATTCAAAATGGACGCCAATTATAATGAAAGAAAACATGGAAATTCCTATATATCATGTCCAAATCACGGTTTACATAGCTCTCATAGTGTCTAACATGGAACGTTGAGAGTCGCCAAAATTAAATATTGACGCTGAATTTTTAATCAAAATTCCAAGATGGTGGAAATCCAAGATGACAACCAAAATTGACTTAACTGAAAATTCCTGTATATTATGTCTGCATTGCGGGATAATAACTTTTATGGTGTGTAACATGGGTTTTTTGGAGACGCCGAATTCAAATGTGGACACAAAATATAATATCAAAAAATCAAGATGACTGAAATCCAAGATGGCGACCAAAATTGACGCGAAAAATGAAAATTCCTATGTACTATTCTGGATCCCGGTATACATACATGTAGCTTACATAGTGAGTTACATGGAATTTTTAGAGTCGCCAAAAATCAAATATGGGCACTGATATAAACTAAACAAAATCAAGATGGCGACCAAAATTGACAAATAAAAAATGTAAAATTTTGTCTGGATCGAAGTTTAGATAGGTTTCACGGTGTGTAACATGGGATTTTTGAGGACGCCAAATTCAAATATGGGCACAAAATACAATATTAAAGATAGTAAGCTGGCACTGCCAGGCAGGATACGCCCACATTTTCGAGAGATGGTTAGAGAACAAGCAAAATCGAAAGTGATTTTTCCTACAATCAAAGGCTATAATTCATTAAATTACAATTTGATATGTGCAAATATCAAAAAGAATCAAGATCTTTAGGTTATAAACATGCATTTCAAGTTTCATCAAAATCGAATTAAAATTGTGACCTATACTGGGTCCACAACCTTGATATACCATATTTTAACACTATTAGCGTACAAACGGTGGCCATTTTGTCTGGCAATTATGGTCCGATTTACCTGAAATTCAAACTCAACCTTCCGTATTGTGTAACGGTGATAGAGTCAAGTTTTTTAAATCAGATAATAATCGTGACCTCCAGAGGGACCATAGGCAATTTTTCGGACAATCAGGGGCCATAATTCAGGAAGTTATGATCTGATATGTGAAAATAACGAAAGGAACAGTATTCGCGTACGAACGGCGGCCATTTTGTATGGTAATTTTGGTTCGATTTTTCCGAAATTTGAACTCAACCTTCCTTAGGGTGTAACGAGATATAATCAAACGATTTTTTAAATCGGTTAATTATTGTAACCTTCAGAGGGACCACAAGCTAAACCAAGACGATTTTGCGTATAATCAGGGGCCATAATTCAGGAAGTTACGATCCGATATGCGCAAATATCGAAAGGAACCAAGATCTTTGGGTTATAACCGTGCATTTCAAGTTTCATCAAAATCGAATTAAAATTGTGATCCGATATGCGCAAATATCGAAAGGAACCAAGATCTTTGGGTTATAACCGTGCATTTCAAGTTTCATCAAAATCGAATTAAAATTGTGATCTCTACAGGGTCCACAACCTTGATATATCATTTTTTAACAGTATTTGCGTACGAACGGCGACCATTTTGTATGGTAATTTTGGTCCGATTTTACCGAAATTTGAACTCAACCTTCCTGAGGGTGTAACGGTGATATAATCGAACGGTTTTTTAAATCAGATAATAATTGTGACCTCCAGAGGTACCACAAGCTAAAATAGGTGATTTTTCGGACAATCAGGGGCAATAATTCAGGAAATTACGTTCCGATAGGCGCAAATATCGAAAGGAACCAAGATCTTAGGGTTATAAACATAAATGTAAAGTTTCATCAAAATCGGTTCAAAATTGTGACCTCTATAGGGTCCACAAGCTAAAAACATGATTTTTCGTACAATCAGGGGCCATAATCCATGAAGTTTTGATCCGATACATGCCAATATCGAAAGCAGCCGAGATCTTTGGGGGATAAACCTATATTTCAAGTTTCGTCAAAATCGGGTAAGAATTGTGACCTGTAGAGAGTCCACAAATTTTAGCAGAGCATTTAATATTGGCAGCGATACCCTTCCATATTATTAAATATATAATTCGGATGTTTAATAACAGTATTTTTATATTGAGTATCATGTGAGTAAAATATCATTTATCATACAAGAATTAAAGATAGATTGCCAGGCAATAAACATATTATGCCAACAAAAGCTAAGTTGTGTGGGCAGTCCATAAAGGTTGTAGTATTTATATTCTTTGTAGGTCACATTGTTAATATGTTTTTTAATCACAATTGATAAGATTGCAACAGATACATATCATGAAATTTAATGTTATCACACTCATTACTGAGATAAAGATTAATTTTCAGTTTCACACATCATAACCTATAATGATGGTTTAGAAGGAGTTCAGGGGATGTTCATATGCTTTACTCTTTGTAGGCCAGTGCTTAAAGTCTAGAATTAAAAAGATGATGACTTATACAAATGTATCTTTATTTTACATAGAAAGAATATTGGTGATATGTTTAATCAATAAGCTGTTTCTTTAACACCTGTCGTTTCTATGTATTATTTACTCTACTTAAGTAGAGCCACTTTATAGCTACATTGATTTGTGACTTACTCAACCGTTTTATATACTCAACACAAACACATTACATGCTCAGTGGCTTCACATAACACCACTTTCTTTGTGTATACATAAACAACCTGAAAAAAGAATTGACGTTTGTATTATCCGAGATCTCTAGTGATTTGGTGTGATTTAATTCTATTATATAAAGTGTGACTTTAAAGTGTATCCTTTTATCAATTGAACATCCTTGATTCTACAACCAGTACCAGCTGGTATTTATTAGTGATGGGGCAAGCTCTTTATATATGGACCTTATAATAGAATTTATACCCTAGTATAAGTGAAGTTGTCATTGTTACACAATTTCTGATACTACACATAAATGACTTTGTCATTATTGAATCTTAATGACATCGTCAGGCACAGCCCTTGTACAACAAGCCAACAAGAGGCTGATGGCCCCCGCCAAAATCACAAAATAAATTGATGTCGCATATTAATTAATCGCACAATTATTTTTTTCAAAAGTATCGAGCAATCAAACTGATTATCAACTATACACTCTGCTTAGCTTAACCTCGAAGTGTTAAAGGACCCAAGTCCGAAACTCAAAATCCTCCAAAATGTTCGACATCGAAAACAGGAATTATTGGTCAATTTAAATCAACATTGATGATGTAAACTTACCGGGAAAAGATGAGCTTCTAATATCTGATATTAAAGATAAAATAATTTTTTTAACATTGGTACACGAATCGTGTACCATAAAGCGCTTCAGCCCCAGTTGTATTGAGAGACTCGAGGGACAAGGCTAGACACATTGCACCATACCAAACGGAGTTATGTCGACTGGAATAACTAGACGCTAGAAATGTGCTCTTGATTGCAATTGCTGGCTTATTTGGTCGAACATAACTGATTTGAAATTTGAGTAAAAACAGAAACCATTGAATGTAAATCAGTTTATATACATTATATGCGTTGCGAACCACTTTTGTGAATTTCTAGGTCCCAAATGTTAGCGATTTAGCTCCTTTAATCATTGAACTCAGTCATGACATTCAACTAATGAACATCTACATCAAGTTTAAACATTCTACCTCAATTACAAGCAGAGTTGTTATGTGCAAAAGTCTTTACCAATCAAATTGCCTATCGCTCGTAACCCTAAGCAGAAAATTCTCATCATCGAACTTAGTCAAGGTATTGATGTAATGAAATTATACGCCAAGTTAATCACTCTCGCTTAATTAGAACTAAAGTTATCGAGTCCCAAGGCACCAACCAATCAAATTGCTTATCTCTACTTACCCTGAGCAGAAAATGCTCAATATCGAACTCAAGGTATTGTTGTAATGAAACTAACACCAATCTCACTTAATTGGAACTAAAGTTATCATGTCCCAAAGCATCAACCAATCAAATTGCTTATCTCTGCTTACCCTAAGCAAATAATGTTCATCTTCAAAATCCATCACGGCATTGACCTAATAAACACCTACATCACCAATGCTGATTTTCGGAAAGAAGTCAAGGTATTGATGTAATGAAACTATACTAAAGTCATCATGTCCCAAAGCATCAACCAATCAAATTGAATATATCTGCTTACCCTAAGAAGAAAATGTTCATCTTTGAACTCAATTAAGGCAATGACTTAAAAAAAAAACACCTACACCGAGTTTGAGTTCAAAGCATCAACCAATCAAATTGCATATCTCTGCTTACCCTAAGAAGAAAATGTTCATCTTTGAACTCAATTAAGGCAATGACTTAAAAAAAACACCTACACCGAGTTTGAACATTCAAGCTCAACTAGGAGAGTTATTGTGTCCCAAAAAGTGTGACAGACAGACAGACAGACAGACAGACAGACAGACAGACAGACAGACAGATGGATGGACGGACGGACGGACAAACAAACCCATATTAATAGTCCCCAGCTTTCTTCGAAATAAATGAATTAATAATGACTATTAATATGCATCACTTAATAATGAGCAGCCTCTAGCTCTGTTATCATGTCTTTTGAAGATCCTAACAATTGAACAAAATAATGCAGTTTCAGAAAGTCATTATCAGAGTAAAAGAATGTCAATAAAGACATTGGCAGAGTAAAAGAAAGTCTATCCAACGTCACATCACACAGCGTCAATCATTGGCTCAATGGTGCATGCATTTTTTACATAAGATGTTGCTGGTTGGGGCAGAAGGGTACCTTTTACTCATGCCAATACCCATTTACACTAAATAGGAAACAATTTAACCTACAAATGCTTCAAACGTGTTTATTTTTCTAATACATAAAAAAAATGTAATAGAATTTAATTTGTTGGATGAAAAATGTTCATATTTGTGACTCATTACGTTGCATCGATGTCATCCTCATCAGTGATTGTAGCGACCTAGTGTGATTAGCAGAGTTAAAGAAAATTGATAAGACAATTTAAAGGCAGAGTAAGAGAAAGATGGCAAGTCATTGGAAGAGGGAGTTGGCTTTTCATTGGCAGAGTAAGAGAAGGTCAATCCATTTTCCTCTTTTCTAAGTTGTTAGCATAATATTTAACCTGTTTTAAGAAACCTCAACATGATGTAACATTACTCATGGTATATACATCCAGCCAAATAAATAATCATATTAAATTTAATCCAATCAAATCTCACCCAAATCAATGGGGGTCATGTCCTTTTATATAATGCCCTATGGGAAGCAGCGAAGGGAATTGACAGTAAAATTGTCAGTTCATTATTGATATAAATACATCAAATCAAGTAATAATAGAGTATGAGCATACAACAAGAATTTAGCTCAGGCGAAATTTTCCTTCAAGCGGAAAAATTCCCTATTCTCCGATGTTCTAAATACACAAAAATGGAAATACCACACCAAGCCATTCTTTGTAAAAATGAATTATAAACATGCATTTCAAAAAGCAATGAAACTGCATATATATCTTTATAGACACCTTGTATTCTGATTTTTTGAGTAGATCGAGGCATTTGTCATCTAAGCTTCAATTACAAGGATACTTACGCACAAAACTTATTAAAACCTTTAAAAAGTTTTATGGCCGTCATATTGATTTGATTGGTAAATATAACGTGTCTCTCTCGTCTATTATTCTAGATATATTTAATTGACACGTATACTATAACTATATCCCTGATTTTCTACATCGTTAAAGAACTTCATCGCGTGCATTTTGCATGCTGATAGTTCATTGGCCAATCACGCTTTTTTACCGACATTACGCTTAATAGTTTGGATGCAGCTATGGCGGGTGTGGCGCCAGGCAGGGTAAGCTTACTCTTCCGGACACCTGTTACCACTGCTTGTCGTGTATTTTTGTACACGATTAGCAGTCCATTTGCTGATTACACTATTTTGCTTGAATACACTATTTTGCCTATAACGTATTTAGGACTTCGAATTCTTTCTTATGGTTTGGATTGTTCGTACTTGGTTTTTATTTTATTATAAATGGGAAATTGACATTGACAAGTTAAAAAAAAACACCCCAAAACACCTGCAATATGATACATATCTCAAAAGAAATGCTTATGAAACAACCATGATAAATGTTTTCTGCTTAAGAAAATGAAAAACATTTGCAGTAAAATACAAGACATCTGTTTTTATTTGGTTAGCATGTCTTATTAAGGCTTCAGAGAGGAATAGCCTGTAAGACATAACACTTAATCTTTGATCAAGCATGACTTTATAAGTTAAAATTTGTACCATGTAAGTATTCTTAGGATATCTTGTATCGTAACAAGGAAGAGAATATCGCGATACACAGCAAAAAAAGTGGATTAACAGTACTAAAATTGTGGAACGTGTCGTTATCGTACTGCAATTACTGGAGGTTTTGAACAACAGTCCTTGTTTTGCAAGGAACTGTGAAACTTTGGGTGTACGATATCATAGTGTTAAACAAAATCATGAAAAGGCAGTTACCAGTATCTAATTAGATTATCTGCCAGAGAATAAATATGACTTACAAACAACACAATACAGATGAAAGGAATAACAATTCATGCACCAACATATATACTTAAAATCTTAAACAAACAACATCCAGACAAAAAGATGGAGATTAATTGTTCACATTCTGACTTCAGAAGCATCTATGCTGTATAATAAGAATAAAAATAACAGTTTTTCTTATATAGCGCATTGCATAACAGCATAAAAATGGCATAAAATCTCAACACGCTTTACAATAATAATAATACATATATAATAATTATTAAAACAAAAATTCCATTAAAAACAATTACATTGTATATTTAAAGCTGTAAAAAAAAATTATGAGTAATATTAAATAAAATCTGTAAAAGAACATTTCTAGTTTGATCAAGTTAAAAAATTTGTTTCATGCATCAAGACACTGAGAACATTGAGAATAAGAAGACAATATAATTGTACCAGGTGTTTCATAAAGAGAACACCCAGCCAGCCTCATGCATGATAGTCATCACCACTTGTAGCTACATTGATCAATATCTCTTGAAATCACCCACAAGTCTTTATTATCAAAACAATTGGATAGACATGAGATTCACAGGATTTTATAAGTATGAAATTAAACATAAAGTAGACTTTAAGAGAAAAAGTTACTACTTTTTTTACCTGTAAAGATTATACCATACAAAAATTGTGTTGAAAGGTTACTCAAGTTTAAAGTTTTAGTACTCAACTCGACTAGGAAACTGGGCTAGAAGGATTAGAAACAACTACCAACAGATGTTCTAGGCCAATATTCATTGTGATGTGAGATGGTATGGAACAAAAATAACAAAAGTAGCACCTAAAAACACTTTGGTATTTTGAATTTGTTCATCTAAATTTCATTTTGATTTAGGAAACAGGTGAAGAAATGTTTTTCCACAGAGTAATGAATATTTTAGGTAAGATATTACTACCCTGTGTAATTTCCGGTAGAGAAAGTAATGGTTAAATTTGGAAACTATTAGTTTGGGTGGTGTAATAAATCTGTTACAACACATAAGCCAACATATACATCTATAAATAATAAAATTTATTTGTAAATATTTCCTTCATCATTCTCACAAACCAAATACCAGATTAAGAAAGAAATTTAACTATTGATGTCTGATATTGTAAATATGTGACACTATAGCTCATTAATCATTCCTTGTATCTCAGTAAAAAACACTGGCTCACTGACTAGGACATCTGGGGTTCGATCCCAATGTTGGCTGAGAAAGTTCCTCTGGTTTTCCAGACTTGTTTTCCCATGTCAGTGGTGTCCGAACAGCATCTGGTTGTTCAAATAAAAAAACTTAGAGGTCCCATGTACACATAAAAGAACCCTTGACAATTTGAATTTGAATACCGTTTATGGTTTGGATTGTTTGTGCTTGGTTTAATTTTATTTCAATTTTACCACTCTGATATAATAAAAATAAGCACATCATTTGGTCATTAACAGAAGAGGAGCACCACAGAGTTTTCCCAATGCCAGATTTACCATTGTATAAATGGTGAAGCTGCACCAGGACCCACAAAAATATGCCTAACAAAAAAGCATTTACAGTATATGGTAAAATAGAGTTGTACATTCAATATCTTATTCATATCATTAATCAGGATTTTTCAATGAAAAAAATCTAGAAGCAAGCTATTTTATACATTGAATCATACATGTTAATTTTGTTTCATTGTACCAGTATTTTTATCGCTTTTTTTTTAAATTACCGTTACATATATTGGGGTACCATTGTCAGCTCAGTACTTTGGTCTCTTAATCCAAACTTGTGTACATATTCATAATTCTGTTAGTTTTAGCCTTCTACATGGTGTAATAAATAACATTCATGTTTTTTTCTTCAAAGCATCTGCTTCTGGTCTTGACCTTATTTTTGCATCCCAGAAAATAATTAGTAGGTTTAATTTACTGTCACTGTGATGAAGAATAATGTTAATCATAATACCGGTATCTGAAATAACACTGTCTTATTATTCTTAGCTAAATGTCAATATTCGTCAGAGAATAATTATTGTATGTAACACCTTTGTGACTTAACTTTCGTTCCAGAAGATTAGTCTAACATAAAACTTACTTTCAGCGCCATCACCTTATAAAACAATAAACTAACAGATATTAGGCTGGAAGAAATGGCAGGAACTTCATGATTGCTCTATAAAAAACATTTTGCCTTCCTTTGAAAGCCTGACTAACCTTTGTTAAATACTCTAATATCTATGTGTATCAGACTTAACAGCTTTCTTCACTCGACTATTATTTCATCGAACTTGTCATTGCTAAAGTAAAATTAATGTCTGAATCACAAAACAAGGCAATAACTAAGATGTCTGAGTCTTTCAAGATGACACAGAATTAATTTCCAAAGAATCAATGAAGTATATCAATCATATTACTTTGAGAAGATTTTATGCTCGTGTAGCCTGAGCTTTATCTCGGGGGTTTTCAGGTAACAGAGATGTTAATTTGCAGCAGTAGTTCAAACAGTTTATTAAGCTCGGAATAAATCCTCAGATATCATTATAAGATGTTTTCCGTACTTAAGTTCTCTAATATTAACCCAATTAAAATCCCTTGACATTATATTGAAACAGTATACAGTACGCTTATTTTTGGTTTTTTATTAAGTGTATAAATCCAGTTAGATGTATCTAACTCTCTCCCTATTGAATGGTTGACAAACAGGGGAGAGCTAGAAGCTCTCTTTCCAAGGTTTTAAAACTGCTTACATAGAATCAGCCCTCGGCATACCTTACATTATGCACTCTTCAAAAGCTGAACCATTTACCTTTCCAAAGAAACAACTGTATTATTTAAGTTAAAGTTGAGTACAATACAATGGGTGAACATGTATTGACATTCCATTTTAATAAATGGAATACAGCAGTAACACATGCGATATATCTCTGGAAGGGTAAATAAACTTTTGTTGCAAACATATTCCAGTTTGTGGGTTGATAATTCTTGTTTATTTGGTGGATCAATATGAGATTGAGTAAATGTCCATACATTATGTAATAATATATTTATATAAAACAACAAAAATATATTAATATGCTGTTCATATCAGGTTGACCTAAAAAAAAAAATCGGTTTCACCTTATGTGACCAACAAACTAAAACTACCTCTGACTTAAATTATTTTATTGCACTTTTCCATGATCTTTTAAGATATTTTATGTGTCAACCTTAAATATACTAAGACTAGTAATTATTTGCCTATTTTTCATGATGGACGAATGTACTGCAAGTTATTAATAGACAATTTTTCCCTTAATTTTTTTCTCCCCTCTTCCTGCATTTTTGGGTTGACTTTATGGTCTAGATTAGGGATCAAATTTGCAATTTTATTGCAGTTTTGGGTAATACTGGTGATATTACAGTGGAAGGAAGGGGGTGTAAAATGTCTTTCGGCAGAGCAATGAAATGTATCGGAAGTGAGATTTTAACTCCAATCAACTGCAAATCCCAGTAGCAAAAAATCTAAAAGGTCAACCCCCTACAAGTTTATGATGAGGGGATTGCCAAATGTGGCCCCCATTGTGCCTAAAATGATTGAAACCAATGGAATGTTGAGAAAAAATCAACAGACTGTGATGTTACAGCCATTTAACATTGAAGTCAATGGGCAAATAATTTCTAGTCTGAGTCCAAATGGAGGCAGACCACCATTAATTTCCCCATTGACTTCAATGTTAATTCTAGCCTCTTTGCCTACCTCCAACTTTTTCCCAAATTTTCGTTGGGCTAAATGCTTTTCACTATAGACAGAGGAACAAATGACCATGTCTTTGCACTAAAATTTGTATGACGTTGACCACCAAAATCTTGAGATACACCAAGTTGAAGAAGTATACCCAAAACATGTACCTAGTTGCCGTACATATCACTGTAGCCAACCTGATAACTCAGTTATCCTTCCGCCTCAAAATCCGGAATATTTACCAAAACCTGGCAGAAAATATTAATTCAAACCCTCTTCTTCCATTCTAGACCACAAAATCAACAAAAATGTCCATGCAAAGGGGGAGAAAAGAGAAGGAGAGAGAATTGCTATAAATAGACGAACTACAATTTGTGGGTACCGAGAGTGTGAAATTTAATGGTGGTCTGCCTCCAAATATATCACAAGAGTTATTTCCCTTCACAGTGGCTATATTTAATTCATTCGGCCCGTATCTAGACACCATTAAGCTCATTACCTTTCCGTTGGGGGGGCGAACATTTCGAGGAAATTTTCGGAAAGGTCATTCTAACAGACTGTTGTAATCATCATGCTATGTAGTTAACTATGTGTCTAATGAGCATTTTAAAAGAAGTAATCAAAAAAAAAAAAATGGTGGTTTTTAATTTATTTAAAACTATTTTAGATTGGTACCCAAAAAATGGTGTATAAAGTAATGAGATGATTGTTAGCAATTTCTGAGCAGGGGAGCGAGCGTTCCACATGTGGGGGCCATACCCCCCTGTGCCCCCTGTAGATTCCAGCCCGAATTCATTATTGAAGCACGTTAATCAAGATGAAAGCGTAATGAAAGGGTGTCCATTCCCATGAAATGATTTTGACTTAATGCCTGTGGAGTATCATTTTAATAATGACAATGATATCTTCAATACCTGTTTAAGAGAAAATTGGAGTCACAACCCACACGATGGTAAAAAAACATGTTGAAGGACATTCACACTCCAAGTTTGTGTGAGAGGCGTGCCACACTAAAAATTCTAAAGACAAATGTCTCCACCCAGAAAAGGATCAAGCTGTCGAATTAGCTCTTCCAATTTGACTTGGAAAAAAAAAATATAAAAAAAGGCCTACAGACCCTTCTCCTTGATTGTGGGTCAGGTTTAGTGAAACAAAGATATTTTTAATGTCAGTCAAAAGAGTGTATTATTCACACATACGAATATGATCAGAGGAAATAGTTAAATAGGCATATCCTACTTGAGAACGCAAATTTCCACAAAAAGAAATGAAATGCATCCAATGCTCAAAGCTATCTGAAGTTGCTAATTTTAAGCCCATTAATTCAGACAAAAATTGGGTTTAACATCCTACTGTTCAGCTTCTAAACTGATCTAATGAAGACGGGCATACACAATACAGTGTGCTTTGAGGAAAATTTTGCCAGGGCAGCGGTGCTACAGCCTACTCTGCCTAGGGATCTTTTACATTTAAGCCAATGTGTACACATGACCTCTGTTTTCCGTCCCATCCTAACAACTAGACAGATATCCTTGTCAGGCCCCCCCATCCTGCATCACTGATAAAGGAAACTGTGCCAGAAAATCTGGATGAACTTTCTCGGTCAATGCAGAGATCGAACCCCAGACCTCCAGGCTAGAGAGCCAGCGTCTTACCATATGAAGCCATATTCCAAGTTTCATTACAATCAGATGAGAAATGCAGACTCTTTTTGTGGGTAAACTTACGGATATGGGAAGCAGCAACATTTAATGTGGATATATCAACGGCTAGAAAAAAGCAACACATTCCCCCTAAAGCAGGCACCCCCTAGACCAGTGCTTCTCAACCGGGGTCCATGTGCACCCCCAGGGGTGAATTCGGAATGCTCGGGGGTGAAATTTGGAAAAAGGGGGATTTGGGGGGGAATTTTGTGAATAGGGGGGAATTTGAATTGAGTTTTCAAACACCTGACCGGGAGCCATTACAGAATGTTACCAAACACAAACCCGCGTAGCCATTGGTTGGAAACTAAATGACTTGACTAGCTGTAAGTCCATGGCATCTGTTCATTAAATATATGTTTGAAAAGATACCTAAATAGCATGTTTCAGATTTAAGTTTTTAGTACCGTAATTTGATGTTTTATAGTGGCAGGGGTGAATAGCGGAGAAAATACTTCTCAAGTGGGGGATTGTATCATAAAGGTTGAGAAGCACTGACCTAGACAAACGCAACACCACTAAGAGCAAGGTGAAAATTAGCACTCAACCACAACTACTATACTTTTAGTTTTAAAAGCTAGGTTTGTAACTTGCAATAAATCACCTAATTAAATCGAAGGACAATGTCTTTATATCCATTAGATACAAGTACTAAATATTTTTACTTCCAAGGTCGTACATATAGATTTGGTTTTTGGGGGTTGTTTAGCGAAAATGATGCACAGGCCCCTAATATGAGTGTTGAAGCCATGAGCCGATCACAGCTGGTGCAAACATTTTGAAGGGTCGGAGGGGCATGCTCCCCCGGAGAGATTTTTTAATCTAGGGTCCCTGAAATGTCATTCTCTTGACTTTAGAAGGAAGACTTTGCAGACTTCTGATGCTCTGAAAACACTTATAACATAAGTAAAATTGAGAACTACGCATCAGAATTCATGTTATTTATTAAGAGTGCAACCCATGGCCACAGCCATAAGGCGAGGGTTATGTTGAATAATGCTGTCCGCGAAGTTTATGATGAATAGTTCTGGCAAGGTGATTGAAGTGGACATACATGTACACAACTCTTTGGTAACAAAAGTGTATTGTGTGACACATGAACAAACTGATCTCAAATTAAATAATATTTTAGTTCGTTTGATTTGAGCCTAAGGAATATAAAAAGTAAAGATAGGAAACTTCAAAAGGTATTTTAATTCAGATTTATCACACTGTGGAGACAGAGTCCGACTTTTGGGGTTCATAAGTTCAGCATTATATAATTAATTAGTTCTTTGCTAATATTGTATATCATCCGCATATAACCTACTGTAATTGACCTTTATAATATCGAATCTAGGAAAAAAAGTTACAGGAAAAAAAGTCACAGGTAAAAAAAGTCACAATTTATATTGTTGATAAGTGTGAAGAACTTGGCCATGAGATGTTTGTAAAAACGATCGTGACTGATTTCAAAGACAGTATTTTGCGCTCTTTGCTTGTCGTGTTTGGTAGAGACGTGGCAGCCAAAGGATGTTTCTACCACCTGACACAGTCAACCTAGTGTCCAGACACTAGGACTAGTACCCCACTACAAGGAAGACAGCGAGTACCGACTGTTCTTTGCATGGCGTTTCTACCCGTAGCTGATGTGCAAGAAGGTTTGGAACATCTCTTTTCCTTCAAACCTGATGGTCCTCCTGCAGTCGATGACCTCCTGGCCTACTTCGTTCGAACCTATGTGAATGGTCAAGGCCTAACCCTCTCCATGAGAAGAATCCCCCCCCCCCCATGTTCCCTCTTGAAGTTTGGAACGTACATGATGCAACCATGAACAGTGCCCCCTGTACCTACAACATCTGCGGGGGATGGAACAACAAGTTCTACAATCTTGTCGGCCAACACCATCCATCCATCTGGAGAGTGGTGGAGTGGTTCCAGAAGGAATCAGCCACAGTCCAGACTGTCGTCGCCCAGGATGCCGTCAGAAAGGTCAAAAAGAAATTTGTAAAGATGCAGACACAGCTACGAAATCTGTGCAGAGATCCTGTCCATCCCATTTTTCCTGTGTTTTTTTTTTACCTAAGCAAATTTGTGACTTTTTTACTGTGACTTTTTTTCCTGTGACTTTATTACCTAGGCAAATTTGTGACTTTTTTACTGTGACTTTTTTTCCTGTGACTTTTTTTGCGCAAACCATAATATCACCTAATTTAATCACAATGTCTTAAAACTTCTATACATGTACATGAAAACTATGTTAACCTTTGGCACATATTGTGATATCCAATCAAAGCAATCATACATATAAACAAATACAAGGTATTTGGGATATTTCCCTTCCATTACCACACTAATCCATTCAGTCGCTGATGCATAATTTTGGGACGGATTGCACTTAACTTAAGACCAACCCGTTTTTTCCTAGGGTGCCCCCCCCCCCCCACACACAAACACACACACACATTTTTCGCCCCTGTGCAATATTTAAACAATTTATTCTGGAGGGCTTTAATCATATAAAAGCGATAACAGATCAAATTTACCAGAAATCGAACGTGAATAAGATTTTATAATTTAAATACAAAGTTTTTAGTCTCATTTATATCAATAATATTTTTTCACTTCGAAATAAATAGGCTAAAACCAGGTTGATAATTTCACACAATAGAATAAATGTAACAATGATATGCAGCCTCAGACTTTAGTGCAATGAGGAGGTAATTGGTACAGGATATATAACATTTTAATCAAGTTTATGTATGCAACCTCACAACTAGTCTTTTAGAGGTGCTATTATCGTTAACCCTAAAATAAACAGTTCAAATGACTATAGTGACTGTACATAAACTGTTATATAGTTTTTTTCTTCTAAAGCCGTAGGAAAACAAACAGCTTTATATTAATCAAGTGTCAATACATAAAAAGCACACAAACTACTTCAATTATGAAACATTTAGGCGAATGAGTTGTGATTTTAGTAGACATGTTGCATATCATTCTATTAGAGAAATATGGATAAGAGAATTCAATATATCTATCCCTTTGTTGGGCCAGATATCCCAGACTGTGATTATATCTCAGACTGATCTCTGTTTGGCGTATTTTGGGCGGATTGTTTAGCCCAATTACAAATAGTTAATTTTTCTATCATTCGAAAATTCTTATATACATGTATGTTTATATTTATCCTGTATATTGTGTTTTTTATCTATATATATATACATATATTTGTTGACGTCATTTTAATAAATGACATTTTCACACTAACAAGAGGGCTTTGTATTTTTTATTAGTCATTGCTGGATGGGGGAACACAAATATACATTCCATACATTATCCACCCAGGCACAATAGCTGTGTTGCCTCTTGTGAATATTAACAAGCTCACATCACCCCGCATTAATCCTAAGATAATTAATATTTAAATTACAATTGTCATTTGTAAAGCATTGAGCAATGAAACTTAGCCTTGCCAGCAAATGTTTAAAATAAAACTTAGATATGGTTTTGATGCAGTGGAACTATCAGTATCCACCAACTTTCAACAATTAGAATCAAAGATATCATGCTCCAAAGGTCCAATGTCTTGACCAACCAAATTGTTTATCAATATAATCATGATGGAACATGGTGAAAGTTTTGATGTAATGAAACTATATTCCAATTAAAATCAAAGTTATCATGTTCCAAAGGCCCTATCAATTTAATTTTCTTGGCCCAAGCAGAAATTGCTAAATTTTGAACTCCATCAAGGCATTCACCTAATAAACCCCTACATCAAGCTTAGAAATCGAGTTTGAAGCCGATCTGAGATAGAGAGAGAGAGAGAGAGAGAAAAAGAAATTGGGTTTAATGTCCACTCAACACAAACTAGGTCATTTCAGGACTAACTTAAGGTTCAATTTTATTTCATTGCAGTTGGAGGAAACCTAAGGACCCAGATTAGACAGAAGACCCTACTCCTTGTCACATACGAGACGGAAATCGAAACCACCCCTACTTGACTCAATGACAGATCAAACTATCTATAACCCATCAAACCCAGTTAAGAAGCAGAGTTATTGTAAAGATGTGACGGTCAGTAAGCCAGATAGACTGGCCCGCTTTAGTAGTCACCTGTTTTCTTCGAAAGGTGGGCTAGAAAATAAAAGAAGAAGCCAACAGTAAGGCTGATGTCCCCCACCGAAATCCCAAAATAAATAGATGACACATATTAATTAATCTCACATTTATATTTTTTCACAAGTATCAAGCAATCAAACTATACACTTAGTTTCATCACTCTCTATCAGATAGAATCAAGATAATCTTTGTCCCAAAAAGGCCTCAACCAAAGAAATTGATTACCTCTCCTTAGCTTTACCTCGAAATGTTAAGTATTGAACTCAGTCAAGACATTCACCTAATGAACGCCTACACCAAGTTTGAACATTCTACATCAATAAGAAGGACAGTTATTGTGTTCCAAAGTCTCGACCAACCAAATTGTTAATCGCTTTGCTTACCCTCACCAGAACATGCTCATTATCGAACTTAGTCAAGGTATTGATGTAATTAATTATTAAACTATACACTAAGTTTCACCACTCTCACTTAATTAGAACTAAAGTTATCATGTCCCAAAAGCCTCAACCAATCTTATTGCTTATCTCTGCTCACCCTAAATGCCCATCTTCGAACTCCATCAGGGCACTGACCTAATAAACACCTGCACCAAGTTGGAACGTTCTGGCTCAAATAGAAGGAGAGTTATTGTGTTCCAAAGTTTCGGCAAATCAAATTGCTTATAATGCTCTGCTAACCCTGAGCAGAAAATGCCCATTATCGAACTTAAGTCAAGGTATCGATGTAATAAAACTATATACCAAGTTCATCACTTTCACTTAATTAGAACTAAAGTTATCGTGTCCCAATCAACCAATCAAATTGCTAATCTCTACTTACCCCAAGCAGAAATGCTCATCTTCACACTAAATTAGGACACTGACCTAATAAACACCTACACCAAGTTTAAACGTTCTAGCTCAATTAGAAGGAGAGTTATTGTGTTTCAAAGTGTCAGCCAATCAAATTGTGTAAAGCTATGCTTACCATGAACAGAACATGCTCATTATCGAATTTAGTCAAGATGTAATAAAACTATAAACCAAGTTTCATCATTCTCACTTAATTAGAACTAAAGTTATCGTGTCCCAAAGCCTCAACCAATCAAAGCAGAAAATGCTCATCTTCGAACTCCAGACAGACAGACAGACGAACCCATTTTAATATTCCCCTGCTTTCTTTGAAAGGCGGGGGACAATAAGCCCAGAGATCTGTGACTAATAAATCAACATTTAATGTATCATAGTAATGAAATAAACAACATTTCATTAATTAAAACTACCGAAAGATTACTTTTACCCTCCTACAATGTTTGGAGTTTTGTCTGCAAGTAGGTCTTATCGCACAAGGAATATCCTGTTTGATTTAAGTTTGAATAATTAGAAATATTTGGTAAAATCATCCAATTATTCAGCCAAAATTTGGTGCTCGTTTAATGAATTTCACTTATTCAAACCTGGCTACAATACTAAATTCCACAGGTTTCATATAAACAAGGTAACATTTTACTACACCTCTTTATATCAATTGATTGCTTATTGTGACTACAGCAAGTATACATATTGGATCACAATAAATGTGGGAGTATAACAAAATGATTTAATATATGACCAGGCAAAACTAATTGACTTGGTATATTTCAAATAAATTTTCATTTACTATTCCAAATGTTTTCATGAAATTACAGTTTGCTATAAAACCAGCTAAAGCGTTTATCTCAATGTCTAATGTATAAAGCACTGATCTAATAACAAAGAAAGGTGTTTTAACTTGGATCATGTGATCTATAAATATCAATAAAGAACTGAGCCAGTGTTTGTGTGAAAATTAAGGTCTGTTTGGATAATCCTAGCATGTTAGCTTTATCTGAAAACAAACATCTTCAACATGAGGTACAGCTACACAGTATAATATGTGTATGAATCATTATGATTTTCTTATCACCATTTTTGTTTACTATTTTGATAGCAACCATATAGAATCAAGAGACTACAAGTTAACAACATTGCTGACCGCTGTCCACCGCAATTTAATCATATCTCAATCGTATTAGACACAAGTTCAGACTTTTGTCTGGCATTACCTGGAATGGTATTTGTAAAATTTTAGAAGACTGCTAGTTGTGACATAAAAGGACAACAGATGGTACCAGTCCAATCCATCTTTAAATTTGACTCCAGGGTTATGAGATATTATTAAATTATGTAAATTATACAAGTACAAATAAGTTTGTAAAATGATCAACATTATTTGATAAATTCTGATAATTTCTAGTGTATTTGGAATTTTTTATTGAACATCACAGTCGGAAGGATAAATCCCGAAAGTATGAGAAGCAATTTCCCATTAAGATTTAAAACTAGATAACCCTCTAGTGATGAGGCCCACTTGCGGGCAAATCACTGAGCAATCTACAAAGTTGAAATAGTTCAATAAAATGTTGTGTACTAGGATTGATTTGCTTAAAATATTTTAGATACAGACATTATTGAAGGGAAAATATGCCAATGATATATTTAATGGTCACAATTTTATCTGTATATTAATTCATTTACCTATAGATGGGTAATAATGTTGATTTACATTAAGTTAGAGAAGATACTTAAAATCTGCCATTCAGATGCTGAAATTAAGTTGGTTTAAAACAACACAGGTATTATTAAGCTAACTTAATCTGTATGAACGCAAAGCCAAAGTTTGTGAAAATAAACCAATTTTTAAAAAAAAAAAATCCTTGCTTTAAGATTCAGCTCAGAGGGATAATATCACTCTTGCTAGCTTGACAGCTCAAGAAAAAAAATAATAGCCTTATTCTAAGTACTAGATATTTAAGTGTCCTACCTGTTATGTAAATTATCCATTACATCCTATTTCACTTGTTCAGAGGGTTCGAAAATATGTTTAAATCCATGTCACATTTGAAAGGGTTTATGTAAGGCTTTTAAAATCATACAGTTGAATTTTTACAATTGTTTAAATTACCGGTAGGTGTGTTAAGGTGAAATTTGTATCACCAATTAATTGGAATATTGTAAAATAGTACAATTTGTTGACCAGAATAAAGTTTGGGACATATTATTCAGATACAACAAGAGTGGTATTGGGCCTTTAAGATTACCAGCTTCACTAACACTGTGATCACCTATAATAATATATGAATGAAATTAAAATAATCAATAAGCAGGTTTGTAATAAATTTAATCAAAAGTGTGAACTAGTACTGTTAATATAATTTACATATCTCTTACATTCTTTATCTTCAAGATAAAGAACATAAAAATAAACCTTTGATAAAATAACTACACCTCTCTTATACATCACATTGTATCTACTTTTAAAACATGTTAATTAGCCACAGGATGCAGGAAGTATACAATTATCAAACTATCTTTTTATTTCTTTACATAAATTTATAGAAAAACATTTCTCCCAATTCTAATGATTTAAAGAGAACATAAATCATATGTACTTGAAACCATTATTTATTATATACACTTAAGTCAATTGCACACCTATTGGATTAAAATTATTCAATATATGACCGTTTATGTGTCGGACCCTCTAAAATACTTCTCAATTTTTCAATTACAGCCTTAATACAGTTGATTGGTACAGGGACCACATATAGTAACAGGCCAAAGTTCTTTGACAGATTTGGACACTGAATTTATCGGTTTCAGTTTGTATGCAAACCCACAGAAAAGTGCTTTTAATCTATCTACGGCAATCCAGTTTTCAAATTTTCCGGGTACAACCTTGACCCCACCATCCCCACTGGGGCCCTTTGGAACGAGCCACCTCCCATTGATCCATTACACATCTTATCCCTGTAGTGTGTACCCAAGCTGATGTGGATCGACAGCGCTTCAATTAACATGCTGGCGTACAAATCAAAATCATTACCTAAAAATCACTATATACCATACAAACGTTATTAACAAGGTGACAATGGTGATTTGCAATAAACATTTGTTATGGTCTCGGAATACTGAAATAGAAAACAAATTCACAGGTTCCATTCCTGCATTTCAATCGTTACCCTTCATTATCGACATCATATCAGTTACTGTTTAAAACTTAGTTAGCAGATAGTCAACAAAAAACCTCAAAATTGTATTCCTACTTCATGACGAAAACCTTTGAAAGAAAATAATCCAAAAGATTGAAATTATTTGATAAACACCATTATCTGGCTTATTACACACATAAATTGCAAGTTAACATACAGTGAATCAAATATGGCATGGGAATTCAATTCACAAAGTTTGTTTTAAAAACCTTGTGTCTTTTTTGCAACGTTAAACCTTATTTTATTTCAGTCTTTTGACTAAGGATACAGAAGACATGTACAGTAGTTGTGGCTTCTTTGTTGATCAACAAACTAAACTTGATTACTTAATCACCGATCTTAATCTCCTGACAAATTTATTAATTGGTGTGTTTAACAGAAGTAAAAATAAACAAAACACAGATCAGTAATGTATGAAAGCTAATGGACTATTCTTATTCTCCAAATCGAAAAAAAAACTACTATTACAGGACGACTCTAAATATTCTTCCTCCGTTTACAAATGTCGATGAGCTAAGTTCATATGATTATTACTTGAAACCGATTTGTTTAGTAAAAGCAGACATGATTATATTTTTATATATTCTTCATTGCTGTTTATATATTATTGGCGTTGATAACCAATCATACACATCTTGTTTTAATTAGAAGCCTTTTATGTTTTATTCCAATAAATTCTGATCAAAATGATACGGGAATATGGCTACAATGACTATCTTGGTATGGCATTGATAAACAAATTCTCTAAAGTTAAATCACTCTTTTAATCTATGCTTATTATTCTGTAGTTAATTGTTTTATTTTTTGGGGGTATTAAGGAATCAGTCAGGCGTTAATGAGTATACATCCTGGCTGTGAATACGGTAATTAAGGAATATGCATTTGGTCGCTGTGAGGTCACTGGTGTTTGAGGGGATTAAGAGTGTGTTTGATAATTAGCAAAGTCATTTTTACTGAAGGCCTATATCTGCAACTTTGAATGAAGATGGACCAATTTATCTTAATAAGGTTGGTGTGAACTTGCAGTAAAGTGTACAATGTACATGTCTCTACTAGTAACCACTGGGTATAAGTATGGTACATACAATTTTGTTTAGCCATTTTATGTGCTCTTTAAAGTAGCTAAGTCCATAACTCAATATCGCACAAAATGTTCGACATTGAAAACCCTTTTTTTTTTGTAATTTAAATCAGCATTGGTGTTGTAGTCTTACCTGGAAAAGATAGGCTTCTGAAATCCAATATTTAACACAAAAAAAACCAGTTTACCATTGGTGTATTTGTAACAAAGTGCTCAAAGATTGAGTCTAAACATATTCCACGAGTCATGTCAAATCGGGATGCCATATTTTTTTTTTGAGAGCATGTGCAATTAAATACTATCGGTATTGACTAGACAACATGGACAGCTACTTCCAACGTTGGAATTTGAGGTTGAAAATGATATTTTTGCCAATTTCTCAGCTGGCGATAGTGAATTATAGGATTAATAGGATTATTAGGACTGGTTATGGATACTATCTAGTTTAAGGCTTTTTTTTTAATCAATTTTAAAAATATGACTTAAAAATTTCAATTTCTCTGCTTTAAAACTTGCTCCACAATTTGTACAGATAAAAATCCAAACAACAAAGTCCAGAAATCACATAGCTTTACAGCCAGACTGTAACAATAGTCTACAGTTATACATTGTTGTGTGATTGTCCTAACCAAGACAAATTTGATTACAGTAATATTAAGGAAATTCTCTGAAACCAAAATGTGTATCAAGATCCATGGATTGGGTAATAAAATCTGAATCCTGTACTTGTAAAATGTCTGTGGATATGGAAAAAAAGATACAAGTCAAGTTTATTGATTTTCTCTATTAAGATTTGCTAACATTCAACCCAAGTCACAAATTGATTATTCATTTTTTACACATAAATAAATATATCAATGTGAAGCTTTTTTTTTCAAATAAGAAATTAGCATGAACATTCTGCTGAGCAACATCACTTTTTTTTACTTACAGTTTCCAAGTAAGCAAAAATAAAATCTGGCAGCATTTAAGGAAGTTGGTTTAAATGACAGAAGCATTTCACATGCAATTAAATCATTCAAATCTATTTGATTGGTCAATGGGGTATTTTTTTTCATGTTGTCTTTACCAATTTTTCACATATTATCAACATTCTCAGTGTTATTTTACCATAGTTCACATTTACTGACAATTTTAACGGGTTTGACATCATTCCGAAACCATTTATCTTTGGTAAACGGAATACTGGTTTTTGTATTTATTTTTCGATAGACATGAATCTTCTTTCAAATCATATAATAACCATAAAAATGCATGTATATACTCAAACCATAAAAACAACACATGGACGTGTATGTATGAGAAAAAAACACAAGATATTGTAAGTCTCATTCAGCAAAAGTTTGATAAATTCAGGTAATATTCCAGGTATTTTCATTTAACCTCGAACATCATACAGACAGAAGGGTTGTCGTAAAGTATTAATGGCGATTTATACCATCAGATTTAGGAATGACTTGCTCAAGGGCACATCACTAAACACTCCACGAAGTTGGAATAGTTTAAATGTGTCAATTTTCATGTAAAGATCTATATGTAGAGAAATAAGTATTATGGTTATTTGAATATTGTATGATGTTTAAGTCTCCAGAAAGTGAGATTCTCAGCCTATTTCATTCTATAAGGATTATTCTATAGGATGTTCTCTTCTCACGTATGGCAGGTCTTTTGAGAATGAAAAGTTCATTTACTATACTATATATATAATCACAATATTCATTTTAAAATATTCAAATTTTAAAAAGTATCCAAAGCAATCACTTTTCTACACCCACATTGAAATTTAATGTTGTTGTATAATATTGCTGTTACCAAAGTCCAGACATCGTCCATAATTGCTTGTGACTGAAGTTATCAACAACAACCTTACTTTTTAATCTTATGCGCTGTTATGATAATTTTGGTATATTTAAAAAACATAAAATGCGATCAGTGGCTGGAAGACCTTTCCAGTACAATAGCACAGCCTTCATTAATTAATCAACATTTAAAACAAAAAAATTGTTATTTTCTTTGGCAAAATATCCTGTTAATCTATAGTAAATTAAAGATGACCTAAATTTGAAAAAAGTGGGGTACTAAACACCTACTACATGTTGCTGAGACTGGCAAGAACTTATTGTTATATTTGAAAAGACTTTAAATAACTGTTTACTTATATATAAATATATTTCTTATAGAAAGTTTCAATGTTGCTTTAGTGTGACAGTGAAATTATCAATATTTCCTGGTTTCCCAACTACCACTAATATTATGTGAACAGTAGCCTAGTTTATTTCAACATGGTAAATATGTAATGACACACATATATATATGTATATTACTTGTGAGGAATAAAACCCATTGCAACAATGTGTGAAATATTGCCTTCTGCACGGGTATATTATTATAATTTATATGATGATACTTTATATTTAATTGCTGGGGGTTAATATAAATACCTATTATCTTCAATAAACTGTCACACCCAAATACACGCAGGATATTTTAGTGTATGCTTTTTCGTTAGAAATGTGTAAGGATTTATTATAAAACACAAGCTGGTCAAATTGTGGCCTTGTCACGAAATGAAAATATATATTTATTTATTTATTTAGGGGGGGGGGGGGGCTTTTCTTGAGTCTGCGACAAAAGTTGAGTCTGTTATTGTGAGATATGTGTTGTTTGAAGGTCGGGTTAACCGGGTTTGACAGCGTTGATGTAAAATGATGTGATGATTTAGCTTGTATATTACCTCTAAGACCTGGGAATTCAGTGTCTCTTATAGCTTCAACATGTGCATTATAAAAACTTGAAAAATCCATATCACAAAACTCGATTGACATGCTGTATGAGACTATAGCAGGTCGATTTCATATCTGACAGGAGATATAGCGTTTACGGTGTCTTCTCTCTCTCTCTCTCTCTCACCGTGAACCGTTAGTCACATGGTCCCGTTATAACCTTTGACCGAAATGTAGTTCTCAATTCTCAGCACGAATACCGTTCTGGAGAAGGGGTCACAGCCATGTAACCTAATGTAATGTTATTAAATGTAATTTTTCATAGTATAACTAGACCGGTATAACACTGTCTTTTCTTATATCCCATAGCAGCCTATGAATTATTAGCGTAGAAATACATGAGTAATCGATATGTTATGAGCGCAAGTATACAGATCTTATTGGGTGCCGTGCCACTGACTTCACTCATCGCACTCTTATCCTCATACTTATTTAAAACCATCCTTCGTTCCCGACTGTGTCTGTGCCTGCTCTATATTTGCCCAGATACCCTTTGCTAGTATACCCAGGTATGTGTTATTCACTTAATTCCTTTTTCCTCTAAAAACCTGTCTTTTATCTATTTTTCTTATTCCCAATGTCATGTTTTAACGGTTTGTTTTTAGGCGACTTACCAACTTGTTAACGCTATATTTTCTGAGAATCAGCGTAACCTAACCGCCCGACCCACACCTTCAGTGTCAATAGAATCTTGCATGCACATTTTAGCACATGACTTAACCTGTATCCCCGCTATTCCATGGTTTTCAGGGATATATCCATATAATTTAAGTAGTTATTTAATTTCTAGAAAAAATAACCCCTTTTAGACTTTTAGTCACAAATCTTCCCGAGCTTTTTATTTGCAACCCTCTTATAATGATTGCGAACGCAGTGAGTGAAAAATGTGGAAATAAAAGCTGCGGCGATCATACACAGTATTATTGTGAAGAAAGAAGATAATATATATGGTGTCAAAAAGGTGTGCGAAAATTCCGAAAAGCAACGTCAATAATAGCGCCCAGGTGTTGGAAAGATCACAACTGTAGTGATAGGATACGTTTCTCAATGGTATTAGTATATCACGTCGATGATATACTAAGGCGAAAGACAGATACAACATTTTTATCTTGTTTGTGTGACAGAAAAACGAAATATGTGTTATGTTTAATTTTGTGTTCAACGCTAACAATAAACTTCACCCTGGTCGTATGGACTGAACTCTTGTAATGTCTAGTGGCGGGTTTATCCTGCTTGAAAGATATACCCATGAGGAGAAATTCGATCCGTCGACAGGGAGTTATTTACAAGTTCTCGCTCATAGTGTATGACTACTCACGATTCGTCTGCTAGAAATCGTGCAAGGTGATATACATTTACCGGAGAATGTCTCCTGAAAATAGATATGGCTAATATTATTTAGTGAGCCTGAAATAAAGGTTGATATACGGAAATGGCTTCATTGTTTCGTCTTATTTTATTATGTGGATCGATGGAGAAACGGTGCCAGTGTGGTCAGTGATATCACAAAATCTGGCCCGGTTAAATTGATGGCGCTTTCACGTGCGTCAAATCATTGGGTGTAAAATGCGACGTGATAAGCAAGTCATTTTGCGAATAAATTCCAAAGAAGATTAAACCCATAATGGGGAATTAAACAGGTATTTCACGAAATAAAAATCTATACTTATCACTTAAAAGACACATTTATACACCAGTTGCATTTGGGTTATGTTTGAATCAATATTCACTTATTTTATTTCGTCGGCGGCTCGTGGCCTCGCGCGCCATTGAGACCGAAGAATGCGTGTGCTGAGACTGCAAGGAAATTAGCTGGCTGTTAGATCAATTTGAAAATAAAATACCGCTGTGTTCACGGGTTTCAGCAATCTTTATCATTGTTTTGAAAGAAATATTTGTAGTTTTAAGTGATGATTTATACTAGTTGATTTGTTTGAGAAATACCTGTAACTCTAGATGGCGTTAAAATCAGTTCTACACGTTGCAAATGCATGAAACTAAAGAGCCCGACATGCAATGTAAATTTACTCATAACTGATACATCTATTATATATATATATCGCAGAACATCGGGATTAAACCCCATTTCACTTTGTAAATTATTTGTAACTAACTGAAAAGATTGTCAAAATAACGAAAGTTTATGTATTAGCCTACTATTGGCCTAATCTTTAGCCTAGATGTATGGACCTACCTTTGTTTAGATAATAGCTATATTTAGCCAAAGCAATATTTATACACAAAAAAGTTGAATCAGACATGAGTTTTTGCAGCATGTCACATTTTCACCCAATATTTGACACACTTTGACTTTTGAAAGAGTTTTAAAAAATGAAATATTTGTGTGATTGATGGATGTATAAAATGATCAATACATTACATCTTGATAAAATGGAATGACATGTCATGTCTTATAAGGTGTAGTGGTGCATTGAAATTATCCTTCAACCACTTGCACATTATAATAAAGCCTTTATGTACAAAAGCAAACAATTTTGAAATCTACAACAAAAGGTACCCTGAGCAGATTTATTGAAAAGAAAAACAGATCGATGATTATGTGATATTTTCAGAATCCAACTTTCCTTTTAGCATAGCCATTAGAGTTTGGTTAAACATAACATCATATTGTTTCTTGTGCAAAAAAGGACTCATTGTAGCATGAAATTGAACATGAACTATCTAAACATAGAGTACTCAATTTTTCCATTAACAAGAACCTAAGTATATTGCTAATGAAGGTCCTTTTGCTATATACATACAGGAAACATGGCTAAGAATACTTCAAATAGAATCAACAAGATATAGTCCTGCAAAAATTGATAACTCTGACACAGGGCTAAATCGTTTCGAATACAGGTATAATATTCAGTTTAAGAATGCTCATGGTGCGCACAAATATGATTTCACATTTCATTGATGTAATACTGGATCAAAGTTACATGTAGCAAATTTAAAATGTTAAAATTGCTCAGCAATGCCATGCACACATCTGAATGGAGTACCAGAAAGCAGGATTTCTGAAAGTAGATTCAGTATGATTGAACAGGTGCAATATAATTGCAATGATTACTGGTATTGTTTGGAGTATATAAAGCTGTGGGGCCCACATTATTTTGTAGTTTCTTTCATTGTTTTTACCAAATCTAAGTAAATGTATGTTAAGACTGGTCCACCTCCTTCATTTATATGTTTAAATGAAGGAGGTGGATCGGTCTTGACATACATTTATTTAGATTTGTATATACACATATACATATATTATTATTGATACACATGGCTCCTACCATTGATTAAAGTATACTAGGCCCTATCAAACAATATCAGCAAAGTTTACCTCAAGTTTACTAAAATGTCATTTGTGCTTGATAACAATAAGAGGATACTTGTCGAAACGTCGTGCTGTTAAAATAAACTAGTGATTGTACCCCATAAAAACTGTGTTCTGTTAATATCAGCAAACATAAATATTTTATCAAATAGGTTAATTTTGTTGATAAATTGTATTGAAATTTGAGATTTTATTTAGGAAATATGGGTTTTAATATTTGAATGTAACATTGTTTCTTTGTGTTTAAATGAAAAATATATCAATGTGCTTCCGTGCAATAAGAAATATACCGTAATCATAACGTACACATACATATAAATATTAAATACACACACAATCATGTATATAAACATTACATACCCCTACATAATATAAACATTAAACATGCAGGTCTTTCTTTAGGCCGGAAATATTATATAAACTATTAATAAGACATTAATTAACAAAAAATGACCATAATAAACTCTCGATGGCATCGGTTACTCAAGGTTTTAACTAGATTAGAACAGTTCACCATTTAAAAATTTAATTTAAAAATGGGAAAGCGAGGCTTAAGCGCAAATATACCAGTGCCCTGGTTACCACTATGCACACATCTTGTCAAAACTACAAACAGTGATAATTTGGCTCCGAATAAAGCAATTTGAATGAAATTTCAATATTTTCTATTTTTATCATCTATTTTTGAAGTATTATAGCAAGAATGACTAAATCTTTATTAAACTCTTTAAATGATGTATCTTTAAATACATGTATAATTGTATAAAGATATTAGATACACATACATGTACATGTATAAACATTAAATACACATACACCATACATGTATTAAACCTTAAATACACATACATATTCTATAAAGTATAAATATTAAATACACATGTATACATATTCTATAAACATTAAATACACATGCAGGTATATTAGCATTAAATCCATGTACATGTATGTAAACATTAATACACATATAGAATTTGCATTAATCTACTGTATGGTATATGTAGTAATACGTTTATACCCATGCTCGGTATCCCCACTGCTCTCATTACATTCTACTCCACTTTACCCTTGGTTTATCCATGGGGTATTCACATCTTCAAAGTATCTGCCCTTGCTTCTATGAACCAATCAAAAAACAGTTTCTAAACCAGTCTTGGCCTCATTGCTTATGTTCACAACAAGATGAGAGTTTCTTCCCATTACCAACTTCTTTTGTATTTAACAATTTTTTGGATTGGTTTATAAAAATAGTACAGTCATCAAGGAAAGATAATTTGAAAATGTGTCTCCCCCATGGATGCACCTAGGGGTTAGTGGAATGGAATAAGACCACCGGATATACTAAGGATGGTTTTACTACTTTATACAGAGGAAATAAATTTAACACTTTATACAACTTTACAAAGTATGCAGGATTAAGAGTAATCATCTTTACACTATCATGCGTGAATAGTATTATAGCACATTTATTTGTTACTGCCATAATATGCTATAAGTATAAGTCTCAATAAATATTAATTGATATATTTAATAAAAAACAAAACAATTTGATTGTACACTGTTTCTAATCTGGTCATATGGTTGTTATAAAAAAAAACTAATCTTAATAAAAAAATAAATAAAAACAATCTGATTGTATATATCATGTATAGTGTTTTTTATCTGATCATATGGTTGTGGTACAAAACATAGTTAATATTGTGTGTATATGAAGACAGGAAATCAACATAAAACATATTTAATAACCAATAGTTGATCCAAATTTAATATGACCAAGATCAAATAGTACCTTTTGGTTAGAAATTCATCTGGAGGGGAGACAATGTGTGAAGCTGTTTTAATCTCACACTGTTGGCAGGTTTACAGATGCCTGTTTCTAACCAATCAGTCCATCTTTATTAAATGACTGCCTATTTCCAAGGCAATTCCATTAGATTTCATAATGTGGAAACATTCCATAATCTAATATGGTATGCAATGTGCTCAATAAATCTTTGATTGGGGTGGTTGCATGTAATGAATTTTAAACCAGTTATTCATTTGTTGATAATTGTTTTCTGTAGTAATTGGATAAATTGCTTGACTGATATATTAATTTGATTGTGTAAAATTAATGAAGAAGAGTGGGTTTGTGACCTTGAGTTGTAATTATTGGTTTTTGTTTTTTTCCTCCCTGTAACATGATATAAATAGGAGATGGCTTGTCTTGTAATACTATTGTACACTGTAAATATTTCAGGTAATAATTTTAAAGAGAATCTTGCATGCCAGTATTCCATTTTTGTTTGTTAAAGCTGACTAACTTGTTCCATCAATGAAGTGTTTATTATGCCAGGAGATTAAATGATTAAAGCTTGGTAGGAACATATAAGTCCCTCCTAGCTTTTTTTGTTGGAGGTTGGGGCACCAAGTTGTATAATATGTACACTTTAGATCAATTAAGATCTGTCATTGAGTCACTTCCAGGCTTATACATGGGTAGTGGACTGCCTGTCTGACCAAAGGGATTTTTTCTGTGTTCTTTGGTTTTCTCCCACTGGTATCCTCAAAATACACCTGAATGTAGTAAGTAATATAAACTGAACATATTATATATATTGAATGTAAATAATAGCCTTCATTTCTAGTAAAGTGACACTTTGGAATAAGAGAAGAGTCTGTTCTGCTAATTAATTGCCAATTTATAAAGAAATGTGAGTCTATGGACACTAATTACTAATTGGCAATTTTTCTTGATTTGACTGTTGAGCTAATACAGTTTTATATAGTACATTTTGTATTGATCAAGATATTACTAAACAAATAAATATCGTATATACCACTTTATATACATTATGTATATGTAGGTTATTTCTATTATATATATTGATGTTCAACATACAATATAAATCTGTATTAAATTCACTATGAGACTTAAAGGAAATGATTTCATTTTTCTGTATAGAAATATGCCCCATATAGCATTAACAATAATGATTTTGTTTTAGTATTGAATGGAGCAGGATGCATCGATTTTAATCCAAGTATTTTAGATAAACAAAAGAAAACATGAACAAATCTAGATATGTACCAGTATATATTGGCACTAAAATAAATATGGATGTGATCTGTGGCTTAAAAGCATAAGTATTATTGATTTATTTATTTAAAAAATAACAGTCTGAATGGAGATTTATTTCTTGACCGGCTTATCTTTTGCTCAAGTAATTACGTTGCGTTGCCCAGCAATAAAAATAACGTCCACAACAGGGCTGCGATTAAAGCAGTGTACAAATGAAGATGACGGGTAAAAACTCTATAAAACATCAATACTCTTGAAATACATTAGGATTACTCCTTATGACCAGCATAACAATTTCATCAGGATTCAAAAACAACCTGTATAATGCTAACGGAGCAGGAGGATGGAGGTGTGAAAAATTCCACAAGAGTTACATGATCAACTTAAAATGACATCGCCATTGAAGAGACGACCACTGACAAGATCGATTGCATTTTCTTTTGTTACGTCTTTTTTGTAAATCATTTTAGTGAAGCCTGTACCAAAACAGGCCCAGTGGACGCTTACGGCTGGCTCCCACATCCATTTTTGCAATGTCTATTTTCTGTCTCGTCCGCAGGTTTATCTTGTAGATTTTGTTTTTTGTTTGTTTTGCGTGTAGTGCAGTCCTCCTGCATTTACTATTATAGATTTCTTTCCAATCGCTAGCTGTACATTTATATTTGCAAAAAAGATTTTTATGTAATTGAATATTTGTGCTTGTTAATCGATATTTGGTGTGAATTCGATCATTGTATTATTTCTGTTTTTTTTGTGGGAAATAGCTGTTAGTGAGATTGACATTTTAAGGTGTTGATACAACAATGAATAGTGCAGGCATTCGAAAGATCAATATTGACCCTTTGTGTTTATTGCGCTGAAGGGTTTTATAAATTAGAATTAGAACAAACTACATTCATTTATGTTTAGCAATTCAATATTACTTGGTAATCGGTTTTATATACAGCTTATTTCTTTTAATTTGAATATGGAGAGCCTAACTAACACATTACATTAAGAGAAATTACATACTTGTCGTTTGTGTTCGTTTTTTTTTTGTATGTATATTTTTCTAAAATTGAAGTTGTGACAGTTACTTACACCATTTAGTCTGCATGTTTTCATACATGAAATATAGTTTGAAATTACTCAGAAATGAAAAATTTAGAAAAAAAAGATTGAAATTAATAGGGATTTCAATAAATACATGTATATGAAATACCCATTTAATAATTGATTATTTATCCAATGAATTTCGAAACATAAATCCAGAGGCAAAGGATAAACCCCCCAAAACATACTGTCATATGAGAGAGTAAATTAATTTATGCAACTCCTTTTTTTGCTTTTGTTTATGTTATTATTCTGTCATAGCAACATGTTTTAAATTGTGGGTGATGATTTTATCTAAGATTTTCTTTTATCCCTGGAATTGATCTGCACTGTAATTTATGATACATGTTCTTCACTTGTAGTGTTAAGCCAGGCTGACACTTGCACGACTTTTGGCCACGATTTTGTCATGCCCATCAGTGTCCACATTGACTCGAACTGGCACGACGAGTTACGCATAGTTGGCGCATTGTTTACACACTTCCCGCATTGGCACGACGAGCTTGCGCAAATCGGACGGTGTCGTGCCGACTCAAGTCGTGCCAATGCGTGCCACAAAATCGTGCAAGTGTCAGCCTGGCTTTACTCTTATAATAAATGTACAACATATATTGTGAGGCATGAGAACTCGTGATAAGAGAAGTGGTTCCAGGTGTTCTAGAATTTTAAATTTTATGTACAACACTATGAGAAGTTTAACTTGAATATACTTGATGTGTACAAAGCTCAATGGTATAGATGAGCTAGTAGTTTTATATATATATAGGTATCTCATATGTTTCTAATTTGTAGGATATGAAAGGAATTTTAGTGTAGAGTTGAAGACTACTGTTATCTTGTATTAACTAGCATTTCCACTTTTTGTTTAGGTACTAAATCACATATTTTTGTATTCAGTTATTTTGTCTGAATGCCTTTCTACAACCTCTGATGATTAGGTTTTTAGAGAAGAAATAGGCCTATGTTTCTGGTAGGTTTTTGTTGTTGTTGACATTCTGATGATTCAATCCATTTTGCTTCTTTTTCCATCCTCTTGACATACTAATTTTGAAATCTGAATCATTGTAGTCCTTCTGACAACAGAATCTAATGTATGTCTATATATATACATATATAGTCATCATAGGAGCTGAACATTGGTTTATGTTCTGATTGAATTTTGCTGTGACAGAACAGTATTTCTACCTTACATCCAGGTCAAGACAACCTATTTAGAAATATTCCATCATTATTCCTAATGATCAAATGTAATTATTTCTATAAATAGGTATTAAATTTGCATAATATGTTTAGGAACAGGGTATTGTAGTGAGTTAAAGTAATAATCTCAAATAATGTCTCTTTTCTTGAACAGCTTATATCATTTTCCAAATCTTCTTTACGCTTTAGGTTTAGTCAACATTTGAATGTACCCAGGCAAGTTTTTAAAGTTTGGTGTTTAATTAATACACATAAAGCGGTCAACAATTAACAAATCCTTAGGATTATTTGAGTTTTCTGCGTTTGTGTACGGATTGTTGTTTGACAACAGATTGTATAAAAGAAAAAAGATAGACTAGTTTTGGATGTTTTTAATCAATAAAATTAGTGTGTTATTCTTTGTGAATATTATAATATTGACTTGATTTAATCATTTCATAAATAAGTTCCTTGTTTGGAAATATGTAGTTTGTTTTAACTATGTTTTAAGATATTTTTATTTGTATAACTAGTCGAGGTGATAATTTGCATGTAATAAATCATAAAGTTTGAGTTTTTGTTAGTTTGTAGGTGGAGGTTTACATTTATAATCTAATGTTCAGCACCATTTTATCATTACCAGTAGAATTTAACAAGAAATAAAACATTCCAATCTTTTATAAAAGGTATTAGAACTTCATCAGAACTATCATGAGGCAAGAAACACATTTAGTATGTTAATTTTTTCCAATGGGAAACACATTTTAGTATGTTAATTTATTCCAATAGGAAACCAAGTAATCTAATAATAACACTCATTATATAAATATCTGTCAACGCTATCTGTCATATTATTACAGTATTGTTGTTGCTATAATAATGTTCATCACCAGTGTGCAAATGTTGTAATTATGTTTTTATACCTTTAGGTAGAAATTGGCCAACAACCTAATCATTATCTATCAACAGATTGGGTGTTGTGCCAGCGATCCTAAAGGGGATATTTTTAGTAGGTTAAAGTTGAGAGTGGAGCGATTATTGTCAGCTTTATCTAGTAAATTATTCAAGTGAGTTGTCCTGAAGGCTGATTACTTTGATAACTAACTAACACAAACTTTCAATCATTTGTTTGCCATCACTCTTGTTTATTGCTTTGAATATTTTATACAAAGTTAAATTATTCCTACGGCAAAATGGGGGAAAACAAGTTCATAATGTCCTATTATATAGCCCATCCCAAATATCCACTTGTTTTATAACAATAATATTGATCATCAATTTATTCTTGACAACATGTGTGATAATCAAGCTGTTAATTCAGGTGGTGGTATTTTAGGATAGCAGCATTTAATACAGATTTTCCTCAGTATTTATTTGTCATATTTATTAAATAGGAGTTTTAATTAGGTTAAGATTGGGGCTATATTTTTGAGATGTTATTATTCATGGAAAGGTAGTAGAAGGTGTTATAACTCTTGTCTCCCAATAATCATTTGAAAGAACCCTCAGGATAGGCACTAAAATGTTGGAATATATGTCTAGTCATGGAAATTGGGTGGAAAGATAAATGGAGACACTATAAAAACTAGCAGTGCACATGAAATATCCCTTGCAACATGCAGATTATTCTACCTGGGCAATTTTTTCCCTTTCGCCATGTTGTTACAGAATGCTGATCACAAAATTAAGGAATTGTTGTGTTACACCCTATTCGTTACCTGTGTTTTAAAACCCATTGGTAATACTTATATATAGGAGAATGTACATCATTGACAACTAACTGACCCCGTTAAGTAAGCACATAGTCTCCCCCTTATATTGGTATATTGTGTATTTGTTTATTTTGTACCAAAGTGCTCTATTATAAATGTAGATTAGATATGGGGATTTAATATCTCAGAAGAACAAATCTACTTAAAGATATGTTCCCAGAAAAGTATTTATCAGGTGGTTATTTCCAATAAAAGTATGTCAATTTAGGCATCTATGGAAAGTAGAAATATACAATCTTACTAGAATTATCAAGAGTGTTAGATGTACAACACATACTGAGACAGAGCATTGCTAACATGGCATTCCTGCTTTGATTGATATGGCACTTTTTAAAATGAAGAAAATGAAATATGGAATGGCTGTAATTTGACAAGAGGCAAAAAGGCTAGGCGTTTGGTTTGTTTTGTGTTGGGGGTTGTGCATCAACATCAATAGTTGCCGTCCTTACCAAGATAATCCATTCAGAATTGTGGCCCTGGGGTTCGGGACCTTCACCTAAATCAATAGTTGACACCCTTAGGCTATAAGAAATACATATGCCATACATATGCCAAGTATCTAGCTGATTTATTCAGAATTGCGGCATATAAACAACAAACAAAAAAATTGGGTGTGGCTTGCCCCTGGGGGGGGGGGACAATTATAAAAACATTTTCAAGACAATCGATTAAGAATTGTGGGCTGTAGGCGACACAGATACACAAAGAAAACAGGTAGTGGCACTCCCTGGGGGTTGGGCATGCACCCCATACGATAGGAATATTCCTTAGGGTACAAAGAACAAGTATGCAAAGTTTCAAGATGATACATTAAGAAATGCGGCCTGTAGACGACCAACAAACAAATACAAGAAATGGGGGTGACTCTGCCCCTGAAGTTGAGCATGCACCAAAAACAATATGGATCATTCTTGGGGTATAAGGAATAAGTATTTGAAGTTTCAAGATGATCACTTAAGAATTGTGGCCTGTAGGGTTGGCATGCTCTCCAAACAATAGGGATGTTTCTTAGGGTACAAAGAATAAGTATGCGAGGTTTCAAGATAATACGTTAAGAAATGCGGCCTGTAGACGACAAAAAACAAATACAATAAATGGGCGTGGCTCTGCCCCTGGGGGTCGGGCATGGACTAAAAACAACAGGGATAATCCTTAGAGTATAAGGAAAAATTATTTAAAGTTTGAAAACAATCCAGTAAGAATTGCGCCCTGTAGGCAACCCACAGGCATACGTACATTACATCTATACAGACACAGGGACGACGTATAATTAGAATAACGGAAAAAGATGTGGGCAGTGAATAATTCGAGAATTTAATTAGGCTTCGATATTTATGATAAATTTTTAGCCTTATGTACGCAATGAATCTCTAACTTTGCACCCGTTGCTAGGTAGTTCGTAAGCGAAGTCACGTGACAAACATGACTGCATAAACATTGTTTTGAGAAAGATTTGAAGCAAAAATTCATCATCGAATCACCCAGTTTGTACACAGGGATGGGGAACATATCTTTAATAATAGTACATGTATTCACTTTAAAATGACAAATGAACACTTGTGAAAACAAACATTCTTTATGGTATAGCATTGAATCATTGATTTAATTAAACCCACGCATTTCAAGGGTGGCATAATACCACTGCAATATTATTGTAATGCCCCAAGGAAAAAAAAATAGTTGGTCTCAGAATAGTGCAGTCACTACAGTCGGTCTCAAAACATTGCATCAGCGACTAAATAGAACATGTACAGCAGACAAAGTAGATAAATTATTACAGATCTAAAGAAATATATATTGGGTGTTCTTAGCTTTACACACAAACCATGACTGAACCACCATTGTTGACACTACATGCCTTCAACAATTTCAGTCAGCCAAGCTACTTTAGAGGTATTGTACCTGTACACTGTGTGTTTACCTTTATATTCAACAAAAATGTTGAAAAAATTTCTGTGTGGAGGTAGAAGCTGTATTTACTTGTTATTCTCATCAAAATATGAATTGTTTATGTTCAAGCCCACATATCACAGACTCATTGAAGAATTTGAATGGAGTGCTAGAAGGTAACATGTATTGGTCCTCTATAATTACAATATTCCACCATCAGCAATTCATCATACTACATATTATAATTCTTATTAATAAAACAATTTAGATCTCATGAAGACATACAGGTATGCAATGAAAAAGCACAATGTTATGAATGATTGATTGTAAATCTCATTTGAGAGATACTGGTATCTTTCAATTATGATTGTTACAATACCAGATCACGATGATATCACATGATAATGATGTTGTCCTGGTCGTGTTAAAAATGAAGGAATGAAATGGGGTTTAACATCCTACTATTATGCACCTAACCTGGGCTAATGGAAGACAGGCATCCGCCATACAGTGCTATGAGAGAAATTTTGCCCGGGCAGAGGCGCTACAGCCATACTCTTTTATCGAATTCCAACTGCCAATGTGTACATAGGACCTTGGTTTTCCGTCCCATCCAAACGACTAGACAGCTGTCCTTGTCAGGCCCCCCTTCTGCATCACTTACAAGGGGAAATCACACCAGAAAATCAAGATGAACTTTCTCGGCCAATGCAGGGATCTAACACCCGACCTCCAGGTTAGCGAACCAGCTCCTTATCCACGTAGCCATCGTGATCCTCCGTGTAAAAGAACAACAGATCATTTCTCTAAAACACAATGTGCCATTGCATTAATTAAGAATGCATCAATACGATAAATGTCACCTGAAAGTTTTGATATCTGCTTGGCCGGATTATTACTAACTTGTGATTTACACCTCTAGGTGTTTATAGTCAGGAGACACAGTGCACAAAACCAGATCTAGTTACGAGAACCTTACTAAAAATGCATGTACCATCTAAAAATAAGTAAAATTTGTACTTTTAGTACTTATAACATATACGCAGTCAGATCTACTGAAACATCATTCATTATCAGCATATTTTGACAATAAAGTAAATCAAGCATTGTTTTATCAAAATTAATTTGGACGTTAATAATTACGGCATATTTCTACTGCGCAACTCTGATCAGATTAGTGCTTTGATAGGCTACGGCGCAGAGGCCCCAACTTTATGTGTTACAGGCATAAATTTAAAATGTCAGAAAAAGAGGGGATTTGTACCTATGTCAGGTAGGATTATATTCTTAATTGTAGTGCCCAATGCTAAACATACCCGCATTTGCTACGTTGAAGTTTATAGGACCAACACGGAGAGTTAAGAGATGAGGTTTGTTATCTAAAACAGACCCAACTTTTCTACAGCAGTAATCAGTCCCCCACAAAAGCAAAAATATGTTTGTGCATAGTTTTAATTCTTTGATTTGTGTAAATATTATAAATTTTAATTTTTTTTGCACTAAACATTTGTATCAAATGTTTTCTTTAAGAATTGGTGTGTGTTATGTATCGTTTGACCTACATAATGTGTTATGTATCATAATTTATTAAAGAATATTATTAAAAGGTATTTTTGTAATATACAAAATACTATTCCATTTATGACAGGATTTATTTGAAGTATTTTGTGAGTTTAGATGCAAATTATTGTTTCACCTATATTATTACCACCCTTTCTTTTACCAAACTTTCCTGGAATTGACACAGAATGTATCTAGGTCGCGCCAGTAGAGAAAATTCCTTTGTATTGTAAAGAAATGTTTATACATACATATTATGTTATTATTACTCTTATTTTGTATATATTTGGAACCTTGTTGTGTAATATTTCAAGACCAATAAATCGATTATTCTGTTCTTGTCTGTTCGTAACTTATCACACTTTGAGTACGTAACTTAGGGTCAAAGGTCAAATGAGGTCATTTACACTGAAAGTGAATATGCAGTCATTCTTGTATCATGGAAATATGCTGAAAATGATCAAAACTAATCACTCTTTTAATAAAAATATAACCTTTTTAAATTCATCTTTATTCTGTGTGACCCAGGAGATATCAAGGTCAAGTTTTCAGTTTTTGCACTAGAAAGATTGAACGCAATACACGTCCGCATAAGATATAAAAACTAAAGACAAACACTTTCTGATTAATAATAGAAACATTTAAAATTGATCTTTAGGGGGTCTTAGCATCATACTTTTACCTTGGAATACGAAAACTATTTTTCCATTATATTTGGAGTCATAATTGTGCAAAACTCTATTTTAGGCTCTCGTCAAGTTATGTGCCCTAATCCTGAGTTTACAAAGCATTCTCGGACTTAAGTTGAGAATTTACTCAAATTTGTTCACCTTATTCTAACTAAAATATATCCCTTTATAAAACTTTTACATCAATAAGAAACTATGCGCAAAGTTTTGTGTGTCTGCATCAAAGATATTTCTCATAAACAGTGATTAAAAGTTGAGCAAATTCTCAACCGAAGTCTGAGAATGCTTTGTGAACTCGGGGCCTGGTGTATTTGGAAAGAATAAATGAGTAGTTTATGTGATGAATTTTTTTGAGATTTTGGTGTTTGAGACAGTCACAGTTGGTTTTTTGGTTTTCTATTTTGTTTCCTTAAAGTTTCCTGTCAAAATCCTGATTTTATTGCATATCAGTAGGTACATGTATTTAATAAGTTTTTATGTAAATCCAAGTTTCTGTGTTTTGTCAAAGTGACCTGTTGTTACCCCAGATATACTCTAAAATGATGATAAGAGACAAAATCTTCAATCCCCCCCCCACCAAAAAACCCAAAATACATTGTTTGGTAACCTGGCAAACCCCCTACTGCCAAAATTTCCGGATCCACCCCTAATAAACCAAACAGTTACTGTTCAAATATTATACTTGCAATCACAATTTGATAGATAATATTGATGATAATAAGGAGAAAAATATTTCTTGGCATGAAGTTGTGTCCTGTCTGAGACACTTAGGTGATTGGTCTTTGTAGAACACCTAGTACCACTTTACATTTTGGGGGGAAGCTCAGTATGACTATTGCAGATGAAGTCCTGTTGTGTCTACCCAACATGATAAATAGAGCAGGCTACGAATAATAACAGGGTTGATAACAGTAACAAGTAACAGGTGAATTATGATGGATATATTGCACGCTCACATTGTTGTCTTCACCATGGTGTGGCATGGAATCATCATCGCTTTATTTCTATTGTTCCATAACAATATTGCCATTCCTTGTCTGGCAATAAAATAGATTAATAGCTACCATTTCACTATATTAAAAACTCACTCCCAATAAATTCCATTTGCAAGTTTAAGTGCTACAGACTTATTATACATGAAGCACAGGATGCCATAATTAATATTAAATAACAGTATTTTAAAAGGGGTTTTGTGTTAGAATACCCATATTAGTTCTAAAATCTAAAATTTAATATCCTCCTATTTTCTCATGTTACCAGAAAAAGCAAATACAGTTATTGTAAATACATGCATGTAATTTCAATATGCTAAAAGCCTCAGATTTTTTAGAAACTTTAAATTGAACACATGTTCGTACTACAGTTTACAGCTTTTTCAGAATCACCCAGGAAATAATTTAATGCTAAATTTCACACAGGTCTCAATTTCATTCACAATGTTAATATTTAAAGTTGAGGATCATATGGGCGTTAACTAAAGTGTTCCAGGTTGAGGAAACCCAACGCCTATCAAAATTGACCTCCAAGAACCTTGAGAAAATTTGGAGTGTGTTGCATTGCCTTTATCAAGATCTGCAGTCACCACAGATGTGATAAAACAGAGTGACCGCAATAAATATAGCTTCCATACATACTTTAATGATCCAACTTTATGACTTTTACATTGAAAGGAAATGTTATTTTCATCTAATACCTCTTTTATATTTACTTTACAACTTAAACATTGTATTTCATTGTTATTTTATATGCATGCTATGTTTAGATTGATAACATCAGCAGGAGAGATATTTAAAATGAAAATTTTTAGAAGATGAAAGGTACAGCATCTATTCATACAGATATTAAAAAGTTGCATTGATCCCAATTTTTAAAGTAAAATATATTAATTAAATGTTTAAAGCAAACATTTTCTAATTTAGATCAAATGAAAATATCTTCAAACAATAATAAAGTAAACATTTTCAATTATTGATCACTAGAAGGAAGATATCTGCATACATGACTAAAGCGAAGATTTTCATTTATTGAAGTGAATACATCAATCAACATGACTAAATCGTACATTAGCCTCTATGGAAGTGAAGATATCTGCACACATGACTTAAATGTTCCTTTATAAATGTGAAGATATGTACACACATGACTAAAGTGAAAATATCTACAAACACGACTTAAGTGAACATTTTCCTTTATATTACTTTGTAGAATATATCTACACACATGACTACAGTGAACATGTTCCTTTATAGAAGTGAAAATGTCTACAAACACAACAAAAGCCTACATTGAAGTAAATATATCTACAAACATGATAATTTCCTTTATAGAAGTGAAGATATCTACAGATGTGATTAAAGCGAACATTTACCTTTATAGAAGTGAAGATACATGTACACAAGAGAAGACATGTACGTACATGCATGATATGAACATTTCCCTTTAGAGAATTAAAGTAGCTAATTCTCTAGCTCAAAATCATCCAAAGTCTTCAAAATTGAAAACGCGAATTATTTGTCAATTTAAATCAACATTGATGTTGTGATCTTAACGGGAAAAGATGGGCTTCGGATATCCAATATTTAACCAAAATAAACATTTTACCATTGGTACACGAATCGTGTACCATAATGTGTTTCAGCGCCATTTGTAACAAGTGACTCTAAGATTGGTGCTAGACATATTCCAGAAGTCATGTCAAACGGTGACCTTATATTCTTTTCTTGAGAGTGAGTATGCACAATAAATACTATCAGTGTAGACTGGAATAATCAAACGCTAGAGATTGCCAATCAATTGAGACTCCTGACATATTTCGCCAAAAATAACTGATAAGAAATTTCAGTAAAAACAGAAACAATTGAATGTAAATCAGGTTATACACATTCATATTACATTATTATCATTATATGCATTGCAATCCATTTGTGTCAATTTCTAGGGCCAAAATATTAGCGATTTAGCTCCTTTAAGTAAAGATATCTTTACACATGAATAAATGTGCACCTAAAAATCATTGAATTACACTTGATGAATTTCATAATCAATGTAAAATTGGGTTGAAAGTATATAAAATTTCATCTTATATGTTACAAGCTTGCTTGGCAGCTGCTCTGGCACTTTTCCCACTCTCAATCAGTTTGCGAGGTGGCCAAATGAACCTTATGGATATGTAGATAGCAAGAGGAAAACACTGGCTGTTATTTGGATGTACCAATGTAGGTATTTCACTCTTTTTTCCTTGACAAAGATGAGAAGAGAAACAGCTCTCTAATTAAGCTGTTTAGTTGTTTACTGCAGATAAACTTCATAACAAATAATGTGTTACAACTAATGGTAATCAATTCTCACTTGCATCCTCTTCCACCAAATCACAAACAAAGATTAAACTTTTAAACAGACATTAGAATAGACATTAGGCCTTAAACAATCATTGTCGAAATTTTTTGAAGAAACTGTCTGCCAATTCGCACCTAATGAATTTCTAGATTTACACAGCATTGATCATTGTGAACTTTACTAATCTTATAGTCTGTCAAGGTAAAGGACATTATTTTATTGTCACTGCACACACTGGCTTAACCTGTACAAATTGTTTAGTTTTCTAGCCCTGTAATAAAACATCATAAGGCCCATTCTGACGGTGCAACTTATAGTAACTACTTGTAGTATCGACCCGAGATGCAGCGTGAAAACACCCTAGTCGTACCAACTTTTACAAGCACCCAACCAGTTGAAAGCGAGTTGAGCAGAATAGAAACTTCCCTATTTCAGTCAACAGATCGTATGAAATTGACCGATCAGAGATTTCGAGTATTAGTACAAACATGAGTTCTCTCCTTTGTTGTTGGTAAACATGGGCGCGAGAGGGTCTTTTTCCTCAAGTTCACGTAAAAGGGAGCTGTACGCGTCTGCAGTGGGTCAGCGCAGTATCCACTGTCTAACCAAGACGGATTTGGGTTTTCTTTTTGTTCTTATTTATCAAATGTAGGGCAAAAATAGCCAGCATCTCTTCGTCGCTTGATGACGCCATTATAACCAGACAAGACGAGATTATCGCGAGATTCCAAGTCGTAGAAATTCTTTTATATACGAGTATCTACACGTAGTGTGATGTAGATACTACATGTGGATACTACATGTAGATACTACAAGTAGTTACTAAGAGTCGCACCGTGAGCACGGGCCTATAGTAAGATATAAATAAGACAGAATAATATGAATAAAACCCAAACACATGCAAGCACCTACATGTACATATTGTAAATCAAACCCCTTTTCAACTTCTCTACAAAATCTTAACAATTATTATAAATTATAGTAATTATCACTAATTATGGTTGTGATACCACCATTCAGTCAATCCTTGTACATGTAACAAAATGTTTGAGTTGCCCTAATTATAACTTTAACAAAAATCAAATCAGATCAAGTCCTTTATTTATCTCACGTTATAGTTTCTTGGTCTGTTATATTTTCATGGTCTAAGAAGACAGGCTGTCGAGTTTGTCAACATTTAACTAGAGTACAAACAAGGCAAGCTTTATGGACACATTAGATGTACGTGTCGATGCTAAGAATAATTGAATATGATATTATTTCAATACGATCAGGTGTGTTTCTTTATACTTTACTTATAAAGTATATTAAATTGTGCAATGGATTTTATCTAACAGGAGTTGATTTCAAACACACAGGTAAGTTTATAATAACCAAATTTAAGTAGTTCGATCATAATCAAAGAAATCCGTTAAAAATGTACGATGGTTCAGACAGTAAAGTTTTTTAAAACTTCAGTGTAAAACATGTTAAAAACATTGAAATTCTACCATGTAAGTATAATATCATATCCAATTATTCTTAGCATATAGTCGACACGTACATCTGACGTGTACATATCTGTACATAACGTGCATAAAATTACGATGGTTCCGACAGTAGTCATTTTTGGCATAGAAATATGTTTTATTTAGGTTAATGTGCTATTGCATGCTAGTGCAGAAGGTGCTGCGTACATCATATTCATAAATTGTATTTTTCTCCATATATCTGTCATATCACTGCATTATGAATCAACAGGAAAAAATATCTTAAGGTAAAATAAATAACAGCAAATGTTTAAATAATAGCATTACTGTCAGTAACAGTAAGCTTCAAGATGTCTTTTGTAAAAACATCAACCACACACAACACAGAGAATTCACTTAAAATATTGGGAACTTTTGAGGAGAAAATAGTCATAACATTATTAATTTTACAATCTCACCTTACTTACAAAACAGAAATATGAGGATGTGTCGATGAACCAGTTCATTTTAAATTGTCTGTTGCGATTATTTTGGCAAAGGATTATGGTAAACAGAAATTTACCACTTTGACTATATTTGAAATAATTCTGGTTATTTATTGAGGTTGCCAATGAAAGGGAAATTATCTAAAGAAAACAAATATTTGAGCTAACTGTAAAAAGTTGAATTTGAAAAATTCCCAGCTTGAGCTTTAAAATGTGTAACTACGAGGTTATCAAGATTGTTAGTAATGTGGACTACCTGCATGAATAGATGTAATATTCTTAGTGAAAAAATATCAGACAATAGAAGAATTGGCGTCGTCTTGTCGGCACTATATTTTAGAAATTCTGAGACTGTCAAGGTAATTCGTCTATATCAAAGATGGTTTACAGATTGTTAGAATTTTAGATTTTTGGACTGCATAAACATTACAGTTATCCAATTAAACATGTTCAAATATGTCTACATGGTTAAAGATTTGAGAAATAAATTCAAATAGGCTTTAACTTCTCACTTTTTCACCATCTGAACTAGTAAAGATTGGCCAGGCCTACACCATGCAGTGTGCTGTGAGGAAAATTCTGATGAGGGTTCTTGTACGTACAAGCAAATGAGTACAGAGGTTTGGCCTTATTTCTTCGTCCAAAAAAAAAAGAAAGAATAATTTGACTTTGCATTAATATAATGTTCAATTTATAAAATGCCAATTCTTCATTTATAGTTTGTAATGCCCCTAGTGTATTATTTACATTATGTGGTAATGTTCTCTCCCCTGATAGTATCTACACCGAACACCATTGTCATAAACACCACACAGACATATTCATCACAATCTCGTTCCCAGAGTCGGCCGCGGGGCCGGAGGCCTCTGGGGCCAAAGGCCGTCCATTATCTTCAGATTTTTTAAGGCGTAAGCCCCGCCCATGCTGACCTCTGATTGGACAATCTTTTTATGGTCTTTTTCGTAAAGATCTATTTTTCTACGCGTGTGTATATTTTTAAGTGATTCGGTCATCCGGAAACGTAAAATAAATACATTTCACGTGACAGTCGTGTGATTCGTCCCTTCCGGGAAAATGGCTACCCAGTGTCACCAGAGAAATTTCTTTCTCCAAAATTTTTCGGGTTCGAGATTGATATTCATCAGTCACGAATGCACAATTTCTAAAATTGTGTGACCTAACTACACATCTTATATTCTTCACAAGAAGACATTTTTCAAGAACTGCTTGATTTTGCTACATGATGTTTGTTATGAAAGTTGTCTGCTAGTTATATGTTTTTGTCTGGCAGTTTATTTGTACTGTAATGTGAGTTATGACAACTACATCAGCCCTTCAAATTCAAATTCTTCTCAAGTTGCTCATGTTTACATATTTTCATTCATATTTTGTATTTGCCATTTTTTTATCTGGACAATATTTTTGATTTTTTAACAACACTTAAAATATGGTCCATATACATTTAGTTATAACTTTCAGATTGAATTCATTGAAATCTTTACCGTCCATTATCTTCAGATTTTTTAAGGCGTAAGCCCCGCCCATGCTGACCTCTGATTGGACAATCTTTTTATGGTCTTTTTCGTAAAGATCTATTTTTCTACGCGTGTGTATATTTTTAAGTGATTCGGTCATCCGGAAACGTAAAATAAATACATTTCACGTGACAGTCGTGTGATTCGTCCCTTCCGGGAAAATGGCTACCCAGTGTCACCAGAGAAATTTCTTTCTCCAAAATTTTTCGGGTTCGAGATTGATATTCATCAGTCACGAATGCACAATTTCTAAAATTGTGTGACCTAACTACACATCTTATATTCTTCACAAGAAGACATTTTTCAAGAACTGCTTGATTTTGCTACATGATGTTTGTTATGAAAGTTGTCTGCTAGTTATATGTTTTTGTCTGGCAGTTTATTTGTACTGTAATGTGAGTTATGACAACTACATCAGCCCTTCAAATTCAAATTCTTCTCAAGTTGCTCATGTTTACATATTTTCATTCATATTTTGTATTTGCCATTTTTTTATCTGGACAATATTTTTGATTTTTTAACAACACTTAAAATATGGTCCATATACATTTAGTTATAACTTTCAGATTGAATTCATTGAAATCTTTACCAATATGTTCTAAATAAAATGATTGACCTTTCCACAGTTTACACTTCAATGTATAGAATAGGATGTGCACATGTAAATTTCAGATTTTCTGTTAGTTGTTGCTCTTAAAGACATTTTAACTGTAAAGACCTGTCAATATTCTACTAGCTGCTGTCATTCCTAAGACAGCACAGATAATTGTATTTGTAGGAAAAGTCTTTGAAATGCTTTATCCAAAATTGAAATAATCTCAGGCAGAGCCTATATAGAAAAGAAGAAACACTAAAAAACTTTTTTTTTTTATTGAAAACATGAAGTATTGAATAAATTATAATTATGGTACATGTTCATTTCAATAATTGATTAGAAAACTATTAATTACTCCCATACCAGCTCGGAACAAACTGAAAATTTTGCAGGGATGACAGACCTTATATGTTTTTACAGCACCATGAAGGTTAATACCATAAATCATCTAGCCAGACATATATACAGATTACCTTGGTTGGCAGGAATTAGGTTAGCAATAATACAATGTATATCCGATCGGATCCAGCCAGTATCTTCCTATCAATTTTAATATCCTAGTATAATCAAGCAGCAATCATAAATGTAGATCTAAAATTCGGTATCGACTATATTTGAAATCCTTTCCTGTTATCATTCCCATAATCCTGACTTCTTTACCCAATCAAATAAAACTCCTCTCTCTTTGTTAATCCCTTAAAATTATCAGAACAAAATCTGAAGTTTTTGTAATAAATGTTGATATTTATTGATCCACTGATTTAATGAAAGTAGTTTATGTTGAATCAGTCAGCCTTCTTTATGGTTTTGTTTCTTTTGTACAAATCAATTTTACAATTTTTCATTTGCAAGAATAATCTATAGTGTAATGTTCCTTGGTAGTCTTTATCAATAAACTGACAAAAGAGGGCTTGCTTACTCAGTTTGATAATAAAAGATCTTCAATAATTTTAAAACAAAAGTAATAATAGTTGGAGTAAATGGATGTCTGAAGGAGATGTAGATGTAGGATTTCTCATTATGATTTTGATCTCCTGTATGTCGAGATCAATCATTTCTCATATGATTGACAAATATTGTCATAATTTGTATCTATTGGTCCATTCATGCAGTTCTTGTCAACGAAGGCGTTCAAGACCACTTTAGTAATTTGTTGTGGTTATGGGTTTAATGAGAGCAAGGTTATCTTTGTAAACTATTACCTTTTTTGGTTTTTGCCGTCAGCGTACATCCTGAAGGGGTTTTCCACTGGACAAGCAACTTCATTGCAGACGGTAAAATTATGTTATGTGGAAATAATTCAATATCCTATGACATATCGAAGATGTCTTGATCCTGATTCTAATTTAATCAAGGTGGACTTTTTGTCAGGAGAAAATAACCAATTATAATACATTAAATAATTCAGTTTGAAACAAACTTGAACCTCAAACAGTGTTTGGCATTGAATGAATGAATGAATGAATGAAATGGGGTTTAACAACATCCTACTATAATGCACCTAACCTGGGCTAATCGAAGACGGGCTTGGCATTGAAATATGGATGCAAGATATTTACAAGATCATAAGATGCTGGTGATATTACTTGTATATTAGTGAAGCTCCAATCCCAAATTCAAATTTCAATTTCTTCGAGAATTATCTTTGAGATTTTTGATAGCATGTTGGGGTAATGTTATTAAGAAAAATATCCAATATTAATCTGCCTATAAATTACATGGGTAATGTTGTTTACGAGCCATACTCTATCCTTTTAACCATCATTAAACGTGGCAAGTACTACTTTGATAATAATTTCAAAGCCAGCAGATACTCATAAAGCAACATGGAAGAATGGAGAGAATATTGGTTTCTTATAGACTATCTCATTACAGCACCTATCCAGGGAGTATAGTGTTATTCTTTGAAGATCTTCTATAGAGACAAATACACCCTGTCCAATTAAACTTAGATAGGTTTTCTCTGGTGCTTTGTAATCTATTGAAAAGAATATCTGTTAATTTTTTACAAGACCGGAATAATAGAAGAGCCATGTGTGTTTTTAAAGTCACATCATTATGGAGAAAATGCAGGGATGATTTCAAATAATAAAAGGACACAGTGGATTTTGAAGATGTTGAATAAATGCGAGGAGTAACAGGTGTTTATAAGATTTATATACATGTATTTATATTCTTATTATTATCATTACACATCAGCTTTACTAATGATCTCATTTCTTTAACTTGCTTATCTTATTAGTTTGATATGGATAAAAAAATTGTTCCTATTTAGCATATTTTTCTCTAAACTTACAACAGTGTGAGGAGAAAGAAAGAGAGTGAGTGATGAGGTTTAATATCCACTTGGTACAATACTGGTCATTTTGGTACTAACATGGTCAAATTTTATTTCAGTAATTCGGGTGCATGTAGAGATCTTCAGCAGTGGGAGAAAACTGAAGGACCAGGAGAAAACCCACAAGGTTGGAATCGAAACCATGTCACTTGTCTCAATGATAGATTTAATGATCTAAAGTGTGTACATTACACCACTGGATACCCTACATTATGAAGTAATTCAGATATAACTGCTATAAACATATAGATTGTTCAATTTGTCTATTCATTTTCCAACTGGCCGGGATTTAGTGTATTTTAGTCACAAGTTGATAATGTGAAAAAAACGAGGCTCTGTCGATTTCTTTTACTTTATCAACGAGTGTTGATATTTTTGTCCCCCGCCTTTCGAAGAAAGCAGGGGACTATTAAAATGGGTCCGTCCGTCCGTCCGTCCGTCCGTCCGTCCGTCCGTCCGTCCGTCTGTCTGTCTGTCTGTCTGTCACACTTTTTGGGACACAATAACTCTCGTTCTAATTGAGCTAGAATGTTCAAACTTAGTGTAGGTGTTTATTATGGCCATACCTTGATGGAGTTCGAAGATGAGCATTTTCCGCTTAGGGTAAGCAGAGATAAGCAATTTGATTGGTTGATGCTTTGGGACATGATAACTTTAGTTCTAATTAAGTGAGAGTGATGAAACTTGGTGTATAGTTTCATTACATCAATACCTTGACTAAGTTCGATATTGAGCATTTTCTGCTCAGGCTAAGCAGAGCGATAAGCAATTTGATTGGTCGAGACTTTGGAACTGAATAACTCTCATTCTAATTGAGTTAGAATGTTCAAACTTCGTGTGAGTGTTTATTGGGTCAATGTATTGATGGAATTTGAAGATGAGCATTTTTTGCTTAGTTTAAGCAGAGGCAAGCAATTTGATTAGTTGATGCTTTGGGGCACGATAACTTTAATTTTAGTTAGGTGAAATAAAGAAACTTGGTGTGTAGTTTCAGTACATCAATACCTTGACTGAGTTTGATAATTAGCATGTTCTGCTCCTGGTAAGATGGCTGATAAGCAATTTGATTGGTCTAGATTTTGGAACACAATAACTCTCGTTCTAATTGAGTTAGAATGTTCACACTTGGCATAGGTGTCTATTAGATGAATACCTTGATGGGGTTCGAAGGTGAGCATTTTCCGCTTAGGGTAAGCAGAGATAAGCAATTTGATTGGTTGATGCTTTGGGACATGATAACTTTAGTTCTAATTAAGTGAGAGTGATGAAACTTGGTGTATAGTTTCATTACATCAATACCTTGACTAAGTTCGATAATGAGCATTTTCTGCTCAGGCTAAGCAGAGCGATAAGCAATTTGATTGGTCGAGACTTTGGAACTGAATAACTCTCATTCTAATTGAGTTAGAATGTTCAAACTTCGTGTGAGTGTTTATTGGGTCAATGTATTGATGGAATTTGAAGATGAGCATTTTTTGCTTAGTTTAAGCAGAGGCAAGCAATTTGATTAGTTGATGCTTTGGGGCACGATAACTTTAATTTTAGTTAGGTGAAATAAAGAAACTTGGTGTGTAGTTTCAGTACATCAATACCTTGACTGAGTTTGATAATTAGCATGTTCTGCTCCTGGTAAGATGGCTGATAAGCAATTTGATTGGTCTAGATTTTGGAACACAATAACTCTCGTTCTAATTGAGTTAGAATGTTCACACTTGGCATAGGTGTCTATTAGATGAATACCTTGATGGGGTTCGAAGGTGAGCATTTTCTGCTTAGGGTAGGCAGAGATAAGCAATTTGATTGGTTGATGCTTATTAGGTTCTGATTAAGTGAGAGTGAGGACACTAGGTGTATAGCTTTAGCTTTATAACACCGATATATTGACCAAGTTCGTTAATCAACTTTTTCTGCTGAGGGTAAGCAGAACGATAAGAAATCTGATTGGTTGATGCTTTGGGGCACGATAACTTTAGTTGTAATGAAGTGATAGCAATGTAACTCAGAACTCAGAGTATAGATTCATTTTTATCATTATCTTGACTAAGTTTAATGTTGCAAATTTTCTGCTTTGGCTAAGGACTGGAGCGATAAGCACTTTTATTGGTCAAGACTTTGGAACATAACTCATTAGGCGAATGTCTTAACTAAGTCAATAATTAATATTTTGAGCTAAAGCTAATATTTTGAATATTAGCTTATGTTCGATTAATTAATATGTGTCATCTTATTATATTGGGATTTCGGCGGGGGACATCAGCCTCACTGTTGGCTTGTTTGATTTATCACTCAATCCCTTCTTACAGGCATAAATTAATAAATATAATTCTTTGCTATTGATGTCACTTTTACTGAACCAGAATACATTATGGTGTAGTGATACATCAATTTTTTGACAGCAATTCAACCATTGCTAATCTTTATATTGACCAAGTGTAATTAAATAAAAAATAGTTCCTTTTTAATAAGAAAGAAGCTACTTTAAATAAAAAAAACAAAGTAGTTCCTTTTTGATTGACCAATCAAATCCATGTAAAGCGATATCCCCTAAGGTGATATCGCAGTAGATTATGGAATTTACCACATAAGCGATATCTACTGTAGAAATTATTATTGGGTGATAAATTGTACTTTAGAGTATGAAAGGCAAGTGTATTATAGATATTAATGGCGAGTACATGGGTAGAATTATAAAATGGAATCAAATCAGGTTTTATCATTCTTCTTTTCTGCACCATCTGGCAAAGACATGCATTTTCACCAACATTTCATCAAACTCCAACTGATAGGATTCTTTTATGTACACAAAAATATTCATATCGACCTTTGCTTCGCTTGCCATCCAAAGGACTATACACTGATCATTTGTCTGATTTTGGAATTAAATTGGGGACCTCTTGGTTAGTGAGGCACAATGCCGCCTGGGTATTTGATGTGATTAAAAACGTTTCGCTCCTGTAAGTTGGAAGAATTTTTAAACCAATTCCATTCAGTGTAGTAAAAACTGACATGTTTATCAATGAATGATCTAGATAGTAGCCGTGTCACATTAGCAGACAATTTGAGTTATCTGAAAGGAAGAATTTACATGTACTGTTTACTTTATTCATTTATCTAGTATGATTATTCTAGTAGACACATTTTTTATAAAGCTTGTCGAAGATTTTATAAAACAAGAGAGATGAACCTAGACGAAGTAATGATCAGCTTAGCAATCAATGTCAACCACAGATTGTAAAGGCTTATTTAGGTTCATCTAAAAACACAAAACACATGAAGATCGTGTCACTACCAGACGCCCTTAAAGAACGATTATTTTAATTATAGATTATCCGTTCAGTATGCTTTACACAGAAAGCAGGCACACGTGTACACAATAACATGTCCAGCAACAGTTATAAGATAAGGGAAAGAGTTTCATTGAAATTTTAGAACCAGATGCAATAGCTTAATATTCTGTGTGATTTCCTTTTTCAACATGGCATAAGATCATATCTGCCACACCTTAGATACACAAAATACAGCCCAGAGAAAAGACCATATGGTACTGTGTAATCTAAAAACATAAAAGGAAGAAAAAAACACCTATATATCATGTTTCCATTGTATTTCAGTTTAGCCAAGAGAAAAAACACTGGGTTTCTTCAAGTAAATATATAGATACTTAATGCTGGTATTGTCATACCACTTACAAGATCATATTGAAACTTATCCTTCGTGATAGTTGGCTAACAGTGGGGATTACTACTATAAATAATAAATGATTAGAATATAAACTAACTGGGCTAAAATACCTCTCAATCACTACATCAGAAATATATCGCTTCCTTTATTCTTCTTCTTATAAACTTCCAAGATATCGTCACCAGGGCCGGGGGGAGCAATTTTTGATTGGGGGGACTTCCCAACCTAAGTCCCTATAGTTGAGGGTCCAGTGGATGCAATAACTTGAAGAAAAGAGTACTTGCGTACTCTTTCTGACCTTATTCAATTTTTAAAGCCTTAAACGTGACAGTAAAACCTGTGGAGGGTGAATAATCTACTGTACTTAACTATGAACACTTGGCTGTTGTGAAGATGTCTAAAGGCACACATGTACAGTTATAATATTCACATTAACCAGGAATTAAATAGTCAAGTTGCTAGAATAATGGAATCTGTCATTGCATGTCAAGAATCAATGTTATTGTGGTAAAATTTTACACAATATTTGTAGATGAGATCAGTTATAGAGCTGATTTAAAAGAGTGAGGTTACATGTTACCAGTGTTCATATTTATATTCTTAAATATAATTAATGGTTATGTCGCAAAATTTCTAATTCTCTAATAACGAAACGTTCTATAATAAAGAGACAAATTACTTGTCATATAATGATTGATAAAAACACAATAAATATTCAGTGATAAAATAGATATAAATAGTGTATCATTCATTCAAACAATAGACAATATGAAGTTGTTAATAGAGAATGTCTTTTGTGAATGAAAAAGTGTATAGTTTGATGGATGGGACCAAAATAGATTATCATAAGATAAATTTTAGGGAAGCAATTTCTCATTTACTCTTCTAGAATATGAAAATTACAGCATGGAAATGCAATGTTAAAGCATATAAAGTTAGTTATGTCCATGTCATGCTATTCTTGTCTTAATGTACATGTAACAGAATTCAATTACTTTGGGAAGATGAAGAAATAAATTACATTACTCAAGAAAGACAGACACAGCAAGGCTCTGTGAAAAAATTATGCATTAATGTTCTAAGGGTTGGTTTATGATAAAAAATTGTTTATAACATTCTTGGTCATACATATTTTATCATCATTCAATGTTTGACTCCATCCAAAGAAAGTATAACAAGTTTTTTTTATTCATTGTGCATGAATGTTCATTCCCAATGCTACGATTATTTGTGCTGTTGGCTCAGTTCTACAAGAGAAGATTTATTGGCATTCTTTCATGTACATGATTACCAAGATTTATCTGTAGTAAAGTGACTATCAAAATGCTATTAAATTAAATAAATATCATGGCAGTTATTCATTCTGTAGCAATATAGACTATACTTTGACAAGCTAATGGCTACTTTAATTCTTAATACCATGCAATGACATAATTATATCATACTGAAGTGATCATTTTTCCCTAAGACAGAATATAAGTATCCCACATCTTATTGAATATTTGAATGGAGGATGTCGAGCTTCACTATTGATTACATCAGCTTTTCTACAACAATTTTCATTCCATTATATTTAATTTAACTTAATTTCTGACGGTACTGTCATCAATATTGATTTTTGGATCTTCATACAACATCAAAGCTGCAATTTTGCTTACTAGAATGAAAATACTGGCTCATTTACTGGCATTTAACCAGACAAAAAAATCTAATTTTCCTTGATCTGCTTGTTTTAAGCAAATGGTCCATTTCTGTTCTTACATTTCAAATGTCAAAGTTATACCTCCTGAAGGTTTTAGAGAAAAAAATAACTACTGAAAAGGTCATTGAAATTTAGACAATTTTGGCAGTTCCAATTTCTTCTGTAATACCACTCCTATATATAGTTTGATTGGATCTATCAAAGCTATTTAAGTCAATTCAGGATTCTTTTTTGCTTTATATTTTAATCCGATAGGCCACATAAATCTCAGGGAAGAAAAAAAGAAGATTTTTAATAAATCTCAAGGATTCTGTATTGAAATCTATGTATAAGCTTCTCAGCAGACATTCAATTATCTTTTGATATAAAGTCTGGCAATCTGTTTTAAAGATAATGAATTTGAATTTTAAACCCTAGTCTAAAATAAACCATCTTTTAATAATTGCATTGTCTAAAGCTGTACTGTTTGTCTTTCTTAGAGCTTATTGGGAAGTTAGCTGCCTGAGACTGTCCATTTACCTAATCTTTATCATTGATCTCTTATGTCCAGTTGGCTAGGGTAAAGACATGTCTGCTAAGTCAGAAGCAATTTTCTATGGAAGGTTGATATAAAGCTCTTGGAAGATTTCTGAGGCTAACCAAGAAAACAGAGACAATTGACTGCTTTATCAATACCAGTAGTGACCGACATAGACATTAAATAGCCATCTGGTTCTCAAGGTCATCTGATAATAGATTGTCATCTACCTTCTGACTTCAATAAATAATCCACATGAAATGAAAACATTGAACATTTGACATTTATGAATAGAACAGGGACAAAAGAACTGAAATATTAAAATTTTGGTGACAGTAGATTAGCCTGATGTATCTTAAACTTTACCTACACAGTTACACTATTGATATTTTATCAGATGAAAAAAAAAGGTTCCAAATCACCATTATAATACATCATGTTTATGGGTCAATGACAGAAGACAACTTGTCTTCCAGTCTTACACTGTATTCAGATTGGGATTTAGTATCATGTCTCCATTCTAAGGTGGCATTCAGAAGGAGATTAGTAATAGTATCTTGGCTCCTGATCCAGTTTGGTAAATTTGTAAAAAGGTAGGTCTCGAAAAAAGATGACATCAACTCACAAGATAGATGCTTTCTCTTGTGGGAGTTATGTGATATATTGTGTAGCCACCTAACGAACTAATCAATTCGTCGGCTTTCCAGTACATGGGAACTAGTCTAGTAAGTGTGAACACAACGGTTTTTTTATTTGCGTAGCATCAGTGTGAACACAGAGATAGTTTTCTTTTGGCCTACAATTGTATTCTGAAAATGACTATTGAAATACAGATAGATTTCCACCTAACTAAGATATCGTGTCAATGGCCAATCTGTATTGTACAACTGTATAACAGAAGGTGTCATAAAAATGATGTATTAGTGATGCTATTGTTTGCTTCATGCTGTTTAAGCTGATTAAACTAATCTCAAGGATGTAAATTAATCTCTAAATCAAGGTTACTTCAAAGTATTTTATTGTGGCAAGCTTCATTTTTTATTGAAAAAAAAGCAACATTAAAAGATGTGTTGTATTGTGTTTTCTAGAAACATGGAGATAAAACGTGCAGTGCAGATGTACAAATACATAAATGTCACAGACCCCTTATTTTACATGTCACACGAAATGTACAACAATATGATTGTTTATAGGCTCACAGTAAAATGTGGTCTGTCATCAATATTTCTAATTCTTTATATACGATGTGATACAAACAAGCTTATTTTGAATTTCAACAATTTCTGGTAATTCTTATGTATTTGTGGTACAATTTGACGACCTAATTTGTTCTCCAAGGTACATATCTTGAAATACAGAAACATAAGTTCAAGAGATACAGAATTCTTATGAAGTAGAATATTGTGTGAGTGCAACTGACTATATATACATCATTACTAATTTGATCTTAATGTTAACATTATATTTATCAACATTCCATTAAGTGCTAAAACGATAAATGTCAATGCAACATTATATTCCCCCTGATTAAATAACAGCTAGTGCTCCTCTCACTCAGTGGATTTAATACAGTACTCTATATTAAGTGCAGTACAGGTGAAAAAATAAATCCCAAACATATTCATTCTTCAGTACCTACCAAGTCACACTCTAGTACATCAGAAATACATTTGGTAAGCACACCATGTATCACCTGCATGAACATTTTACTAAAGTTTCAAAAATTTTGGCAGCAAATGCATTTCTCCAAAAGAAAATCTTTATGCGAAAGGTATTTATGTGATTAACAAGTACTCCAGTGTAGGAATATGGGAACTACATTATCTTTCTAGCAAGTCATTGAACTTATAAATCTACCAACAGATGTTCAAATGGCAAGCCTACAGCTACATTCTTCAGTATAATATGTTGAAAACTTCAAGAAGTCTGTCTCAAATTAGTGAACTGAATTGAACAAACTAAAATTTAAATCATTGATGTCTGTCCTTATTAAAGAAAATGTAAGGATATTTGATATTATCGTTCTTTCAAAACTAATTGGAATAGTAATAAATTTAAAACAGCAGTATATATACATTTTTTTTATCTTATGACATTTGCGTAATGGATTTCGTCAATGAATCTGTTAGATGGCAGCATGCCCCATGCTTATTTTGATATGTTTCTTAGTGTTATATCACCATGATGTTGTAATTGGTTAATAGTGTGGGGTTTGTTTAACCTTTTATCATGAAGAGTAAACTATAAAGTCTGCTCAACATGTAATTTCTAAAAACTTTGTTTTCATATACACTGGGGACATAAATTTGGCCAGAATTAACAAATATTTATCTTGTAAAAAGAATGGTGTGATTAATAAATGAGAAACTCGTTCATGCAGATTGATAGTTTTTCTAAATTGCTTCAATTCTTTGTACTTTAATAAACATGTTTAAAGGAATGATTTTAGACATTTTTTAATTCTGTGTGCATAAAGCTTTAAATACTAGTCCTATATACATGTAATCTATACCAGTATATAAAACTCTGAGATATTATTGAACCTGATAGGTCTGTATCCTGTGATCCAGTTCCTGTTTTTCTATGTGTACAGTGTTCTCGCCCCGCTTTTAATATAATAAGAATAATTTCATACCCTTTTTTATAAGCCCACATTTTCATGTGGATATATATAGTAGTCGCCCCCGTCCATCCACAATTGTTTGTGAACACTCTACAGGTCATAATTTTTAACTGATTTCATTAAAACTTAAAAAAATATAGGTTTATCACCATAAGATCTTGGTTCGATATTGGCATGTATCGGACTATAACTTCATGGATTATGGCCTCTGATTGCACGAAAAATCATATTTTTACCTTGTAGTCCCTCTGGAGGTCACAATTATTATCCAATTTAAAAAAAAGTTTGATAATATCACCATTACACCGTAATGAAGGTTGAGTTAAAATTTTGTGCTGCAAATTGGACCAAAACTGCCGGACAAAATGGCCGCCACTTGTAAAATTTTAACTTGATTTTGATGAAACTTTTAATGCATGTTTATAACCCAAAGATCTTAACATTCTGAGTTATGGCCCCTAATTGTACGCAAAATCGCCTATTTTAACTTCTGGTCCCTCTGAAGGTCACAATTATTATCCAATTTAAAAAACTGTTTGATTATATCACCGTTACACCGTAATAAAGGTTGAGTTTGAAACTCATGCAAATCAACCCAAAACTGTCGGACAAAATGGCCGCCGCTTGTGTGTGTGAAATAGCTTTATTTAACGTCCGCTTCCACTGAAGTGATATCACAGACAATTCGCAGCTTGTCCTCGGATAGTGTATAATATGGTTTATCAAGGTTTTGAACCCTGTGAAGGTCACAATTTTAATTCAATTATGATGAAACTTTAAATGCATGTTTCTAACCCAAGATCTTGGTTCCTTTCGGTATTTGCGCATATCGAATTGTAACTCCATGAATTATTGCCCTTGATTGTAGGAAAAATCACTTTCTTTTTAGCTTGTTCTCTATCTATCTCTTGAAAATGTGGGTGTATCCTGCCTGGCAGCCGCTGGTTAAAAGAAAATGTAACAGGATAAACTATATAGAAGTATATAAACCTGTAAATATCGGTAGGAATGTGGGCAGAAGTGGAGAGGGAACAAAATGTATGTAAAAAAGAAACAGGTGATAGTAATTGACAGATTTTGAAATAAGACTTCTAACAGGTTAATGAATACAGTAATGGTTTATTAGCTATATTAGACATAGATATTTCCCAAATGCTTTTAAAATCTGTATTCAAATTTTATACAGTCGTCTTTTATGTGAATTGCAAAAGAATTTGTCTCTGTGATAAATGGTTTGCTGATCCAAGTCAATTTACCTCTTTATGGTGACATGTCTGGATTTAGCCATGCCTTATTTGATATCTCTTGGGATCATTAAAGCAGGATGTATTTATTCCACAAAGACATAATATATACATTTATTTGTATTGAAGGGATTACCTTTAGATGCGACAGTGTTATAAGGATAAGGAAATCTTGAATCTAGTATTCTCAGTGTTTTGTTCCAATATTTAATCTTTGCTGTTTAAGCAAATTTGTTTGACTTGCAGGGTTTTTTTGTTGCAAGGGGATGTTAAATGTTGTTTTCCAATTTTTTTATAACTTCTATAAAGATATAAATCGTCAAAAAATACTTTCAGTTATAGATTAAATTATACCATTGGATGTCAACAATTAGAGCAACTAGAAACTGTTTTAGAGATGTAAATATTGTAAAGAAATGAGAAGTATTTAGTCATCACGTAACTGATAATTTGTTTTGGGTGTTCTAGAATGTGGAAGGTAGCTTTGTAAAAAAACATGATATGAACCAAAATTACTATTTTAATTAAAGCACTGTTTCGTTGAGGGTTCTCTAAACGTTCCCAAGTAAATGAGAACCTTCAACCAAGGGACTATCCCGATTAGAACAGAGTCACAAAAATAAAAGTCCAAGTATGTATGACATTTAAACGCCATAATATATATTGGAATGGTGTATTTACCCTGTCTCAAACAACTTAATATTGAGACGTTTGGACATGAACGTTAAAACTGCTTATCCGGATACGTAACCCTTTTAAGATTTTGGGTCATTTTTTCGTTGGGTGACCTGATAACTGATTCCCATTCATTTTGAGGTCTGTACAGTGAAAGACCCGTGCAATGTACTTTATAACGAAAGGTACAATTCACCTTGTTTTATCCAGACACCGCATAATACAGCTTGGAACACTGGTCTCCACTTCCAGATGAAGACTGACGGATTTAAGTTGTTTGAAAACATATCACATATACTTTGCTTGTTGCTTGGCCCTAGGGTAGAGGATTTTAAGGGATTTTAACACAAAATAAAGCAGTTTTATTTCCAAAATGTTATCGGGATTTGCCCTTTAATTAAAATAGTTAATTATTGTGTTCCATTATGCTTTGTGTTTAATACTTGTGTCAATTGCTAATAGCAGTCAAAGAAGATACCTATGTAATTGTCTACTAAAAAGACTTGGTAACATATATATATATATGTAGCTTACATATACCTTTGTCATCATTTTGTTGTCATGCCAGGAGATATGACAGAGAAAAATGGGGTTAACCGCCCACTGATTACAAACTACCGGTAGGTCATTTTGGAACTACCATATGGTTTAATTTTCTTCCAATGGATCTTCAGCAGTTGGAGGAAACTTAAGTACACACCAAATACCCCAATAGGTTTTAGGGGAAACCAACGAGGTTGGGCAGGTGACCCTACTCCTTGTAACATACAAGCTATGAATCAAATCCATGCATTAGACCAGTTGAACCTGGTTTTTCTCTTAATTGTCTTAAGATCAGAATGAATGCCTTATAGCCTACCTGATTTCCCTTTCCACACTTACTCTGGCTACATTTCATGATGTAAGTCAGAAAAACCAATAGATTTCTAGATTTTAGACAACTAAATAAATAATGTATGTATCTAATTGTTTTGATAAAATATAAATACTACATTTATTAATTTAGAAATATCATGCAAACCCATTTACACTTTGTAAATTATACTGACAATGAAAATTTGATGAAAGCTTACATTGAAGTTATCAAGTACAGTACATAGGTCATTCACTGTATAGACCTCTCAGAAATGTAAATCGATTATCAGGTCACCAAATGAAAAAAATGACCCGAAATCTTAAAAGGGTTACGTGTCCGGATAAGCAGTGTTGACGTTCACGTCCAAACGAGTCAATATTTTCAGCTGAAATTTTCAGACAATGTAAATACACCATGATTTTATATTTTGGTCCATAAATTTCATAGATACTCGGACTTTAATTTTTGAGACTGTTCTTATCGGGATTGTCCCTTTAACGTCAATTCGACACCAATGGGGTCATAACATGGTCAAGTACTGTAATTTAGACAATCCTTTTAAAAGTTGCAAGAAATTTGTAAAAAATCTCAATATTGTAACTTATATTTTACTGGAATAAATTATCACCTAGAATAGAAAGCTGAAATCATTGACAATATTTCACCACATTAACAATAAGTTTTGGATCAATAATAAACAGTATTTAGTAGAAACAGGTCAATACCATACCTAGTTCATAAATCACTTCTTTTTCCCCCAGTAGTATCACCACAAGCATACTAATAATGTCAACTAAACCAACTAAATCTGTATTCTACAAAGAATATAATTTAATCATTTTTCTGTTGATCCTAAATTGATTTATAATAGTCTGTTTTATTGCAAGTATGAGATTTATATTATATGAAAACTTGTGCATTGTGTTTTGAGTTACTGGATAAATGTTATTATTTGGCTGTAGACAGATAGGAAATCCATATTGATAACCAAGGCAAAACAAACATTAGGAATTGTTTTTAGTTCTTTCAAGAGTCTGATGGGAGGGTTAGAAATGAGATGAGATAAGCCCTTAAAATAGTTTATTTAAAAAATGTTTTTAATAAAAGTTATTTTGTGGGAAGACAGCAAAATGGAATATTTTAATTAACCTTACTTAGTAGTCTTTATGTTTCTTTGTTATTGCATTAAATACATTTCTCTCAAGTATGTGTTAGTGTGTGGATAATCTAAAACCCTTATTCTCATTGGCCTATTTGATTTAAAGGAGCAAAACCATTTTGATATAAAGGAGCAAAAGTGTTAAACTTCTTGATTCGGCGACTTGCAATAAAGTATTATCAATGTGGTATTTTGATTAATGATGGGACAACCTCTGTATGATCTATTTTTTAAAAAAAAATCTGGTTGTATATTGTCACCCCCCCCCCTCCCCTCAGTCCATACATCGGTCTGGCGTCCAGTTTTCCTTGTGGATGCTCCTGAGGCTAAAGTTAATATCAAATTGATACACAGGGTTTAAGGTCATGAAACGAAGAATCCTATTGATTTTCATTGTTTTCTGATAATTACTGCCAGAGTTATGGCACTAGATCATTTTCTTTTTAAAAAATCTTGTGTACACTCTAGAGTTAATATCCAATTGACTTTAAATTTATACACAGTGTTTAAGGTCACGAGGTGAAGAATCCTTTTGATTTCCAATGATTTCCTATAAAAAAATCTTGTGGATGCTTTAGAGACCATAGTTAATATCTGATTGATTTTATAATTATACACTGTGTTTACGCCTATATATAATTGTCTCGATTTACTTTAGATTTATACAAAGAGTTTAAGGTCTTGAGACGATTAAGTATATTGATTTTCAGTGATTTTCGATATCTTGAACAACTAAAACCATGATATTAAATGTTATGTATACTAAACGTTAGCATTGACCAAACAATGCAGCTGCTGTGGGTATATGTTTCATGGCCTGGCAACCTATCTTTTTCTTAAGGTGTTGTTGACTCAGGAAAACACAGTTGATTATATTTTAACATTGGCTTTATCTATGGAAGGCAGTATGACAAGTCAAAATCAACATATAAAAACCAAGGAAATCAACAATAAAGTACTGAATCGGGTTTAATTTGTAAGTAATTTGAGGAGGGTGATATATAGACTTAACTCTTATTTTGTTGGAGCTACCAGGAGTAATTTTATTTTAGCACAGTATGTCCTGTACATCAAACACAAAATAAAAGAGGGAAATGGGGTTAAACGTCCATTCAACACAACTTTTCAATAATTCGCTTGCGTGTATGGGTCTTTAGCAGTGGGAGGAAATCAGAGTGCCCGGAGGAAACCCATGAGGCTGAGAAGGCGCCCCTATCTCCATGCCACATACGCTCACATCTTGGATCGAAACCACAGCGGCACTCTAGACAACTAGGCCATCCCAACCCCCCCAAAAAACACCAAAAAAATAACACCATAAAATTTCTTGTAAAAAATGGTTTATTAAGTCATTTTAAACTCACTTTCATTCCATTATAGCAACAAATTGGGATTTATTCCCTTGGGCATTCTGTCGCAAAAATTGTCACTAATCATGTATTGTGAATTCTATTATTAAATACCAAACACAAAATAAAAATAAATATTAAACACCTGTACAAACACTATTATTAATTAGCATTAGTGATAGTTTGTATTTTTTTTACAAATGTTTGTACATTAGTTTTAAAATATGTACAGTATCCTTACTTGTACATGTAAATGAATTATATCCTAATGAAATTCAGCTTCAATTGGTGAAAGTAATCGGTATTTGTCCCACTAAAGTCCACTCTCGTGTGAGGTGTCCACTAATCAAATTACTGGGTAATCATCAAAAAAAAATTCACCCTCAAATGATTGGAGTAAACAATCAACAAAATAAACCAGATTGCACTGTTGTTATGATTTTAATTAGACTGCACCTTACCATTTCTTAATGTTAGTGACATATATCAGTTGTATCTGAAATACAGGAACAGATTTAAGGCATTGAACAATCCCTTGTGAAAAACAAATAACTTGACGCTGGTCAGTTAAGAGAATATCTGGAAGTATTAAATTCTTGAGGATAATTATCATTCTAACACCGTCTGTTCCCTAAAGCATTTTATTAAGTATTACTGGAATGATAAATGTTGGAATGTAGAGATTATTGGTGGTGGTTTAGTCCCTTGGGTACCTTCTATCTGGTGGACGATTAATGAGTGCTGTGGACGATCAATGGATTCTACACTTGATTTCTGGAAATGTATCCAGTTTGTGTCAGCTACCATCAGTTAAACTATCTATTTACCATTATGCTAAGCTTATCTTCATAAAGTTATCCAAGCCCGAGGGAATTAATAAATAAATGTCTTTTTCTGATAAAGTCAATTCAAATGTTGTGTCCCATAAATCATACCTTTACTTTCATAGACGTCTGCTCAAAATTCAATACTTTTCTTTAAAGTTCAGTTCGTTCCAGTACAGATTCAATACTCAACACGACAACATGCTGGTATTAGGAGTCTTTAAATAGAGATAGAACTTATTAAGTCGCCCATCATCATTTTCAAGGAATTTAAGTTTGAGGGCTATGGGTCCAAAATTGTCCTTTCAATATTTACAAAGATGTGATGATTTGAAAGCTTTACATTATTTGATTGGTATCCTCCAAAGACGAAAAAAACAATATAGGGTCATCTGTAAGGGGTTGGGTAAAATCTTTTGATGGATCTTTTTTTAATCAGACTGAATCCATGACAGGAGATTATCTGTCACTGATGTTTTGTTTTTGTTCATTTTCTTAATTAAATGTTAGATAATCAATCTGAGTACATTTTAGTATGGATTAAATTGTTAATAATTAGAGATTAACTGAAAAAAATGACGATTAGTTGCCTTACGATACACTAAATTATTTATAGTTTCTACGTTAACTGATGGAAATGAAATACTGAAGGTGGTACAAACCTGTAATTATTATCTGTTGCACTTTTACAGGTAAAAAAAACTCGCATCCGGAAGTTCTTATTCTACTTCCATGATTTGTGTTATACAAGTAAAAGGTTTGATAATATCCTTAAATGACATTTTGAAGTAGAGGTATAATATTCATAATAACACAACTTTATGGATTTACTACTTCTTAGTTTATTACATGCAATGTTTCAATACTCTTACAGGTATCTTTCAATACTCTTACCGGTATCTTTCAATACTCTTACAGGTATCTTTATCAAGCAAATAAAAGGTTATATGTAACATAACTTCCATCAGATGTAAGTAGTAGTTATTAGCACCCTTTCCGAGGTGTATCGGTGAATATCAGGACAGTTTTGGTCGGGGGTTCAGCCGAGGCGAAGCCGAGGCGGTCCCCGACCAAAACTGTCCTGATATTCACCGATACACCGAGGAAAGGTGCTAATAACTGACTTACATCACATTTCTATCGAGTATTGTAAAGGAAAATGTGAAAATAGTATTTATTATCGAGTCGTTTCAACCGAAACGTGTCAAATGTTATTTCATTTATCCCTTTCTGAGCCTCACGTTACATTTCATGGTAGAATGATTTCGCAGTCGAGAGACGAGCTGAGTAGTATTTACACGTGCGTCTAGCTATACCCTGGGCGTAAAACAATCATGTGTTTGTTTAGACCACATCGTAGAAGACCGCAATATTATTAATATTATTATTAAATGTAGTGTGAAGGAAATGCGAAACGTCGGTCATTCCTGGTGAAAGTACATGTATGCATCAACGAATTATTTGTAATAAAATAGATGTCTTTCTAGGCGTTTTTGTTTTTATCCTGCTTATTTTAAATGTCTGTGAAGTGTCCAGCAAGAGAACTGCGCCTTTTATCATCACAATTACAATAATTATTCAGTGTTCTCATTTATATGTTTTGCATATTAATATAAATCAAACCAAATTATGGAATAGGTGCCAATTGACATGTATAATAATTGATTTGTGTAATATGATGTTTAGTTAATTTAATGTCATTGTATATATTTTTGAACTGCCAGTTTGTTCCACCCGGTTTGTTTTGTTACTGTGATTTTGACTAGTTGTTTCATGTAATTTGTCCGGCTGCATTGTATAGAGCCATAGCTATCATTGCTATTTGGGCCGGACTAAACGTCCGCTACTTATTGCTTGAATGGTGTCTTAAACAGTGTAGAAGTGTTCGTTTGTCGGGAATGAACAGTACTTTTTTTTTTAAAAAGTGTACTGTTCATTTCTGATACACGGATACTTTTAAGCCTGTATTGGAAATAAACAGGCCAGTTTTATCAAAGGTTGCCAATGGCAACGAGGTAGAAGTGGGATGTAATGAAATTTAAACCTGTCTATAATAGTATAAAAGAAACTACAGCAATATTTAGTTGTAGGAAGTCTTGAGGAAGCACACCGTTGATTTGTACTATTTGATAAACTATTGATCTTGACAAGATTATTGGGAGAATCCCACCAGTTTATTGTACATTAATTATACTCCAACCCCAATAATCAGAAAAAATATTTGTTTAACCTAAAAAATTAAGACAGGAATTGCAAAAAAAACAACAACACTTGGGTTAAAAATCAATTTACTGTTCATCACGATTGATTACCTCCAAGGAAGATGAAGAAACAACTCTCCAGCTAACGATGTCTTAACTATCAGAACTCCATACTAAATCTATCTCACATGTCACTCAAAATGTCAATCATGAATTCCACAATCAAGTCATGCAACATAATTTCTCTACAATACATAGATTATTTCAGATTTGTAACTTGACGTCTTTTAATCAGGTTTGTCAATAAGCGGTAAGAAATATAATAAAACAAAGTATAATCTACTGATTGGATATTTCTGATTAAAGTGTCAACAAGACTACAGATGAAGAGTAACATCCTGCAGTTACAAAATCTAGCCTGTTTCGTCACATTTTAAAAAAAAAACCTGGCAAATAAAGATAACACAAGTTTGTATTCTTAGATATGTTCCTCCCAAGGCAATGTAATCTGAAGAAATGGGACCTCAAATTACAATTATTGATTTGGGAAATAGGAGATTACCATCTAATACCCCGTTCAGATGCTTTTTTTAAAACCAGTACATAATAGCTGGGGCTTTTAAGACCCCATCGCGTTGCGTTCACACGTACTATAAGCCAAACCAGTTTAACTATTCTGACCTTTTCTGTCCGGGGTAAGAGGTAACTAGGCATGGGTAGCTTCATATTCCTTATTTGGTTCTCACACACTTTCGATAACATTGGCACTGTGCACAGCCTGCCCCTGATATTTTTACAGGAATGTAACTTACTGCGTACTGTGCATGCGCAAAGCCAGCTGAAGTCAGTTTTTTAAATCAACTCGTTCAGACAGCCAATATGAACCAGTTTAAAATAAAAAGCCTTCTCGAGCTGGGTTTTTTAAACTGGTTTATTTTGTCCTTCTATTGTCCTTCTTCTTTTTTTTTGAAGCTTTATAAACAAAAATTACTGAGCCTTCTTTCCCACAATCCACAAATTTATATTTTACTGGCTGATCTTTGTTGGCAGGGCCAGGAATATAGACATATTAAAAAAAAGAAAGAGATTATATATTTTCAGTAAAAAATTGAAATATGGCTGAGTCCCCCTTATGATGATTACACCAACCCAAAATTTCACTTATTTCATTGTCTAGCCAATCATCAGGTGATGGAAGCATCATTAAGTTTTTTGTCTCTTGTGATAAAAATTGTAATGAGGCATGACTTGATTGGTTGATTAAAGATTGATGCAGACTTATACTATAATATGAAACATGTCAGCTGAGGCTAGAATTGAGGTTTCGATCTGTGTGTGGATTTGAATTTGTTCAAACTGGTAACATGGCCATTTTATTGATGTCACCTTAGTTCGCTTTAATATGTATTTTTAGTATATCGATGGTAAACATGGTTCTATATCGTAATAACACTTCCGGTCTCAGATGTATTATATATCCTGTGGTTGATGCAGAATATTTGGTGCGGGGGGGGGGGGGGAGACCCCAAATATTCTGAAAAATCTGGGTGTCAACAAATTGATGATTTGTGATGCATATTAAAGTATATCACATCCACCATCACCCTAACCAAAAAAAGTTCAAATTTACACTTTCATTTTGTATCTTAATTTAGGGGGTGGGGCTTGAATAGTATATCCACCACTTTATAGACCATAGTTGACATCCAAATAGCATTGATTACGAAAGACACACAATGTAACTGTAATTAAGTACAAAGAAAAATATATTTTGAAAAACTATGTTGATCAAAATTATTGAGAAAATCTTTACATGTGCTAATTTAATCTTTTTGGTTATTCATATAACATTATAGACTTGATGTGTCTGATATTGAATCTCATGGAGCCGTTTCTCAGAGTAAACATTATTTTTTTTATTGTTTATATTTGATGATGATTAGAGATCTAGACAATAACAATCAGGAATCATGTCTGTATTATGACTTAACCTTGTTTTTATATTTTTTCAGAGATTGATGGATGGAATCATATGAAGAGATCTTAATGTAAGTTATATTTTGTCTATGATCAAGTTAGATATTCAATAGAAACCTTCAAACTACTGTGTCTGATGTAATAAACTTCCTAAAGGTGACATTTAAAATGACAAAACCCAAAAAGACTTGCTGCTTTACTTTAATGCAGGGCTTGAATAAGACATTTAAAGGCCCTTAGCGCTGAAATTATATTGTGTTGCCTCCATATACCGGGTATATGTCATTAAAACTAAACTGTAAAATATATATTTACCTTTCATAATGTTTTGGACCCTGTCTAAACTTTATCTATGGTTACTCCTCTTTCTTTAAAAAAAAATTGTTTATGCTATTATCAGAGGGTTTGCATTTATTAAGTTTCCAGAAACACTGTCACAGCAACAGGTGGACCCTACATGTCATACACACCACAAGGGTAAAACCAGTTGGGGAAAATCCTGAGGAACTTTCTCCGCCAACATCAGGATTGAACCAGGTGCCTTAATCACTGACCCACTGTGACATCATACAGGAGCCAGACAGTTATAACATGTTTCTTTATGTGATAATGTTTTATTTATAAACAAAAAAGTGTCATATGGTTGTTTATATGAATGATCCAGGGTTCAAACTTTCCAAGTTAAAATCATGGAAATACAAATTAATAATTATTATGTCAGATATCAAATATTCAAGTCCTAGGGGGTTTTTTTACCAAGGGGAGCCACACTTGCTCACTAGCCTGAAAGTCGCAGGTTCGCTCCTGGTGTTGGCAGAGAAAGTTCATCCGGATTTTCTGGTGTGGTTTCCCCTTGTTAGTGATGCATGATGGAGGGCCTAACAAGGACAGCTGTCTAGTCATTCAGATGGGATGAAAAAAACAATGTTTTGCATACACATTGGCGTGCATGTTGAAGATCACTTGGCAGTTGGAATTCCATATAAGAGTAGACCTTAGCGTCGCTGTTCAGGCAAAATTTCCCTCATAGAACAGTCATAGTAGAACAGTGGGACTTTAAACCCCATTTCATTTTTTTTTTGTGTTTCACCAAACCCATTTCTTGTTTAACATATATTCTAGCTCAAGTTTTTCACAAAATCCATTTCCCTTTATCAAATAATTGCAAGATACCCTGTCCAAATTTGCAGGGGGCCCAAATTTACCAGGGGCCCAAATTTGCCCAGTGCACAAATGTCGTCTGGGGACCAATTGGCCCAGGACCAAATTTTGCCCTGGGGCCTAAAATTTGATGGCCTAAAACATTCACATGGTTAAGCTGGTTAATTTGACACGACATATATGTGGGGGTGGATAGCGGCGACGAAGCGTCATTTGGCCAGGGTCCAAATTTGATGACCTATAATATTCGAGGGTCATGCTGGTTAATTTGATACCACATGTGCGGGGGTGTGGGGGTGGTGATGGTAGAATGCAGCGACAAAGCATGATAGGTAAACATACATACATCTTTTGATTTTATTTATATAGATTCTAGCTAAATTTTCACAAATTCAAAAGTTTATTTCATAAATTTATAAGAAAATTTGATTATGACACTAATTAAATTCTATTCTGATGACAGTTCTTGATATTCTAAGACAAATAATTACTGGTGAGAAAAACTGGAGCCAGTTTCAGAAATAGCATGCTGTTCTAATTATTGTTTGACAGATGGAAGAAAATACCAGATTTACTTTCTAGTGCCTATTATTTAAATACATCCTCTGTTAAACCAAAACTTACCTCTTGTTTATTTATGAATGATCAAATCTAAATTTGAACAGAATTTAATTTTTTAATGTATTGAAATAGATTTACTTTGCCTATTGATTTTTTTTAATATAAGAAGTTTACAAGATTTTGGTTTTATCAGTATGTTTTTGGATGCTTAAGTTGAGCAAGTATTCTATCAAATCTGTACCTTATGTTTAAGTAGGTAGATTTATTGAGAATCTTTGGTTTTCGACTGCCTTCCTGTATAGCCCCGAGTCTTGATCTGTTTACTATGAATTTGTAATTGACATCTATGTTATAATGATAATATGAAAACCATCTAGTTTCTGGTAAGAATGTGTTTATAGTAGATGTTAAAATGTTTAAAAACCAAGGCTGTCTAAGAAATGATGGTTGAAGTTTGTAACATACATGTGTGAACATAACTCTAACTTTCTCATCAGTTTGTGATTATAACATTATATACTCATCTCTTATATCAATCTACAAAGGGCTTTTTTTAAGTGTTTTATGATATTCTTGTAAATCCTAGAAGTTGTATGAATTTTTGCCCAGTTACTTTTGTAATTGTAATTTCAGATTTTGCTACGGTACTTGTTTTTTACAAGATGTTACAAAATAAATGTTATCGTTTAATAACAGATTAATATCTATAAAACATAGAATTATATTTCTTAAATAGGTTTTGATGGTTCTGTTTGTATTAAAATGAAATAAATAGTTACAATTGTTATGCTAGAAACATTAGTCTTATAATTAGCACAAATCATTGTAAGATGGAACGCTAAATAAATATGCAGTAATGTAATACATGTATTATCGTACAAATTCCTAGAATTGTATCTAGGCCAAGACTGATGCATTTTATTGTACTCGATTTATCAGTGATACTACTCTTGTTTTTGAATATCCATCAATAAATAGGCATAGAACAATAAAATATACATGATTATGAGGGTAAAATCTATTTTAGCATCTCGACTGTAAATATACACGCTTGAAATGACAACAGCATCACAATTTGCTCAACAAGTATTGATGTCATCGCATAATTAAATAGTCCATAATCATCGATTTCACTTAATGATGGTCATCATGGTGTCATTCCCATGAAACTGTAAATACTAGGTTGAACAAACTTAGCATCTTCTCAGTACAACACCATTGAGTTATATAAAAATACCCGATTCTGTTCAAAAACACACCTGGTTTACAACAGCTACATTTAAGGACAGTATCACCTGACCGGCAGAATTTTCCACATATTGGGTTCGTTTGCAGAAACTTGGATAAAAATGGCCCGATGTCATTAGTAAATTGGGTTGAATGGAACCTTTGTGAATACATAAATGTACCTGGGATATACTTCTTAAAACCTCTGTTACTCAAAGACCTATTCTGTTCCATTAATAGAGTTTTTTTCTTTTTACAGTACCTGCTCTATAAGTAGGACAAACCATTATATAATAAGCTTGAAGAAGTTTGTATAAGAAATGGGGCAACTGTTTACTTTTTCTATTCTCCTGTTGGCTCTTCTAAAAGTAGAAGTGGGTAGTAGTCTGATGATATTTTTGAAGTTTTACGCCATTTATATATTTTTACTATGTGTACAATTGGATGTATGTGTGGCAATATGTATGAAATGTTTATTCTCTGCAGTTGTTGGCAAGTTTTGATGGAAGCCGACTGTGCCTCGTGTTACTTTTGGGATATGATGTGTTGTTACAGGTTGGGGTTATTGCTCTCTGCTCTTTTCTACTATTGGCTCATACAGACTTTCAGAATTACTTGCGTCATTAAATTGTTTGTACAATAATGATTCTGACTAATTTTTTTGTTTAGAAAAAAATAAAGAACATTTGTGTTCCAGTTTGACATTTGTGGGCTGCATGTATGTTTTTATACGCCCACATTTTCATGTGGACGTATTATGTCGTCACCCCTGTCCGTCCGTCCGGACGTCCGTCCGTCCGTCCACAATTGTTTGTGGACTCTCTACAGGTCACAATTCTTACCCGATTTCGACGAAACTTGAAATATAGGTTTATCCCCCAAAGATCTCGGCTGCTTTCGATATTGGCACGTATCGGATCAAAACTTCATGGATTATGGCCCCTGATTGTACGAAAAATCACGTTTTTAGCTTGTGGACCCTATAGAGGTCACAATTTTGAACCGATTTTGATGAAACTTGACATGCATGTTTATATCCCAAAGATCTTGGTTCCTTTCGATATTTGCGCCTATCGGAACGTAATTTCCTGAATTATGGCCCCTGATTGTCCGAAAAAACACCTATTTTAGCTCATGGTACCTCTGGAGGTCACAATTATTATCCGATTTGAAAAACCGTTCGATTATATCACCGTTACACCTTAAGGACGGTTGAGTTCAAATTTCGGAAAAATCGGACCAAAATTACCATCCAAAATGGCCGCCGTTCGTACGGGAATACTGTTAAAAAATGGTATATCAAGGTTCTGGACCCTGTAGAGGTCACAATTTTTATTCAATTTTGATGAAACTTGAAATGTATGGTTATAACCCATAGATCTTGGTTCCTTTCGATAATTGCGCATATTGGATTGTAACTTCCTGAATTATGGCCCCTGATTATACGCAAAATCGCCTTTGTTTAGCTTGTGGTCCCTCTGGAGGTTACAATAATTATCCGATTAAAAAAATCGTTTGATTATATCACCGTTTCACTCTAAGAAAGGTTGAGTTCGAATTTCGGTAAAATTGGACCAAAATTGCCATACAAAATGGCCGCCATTCGTACGCGAATACTGTTAAAATATGGTATATCAAGGTTGTGGACCCTGTAGAGGTCACAATTTTAATTCGATTTTGATGAAACTTGAAATGCATGGTTATAACCCAAAGATCTTGGTTCCTTTCGATATTTGGGCATATCGGATTGTAACTTCCTGAATTATGGCCCCTGATTATACGCAAAATCGTCTTTGTTTTGCTTGTGGTCCCTCTGGAGGTCACAATTATTATCCGATTTAAAAAATCGTTTGATTATATCACCGTTACACCCTAAGGATGGTTGGGTTTGAATTTCAGAAAAATTCGGAACAAAATTGCCATACAAAATGGCCGCCGCATGTACGCGAATACTGTTATAAAAAGGTATATCAAGGTTGTGGACTCAGTATAGGTCACAATTTTGATTCAATTTTGATAAAACTTAAAATGCATGGTTATAACCCAAAGATCTTGGTCCCTTTCGTTATTTGCGCATATCATATCGTAGCTTTCTGAATAATTATGGCCCGAAAAATCACCTCTGGAGGTTATGATTATTATCCGATTGAAAAAAAGCTTGACTCTATCACCGTTACACCATACCAAAGGTTGAGTTTGAATTTCAGGGAAATCGGACCATAATTGCCAGACAAAATGGCCGCCGTTTGTACTCTAATAGTGTTAAAATATGGTATATCAAGGTTGTGGACCCAGTATAGGTCACAATTTTGATTCGATTTTGTTGAAAGTTGAAATGCATGTTTATAACCTAAAGATCTTGATTCTTTTTTGATATTTGCGCATATCAAATTGTAATTTAATGAATTATAGCCTTTGATTGTAGGAAAAATCACTTTCGGTTTTGCTTGTTCTCTAACCATCTCTCGAAAATGTGGGCGTATCCTGCCTGGCAGTGCCAGCTTACTATCTTTTAAATTTAAGATGACATATGGAATGTGATGTAAGAGATAAATGTTATGTAATGAATTGTTTGTCAGTATCTCAACTTGTTGGTTTTATCACCTTATTTTTTTTATGTTTTTCTACATTTGTTTTCAGAATTTATTTGTTGATTTAATCAAATTTTTTTCGTTTTCAGACATTTGTATTTGTTGATTTTTTATAAGCCCACATGGAAATGTGGACGTATATTGTCGTCGCCCCCGTCTGCAGTAGCGGATTGGGCCTGTTTAAAATTGCGTGGGCCTAATTAATTTCGGGTCAGGGCCTATAATGGTACCCGTTGGGCCTAAACCACACCCCCTAACATTCATTGTCTTTGCGTTTTTAATCGTATCAGACAAATTTAATTTATTTTTTTTGTCCCCCGCCTTTCGAAGAAAGCGGGGGACTATTAAAATGAGTTCATCCGTCCGTCCGTCTGTCCATCTGTTTGTCTGTCCGTCTGTCACACTTTTTGGGACACAAGAAAGCGGGGGACTATTAAAATGGGTTCATCCGTCCGTCCGTCTGTCCGTCTGTTTGTCTGTCCGTCTGTCACACTTTTTGGGACACAATAACTCTCTTTCTAATTGAGCTAGAATATTCAAACTTGGTGTAGGTGTTTATTAGGTCATTACCTTGATGGAGTTCGAAGATGAGCATTTTCCGCTTAGGGTAAGCAAAGATAAGCAATTTGATTAGTTGATGCTTTGGGACACGATAACTTAAGTTGTAATTAAGCGAGAGTGATGAAACTTGGTATATAGTTTTATTTCATCAATACCTTGACTAAGTTCGATAATGAGCATTTTCTGCTAAGGGTAAGCAGAGCGATAAGCAATTTGATTGGCTGAGACTTTGAAACATAATAACTCTCCTTCAAATTGAGCTAGGATATTCAAACTTGGTGTAGGTGTTTATTAGGTCAATACTGTGATGAAATTCGAAGATGAACATTTACCGCTTAGGGTAAGCAGAGATAAGCAATTTGATTGGTTGATGCTTTGGGACGCGATAACTTGAGTTGTAATTAAGTTAGAGTGATGAAACTTGGTATATAGTTTCATTTCATCAATACCTTCACCGAATTCAATAATGCGCATTTTCTGCTCAGGGTAAGCAGAGCGATAAGCAATATAATTGGCCGAGACTTTGGAACATAATAACTCTCCTTCAAATTGAGCTAGGATATTCAAACTAGGTGTTTATTAGGTCAATACCTTGATGGAGTTCGAAGATGGGCATTTTCTGCTTAGGGTAAGCAGAGATAAGCAATTTGATTGGTTGATGCTTTGGGACGCAATAACTTTAGTTGTAATTAAGTGAGAGTGATGAAACTTGGTATATAGTTTTATTTCATCGATACCTTGACTAAGTTCAATAATGAACATTTTCTGTTGAGGGTAAGCAGAGCGATAAGCAACTGATAGGTCTAGACTTTGAAACACAAAAATTCTCCTTCTAATTAAGGTAGAATGTTCAAACTAGGTGTAGGCCTACATTAGGTGAATGCCTTGATGGAGTTTGATGATGAACAATGTCTGATTCTATCTGGTAGAGAGTGATGAAACTTAGTGTATAGTTTGATTGCTCAATACTTTTGAAAAAAATAAATGTGCGATTAATTAATATGTGTCATCTATTTATTTTGGGATTTCGGCGGGGGATATCAGCCTCATGGTTGGCTTGTTTTTAAAATCTTTGGGCCTGAGGCTGCAGCCTCATCAGCCTCAATGATAATCCGCTACTGCCCGTCTGTCTGTCCGTCTGCAATTTCTTGTGAACACTCTAGAGGCTAAAGTTCATATCCGATTGACATTACATTTATACATGAGACGAAGGTCATGAGACGAAGAAGCCTATTGATTTGCGGCAATTTCAGATAATTACTTCTAGAGTTATGGCCCTTGATCACTTTGATAAATCTTGTGAACGCTCTAGAGGCTGAAGTTAATAACCGATTGACTTTAAATTTATACACAGTGTTTAAGGTCATGAAATGAAAAAGCCTATGGATTTTCAGCAATTTCCGATAATTACTGTCAGAGTTATGGCCCTTGATCATTTAAAAAAATCTTGTGGGCACTCTAGAGGCTAAAGTTACTAAGTGATTGACTTTAAATTAATACACAGTGTTTAAGGTAAGGTCATTAAACGAAGAAGCCTATTGATTTTCATCAATATCCGATAATTACGGACAGAGTTATGGCCTGTGATCACTTTCAAAATTTTGAGGACGCTCTAGAGACTAAAGTTAATATCCGATTGACTTTAAATTTATACACAATGTTGAAGGTCATGAGACGAACAAGTATATTGAGTTTCAATTAATTTTGATAACTTGAACAGCGTGGAGGAGAACTTTATCAAAGCCAAACAAATTCGAATGATTTTCTGATAATTACATAATGGGTTGTTACTATTAATCAGATTTTAGTGTATTAAAAATGTTTCATTACCGAAAAAAGTAAAATAAGCAACAACTCTTGTTGACTGCCCGGACGATTTAGCTGCTGTGGGCGTATGTTTTGTTGCCTGGCAACCTATCTTTGTTTTCAACATAATGATAAGGTATCTTAAATTTTTTTATGTTGAATGGATTTGAACGGAGCATACTCATGCAAGTAAATAGCTATGAGTTTCAAGTTGATATCCAGAACTGTGGCTATGGTGCAAGAGATATTTTATAGTTTTTAAACCTAATAACATTTTTGCTTCGACTTTGATTATATATTAATTCAAAACAGTGACAGTTTTACTATTTAGAATGTTATCCAGCCAGATTCTATAATGTTATTACTGATATTGAGTTCCAAGTGTAATGGTCTGACCTCAAACCTCCAGCCTGTGGAGAAAACAATTTATCTCCTGATAATGCACCAATTATTGTCCCCACCATCATGCCAGTGGTGTATTTAATGTCTGAAGTTTTTTTTTTGACCAGTTTCCTCCAATAACTGATGATATCAACTCAAATAGGAGTTTTCAGGGTAGAGGTATTTAACTACCCAAAATATTGGTTGGTGTGGGTATACTTCAGCGGTTTTCAGCCCCACACTCCTTTTAATATCTTGGGGGTTGAATGGCTGAATTGTTAGTGTGCGCGCGCTGTATCATAGAGCCTGTCATTGAGTCAACTGGCGTGAATTCGAATCCCCGGTTGTACGTGGCAAGGAGTAGGGTTGCGTGTTCAACTTTGTGGGTTTTCTCCGGGTCCTCTGGTTTCCTCCCACTGCTAAAAGACCCCTACGCGCAAACGAATTATTGAAATAAAATTAAACTATATGTTAGTCCTGAAATGACCTAGTTTGTGTCGAGTGGAGGTTAAACCCCATCTCTCTCTCTCTCTCTCTCTCTCTCTCTCTCTCTCTCTCTCTCTCTCTCTCTTTCTCATTTTAATATCAATTCCAATTTGAACAAATTTAACCTTTTGGAAATCCCGAACACCGTCTCCTTGATGAATAGAAATTCACATTACAACCTTTTACCAGAATTTCTAGTCAATTATATTCAATTCTAATATTTTGATATTTTTTAGTTGGTATATTTCTGAAATGAATAATTTAGAAAATCCAAAGTTTTGTCATCTGGAGTGTAAAATAAGTCACTGTGAGTTCAGTAATCTTCTGAGCAGACTGTTTATCATGATTTTACCTGATTAATATTTTGTTTACTCGGATTAAGAAATATATAACATGTATATAATAGAAACAAATTAGTATTTATTTACCTAATAAAACTTTATATATAGTAAAATGATGTGAAGTAGTCAATAAAATATGATTAAATATACAATTATTTATATAATTTCTGTAACTTTGATATTTGTTATAAATTTTGAATGTATTCTTCTTTCGCTTCTTATAAGCAACGATTGTAAACAAAATTTAAATATATATGGAGGATGAAGGACGGAGCAAAAAATAACATTTTTATAAGTCCACATTGAAATGTGATCATATATTGTCATTACCCCTGACCCTCCAGCTGGTGTCCACAATTGCTTGTGGGCACTCTAAAAGGTAACGTTAATATCTGATTGATTTCAGCTCTTTCCGATAATTACTGCCAGAATTATGGTTCTCGATGACTTTTAAAAGCGGCTAGAGTTGACTTCAGATTCATACAAATTGGTTAACCGTATGAGATGATGAAGGCTATTATTACTCATGATCAAATGTTAGTGTGTTGTATATGTTTTCATGATGACAAAAGAAAACATATGCAACAACCCTTGTTGAGTGACGACTTTGCTGCTGTAAGCATGTTTTGGTGCCTGGCAACCGATCTTTAACAGTTTATGGACAGTAATCAGGGATTGTTTAACAAAAGTACAGTTTGCAATCATCAGTTATCAGTTTTTATACGCCCACATTTTCATGTGGACGTATTATGTCGTCGCCCCTGTCCGTCCGTCCGTCCGGATGTCCGTCCGGACGTCCGTCCACAATTGTTTGTGGACTCTCTACAGGTCACAATTCTTGTCCGATTTTGACGAAACTTAAAATATAGGTTTATCCCCAAAATATCTCGGCTGCTTTCGATATTGGCATGTATCGGATCAAAACTTCATGGATTATGGCCCCTGATTGTACGAAAAATCACGTTTTTAGCTTGTGGACCCTATAGAGGTCACAATTTTGAACCGATTTTGATGAAACTTTATATGCATGTTTATAACCCAAAGATCTTGGTTCCTTTCGATATTTGCATCTATCGGAACGTAAATTCCTGAATTATGGCCCCTGATTGTCCGAAAATTCACCTATTTTAGCTCGTGGTACCTCTGGAGGTTACAATTATTATCCGATTTGAAAAACCGTTCGATTATATCACCATTACACCCTAAGGAAGGTTGAGTTCAAATTTCGGAAAAATCGGACCAAAATTACCATACAAAATGGCCGCCGTTCGTACGCAAATACTGTTAAAAAATGGTATATCAAGGTTGTGGACCCTGTAGAGATCACAGTTTTAATTCGATTTTGATGAAACTTAAAATGCATGGTTATAACCCAAAGATCTTGGTTCCTTTCGATATTTGCGCATATCAGATCGTAACTTCCTGAATTATGGCCCCTGATTATACGCAAAATCGTCTTGGTTTAGCCTGTGGTCCCTCTGGAGGTTACATTAATTATCCGATTTAAAAAATCGTTTGATTATATCACCGTTACACCCTAAGGAAGGTTGAGTTCAAATTTCGGGAAAATTCGGAACAAAATGGCTGCCGTTCGTACGCAAATACTGTTAAAAAATGGTTGTGGATCCTGTATAGGTCACAATTTTAATTCGATTTTGATGAAACTTGAAATGCATGTTTATAACCTAAAGATCTTGATTCTTTTCGATATTTGCGCATATCAAATTGTAATTTAATGAATTATAGCCTTTGATTGTAGGAAAAATCACTTTCGATTTTGCTTGTTCTCTAACCATCTCTCGAAAATGTGGGCGTATCCTGCCTGGCAGTGCCAGCTTACTATCTTTATTGTAAGCATAAAATTTGCAGACCACTCAATCATAGATAATGGTACACCTAAGTACAGATAAGTAAATGTATGAGCACTGCCAATGTTACCTATATTTATGTTATTTCATTAAGGTAGATGGAGTCATAATGACAGTTACAAATACAAACAAGATAAAATAATCCCATTGTTCTACAGCACTAGTAGTTTTATACATACAGTAAATATACCCCACATCCTAACTTACATCTAAGAATAGACATGGCTTTTTTTCATGTCAATAGGTCAGAAAGTACAGTGCCATTTTATAAAGTCCACCTGGCTCTCATGTTTCCCATTAACACCTTATATTTAACAATAAAACAATATGCAAGTTTTCTCTGTGTTATATAAAACCTACAAGGCAGTGTTGGCTGTTTCCAGCTGGAAAGTATTACTATTCGAGCAAAATTACTAAACAATCATAATACAGTATTTTGTGTATGGCGTTGCAACCTTTAAGTTAAATTGGTTTAAAAGTACTGGCAATTGTTATTCTAGCTTAACTTTGACGTCTGAATGCAAAGGTGGTGCATGAAACCACAGCTCGCTATCTGTCATTGGCAAGGCATTTTTTCTTGCTGTCTAAACTGATTGGCTTAAAACATTTCTGTACCTATAACTCTGAAAAATCCCAATCTGCACCATAGACTTAAATTCCTTGTCAGCCACAATATAATTTAAAGTGTGAATTGAATTAAATGTATTAAATGTATTAAATCAGGAATTTGCTTATAAAATGTGTCAAATGTTGTTACTGTTTAATGTTACAAGGTGAAAATTACAGAGTAGATTGTCAAGATGTATTAACAAATAGGTTAGATGAACAAATATCTACTACTCCTGGACACTTTTGGTTGAAGAAAACGTGAGATCTGTGTTAAAAGTGATGTTTTTTATGTAGATTATTCAACAAGAAAAACAGAATGACCTCCCATAAGAGAAGCAGGTGTAACCAGAAACAGTTACACAAACACATTTAAATGACTAATAAATCACAATGGCTTGCTTCTTTAAACTGTCTGCAACATTGGCTATTGGAAGTGGTAAATTGAGAATTCCTGGTCTGTGTGAGAATTTTTCCTTAAGCCAGGTTTTAGATTAATTGTTCTTTCCTTCTAGAAAGAGGAGATGGAATGTCAATGCTAACCATGTTATCATGGTGTGGTGTTTTATGTGGTATTATAGGTAAGGCTTCTGAATTATTGATACCATTATTTTGGGAGTATAGATATAACTGACAGATTTTTAATGCCATTGTCAATGTCGAAGTGCTTGATAAAATAAAGTCAGTACGTCATACTGTCAGGATTAGATACATCATAATTTGTTAAAATGTATCAGTGCCCAATTTTATTTCAAAGAGACTGATCTTATAAGAGCAGGACAGTAGGTGGAATTTTTAGATTAAATTCTTCACTCTTTAATGATTAAAAAAATGGAAAGTTTTGAAAATTAATATTAAAACCACATTATTGGAAAAGGGAATTTTTTCAATATAATTTGTGACACCATCTGTGATAAGTGTTTATATTGGTTAAAACAACACTTTAATGGTGGCCATTTATATTAATGAGAGATGTTGAAGGAATTGGGTTTTCACCTGTCTCTATCATTGACTTTTATATCTATCATTATATATCTACCATTATGTGTAATAACATATTGGCAATAAACACAAAATCGTGCCAATTTCACATCTTACAGAATCTAGCACGTTTTTTTTATTGGCTTTTCACTTAACATGAACACTGGCGGCTGTGTGTTTCTAATCCATAGTCATTAAATGCATGAGGCAGGATACATGATGGACAAAAATGTTTCTAATATAGATTACATTACAGGAAGAAATCATTTTAAATTTGAAACGACAATTCGATTTTGTGATTTGGATGTACATTTATATAAAATTGAGTATGCGTAAGATAATAATAGCATATGAGTGCCAAAAAGAATGTTTTGTAATTGATTTATATGCCAGATAATTACTGGTGATTTTAAATCAGGAGCTCGATACTAGCTTTCTGATGGACACAGTCACAGGTAATTATGCATGTGTGTTGTTTGTATCCTACCTGAAATTGTAAATTTCCATAAAAAGTAATGAATTACACATGCTGTAAGCTATCTGAAGCCATCCAAAGGCAGATAGTGCCATGATTTGGAAACTGGTTTTGTGTTGGCTTAGGTTTTTAAACCAGCTTAACTTTAACATCTGGCTCCCGAGTTCACAAAGCATTCTCAGACTTAAGTTGAGAATTTGCTCAACTTTTAATCACTGTTTATGAGAAATATCTTTGATGCAGACACACAAAACTTTGCACATTGTTTCTTATTGATGTATTTGATACATTAAAACAACAAAAGTTTTATATAGGGCTATATTTTAGTTAGAATAAGGTTAACAAATTTGAGTAAATTCTCAACTTAAGTCTGAGAATGCTTTGTGAACTCGGGGCCCAGAACAGCTTTATATGTTTCATTAATGATTATATTATTGTAATGACATGCACCTTAATTATTATCAGTAGCATAGACGTACCAGAGAACAGGAATATATCTGGGATATCTGTATATAGTACACAATGTTGATTTCATTTTCTGGTATATTTAATGTATGCTGTATTTAAGTCAATGGATTTATTGTCTCTATTATCAGACTCAGATTTCAAGCTTGTCAACCAAGAGTTTATCAGTTGTTGCTGACTGCAGATCGATCATAAGTGTGCTATGGTCTCTCTATTGACACTATTGTTCTGCATTAAATGATATGTCTAATAGCCCGTTTAGACGCTTAAGTTGAACTAGCTTAAAAACCCCAGCGATCGTTAAACCAGTTTAACTTAAGCGTCTGAACGCACATGTGGGGCAAATAAACCAGTTTAAAAAACCCAGCTCGCGACCTGTCTTCAAACGGCTTTTTATTTTAAGCTGGTCTGAACGGGTTGGCTTAAAAACGCCAGCTACAGCTTTCTTTCGACATGCCCAATACGCTACATTTCTAGGAAAATGGCAGTTTCATCTTCATGCAGTGCCGATGCCAGTGGCAGTATGAGTATTATTGAAAACGACCACAACAGTAAGACTAATAGAGGGGTCAACTGGGGAGAGAAACAAATTTTGCAGATTTTTGTCACCGGATGTTTACATATTATTATGGCAGCAAATGGTATGTACGCATGTGTAGTTAACTCTAACCTCCGACCGAAGAGGTCAGAATAGTTAAACCAGTTTGGCTTATAGTACGTGTGAACGCAACACAATGCTGGCTTAAAAACCCCAGCGATTTTTTGCTGGTTTAAAAATAAGCGTCTGAACAGGGTATTAGATACGAAAAGGACATTTCTAACACTGATAGCTGTACATATATTTCATGGTTAAGTCTATTACATGTGTATCCCAAATGAGTCTTGAGGGTTGGTCTTCAAGCTGTAATATTTCAAACCAAGATTGTTTTATCGCAAATGCGGACCCAAACAGATCTGAAACCAATTTCTACAGGGCCTTCTGTATAAATTTGAAATTTAACAGTTATATTAAAATTTGTCATGCATGTTATGTTTTTCGCAGTGAGAATATAAAGATTTATATTTAAGTAGATAAAGTACAAGTACTTCTTTGTTTACAGTAGATAAATGCATAAAAGAATAAAAAATACGTCCAGGTAAAAAAAAATCTCCACTTAACTTCATTCTGACATACATTAAATCGTATAAGCTAGCTGTCTGCCCTCTATAGGCGTCTTCAGATATTAATAATGTCAGTTATTTGGACTCTTGAGATGGAATTGTAAAAGACTTTGATTGCAGTAGTGGATCTTGAGGCTGTGATTAAGGGGGGTGGGGGGCAAATCTAGGTTGTTGTCAACAATCCCATCCCAGAATGAATTTCAACCAAATATGTATTAAAATGCATAAATTAACACCGAGTGCTCCGGTAGAATATAGATCATATTGCCTATCTAGTTGTTCGGATTTTGTTATCTCACATTTTTATGCATGTTGACATAAAGTTTATGTGATATTATGATTGCTATTGATTTTGTTTTCATTTTTTTGTGAACCTTAAGGGCACATACTTGATCTCAGGGGCGATTTCTTCATCTTATATATTAATTTTTGTAAATGTATGCATTAATTATAACTAATGTTGTTTGTTCATGTTTTATGCCAAGAAAAGGATCTTTCTTTCATTTGTTTCCTCACAACTGCTTGTTGAACTTGATTCCATGTTTAACATGTGATTGATAGGGGGATTATATGTGTGTCCTATGCTGACATATTTAACAGATGAACTAAATGAAAAACAGGAATCTAGGGTAATATTTTGATCAGATGATAAAATATATTTTGTCATTAATTTAGATAAGGAGTAAGACAGGGTTCAGATAACTATTACCTGGTACTCTAAACAATTCTTAGTCATTACTATATGGCAAAGCTAGCAGAAGCAGATTATAGCAGAGGTACTAGCCACTAACTCAAAACAACATATGAAATAATAACGGAAAGAGAACACCTAATCCATGTATAAAACTTGATATAGACCCCTTGAAGTCATCGCCCCATGTGTTGAAAATTCCATATTTCTCCAAGCCACTTACATGTATTTTGTAGCAATATAGTTATCAGTGGTGGGATTCAAAATTTGAACAACAGGTGCTCTCACTTAGGGCATGTCAGGTTGGCTCGATATACGCACAAAGGTTGATCTTTTTTTGGCTGCCACATGTTACAGTCTACCAAGTTAAATTCTTAACTGTACCCAAATTATTTTCCCAAATTGAAAACATGTCTTAACCCAATTAAAGCATCATTATATTAACCTCCAGATGATGATTGTATATGATGTAATATGAAGATACATGCTTAGTGTTTTATTAGTTATTTATTATGTTTCAAATCATTGTCTTAGAAATGTGATTCATAGCCATCTGTCCGGGGTTTGGGATGGCCTAGTGGTCTAGAGTCATGCGCTTCGACCTCTAGATGGCCGGTCACCTCTGGCTTGCAGCTGAGGTTTCGAGCCCTAGTGTGAGCGTATGTGACATTGAGATAGGGGCGCCTTCTTAACCTCCTGGGTTTCCTCCCACTGTTAAAGACCCCAAAAGCAGTAGGCCAAAAGGCACCAAGCCTATGTTACTCCCTGATCTGAGCTACTCCTATATATATCAAATTTCATCCTTGGGACAGCCCTACTGTATTCGCCAAGCCAGAAGAAACAGACAGTCAAAAGACAGTCACAAATATTAGTATAGATACACCAATAAATGCTTGTTTCCTTTATGGTTTTGTGGTTGCAAATTACTGACAACCAATGTTTTGGGAATTGAGCTTTGTTACAAATGTGACAAAATTTGCCATCCACTATTAAATAAGGAATTGCACCATTAATGGTGGTTCCAATGAGACTGTTAGAAAAACTATAAATTTTTACTTTCAACATTTTTAAATGATTTTCTAATGAGGATTACTGACAAGAAAAAAAACAGATGACAACCCTTGCTGACTGCTTGGACAGCTTAACTGCTGTATGTTTTGTCACCTGGAAACCTATCTCGTATTGTTCTAATCAATGTTCCTCTGCTGTGTACAGAAAGTCAGGAATAAAATGATTGCCCTGAAATATATTGACTAATTGTACAAAACTTTATGTAATTATTATAATTGGCAATATTTAATGAGAGGTAGTAAATTAGATAGATGCAAGATTGATTTTCTGTCTCCATATTAAGGTTCAGACTATAATTGGGTGAAAAGGCACCAAGTTGACAGGATGACCAGGAAACTTGACAAGTAGCCCTTTCAATGCTTGAGCCAAGTATAATTAGATAAGTTCTACAATGGTCATTAACGTAGATATTGGCGAGTCAAAATCCAATTACTGTAGTTAATTTTAGTTGGGTGGCTTCGAAGTTCTAATAGAGATAGCCATAAACTTTCCCGTTCTTGTCAACTAAGCTGTGGATATAATAGAAAAGAAGAATAACAAACTAGAATATCCTCTGGAATATTAAAATTATAGAAAGCCAATAACCTACCAAAACAAATGAACATAACGGTATCAGTATTTCAGAGAAAGACTAATACGTGATCCAACCTGATTACCATCCAGAAGATTGGTACAGATTCCCTTATCTTCAATCAGATGTCAATTACCTTTCATTTAATAAATGAAACCAAAAACTGAAGACCTGCATACAAGTTGGGGTACATGTAAAAGAGACATGAAATGAAATGGGGTTTAATGTCCTACTGTTTTACTGCACGTAAAAGAACCAATGATAGTAGGGAATGCTATGAAGAGTTTGTGTAGTTGAGTAAACTAAAACCCTGTTTCATTTATATATCCTGTTTATTATTAAACTTCAAGTAGCTTTAAAAAATAACTGTAGTTTAATAATATTATACCCATTACCTCTACCATTTCTCTTATTCTTTATCATTTATTATGCTTCAGAATAGGATCTGAAAACAAACCCGCATGATAAATAATGCATATACATATTAGTTTTCTTCATATCTTCTCTTTATGACAGAAGGCATCATATATGTTATAGTCAGGGCTGACTTAAGGGCGTGGAGTAGTCTGAGATACACATAACTTTTCAACACCATGTGTAAAATAACCCAGACTAATAATGGACATATAAGCGAAAAGAAAAAACTATTTATAGCAAACAAGAAGGTTTCCTTGACCTAATCAGTTCTTGAATTAATTATTACGTTGTCATCCGCAGTAAATAATCATGGCTACCTCCAGTAGTAGTTTCTCACACTGGATCATTGACATCTATCTATATATGACATCAGAATGAATTTACTTATGACTATCCAGGTCTACCATGTTAAATTTCATTTGAGAGCGGCAGAGTAGTGCACTGAAGTAATTATTTACTTTTACATTCAAATAAATCACAAAATCGTGTTTAAAGTCAAATAATGAACATACATTTAAAATACTTTAAGTTGATATTTTACGTTGTTGGTGTCAAAGTGTCGCTTGGAAGTAGTTGGTAAATAAAATTGGTTCTTTTTTGGTGGGTAATATTTAGTTTATCACCCAATATTACAGAAAATGTCATATCTTATCAAAAATGACAGTGCTAGCTTAAAATCGGCATTTTAGACAGCTCAACCCTCTTAAGGCAAAGAGATTTAAAAACATTCATTATGCAAGAGCTAAATCTGTCTATTGCAGGTCTTTCTTAATTAGACATTACTTAACCTATCCAGTCCATAATCAACTCTCCATGACATTGCTAGCCTGCGATTTTTAGTGGATTATTAGCCGATTTACTGCATAACTTTCCTTCCCATTTTAATGATTAAATGGATAATCGAGACTATGCTGTTTATCGTACTGACTTTAGTAATGAAGATCGAGGCTAGGTGGAAATTTCAACCGCCTAGTTCACGGTTCATAGTGGATCAATTTGAATGAAATTATCAGCAAATTGCCTTTACATTATTTAGTTTTTAACTATTATAGTGAGAACTGCCTACTCGTTATCTAATCTCCCATAAAGTTAAAATTCATTTTATTTGTGAATGCTGAATCAAAGTATAAGTACTCTAATTAGAAATTAACGTCCAAAAAATATAATGTATATATATACATATACAGTGTATATATTTATAATAAACATACCATTGCAAAAGAAGAAAAGCTCTACTGTGTACCATGGGTGATGGGTGATGAGACGGTACAACATAAAACTGCCTCACAATACCATCAATAGGTGACCAGAAGCCAACAAAATCTTAATCAGACTCTGGTTTATAGTCAATTCCAAAATTCTAACTGCAATTATCTATAGCTAACATCATGTCAGTCTTCAGGATCTACAAAACTATCCTTGTCACATACATTTTTGTGGAAAATTTTGATTGACTGGTAGCCGTAAAGGAAGTTGGTAATGAAAGTAGTTAAGTTAAGAGGTCTGGTAGGAAATCCACAGCGGTCAGTTGCTAATGGCTTCTTACAAAACAAGTTGTCTGCAGACCTCTTCTACTTGCCTCAATGATTTCAGGAAATGGCTAGAAAGGAGATCTACTGACATTTCAAGCTTACTTTATAAAGGAAATATACCTCAACATCATTGAAAAAAGTCGTTATGTATTCCTGAAGTTAATGATTAGCAACCATTGATATTTGTAAGTGACATATTAAACATAGACATCTACTATCTATTTGTAGGAGGCACCCATGTTTCTTGTCATCTAAGTGAGTTTTGTTCGTGAAGAAAAAGTATTAAAATTGACGATTTTTTTTAGAGACAGTAGTTATTTACTTTAGGTAGGAAGAGAGAGTTGCAAATGGCTAATGCTTCTAAAGTGGCTTAAGTATTAAACTGCCTGGATTGGGCGCGTAATTGGCATCAGGAAAATAGTAGTCATAGTAACAAGGTTATAACTGGACTAATCTGGATTTAGATTGACTTAAAATTGCCAAAGGCTAGTTTTGCAAGATTTTTTCTAAATCAGAATTTTGAAAAGAGGATGCACCTTGGAAAAGAGTTTCAAGATGGGGGTCTGGTTATTGATCTTTATTAAATATAAAACATGAGTTTTGGGTACTGTGTGATGGTCCATGTATACTCTTTCTAACCACATAAAACCCCATTTCCTTTAATCTTTAGTTCCTCAAAATGGTAATGAGTAAAAAAGAAAAAGTTTTTATCAGACATTACATGAAGATATACATTCAAGTAATTGTATAGTAACTCCATGGGGACATGTCCTTATAATCACATAACCTGACCTTTTTAAAAAACATCAGCTTTGGATCCAAAAGCTCTCCAAATCCTCACAGGAATCATGTAATTGCCCGCTTATTTAGTAATGCAACTTCAGTCTTTTTTGCTGTTATTCATCAGTGAAAATAATCTATTTTGAAGATATTTAAATTGCTTATTACTGCCTTATACCATGTAGTTGTCGTCTCAACACTATGTTCTATTATTCAACAAGAATTTTATCTGGTTGGCCGGTAAATTCAATCAAGTTCATGTAGAAAACTGAGAAGTACGAATATTTAGCTCTTTCAGAATCCCCTTTAAATTTGCATCCTTGCCAGAATCAATACCAGATAAATCAATCTGTCAAAACTCACACTTCAAGTCTAGCAATTCAAACAGATTGACCTGTCAAATTTTGACTTTAGGGGTCAGCCAATATTAAATTATGACATTAATTAAGTTTATTTGATTTTTAATTATAAAATGGGTAACATACTTTAAGTGTTTGTAATTGGAGAGTATTAAATAGTTCATGAATGATTTAATATCATTCAAGGCAAATCGATTTGAGGAACTTGAAAGAACTCTTAACAGTCGTGTTTGGGATGCCAAGTGTTTTTGTCAGACAGGGATTGGCTGCCATGCATTATTTATTTTAAAGAGACTGGTGGATAGTTACGAGACTTTGCGATCATGTGATGTATTTTTTTTCATCAAAAAATAAACAAGGTAACTTGGTTTTATTATTGTTTTTAGTTTGGGACATAAAGCAAAAATGTATCATAGCTATGCAAAAATACATTCAATGGTTTGTTTGTACACAGATGTGCAAAGAGGATTTTTCTAGAATTTGTATTCAGGAAAAGGTTTATGTGACCTTTCAAGCTTAAAATTTAATCTGTTTATACAGTTAAAAACTGATTACCACAATAGTATACATTTAAATGTACATAGAACAATAATTGTATCTCAGTAATTAGGAGTTGAAAGATGACAAATTTATTAGTTAAAGAGATTTTTGGTTATCCTAAGGTAATATTGACTGACTTATTTTCACTATAACATGTTGTATGGTGTTCTTGTGTTTCTCTGGCTTAATTAAATGAGAATAGATACCATTAATGTTTTCAGGTTTATTTTGTTTGAAAAATACAATACAGTGTAGAAAGAACGAAGAAAGACAATTAAAGGGGGTTCAAACAGCTATCATGCACATGTTTTTGGTTCATATTTGATTTCATATTTATATAAGACATGTTTTGTCCTATTGTTACTTGTCCAAAACATTACACTGCTCTACCTGTTGGATTTATAGGTGACTGGATATTTTGTTTAATTTAGCAATTTTTAGTAATTTTTGATGTTCAAAACATTTCTGGAGATATATAAGAAAAAAGTTGCAGATGCTGAAAAATTGTGACAAAAGTTTCGTAGCTTATTTTTTAAATAGGATCAACATATTCACATTTTGATACAAAATTTGTAAAAAGTGTTTTTTTACAGTCAATCCCATAATCAAATGATATTATTTGCTTTCTTGAATGTATGTACTTGATTTCAAATTACAATATAAAATACCGATGTTAATTCTAGTGACAGATGTATGAGCATCATTAAACACCAGTCTATTATTACTTTGTATATGGTGGTAAAAAAATGACATAATCTTTATCCCTCCATCAATATCTGAAATCACTCATCACCTTCCTTCCATCAATGATAATTCCCCCATAGGTTTGGTTAATTGGTGATGATTACTATCATAGATCAGATCCTACTCGTCACTTGTTTTAATACAAAATGGGCGCTTAAATATATGTTAGCACAGGCGCTTAAATATATGTTAGCACATACAATTCTATCTTGTACAAGTTGAAATCTTATCAATTTCTGCAAGTGTGAATAATAGAATGCGGAGAAGAAATTAAGAGAGCAATAGTCTCAAGAGAAGAGAATGAAGCTTGTAGATTATGAATGAATAAATGAGAATTGGGGAAATCCCTTGACATTTGTAGTCTGCATGATTGCATGTCAGTTTATTTATTTTCATTGATGATATTCATAAAGAGACTCCCACAGACACAGGGACTGCATTCACATTGATTTTACACAAACCAAATTTTCAGAACCAAAATTGGTGGAGTTCAAAATTTGACTCCATGCTGACAGGATTGAAATTTAGCTTACAGATAAAATGGATTAGTGTCACTGTAATAGGAATCATATAGAGAAACAGTGGAGATTAAAGGAGGCAAACACAGTCTGTGACATTGCAAACGCAGCATGAAAAGATGGACTTGTGATATCAAATATTTAAGACACAATGAAAATTTTAAAATTGCACATGAATCACGTGTCAGAATGCTTTCAAGTGCCATTTGTAATGACGTGAATGCTACTGGCGAACACAACTGATAAGAAATTACAGTAAAAACAGAAATGATTGAATGTAATTCAGTTTAAATACATTCATACTACCAGTACATTATTAGATCTCTTGTGACTCATTTGCGTTAAATTCAAGGTGCCAAAGAACAGCGATTTAGCTCCTTTAAAAAAAAGTTGTGTTTACTTTAGGATTTTAACAAAACCATCAGATCAGAATTCTGTTTCATATGAAGGCTGGCATATTTTCTAAATTTATTTTTAGTTAACAATACTGTTTGACATAATAAAGGAAATGAGGGATTTTTTTATGGAACTGTATTATCTCGCTTCTGGAATTGTTGGAATTGTAGAACTTAACTGTTTAGAATAAGCCAACAGAAGCCAGACAGATGAATTGTTATCAATAGTATTGACCACTTCATATGTATAGTTTTACAGACATGTAGTTCATCGAGTGAAATATCATCTTATATGTAGAAAAGACCGCCTAGCATAAAGGAACCTGGTGACATATATCAGTAGATTATGCTGCTATGACTGGCTGGTGTGTAAAACATCAGATTTTGTATATACCATTATGCTTAAAGATGCATTATGTACAAGCTAAATCTGCCTTTTACAGGTTTTTTTTACGGTTACGAATGTTATATAAATTATTGCCTAGACATTTTTCCTGTGAAAAGTCCATAAGGAACTCTCTAAACTTTGGATGACTTAGATATTGAGTGGATTAGACAATTTCCAGTACAGTGATATCTACATTGAACTATAATATGCCGACACTAAGGGTGACGGTTGGTTGAAGGTCTGAAAATCAAGACCTCTTTTATTATCATGCTTTTCTTCAAAAACTTTAACATGACATTGTTGGAGATTTTAAGTGCAGAATATTGAATAATGTCTACCTACAATTTTCAAAACATAAAATTTTATCAGTAAATCTAATCAGTTTTGAATTTTATTGATACAAGATTACATCTTTGTAATTGTGTTTGTCGTCAAAGGATGCCGATTATAAATAATAGTCAACACAATCATTATCTATTATTGTTTAAAAGTAAAATGTTGGATGCCTCGTGTTAACAATTATATCATCTGATGTTTCCAAACACAACTGTCTAGCTGTATCTATTTAAGAACTAAAATTACCTTTAATTATATGATTGGCTGGCCATTGTTCTTTTATTGCTGTTATTGAATTTTCTCGTCTGTTTACGTATATTGATTGTTAAAGTGCTGGGTATGATCGATAACTCGTGAAAACACATATACATGCAGTGTTTTGCAAATCAACATTAAGGTTCCTGATGAATTGATTTATTTAGTTAAGGCATTATACCATTTCCATTAAATTTATCAGTGTTGAATAGGTACACCCTAACATGTTATGAAAGGTTGGCAAATTAATCTTAGGTTACACAACAAACCAATTTGACAGATGGCTTAAGATTTATTATAGTAATTAAGTTTAATTTTGTGAAATTGGATATGAACGGTTTAATATTGCCAGGTCTCTGTAGACTATAATTCTGGAAATAAAGCCATGGTTATGGTTGCCTTAGAAACTTCACTGCTAGTTTATGTTTAGAGCTTTTTATACAACCACATGGAAATATGGTTATTAAACCTTGTGAACAGTCTGACAACAAAAGTTATCATCTAATCTGTATAAAATGTAAAACGACGACGCCATAACTAATCTGGTGTGCAGGCGCAATAGATTGGAATAACAAGGAGCAAGAAATTTATAATCGGTTGAGACATAACTGATTTGAAGTTAGAGTCATAACGGAAACAATTGAATGTAAATCAGTTCATATACAATCAGATTACATTATTATCTGTGTTGCGACCCATTTTGGTCAATTTCTAGGTCTCAAATATTAGCAATTTAGCTCCTTTAACAACCCAGCTTTGTCTTACTGTGTCTATTGATGTAAAATTTAAACAAAGACGGATTGTCTTCCGAATTAATGAACACATAAAATACATTGAAGTCATTTTATTTTTGAACTTGTTCTAAGGAAAATATATATATATATGTACAAATGTACATTCATCTATGTACATGTATACAGAAATAAAATGGGCTCCAAGAACCAAGATATTAACTAAATTTATGGTCTTAAACTACAAATGGATGCATTCTTTAACAAAAAACCTGCTGTGTTTTAATCAGTTCACTATCAAAACTTTCGTTTTAATTTCCTGTTCAGAGACTGATCCAGATCCCACTTGACTAAAGATACCTTTCACATAATGTTGTTAATAATGAACCAATGTTTAAATTAAGGTTTCTGCGAAGATATCAACACCTAACGGTTAAGTTGACTGGTTCAGACACAAAGGGATAAAACTTTACTAGGTCCTGTATTCTTTATCAATGCCTGGTGTATATGTGGTTTATGATACAATGTAGTAATACATAACCATGGCAAATGTATTCTTCAATTTGCTTTAAAGTCCATAACTCAATATAACCCCAAATCATCGGCAATGAAAACACAAATTATATGTCATTTCAAAATAACATTGATGTTGTTATCTTATCGGGAAAAGATGGGCTTCTAATATCCAATATATAAGACGAAATAAAAAAAAATACCATTGGTACACGAATCGTGTACCATAATGCATTTCAGGCCCATTTTAACGAGGGACTTGAAGAACGAGGCTAGACGGTGAAGTATATTCTTATCTGTAGACATAGAACATGTTGACTGGAATAACCAGACGTTTAAGATTTATTTTCGCCGAACATATCTGGTTTGAAATGAGATTAAAGACGGAAATAATTGAATGTAAATCAGTTTATATACATTCATCTTACATTATTATATGCGTTGTGACCCATTTGTGTCAATTTCTAGATCCCAAATATTAGCGATTTAGCTCCTTTAAATGACCCCTGTACTTACCATTAGAAGGCATTTATGACATGGTTATTTGAGGTCTGCTGTGTGTTCTGCAGCGAAAATTACATTTAGTGACAATAAGATATTAGGTACAAGGCCTTATTAATCTGATGAAAATATTATTTCCGATAATCCGCAAATGAGAGTTCTAACCCTAAATTTAAATGCTTGAGTTTGAAACTTCCATGGTGTTGTGAGCATAACTTAAGAATTAATCAATGTGGATAATTTTTTGACGAAAAAGTGTTTTAACATAAAAATAGATTTGATTGTATTTGCCTTAAACTCTATATCTAATCACTATTATGGCATGGTGGAGCTTTAAAAGTATTGATAGGACTACCATAAACCCCAAACTCATATTTATCAATAGTTTGTAAATGTTAGAAGCATAGATACAAATAGTGAGATGGTTTTATGAAGGAATTTTAGTTGTTTATGTTGCCTTATATCCAGATAACTTTCTGTTTTTGGCAATTTCTTTATCATTTTATGAGATTGTTGCAAAGATGAAAGGAAACCCTAATTTTTTTTTAAAAACTGGATGTAGACTTGAAGGAAATAGCATTGATTCTTTGTGTTGAATTCCTGTACATGTATTCTTTAGGGAATATTTAAAAGCAATGTTTTACCATGCCAAAATCAACTGAGATGTCAAGAATAAATGGTTGGTGTATCCTTACAATTGAAAACTCAAATTTCAAGTGTGGTTTTACCACTTTTGAAATTGTTTTGTGCTTTTTATGAGCTTTTTTTTCGTATTTTAGCAACCAGAAAATTTTACAGCTTCATCTATGATTGGCTTGAAGTAGGTTTCTAATTTCTATTTTTGGTTATCGTGATCTCCAATTCACCTGTGAATTTCTTTTTGTTATCAATTTTAAATTTTGACTAAAAATACTATTTCCACAAACATGAAATATTGGCTCTATGTTTGAAACATATTATTTTTTTGACTTTAATTTTTATAGCCCACATTAAAATGTGGTCATGTATTTTCGTCGGCCCTGTCCATCCGTTTCAGTTGAAAATTTAAGGTTGCGGTAAACCATCTTTTTGCATCTTTTTTTTTTTTTATAGTAAAGCTAAGGCTATATTGTAGTAGAGGCAGTTCATATAATTATTAACAGGCTTACCTGATCAGACATTTTGCAATCTTCAATAATTTGGTACACTGTTGGGAAAAATAGAACAATCAGTGAAGCGTGTGTGGAGAATAAGGCCGAATGTGTACAGCTGGCTGACAAGAAACAAACTGGAAATGTGATTGGCTAACCTTTCTAGGTCATAAGCCTCCATGTCTGCCATATTCATTTCACAAATTGGAAACAAGTATGGCGGTGTTAACTTTTTATTTATTTAATTATTTCAGTATTTTTGTTACCGGAGTTCAGCTTTAACATCAGTCTGAACTTTATAAAAACAAAACAAAAGTTGTTAATCTTAATCAGATTTTTGAGTATTATAAATGTTTCATTAATGAAAAAAAGGAAAAATATGCGACAACTCTTGTTGGCCGCCCGGAGGATTTAGCTGCCGTTTTGTTGCCTGGCAACCTATCTTAAATGACTTCGTGGTATGATAGTACTAGTAGCCTCAACATCCCAGTATTTCAAGTTCCTTTAGTTCATATTAATCTTATATAAGATTTCTTCATGCATGATTGTCTTTAGTAAAAAGTTTGTTTTAGCAACACAAACCATCCCTTTTATTAATTCGATTTATGTTGTGAATAAAAGATATTATAATTAATGATAATGGGTGATGAACAGTTAATAATCAGATAGTCTCTATGTTTCTAATTTAAGTTAGTATGAAAGCACAGCTGTGTTATGCATAATTTGCTTTTTCTTGGTTCATGCAATCTATGAGATTAAAGATGGCAGTAGCGATCAACAGATAGTTGTGGACAGGAACATGTTAGATTAATCTTTTTGTCTCCTTCACTTCACTTTACAGATTGACCATGTTGAAATCACGGCAACATTCATTTTAGAATCTGTCACACAGCTTGACAATTTTAATCAATATGGCTCCCAATTGTGATGTAAAGGAAATCGTCTTTTAGTGTTCTTCATAGAGAATATTCTAGGTTGAATATAAGCCCATGTGGTAATCAATACACTCTTCTGTGCTGCAAACCATGAAGGATTTTTTCTACTTCCTACAAAGCTAAATCCTATTACTGTTTTTCAGTTTCAAATTGATATCATAAAAGCATGACGTTTTAAGGATCTCTAAATGTCAGAGGATACGAAATGTAACAGACAGTTCTATTATCATGATTTAACATCAGATTGGAAACCAATCTAATACTAATCATTTGAAGCTCAAATTTTCCCTACAAAGAAAATTTGTAATAAAATTGAAAATTGATACATTTACTGCCGATCACCTGAAGGCCTATGTATAGGCTTTAATCAAGCAGTTAGAGTGGTATAATTGCCATATCACTACAGATGTATCATGTTACCTAATTAAAGCAAATCATGGTTTTCAGTTTTGAATTTCAGGGTGTTAGATGGCCAAGTGGTCTAACACATACGCTTTAGCAAGAAAGGTATGTCATTGTTTCAAGTGTCATAGTTTCTATCCAATGCTAGTATGTGACTAGCAGTAGCATTGCTTACCTAACCTTGTTAGTTCTCTCTGTGTTCTTCAGTTTCCTTCTCCTGCTAAAGACCTCTGCAAATATGTGAAGTATTGAAGTAAAGATATACAATAATGTTAGTCCCAAAATGACCTGGTTTCTATTGAGAGTATGTTAAAAACTTTTTTTTCTCTCTCTTTGATGAGATTTGCTGGGTCAAAGGTTGATTATTAATGCAAGTCATGGGTTGATCCCAGGCTTGCATGTGACAAGGGATATAAGGAGTATGGTCACCGGCCTTACATGGTGCTTTTTACTCCTACTTTGATTGACCCCTGTTAAAGCAGAATATTGAGATTTGCATGTATACGTGCTTAAAATGTTTAATTCAAACATATTCATGTTAAAACCTATAATTTCAAGCATTTAATTCCTTTTTTATTTAAAATTGTAAAATTTCCTTGTGATAAATCATATAAATTCCTTTAACATTGAGCATATTAATAGATGAAATGAAGTTGTCATGCAGGATTGATTTTAACGAGCAAGTTAATTAAAGTTGTCAATCTTGGTAAGAAGCTTATTAATTTTACCTCTTTGCTTCATTGCTTAATTCAAATGAAACATATCAGTCAAGTTGAGTAATTTGATGTTCTCTGGGTGCTAAATTCATCAAATATGTATGATGACAAATTGTAGATTTTATGTAGATGGATGGAATCATTTTTTGAATTATCTCATTTGATGTAAATATTTTATGTTCTTGATGTAGGGGAAACAAAACGTTGTTTGGTCTGGATTATTTTCTAGTCTTGTTAAACCAAAGTCAGAATGCCTGCACAACTGACTATGCTGATTACTAAGTCTCACAGCTCTTCTGAATTTGGTTCGACAAAACATTCTTCATTTGCCCGGTCGGTGCAGAAAAGTAGGATGTTCAACCTAATTTCATTTCATTTTTATACGCCCACATAGAAATGTGGTCGTATATTGCCGTCGCCCCCGTCCGTCCGTCCGTCCTTCCGTCCGTCCGTCCGTCGTCCACAATTTCTTGTGAACGGTCTAGGGGCTAAAATTAATAACCGATTGACTTTAAATTTATACACAGTGTTTAAGGTCATGAGAGGAAGACCCCTATTGATTTTCAGCGATTTCCGATAATTGCTGTCAGAGTTATGGCCCTTGATCACTTCAAAAAATCTTGTGAACGCACTAGAGGCTAAAGTTAATATCCGATTGACTTTAAATTTATACACAGTGTTTAAGGTCATCAGAGGAAGACCCCTATTGATTTTCAGCGATTTCCGATAATTGCTTGTGGACGCTACAGAGGCTAAAGGTAATAACCGATTGACTTTAAATTTATACACAGTGTTGAGGGTCATGAAACAAAGAAGACTAGGGATTTTCAGCGATTCTCGATAATTACTGTTAGAGTTATGGCCCTTGATCACTTCAAAAAATCTTGTGGATGCTCTAGAGGCTAAAGTTAATATCCGATTGACTTGAAATTTATACACAGTATTGAAGGTCATGAGACGAAGAATCCTATTGATTTTTAGAATATTAAGTGTTTCGTATACTAAACGTTAGCATGGAGGAGAACTTTATCAAAGCCAAACAAATTCGAATGATTTTCTGATAATTACATAATGAGTTGTTACTTGTTGTATGATTCTAGTGTATTATAAATGTTTCATTACTGAAAAAAGTAAAATATGCGACAACTCTTGTTGACTGCCCGGACGATTTAGCTGCTGTGGGCGTATGTTTCGTTGCCTGGCAACCTATCTTTTATTAGGGCTATTGGAAGACAGTCTATATTATGCTAAAGAGTTTCACTGTAACCTTGTTTAGGACAATATTGACCTGTACTGGAAGTAATCATATAATGATGTTCTATGGTAAATATATTACTTAATGTCTAGAGATATATACACTCTTGACTTGATGGTGAACTTAGATATCAAACAATGTATGCTTACGGCAACCTTTAGAAATATACACAAAGATAAACCTAATAAAACTCAACAGTCATAAACAATAATAGTTTTTACCTGAAGTAGATAACGATGTTGTTCTACTTGATATATTAATGTATACTTGAAATATAAATGACAGTTGTTGGCAGTTTAGGTGACATTGTTGACATGACATTAGTTGACTGTCACCCTTTCTTGTCATAGTTGTCACATGTGTTCATAACTTAATAATAAGTGGATAAAGAATAGAGAGTATGGTAAAATTGAAGACACACTTCATAATAAGAGGAGGATGGCTAAATGGTATAATATTATTGATCATGAATTTAAAAAAATTAACAATTTTTGTGGATTTAAAAATTTGTAAAAATTATTCTTAAAATGTTAGTTAGCAGCTTAGTTTCTTAGCCTTTGCCTTAGTGAAAAATCGTGTACCATAATGCGCTTCAGACCCAGTTGTACTGAGAGACTGGAGGAACGAGGCTAGACACATAACACCAAATCAAACAGAGTTATGATGACTGATATAACTAGGCGCTAAAAATGGGCACTCAATTGATTTTGCTGGTTTATTTCGTCGAACATAACTGATTTGCAATTTGAGTATAAACGGAAACCATTGAATGTAAACCAGTTTATATACATTCATATTACTGTATTATATGCATTGCAACCCACTTTTGTGAATTTCCAGGTCCCAAATGTGAGCGATTTAGCTCCTTTAATAATCATCAAATTTCACCATTAGATAATGCAACAAAAAAGCACCATTATATTTATAACTAGTTATTATAAAAATCGTTTAAATAGTTAAGTTTTTTGGTTTCATATGGTGAACAAACAAACAAAAAAACAAACTTTTATCTTTCATACATATTTAAATACACAAAACAGTTGAAATTAAAAACGTTAGAGGCCTATATTCTAAAATATAAATGGGAAGAAAGCTGTAAATTGAATATACATGTAATTAAATTGTTATAAAAGATTTTAATAAATAGATTAACAAGCTATAGATGAAGATGAAGTTATCATAAATATATCTTGTCTAAAACACTGTTCTTTAAACAAGTCATTGATTCTTACTTTAATGCTATAGTTTTTGTATCATTTCTTATCATCATTGTCTGTTAATACGGTGAATGAGAAATAAATGGATGTTAAAAAAGGTTATCGGATGAATAATCTATTAATCGAGTTAAGTCTGTGATGTAGTATGCTTGATGAACATGATAATTTCCAGCTTATCAATTATTCAAATATATCTAGCACGATCACATACCATCTATTAAAGGCAGATGTTTATCTTGTAGAAAATGACAGAATTAATTTAAAATCTGACAAAAAATTGTTTTGAAGACAAATTTATCATTAATACATACAATATTATAGTTTTCTTCTGGGAGAAGATGATATAATTCATAGTGTTTTCTTCAATCAACGATAGTTTGTAATTTGTAAGAAGTTATGGTGATGTTGTTACAGATAGAGCAATTACTCAAATCTAAGTAATTACCGTACTATTAAATAGCTAAGAATCTTAAAAAAGCTTAAGTAAAAAAAATATTTAATATCGTTATTAAAGGCATATTTTTTTAGCTTTTCTACAAGCAAAATAATATCACAGGAAATTTAACCAATTGCTTTGGAATTGGACTATTATTGATAAACAATGGTAGGAATTTCTGCATCAGCACAATAATTTGAAAATCCAGGCCCAAAATATCACCACATTTATGTAAATATAGAGTTTTCCATTCAAAGTTGAAACAGATCTCTTTTGTACATTGTTCAGCATGACGGCACATGTTGTTCAAACGCTTAAACTAAGCTGGTTTAGAAAGGCCAACAATGGTTCAGCAAAGGAGGGGCAAAAAATGACAACTGGCAACCTAAGGAAGGTTTTTTCCTGAGCTGGCTTATTTTGGCCTGCAGAGCGCATCGGCTTAAAGTATTGGGCTTTGACTAATTTAGGTCATGCATATTTTCTCTTTCAAGTGCCTAATTATCTATAACCTCCAACATTCACAGTCACAGTCAGAATAAATAGGCTGATTTGGTTTTGAGTCTTTATAAAGACTACAATCTCTAGACTTACAGGAATATTTTGGCTTTAGAATAGCTTTTAAAACCCAATCATGTAGATGCTTACAGATATTACTATAACTTGAGTTCCAATAATCACCATTATTAGTTCTCTGATATATTTGTGCCAATACCGATGATGGATTTTTTGTATACTTATACAGAAACAGGACAGAATTCTCTGCAGTTTTAAACAATATTACACTGTGACAATCTAAATGTACACTTCTGCTTTTTATCTCACTTGATAATGACAACTGGTGAAACTCATGAGTTACCATTTAAACAGAGAATCAAATTACAAATGATAAATGGAGCTCACAAATAGAGTTTTTGTTCAATTTGTTCACGTCTGCTGGCCCTGAGGCAGTAATTTGTCCAGATTTTTGGATGTTGCTGCCTTTTTATTTTACCTCTAAGAGAAGAATGCATGTGTCAATGTAATTACTAGTTAGCGGCAATCTGGGTTTATTAACCATGATCTTCAGCCATTCTTTATCTAAGATCCAAACTTGACGACTTAATCTCCAGTGACAATAAAAGACACACTTGACTTCCAACAATACCAGAGTATTACCAGTTTTTTGTTCCAAGTCAATTACAGTTCGATGAAATGTGGAATCCGGATATGATCAAGGAGTTCATAACAGAGAAAGTTCCACACTTCATTGTCATGGCATTCTTTTCATTAAATTTACTTCGTCAACAAATTCAAATTGGATATTAAGTCTCGATGAAAAGGGTTATCTTGGTTCCTTTAAAGTAGTGAATATAGCACTATTTAAAGTGAAAATGTTGTCTTTAGAAAGTGACTCAATTACCTTATTAAGTTATTGATTTGCCAGCGTAGGTTTTTATTTTACTGCTCGAAAAATAAAATATTAAAACTGATTAGGTTTAAAAAATCCATTAATTTCTTTTACTGCGTACATGCACTCAATTATTTATACTTTTTCTTTTGTTATTCAAATTAAAAAAAAAAAAATTTCCAAGGTATGGAGGAATCCAGTTATTAAATATTTTATTAGTCACCACATTTCTGTTTATTTGTAGTTAAATCAGTGTCAGAAAATATCGAAAGGAAGCAGAATTTCATATTTAAAAAAATCTTCCCTCTAATGACCAATCTATTTTCGTCTAAGTTTTCATGGAAGCGTTTGATTATAAGGAAGATTATTGGAGATTGTAAACGCTTTGGTAATGGCGTGTCACGGATAATTTCACTTCTGATGCCTCATCCATCAATTGAGGTTTTGCTTCTTTAAAGGTTCTTGTCATTGCTACATTCATCGTAGTTTAATGGTTGTGTAATTACCTGTTCAATATCAAATTCATGGCATACGTTTTTGCAGTAACCCAAAGTGTGATTTTGTCTGAAAATAGATGTATCTGTTTGATACTAGTAAACATAGAAAGCTTGACATTGCTACAAGCGTGTGGCCATAGTTAACAAAAACATTTTCATAATAATTACATGCTACCATAAAGTAGAAGTTTAACTAAAAATAAGAAGATTTATTTTGCGGGGATATTAGATTATTTTGTGAAAAATAGTTTTCTAGCTAGGAGTCATGGATCAGAATTTATTTACTTTTGAGAAGTTCCACCAGATCACATGAAATTAGTAAAGAACTAGAACATTTTTGTAGAAATGACATAAATTGTAAGGTATTAGAATGTTGTGATATAGTGTAAACCAGGGAAGAGATGTATTGACACGAAGGGGGTTTATGGAGATTCACAAATTAACAGTCAGTTGACAGATCATGACCTTACTATTTGTTTTACAGCTGAAACCCTCAGAGTATAACACAGAGAGGCTGGCAAGTCTTCCCCTAATCACACAACATACCAGTCACACTGAAGTCAAGGTATAAATATTTATCTTAGATTACTACAACATGTGCTTGTCAAGTCCTAACCAAACAATTTCACTGACAGACTAGGCCCTTTTTTCTCTCCATAATAAAAACCAGGATTTACATATAAAGAACACTGTTTCTTCCTCAAGTCAATTAAATGTAATTTGGATCATTACCAATGACAGTGCATGTTTAAGCAATCTATTTGCCACCTCCCATTGGGTTTTCAAGATTAAATGAGGGTTTGACTAGCAGACTTGTCAGGTATTTGCTAGAAAACTATAATTAGTTTTGTAAATTAGCTACAAAACTACATGAAATCGCATGTTTTATAACTGGAAAATATTATCACTACACACCAACTAAACTCTACAGCAGACCTCTACACATACAACAGATTTATTTGAAAGAGTTAGTTATAAAACGTGGTTGAACATCATTTTCAATGCCAAGATTTCACTTGTGTTGAAATACACCTACAAGATAAAGTTTACGAGCTTTGGATTTTGTTCATATTCAAACTGCTTTGAATTCTTTAAAATGTCAGATTGGCGTTACTCCTGTATTTTTTATAAATGATTCGCGTGAAGAGATGAATTGAATTGTTGTTAGTACGAGATTAAAACTTTTATTGGTGATAGATGCATTTAATATTTATAGGAATATTAATGATCAGCTGTTGATATAAGAACATTATAAAACACTTGGCAGAGAGATAAATAGTGTGGTATGTGCCTAGAAAATTAAGGGCAGACATTTGGTGTAAAGACAATTTTAAGAAGATACGTAGATTGGATATCCTAACACATCCTGTGTTTTCTAAAACTCAAATTGATGTATCTTTGATCAAATGAATTGTGTTTATTGACAGTTTACCAATATTTATATAATTTTGTTGCTTTGAATCCTAACTATAGCTTACACACTAATATAACTATTGTAATAGAAATTGGATGATTTTGTTTTTTCTTTGGTTGTTTGAAACATTCACAGACCCAATAAATAGATGGGGAGGGGGATGCACGCTATATCATCAGGTCTGTCATTTAGTCAACTGACGTGGTTGTACATAACAAGGAGTAGAATCGCCTGTCCAACCTCATGGGTTTTCTCCGTGTCCTCCGGTTTCCTCCCAATGCTAAAGACCCCAAGGGCTATGGGCATGATTTTATTTCAACAAATCTTTAAATATTTGAGATGATTTGGCAGTAAGTAGACATGAAATCACTTAATTTTAAGAATATGAAATTGAATAAAATTCACAGAAGTCTTATATTATGATGGAGTGGAGAAATTATATCCTTACATTCATTACATGGAGAAATAATGGAGAATATAGATTAAAAAGTTGATTAGAGAGCTAAAAAGTGATAATTAAAGTAATTTAAAAAAAACGAAATTAATAAATCCTCATCGATTGGTTGCTATGACAATATATGAAAGTTGAGGTTTATTTATATTGATAGATTTATTATGATGATGACAGATAAGATGAAGAATGTCTCATACATGACATGTTAATCTTTCACCTGTCAATTTTTAATCACCTTCATCAAGTAAGATTAAATAATCGACAATAATGTACATTAATATGACAAATACTTTAAACAGCCCAATTTAGATATCCAGGTGACATCAAGTTTTTTTGGTATGTGTCACTACCAATATTAACATTTAATTTTTTGCCATATTGTGTGATAATTCAGGTTTTAATCAAATTCTTGTGAAGTTAATCCTATGAAATGGGTGTGTTTTTTTATCCTTAACTTTTCTTTAAGAGTTCAAGGACAGTCTTTGTGATATTATTTTCTAATCATAATAAGTTGTGAATGATTTTATAGAATTTAATAAAACGTGTCATAGGATCTGTTACATATGTATTCGGGTCTCCAAGAACTTCTTCTTAGCTTGAATTATTTTAATACCAATTTTTTTGTTCTTTTTTATCTGCTTTTTAGTCTCCGATTATATTTACTTTCTTTCATAGATACTGAACAGTTAAAACACTGCTTGTCTTGTATGAAAATATACTTACATCTTCATTGACACGATCTGAAAAATATACCCACAATTAATTGAATGAGTTTTTCAATTTAATAAATTCTATAATGTTTCTGTACTCAAATTATGCCACAACATATGTTAAGAAATGAAACACTTGAATAATGATTTATTTTCAACATGGAATACGATTGAAAAAGTTGATTTGTGTCATGTGAAGGGAGGGAACTATGTTATGAGAGGTAATGTTAGCAGATGTGACATTTGGTACAGTGTGAGAAAAAGCTTGTTAAAATATATCTACACCACACTCATCTATATGGCTAATGTAATTATCATCAAATCTGTAATATATATACTAAAACTACCCAAGCTAATCCTATTAAGTATTTACATATCTGTACACTCTCCAAGTTTTCATGCAAGAAATTTTTGTGGGTAAAGTTCGGATATAGTCAATCTTTATTAGTCTTTAGAAGTGGCTGATCGTGTGCACATATCAGGTCATTCTTATCCTTTCTATCAGAGTTGTTTGCCCCCACCCCTCAAGTATTAGTGTGGACATCAGAGAAAGATACAAGTACAGGATTAAGTATTTACTAAGGAGCTTCCCTCCATTATTTATAACAGACCAACTTTGTTGCTCTCTGACAAAATGGCTTGTAAGCCTACTCTCAATTATACAAAGTTTGAACTTCCCCTTGGGATATATATCACTTATATTTTTATTCATCCATAGAAATGAAAAACAATTTTTTTTATTTATCAGTATATCAATAGAAATGAAAAATGTTTTTTTTTATTATCAGGTAATAATTTATAAATGACAATAATAAAACAGGACATTCATAGGAATCATAACAAGTATAGACTGTACCTATCAAATATTTTATCCAATTTGGCCTAACAAGGTCAGTAGGTTGAAATGAGTTGTTGAATTTAGTTATATGTTGATAAACATAATGCTTCAGGTCTTGTGTTCATATACTCAATAATTTTCTCAATGTTATTTCCCTCTTATGTAGACAATGGTCTCAGCTCATTTGTTAACACTCATTTTACAGGAAATTATGTTTGTATGTGGTTAAGTGATAACAGTTATTACACAGAAGTGGTGATAGGCCAGTAGTACAAAGTTTACCGAGATCAGGTTATTTCTTTCATAATTTATGTCTTTTAAGTTTTTCATTGAACTTCATTAATTTAATTTAATTTCATGAATGAAAGATGACCTGTTTGAAATCATTTCTACACAGTTGATTTAAGTATACAAAACTTATTACATGAAGAAATACTGAAGTTTGTTACTGCTAGGTCAAACGATATTTTGATTGTTTATTGTACCATAATTTTGTTTACTCAATATAACAAAATTTTATTCTCTTGTAAAATATTATTTTTAAAATTATTCTTTTATCATTCTATTATGGCATGGTCTTTTTGAAAGCTCACTGTTAAGCACAAGATGACAATTGTAGTTTGAAATATACTGAATCGACTAATATGTGGATCAGTGGTGATCAAAATACAGTTTGAATATTGCCAATTGAAATATCAGCCGAATAATTAAGGTACCATTCAGTAGAAGCATATTTCATTCTGTTGATGCCAGTGGGTATCTAGTCTTATTTTGTGGTATGGATATTCTATTGAACTAATGGAGTATAATAATAACATTGGTTAGATAAGACTTGACATGGTCGTTCCACCCATGTAATTTTAGTCTTGTAATGTACAATTAGCAATTTATCGCACATTGCAGCTACTCCATTTTCAACAATAATTGCATGCTCCAAATCTCTTTTTTTACAACTCTTTTCATTGCTGAATCGACATGATTTGACCCAAAGCAAGAAATCAATGTCGCAAGATTACAGCGTTGGCATGCTTGATGGACAAAAACGTCCTCTTGCTATCAAAGATTCTTTCATGTTTCGTTACAAGAATTGATTCATAAAAGGGTTCTGTGTACTCTCAGAAATAATGGACGTTGTCACACTTGTATTATTCTTTCAAAATTAAATAAAGATTTAATCAGAAGTCATGTTTTAGGTTTGGTAATTAGTTTATTAAAAAAATGTTGCAAGAAAAAGGAACTAGTATAAACATGGATAATATGGCGGTCTTTATATTGATTCTTGTTTAAGAGTTAATGCTTTATAATGTTCAGATTGATTGGCCTGCAATTAGTTTTTCCCCAAAGGTTTCTTCCAATTACTTTTAACTTTAAATATTCATAAACATACTTATTAAAATACAGTTTGATCAGAGCTGATATTGGCGAGAATTGTGAAATGAAGTTAGAATTTCTATTTTGAGTTGATAAAGCTGCGACCACCAAAATGTTTCAACTGAGATTTAAGGGTCATAAATCAGATCCTTCCCACTTTCAAAACCACCAAAATGTTGTAGGAGAGAGTGGCTTCTTTCTTTTCAGTCATAATAAAAAAAACCCAAGTATGAACAATCCAAACCATGAGACAAAATTCGAAGTCCTAAAAAAAAAAACGGTATAGGCAAAATAGTGTAATCAGCATGATGTAATTTTAAAAATGCTCATGAGTTGGACATATCCGTTCATTGAATTAAATCTTTGTCTTTTTATTACAGAAAAAGAAGATGGAGAATGTTTGAATTTGAACAATCCTATTTGTAGTTTCCAGTCAACCCTATAGTATCTAGTCCCTCAATCCTATAGGTAAGATTACAAACATTTTCACAAGTTCTCCAGTTTTGGTATCTTTATTGCACAGGCCCGGATCCAGAATTTTTTCGAGGGGGGGGGGGCCCATACATTGTAACAAATGGTAATCGTTAGAGGGCCGCATACATTAGTGGTTTAGTGTAATCCCCAGAGCCTTGACGCATTGCCTGGGCATAGACAATGCGAAAATCATGTTTATATCATCAATTAAAAAGCAGATACACCAGTCTCGCTGGGGCTGAGGGGGCAGGGGGGCCATGCCCCCCCCTGGATCCGTGCCTGTTGCAACATAGTAGAGTAAAGCTAATAAGAATATTTATGCCAGCACAAGGATATTAAGCTTTACTTGATAAAGGTGCAAATAAACACTACACATATTGAATGGAATGAATGATTGTTAATTTAGTAAGAATATTGTAATCATCTGAAAATAAGATAACAGACTGAAAATTATAATGTGAAGCGTCATCACTGGCCTTAATTAAACCTTAAGACTGAATATATAAACTCTGGCCAACACTTACTGGCAGAGTCACAGAGGGAACTGGGGTGGGTGGTTTGTGTGTGGTGTGGTCTGTGCCTGGGATATTCCACTCTTGAGGCCCCTCTTATTCTCTCTCCTCCCCCTCCCCCCACCTCATAACTAGAGGAAGATAGAAGTGTGTTCTAAACTCAATTGAGCAAAGCCGAGGTTGATGACAGATATTTAAGGCAACAGAGCATATAAGAAAGTGTCAAATGGCAGTGTCAAAAATGTCCACCAGAACTAACACAATTATATGGGAAAACAATCACTGGTTTATTATACACAAGCACAACGTTTCGATAAGTATCCTCTTATCATTATCAAGCACAAACGTCGTGCTTGTGTATAATAAACCAGTGATTGTTTTCCCATAGAATTGTGTTAGTTCTGATATGTCTCCAATCGCTAAATGCCACTAAAAGATTAATATTATCCACCTTGTCGGAGGCTCCCCTAGGCTTCCCAAGCTATTAGGCAAATCTGGCATTTGGTGCGGTTCTCCTACATTATCTATTAGACTCCTGAATCTTAACACTGAAACATGAATGACGAAAACAAATACCAATGACTTAGCTACTGGTGGTTATTGTCCCCCGCCTTTCGAAGAAAGCAGGGGACTATTAAAATGGGTTTGTCCGTCTGTCTGTCTGTCCGTCTGTCACACATTTTGGGACACAATAACTCTCTTTCTAATTGAGCTAGAATATTCAAACTTGGTGTAGGTGTTTATTAGGTCATTACCTTGATGGAGTTCGATGATGAGCATTTTCCGCTTAGGGTAAGCAGAGATAAGCAATTTGATTGGTTGATGCTTTGGGACACGATAACTTAAGTTGTAATTAAGTGAGAGGAATGAAACTTGGTATATAGTTTTATTTCATCAATACCTTGACTGAGTTCAATAATAGGCATTTTCTGCTCAGGGTAAGCAGAGCGATAAGCAATATGATTTGCCGAGACTTTGGAACATAATAACTCTCCTTCTAATTGAGCTAGGATATTCAAACTTGGTGTAGATGTTTATTAGGTCAATACCGTGATGAAATTCGAAGATGAGCATTTACCGCTTAGGGTAAGCAGAGATAAGCAATTTGATTGGTTGATGCTTTGGGACGCCATAACTTGAGTTGTAATTAAGTTAGAGTGATGAAACTTGGTATATAGTTTCATTTCATTAATTTCTTGACTGAGTTCAATAATAGGCATTTTCTGCTCAGGGTAAGCAGAGCGATAAGCAATATGATTTGCCGAGACTTTGGAACATTATAACTCTCCTTCTAATTGAGCTAGGATATTCAAACTTGATGTAGGTGTTTTTTAGGTCAATACCTTGATAGAGTTTGAAGATGGGCATTGTCTGCTTAGGGTAAGCAGAGATAAGCAATTTGATTGGTTGATGCTTTGGGACGCAATAACTTTAGTTGTAATTAAGTGAGAGTGATGAAACTTGGTATATAGTTTTATTTCATCGATTGAGGGTAAGCAGAGCGATATGCAACTGATAGGTCTAGACTTTGAAACACAAAAATTCTCCTTCTAATTAAGGTAGAATGTTCAAACTAGGTGTAGGCGTACATTAGGTGAATGCCTTGATGGAGTTCGATGATGAACAATGTCTGATTCTATCTGGTAGAGAATGATGAAACTTAGTGTATAGTTTGATTGCTCAATACTTTTGAAAAAAATAAATGTGCGATTAATTAATATGTGTCATCTATTTATTTTGGGATTTCGGCGGGGGACATCAGCCTCACTGTTGGCTTGTTTGTTTCATATCCTCACAATAGAAACTCATTGTAAAACAATACATACACATACTATAACCAGTTTTAACTTCACTTCATCATTTTACTAAGGTAAGTATTCACATCACAGTTGTTAAATTCAGTGGATTTTTTTGTTTTTAGAATAAAGATAATCAATCAATTCTATTCTTGTATTTGTTGTTTATGTGTGTCCTAATATGGGTCTCTTCATTTTAAAAGCATATTTCATTTTAGAAAAAAAGAGAAAATAAAAATAACAGAGCCAAATATAGACAATAAAATAGGTCGAGCATTATAAATCTTTGATTATTTAATGACTTTGTAATAAAAGAAACAATAAGAACCCCAACAGGCAACAGATTTCATTCACTATCTGCTGTTAGCTGTTACTGTAATAATGGGCCTTTTAACCCTTTCACTGCTAGACATAAATCCACTGCCTGTGCTAGACACTTTTATGAGGAAAAAGGTGTGTTTGAAACTAGATGCCAAACAGTATTTATGGAAGCTTTTATGAAAATTATTTTTGTGTGCTGGGATTGACATGAGGTTGGGCTAATAGGAAAAAATTGATTTTTGGAAATTTGCATAATTATGAGGTCATGTGACGTCATGGCGGCCATTTTGGATTTTTCATTTCTCACTAAAACTAAGACGAAAACGAATTTTTCTTCATGAAATACTCATGGGATATTGTTTTTTTCACTGGATTTTGATACAGATATATAAAATGAACACAAATATCAATAGCAGCCACAAGTAATGTCACCACGAACACGCGCACCACGTCTCCCACTGCCATGACCACGTGCGGATTGCAATACCTTGTTTTGACTTTCACTTTCACTTTCATCCTATCATTATCACTATAGTCAGCCAATAGCTGTAATAGATCGGGACTCATGAATTGCCTTCGTCTTTTACGATCCAGCAGGCCAGCATTATTATCAACATCAGAATTATCGTCAGAATCTACTGAAGACAAATAGGCTACTACATAGGGCTATCGTGTTCACATTGGGCTTGTTCATCATGCACGAGAGACATAGCTATAGGCGGAAGGTCGCGCAACAAATCAAGCACTTCATACCACCAATCACTGTCCTGAATACTATTATTATCAACAAACTGGAAACGAATAACGTGTATTAGTATACCCGCCTCGAAATTGTCTTTGGTCAGCGAAGATGTCATTCCCGACTTCGCCGAGATTGCATCGTCTATGTTGTCACTATGCACTCCGCCATTTTACTGTTTGCCGTTTTGAAACACGTGGAAATATTTTCTAGTGTATTGAAAATACAATAGATGGCACTTGCAGCTACGGTGCTAATTGTAGTGAGGGCTATACTGAGTACCCGGTAATACCGGGTACGTGCATTTTGACGACATTTTATAATACCCGGTATACCCGGTACTACCGGGTATACGCAGTGAAAGGGTTAAACAATTCATCTCCACCTCATGGAAATTCCAAGATCCTCTCTTGTGTATACAGAACATATTAACAGACATTGTCATTTTTTTCCTCCAATTCCTCGGCAATTATTAATGTTTTTGAAAACATCTGTGTCCAAGGCTTTTGATTAAATCACAAAAAGCTTTAAATGTCAACTTACAAATATATCGCATGTTTTTTTTATCAAATACATATGAGATGACTGACATGTATGTGTAGTAGGCCTACCTATTCTAAATTAAAAAAAAGGAGTCATGTGTGGGTTTCATATTTTAATACATCATTAAAATAGCTATAAAATAGCCACGTGAATAGAAATGGCCTATATTATGTGCTCTATATTGCATTAGACTTGAATTGTCGGTCATCCCATACAGAAATTCGATAGAAATCCGCCATCTTGTTGACTGGTTTGGGCTTTGTAAGTTCGGTGCTTCTGATTGGATAGCGGCGGTGACAACCATCCAATGGAGAGCGGGTTCTCAATTGGGATTTACAAGCCGGTCAAGGGCATGCACGTGCATGCCGCAATGCAGATCGTATAGGAAGGGTATATAATATGGAGGGGGATCCTCGCCAAAACTCTCAATTTGTGAAAATACATTTGTAGATTTGTGAAAGTACATTTGTTAATTTGTCAAAATACAAAGTACATTTGTCGATTTGTGAAAGTACATTTGTCGATTTGTGAAAGTACATTTGTTAATTTGTCAAATTTGTCGAACCTACAAAATAACACAGCTTAACTTTATAGTTTCAAGATATGTAATTTCAACATTTGTATTTTCAAGAGATGTAATTTCAACATTTGCAGTTTCAACATTTGTTGTTTCGACAATTGTATTAACGACACTTGCATTAACGAGCCTTGCATTAGCAAGCCATGCATTAGCGAACTATGACCATATTTGGGTTATTGTATGGTATGGAAGCCTATTGCGGCCATTTCAGAATCTCGACAATTAAATAGTCCAAAATAATTTTAATCTCTTCTGGCAAAGATAGTATTGTATTATGTAATCGATTTTAAGTCTTCAATCAAATCTTTCTTTGCTCTCCAACTTCAACAACTTCATCGGATATTTTGATGCGTGGTCTTGTCAGTACTTTCGTTTGGGGAGTCTGACAAGGGACAACGTATAGTCGATCAAATGGGATTAAAAATAACGATGTCAACTGCTTGTCAGTGGTATAGGGCGGAAGGCCTGGCAAGGGACAACGCATAGCCGTTCGAATGTTATAGATAAAAAACTAGGTTCCTTGTCCGGAATCGAAACGAAGATGAGGCTACAGTGGCTCAGTGAGTAAAACGTTTGCTCTCTAGCTTCATCGAACTGCATCGGTATTTATCTTGAGATATCTTCCCTTTTCCGTTGTGTAGATGGAGGACGGAGAGTCTGGCAACGGATAACGTGTAGTCGTGCGGATGGGACAAAAAAACGGGGCCCCATGTAAACATTGGTTTCGATTCGCCGCTTGAACGTGACAATGATTAGGGTCGTCTGTCCAACCGAGGGGGTGAACCACTCTCTCTCTCTCTCTCTCTCTCTCTTTCTCTTTTTCGCATACATTGACGTCCACGTACAAGAACCCTTTACCGTGGGAATTCGAAATAAGAGTAGGCCCTCGTAGCACACTGCATGACGTACATTATTAGCTTTCGTTAGCTCAGTTGGAGAAGAATGCTTAACGCGTTCGCAATTGATCATAAGCACTGTCATTAAATCAACTGGCGCGGTATCGATTCGCCGCTTGTACGTGACAAGGGATAGATCGACTGTCCATTCCTTGGGTTTTCTCTTAGTCCTTCAGTTTCCTCCTACTGTTAAAGACCCTTTACCTTTGGGTGTGTTTTTGTATGTAGCATATGTATGTTTGTATGTATGTTCGCCCATCACGCTGATATCTATAACGGAAGATGCTGAAATTCAATAGGAGTCTTTGTTTTACTAATTTAAATGATGCATATACATTTCATACGAGAGGGAGCGAGAGAGAGAGAGAAATGGGTTTTATCGTCAACTCAACATAACTAGGTCATTTCGGTTTAATTGTATTTCAATAATTCGCTTGCGCGTAGGGGTCTTTAGCAGTGGGAGGAAACCGGAGTGTCCGTAGGAAACCCACGAGGATGAGTAGGCTCCGCTATTTCCATGTCACATACGCTAACACTAGGGCTCGAAACCACAGCCGCAAGCCAGGGGTGACCAGTCAGCTAGAGGTCGAAGCGCGGCACTCTAGACCACTAGGTCATCCCAACCCCCAACATTTCATACGGAGCGTCCACAAGATGCAACAACGTGAAACAATGGGCATAACTCCAGAAGAAATTAACGGAAGTTATTGAAATTAAAAAAGGCTTCTTCATCTCACTAATATAAGCATCATATTTCAATTTAAAAACAATCAAATGGTAAATGTAGTCTGTAGATTGTTCACAAGAAATTGCGGACGACGGATTGACTGATTAACAGATGGGCGGACGGACGGGGTCGAGGGCAATATACGACCGCATTCCCATGTTGGCGTATACAAAATGCCATTTAAAGAACAGACCCCGTGAATGTTTTAGACTGTCAAATCTGGGCCATAGGCGAATTTATGCCCGCGGCGAGAAGTTGAGATTCTGAAATGGCCGCAATAGGTTTCCATACCATACATCAACACAAATATGGTCATAGTTCGCTAATGCATGGCTTGCTAATGCAAGGCTCGTTAATCCAAGTGTCGTTTATACAAATGTTGAAACTGCAAATGTTGAAATTACATCTCTTGAAACTATAAATTTAAGCTGTGTTATTTCAAAATTTGTACTTTGTAGGTTCAACAAATGTATTTTGCATTTTGACAAATAAACAAATGTACTTTCACAAATCGACAAATGTACTTTGTATTTTGACAAATTAACAAATGTACTTTCACAAATCGACAAATGTATTTTCACAAATTGAGAGTTTTGGCGAGGATCCCCCTCCATAGATTGAAGACTTAAAATCGATTACAGAATACAATACTATCTTTGCCAGAAGAGATTAAAATTATTTTGGACTATTTAATTGTCGAGATTCTGAAATAGCCGCAATAGGCTTCCATACCATACAATAACCCAAATATGGTCATAGTTCGCTAATGCATGGCTTGCTAATGCAAGGCTCGTTAATGCAAGTGTCGTTAATACAATTGTTGAAACAACAAATGTTGAAACTGCAAATGTTGAAATTACATCTCTTGAAAATACAAACGTTGAAATTACATATCTTGAAACTATAAAGTTAAGCTGTGTTATTTCAAAATTTGTACTTTGTAGGTTCGACAAATGTATTTTGCATTTTGACAAATTAACAAATGTAATTTCACAAATCGACAAATGTACTTTCACAAATCGACAAATGTACTTTGTATTTTGACAAATTAACAAATGTACTTTCACAAATTGACAAATGTATTTTCACAAATTGAGAGTTTTGGCGAGGATCCCCCTCCATAATATAAGGCCACTTATAGCCAGTCTTAGTGGAACGGACGGGGCGTGTGGACCTCAGCTGGATTATTCATATATTTTGCTCTGCGTTAAACATTCCCAAGGGAGACTCTGTTTCTGGTGACTAGCGAGTTCCGCTGGAGTGATCACTCATTCCACGCGGGGCAAGCCAGTTCTCTGGTGTAGAGTTAAGTAGCTTGCGAGTCCTACTGGCATGACCACTCTTGCCGCTTAGGATAAGTACGAACTAAGACAGGCGTTCCAAAGTTTAAGGGGAGATAGACTCTGTTTCTGGTGATTAGCGAGTTCCACTGGAATGATCACTCATTTGCTTGGGACAAGCACGGCCTCCGGAGTAGAGTTTAGTCTTGTAGTAGATGGTTTTTAGTTATATTTAGGGTTCAGCTTGGGTGATGTAAGATTTATTGTTTCCCTTTGTGCGAATATTGAAGTTCGGGCAAAAGGCAGACATATTGTATTTATTGTAGAGTAATAGTTGTAAGTTTGAGTTTCTAGTTATTCGAGGTTTCCGCTTGGGTGATATTAGATTTGGTTTGCTTCCCCTTGTACGAATGTTGCATCCCTTTGGGTGAACATTGTTAGTTCAGACTGAGGCAGAGGCTATTTGTTGTTAATAGTTTTCCTAAGTTTAATTTACGTTTGGTTTCTTGTTCCCTAAATAGGGACATAGTGAATGACCTTGGCATGAGGTCCTTTATTTCAGCTAGTTGACCATTGGTGTGAAGAAGAAACAAACAGGATCGAACGCGTGTTTTCGGGAACAAGGTTTTGTATTTAACGAAATAAAGAATTTGAAACTCTATAAATGTGTTGTCTTTTGCAACTCTATAAATGTGTTGTCTTTTGCTTCAGTTTGCAATTTAAATGAACATTTGGAACTAATTTTATTGAAATAAGATACTGGTATCAAACCTTGATTCAACTTAGCTACGAATATCCAAACATTATTCTAACAAGTCTGTGCAAAGATGAAAATTTAGTCAAATTTATTGGGTTTTTTTTCCTCATATCAAAAATTATTTGTTCATCTCAAATTCATGTCAGATTGTATTAGTTTGAAAAAAAATCAAATGGTATTTATTTAGAATACTTTGTAGGTCGATGAACTGGAAAATAAATGATCTTAGATTTTTTTACTTCCTCAATAATTTCACCTGCAACTGCTCTGACTAACCTGGGAGTCCAATAGAATTGGCATCATCTTGAAATTATGGAATGATACACCCACCAAATTAATATACTGTTGAATAAGACTATTAAATATTTTGGTAGAAATGGCTATCCATACAACAAAAGCTTTCTTTATGCTTTCTATAGAAAGCCAGCAGAAAAAATGAATATCATGAAATATTCTTGTATGTTTCTAATGGTTTAGACCATTCAAACAAGGATGCTTTGATTATTACTTGTTAGAAATTATGTGGCATTCAGTGGTTTTCTTAAAGTTCATCAGAAACTTTCAGAGCCTAAGAAAACATTGGAATTTTTAAAATGTTTAAATGTTAATATTTCCCAGAATGGATGAAATACTTTTGATTATGGAAAATTACACTTTAAGATAAGATATTTACATGTATCAATATGGATGTTATTCATTTAGTAAAAGTTAAAGGGAAACAACTCTTATTTAGCTACTATTGTTATTCGCTTCTATTCTGTTTCCCATCTTTTATACTTTTTATGTAGTCACAATTTAAAGAATACCTGTATAAGTATGAAAACTTTTATGAATAACACTTTGTGGAGAAATAAACGGAAGAATTTAAAAAAGCAACCAAACCCACAAATTATATCAGATGGACACAGTAATGTATAATTATATTAAATAGGTGTGTCTTTTCATTTCAACTTGTTTTGATGGAAAGGAAGAAAGTTTTAACATTTCCTCAAACTAAAACACTTTAGGTGGCTCACTAGGGCTTGAGTTTTGTCCTGTTGCGTCTGTCACCCTATTTGTACATGTTTCCTGGATCTGCTTTGGAAAGAATCACATGTAGGCTACAGATGTTTGAAATTTGGTTGTGCCATCAATTAAAACAGTATTGTTCTTATTATTTCAGTTTAGGTTTTTGTGCAACTTTCCGGTTCCAAAATCAATAATTTACAATTTCTTCTTATACATTGTAAGTACCCAACACGCATCTTGAGTACTTAATGTTGTTGTTATGAGAGATAAATATGTAAAACATTAGGACCTTTCTAACTGTATAATTTATTTATGTTAGTTGTCATGCCTAAGTACCTTTAATTGAACAATAGCACAATATCTAGGTAGATATCACATAATGGCACTTGACTTCAGGAAATTAGATTTACACAGCCAGTTCTCACATCATAGTTGGAAAGTTACAAAGAAAGAATAATTGTATCTAATTTAGCGGTCAGTCTCAAATTTCTTGTTTTCATCTAGGACTTGCAGGTTATAATATTGGTGTAAAAATGTAGCCAAAGTAAAGAATAGAAGGCTTTTACCTACATGTGCATTGTTATCATATTAGCACGCAAATTGATGCATGTAACACCATATGTTAGAAGATAGTTTCAAATATCAAGAAATTGTGCTTTTGATCGAGAAAACATATGAAATTTAAGCATTCTGTTTCGTTCCTGAGATTGGTGTTATTTAAGTTCATATCCATATAATTAATAAAAATTTATGTTTCATCTAAGGTTAGTGACATATTTTCTGAAGGTTAATGACATATTTTTTGAAGGTTAAGTGTCAAATTTTGGGTTGTTTTCGGCAAATATTTTTCTTTAATGCCGAAACACTTGACTCACCTTGGCATTTACAAATTCCAGTTCTTTGATAAAAGAAAATTTATATCAATAGCCATATTGCATAATTAAAGAAATGCAGGTTATCTGTTGCCGTCAAAAAATATAAGATCTCTCTATCTGCACAAGATTTAATGAGGCTGGTAGAGACTTTGAAAATTTAATGGAAACATATGTTTGTATCAAACGCATTGATAAGAAGAAAAAATAAATTGTAGGAATGGGATTAAGTAATTAAGTAATATATATACTGTTTATTTTAAGACATTTCACCAACATTTTGTTACTAGTGTAGTTCAAGACAATTTACCAGTAACACATTTTGTTACCAGTATAGTTCAAGACAATTTACCACATTTGGTACCAGTTGGTTCAAGACAATTTACCCGCATTTTGTTACTAGTTCAGTTTAAGACAAGTCACACACATTTCCTTACCAGTACAGTTAAAGGAATTTACCCACATTTTACCAGAGTGTATTTTGTGCTGAAAATTGCCTCTGTCACGTAGGACACTAATTTGTAGTAATGGGTAATCTATGTTGAATTTAATTTTTAAGAAACTGTTGTCTTAACACGAAGGAAATTCTGTCTGTTTAACTTTGCAAAATATGCACATGCGTAATGAATGAATAATGTCTGGCTTATACTTAAACTAAGTCTTATTGTCTGTTGGAACACTTAAATCTCCAGGATTGAAACTGTCCTGATTTTAAACTACTTTCTCTTTTGCTGCCCCATTTACCAGTAAGCTTACAGCTTTGAAAAATCTAGTGAAATTTGACTGTAAGCTTACATATCTTAAAACTCTATTCCAATTTGCATGTAGATTTGAAGTTTGGCACTTTATCTGTAAATATGAACAGGTGAGTTTTAAGTGCACAAAAGTGATGTATATTGTTGTATATATATCAAATAATGTCAAGGTATATATAGTGTAGAAGATTGTATAGTGTCTACGTACAGATAGCTGGTATAACAAACTCTAGTCTTCAAATGTTAAAGTCAAGTACCACAGGTGTGCTGTTACACGAGTACCCCAAACTCAAAAAGATGTGAAGTTGTGTGGGCCAACACCCGTTTGCCGAGTGAACAATCAGAATTTATATATAGTATGTTTATTATAGGATCTATATTTATAGAATAATATCTTATAACATTGTTCCCAGGCACAGGTCCACAGAAAGACAATCTTCTATATTTATATGATGGCAAGGAAACAATTGTATAGCTGGCAGCAATCTCTTGTTATTATTCACAGACAAAAAGGCAAATTTAGTTCATAAGCTTTTTGAAACGGTATTAAAAGCATCTAAGGCACTCAATTAAAGACTTAAGTTTCTACAATACTAGGACATGAGATAAGAATTTGCCCTTGCCATATGCTTTTAGGTTAACATTTCAGTAGCATTGAATTTCTGTCTTGAAAAAATATCTTACTTAAATGTTAAAGAAAATTGAACGGATGTCAAGAAATAGAATATTGTATTTTACATCTTACAGAAATAGATATATTTAACATACATTTCTAAGATTATTTTTATTATTTTAAAAATAATATGTTTTCTTTAATTCTGTATTCAGGTTTCAGACAAGTTAGTCGACATTTTATTGTATAAATGAAGGCATGTGAATATGATACTGTTTTACTGGAATATTTGAAAATGTTTTATTTATTAAAAAAGAAAAGAAAGTTAAACGGGTGTATAGCTATGAAATCTGATTAAATGACTTAGAAGAGTATTTTAAAATATAGTAAAATATACAACCAGATGTTTTTTTTCATTCCCCAATCAAATCAGAAGCAATTATAAAAATTATGTAATTGACAATAAATATTAAATATCTTAAACCTCCATTTAATAAATTTAATATTGAAAAAAGAATATAAGCAAAAAAAATGATTTATTGCAGACAGATTATCTTTTTCAAGGTTGGTTTGAGAGGTCATCATTATTGACCAGTAGGTATTTTCTAATTATAAATATATATATATTAGAAACCACAATCTTTTGATGTAAATGCAAGTACACTTGACTTGAGGTACCTACAGTAATGACAAGAGTGTTAATGGTCAAATGTAAATTGACCATAGTACAATTTGATTTTCTTAAGTCTATTCAGTAAGAAAGATAGCAGTATCAGGTGCACATTCTTCTGTATGTTAAGGAACATGGTCTTTCCAGTTTAATAGGTGCACATTTCCAGTTAATTACCTATTGGAACAGTTGGTTTTGACAGATATTTTGTAAATTTCATAATAATTTCAATTTCATAATGATTCAACAGCTCAGTGATATCCAAAGTTCTCTTAATGTCTTCCTTGTCCGCCAAAATCTGGGGATAGACATCAAGATCATCAAATTTTGGTCAAAAATTATGGACTTGCGGTCATTGCAGTGCTGGCGGCCATTTTTGACATAATAGGCCAACATCATTTTTAATGGGTTCTTTACCCCCCAAAACATAGGGAAAGAGACCAAGATCATCAAATTTGAGTTGATAGTTCCATTATGATCATTTTAAGATGTTTCGGTGGTCTTTTTTAACGCCATCTTGAAAAAACACTTGGCCTGGAGTCCAAATAATTGTTTATTTTTTGCAATGTCTATTTTCTGTCTTGTCCGCAGGTTTATCTTGTATAGATTTTTGTTTTTGCGTGATGTGCAGTCTTCCTGCACTTACTATTAGTATGTTATAAAGAACACTAAACCCTGCCAAAATCAGTTGAGAAACGTTTTATTGCAATTTGGGGGGGGGGGGTAGGGCAATCTCGAAACCAGAAAAATTGTTGGAGAAATTTCTCTGGTGACTCAGGGTAGCCATTTTCCCGAAAGTGACGAATCATGTGACATGTATTTATTTTACCTGCCTGGATGGCAGAATCACTGAAAAATATACCCACGCGTAGTTATTTTACGAGGCTGGATGATCGAATCACTTAGAAATATACCCACGCGTAGAAAAATAGATCTTTACAAAAACTTGAAAGTGTACGTTTAGGATACAATTGTTTTATGTCGGCGAGTTGACTTTGCCGTAAGGATTATTTTACAACAAACGAAACGACGATCCAACCTCTAGTTTTCGAGAAATCGGCCCAAAAAAAGATTGACCAATCAGAGGTCAGAATAGGCAGGGCTTAGATGTGAATAAATTTGAAGAAAATGGACGGTTTATGGCCCCAGAGGCCTCCGGCCCCGCGGCTGACTCTGGAAACTAGATTGGGGGTAGGGGTATTTTCCATATATTGACTTGACTATTAACCTGATATATACAAATATCTTGGAAGTTTGTTGATCCAGTGTTAGATAGAAAATACTTATAATAAATGATTCTATGTTGATTTTTCTTCCTTGCTATATGGATTTATTCCCCTTAAATAATAATGTAAACAGTAATTATCTTTTCATTTTTTCATACGTCTGCCACTGTTAATCATGCAACTGTTAAAGTTATTAACTCACAGCAACATACTCTCTGCCTGTGTGCAATGACATGCATATAAATTAGATCAATATGCTTTTTACATGAAAGTTTTTCTAGCACAGTCTTCAAACTCGTGGAAGTAGCATGGTTAAATTTTATTTAGACTAACGACTCTTTACATGGAGATCCAAGTTTTTATTTGACCTTGAAAGACTGGGTTCATGGGACTCATAAATCTGTTAAGATCTTCAGACTTGTAACCTTCAGACGTCCCAAATATTCAAATAACAGGGTTTACTGGGTTATTAACTCCAAAATGTCCTTTACACAGTTGACAAATAGGACACTTTATATTTACAGTCACACATGGCACAATTCTTTAGATACAAATTAACTTGGTATATATGTTTGTGTATATACTTCTGGTAAATGATTTGAAGGTTTGGGTAAATTCTTAATGTGTGTGCTTTTTCTACCATCATCTTGTTAAACAAAAATTCACTGCCATCTAGCTCTGAAGATTTCTAATCTCATCAGTGTGAACATAAATTTTGATCTCTACCTATATCTAGCTCTAGTAAATATTGTATAGTTTATAAGCAGACGATCATTTTGTTAGTCATTTAAGTATGGGTTCCTCCTTAAATCTGAAATGTTACGAATAGATATTCAGAAAGTAGAGTAGAACTCTTCAGTTGGTTAAAAACAAATATGTAACAGAAACACAGATAAATCTCATCAATTCATCATCTTTTAGATGTTTGAAAGTCTACGTTTCCTGTGAAAATAATCATTCGCATTTGTGTTATATTTTTTGCCATTTCTTGCAGGCATTGGGTGCTCTGAGTTTGTTGACATTCAGTTTAGGTGTTGTTTAAATTACAGAACGTTGGCAATCCGAAATAGATTTTTTAATTTTAAAATAATGACAATTTTATTTTATCTGAACATGATTATATGTTAAGTAATTATTATATCACATTTAAAAATATTATTGCAGTGATAATGTATTGCACTTCAAATGAATACATTAGCAGCTTGTATTTGAATACAAGGCACTAAATAAACTTCTAAATATTTTATATGTTCTGTTCACTTTTATGTAGAACATTAATTTGTTTAAAGAATATCGACACCATTATTGTACATGACCTGAAAGTCTATATTTTCCATTATTATATGTATTCAATTAAAGCTGCGTAAATGCAGTCAGACTGTTTTCGATGTGGTTCAGTGTGCATGATTCTGGATCATTAACTATCAAGGTTCCAGGTTAAATGTCCAAGAATGAGTGTTTCGATTTCCTAACTCACAGCCTGGTTTCCCCGTGTCAATAGTGCAAGACAAATGGTCTGGCATGAACAAAAAATCATCTAGTCATTGATAGAGAACGAACAACCTAGGTTTATCCATGTACACATTGGTGTGCACATAAAAGAATGCTTTACATGTCCATTAAAACTTCATAGTTGAAGTTTATTCACTTGGATATTCGCTATGACTGAAGCTAATCTGAGCTGGGTGGTACAGGCCAGTTTTACAAAATTATACGCTGCACTTTGTATACTGATGAATATATTTATCTCTGACTCCTATTTCTAAGCAAACAGTCCTGTTCTTTAGACATAATCTCCTATAAATGCATACTTTTAGATTTCATTTTGAATCAGTGAAAAAAAAGGCTTAAAAAAAAGGTACCAATTATATTACATATTTTAGAAGCTATAGCAGCAACATGTGGACCTAATTTAAAGCAATTTTTGAATTGACAAATTAGGAATTCATTTCATAATTTTAATCCTGGCAATAGGTCAAACTCACAAACACATCTGTTTTTGAGACAAAATATCAAGACTAATTTTGTGTTTTTATACCCACTGATGTGTTAATGTTATGGGTAAGATAATTTGTGTAATTAGAGTAATGTTCTATTTTAACTCAACTTCTAACCATTCAGTGCATTTTAAAGAGAGGAATGAAGTAGCCATCAAGTAATTGATGTCTTCGAAAAAAAATACAGATGTACATGTCACCTATAGATATTGCAACCTACATGTATATGATGATGACATTTTTCAAATTCTACAGTACACTTCAATATTTTTTATCATGTATTTGTTGATAGTGTTTCATTTTGATGACACTGTAAACATGATTTATATTTTAAATACTTGCACAATTTTGAATATACTATTCATCATGTGTGTTTAATCATTCAACATGTCACATAATCGGTTTAAAAAATGTTATGTTGATAGAAAGCTGTATTTGACATATAATATGGAGAATATATCAACCATGCAAATGCTATGAAAAGGGAAAAAGTAAACCACTGATTAAATTTAAGAGAAATACAATGTCTATAAAAAATGACATTTTTAGAATATGAATAAAGAATGCTACCATAGAATATATTTTCATTTTTGATATCAAACCTTTCTACAATACTTGGTACCATTGTTTAAGAACCTTTTCCTTCTGTAAATACAGAATGAAAACATTGTAATCTTCTGAAATGTTCTTCTTTAATTACTGAATGATTTGGGACAGCTACTTGCCACTCATAAATTTCAAATTTTCATCATAAGTTGAAAAATGAGCACAGATCCATTAACATTAACATTATCACATTATCATTAACATCTTCAGAAACTAGCCAATAAAAATAAGGACATTTCAAATAATATGTTTTTAGCATGTTGGTGTTCTTATAACACCAAGAAACTTGACATCTTTATTTATAGAGAATATATACATTTACTATTGCCAGATACAATACACGTAAATATATGTACATTGTTCCCGAGTTAAATAACTTTTACACTACAAGGTAATAAAGCTCCTTCAGATTGTGTTGTTACAGATAAATCTGGGACTATTATGATTGGAAATGATTCTGGTTAACTTGGTGCAGTTGTTCATTATATTAGTGGAATGCCCTTACTGAGTTCAATAATATACATTTTCTCATTCTGCTTAGGCTAAGCAGAGATGATCAATTTTATTGGTTGAGACTTTAGACACATAAACCCTGCTTCTAACCATTTCAAACTTGAATGTCTGCTTTTAAATGAGATAAAATGTTCAAACTTGGTGTGTGTACATGCTCGATATGTTTTCTGGGTAGGTTAAGCAGAAATAAATAATTTGGTTGATCAAGACTTTGGAAGACAATAAATTAATATCTATTGAGGGTGAGTGATGGAAATGAAGTGGGGTTGAATGGAACTTAGTGTATAATTTGATGACATCAATCTGATATAAGCATGTTCTGCTTAGGTTATAAATGCAGAGTGATAAACGATTTGATCGATCAAATAAAATGTGCAAGTAATTAATGAGTTTCTTCTATTTATTTTAAGTAATCTCCCGCTTGTGATTGTTCCAATTTTGCATCTCTTTTCTGACTTTTTATTTTTAGTAAATGAGTTCTGAACATGTAGATATAATACGTACATAATATATTATATACACCTGAAAACATGATAAATCCATGATGTGACAAAATCCTCCTTTATTATAGTACTTTTGATAAAAGGCTTGGCACAGTTATCCAATATTTTCATGTTAAAATAATTGTTTTGCGCTAGAGACCCCTTGGATGGGAATAATAGTGTAAACTGGAGCCAGCTGGGAATTAGTAGAAAATGAGTTATCATCTTGTCTTAATGATGTTGGTTTTTATGTAGTGGAGATTCTGATAATACCAGAGATTGTTAACAGGTATAAAGACACAAGTTCAAACTAAGACATGTGGTAATAGTTAACAACCTTTCTTTTTCTTCTTGACCTTTCTACTTAATTGCTTAAATACCAGGTCTTGACTTATGTAAGTTGAAATAAATGGTATTAATCCTAAACATGATTGTCACTTAGTTGGCTATGAATCCATCGGGAATTCTTTCAAGTAAATAGTTTTTATGGTTTATAATTAATTTCTATTGATTTATAATTACTACTCAAATTTATGTGCTGCAAATTCAGGAATCAGAATTAAAAGTTTATCATAGAGTTTTGTGTTATGTTGGCCTGTTCACATACTAGTACAGTTGGTAGACTCATTGCATTGGTACATCTCATACTTATTTTAAAACCAAGTATATTGCTTCAGTAGTTTTAAGGCATTAGGAACCACCCACATATTTTGTTTTGTTAAGTGGGTAAATAACTATCTATATATCGTACTTGCATCACTAATTTTAAGTAGTGCAGATATTCATACATTTTAGTGAGCACCTCCCTTCTGCCGTTTCTGTGAGATCTATCAGTATTATGCATTTTATTCCATCATGGCCATTTGTTGTTTGTAGAAGAATGATATAGGTATCTGGAAGGCATCATCTTCACAAATATCTTAATGTCACATGAGGTTTTTGACCATCTGTAATTGGAATATAATTATCAAGACAGTTATCCTGTAGATACAGTTACTGCATCACTGACGTCTGCAACTCCATAATAATGGAATTTGTAAGATAAACATATTCCAAATAACTGAATGAAAATAAATCTTTGTATAAGGAATATATTTTTTTAATAGTTGTTCTATCAAATTCTTTAGATTACATTTGCCTTATGATGCTAATAAACACTGGATACAGAAATAAATAACGACTGATACATCTGGTGACCTCACAAACATAATCTTTGGTAAATAAAATATTTTGAATTAAATATTAAATATCAGAAGCCCATCTTTTCCTGGTAAGATCACCATATCAATGTTGATTTAAATTGACAGAAAAATTTGTGCTTTCAATGTCGAAGACTTTGGATAATATTGAGTTAGAGATTTAGCTACTTTAAATTAGTAAAATCCAAAAGTCTATTTAATATCAGTAATTGCCATTAATTATGACTAAAGTTACGGACCCTGTTTCACTATGTAGAACCCTGTGAACACAGACATAACAAATGTTATCATCTGATCTGTACGAAAGTGAATGCTCCAACGACAAAAGTTATTGTCCAATCTGTATGAAATTCATATGCATCAAGTAAATTAGTGAAAAGAAGAAGCCTGTTGAATTTCAGCAAGTTCCAATAATTACTTCTAGCATTATAAATTAATACAACTTAACTTTTATGAAGCTTGTGAACGTTTGAATGCTTGTTTCAGTTTATAACACCTTGTGCACCGTCCAAAGATGACAATTATGATCTGATCTGTATGAAATTGCCTTTAAAATGCCCCCCCAGGACCTACAAAAAATAAAATATGCGACAAACCTTGTTGACTGCTCAGACAAATTAGCTGCTGTGGTCATATGTTTCATTACCTGACAACCTCCCTTCGTTCAGGTTGTTCTAACTGGGTAATAATTATATTCCATCTATAAACAATTACAATACATTTATAACAATTTACTTTTAATTATTTATTGTCAATGATACCTGTATGATATGATGGACTCTGTGAAAACTATATATATTAATATTTTTAAAAAATATAAAATTGGCCACATGATCACTTGCTTGATCATAATCTTGATTTGAATGGAAGTTTATGATTCTATAAATGGAAGATTTCATTATTATCATTGAATCCAGCTGCTGAAGTACATTGATGTTGGATAATTGAAGTCTTCAATGGTAATAATGGAATTTGAATGTTACTAGACATACTGAAATACCAATCTATCAAAAATAATTATCATCCTTATTTTCACCCAGTCTGTCTACATCTCAATTTAGCAGACAGACTTGATATAAGTATTAGTATGTCTGAGATGAGAGGATTACCATCATTTCAAATCAGTTGAGAAATTGTATTCAGCTTAAAAAGGCCAGGACATGAGTCTATGTCATTCTTTGATGACTGGAAAAAGAAAAAAAATTTGATCGTTGACAGCTTTAGAATTAGCAAAAAAAAAATTTAATTTTAGAGTTAAGTCTTATTGTGAGTGGTTTGCAAAGGTTAAAAAAAGGTAAATAAAATTCATGATTGTAGAAATATTTTCTGAAATGTAAAGAATATTGTGAATGATTTTCAAAGGTAGAAAAACAGATGGACAATATTGTCGAAATATATCTTCTGATCTCTAAATAAATAGATTTTGATTTCTCCTATTTAAAGATCCAACAAAAATTATAAAAGAAGAAGTAACTCACAATTCTTAGTGCAGCACTTCGTACCACTGTTGATTTGGGCAAAAAATTTAGAATAAAAACCTGTTAGAAAAACAGATTGTTGAAAAGTATTGCCTTTCGTATTCTCAAGAAGAAACAGAAGGAAAGTTTTTGTAATGGTTACCAGATGATTATTTAGAGCAGTAATTAATGATCACTACCTGTAGACTACTTGACATCCATTGATCAGCTCCATGTATTATACAACCAATAGATATGTTGATAGTATCAACACATATGGGAGAATTACATCATGTGATGTAGATGGTCAAACATAAACAAACGACACATTGATAATTATCTCAAAGGAGCAGACACTGTGTATCCTCCATTTTCAAATTAAAACAACCCAGAATGAGAATGAATAAGACAAGCATCTTGTTCTGATGTTACCTATATAAAAGATTGTTTTGACAAGATGGCTCCTACTGATTGATTTACCCAAATAAATTTGTTCTCCTGAGCCAAAAATACTGTTATTATTCCATCCACTCTGTTGAGTTGCATCTGCGATCATGCAAAATAATTGATTTGTGATAGCACTCTATTGCACTGCATCAAAGAAGTAATACAAGTAATTAAGGGTCTGTTGTAGCAGATTCAAAGTTATCTCTAGGAGTTAAAAAATTAAATAATACTGCAAAGTTTGCTTTATTTAACAATATGTTATGGTACATCAAGACGTGCAGGATATTGACCATTGGTTTCTCAGCATCTGGACGACATCACAACTATCAACACATGTATGTACAATATTAGAATGCCACGAGTTAAGACTGGCTAAGATAATCCTCTTAACTTTGATTTTTTTCTTCTTTCTTGCTTACATGAACTTTTCTTCTCTTTAGGGATTGCCAAAATCAATTGTTGGTCTATGGGAATGTGCAAGAAACATGTAAGAGATCACTCTACTTTCTTGACATTAATCTGCAAATAATTTACAAGTTTTTGTAATGAAGTAATTTAAACTTGAGAGTTTCAATGGATATATGTGGTTATAAAAATTAGCAAAATAGGCATTGACATTCGAGTGTTCAGTTAAAAAACGATTTAAATATTTTATTTTTTTTCTGCCCATGATTACATCCGAAACGTAATTTTTTTTTTTTTTATGATATCCAACATAGTTTATTGTGTCTGTTAGCATACCATGAAGGCTTATCTTGCTAATGTCTAATAAACAAAATATTTTGTCTTATTAGTACAGATGGAAAAGAAGTTGTTTATAATGAACAACAAAATATGAATAATGATAACAGTGCAGCAGAATTGATGACCTAAATGTTTATGTTGTAATTTTAGATAATGTCAACTTTGTAAAGAACCCAAGTCTTGAGATACAACAACACCATTAAGTGTGCTCTGTTCCCACATCATTTTCTTTTACATCCTTTTACAAGACATCAGCAGTACTTTCAGTAAGCAGTTATTGTTGCAATGTACAAATTGTGTTTTATGATCTCAATAAAATATTGTTAAGGTATTCATTATACATACAGTATCATTTTAATGAAGAGATTAATTGAAAATAAACCTATTACAACTAAAGTTTTTTTGATATTTGATAAGGGTAACTGTACCCGAAACATTATATGTGACCCCCCACAACAAAACCAGTCACATGTCACAATTTTTGAAAACTGTGATTTAATGCTGATCTTAAAGGGAACTGGAACAGCTTTCTGTTGATATATAATATATGCAAATCACAAAAAAATTGGCTGAGTTCTGGCCAACTGAAGTTTCAAAAGCTGCGGTGCATCCAAATACAAAATAATGAGAAACTTGCATTTTAAAACTGTCAAAAATAAATCCCATAGTAACACATGTATAACTATTGCATAAATCAAAATAATAGTTTGTGAATATAATAATGTGTGGTGTATCAACATTTGTACCAAATTTTATCAACAAATTCCTTTAGTAACCTATTTTTTTTCTTCTTTTTTTCTGAAATTTACCTTAGATCCATATTTTTCGAATTGGCTGTGTTATGGTCATGGCTACAACAAAGGCCTGGATTCACGTTTTAAATATGGTTTTTGCCACAAAAGATCATTTTGCACATCTTAATTTGTTTTGTTTTTTATGTGATGATACTTTTTTGGGTCAGACAGATTAGCTTAGATTTTTGTTTGATATCTAAGAACTATAAAATACTGATTTTGGTTGGTTACCATGGCAACATTTTTCCAAAAAAGTAATTTTAATCATTTTGCACATCTTAATTTGTTTTGTTTTTTATGTGATAATATTTCTTGGGTCAGACAGATTAGCCTAGATTTGTGTTTGATATCTAAGAACTATAAAATACTGATTTTGGCTGGTTACCATGGCAACATTTTTCTAAAAACCTAATTTTAGTCATTTTGCACATATTAATTAGTTTTGTTATTATGTGAAAATATTTCTTGGGTCAGACAGATTAGCTTAGATTTGTGTTTGATATCGTGAGAACTATAAAATACTGATTTTGGCTGGTTACCATGGCAACATTTTTCTAAAAAAAAGTAATTTTAATCATATTCAAAAGATGAAAAACGAACGAAACCTTGAATTACATAACTCGGCAAGCGAGGAAAATACGAGCGCACAAAGTAAACTCATATTAGGTAACTTGCAATATAATTACGCCATTTTAACAGTTCTTTTTTTCACAGCCTCCACAAAATACCCTTTTTATGCAATTTTTTATTATATTTTCACAAAAACGATTGATTTATCGAAAAATAGATGCTTTTCTGAAGCCTATTGTGCAAAAAACAAATTTGGGATAGTTTTGACCCATATAGTGTATTTTGCCGTGTATATAGAAATAGAGCCGCACAACAAGCGACTGGTTTTGTGGTGGGGAGTCACATATTATTGAAAAATTTTCACATCTACTTAGTCAGCTGTGCTGCCGTTGAGCAGGGATTCTTTAATTTATTTTTTAGAAATATGATTTTTTTTAATTGTATAATTGTAGTATTCTAAAAAAATAAAGGGCCTGAAACATGAAGTAAGGGTTGATGTCATTATTCAGGCAAATGAAGACGGGTGTAGGCCATGCATTCTGTTATAAGTGAATATTTGCTCAACAGTGGCATTCAGCACACTGATCTTCATTGGATTTCAACTGTTACACACTCTCCAAAAAACAATACCCTGATATCCGTCCTGCAACACTTAGAAAATCAGGGTGTAAAATTCTGAAGAAGTTTCTCAGCCAACACAGCATCAAACCCAGACCTCCAGAGCAGTGAGCCATTACCATACTCACCAAGTCACAAATACAGTATAAGTTGTCTTCATATTGAAAACTAAAAACTGCAAATAAAAACTATCTTTTGAGAAATATATGACATATCTTCACAAAACATGAGTTTCTCAAAATATTAAATCTAAAAATCTTAATTTGCATCAATTATGTTAGATTATGGGTATAGTAAGAATTAAGCCTACTAGTGGTCTTATTTGTATTTGTAGGGGATGGTGTGGCAAAGAGGTCTATCGCTTAAATTCTGGTTCATAAGAGTCAAAAGTCAAAGTTTCAATCCGACACTTCTATAATATGTGATCAGGATTGGATGCCTAACCTCATGGGTTTTCTCTGGATTCTTTAATTTAACTCCCACTGCTAAGACTCCTAAATACCATATGTTAGTCACAAAATCACTTGCTTTTGTTGAGTAGATGTTAAACCTGATTTCTTTCTCCCTGTGTCTCTATATCAAATTTTACAAAGATTTTACTGAATGTGTTATTGATTTTGGGTGTATTAATATAGATTCTGTGTCAATGTTGACCATGTATTTTGTATTGGTATTAAATCAGTATGGCATGTTCAACTGATTGTGGATAGATACCACAGTATATGGCATGATGAATATTAATGATTAAAATGTTTACATTTGCATGTATTTTTGAATATCAATCCATGTTATATTATCTGATAATGGTTTAAAAATAACCTTTCTCCTGTAGATGGTTATTCAATTATTAAAAGTGTATTATTATTTCTATGTTACAGATGATTTTACTTCGTCCTATCTATTCATGAGTATTATTTTAAGTAGAAGATTGTACCTTATGATCGGATTATAATTGAAAGTATAAAAGTAAACTATATGATACCTTTATGAAACATTAAAGCACTAAGCTAATCACTAGTTAATACAAGTCGTATTATGTATTATCACATCTTATGTCCATGGAGATGATACAAAATCAACAGGATTAGTGTGATTTTGACCTTTCAAATCTGGCAGCATTATGAACATTCAAGAATTTGTCTTTGGTATTGGTGCAGAATGACCCTTAAGTGATCACACTGTCACTTTCAAATTACATTTAAACTGTCCCTGTATACTTATCCTATTGTGTATGGATTTAAGACAAGTCTTTTGTATGCCGTAAGAGACTCTATGATATTGCATGTATCTTTCCTTTAATAAAACCATGGACCTTATAATAAGGTCCATGATAAAACATTTATTAATTAAAGGCTGTCTTTGGCAGATTGTGAGGATCAAATCCAACACTAATATTCTGTCACCCCACTCATCAATTTCAAGTTTCAGCTTGTTGAATCCCCTATGTTTTAATGTTAAAAGATTAAGTTTTGACAGTGCACTGTTATCTGGATGGGAAAATAATTGACATTGTGTACTAGTGGACATTAAGTTGGAATATACACAAATTAGAAAATTAATTGGAATTTCTTTGAAGCTTTGAAAAAAACTTGGAAATTTGGATTTGGCAACACACTATACACATATAGCACCTGCCACATTACCACCAAAGAATACAAGAGAACAAAAATGATATTTTATTATTACTAGATATAACATGATATTTATAAAATAATATATTTTATATCATACAGTGATAAAGTTTTTTTACAAGATGAAAGGGATTTCGTCTTGAACTCACACAGACATATAATATAACTTCCTGTTATCCTTACATTGACGTCTGTATTTATAATCATTATGTAAAGATGTTTAACACTCACCTCCTACCATTTATAACATTTATTCAGTATATTATTATTTATATTGGTTATGTCATTACAAAATGTTATATAAACTGAGCCCCCCCAAAATTATAAATACTTCATAAAGATATTAAAAGTAAAAATTTAGCAAATTGGTCCCAAAATACCCAGCTCCTATCTGCACAAGGCTTAAATGGCAGGAGTAGGGGTATTTAAAGTAAACATACGGGTCTTAATACGAAATTCCAGATATCATTTTACGTATCCCTGAAAAGAAAGCATGTTTATTGCTCTTTTCAAATATGCAAATAATGTTCTGACAAGTTCATATATTTCATAACTTGAAAATATAATGTAAAAATATGGGTGTTAAAATTCCAGAATTGTCTTAGAAAGTATGTTTCTGTGCTTTTTTGAATCTATTAGTTATTTCCTAACACTTTCATGATTACATACTTTAGAAGAGAAATGTGTCACTGTGCATACCAATAACAAGATTTCATTGCAGTCACGGTCAGCCTCCAAATTTTTATACTGTGCCAGCTGGATTTCCTTATAGTACGCTGGCTTATAGTGTCCCAGGTTGATCTCGGTGACGTTTCCCTATATGTTAATAAGTCACTCAAAATTCAAAACATCACATCAAAGTTTTAAACCCCACGTCTGAAGCTTCTGGTGCCTACAGCGACATCCACTTTGTTTTCGGGACTATGTCCCTCAATTATCAGACCCCCCACTCTGGAATTGCTCTGCGGCCTCTATTATTCGTAAAACATGTTGCAGATAATGACATTCTCTCATCACAAAAACAATTGCATGCCATAGGACGTACTCCTTAGCAATAAATTTTGTTGCAACTGGATGAATCTACAAGGTTAATTAATGACAGTTTATCGAGGGGGGGGGGGCTGAATGGTCTAACACAAATAATTAGATCATACGATCTGTCATTGGGTCAAGTGATGTGGTTTCCATCTCCCACTTGTAGGGTTGCCTGCATAAACACATGGGTTTTAAATGGGTCACCAGTTTCCTACCACTACTATAGACCCTACACCCCTATTTGTGTTTATGATTTTAAACCCTATTTTTTTCTCTTTCTCTCTATAATTTATTAAATTGTGTATAGGTATTATATTTCTTAAGTAAGCCTATCAAGATGTTTGTTAGCCACTATCTGAATCAATGCTTTGTATGATATTTATCAATATATGAGGATACTTCTTATCATATCATTTATAGCTCATTTAATCAAGCTGTATATCTATTAACCATTGATCAAAATATTAAGACTGCCCGTGTTGTTCAAAACTCTATATGTGATTATTATTATTTTTGTTAGTGGTGATTTGCTTAATGAAGAAAACCTGGACGAAGCTAGATCTTTTTACCTTGGAAGAATTCTTCATTAACTTCATTATTCCACCAACTGAAGACAATTCTTTAGGACAGGAATGTTGTAGTATGAAAATTGATAACATAATATGATAAGAAAAGCCAAAGACTTTTAGTTTTTTAATCCATTACTTATTGGAAACACATATGAAAATTATGTATCATAAAGAGATGGTGATTTTTTGCTTCTCTTTTATCATAGATTGTTTATCAGAAGTTTATAGTGTTCTATGTTATATAAGAATATAATTTTATGACCATATTTTACAAGTAATTTCTTTTGAATAGTTTTTACGCTATACTAATTATAAACATATATTAAAGGGAAAAAAACATGTAATGAAAAAAGTTAATGATAGAAAAGAGTACCATGAATATATTTAATGTATAGATTTTATGTATAAGTAATGGTTCTTAGACTGAAACAATCATAAACATAATCATATTTTATATATGTCATCTGTGCCAAACAAAAAGGTACCAGTATACATTTGACAGGATTTGAAAGGAAATGTTGTATTTCACTAATATATCGTTCAGACGCTTATTTTTAAACCAGTTTAAAATCGCCAGAGTTTTTAAGATGGCATGGGTAGATTTATATTCTTTTTTCGGTTCTTGCACGCTTTTGATAACGCTGGCACTGCCCCATCCCGATGTCTTCTCAGGAATGTAACTTAATGCATACTGCACCTGCTGGAGGCAGGGTTTTTAAGTCAACCCATTCAGACGGCCAAGATGAACCAGTTAAAATAAAAAAGCCTTCTCGATGACAGGTCACAGGCTGTTTTTCTTTTAAAACTTGTTAATTTGCCCCACATGTACATTCAGATGACAAAGTTAAACTGGTCTAATGATCCCTAGGGTTTTTAAACCAGTTCAACTTAAGTGTCTGAACGGGCTAATAGTCTTGCCATGTAGAGCAGAAGTGATTTGTGTTAAAGATTTATCTGGTTTCTGATTTACATTATTAAATATGGAACAACGTTTTCAAAATAACAGAAATGAAAATAAAAACTAGAACCATGTAGAAATCAGATGTTAAATATGTTAAACCATGAAGACCATTCACATAAATTTCCTGCACTATATAGATCTAATGTCGTTTGTGGGAATTTCTCTGGTCGAAACGAACTGACATTTTTTCTCGAAGTAAATACCATCATTAATATTAAACTAAGAGACTAGAAAGGTAAAGAGATTTAGTGTACGTCAATGATAGATTTTAAAGCCGTCAAACAGATTAACAGTCCTGTCTGTGTCAAATCCCAAAAGTCTGATTTTCTTATTAAAATGACAACTTGCAGTGTTAATGTTGGAGTCAGTTGTTTCATCAGTTGCTGCGTATTTGGTTAGAGAAAATTATTATGTTTGTTAGAAATTTTCCCATGTCCTCTTTATTATAAATTATGGATCGATTTGGGACAAAATGAGCAATTACAAACAATTGAAAGAATAGTACGATTAAGTAAATATAGAAACGGGAAACAATTCATAAGCCTTATTATTACAATACTACTTGCAAAAGCTCTCTGGTGTTTCCAAGCTTTCAAAGGCAGTCATTAAAACCAATTTCAAATTAATACAACCCAAGTGACATGTAGAACCAAAAGGAATAAATTAACATTAGATCTTGTTTCATTGAAGTGTAATCATATTGGTCCCATTGATTAAATTACTATGGTATTAATTACCTTAAGTGACAATTAATGAGACAGTTGTAATAGAATATCCGAACGTGTAAGTCTAGAAACAAGTACAAATTTAAGATTGATATTGGCTCTTAGGTAATAAAAATACTAGAGATATAATGTAAACGTATTTACTATTTACACAAAATTAATTTATTTGATGAGAGTTTTATATGATTTGATAGTGCTATAAATCCCATTTGTCATACTTGATATTAATATTTTATATTAACAAATTATTGTTCACTGTAAAAGCCTGTTCTATATTTAAGATAAAACTTTATTTTACTATTCATAAAAGTATGTGTAATCTAAGAAATGGTCATTTTAACACCTAATAAATTGGAAATATCTTAACAGTGTTATGTTACCACTGGTTATTTATGTATAGGACTAAGAACTCTCGCTAATGTTATTGGAAGGGAATTTTCAGTGAAAATTATACAAATATTTACTCTTTTCAGGCATATGTTGAGGGGCGGGGATAAAATTGTTTCCTTGGTTGGGAAAGAGGTGCTCTGTTGTCCATGAAACATATAGCCCGTTCAGACGCTTAAGTTGAACTAGCTTAAAAACGCCAGCGATCGTTAAACCAGTTTAACTTAAGCGTCTGAACGCACATGTGGGGCAAATAAACCAGTTTAAAAAACCCAGCTCGCGACCTGTCTTCGAGAATGCTTTTTATTATAAACTGGTTCATCTTGGCCGTCTGAACGGGTTGGCTTAAAAACCCCAGCTACAGCTTGCTTTGAGCATGCGCAGTACGCGGTAAGTTACATTCCTGTGAAAATATCGGGATCAGACAGTGCTATTGTTATCGAAACCATGTGAGAACCGAATAAAGAATACGACACTACCCATGCGCAATTAACTCTAACCTCAAACCAAAGAGGTCAGAATAGTTAAACCAGTTTGGCTTATAGTACGTGTGAACGCAACACAATGCTGGCTTAAAAACCCCAGCGATTTTTTGCTGGTTTAAAAATAAGCGTCTGAACGGGGTAATAGAAACAGCCACACCCCCCTTTAATAGAAAATGCTGGTGTATTAGTTTCCATTTAGAAGCTGTACTTGTCAGTTAACAAAAAATTATGTTCAAGTAATTTGTGGATTCATGTAATATCAGATTACTTGTTTTAAACAGGACAATCTGTTCAGTGTATAATTCAAAACACTTGTATGAAATTAAAATTTGACAAACATTCTTCTTATTGATATTCAAACCAGAAAAGAACTTAAATAATGTCTGATATAAGATTTATGACTTACATAATAAAGTATTTAAAATAGAAAAAAATAATTTGGAGTATGAAGTATTGTTCAGTGTTCTGAATAGCTCATTAAATACATTGAAATAGGAAGGCCTTAAAGTCGTCTATAGGATTTTGTCCAAGAAAATTTGGATAACTTTTTGAAAGTGTCCAAAATGTTTTTAGCCACAGTAGTTTATCACAGACTTTGTTGTATTATTGAACAAGTTCGAAACAGTGCTTGCCATCAACTTTGTCCATCTGTCATCACCAATATTGATTAACTTTTCAGGAATAGTTATAAAGTAAACATGTTCCATATTGATTTTAACAATGTAGTTTCAGAGTTATTGCCCCAGACTCAAAATATAAGGAATAGGTAGTATAAGTATAAAGATTGCACTGGGCGTAAACCTACAATCTGTACTGAACTGAAAATTTTAAAGATTATAATGAGATTAAATGTCTTATTATAATGTGGATAACAGAAGTACAGGATGATGTCTGTTACCTGGACTGGCAAACTATGTTTGTTTTACTGAGAAGCCAGTATTAATTTAGAAAGAGTAGATTTATCGGGCACTATTCCACTATGCAGTGTGAGTAGTATCAGTGGTCTGTGTATTATAATATTCTGCCCACTTCAAAGATGTAACAATTGTGGGAAGCATTAGGTTTAAAATATATGGGAATGATTTATACATGGGGTGAAATAGATGGATAAAATATTAGGAAATGATTTGTACATGGGGTGAAAGAAAGGAGGATTAGAGATAAAATAAGCAGAACTCAACAGGCTTAACTGTTTAATCAGTTTTACAAAATTGAAACATGTGTTATATATAAACTTTATATATGAGATGTTGTGATTTTATGGTTGAAAGAAACGGTTTCGGCATGCATCACTATGATGCTGTTGAAGAAAAATTATTACGTAAGAGGTGATGGTTGTGCATACTGTTGATTCGCACCACAGCACTTAATGACTTGCCATGTTATGATAAATTGATACACCTGTTTAAAATGTCTGAAAAATAATCCATCCACTGATTTTCAATCATGTGTGGTAAAATGGTTGCACCGAAAATTCTTTGCCTTATAAACTGAAAAAGTCATCTATTATTCCCAAGAGCAATAAGAACCATTGGGGAAAAATCTGGGGATCAGTGCCATATCATAACAGTAGTGTGTCATTTGCTTAGCAGGAATTTGGATTCAAAGAAGATTGATTCTACTGCAGAAATTTCACATTTTCCCCAAGATAATTACCCGTAAGAAAAGGGTTCAGATGAAAGTAGTGTTCACACTGACCAGATTAGAATTCAGTTATTACATAAAATGAATTAGTTCATGTCATGGTACTGTCATGTGATTTTGCACAAGAATATTGATGGCAAATTTTTGTAAGTGATAGCTTACTTGAAGGAACACGCCTTCTTATGTAAGATATATGAGGAATCGTTGTTTAAAATGTGAGTTTCTACCCAAATCTAAGCAAAGCAGATCACTAGAACTATCTATTTTCACCTTTCTCACTTACTTTGCATACTGAAACTTACTCTACATACGGAAACTAATTGCCCATTTAGACGCTTAAGTTGAAATGGGATAAAAATGCTGGGGATTTAAAAAAAAACAGCTCGAAACCTGTCTTCAAGAAGGCTTTTTATTTTAAACTGGTTCATCTTGTCCGTCTGTACAGGTTGGTTTAAAAAACCCAACTCAAGCTTGCTTTGAGCATGCACAGTACGCAGTAAGTCACATTCCTGTGAATATATAGGGGTCAGGCAGTGCCAAAGTTAGTGAAAGAATGCGAGAACCGAATAGAGAATATGATGCTACCCATGCTTAGTTAACTCTAATCTCTGACCAAAGAGGTTAGAATAGTTAAACTGGATTGGCTTATAATACGTGTGAATGCAACACAATGCTGTCTTGAAAGCCCTGATGATTTTGAGCTGGTTTAAAAATAAGTGTCTGAATGGGCTATTAGATACTTGTATATCAAGAAATATAATCCATTCAGATGGACATAGTTAAGTTAACTGAAAAATACTAGTTACATTCATTTAGCTCTACTTTGCTGTCTGAATTCAAATATCGACCAAATAAACTGGCTTAAATTCACCTGCGGAGGAGATGTTTCCAACATTTTTCTACTGCAGTGTCAATGTAATCTGACTACAGTCAAGTAAAGGTAATTAGACTTCAGTCAAGGTGGCTGTCAACACACTCATGCTACTGTAACTATTATTATAACATTATTATAACAAATACACCATTATGAAAATCAGACTCTTTGATAAGGTCAAAAAATCAGATTTCATGTCAACAACAGAAAGGGAAATGATATGAAATATCATTGTAAATAGGTTGTTTTCAGTAATTATTACTGACGGTTGATGACAGCTAACAACTAGTGCAAGATAGCCCTAATCTCACTGGATTTACCAAACCTGTGTTGTATGTTGGACGGTAAAAGTAGGATTTATAGTGTTTGTGTTCAGTAACACTTTATATACTCCCACTCAAAAGAGTTGTAAATCCATTTGTCAAAATCAAGAATACTCTCACTTAATCATTTTAGAATCATTACCAGTTATACATATGTTATCTTCGGTAGAACTAGGTATCATGGAGTTATCTTCAAGAGTTTACTTTAAAAAATGTCACTTTAGGTATTCAGTGCAAAGCTTTACATTAGTTAGAAATTGGACGATATCCAGTAAATAATCTGGTAGAATTAGTTCTACACTGTTACAAAACATGTATGTTAATATAACTTCCTATCACTTATAGTAAAAAATTGGTCTGAGAGTATCATGGTTACCATGCTATCTGTATTGTTTGACAAGTCATAAAAGGTTTTAATTGTTGGCTATGAGATGTGAATCGCATCGAATCAACTTACCCATGATTGGTTTAACATAAATATATAATGATTTGATTTTTATGTGGCAGGGTTGTTAAGTAAATCTATTCATTCTTGTATTTCAAGAGATTAATGAGAAGAAAAGTATAGGCAAATTGGTGCAACACTAAAACAACAATTGTTTGAAAGACAAATACCCAAACCATATGTATAAGTGATACTTTAACTGTATTCTGAAGATATGACATAACTTATTCAGATTCTACTAGTACTAGATAACCATTTGATATTTTTCCAATTGAGTGCATGACACATTACTTTTGGGGTGCAGAAATCATGCAAAGGATGTTTAAGGGAACTCCAGATGACTTTTTTGCCCTGGACTTCAAAGACATATGTGGTGTGGAATGACATATATGTACTTAAACTAAGCAATATTGTTGGTATTTGTCTGATAAGATTATCATAAAAAATACTTATACTTAATTGAAAATCAAGGGACACCATAAACATTTCTTAGATGTGTAGTGTGAATCGAATTAATCTATAATAAAAAGTCAGAATATAGTCATTATATATTACTACAAGAATGTGGCTATTACGAAATAAGTTGAATCATTTGGCATTATCATTTTGCCTAAATTGTAAACACTCTTATCATTATGAAATACCTTCTTACACTTCATTTTTTGGATGGAATGACAACAAGTTTGCGTTACTAATTGATTGCTTCTGCTGGATCCTGATGTTTTCTTTCACCAATGTTATGTTCTGCTGGTACTTCAGACACATGTTTTTTAGTATTTAACAATTATCAGTGGTGTGCACAAGCTGAAATCATTTATAAAAATGATATGTCTCTGTTGTTGTTGAGAAACTCCTCAGCAGTAGCATTTTTGAACTGAAAAGCTGAATGGTAAATTTCTAACCTTTCTTGTTACACCAAAGTTAAGATAACTAGTGAATTGATCTTATGTTTCTTGATCAATGTTATTTCATTCCTTATGGAAATCAGCTGATCAACAGCTGGCAGACGGACATACAGGCTCGCAGAAAAACATTAAACCTTTACAAATGTAAATAGGGTTTTATATTTTACAAAAACTTTTGAGTTTATCCTTGCTTGTATACATCTAAAATGTGTTTATAGGTTGTACTGTCTGCCATGTTTAAAGGTTAAAGATATATACAAGTCTAGATGGATGCTAAAAAAGAAATAAACCATGCTAAAAGGACATTTAACAAAGATTATTATAATTAGTAATAGTATGTAATTCTTTCAATAGTTCAAATCTGTGTAAAGTTGAGGTAAATATTGAATTTAGTTTAGAAAGGTTGTCTTTATCATCATATCTCTGTGAAATATAGACTGTATTCCGATTCATAAACCTCAGTATTCTTAGATTTGAAAGAAATCTGAGCCATGTTTGCTCATTGAGTATGGCACTGGCTCACTAACTAGGAGGTCCTGGGTTCTACCTCTATGTTCCAGCCTGATTTCCCTTATCATTAGTTCATACAGAACACGATCTCCAAAAATATGTGGGTCAAATGTGTACGCATTGGCGTAAACAGGAAAAAACCCTTGACAGTTAGAATTTGATAAAGGGTAGGTGAAAACAATGTTGTCCAGATAAAACTTCTCTGACAGTATGGCGTATGTATCAGTATATGTGTGTCTTCATTACCCTGATTTGTGCAGAAAAGTTGGACTTTAAACCTAATTTCATTTAAAGAAATCACAATTAAATGGTACTGTTTTGAAAGTTGTATTTTGTTCTGCTTGCAGTTTTCAAATGATATTGTTTGCATTCATAACTTGTTATTAGAAAATTGGTTGGTCGATTTTGGACTGAAAAAGCTGTCTTATATTACAAGAATCAATCCATATAAATTTCTACGGAGGTCTGTTGTTTTTCAAACCGTGAAAAATGACTAGACATATTAAATACTAGGCTACTTCATATTAACACTAGGTTTTCGTAAATCTGAGAGTTATGTTCTGAAATCCATGTGAAAACCATTGCTATAAGTAGTGACAGGTTTCATGTATGAGGAAGGGTATGCTTACTCTTTCTTGACAACTCAATCACTCATTTATATAGGTAACTAAATTAAGTTTATTATACTTGTTTTATTTTTTGTAAATATTAAAATCAAATATGTTCATAAATCTCTTAGTTTATTATTTGTATCCAAAGAGAAGAAATTTGAGCATCTTCACCAATCAACATCCCCATCTACATAATACATGATTGAGTTAATTACTGCATTAGTTTGATTATTTGGGTTAAATAACATTTAGAGATATACTATATAGATATATAAACCAAAGTAATAACACAGTAGGAGATGTAGTAACATGATCTTTACCTGTATTATATATAATAATGAAGGATAATTACATTGATAAATAATCCTTGATGATATTATATAATTATTAGTTAAAACTATCATTATCCTAGTATTAATGGTACATGTCATATTATTAATTCCATGTGTGTTAATCAACATTATACTTACTATACCCAAAATATTTATACTTCAAATATGGTCAATCCAAAAATGTGCCAAACTGAATGTGTATTTTTGTAACTAACACTCTGAAAGTAATTGTGGAGTTGTGTTTTTTAAGATCTATGTGGTTATTAATGCAGTATTGCCTCATGCCCCTAAAATCTGCATATTATTAGGTTTCGTATCTATGCACTGAAAATACTTCGTTGATTTTGAATATCAAAATTATTTGTCTACGGTTGCCTGTATATAACGAATAGTTTCTTTCATGAACCAGGACAATTCACCTAACTGACAATATGGGTATCGAGGCAGATGAAACAATTTAACATGCTTAATTGTAATTGAAAAGAACACTTATCTTAGATCCGGTATCTTTCATTATGGTTACATTAATTAATTTAAGATAAAAAAAACTTATCCTAGAAAATAATAATAAGATAATAATGAGTTAACTGTTGTAGAAATTCTATTTAGATTTTAACAAAAGGAGAGATGATATTTTGTGCTTTTATGTGCATGTTCCATTATATCATCTTCCGTGCCATCTAAACGAATGTCAAGATGGTGGAATGACCTTCTCAGGAGTGCTTTAGAAAAGCCACATTATTTGAAAATGACAGCATGATAAGAGCTATTAACAGGGTTGTTAACTGTGAATTTGTTTAACTGGATATGAATCAATAACTTGATGAAAACCGTGGAAACAGCCCAAGAATAATGTGCAGACGTCAAGCTTATACATGGTTAATGCTTGGTCATTATTAATGACTTCACAGAGAAAACCATTAAAAATCCATTTAAAAACGCTGTCTATATCAAACTTTGAAATAAGGTAGTTGCTAAAATTTAAGATTAATCGTTTGATCTATATTTGTTATTCATGGATAATAATTGTTTGTTTTCTTTGAGCTTTACTTTTATTTCCGCTAACATAACTCAGACTCGAAGGGGAAGCGATTTTAATGGGATTTTTATGTTCATGGGTTTTTTGGTCTTCATAAAATCCTAGTGTTTCCATAGTTCGAGAGAATACCTTTTGTTTTCTGTTTCATTTTAAAGTTTACATCTGAAATTCTATTGTGGGTATATATATAGTTTGACAAAAATATAAATATCATAGGTTGTAAAAAGAAAGTCGGACATTTTAAAAGAATTTTCATTTTTTTGGGTATTAATATTCATATGGTAAATTCACCATGTTTGAATTATCAGCTGTAAGTAAGTTTTATCAAATTAGTCCGATAATTCTACTACCCTCATTACCATCTGGGAAAAACTGCGTCATTGGACTGCCCCAATCATGTAGCTAGGTTTCACCTGCCATAATTGTCATGTTTAATGATAATATTCCACCTGAAGCTCTCCATAGAAACTAGAGCCACCTAATTGAAAGCAGTGATTACTGGCTATTGATTTAGAGAACCTTCCATTGTCGATAGAACTCTTGATAGTATGATTATTCCACCACCTAACACCCCTTGGTGCCTAAATGGTTTAGTCTGTGTATAGGATTTCCCCAGCACACCACATGATTCTTTACTTTAGAGGTGAAACCGACTTGGAGGAACAGTATGCTGTATTTTCCCCTCCTACCATCTTCATGAAAAGACATCTTGATCTGCCTGCAACTCTACCCAGGCAGTAACTCTTTAAAAATCTTCCTCCAAGACAAAAGATTAAGATAGTGTGACTAGTAGATCTACAAGATTGGTATTGTGTTAACTTGTCTGAAAACAGCTGGTGTGTACTGAACTTTGGTTTAAACTCCACAAGCACGCTACTTGTTACTTAACTCTTGGGCTAGTTTTAAAACTACATGTGTACACGCTTCTGTGTGTTAGAGTAAAAGTCATCGTCCAGTGAGATCTACCATTTGGTTGGAACTTTGTTTAAATTCTCTGACTTGTCTTATACACTGGCTTGTTGAGACGATCCCTCTCTTCATTCATCAAAAAGGTAAGACTAGTGTGTTATTATCTATAGTCTTGATTAGTAGATTTTCTATGGCATGGTACTCACTACATGTACATGTGCATGTGCTTATTTTATTCAACACAGAGCTTTTTGTTCCTCATCTAAAAATCCTCAAAGCCATCTGTACAAAGTTTGACTGAGGTTCAGAAGCTCTTCAAATGTGTCCTGTAAATAGAAACTTGAGGGCTTTGAACCCATTCTTTATTCACATATCATAGTGCTTCAGATTTGTGTTTAGTGAGTTGAACTGGGGTCAAAATATGACACACAATAAACATGGATTACATACATATGTAAAGAGGTTGATAAAGATACCAAAACGTAGGAATGATTTTAAAGTTGATGTATGGGGGGGAGGTCAGGGTAAACCTAGCTCTGTAAATCTAAGTCATAGAATGCATGATGCAGGTGATAAAACAAACCAAATATGCAGGGTATATTATCACTGTCACAAAAACGATTTGGCCTAATTACAAATGAAATCAGGTTAGGAATAGCAATAAATTGTGCAAGGAAGATAATGAAATCTACAACTTTAGTTTCAATCTTATCAAGAATATTAGTTATAAAAATTGAGTTTCTGTTCTGAAAGGGCATGAAGATTACTTAACATGAGATCTCATAAATTTATCACAAACAATAGAACTCTTGATAAGTTGTGAAAATGAAATGAATTGTGAATTTAATGTCTTTATTTGATGTTTATAATCAACTTTTCAGTTGGTTATTAATAAAAACTGAAGTTTTGTCTGAAATGTACATAAAAGATTACCAAAACTAGGTTCCCAGAAATTTATCAAATGTGGTATCAGTGAAAGTGGAATTAAATATTTCTTGATTTAACATAGTGCTAGATTATTGATGAATTTAGATAAACGTTTTTTGTTGACCTTACCCAACAATAATGCTTTTCATCTAGCAGTACTCTTATACTAATATACAGCATTGGTTTAATTAATTTATTGGTGCGCTTTATGAGCACTATATGTGGTCTTGAAAAAAGGATGTTATTCATTGTAGCTTAAATTAGAATCCTCTTTTATTAGATATTTAAAAACTCGATTTTAATGAATGGATTAATGATGAGACAACAGCTGCTGTGCAGAAGCATAATTTTCATTGCTCCACTGTGTACAGTAAATTGAATTTTAGTGCAAATACTCATAAATAATCATCTCTGCATCTTTAGCTTTGGAACTTCCAGTCCTCTAGTAACATTCACAAAAACATTTTTAGGAAAAATAACCTATATACTTCAGCATCCAAATAACAAGTAGCTCCATACTGTGTCTATTGTACCCTTTTTCTCACCCTCTTAGAAACATCAATACATCTGTCAGTACATAGTCATCATCACAAAATCAGAAGGAAGAGAAAACTGTCATTTCGTGTAAATGAATTATATATTGAATAGTTTTATGATGGTTTCAATATTTGAAGAGAGTTTCTACACGCTAGTTAACCATCATTTCCCCTTCTCATCTGTTTATTTTAAGTTCTAGTCATTACTTATACTACCTACATCTATCACCTTACACATGGACTTGATTAGATCTTGTTGTAAATGGACCAATGCATTCCTGTTTGATTCTTGCCGTATATTATATGCATGAAGCTAGATGGTAAAATACATATCATATGTGTTGGATCCTGACCTTATGATATTTAAGTCTTTCTTTAGAGTATTAAACATGTAGTCAGGAACAAAATAAGAATTTATCATTCCAAGAGACCTTCAGATTTCTGGGACTAGAGTAGAAGAACAAGAAATATGCACTTGTACCTCCATGATCAGGTCATTTCCAATAAGACACAAGAAGGCAGATAATGGTTATTTTCATTATTGTCTTAAGTGTGGGGTGTCCTTAACACAGACATGTTGGTACACATTTTAACAACATTCTACAAATCATACTGTTGAAGACTAGATATCAATTACAAAATATGAAGCAAAAAAAAACCAGGGCAATAAATTCAAAGATCTATTGTAACACCGATATTTCATAGTGGATGGAAAGCACATTCTACAAAAGGATTATATCTTCTTCATTGATATTCAACTAACCAGAACAGAGCCCCATCCACTAAATATATATGACACTTACAGACTGTAAAAATTGTATATTTATTGCAGTGAAATATATTGTTTTAAAAGTACAATGGACAAGCTTGATATAAAAAAATCATTACCCAGAAACTTATGGGCCCAGGCCTTATCCAGTCAACTTGCTTGTTCTAAATAATTAAGAAGACAAAAAAGTGTTCTTATATTTCAATTATAAGATTTTGTGCATGTAAATAATACTTTCCTTAATCCATCCATAACGTGACATTAATGGTGGAATAGAAAACAGTGTTAACAGTAATAAATGTATAAAATTGATTTAATCTAGTAGAGTCGGAAATACATTTATAGAAGAAAATAGAAGACAATTTGTCTTATTAATAACCTGAACAGGTGAAGGGAAAAAAGCAATATATTATCAATATTGTCATTCAACTTGTATTATAATGGACACTATTAAAGGTACCACCATATTCTGTGAGATTGCTCTGCAGTATTCGTTAATAATGACAAGAGGTAACTGATCAATATTGTCTTGAAAGCAGTCGAGTGCTCTAATTTTATACTGTGTAATACAATTAACGTTAATTCACTTTTCATGTGCTACTAATTTAAATATCCTGAATCAAAAGCCTCTCATGTTATCTGTGGCAGGAAAATAGGTATTAGTCTAATCAAAATTTACCATTTTAACCGAGAATATAGAGGGAGAAAGAACCATTTACTTAATCCTGTATAATACTAGTCTCTATCCATTTAAACTGATATAAAACGAGCTAACATGTTCATACTGACAGCGAATTTAAATCCTAAGATAATCTTTCAATTACTATCCTTTTAGATGTTATGTTATGTTAAATTATTATTTGGAAAATGCAAAAAAATCAATAATGAACATTAAATTAAAAACATTTTAGAAAAAAACAGAGATAAACTATGCAAATTAATAATAAAACTTGCTATTAAATAAGGATTAGTTTTTACTGAAGAAAAATCTTATTGTCATGGTAAAAATTGAGTTTATTAATGAAATGGGTGTAAAGGTAATTGTTAACTGTGTTTGTAGAAAGTAGAGTTATCAATGTCTAGGTATTTGTTTGAAATGTATTATCTACCTATTTATCATCCTATGTTTATTTATTTAGCTGTCTCTATGCCAAGCAGTTAAAGACGCAAAACCTGTGCTTTTTCTCATATTAATTTTTTTTTTTTGAAGACTATGATTTTCTATCTAGGACCAGATAGTTTAAGAAACAGTACTGAATCGCTTGATTCTGTGATCAGGAAATAAACTTTCCTCGTGTTCACATACAACATAGTATAATAGGATATGATGCCTGTCTGTTTCCTCTTTAGGCGGAGCTGATTAGTTAATGTCTCACATGTGCAGTACAGAATCTGTCTATTTCATTCATTTAAAGCATTACATAGGGATGAATCTTTTTTTTTGCTTCATGCTAGTCTTAAAATCGTCTGTTTTTTCTGTTAATTTGTGCAAGTTCCTCCTTTGTTCAAGTTAATGAGTAAACTGATTTTTAACTATAAGACTGGTTAATCTGTAAATAGTCTGTAAAAACTTCTCGGCTTTGATAACATGTGGAGATAATAGAATTTCCTCAATTTATTTGTCTTGTAAAAGTTTAAGATAGATATTACGTCATTAGTATATTTATCTTAAACCCAATGTTCTGAACAAGAAAAATTAAAAGTAAGCGACCATGGATCATGCGCAACAATTTTCCTGGCCTACTCACGTCAATTAATAAAACACTGGTTAGAAAAGATCTTTCAAAAGTTTTGATAACTTTGATATGAACTTGAAAAATCTGCTTTAAGAATATCTTATAGACTTGAAGTTTGGGTTGAAGGTCATAAGTGATATTCCGTAAAGCTTTTAAGTATTTGATCAGAGAAAGAGAGAAATGCCAGAAGAAACCCTCCAGTTAATAAAAGAAAGAAGCTATGGCCAATTCACACCTACAAATGCTGATATTAATGTAAATGAACTTTAAAAGATTATAACATTTATTTTTAAATTGACTATACATGTTTTTGATGGAAGAGCTGTAAATTAAATATTGTTGCTCAAATCTCGGCACACTTTATAAACCTTTTGAAAGGTTAAAGTGATAATAAAACTTACATAATGTTGGAAGGGTTTTAGAAAAAGTCAGAAATAGATCTGGCGGCTGTGTGTGGTTTATTGTATTCCTGAGTCCCATAAAAAATATTAACAACGCCCAAACATTCTCCCTGTAACATTTGTTGTGAACAGAACTCATCAAGAATCCAGGAACAATTTTCATAAGTTATACATTGGAACTATTTTAGGTATGATTTAAATTTAAAGTGTCTAAAATTGTATTTCCTAAGCAAATATGGTTTGGGTGTTGAGTGCATTGAACTTTTGTCTGTAGGTTATTTTGACTGGCGAGTGCTTTTTATTTGGGGAAATTTAGGGTGTAAGCATTGCGTATTATAGAAGCAAAAGTCTGAGAATTTTAATAAAGAAGTTAACTGACTGGATACTATAACATAGCTATTTGTTATTGTGACCTGTGTCTGTCATGAGACCAACTCAATTACCAGCAATAATTCCCATATGCAGAACTAGGCTGACCACAAATGATAATGATGGGTTGGCTGGGAAATTAAATATATCCAGTGGTAGACATGAATGAGGGCGTCTTCCATTATATATTTGGCATTGCTTTTAATTGGAAAAGAAACAGCCGTTTGTTCACATTCATCTTATTAATTTGGCATAAGTTATACCAATATTGAACCAAAAGTCTGTTATGTATTACATATAGGGTAGTAATGTTTCGATATCACGTCTAAACCAAAGGTTTAATTAGCCAAAAGATAAGATAGGATATCTTTTCCAATTACAAAATTTAATAGGGTCAGCAAGAATAGCTTATTGCTTTGATACTCAACTTGATTACCCAATTCTGAAAGTGATTACCCACTTTCAAAAGTGTAATGAGGTAATTTTACAAGCATTGCATATTTAAATATACAGATTGCCAATAAAAGTAAACATATGTGCTGAAATATCAGAACTATGTAGTGTTATGATGTGAAGAAGGTAGAAATCTTGCATATAGAGTAGCTTTCATACATAAACAACAGCCATCATTTTAATGAGATAAACAGATAATGCACTTAAATGTCTGTATACTTGATAGGCAACATGAGATATGATTTTGAGTGATCAGTTCTACTTAGCATGTCTCTTTAATTTATTTATTTTAAGATTTTTTTGAAGTTTTGTTTGGATGAGGATAGTGGATGATTACTCATATGAAAATGGTGTCAGAAGTTATCAGTGTTTTTGGTTTATATTATTGTACCATCTGATAATTATCATCAAAACAAACATTATTATATAAAATACAACATACAAATCATATGTTCTTCAACAAATACATTAACATTGAATTTTAAATAAAGCAATGAAAATAAAGATGGAGGATAGTGAACTGTGTATTCTTTTTGGCATTATAAAAACAAATTAATCACGGTAATTATTTATATATGGGCTCTGTCATGTTGCAATAACGAAACTTATGCCAACCTTACAATTATGTCATAATGCACTGTTGCCCATATAAATTGTCCTTGCTTTCTGACAGCAATGGTTTCTGTTTAGAAATCTGTTAGAGAATCTAATTGGCCAAACAGATTGATTTCAGTCGATAAAAGTTGTAAGAAGGCGTATTTGAAAAACAGTTATTAAAGAGTTGTGGCAAGACAACATGCTGTACTCTGAAATTAGTTCCCTAAAGTTGAGTACTTTATATCGTGAGAGTTATTTTCAGTGAACTGAGGTGCAAGTTTCATTTTGGCTACTGTTAAAATATGCTTTGTGCCAATAACCAAATTCAACATTCAGTTTAAGAAAACTAGGAGATTGCTTGTATCTAAATAAATATACAATAGACTTTATACATATGTACAATCTGTAATTTTTTATGGATTATTTTGGAACAGTGTGCAATTTCTTGTAACTCTATACCTATTCTTTAACTTGGTGTTTTAAAGATTTTTGTCACAGCATGTGGTGATATAATATTATATGAAATCGACTTAAATTCAAACTTGAAACCATGTGGTTTTGGTGAAGAGAATTACCTTTCCTGGGTTTAACATGATACATCTGTTACTTCTTCTTACATTTCCTTGTGTCCTGTGTTTCATTGACAAAAACTTCTTACTCATTTTCCTTTACAGAGTAGACATCGTAATACTTGGGCTTGGTTAACTATAAGCTTGTGTTTGTATTACTCTGTAATTGTTGGATAGGTTACGTCAAGTTCCCATACATACAAATTTTATTTTAAAATTATATAATCTAGAGTTTTTTTTGTTGAAGACAGGTAGTTGTGCATTAGGTTTGAAAGGAACTGCTTTATTTTTGTTTCAAGAGCAAATTTTGGGTGTACAATTTAATGCACGTTCTTGAATTGCCTTTTTGTCATAAATAAACAAATACATTATTTAGGCGTGGAAACATTAGTTGAAGTGATCAAAATTTCCGGAACTGTCATATTTAATTTTTGATATAATTTGTTTTCTGACATGTTCATTGAAATTCTATGAGTTTTTTCTGTCTTATGTAGACAAATTTATTCTGATAAATTAGATTTTTCTCATTTTTTATACTGATAAGAATTGACTAGGATTTACTCTAAATGAAGTCACATTATTTGAAGACCTTTAATATGTCATGTGTATAAGTTCACATGTAGTATCGGATATATTTGTTGAAACTAGAGTTGGGTTATACCTGTATAAAAGATAATAGGTTGTCAAGTTGAATTTATTGATCTTTTAATAAAATACTAATGTGTAGCAGTATCAGAATAAGTCTTCTAAACATACAACTAAAAGTGACAAAAATACAATACTTTCATTTCTATAACACTACTGTAGTCTTAAGACGTAAATTCTAATTATATTCTTACTGGTAGAAGCTGTTGGCATGAATACATTGATTTTTGACTGGATACCAAGGTAACAAATTTTTAACCAGTTGTCACAAAGACACCTGTCACATTCTTATGACCAATTTTTTCAAAGTAAATTAATATGAGTTGTTGATAATTGATTTGATGGTGAGGACTGTTTTCATGTGACCAGATATTACCGCTGGTTCAGATGTAAAACTTATCAGGACATTAGTGAAACTGATATTACTTGTAGGTGATAAAAAGGTGATGTATCCATCTAGTACTAATTTGTTTATTGAAAGATAACATCTCTTATAAAGATAACATCTGATAGTAGATTGTCCAGGTGGATTATTTACTATATCAATCTAATTGGGTTTTTAAGGATACTTGTATTTGTTTATTTAATTAATTAATATCTCTCTAGAACACCCAGGGGTGCCGGAACCCAGGTACCAGGGTATACAAATGGTACCCTGCCCTTTTCTGGGGTATATATGTATACCCATGCCCTTATAATGAAAGTTTTAGAATCGTGTCTCTAAATCTACTGTCTCGTTCAAAGTTTATTCCATTTTCTTGATAAAGATTTGTGTATAGTGAATGTCAAGTTAAAAAAAATGAGATGAATTGCTCATGATACGAAAATTGCAAATAATCAGGCTTTTGTCTCTTTCATTATAATGTATTTTAAAGGGTTTTATGTGGGAATTCGGAATGCTAGAGGCGCTCTAAACAGCGTTCTCGGAATTGATAAATTTCAAAAAATTTTCTAGAGGCAGGATCCCCCCCTCTATCTTTCGGTACCCTGGCCCTCGCACCGTTCCGGCGCCCCTGAGATGACCTGATACTATTTTGCTGTTGGAATGTTAGTCAGTTTGATATGTTTGAGTGGTGATGTTCACATATGAATTTGTCATTTTGTATTTATGAACTTTCAATTCAAGTTAGTCCAGTGGGTTTAATGTTCAATATGGACTTATTATATGGGAGTAGAAGAAACCCAGAACAATTCAAGTGTTTTCCTTTTTTAGCGAATCTGCTTATTTTCTTTATTGTAATTTACGTTTACATAAACTGTCATTACAGAAGGGTCTCATACGTGCACCGGTTTAATCGTTAATTGACACCCACATTACAATATAATCGAACATTGTCATCACCTCGTCCGTCCGTCCATCAATGATTATTCAGATTAGTGAGGTACAAAACACATCAAATTTCTGTATATTGTTTCTAGTGTTACAGCACTTATAAACTTTGCAGAACATTGTGAACTCTCTAGTAACTAAAAAAGCAATTAATGCTTTAGAATGAATATTTATGTCTCTATTTTTTTCTTTTCAGGTAAGCAATCAAAGTGAATTTTCAAAGTTTTTTACAAGGTGCAACTATTTTATGTATGTATAAACAACATTTTTCATCCAACTTCTATTTTAAAATTTCCAGTGCATTTTTACATCAGTTGAAATATTTGACATTTTAGAAAAATCAAAAGTTTATCTTTCTTTCAAGTGTGTATCAAATTTGGTTAATTTAGCTTTGAAGAATAAAGTTCTGTAAGTAGTTTGAAACATCAAGCATATTAAGGTAATATCGATGAATTACAATAGTCGATCTCCTTTGAGGTTTGCAAAAATAATGAAAGCTTTTGATTTAGTTATGGACAATTTAGTAGAATCGCTCTGACACATAATTGATTTATTTTAATTTGATCATTTGGACATACGCTTTATACAGAAATGAATCTCAGTATAGATAAAATTGAAATATATTAAATGTTAAAAATGGTGGTAAATTTCATTAAAAGGTTACAGATTAAAAAAGCTTCCTTTAAAACGAATAATAAAGTAATTTTGATTACCAGTAATTAAAATTTATGTCTTAAGATTCCGGTTCTACTTAAAAACATTAAATGTTAGTTATTTATAGATTCGTTTATACTATAAATAATTAATTAGACTTTGAAATTTGTTGTCTTTTTGAAATGCTTGTTTTAGATTCTGGTTTTAGATCTAGAAAGTAAATAGGTTCTGAACATCAGTGTTTCATCAAAAACAATACAAAATTCTATTTTTGGTAACGACTAAATATTCATTAACTAGTAAACTTTGAAAATAAATTACCTGACCAATTAAATATCATATACCAATATTAGTAGTATTTTATATAAGCATCAAGTTGCTTGTTACTGTATCCAATTTGTTCATATTATTCCTTTCATGGTTGTATATAAGAATTCAAAATAAATACCTTTTAAATCATAAATAGTACATAACACCAGTTTTATTAAATTTTGCATTCGAAATACTGTAAATATAGAATATCAAAGTTCCTGACTGTTATTTTGTCATGAATATCAAAGTTCCAGATTGTAATAATTTTGGATGTAATGTAGGTTAGAACAGAATTTTCATCTATTAAGACTGTTCAAAGGTGACTTTTAAATATGGATGATAAATCCTAAATTGATGTGAATGATCCTTATTAGTTGTTAATACATCAAGCTTACTTATAATCTCTTTTGCATGTAGAAAATTATGTAAATGAGTTAACTCTTGGTAACATTATTCTACATATTGATCTTGGACAAGTAGACGAAAACTGGAAACAAATAATTGCCTGAATAACAATGGCAGCATATGGTAGTTTTATTTGTTGGTGACAATTAAGGTTGGTCTTAGTGTCACTGCTGGTGAAGTTATTTGTAGTCACCAGATTTTAAGTCTTTATTGTTCATATTATAACTTTTGTACCATCGTCTATTTTCTTAAGGCACACTTTTAAATTTGTGTGATTTTAAAGAGTAAAATATTAGTGATTGCCAAAGCTATTCCAAGCTGTTAATATCTAATATGTCTAAAAATCTTATCAATGAAATCATTTGAATACATATAAGATTGGAATTGGATATAGCATGTATCTTTTTGGGGGGGTTGGGGGTGACAGATTGAAATTGTCCATTACATTTCCAGAAATTAAAAATGTGTCAGGGACTGTAAGGTTGGCTTTATCATCAATTTATTGAAATTACACCTGACCTGTAAACAAAGAAATTACACATGACCTGTAAACAAAATCAATAGTAATAAGTATTCATCAAACAAAAATACCGATTTAAAATAATATCAGGCCAAACATAAGTTTTTGTTAGAATGTCTGCTTTTGTTGTTAGTACTCCACAAGTCCCTTCAGCTATTTATAGCATGTGTTTTATGTAAACAATGGATACATCTTAAGTATGAATGATGGTACTTTAGATTAAAACTATGGGATGAGATGAGGTCAAATGGTAAAAAAATAATCGGACTATAGGGCAGGATGGTAAGATAAAAGATATACAGGAGAGATGGTCTAGTAGATAGCGAATTTGCTGTTAGCCAGTTTCTTGTAGCCGTGGAAATGTCAGAGGTAAAAGCAACAAACGGACCATTATCAAATAGAACTATTGTTTTGTTTCCTGTTCACTATGGACAGCTACATTAATAGAATAGTTGCGAGAAGAAAGATAAACATGGCAATTTCCAACTTATTACTGAAATAAATACTAAAGTCAAATTGGGGGAGAGAAAAGTAAATTATGGTGGACAGAAAACACACACTCTTAATAATAACACACACATTCATAAGAAAAAATAATGGATAGTAAATGTCTGGAAGTTTAAAGAAAATGTTCTAGAGATGATTTCAAGTTTGATTAAAAGTGTAGTCCAATGATATATTCAGTGAATACAACTAGTTTATTAATTCAGGGTGAAAGGCTCTTGCAAATCCATTATAAGCTACCTGTTATGAACAACTATCTGAAGGTCTGTGATACATTATCGATGAAGTTATAGTGACAAGTGATCATTGCGATTATCAAGTCACTCATAATATTGAATTATGAATTTCTTAATGAGTTATGATGTAACCTGGTTTAGCAAAATACCGATCATTTCCGAATGGCTCAATAATTTCATTTATTATTTCTGTCGCAATAAATAGGCTATTTGCTCATATTTTGGTGTTTCATTTACATTAATTTACCCCCTTCTATTCATGGTGTTCTCTGAAATCTGTTACTGCCCTGTTTAGTTTCCAAATTCAACAAAAAAAAATTGGGGGAATCCACCTTTTTTATAGCATTTTGGTCTTCCTCACCAGCCCCTTTACTTACCTTATATTATGTCATAATATTGTACCAAACACACCTAAGTTAATCTTCTCTTCTCATTCACCAGGTGAGGTTTATTCCAATTACAAATATTTTTCAATATAATATATCTTTTAATTATTCAACCACTTGAACTGGCAACAAACATAAAAAGGTGTTGCAGTACATATTTCACAGCTGCCTTTTAAGAAATGCTTCTTTTTAAAAAAAACTAAAAATTACCTTGCATACATCAGACATACATCACGGGTTCTGATCACGGTTCTGATGTTTCATTATTTATTGTAAAGAAAAATATATGTTTTATATTACCAAAATGGTGTACATTATCGTGGACTATGAATTGTGTATATACAAATTGTAAATTGTTTTCTTACCAAATATAAGACTTTCCTTTAAAAAGTTTTTGTGAAAACTAAATCTTAACTAAATTGTTTCTATTAGTAGAATTCTTGTATGACATCTGTTTCACATTTATATACATGATGTAGGTAAGTTAATTCTCATCAACAGCTGAACACAGGTAAAACAAACTCATTTTCTTCACAATTGGAATGATCAACTAATGATAATCGCTTTCGTTCTACATTTTGTCTAGTTAAACAGAATTCTTTGAGAAAATCTGGTTTTCAAATGGAATTTAAACATTTTTGATTTATGCCTTTTGCTTAGTAATGTTCGTGGGTTATTTTTGCTCTTTAATATTGGAATTGCTTGCCATAAATTCCATTATCCAATGCAAATATTTGCTGATAAACCGTCCTACTTAAAGCTGTTTAAATTTAGAATTATTGTTACTGTTCTCAATATAATTCTAGTGCTGGATTTAAAACCCTTAAAGCACTACTTGATTGATCAATTTAGTTGAAGAATTGGTAAAGCAACTGCTACCATTTAAGCCTCATTGTTGTTAAAGTGCGGCCTATTGACTGTCACCGTTTTCATTACTCTTCATTCTCTAATGTCAATTCGGGCCTCTGATGCAAGAATGTGTTGCCTTTTGTTATCAGAAATATATTAATGGCACAATTTTGACAAACCTGTTTATTTTAGTCTTTTATTTTAAAAAAAAATGTACTTCTATTCCATTTCTTCTGTTAAAGTTGCTCTGATCTAATATAACAAACAATATGGCTCTAAAAAATGGCTTCTACTTGTGTTTTCTTGTGATATCTTTGATCTGCTGAAAAGGATCCAAGTTACACATACAGACAATGACAGCGGTCCGATACCACAGTTACCAACTAGATACATCACCAGACATCTTATAATGTTAAACTTACTAAAATAACAGTAAAAATGTTGCAATCTCCTGCTAAACAATGTTTGATGTGAGTGAGTGTTGTAAAGATTTTGAGTGATCAACTTCATGTAATAATGTCAGATTTAAATGTCTTACTCCTCAATCACATTCTGAACATCATGGTAACATTCAATACAGAAGTATACTGCACCTCTTAAACATGTGTGTGGAGTACAATATGTATATCAGGGATAACTGCGAACTAAAATATATGACCATTGTTTAAAGATACCTTCCTGCGTATAAACTTAGTGAATTGATGATATATTTGGATGAAAAACATATTAAAACTACTGAAAAATACTTTTGTGGGAAAGTATCTTTAAGCTATCCATACCTGTGATGGTCTACTCCCTCATTCCCAAAATATTAAATTTAAATCCTGCTAGAGCTTTTGGCTACTAAAATACGTATTCCATTATCATTATCTAACACAAAAAACATAACTTTTCTTGATCATTTTCACTGCTAATGGATGTATTTCTTTAGAATCATTTTTGTCTCATTTTTCATTCACAATGGACAAGGACAAGGTACCAGTTGAAAAGGGCATAAACTATTTTGGGTGGTCTTGAAATAGGATGTTAGAATTTCAATTTACATGAATGAGCAAAACCAAAGATATGTCTTTTTCCAAATCTATCAAACTGATGGAGTAGTTTCTTGTTGTCTTTTTAATATAAACAAGGCTTTGTATTGGTTGGAACCTTCTTCTTGTGTGAAACTTAATGATTAATAGAAACATAAGTTATAGGTGGAACCGTCAACATGTAAAATAGTTTTTGAATGGGAATCTTGCAGATTGCCTGAAAGCTTCAAAGAGAAATTTGATACAAGCCTTAGTCTCAGGATATACTTAATGTTATTAAGATACAAACCTCATGTAGGAAGTCTATTATTTAAATATACAAAACAAGCTCAGGGCAATCCTAAAGAAGATGGTTTAACCTGATTTTTTTGTTTTTATTAGATCAGTGCCATCATAAGCCCACCATAACACAAAGATTCTTTGTTATTTGTGCCAGTATGCTTAATTTTCACCAGAAATACGAAATTGTCGATTTTCTAATTATTTTTAAAGTAATAACAGAGCATATTATCGATGCTGTAAATAAGCATTCGAGTAAAAACATATTTATTTGATTTATTTCAGAAATGATTATATAAATATTTGTTATTCTTGGTTTTCATCAATGGTTCTTACTACCATCTTCAATGGTCTAATGTTTGGCCACACACACTGCAGTGAATGAATTAGAATAAATGAAGGGGTGAAACACCTTAGTATTTAGTGTTTGACCTACCGGTAATAGAACATCTGATACTACTATTTATTTGAAGAGTTCATATTTATCACAAAGTGATGATGTATTTAATACAATAATCCAGTCATTGTGAGATGTAAAAAACTCTAATTTCTATGGTTATCTGTGCAATGTGAGGTTATCATGACATCTTAACTACAAGACACACTTCTCACAAGTTAGAACTGGTGCGAGAAGTATCAGAGATCCACACAGCACAAAACTAGTTAATTGTCAAACTGCATAACCATTGCACAATATCAATGATAAATGCAGATTAATAGGATTTACTACTCTAATGTTAAACTAGAGCAACAGTGTCAATTGATCAATGCTTTCATACATCTACCATACTTATTTTTCACATTAATATAAGAGGGTATTTTAGCCATGAACTTTTTAAACTTTCTAAGACTATGATTTATTAAGAAAAGAGATTTGCTGATCAGATCGATTAGATGTCTTTGATTACTGGGACAAATGTCCGGAATCACCAAAATATTAACAATAATCATCAGATTTTAATTCTTGATTTTTAACCCAAGAAGATGCACATAGCTGCGGTACTTTAGATTTTTGATTTTCGATGAATCTTGGCAGATATTAGACGTGGCCTCGGTGAAACCCATCATTGTATTCAAATTTATAGATATTATTGACTTTTGTCTTCCATTAGAATATGTCCCAAAATAACCTAGTTGTGTTGAGTGGATGTAAATCACATTCTCTCTTCCCTTAACAGGTGTAGTAAGTTTTGCTATAAACATACAAGTTGTTTAGTATACTGTCTTCTGTAGTGTGTGTGTGTGAAATAGCTTTATTTAATGTCCGCTTCTACCAAAGTGATATCACAGACAATTAATCTGTAGTAAACTGAAGTGTAATTTATAGGAAAAGTATTAATGAGTCTTAATTTGTAATTAACGTGTATAACATAGGTAAATGTTTTAGATGTGTAGTACCAGTACATGTATAAACTACTAAACACAGTCTAAATGATATAAAACCTACACATGTAAAAGATATAAGTAACTCACTATGATAATTACTCATCTAATTCACTCCCAGATGGTTCCTGAAACTGACCAGTCTGGCTCTACAGTTTCCGTTTTAAACGAAACTGACATCAGGAAGTACAGTCTATATTATCTTCATGATTTTTTGTTCAAACTTCTGGAGATAAGCCAATACCCAGCGGGAGTAACCCATAGTTATTTTGATGATGTTTCCTACCTTTTGTTTCTATCTGTTCTGGCCATTTTCAAGTGCAGCTCATCATAACAAATCAGTTCTTTATAAAGCAGTTTAAGGTACACACACTGCTGATTCCTGTGGGGAATTTTTAGTGGTGATTCTAGTTCGCAACGAGAGATATTTTCATGAAAAGTGATAAGGGGTCCTGTGTGGTTTTTAAAGAGTTTAACCAGTGCCTGTGAAAGGTAACACAGTGGGTCATTGCCTGGATCTTTGATTGGGTTATTTTAAATATTTTATTACTTATACCTAATCAAATTTATTTTCTTGATGAGAGTAATAAAGCAACTGCCTTATTCAAATTGAAAATATAAATTTCAAATAAGAATACACAATATAGACCAAGATTAATATGTATTAAGAGAACCACATAGGAGAATCTTTACGTACTCTGTATGTGATATACATGTATAAATTAGGTGTTAGAATCTCCAGCTGTGATGAAAGCATGTAGATCTTTCTTATCTTAATCATGTAAATTTGTAAAAAGAAAACATCTGTAGAAAAGATCATCCATAAACTCTAGCTCTGTTTGTTTTTAAACAACAAGAATTTAAATTTAACAGATAACCCATAATAATAAAAACATTCACTGCTGAGCATTTTTTGTCAAATTTTGTATTTTGGCTTTGAAAATAATTTTTATAAGATACTCATAAAAGTCATTATGTTTATGAATGCCAAGATAGATAAAATGCACCTAAAGAATTTGATAATGATGAATTTGGTAAAAAATTTAAAATAAATTTGGAAAAAAATGTAATGCAATCCTCCCACATTTAAAGTGCTATTGTATGATCATATGATCAGGTTTTTTTTTGTAAACTTCTGCTAGTTTTGAGACGGGTAACAACGATTTGTTTTTCTTGTAACAAATGTGATTTCATTTTGAACAGGGTTTATGTCAATTCCCATAAGCATTTGAATTCAGTTCTGTGTACAATAAATATTAGATTTATAATTTGACAATTTATGCTTACTGATTATATACAAATTCAATGTCAGTTTTAAAGTATACAGTAATACACATTCTGTGTTGGATGCCCAAAATTTGTAATACATCATGGATGCATGATATGTGTATTGTATATTGTATGTTTTGAGGAGGTTATTATTTAAATTCATTGGTTCAATATAGCCAGGAAAAATAAATAGATTTTCTGGTAACATATGGATGAACATCAGTAGGAATTTTAAAACAATCGGTCTTAAGGTAAAAAATATGTATGTAATTCACTTTGTCATATACACGTATTTGAATGTTTATTATTGTATTTCTGGCTCTTTTTGGGGTATGGTAATGCTTTTGCCATAAAATGTTACAAAGCTTTTGTTTTCTTAACCAGGTGGATTATGTCAAATAACATTTTAGCCAGCAAGGAAACTTCTGTTTTTTCTCTGTTTTCACAATTTTTTGGAATGAAGTTGTCATGATTGGTTTAAAAATGATTTGGGTTTCAATAGTACAAAGCGACTATTGCTTGAACCAGTGTTATATGTAATTCCAAAATTGTTACCATAAAATTAAGGCTGGTTCAGTAACAGTTTTGCTTTTAATTCTCGTCATAAAACTAAAGTTGAATCTGTTACAGTGTAGCTGTAAATTACTCTTATTTTTGGACTGAAATGAACATGGTTAATATTTCTAGTAAATGAATGCCTAGTGTTCACTTTATTGATGAAAATACCTTCTGTCACCGTTTTGTCAGTAATATTTTTAGTCCAGCTAATACCTGATAATGTGATTAAAAAGCATCAAGCTCCAAAGGTTGTGCCATTACAATGGATAAGGCATGTTATCAGTTAGGCAGTTGAAATGTTATATATTTGTTTAGATATATCTTGTATCAGATGAGATGGGGGTAAAGGTGGATGCTATCATTATCACAAAGACACTGATATTTCTAAAGGGTTCAGGATAGGACATGTTAGATAGTTGTCTGGAGGTAGATTTACAACTGAGAACTTGAGAAACATTTTAATTTTGTTAGAAAAAAACTTTGGTTGTAAGGCAACATATATTTCACATCTCTTACATGTAAGTATTATAGATAACTCAATTATACTATGTAGGTTTACTATGTAGGGGGCAGAGGGAGATCAGGGAGATAAATAATATAAGAAGTTATATCCTCAAATAACTCAAAGCTAAATCAGGCTGCATTCTGTGTTTCAATTTTGTGGAGACTTAATTCAAGTAAGTCATAACATATTCAAGTCTTGATAGCCACTAAAGTAATTAGCCGACTGACTCTACCAATTGTGGTTTTGATATATACTATCCTTCATCACTTATCTTCAAATCATTTCACGCCAATTTGACAAACTGCTATCTGGCAGGCTGTGTGTGATATGTAATGTAAAGTAATTCTAGCCAGGGTGAAATATAATTTGGAGGGAAGTGTTAAACTGACTTAAGCCATATTTTGAAATCTTATAGCCCGTTCAGATGCGCAAGTTAAACTAGTTTAACTCTATCCGGCGATAGTTAATTCAGCAATTTTTGTCGTTTGATCACATATGTGGAGATTTTTATCTGGTTTAAAATATCCACCTCCGTAGGTGAATTGAATTCACCTTTTTTTTTATCTGGTTTAACTTTCGGCGTCTGAACGGGTAGGATTAAAATATCCGGATATTTTCCCTCTGGACATGCGCAGTGCGTAGTAAATAACAATCTTAGACAAATGGCGGCTATCAGTGCTCATGCGCATTTACCTCTGACCCTTGACCGACGAGGTCAGGAACATGGTCAGGAATGTTAATCCAGTATAGTGATAGTATCTTAAAACACGTATGAACGCAAAAATCGCCGGATAAAAATCGCCGGATAAGTTATAAGAGTCTGAACGGGGTATTAGTCATGTCTTGTATTACATTTTTTTTGTGCAAAATCTAGTTTATGCCTCTTATCGATATTGTCTTGACCGTCTGCAAGTTAAATCCGACTATTATTATATATGTTATATTTGAAGATAATTCTACATATAAGTGCTTGTGAAAGACAAAAATCCTATCAATCTGTCTAGTGTATTGATGTGTAACTGTATTAGATTTGTTCAGGACTACTTTTATCCTTATCCCCAGCTCTTTTCTTCTTTGCTAATTTCTGTCAATCATAGCCACAGATAATACAGAAACTCATTGAGATGAATGGAGGGCTCTATTCTAAAAACATAACATGCTAAAGAAAAGATATCTGGTACCAATCAATTGACAGTAGATTAGTGTGTGTTAAATGTTCTGTTAGCACATTTACTGTAATAAACAGTAGTCTATTAGAGTGGTATATTCTGATTTTTTCCCTTAAAAATAGGATATTAAATATATTTTGATAGTAGACTAATTCATTACAAAATCAAGTTCAGAAGTACATTTTTGGAAAAATTAATTTGATGATTGTGTAGATTTAGCAATAATTTGTGTAAGTGCAGAATTTCATGTATATTGATACAAACAGTAGATTCTATGTAAAATGTGTATTAGTTATGTATAGTGGTGCATATATTGTGTGTATTAAATGTGTAATATATTACATTGTGTATTAAGGAGACCATCAATGTGTATTGTTTTGTGTATCATTGTTATAGTATATATAGTGATTAAATTGTCTTATATTATTTTTATTAATCTTTTATAGTTCAAGGTTAATTAATGTTTGGCCGAATGGTTAGTGTGTGCTTGCTGTATCATATGACCTGTCATTGAGTCAGCTGGCATGGTTTTCGAATCCCAGGTTGTATGTGACAAGGGGTAGGGTCGCCTGTCCAATCTCGTGGGTTTTCTCCGGGTCCTCCGGTTTCCTCCCACTGCTAAAGACCCCTATGCACAAGGGAATTATTGAAATTGATTTAAACCATATGTTAGTCCCGAAATGACCTAGTTTGTGTCAAGTGGATGTTGGCTTTTCATTATGTCTTATAGATTTAGCAATCACAAAGAACAAAGGATAAATTATTTTTAGACTTAGTAGATATTGATACAAATAATATTGTAATCATATAGAACAGTTTGAGTGAGTGATAGCATTTATCTAAGTTATAGTATATATATACATCATCATAATAGTCATCATAATTAAATTACCCTCAAGGTATAATCTATACATAAAATAAAACTAACACTAATATCAAAGACTGTACTTTGCCATATCGATAATAAATACTGTCAATTTCGATTAATAGGTACAATGTACTTGGGTAACCTAATATTCTTAAAAGCCATGGGTTTATGTCCTTTGTTCAGGCTTAATGTGTCAATTTTATCTATATTTATTTAAAAGATAAAGACCATTGTTTCCATCATCTTGAATTCTTACAATGTTGATCCAAGATGTTTAGTAAAAGATAAAGATGGAATTAATTAATCCCCTGCTTGGATTACATTAAAATAGCACAAAAGAAGGTGATAATTGATTAATTGCTTCCATTATTTTGTTGATCAACATGCGAGGGACCTAGATTGATCGTGTAGGTTAATTGTTAATGACTGTAAAAGATGGAGTTAATTAACAGACAGCTTTTAAATTAATGTACAACTAATTTTCTACATCAAGTCAATAGAGCATGCTGGGATCTTATAATAATTTAAATAAGGTTAGTGTATTATAGACAGACAGTTTGTGGTATGTTTACAGTACTTGTATTTGTGGAATCAAGGAATTATAACCATTGAAAGGATAGCCGGCTGTTGAGAGTGAATTCTAAATATTTGGTTTGTAGAAATTAATTGTACAAGTTCAATCAAGTATGGATGCATGATGACCATACTGATGCCATCTGCTTAATGTGTATCAAATAGTTGGTGAATACTAATCATGGATGCTTTACAGACATAGAGTCCTGTGGATAATAATAATTCTACCAGAATTCTTACAATTAACTACATTGTCGAACAAGACACTGTTATATTTCATCCAAAATATAATCCCTTAGCAACCCACTGACACGACTGTAGTAGAAGTTCTTCAAATGTTTATTCTAGGATGTGTTTCGGCAACAGCCCTTTATGAACTTCTACTTGTCAGTGTGTTGGTAGGAGATTATATTTTGGGATTATTTTAAAAGGATTTCTTCCTTTTCTCCCCCATGGTATCACTGACCTGCATTATTCCAGGGATTCTTCCACCCACTACTAACACTTTAGTAAGGAATTTATTCGTTATAGTCTTGGAATTATATTTTATTTCATCTGAATCAAGCTAATCCTTTATATTTTGATTTGTCTTGTGTGTAATTTTGATCATACAGTACCGTTGGTCAAATCTGGTAATACATTCAGATTATAGGACATGTCATTTTTACTTGGATTTTGAATCTGTGCAAAAAGGGTTTAGTAGTTGAAACCTTCTCCAATTTCATTTATTTGCTATCAAAATAGGTTATTATCAAAAATGTTGACATTTTTGGAATTGAAAAATATATTATCCATTTTATATGTGGTATGCTGGATCTGATGATTGTCACATTTACATTTATTTCCCAGTTAATGCTAAAAATATATATTCTTTGTTCTTATCAGCACTATATCTTATCTGATGTGACACATACAATATACTATAAATATATAATCTAGGTAGATGTATAGCACAATATATTGTTATTGTTTGATGTCAGGATTAGAAATCCCATAGATTATTCATTCCTTAATACACAGTCTTCCTTTACCTTTCCTTAATCTCTTAAAAAATTCCATTATATTTCAAGAATATCAATATTATTATATTTTTTAAGATTTAATCTTGAAAACAGACTGAAGAGGATTTCATATGGAGAAGTTTCAAAGCAATCATTTTGACTAGCTACAATACCCCATTTGTTTCAATGCTAGTAGATTTACTCCTGTAGATAGTTCCCTGTCGCTGTTGGAAATGATCAATATGGAAACAACAAAACAATTTTTGATGTATTTTATTAGAAAAGTGAACAAGAAACATATAGTTAATGTCCTTGTTTTAATTGTTGATAAATTTAATGCAATATGGATACAGCCACGATTTTATGCAATACCTTTCAGAAATCCATAGGACTTCCTGCAATGATAGACATAATATCTTTTCTACCCTCTTCTTTAACCATGCTCTTCACTATAGATCTCCTTTGTGGAAAGCCATTAGCTTTGATAATACATTCTGACTTTATGTACGCTAGAGTTACAAGCTGGCAGATTAAAATCCTTCAAAGATGTTTTATGGTAGTTTTATAGGTTTATGAAACCCTACTAAATTATAGGACTTGTAAGATCTGATCATTATTCACAAACTCTGCTAGGTGCAGGCACTGGTGGAATATTACTAACATATTTTGTCAGCAGCGGCAGTAGAAAAAAGCAGGGAATTAAGAGCCGGTAAGAGAATAACTTGTCTCTTCACCATATAGATCAAGATTGATAAAATGAAATGTAAAAGCAGAAATCTGACAAGAGAGTCATAAATATAGAGATTGACGATGATAAGTTAGAGGATGATCAACTTGCTGAGAACGGTTGTAAGGCTTAAATTCTAATCTTCATCTCATCTTTATTGGGTGCCATGTTAATGCATGTTAGAAATTTACCTGATAAAATGATAGAGTGAGAAAAATAGTCAACAGTAACTAGGTCATTTCAGGACTAATGTATCATAATTTGATTTCAATAATTGCTTGTACATAGGTGACCTTGGAAGTAGGTGAAAACTGGAGTACCGGGTGAAACCAAAGATGGACAGGAAATCCCTATTCCTTATCATATGTACAAGAGCAAGATCCAACTAGTGACCATTGATGAACTAAAGAGGAACCATTTGTCGCCCTAAATTTATCATCAAAATGAAAAAAAAATCTTTCTATTCTTGAGAGAAAAAATATTAAATTATTTATTTTTGAAAACTGGGAAATTCAGACATACAAACTAAAGTAAAATTCAATCTAAGAAAGAATGATATAGATTCAAGTTTGAAGTGGTAATTCTATACGCCTATTGTCCACATACTCCAACTGTATACACAGTCTGCTATCCACTGAAATCTTTCCTACAGCATTATTCAAGTAAATGTAATTAATTTTCACAGTGAAAAATAATCAGGCTCCTTGACTCTGTATAGTGGCTGAATATTACAAAATAAAAACACCCAAAAAATCAATACATAGACAGAGTATGAAATCGCACCTGAAAATTTATTGATCAAAAAGCGATTACTCCTAGACCTTAGTACACAATTTCCGTCTCTGAGATCACGCATGATGAAAATGACCATAGAAGAAAGCTAAACAAACCACTTTCGTCATGGCAACTAAATCATGGTTGCACAAAAGCTAGGGAAAATTAATTATCTATTGTCAGAGTGTGAAAGGTGCTCAGCACGACTTAACTGTAATTATCGTCTTCAGTCTGCTTGTCTTATAGACCCCTGTATGACCAAATTTCCTGAAGTTTGTCCCCGTAAACGATATATTTGGCTACAGTGCCAGCCTCTTATAATACCCTTTATTAGATTGATGTTATGTCTGGCATGCTAGAGTAATGAACGAGAACACCTTGTTATTTATTATTTCCGATGATATCTTGATTTCATATCTCACTCAATGAATGTCCCATATGAAAGATTAATATCTCATCTCACCATTGTGACTTCAGGCTAAGCGTACCTCCGCTTAACGTCATGTTTTTTTTTATTGAAAGAGAAATGACTGGTATTATCGAAGAAGGTTAACCATGTATTAGTGAAGTGGCGAAAAGACAATAAAATCTGGCACAGTCTGATAGAGTCTAATGGTTTACCATTACCTTCATTTTATGTTCTTTTTACATCCAGTCCGTCTATAAGAAAATTACTTTAAATTTATTAGGAGGTCCCATACCACACATTGGGAGGGTTCTAGCTATAACCATAATGACCTCTTTGATATGCATTATACAACTTTGCAACTCTCACACTTTATTAAACACTATCAGTGAATAAATGTGATAAGAGAAACTGCCTTATCTAGCTGGACTTGAGTCAGATGGTTGTCATGCCCTCAGTCATTGGTCTAGAAAAATTAATAGCCAGTCTTACGAAAATCTCATCACAAAGTAATTACCTTTGATACTCACCCTGGTTGATATTTATGTGGCTGATAAGTTTCTACTAGTCTTGTACACGTCATTGTCTTTCACACCGATCTCTCTCTCTCTTTAACATTGATTTACACAGTAATCTCTATTCTTACGTTTGTTATGCAAATCTGCGGTTCCTTAATATCGGCCAGGTTTGATAAGTTAACAGTATTGATTGGGCTAAGATAATGTTGGTGTTATTAAGGCCGACGACAGATTTAGGAACCAGAATGTATTGTGTCATGTGATGGATGACCATGTCAAATGAATAAAAGTCTCTGATATTACCGCAAGTTGATATCTTTATCTTGTGGGAATTAACACCTACTTGTATTTTACCTGTTGTATATATGTAGAACTGTTTTTTTTTTATAGTTTTACGTACGGAATTGGTGACAATACGCTATATTTTATTACAATAATTTAGTTTATGATAATAGCCAATACATAAATCAACTTGTATTTTATTTTAATTAGTTTCATTTCCATTTTCTATTTTCAGTTAAAACCTAGTGCAGCCAAAGACGACTGCCGATTTTAAAATAGTTTATTTAAATTGTCATGGCAACAGAGACCAAAATGGTGCAAAACGATAGTAGTTCGTCCACAATTCTTACCATTAGAATGATCATGCAGGGAAAAGTAAGTATCTTATTTTATCTTTGTAAATAATGGATTCTTAAGTTGAGGATATCACACATTAACTAACTCAAACTCAACACCATTCACATTTATATTCCAAGAGAAAGATTTCAGGTCTTCTATAAATAAATGGTGTAATGTTGCTGTAATGTTACTACATGTTGATAATTAGAATGATCACGTTTATTTTACACCTGTATACAGCTCTTTAACACCTGATAACACCTGTTCTATTACATAACATCTGATCCCTGATCACTTAATTCAGAGCTTGTTGTACAACTATTACCAGATATACATCGTAAGTTGGGTTTATTTATGAATGTTATTTACACTTATTATGTAAATAAATCACAATATCTACATGTAGTTATTCTATTCATATTGCATATCAATTAAAACCACATCAAGCAATGCAGATAAATAAAAGACAAGAGTATTGCTTCAAATCTATATCTAACATTTCTAAAACTTGTGATGTGCCTCGAGCATTTTCAAATCTGTCCATTTTGATTATTTTGTGTTGCATGGGTTGACATTGAAAATGCTTGAATTTCTATCTCCTTACATCACCATCAAAAGGTTATGTAATATGATTTGTTTATACTGCTTTTCATCATTAATTATTAAAAGCTGATTGGCAGTAATTTATGTTAGGTTATGGAATCTAGTCGTTACAGCTTTTTTCATATTTTTCACTGATCAAGTCATTCTGATTCTTGGCTTGAGCTAAACACTTTGATGTAATGAGGTAGCCGTGGCCTATTGTGCCATTATCGAGACTTTCTTTCAGGAATCCATTCTTCGGTGGCGGAAAATTATTCACGCATCAAAGTCCATTGATTTTTTGCAGCAAATTGTCTTGTTAGAAAATTATCACTGCCTGATCTTACCTGTGAACTGATTTTGTCGGCTTTAGACTTGACAATTACTACATGGAAACCTATTGCTTAGGAAGATAATTATTTTTTTATCCATTAATTCCCTATCTATTTATGGCCTAAGTTGTCGTAATGAGGTTCTGAAGTCCATTACTCGTATAATGTGATAAACTAAAGCCTTTTTCTCTCTTGCTAATAACATTTCTATCATCACGCTTTTCTCTCAAATATGCCATAAACCAGTTACATGTAAAATGGCCTGTCTTTCTTTACTGTCTATATACAATATGTCAGACTACACACATCCTTCTGGAACACAGAGATTTCTTAGCTTTGAGTATGAAATCTAAATTCTAATAGGATTCTCAAAGCACATGTCCCGAACACAGAATGTTTGTTGCTTGTAGAATTGCCCTTATATAAAAGATTTTGCATGTAAACATTGTTGATCTGGGGATATTGGATGTGTTGATTTCGCGAGGCTGAAATTCCTTCTATACCGTTGATCTATAATCTTATATGTTATTGGTCTGGCTGCTATTATAAAGTTTCAGTAAAACTTGTTGCATGTGTTTTCTAAATATGCCAATATTGGTACCATTGCAAAGTACAGACATTCCTTATCTTAGCTAATTCTAAACTAATTGAGCCCAATAAATTTTGCATTTTATTTAGATTTAAGGGCAACCGAACAATACTGAGAGAACACAATCGACAGTTTCATCCCCCTTTAAAGACATGATTGCAAATTGTGATATCATTTGAGTAAAAATCGTGAATAAATTAAATCTGAGATTAAATTCTATTTATTACAATGCAATATCTAAAAGGCCATGCTGGCAATACAAGACACTTCTACATGTGTTATTACCTGATGTTATTATTCCTATATTGATTTAATATTTTATGCTGAATCAATGAAAAAGTTAGCCAACCACAAATTTCATATTAATATTTCTTTTCATTAAAATGTGATTACCTATATTCAAAAGTGGTGGGTTGTGTGATCAGTGAGTTAGATCGGTAAACATGTAATTCTAAAGTCTGAATAAGTTGATTGGATAGTTGGTAATTAATAAATTGGTAGTGATTGTTTAATCGATGACGGTAAACAAGATTGGTATTCAAGCTTTATTGTTATGTATACAGCTAGTGATTGCCATATCATGTTCCACGACTTTAAGTGTTCCATGCTCAACAAAATATATCAAAAAAATTGCAAATTATTTCTACACTTGTGAACATAATGGATGTGAAAATTGACAGGTATTATTGATACACTCCCAACAATATTTATCCAATCAATTTTATCCCTCTTTCATTTGGGTCAAAAATAAAATTGACGATTTGATTGTACTTTATGTGTTGCTGTTATTGGTCTACATAAAACCATTGCTGTGATGTAGCCAATAGAGTGGATCATTTAAACCAGAAATAAAACTAAATTACTAAGCAAACCAATTTCTGAAGTCAAATTCAAGATTGCCTCATGATTAAGTGAAATAGCACTTCATATCAATAGCCCAATTCAAGACTAGCTTTGACCTAAATCAGAGAGTTTTAGCTTTTTTTGAAATATTCAACATGTCTTATCAGAAATATGTATATATTTTATATAATTTGCAGAAATCCAAACATAAAACGGTTGACTGTATACACAAAATCAGTTCTTTTCACCATCTCATTGGCATATTACAAAAACTTGTTTCTACAAAATATTAAAAAAATACATCTATTTTTGAAAGAAGGTTTGTAGAAATAAAATCTCTGGAAACTATCTTTAATGTTGTTACTTTTTTAGAAGTTGACAAGTTCAACTTTAAGTCCGTAGACCATGTTTTGTCATTGAGAAAATGGTGATGGCCACGATGACATGCCAGTTTTTGTTCACATTAAATACAGTGATTTAAGTGATAAAGAAGATATCCTGTAAAACTAAGTACCCTTCAGTGTTTCCAAAATAGTTGCTAATTTCAATAGAAGCTGTCATCATGCAAGCCTATTTGATTTATCGAATTCTGTAAAGACTTTATTTTCAATAATTTCATGGATTTTGCTGCCAATAAGATAAAAGCTTTAGATATTTGGGTTTTTTTTGTTGTAGACTAAGGTTAACTGAAACAAATACCTTTTTATCGATTCATTTTCACATTTAAAAAAGTTTTTCTCTTTCATCACATCATCATGTCAATTTGAAGGTGTCCATCCATATTGGATGTCTTTGATGGCTGTTAATTCTTTTAATGTTTAAAAAACCCATAGAACTTACATGTCATTTTTGTTGAGCAAAGGGCACTAGAATAGTACTGAATAACCCAGTCATTTTCTGTGATATTCAAACATGGTCCCATCTGGAAATAGATAATGATACTTTGAGAAATTGAACTGAAATTTAAAAAATACTGATGCTCACATGATATGTTTGTTTTGTAATCAAGATATCTGTGTTAGGAAATTGTGAATTTGTTTTCTGAAAATAAAGAATGCAACCCATATTAAAATGTCACATATCGCTTTGCCTTATAAACAACCTTGCTTTTCTTTTATAATGAGCATATTACTGGTGTATTGGGTGACAAATTGGGCAATCATGGTTCAAATTAGATATCTTGTCCATAGCTTAGAGTTTGTTCATGGTCAACAATGCTGGTAGCTATTTGGTCCTAGCTCCAATTTTGGCTCCCTAATAACTCTTCAGCCAACTGCCTATTGGCGTGTTTCCTGTAGCTATTGAATAATGAGCACCTCAATCTAATTTCAACATCATTATCAGCACTAGTTATAGTCCAGTGCCTGCCACAAGAAAAGATAGACTTGTTGATTACCCTGTGCAGTCTATAGAACCGTCAAATTCCCAGGCTAATTTCAACCACAATTTTTTTTTTAACTTGGGTATTGGTACTAATTAGGGTATTTTAATAACGGTGGAATCAGTGTGTCCCGAGGCATGGCTTAAAGCCTATCGTAGTGACATTTTGAGATACCTAAAGGCAGGTTCTATATAAGACTTTTAAGTAGGAAATTGCTGATGTCAGACTTCTAACAAAATAAAAGCTTTCTTTTCTTTCAACGCTTAATAGTGATTTTATTTGAAGTTCAGTAAAAGTATTCATACTAACCTTTCGACAGATAAAAGATAATCACCCTCATGCTTACTGTTAGTCTCTAATAGCTATACGCTTAAGCATCCATGTTTGATTTGGGTCTTCTGAGGTTAAATCAATTTCCTGCTATATATTAGGAGCAGACGTGTAATTAGATCTATAATGAATGCCTGGTAGTCCCAATATACCTAATATACTTATGATAGTATGCAAATTATAGAACTATTATTTGATCTATAGGATAGGCTAATGATTAGATCTACTATTGTTTCAGTGTAGTTAAAACTTCTTCTTAAATGAATGATAGATATAGTAGCAATTAGTTCATTTTAGAATAAATAATGCTGGAGATTATATTATTTTAAGCAAATCTAATTTTGATAGTTGAAAGATCTGTTGAATTTGCACATATTTAGTATTCTTAACAAGTTTTCTTACAAATTTCAATTTTAGGAAAAATAATTTTGCAATAGTTTAGCTAATATAGCTTAGGAATTGCGATAAAATCTAGAAGTATTAATTGTGTAGATTAGGTCTACATGTAGTTACTATAGAGACAGTAACTTGACTTCAACACTTACAGACTATCTAATCTCTTTATTTGTGGACATTGATATTCTGTTGTTTGGAGTTCCTGACTCTTTCATAGAGTAACAATCTATTATAGTGCAAGGTTATGTACAAAATCACCCTTAATCAACATGCAAGTACATGACATTGTTATAACAGGATCCGAAGATCCCCCACCCCTCCCTGGAGAAACTAAGTTATGACTTTAATATTGACACTTGTCTATAACTGATTAAATACACCCACACAGACATAAAAAAGTTAGAATATTGATTCCCGTTTAAAGAAATTTTTAATAGTTTTAAAATATACACACAAGGAGAGCTTAGCAATGTTTGAAAAATGTAATTAAAGAAATAAAATAAATCCGAGGATATCGATTTATGATTTGTATTCTAATAATAAGAATAGAAACCAACCAAGACAGTCTGATGAATGCTTTGAGTTCGAGAAATATTTTTTACTCTGTTATTTTCTATTATTTAAGTGTGCTCATCTCTTCTCAATGCCTTTAATTGTTACATTAAATATTAATGACAATCTTATCTTACATCACGCGATATCAAGTCATAACTTAATACAACAGGAGTGCCAATATTAACACCTTTATCATCAATTGAACAATCGCATTATTTAGTATTATGGTCGATAACATTTGATATCAGACGGGTTGTAGTTCAAATATGATAAAGCCTCTTGTTTTAGGGTACCCTGGTGATAATTTCTCTCTGTTACTAGGACAGGGTACATTCTGAGATAATATTTTAAGATAACAGTCCTTGAATTTATATTGGAAATCAACACAGCTTATCTGATGAACCATTTTAATATTTTATCGGTAAATAAAAATGTCAGAGTAGTAAATGAATAATGGATTTTTGAAATAAGAAATTAAATTGAAAATAATTTGGCCATTTAATTGTTAGATTGTGAGAATACTATTATGAAAACTTTCATCAAGAAGCTTCAACATTTTAGTGTTTAAATGATTTAGACACAGCCATAATGATGGACTGAGTCTGCTATCTGTCATGTGATTGTATTTGAGATGTGTCTTACTTTCTAGAACACCTGATATCATTTCTCAATAAATATTCTGAGATATCAACAAGGTTTCATTCTGTGAATATGAATCTTTTCAGATATCAGTTTTTGGCAAATATTTAGAGGCATAATCTTTGATTCTAAATAGGATCATTGAATTAGAAAATCCTGAAAGAATTCTCTTTTATTTACAATATTTATAAAAATGAGATCTGTAATTTCTTTATAATAGAAAAATTAGAAAATTCAGTAATAATTTATGTTCCCCAATCTAAATAGCTACTAAAACCAATCGTAAAAATAACATCAGCCATATCTGCTAACAGTAACACTTTAAGTATGTGGTAGATTCAAGGGTAGAATAACAATTAAAAAAGTTGGATTATTTTACTTTTTCATATATTACATCAAACAGCACAGTTAGAAACACAAAATACATTATTAACAGTAGGGAATGTTTTATACTCAATATTGTTGAAAATGTTACATCCAGTGAATTCCTTTATCACTGAATTATGAAGACAAGATGCTAAATTTTTTTTTTTGTATTTGCAGGAAGTCGGCAGCATAATCGGAAAGGTAAATTTTTTATTTTCTTTTTGTAATCTGGGAATTGTTTTCTGATAAAATCATTTCCATCTGATCATCGGCTAAACATGAATGTAACCATGACATCATTATGCAGTAGAAAATATAGACACTTGTGACTTATGAACTATCTTCTAAATGATGTTTCTCACACATCAATCATATATTTAATAAAACCACAATTGAGAATTTGATGACGTAATAAATATTTCTATCAGACTGTGAGTAGCACCATGGGTCTAATCGGTGTATCTGAATTGGGAAATGTTAACCTGTACATCTACAGCAGTTTGTATTATCAGGATACCTGGTAACTATGCATCTGACGTTATATTATGTCAGAATACAGCACTTAAACTTTATCTCAGTTGTTCATCATATGGTATTAGTTTAGAAACCATGTAAATTAGTTCTAGTATGTTGAGGTGGAGGAAATAAGGAAACATTTGCAGGATGTTATCTTTTCCTAGGGTACTGACTTATACTGGACCAAATTGTAAAGTTGTCTAATAATTTTGAGTTATTTATGTTGATCTTGACACAAGGGGAAAGGCAAAGGTGTGTTCATTGTGTATTATATATATCAAAGTTTTAACTTATATATAAATATGTTTTTATATACAGTATATCATTACACTCTCCACGTGTGTTATTGGTACTGGGTTTGGTTTTTGATTTGTCTTTTACAGGAAATAGTGTCCAACCTTTCCATTAAGTCTGTGACTGAAACTTTTATTTCCCTGCACATAATTTCATAAAATTAAATATCACATGAATAAATATGAATTCTTTATGGGTGGATTATTTATGTTACGATATTTTCAGCCTGGTTTGTATTTTCATAGCCTTGTAATGCCAGGAGAAAGTTACTAAGAGTTGTAATTCTGCTATGTCTTTAGCATGTTCACAAATATTTGCAAGGTCCTGACTTGTATAGAAATTTCTAAACAAGTTTCCTTATTATCTATTAATGGAATAGGATTCAGTTCGACCTGATGTTTTGGAAGCATTCATTTTTAGATTGCCTGTGCACCATATGTTACATTTGCTGATAACCATGTTTATACCTTGTAGAGCTTTTGTTTTGACAAGAATAAATTTTCTGGTTCATTTTGAAGGAAACATTATATCATAGGCTCATAGAACTTAGTAAATGATACTAAAACTGGTAGGCCATCGGTACAGACATCAAATGCCAGACGTCAGAATTTAGAACAAAAATTTTAATTTATTATTCTTGTTATTTGAAGTCTAACATACCTGTATCTAGAATCAGAATGTAATGCCTTTTTATTCTACGGGGGATTCGATAAATGACTAAACAGATATCGTCTATTGGGTTAAAATTTACATCAAACGGTACATAAAGTTCACTTCTGCACTAGTCATTTGAACCAATTATTAGGATTGTAATGGAATCAAAACAAATAATTCCATGTAAAATGTATGGATTCCAAAATATTTTAGAACCAAGTAGATAAGTTGCCTTAATGAAACTTTTCAATCATTACAATAAGGTGTGAAATATTTGGTTAAAGAAAATAAGAGCATTTTGTTTTCATTTAATTAAGCACCTGTATACATGTTTTATATTTAACAACTTACATGTTTCATCCAATCCAAAAACTATATAATATTACATGCAGAGATACAAATTTCAAAGCCTTCATATTGCATTTCTACATATGTACTACTGGTATATGGCAAAGATCAAGTATTTAGTCAATTACAGGTAGTACGAACCCCCATAGAGCTAACTACATACCTATTGTTTTATGATGTTATAGTAGACAGAATATGTGTTGAATTAGGTAAAGGTTGGGAGTAAGAGTCTGGTTATAGTACAGATGGCTTTTTCATGATACGGTCTGCATACAGTGGTAAAAAACAATCAGTCGATAATTTACGAGCAGATTTTGTATGCCAATCATCATCATCATTTTTGGTCAATTTAATACTGTGTATAATAGAGTCGATAAGAAAACCTTAAGTCAGTATATTTATACATGTGTAGAAGTAATTTGTTGGTAATTATAATGAAGTGCGTATGGCAGTTCCACTTAGAATAACAACTGCTGAACTACATTATTCTTGTTAAAGACAACTTATTCAATAAATAATGTGTTAAAAATGATGTGTGCAGATTTGATTTGTTACCCCATGCTGCAACTATGTTAGAATTCTGGTGGTATACTCCAGGATAAAAAGAATATGATATAATGGCCTCTCTCCATTTTGTTAATTAGTATTCTTCATGGTTTTGATTTATGCTAATTGTTTCTTATAAAACAAGAAGTTATACAAATTACACATCATGAAATTGGGTTGTAGCCAACAATAAACGGCATGAAGACAGAGTACATTATAATTGAATGTCTGTAGGATTTTTTGCTGCCCATCAAGTGATTCTGCTAGATTGCTTGCTTGCTTAATCTGACATAAAACATCTTTTTATCAGATTGAATTTCATGAAATGTCAGTTGCCTGTTTCACTTGGATTATAAGCTATAGAGGTTAACACCCCATTTGACAGAATTGTTGAAATGTTTGTGATAAAAAAACAGTCTATTTGATAACTTTTTTTTCATTCTTCCGTTTGTAAATCATTTGAAAATAGAGATGATATAGAAGCTACTCTCTGTGAGGTGCTACTGACAGTAATTGGCCCTTGTTTGATGTTCTTATCATAGTATGACAGTAAAAACAGAGATTCCTACACAAATACTTGACATGTTCATTTTGATGGATTATATTTTTACAAAATTGCTTTCTGTAGTTGCTCACCAAGGTATGGTTGTTAAATTGTCTTATACATTTCTGGTGTATAATTTGTACTCAAGGGAGATTCATTGGAATCTATTGACTGATTTTAAAAGAGATACAACAAGCTTAAAAGAAAAAAAAAATAGTCAAAAAGTTGATGCCAATTTCTTGAAGGTGCCCTAATGCATGTTAGTAACGTTATAAAATACATTATTGATAATTTGATTATTTAAGTTAGTGATTATCCCTTAACATGAAGGCTGTTTGAAATATTCAAGATTTTATGTTTTTATCTTTTGAAATATACCCAGAGCTTTTCTGATAAAATTTTAATGAGTTTTGGGCTTATACCTTTTTCGAAGATGAGAACCTTTACGAATATTATTTATAGAACATCCATTTGAATTTGTTTTTTTTCAAGAAGGAGTAAAATTTTTTTATCTCATCTTAAATATCAAATGTTGAGAGAAATTTGAGCCTGTGTGTCTGTTGTGCATCAAATATGTATAATTTTTTAAATACAACAACTGAAATCATGTTTTATGTTTAATATCAAGAAAGAATGTTGATCTAGATTATCAACAATTGATTTCATCTTATAAAATTACTTTTCACGAGAAAATGTAATCTGTTATTTATTTATTTTAACCATGATTGTATGAATCTATTTTTCCAGAAAGGTGATAATATTAAGAAATTCAGGGAGGAGGTAAGCTATGCATCACATGTGTAAATACTTCATTTTATTATTTTTTAAGTATCTGTGCCAGAATAAAATGGAAAAATACTACTTGAACAAAATTGATTTTTCATTGAGCAGTTAAAGTGATATGATAACAATAACTGCTATGAATGTAAACAATATATATAAATTCCATGGTATATGAAGAGTGATTTATCAACATCTCTTTGATGTAAACCTGTTCCCACACAGATCCGATAAAACATTAAGCTTTAATATATTTTGAAATATGTTTATCTAAACTACTATTATTTTGGTCCTTACTTTTCAGAGTGGTGCCAAAATCAACATATCAGATGGATCATGTCCAGAGAGAATTGTAACAACCACAGGCTCAACAGAAAATATTCACAAAGCTTTCACAATGATTTCAAAGAAATTTGAAGAGGTTTGTATAAGATTAAAACAATTTTTTAGGGATTATTGTGGGCCCTAAAAAGGGATTGAAAATTAGAATCACTAAGAAGTAGGCTATCTTTTATGCAATTTATTGTTGTTGGTCCCCATTTTTACTGTAGTGCCAGAACCATGCCCAGCAAAGTTGTGTGTGAAACACTTCACAGAAAAGTTAACCTAACAGTTACTGCCACTCCTAAGTGCATAACCTGGCTACACTACCAAACTTCCTTAAGACAACTTCCATGGAACAGTTTTGGTCCCCATTTTATGGAAAAATTTACGGTTTGGACTGCCATATTATCGGCATCTTGAAGATATTAATATTTCATCAAAAACCTTTAAAATGTAGTACTTGTATTATTATTGTCTTTCATTTTATTCTAGGATTTACAGAACACACCAACTGTGCCTAAACCTCCTGTTACATTACGTCTTGTAGTCCCAGCCAGTCAGTGTGGTTCTTTAATTGGTAAAGGTGGTAGCAAAATAAAAGAAATTAGAGAGGTACAGCTCTTTATAATTGCATTTGTATTAATAACCCTAAAAAAAAATAATTTCTAGGTTATTGATTTATCCACAAATTTTTGCTACAGATATAATTTAAAAGGGGAGATAATTGGACCAGGTACAAAAATTATAGGGACCATTCCTTAATGCTTAGACATATGTCATCAAGACTAAGATGTTCTGGTTATTGTGTTAATGAGACAATCTCTTTTCTTTCATATTTCATCTATTATGTTTACATATTTAATAGAACAAAGAACAGCTCCAAAATCACTTAAATCAGCAATTTTTATACGCCCACAGCCTATCTTTCTAATCATAAATATATAAGTTCTATTGGTCTCTGCAGACGATGGTGACGTCAGTTCAGCTCTATTGTTAGTTAAAATATTTGTGAGCATATGTGTCAGTAGGTCTTATCGTAAGCAAGCGTACTATTAGGTCAGGAAAGATCCTAATTTAGCATATTGATGTCATACTGCTGTACAAAGGTATAATTTGTTCGATAGTGCCCCTACATTACGTACAACTTGCTCTTTTAGCATTTTTGGCGTCTGTTCAAGAATGAATCAGGACTTTTTCCGCTCCACATTCTTTCCTGCGTGAAAAGTTCACGGTAATTGAAACATATGCACGATTTACGCATGGAATTTAAAAAGATACTTTCTTACGTCTGTGCACATGACATTATCTACTCCAAAAGATTCTTGTAAAAGAAACACAAATTTCGTTATTGAACTTTGGATTTGTTTTCAAAATTAGGTAACATTATGAAAGAGAAATGCAGATCATGCAGTGTAATATAAATGATGAAATACAAACATGTGAGAATATCTAGTAAAGATAGAATGTTATTATTTGTTTAGTTATGTACCTCAACCTGTTAACAATGTATGTATTTGTTCAAAAGATATGTGCAGGGTATGCAGCTTGACGTAAACCGACCTAATTATAAAACTACTGAGAATCAGGGATGTGTTCGGCTGAATGGAATATAAATGCCATGTAAACATTCTTTATACTGTTGCAAGGGAACCACATTTCCCTAGTAAATCAGATAAGAGGTGAAGCTTCTTGGCATGTTCGTACACACAGGAATAGTGCTATAGATCTTTAAAGAAGGCAAATAGTTCCGATACTGCAAATGTCAAGTGTGACTGATCGGGTTGAACACATGTTCAAATAGACTGAAAGCGGATGTAAATGGAAGAGTTTTTATTATATAATAGATTGTTTGTTGTATGTAGAGTTTTGTTTTGTTAACAGATAGCCTTTAGTATTGTTACAGTTGTTCACCTGTGGTAGACAGCTTCCTTATGCCAGGTCAATATCAACCCACTCATCACTACTTCGAAATTTATATTCCCTACAACAAGAACTTGAATTTATAAAAAAATTCATTAACTATTTATGAAAGTAATATCTCAAAAATACAAACAGTTTTTTAATAAATAAAAACAGAAAACACAAAGTAGCATGCTGGATGAAGAGATTTAAAGATTTTGCGGTCCCCAAGTTAAAATTGTCTACTTTTTCAGTCTTGGTGAAATTCTCCAAACTTTTGTTTCGTATTTTTGTTTATTTTTTTGTTTAAATTTTATTTATTTGTTCAAATGAATTATTGTCTATTTCAGTCTACGGGTGCTTCTATACAAGTAGCCAGCGAAATGTTACCCAATTCTACAGAACGAGCTGTAACGCTATCAGGTACAGCTGAAGCCATTACACAGTGCATACGAAACATATGTGGAATAATGTTGGAGGTAAATAAAAATATTTACATTTTACACAATTTTCACTCATAATTTGCACTTAAGGAAATATAAATAAAGCTCAAAGTGTATTTGAAACTTGTAGGGAAAATTATTTTTAAGTTATAATAGACATGCATTCTGATAACATCTTGGTACATTATCGTAATTAAATTAAAAATTATTTTTACACTATGTCATATATTTTCTAATTACTCTGAAATAATTTGACTTTATAATGATGCTAATTGAAACTATCTTGTCTTGATTGGAAGTTCAAGTATATTCACATCTGTAAGATTCAGATTCTTGCTATAATCACATACTGATAATAGTTTTCTCTTAAAACAAAAATATTTTTAGTTGTTTTGTATTAGGTAAATATTAAAGATATTGATTTTTTATATAATGAAATGTTCTGTAAATAGTCAGCTGTCATCTGTACGAGTGAAATGGAATCTTTATCAAGATCCAGGATGTAAAAAATCACAAAACTTTTAATATTCAGCTAGAAATAATCAACTTGCTTAAAGGTCAAACAGTGATTTTATAATATAGAAATTATAGATAATCAGGAATTTATGTATTTTAAGTCTTTTACAAATATGATTTGATACAATATAAAGAAAGAAAGATAATTTTGATATTATCAGACTTAATCTTATAAATCCAGTATTATAATATTTTCATTAACAAAGAATAATTTTATTGTGAATGAAATAATGAAGTTTCATATTTAAATAAAGTAACAGTTACTGAAAAGATTATATTTTGTTTAATAATAGGATGTCATCACTGAGGGGCTGTTACATAATTGTGTATTGATGATTTAAAGTACAATAATAATTCCGTTATTATGATTTTGAGATGTAGAATTTTAAAAACTCAAAAAGGTTTTATACTTTACCAACACATATTAGGAAATATTTTTGTAATGTTTCAAAATGAAATTTATGATATATGTATTGAGTTTGATTTATGAGTCTATTGAGAGAGAAAAGGGGGAAGACCAAGCTTGTGCATATAGCTAGGACTATCCCTGTAGAATATGCAGAAAGTAGAAATATGATTGATATAGCATGATGTTATACTGTAGAGAGTAGAAGTGGTCGGTGGAGTAGAATTAAACTTGGCAACTACATGACATGGAATTCATTCTACTTTACTTTCAGTCAACACATGTAACGGTCATCTCAGCCAAGCTGATCTGGCTCTTTATAGCTTTTCTCTTTCCTGCATTTTTCCTCTTAACACCTTATTCATTCCTTTTCTCCAGTCCCCTCCTAAGGGTGCCAATATCCCCTACCGTCCAAAACCCGTAGTCTCTCCACAAGTCATCTTTGCCGGTGGTCAAGCCTATGCCATGCAGGGTGGACAAGTACCAATGCCAAATCATGAGGTAAGTTTATTTAGAAAATCGATTATATATTAAAAGTAACAATCTTCAAAGACATTTAATAAAGTGCTTGAAAATTAATTTATAATGACGATCCAATGATATGTTCTCGTCGAAACGTGGCTTAGTATCAAACTCATTAACTGTGTATCCATAAAATTGTACCTTGTGTTAATATGTTCAATTACTAAATGCCAATCAAAGAAGATGATCCAATGGTTTGTACTGCTAGATAAAGGGAGGGAATTCTATCTCATTTGTTTGACTATAAATGTTAATATCATTTTTAATATTTGTCAATTTCAACAGTAGGTAAATATGATAATTATTTTGTTTATGGTTTATCCAGCTATATCCTTTATTTTGATTGACTGCTGTTTTTTTTCAGGTGAATAAAATGCCACCACACATGCCCATGCCTCATGCGGTTCCACTTATTCCTTCAGCTCAGACAGTCTTACCAGGTGGTTGTATCTCATTAAATGGTGATATGTCACGGCCCACATATGGTTAGAATTAAATCTATGATTACTTGTTTTAAAAGCACAGTAATGTAAATTTTGCAATTAGCCTACTTATAAAAATATTAAAATTTTATATTGTATTTATTTTTGTGAGTTAACTTTTCTTTATGAATGGCAGGATGTTAGAAAGGCGTATTATAGCCTAGTCTTCAACCCTTCTCAAATAAAATCATTATTATTATTATTATTATTTATTAAATAAACATGTAATTTTAGTTTTTAACCTGAACAGCATTAAAAAAAAGTTAAAAATAGGTTATGGTAATTGTATTCCAGGTTTAACAGCCTATCAGTTTGCTCGACCAAATAATGTTGGCAGTATACAGGTTGCTAATGGTAACCAGACACATGAAATGAATGTCCCTAATGATTTAATTGGTTGTATTATTGGAAGAGGTGGTCAGAAAATAAATGAGATTAGGTGAGTTGGTTTAAGATAAAAGTAGAGATGAAAAATGTTGAGGAAATGAACTATTATATTTTAACAGTATGATGATAATTGCCTGATAATTACTACAGTTTAACATGTCATAAGACATAAAGTTTAGTTGACATGAAAATTGCCACTTTATCTAATGAAAATAAGACAAATGACCAAAATGACCAGGCTTCTATGGTCTATAAAGCTTCTAGAAACTTGGTTTCAATGCATTAGCCAGATAATTGTCTTCTGATCCAATCTTTTAATTAAAAAATACTTTTTGTTTCCAGACAATTATCAGGTGCTACAATTAAAATATCAAATGCTGAGGATGGTGCTGCTGACAGAAAAGTTACAATTAGTGGTTCTCCTGAAATGATTGGTCTCGCCCAATATCTTATTAATACAAGGTTGGTACAATCATCTTATGCATATTATCCAGCCACTGCAAGATAGATTCAATGTTCACATAGTTTATATGGCTATTAGCTTTTTAATTTGCATTGTAGATGTGTATGAACAGTAATTTGTTTGCTGTACTAAACAAAACAATTTAAGCTGAACCAGAAATTAAATACAAACCAACAATATTCTTCTCACTGACTTCTACATGGAGGAGATAATATATAAACTAGTCACAAACTGTTTTCTGACGCATTTAAAAAAAATCAAATGTGTATTTTTAAGAAACAAAACTAAATGTTGGTTATCTATCTATTTATCACTGGTTCAGCTTTGATAAATGTTTTTAAGATTTAATAGTTTTTATATGATCACATTGAAATGTGGTTGTATTTTGTCTTCATGCCTGTTCGTCCTTTAGGTTGGTCTGTTTGTCTTTTATTTACATATAGATGCTCTATAGGCTTACGACCATCAACTCAATTTAAATGTTATGAACTGTGTTTATGATTGTGAGATGAACAAACTTATTTAGTTTTGAAGTTATTGCCCTTAATATCTTTGAAAAGCTGTGATTATTTTAGAGTTATTGCCCCTGCTCACTTTGACCACCTATTGATCTGAAATTTATATGCTGTTTATGTTCATGGGACGAAAAAGCCTATGGGTTTTCAATGATTTCTAATAGTTTGAACAGCTAAAGTTACCATCAGATTACAGGTATATGTTTTTATTTTTGTTAGTGCTAGGAAGAACTAGAAGCCAGTCAAATTATAATTTGATAATTTTTTCATTGGTTGTTAAAATTGATCAGTTATTAGCGCCTTGTAACGCTTCCATTACCGACAAAAAACATAAATTTGAGGCCTTAGCTGCTGTGGGTGTATGTTTTGTTGCCTGGCAACCAATCTTTATACAATGTTTACGTAGAATAGTTCATACTAATATAATGACGCAAAAATATCATGACAAAAACTATACTATTGGTAGTGAAAATAAATAAAAGTTAATATACAGTAACGATTTTGATGACATTTCTTTTGGCATTCTTTTGATTAATGAAAGACAAAGAGTCATTGTATGAGTCACTGTGTTCTTGTAATATATATTTTGGAGTTTCTTCCTTTTTTTTTTGATAATATTATTTGTAAAATAATTGTTAGTATTTATTTCTTTAATTTATTTTAATTATTTTTTTCACATTTATTATTATTTTTCTTTATGTTTGTTGTGTGAGTTAATTGATATTAGATATTAGTAGTTATTAGTATATATATATTATATATATTATATACATTGTATTATTGTAATTTATTAATAACTTATTACAATATATTAAGGAAAGAAAAGAAATTTAACGATTGATCATGGCATCAGAAAAACATTTTTATAGATATTTTTAATTTTTTAAAAATTTTGTTACAAATATTTTTTTGGATCTTTTTTTTTAAAAAAAACTCTACTATACTTATCTTTTAAAACAAAGAATCTCAAGCTGTCAATCAAAATTTATAGTTATTCTCTGATACAAACTAATCAAAAAGTTATTGTATAGATTCAAATATAATTTATTTTATAAGTAACTAATTTATTTGTACATAATATTAGTAACAGAATAATAACTTTAAAGGCGATATTCCAGATAATGCTCAAACGTTGTTGTGTTTTGTTGTTTTGATGTTGCTTTTAGATGCTTTTATTAGAAAACTCATCAAAAGTATTTATTTTGGAATTAGCTTTTCAAGTCCCACACTTTCTATCTCTTATTTTAACAGATTTGGTTAATATATACAGGTTTAACACAGAAATAACATTCTTATAAAAAATAGATGCATTTCGAAGCCAATGAGTAGAAAATCCTGTGCATAAATCAAAGGTTTGCGTTGGAAATGTTTGGCTCTAGGTGATATACTTAAGATCATTCCACTGATAATGGTAATTCTGTTGAATATGAGGAATTTATTGATCGAAAATCAACTTCGATATAAAAAGTATATTCACTGTGATAAAAAAATGAAACCTGAACTCGCAGCGAAAGAAGATATAGATCTGTATGATGATAGGAAATATTAACACACATTTCTTTTCAAGTGACATAAGGAGAACTGACAAAAAGACTTCAATTATTATAATTGTCATCTGCTATAAATTTTAAAGGTTTCTTGTAATCATTTCTCTATATCCGTCTGTACTGTAAAAATAGGAACATGTACTCACGTCTTGAAAAGCTAACTCTCGAAATTATTCATTTTCTTTTAGATTTCTGATATAAAGTGATGAGATGGCAAAGAATATAATCTTCCTCGCTCTGATCCAAGGGATCATGATTCTATTTAATAATTCTAGCATTATACAATCCTAGATATCGTTATTACATTTTGTATAATAAATGTTTTTAATTTAAAAAGGGTGGTTTACTAGCAGGCGATGCACTTTTTGTCATATCTGTGTTTTTGTACCACATTGATTGCATGCTGCAATAAACCAGGCACAAATTTTCAATAATTCATGGCAAAATAAATTGATATCTTTGTCTCTGATTAGCCTAATAATTTATAATAGCAATAAGATGGATATTGTACAGAGTGGGGTAAAAAGGACGCTGTATGTACAGATAGTATATTATTATATATTATTAATAAGTATATTGCTGATCTCAACACTTTCTCATATTTTTTACTTATATTAGTTAAAGGTTGTGAATATCAAAACAAAATTTTCATGAGTCTGCACTTTCTGTTGATGATCTTCACTATTTTACTGAATATTTTTAAAGAGAAATTTATGAATCAATGTTAATATGGCGATTTAAATGTTTTCAATTGTATATATTAGATTTGGAAAGAAAGATTTCTTGTGGAAAATTCAACAGAATAACTTAGCTGTCAACTCATGTTAATGCAGTTTTGATAAAACTGTTTGTAAAGTGTGAATTGTACAGATTTAGAAATAATATAGGATTTTGAGCTACAATAGTTTGGTTTATGATTTGAAGCAATTTTATTGTAGACTTTACTAAACTTTAAACAATGTTTTATAGTTGTTGAAAGCAATGAATATGTGCATGGAATAGTACTTAGGATTTATTTTTTTATAAAAAAAAGGCTGAATAGTCTGATTGATTTTATTGTAAAATAATGAAAAGTGATTGTATGATACTTATTTTCTCACTTTTAAAACATCGAATAATTTTACTTAGAGAATGTATGTACGTCAAAAAGTAAAAGGCGCATATTACTGTTGTTTTTTGTCAGTCAAAAAAAGGTGGTATCATTTTGTAAGTATCATGGTAAATGTGTGTGACAGTGAGTGACAGAGGAGTAAATGCTGTGCTAACATATGATTGGTCAAACAGAAGAGATAAGAATATTCAACAACACTGTTTCCATGGAAACCAAAAAAATGCGGTGCTGAAAGCTTGAACTGCCACACTTGCTGGAGACTTAATGATGTCAACAAGTACTTGTTGCATTTGGAGACATGTCTACAACTTTTAAACTATTTTTTAAAATAAGTACATGAAAAATTATTATGCTAGGACATCCTGTATGTGAATCCTAATTTATTTTATTTATCCTTTATTTTATATGATTTTGTTTGGTGACAGTATTATATATATATATATTATATATCCATTGCTATGTACTAACAGATCCTTGTTGTGGCCACTTTTGCACACTTTATTTTATTGCAATATTTTGCTGACAAATTTTTCATGAGCTAGTAATAATGCACGGTTAATTATAAATATTACTTTTAGTAATACAGAACGATTTTCAAGCTTAATTTATATAACATACTACATGAGAAATTTATCAACATATTTTTAGAGAAGTCTATCAAATTTCTCATCTTTGGAATATCAACACACTGAACTTAATGTATTTTAAAGATTTTTAGAATCACAAAATTTAGACACATTAGAAATGGAGATTTGATGGGCGGCTTTATTATTGGTTAAGTTTTAAACTAACACACCTTTTTATAACATACCAACTTGCAACTATTCTCTTTCGATGTTTCTTCCTTTTATGGTTATAAAAGAAAAAATCAAATTCCGAATTTTTAATTTCTGTTTTGTTTACTTAACCCAATAATCTGGCAAAATTTGCAAATCAAGTGTGAAAGCAAGTTGTGTTATGTTTAAAAGGTGTTTAATTTGTGGCCATGTTTTAATGTTCTGTAGTGGTCTGTGGATTGTGTTTCTTGTCTAATACTTTTTCCCCTCCTTTTTTCTCTTCAGCATGGAAATGCATAAGAATATGACCCTTGTTGACCCGACCTCGAAGAATATGACCCCCGACCTAGCCTCGACCCCATCAACCACATCCTTGACCTCTGTTCAGTCCCATCCCTTGGCCATTCCGCTGAGTCAGCTGATGAAACCTACATGTATGCCGCTGCTAGGATTAAACATGGGTGTTTACAATCCTGGTTTTGTAGCAGACGCCAAAAATTTCACCGCCAAAATGAGGGTTGGGGTTACAGCAAACTCACTGAAGAAGCCTGAGAGACCTAAATTTGCACCCTACTAACAGCTTACATCACAGCCTATTTCTGGGCCTATTTTAATTAACCTGTTGTACTACTTTAACAAGGTTGTTATACTACTGTTATGTTAAAGATGGGACTCAAGCCAAAATCGTGTTTTTAACAAATTATTATACAAAAACTGAGAACTGTGAGGATATAATTATATCTCTGTGAATTCCATGATGATTTTATTGGAAAAGAAATGAATATAAAAAAGACATTGCTTATAAAGTGGTTAACAGCCTTTTAGAGTAAATTTGAAGATTACAGATACTTAAGTAACTGGTTGCCAAAAAACTATATCAGCGTACACGAAACAACACATTTTATTATAATATTTATTAGAAATTTTTATTAATATGTTAATCATATGCCTAATTATTTAATTCAAATCTTGTACATAGGCATGATATTTTTAAAGAGAGATTAATTTTTTTTGGTTGCCATAATTAAAGCCTGATATGTTTGTAAATTATACTAGTGGTGACAGGCAACAGTAAACAGTACTTACCTCAAATGGATATTTTTCATAATGTGTATGCGTATTGGAAAGTGTATAGAAGAGTCTGTACTTAGCTAGAAATCAGGTATTATATATTAATGACATTCCAAGCCATAAACTGGAGGTACCAAACAGGGTATGGGTGTCCAATAGATCCGAAATATGAATCATAAATCATCAAGAGTTATAGTAAGATAGACAGATGGCATTGTAATTCCTAATCAGTTTTAGAAGCGTATTGAACACAGCATTTGGTTGTTTGATTACATCGATCACTATTATACGACTGAAAAGTGCAAAAGGCTGATGTCATACTCATTTCTTAATCACGAAAAAACGCGAAATTACTATTTCATGTACATGAAGTAAAGTTGTATCCAGTGTTTTAAAAAGTACATATCATGAAGTATAAATAATCTAGTCATATAGAAAGTAGCTATTATTATTTTTATTATTATTAGTAGTATTAGGGGCTCAGATAATGATGCACAGCGAACGATTTCTTGACTTAAATGTATGGTACATGCAATCATACCAAAATAAATGGGCACAATATATACTACAAATGTACATGTAACTCAAACTCCTGGGAATGTTTCAGATAATGTATTTTAGAAATAATTGTTGTGTATAAAATCCCATTGGAATGCAGGCCCCCAATCTGTATATGTAAACCTTTTTACTTTTCTCATAAGGGTATTTTCGTTTTATTTTTTCCATCCTAGCATAATTATTATTCTTGCAATATTGTATTTGCAATATTTCTTACCATTTTTTTTTTGCGGGTGTTTTTTCTTCTTGTGACAAGTGATTATTCTACTGTTGAAAATCTGCCAGCCTGTTGAAATTACTAGTTTTTGTTGTTGACGTGTCATAAGTGAGGTAGTGTGAGTGAAGATTTTAACATATATATAGAGAAAAAAAATTATATAAAAAAAAAAAATCATTTTAAAGATCTTCTAATGATTGATGATCAATGGCAATGATGAAAAAAGTCTTGTTTTCATTTGTATCTATTTCTAGGCTTACAACAGAGATGTGCGGTATGGCCGTTCACTAGTGAACTAACGACAAATTAAATAATTTTTAAAAAATTAAACGATAAAAAAAAACTTGGATGGCTCAAATAAGCCAAACCGAATTATGAAAAGATATTTATATATTTGTATCAAAATGGAATATTACTGAATTAAACATAATTATTGTTATAAAAAAAAGTTATATAATTTATTATTCTATCTCTATTTCATGACTTTGTTTGGCTTATCAGAGTCTACATTTTTTGTCCAAGGCTTTTATTAATATCAATATAAGTATCTTAAAATCACAATTCATAATTTATCATATCATCTGTTAAACAGTTTTAACTACTCCTGAATCATGTTTTCTTGATTTTATCTTCCGGAAACCATTTGACTGCTGCTATTGCTGCTTCCATTTATCAAAGAAAGAGTGCAATATTCATACACAGAAGATAATACAAGTACTGCAATATACATTCATGTGTAACATGACAGCAATGATTGTTTTCAATTCACAAACTGTCTAGTGCTAAATGTATTTATATATTTGTTTGTACAGAATATTTGTTGAGTTCGTTATAACTTCATCCATTAATAAAAAGCAATCAGTCGTTTACACAGTTAATTTATACAAGCCTTGGACAACAAAAAAGTAAAATCTTTTTTTTTTAAAAGAAGAAAGATGAAAATGTTATTTAATTACAAGATAGAAATTGATCACGTGCTCTCAACCGGAATCTTGTTGTTATATAGATATTATTATTATTATTACGATTATTATCTTTGTTTTTTCATCGTGTGATCTTAGTGTGATTTTACCATGTGTGATATTTATCTTTTAACTAACCACACAAACTCTTCAAAATATACAGAGAAAAATAAGTGTATCTAAAAAAAATCGTTGTAGGATAAATAAACCGCATGTAGATTGCGATAATTATGAATTATATGGATATGTCTATTGTTTATGTTATTTTATTAATAGCAATAATTAATATTGAATTGTATAACATAATTTCCATAATGAACGTATTAGTATAAATCAATGATAAAAATGTAAATATTATGTAAGAAATACAACCAGAATAAGATGGATTATTAATCAAGATTATTATAATCATAAATAAATTGTAGATATGTATATTTAATAATAAAGTATAGGCTAGTCTATGGTAGGTAGTGTTAATTAGGTACACTATTTGATCAAGTATTTTGAACTGTTTGGCTTGTTTTATTTCTATGTCTTTGAAGTGTATTAAAATATTCTGTTAAAGAGATATTATGGTTATATATATAACCATGCATTGTTACATCCAATATGGCAGCTATAATGCCAGCATCAACCTCTTTATCTTATAAATCTAGAACCGTGGGCAAAAACAAAAAATAGTAATACTTTCTACAAATTACTAGTCATTTTTTGGAAAACGTATAAAAAAGGATTTATTTTTAACTGTACTAGTCAATTTATCATGGCATTTTCATTGGGGGAAAAAACAATTATTTTAGTTCAAATTATGCACCTTTAAATTTTGAATAACTTCAAAGATAACCTGCATTATTCCCATCAGGTAGATATTTTAAGACTTTGTAAAGTTTGTAGAGACAGCATTGATTGTTTTAAAAAATAGACGTATTTAAGAACACTGTATTTTCCTATAAAAAGTCAAACCTGTTTAGTATTTATTTAAGTATTAGAAAACTGTGTGTTTAAGTTTTACACATACATTATATATTCATATATACAAAAACTCATTGATGTTCTTGTTGTCCAGTAGGGTTGATGCTGCTATAGTGCAATATGATTGGTTGGGGAGCACGTGACCAAATGACGCACGCCTATTGGCAGGTCCACAGGCCACGTGATAATTCGATGCAATCGTGTTGTCCTTGTATGATTTTCTATGATAAATTATCTACGTGCATCTATATATAGTAGGTAATAACAGTGTATAAATATATTTAAATAAATGTATTATTTTACTATGACAGTATTTTTGCATTTATCACGTGATGACCTTGGAGCCAAGGCCATTTTGAAGAGTTATTCTTTTATAATATATTAATTTTGTTGAATGGAAAGTTATTTTGATTGTTTTCACGAATATTGGAGAGACCTAATTGATAAATTTTGTCACTCTACATTAAACTATATGAAATTGTATTGCTGATGAAAGCTGTACAAGAGTGTTGCCAAAATCATGATTAAAAAAATGATCTATAAAGTAAAAGGTTTTCTGTGTTAATTTTTGTTAATTGAACAGTTAGGCAGCTTAAAGGAAAAGTCACATTTTTCACTGGGTCTGAGAAAAGTAAAGAAATTACTTTTAAGTACGCAAATCAAGATGTTTACCTTGTTCCAGATCAAAATATTGAGCTGTTTATAGGGAATAAATAACAATTTAGGCGTGCTAGCCTCTAATTTTGCAAAGAAATAAAAACTTCCAGTTGTCAGGTGTTGGCACTTACATGTAGTACATGTATATACCCAATATCTTTGAAGAACATTTGACAAAAGTAATATATTAATAGCAGTACATCCTTGCACATTCTGAAAACAGTCAATAAGGGCTGTTCCTAGGAATGCTTAAGATATGTAAATTGCTTTATGTGAACAGCTGTGCATGTGACAGGGCTATTTTGGGTGGTCTAAGGAGTCCTAGTTAGGGTAGTTTTGGGTGGTAAAAGTTCTTAAGGGTTAAAACGTAAATTTTATTGCATGAAATAGCTGACAAATCCAGTATTTTGTTATGTTTAAGCCTTAGGGTTATTGTCAACACAATACTTCGGCCATTTTGAGACAGACATGTTAATTTTTATTATTACGGTTATGTGTGCAATGCGAGATAAGATAATTTTGCCCATACAGGGGACAGCAGCATTTACCCCAACTCTTCCTTGAATTCCCATTGTTAAGGGTTTCTTTTATGGTGTTGATTGGCGGGGAGAAGGAGAACATGTCTCGCCCAGTGCTCATGGGTGTGGATCAGTGGGGACAAGGAGAATATGTTCTATCAAGTCCACTTTTCGTGAGCATCGATCGACATAGGACAAGAAGATCGTGTTTCGCCCACTTTTTATCGGTGTCGATCGATAGGGGCATGGAGAACATGCCTCGCCAACTTTTCATTGGTGTTGATAGACTGGGCCCAGGAGAACATGTCTTGGTACACCAAGGAGAACATGTCACATCCTCTATGTATGGACGTCCATCGGCTGGTCAAGGAGATATTTACGTGCACAATAAACTGCACATTAATATGTACACAATCTCGTTTTTTGTGCCATCTGAACAGACACTATCCTGCACCACTGACAACTCAGGGATCGAACACAGGACCCCCAGGTTAGCCAGCCAACATCTTACTAACTGAGCCACTGTAGCTCACCTGAAGCTAAAATGGCAATGGATGAATTAATTTGAAACTAGGTCAATTTCCGGTAGACAATTAGCAAATTATCACACATAAGAAATTTTGCTAAAGAACTTGACTGTGGATATGCAACATTGAGTTTACAGCATGTGATTGTTACATAGTGGTTATGTTCAATGGGTGCTCTAGAGACATAGTTGACGATGAATTTATACACAGTGTTTATGTACATATGACAACAAATCCTATTGATTTGTGATAATGTGTCAAAGTTGTGGCCCTTTATTAAATTAAAAATCTAATGGTCACACTTGAGTCTAAAGTTATCATCCTTAATCGCATTACCTATACAAATTTAATAAGCTAGGAGGAATAAGACACCAGGGGCCGTATTTATAAAATTTCTAAGAGTTTTCTTAACTTTTACTCTAAGACGCCCTACAACAACATTTAGTTAAAAGTTACTCTTTAGAAATATTTATAAAGGGTCTTAGAGTTACTTTTAACTAAATGTAAGACTTGGGTACTAACCAAACTAAATCTGTCACAAAAAGAAGCCCACCCATGTTCATTCGATATCTCCTTATCAACTGGTCATTTTTGTACTCCACTAAGAAATCTTTTCTTGTTTTAAACTCTCTAAGACGGCGTAGGCCTACACGGACGACCATGTTAACCAAGATAAGCGTACTTTTAACAAGTTAGGAGTGCTACAGGAGGACTCCTAAATATGGGTCATAGTTAGGAGTATTTCTTAAAGTAAAATGTTTTGTAAATAGGTCTTAGGAAAATCTACAAAGTTTGGAGTAATTTTGGACAGTTAAGAGTTGGTTTCAACTCTTAGAATTTTTATAAATACGGCCCCAGATCTAAATTAAAATTTAATTATTACTGATAATTAATTCATGGGCTGTTACACCTTAGTGGGCTTCTAGTGGACTTTACTGCATGGAAGGTATGTACCTTCAACATCATACTACCCGTGAGGATATGCAAAAGATCTAAATTTAATCTGACTGTTATAAGAAGTCAATTTTTCCAGAAAATAAATTTGAAGAATAATGTTGACCCCAATCTTAAATAGTGAAGGGAGATAACCATAAATAGAATTGTCTCCCATGTATTAGGATTAAGGATGAAAGGAATTAGTTGGAGTTCCTCATCCGACTTTTCCGCACCGATCGAGCTAATGAAGATCTCCACATACCAAGCAGTTTGCTATAAGAATGATTTCATGACACGACAATACAGGACATAAAATGCCAAACCACTGAGATAAATGTTTAAAATCCTCGTACCATATCATTATGAAGATTAATGTTTAATTTTCCAGTTTTATGGATGTAGAAACTTGTTGCAAATTAAATTCACCATACACGTCGTCAGCGTTTTGAAAATTCAACCTTGGGACCGACTGAAGTAGTGAAGTTTATACACACACACATTCAATTCTTAAATATCAATAAAAATATTATTGTTAGGGAAAATGAAATTTTATTTACCTTAAAAACTATATAAATACATAAATGCAAGATTATGAACCCCAAAAATCTCTAGATGCATCCAAAAATACTATTTCCAATGATTGATGGCGACTGCTTTATTGATTATATTCCACCATGAAAATCCAATAAACGAAAGGGTGAATCAATTTGTTAATAAAAAAAAGATAATCTTTAATCAAAATAAAAAATATTGGAAACAATAAAGGTATAAAAGAAAACATTCATGAAGACGAGTTACATTCTATAAGGGTATAAATGGTATATTAATTGAGATCAACAGAAACCAATAATTACAAAACATCCTCTAGTATGATAAATATTATGCTTAATAATTGGAACGAACTATTTACATATTATATAAGTAGAATTATTGTTATCATGGGTTCATGTGGACGTCTGAGAGTCAATGACGTCCATAACACGGACAAGGACTTCCATATTGAAATAAAAATGATGAGCCGTTCAGCGATTTACATTTCTAACATGTGGACTCCACTTTTTGACCCAGCTGATTAAAGATGTATTATGTAAGATTTAGATAAAGAGCTGGTCGTTCTTACTATAATTCAAACATAGATAATGCAAAATGTTATTACAGTACTTTCATTTTAAAAGTAACTTTATTCTGAGCGAAGTTATCGCTATTTGAAGTTTTGACAAGATGTGGTAAATATTGTTTATTATCGTAAGAACGGCACTTGGTATTCGAGACCCAGTTTAAATCTCCACCATCCGATGTTCTAGAGAGTTGAATATAGACTTGTCATATTAATAAACGGCTGAATAACAATATATATAACATCACATTTCGAAATTAAGACCTGCAATTGGCAGATTTAGACTTTAGTACTATTAACAAAGTCTCTCTAAATATCCACATCCACGAATTAAGAAGCTGCATTTAAATATTGACCCTTGGAATAGTAAATTTTTGTAACATTTGTTGCGGTGGTTGCATATCGCCAACTTTGGCATCTTTCTGTCTGAAGTAATGGACTATTAAAACCATGACAACGATGAGCGCTATGACCAGCATCAAAGCTAAGATAATGATAACTGTTAGGATTTCTTTGTGTTGAAAACAACCAATATCACTTGTACCTGAAAAATACCAATACATGTATATCAAATACAGCAATTTTGTATGAAAACGCCTTTTAAGGTCAAAACATTTACCCGAAGCATGTCCCGTGATCATATGTCATGTTGATTTGTAAGTCTTGATTTATTATTGCATTTTGGGATTTGCAATATTTGCTGTATTCTATGTCCGTAATTAGGAAACAACGGTGTAATATCAAAAAAAACAAAAACCGAATGTCGACAAACACTTTCTATTTAATGACCTGTTCTGCCAGTAGGTCCAACGATAATGATATCAGCCAAGATGCGAACCAAAAAGGTTCTTTTCAAACTTAAATAACCTTTATATGGCTGTTGTGCTGTTTCATTATTCGGTGGACAGGTGGTCGGTGAATCTGTTGTCGGGGTTATCGTCTCTGTCTCGCTATTCTCTATAACGGTTATTAAAGCTGTAACAGTTTCTTCTTGACCCACCGCCCTCTTACGCCGAACTGGTGCTGCACTTGCAGGAGTAGTGCTTGGTGTAGCTACAGGAGTAGTAGCAGGAGTAGTAGCTGGTGTAGTTAGAGATGTTGTGCCAGGACATTGCTATAAAGAAAGTCTAACTGTTAGTTACGTCGAACAGATCACAGTTTGAACAATATGTGTAGATGGTAATGAAACTGAATTGAGTGATAATAAATGCTTTATTTGCTGAACAGCCCCCTCTATTCCCCACATTCACAAAAAAAACAATGATCCAATACATATTACTATTTTCAAGTAACTTATCACATGGTCTACAGCGACAAATATGACGTTATTATTCAGAATGCTAATACAGAGAGTTTAATAAGCCGTGCACTTTAATGTGACCTTGTTTGTTGGACAGAATTTGATTTCAATATTTACCTCGCTACAACTTGTATCACTTAGCACACAAACTTGCACATTACAACTAAAAGCAACTTGATTTGACGCCACAAACTTGAAGGCAGTAAACCTGACAATTACAGCATTGCCTTCTTTAAATGGTTCACCATTAGCTTCAGCTGATATTATCTGATTAGCATCAGCACCTTTACATCTATTGTTAATATAATAAATATGAACATATTCATTTCTCTTAATTTAAATAAACACGAACGTTCATACATCGGGACACCATAAGTTTATCGATGTCAAATGTTTATTGATCATAGTAATTATTTAATTTGACATTATTCTGTCCTGAGAATATTAACAGTATAATTAAGGTCCATTTCTCAATAACTTAGATTTTTATACGATGTCAATGATGGCGTCGATTTGAAATAGTGTCGAAATTGCACCGGAATGATGGAATCCATAGATCTTGTATTTGTTAAATGTACAAGACCTACTTACCCATTACTAACCAAAGTAATGCTATCATTTGTTGTAGGGTTTGTAGCTGTACATGACGTCAGTTTTAGAGATGTCAGAGCTTTAAAAAAACAAAACAAAAACAGGTATCCTTATAAAACACGACAACACAGGATTAAAATGTAATTAAAATATAGACACGTCGATCAACAGTGTATGAAACACAGCACATAATAACCAAAATGAAAAGCAACACCAGAGTCCATTAGAACGACATAGAATTTATACCGGTAGGTAAATTTTCTCAATTAATTGTGTGAAAAGGGTCCAGGTATCCTCAATACAATTATTATCAATTATAACCATAGCTGCATTTTGTATGGTAAACTGATAAAGTTATCTTTCTCTGGGACCGCTTGTACGTTCACTTGGAGATAGGATAACACGAACAGAATCGTCTAATCGCGACAGTGGTTAATGTTTTATAATGTTCGTTACCATTGCTTCAGAACAATACCTGTAGTATGTGGTGACTTACTTGGTGATTGCACTAGTACAAATTTAAGAGTTATAACATCTCCTAGTTGAACTGTATTATCTGTTAAAGCCGTGTTATCAACTGTTAAAAATGCCAAGGAAACTGGACTGTACGTATCTTCTACTGTATTTGTTGATTGATAAACACTGGAAATAACATCAAATTGATATTATTACAGCGGTATTTCATTGTATATAATGTTATTTTAAGGACCAATCATAATCAAACGTTAAGACCTGTGCTCACGAAAGAATATCTGCTGGAGAATTTCCCTTTAGCGTAAATAAAACAGTCCTTTAGATAATCCCTAGCGTCTCATCGGTTATATGTTCGCTACCGGCAGACATTCTATCTCTCACGAAGGTTCGGGTTGAAAACTTAATTTCCAAATACAGGTTTTTATAACAGAGATTTTTTTAAGATTAAAAATAAGATGCAAAATTTTAAAATAAATACGCCTTTTCGATTAAATTCATGACATTAGTTCATCACCATGTCATGTTTTTGTAGTGGGCAAGATCGTATGATCCTTGAGAATGAGGTCGATATCGTAGAAAATTAAAGGGAACCGGGAGTGTATATAATTTATTTGTCACGAATGTTACGATCTTGCTCATATGAACTTCATAGAATGTGCCCCAGCTTAATAAAAGTACAGACAATCCCAACCATTCCAAATTCTAAAAAACGGTATAAGCAAAATAGTGTAATTAGCATAATATAGACTGTTCACCGTGTTTTATTTGGAAAGAAATATTCCATTTTACAATCGCTTGTGGCCATTTCCACTATAAGCCTTCGAATTTACTATTTTATAACCTTCTATACAACGAATCCAAACAGCTTACACACGACATTACTTACTTTTCGCCGTATGTGATTTCTGAAATACTTGATGATACAGGAATATTACCAGATGTTGGTATAGAACAGATTATAGTTGATATCTCATCAATACTAGTTACCATCATCTGATTATATTCTGTTACAACTTTAACTTCAAACGTGTCCATTGTATCCTGGAATGGGATTCAACATGGAAAGAAAGAAACTATAAATGTACTGATCACCATTAAACCCTTGAGTCGGAGTATAAATTCTTTGTATATTCATGCCAGAATGTCCCGAATATGCCTCGAATGAACCGAATTGCACTCGGAAGCATCTAACATCTTGCTGTCGGGATCTATTGATGTTACATCCTAAATATATTCGGCGGTATTTGGGCAGTAATCTAGCCGCACTTGTACGCATTTCGAGGTGCTTTCTAAATATTCTGACAGCATTCTAACAACATTCTAAATATTCTGACAGCATTCTAACAACATTCTAAATATTGCTGCTGTGTTCCAACAACATTTGAGCTGCATTCGAGAACTAATACACCTGGAATGTGCAAGAATCATTCGAGGGCGTTCGAAGCGCATTGTAATAATTTTTCTCAATTTGAAATTCCCTCCCGAAAGTGGCTCGAGTTTTGAGAATTCTTCATTCGTGCTGTTTCTGCTTGATTCCTGCTGATTCCGAATACGTGTGACGGGGTGCTTAAAGCAAAATACTTTTACCCAAGATTTCACCTAACTCCTTGAAAAATTTTAGGAATCTTCAACCATTGCTTATTTGCAGTGATGGATTGATATGTAACATATTTTCACTAAATCTAATTTGTACATGGAACTGTACAGTCAAATCAAGCCAAATCTGGAATATATATTTTACTGGTTGACAATCCATCTTTAAAGCAGTGGTCGTTCTTGAAATTTTAGAAGAGATCTAGTCGATTCCGATTTGTTATCTTCAGTTCGCTAATCTAACGCTTGGGCACACGATAATCTACGTCGTGTACCGAGTGTACGGGCCTGGATATTAGCCATTAAGCAAAAAAAGCAAGTGTTTAGGACATCATTGGAAGGGGGTACCACATAATTTCTATTTTGTTAGATAACGAATTCAAAATTGATTAAGAACTTTTAATTAGTTTTTCATTGTTTTTGTCTTTTCTTACTGTTGCCTTCTTTGTCTCAATATATATAATAACGCGTATACAACTTCAGAAAAACTCTAACCACGTGCTTAACAGATTGTTTATGGATTAGTATTGAATTCTAATGGGCATCAACATCTTCGACGTGCTTGGGGCCTCTATAGGTCTTAATCCGGCCCTGGTAGGTTTACATGAGTCGTTCACCCTGAATTAACCAGTATATCTCTCACATCTCCTACGACTGTCGTTTTTTTTATTTTGTTTTGTATGTATACTTACGTTAGACGTCTTATTGAAGTTACCACAAGTACTGTTCATGTATGGAATTTTCAGACCATAACCTTGCCATGTTGGATCTGCACCTTGTACAAGTGTTATGTCGTTCGTAAATATACATGAACCCTCAGTTCGCTTACTGTACACGAAAATCTTCCCAGTGAAGACGTCATATGGTTTCACATTAACCGTCATACTATCTTCTGTACAGTTCACAGATACTGTAAAAAAGGACCAGAAATGAAGTGAAATGAGGTATAATGTTCTACTTTTCTACACCGCCTGTGCAACTAGAAGTGGATATACGCCATGCAGTCATACCGGGTAAAAAATGCGGTATATTATGAGGGAAATTTTGCCGGACAGCGATACTACGGTCAACACTGTCTTATTTCGTATCCTGGTTCCTATACGTGCACGCCAATTTGTACATAATTGTGACCTCCTTTTTTCCCCATCTGACTAGACAACGTTCCTTGTCAGTCCCAACTCCCACCTCTGACAAGACAAAACTACGCAAAACTAAAATAATTTTAATACACATTTGTTTGATACATCTAGCAAATACCCTAATTGATATTAAATAAGAAAGATATTTAAAAAGGTGTTTAATCAATCGCAGCATGACTTGAATCAAACTACAAACAGAGCTGATAATTTGTAAGGAAATTGTCAGATCTTTGTTTTGACTCAAGTAATAGGTATTAATGGGATCTCGGGTCACGATGGCTAAGTGGGTCAGAGACTGGCTCGCTAGTCTCGAGGTCGGGTGTTCGATCCCTGCATTGGCCGAGATAGTTCATCCCGATTTTCCAGCGTGGTTCCCCTTTGGCAGTGATGCAGGACGGGCAGCAGTCTCGTAGACCCATTGGCAGTTGGTTATTCGATATAAGATAGGATCTAAATAAAGATCGAGTTTTGGAAAGGTTGGAACAAACAGACAAAGTACAGATTCAAGTAGTAGCCTTTATACTTTACTAACCTCTTTTGTGTTCACATGCTGTGCCATAGTAATCAACTGAACAATGGCAAAAACCATTATTATAACAGCTACCACCATTTTTACATGTTGAATCACATGTGGGAGTTTTTAGACCTGTTATAATATACACAAACATCATGGTAACTAGCAATAAATTTGATCATATAGGAGGGGGGCTTCTTGGGCTACCTTAGGCTATTACGATTTCTTGCCTATGTTCGAACTAACTGAATCCTTATTTCATTTAGCCCTGCCAGTAGTCCGAAAATACTGAACCATGCTATTGTGGTATGGTCGGAGTAGTTCCATGAAATGGTTTGAGGCTAAGCCTCCCCATACCCCATACCCCCCCCCCTCCTTGTGGCTACGGGCCCGCACCACTATGTCCACTATGGAGTTTGGACATAACAGTGCAAAATTGGAAACAGTGGTAAAGAACATAAAGAGATTGGTTGGGAGGAAAGTTGCACTTCACCGTGTATTTTAAATCTGTAGAATACATGTTAACTTGTGAAATAGACAACATTTGCCGTAAATTATTGAGAAAACTATTAACCACATTCGTCAATGAATGACAATTAGAGGTGTTCAGCTGCTGACCTGACCCTGTTAACTGGAATTTATCATCATAGACCATTATACTCTGGGTCTTTGACAAATTACCAAATTTGACTAAAATGTATTTAATTTGACAATGTGATATTTGAAGTTAGTACACAATTCGGCCCTGTTGGAGTAGAACAATAGGACGATAAAACCCACTTCATTATGTTAGTGCAGCAAAGCCCATCTAAGTAATAATATACAGTCCGTATCCATGTATTCCATGTATTAGTGTTTTAGCAAGAGAAATAGAAATAATCCCTTACTTGTTCGTAAATTACAATTAAAGCCTTCAAACTCAGTTCCACATGAACATGTACCATTGACATTACATGTACCACTATTTCTACAGTCTACTCCCTTCCTTTGACAATTAAAACTACCGGATACCAAGCCTGTCAATAAAGCACATTTTTAAAAATTTGGGTCACAAATGGTAAACTATATACAAATCGAGTGTTCGAATGTAATTGATTCAGCATTCCACTGTGGACACAGAAAGCCAAAGTTTAAACTAAACGCATTAGACAAGCTGACTTCAGCTTAATATTTAGAAACAACAATTGCAACCTCACTAATTGAAATTACACCCAAGAGTGTTCGCGCAGTCAGTCAGTCATTTAGGCAAGTGTCGTGGTTTCGATCCTTATGACTGTGTTTGACAAGGAGTATGATCCACTGTCTAACCGTGTTCTTTCGTTTCCCTCGAGTGCTAAAGATATGTGTGCCTAAGCAAATTATTGAATCAAATTTTATCATTCTGAAATTATTCATGTTGAGGGGACGTTAATTGCCATTTTTTTTGCCTTACACTGTAAAAAATAAGTTCAGAGATTACACCAATTTTGGGTGAACTCCTGCTGCCTCCACAAAAGGTGTAACTGATGTGTAAACTTTTACTTCTTAAAGGGTACACATACACCACTAGAATGACTGCTTAACTCTCAGTTACTGGTAAAATCATCCCAAATATTGACTACTGGGCCCTCGAGGCTGTATTAGTGCTTAAACTGCAAGGAGTTTAAGGTCTTTGCGTTCTAGGAGCATTTACCAAGAACTATTGGTGTAATGCTAAAGCTTCGCTACGACTTTAAACAAAGGATATGTTAGTTGGAATAACTGATCCAGGGTACTAGTGCTGGGTAACACGTTCGCCTGGCCGTCTCGACAAGATGGTAATCATTCGGAGATTTCGTTGACTAGTCATGCAATATTATAAAGTATACTTATGTAAACAAAGTATACATTGTCAACGATATAAATGCAACATTATTTAACAGATGTAATTTATAATAAACTTTGCATACAAATGTATAATCTAGTTATGTCAAGTACGTCGCAGGATATGCATATTAATTATAATTGCATGCTTTATAATCAAATTCAGCTATTTAAGTAAAGGGAGATAATAATATGAATACACTACCATTGGTGTAAATTAACACTGTAAATATAAATATGAACTTTAAACACTTTCATTTGGTATATGGTACACTCGAAATAGTGTTAAAACATACACGAATAGAAGAATGAATATTCATCGATCTCAGGAAAATGGTCTATATGAAATTTTACACTTTTTATCGTGCTAATATTACATCCAAGCAAGCGAAATGTGAATACACTACGATTGGTGTAAATTAACACAATAAATATAGTAAGTTATATATAAATGCTACACCTTCTATCGTGCTAATATTATAAGCCTAATGCTTCACTACAAAACGTGTACAAGAATACACCACGTTCAGTGTCATGCTACACTATTTACTGCTTTATTTGTTTCTAGTTACTTACCCCTCCGCGAGAAATAAATTACACCCAAAATTATGTTTTATTACACTTATTTTCAGTATACTTAACACCGACCAAGGGCGAACAGCTGATTTACTTTTGTAAGTGTAAACTTACACAATTTATCGTGTATATTGTTACACAAAATAGTGTAACCAAGGGTTCACACTCCATTGGAGTATGCACTTCAAATCGTCTAAAGCCACTCTTTCTTAGTGTAAAGCACCAGTCACATCAAATATGGATTAAGATTTCACTAAAAACAGAGTTACGCTACACACTTTTTTTTACAGTGTAAACTATCAACCATGGTATACCAAACTGGCTTTCTACGTGTACCTATATATATTTTAAATGTATAGACAAAGATACACGTTTTACAAAGCCAATCAACACATCAATCTTAATTAAACAGACGCAAAATCAATGAGATCTAGCAATTTTTAATTACAAATCCTTTTAACTATTGAAAATCTAGAAATCGCTAAATGGTTCCACTACTGATATCTTCCATCTTGTTCGATCCAGAGTAGTGGATCGTTTTAAGGACATCCTTAGAGCAGTTTTTTTCAATATTTCGAATTTTGTCTAATGGTTTGGATTGTTTGTACTTGGTTTTATTTTATTATTATTACAAAAAAATTGCTTGTCTATAACTCTCTTAATTTCAAATTAAACTGACTACAAACTATACTGTAAAAACAGTTTAATAATTCCTATTGAAATAAAGGTGAAATCTTACTACATAATTATATGAGTTGATAACATCCAACGACTACGCGAAATTTCTCGCTCAAACATGAACAAGACATGGTCTGGCTTGCTAGTTTAGAACGATTTGCCACATTTGCCGCATTCATCCATTTGGACAAAAATTTTAAAGACCAAAAACACGTGATTCCTGGCATTGATCCCTTTGAGTTCCAATATTCTACCTAGTAGTAGTATATAGTAACAAATCCTTACAACTACAAGGAAAGCGATGGGCGAGGTTAATGCGACGCGATATTTAGCGAGAGTTCCTGTGGTTGATGACATGGTCTCCTGCGCACCATTAGAAATATCACTTCTAAATTACCACAAAAAAAATCTGCCCGGTAACTATGAAAGTGGTCCACTCGTCACTGCTTGTGATAAAATTACTGATTTCAGTACAAAATGTGAATTATATGTTTGAAGCTTACTACATGCGCAGAGCCTCGAAGGGTGTATCAATTGTAGCGGTGAACAAGACAAGTGGCCTCTACAATATTTCAGCTATTTGAAATAATGTGTTACCAGTATTAGCCATGTTAATGATCAATATTATGGCGAAATAATTCCGTGCAGTTCGAGAAAAAAAATAAATTCGACGTAAGGCTGTTTAATATTTCAGAGTTGCGTTAAAATGCACATTTCATCAGACATAAAAGCCTATTATCTTACCGTATTGAGCAGCTAAATAAATAACCACACACAGCTGAATATATAAACCAATATTTCTACTCTTAGTCATATTCCAGTCTGAAATAACACATCATATATTATTCAATTATATAAATTCATTTGTAGTAGTCAGAAGACCCCCCCCCCCCCAAACCGCATTTAAAATACACCAAGAATATGAAATTGAACTTTCGCGCAATTTAGTTAGTGACGGATGTCGAACACATGGCATCGCGTGCACCAAGTTATTTTCCAGTCAGTTTGAAGACAAGAAATGTGACAACATTAACCAAGAAAATATCTTTTTTTGATGTCTGTTTAATATCTTATAGTATTTCTTTTTTTTGCACCTGTGTTGTTTTATGTATCTCATAAACATCACAATGTGAACGAAGTAAAAAATCTACCATAGGACCTTTCGTTATTAGGACAACATCGGCACTTGATCAAATCCCCTGGAAACGAATAAATTTCTTTTAATTTTGAAAGCACAGAATAGATAGATGTGTCATTAATTTATATTGAAGAATTGACATTATGTTAAATGTAATGTACAATACATACGCACGAGATTTCTTTCATTAAACAGATGGTAATCAATAATTGCTGGTAGTTTTAACTTTTATAAACATCGTATTCTTATATGAAAAGTAATAAATATATACATCGATCGAACTATTGCAAGACTATTTGTATTTACTGATCAAAATTACATTTGCTTGAATAAAATGTTAATATTGACTTACATATGTAAATTCACACATGAATATTCAACGATCTCCCCTCATTAATTATTTCGCATGATGTGTCATTATTCTGATAAATCAAAATTGATGAGAAGACTAGGATTGGTAGAAATGTACGCGTGTATAATATTGATATACATTTACATAAAACTAGAAAATTACATGCAAAGTTAAAATTAATCAATTGTTGATGTCTTCAGGTACATGCGTATAACTTATAATATTTCTGAGTAATATTGGGTCAGTCAGAAGACAGCATTGCTCAACAATCATGACTAATGCTACAAACTACATTTCAAAATTACCAATAATATGTAAAGACACGTCTTACTTATGAGAAACTCAAAATCAATTTCATTTCCATTCCGATAGGCTGCTTCCATGTTTACTCTCGCTGTGTAACTGGGTGGGGTTAGGTGAAAGGGGCGCAATGACGCGCTTTGCGTTATTGTTTTGAGATTTTGCGACCGCATGCAAATGGCAAATAATCACGCGCGGTTTCAATGCATGGGTTCGAGATTTTGCGACCGCTTTTGCGACCGCTCGCAAATGGCAAAAAAAAAATCACGCGCGGTTTCAATGCGTTTTCAACATTAAAATCATAATGCTCAACCAGTGTCAAACATAATACCGTCGGACAGATAAGTTACACATCAAGTCTAGCATGTTCCGCACTGCAGCCACTGCTTAACATTGCATTACTCGGTAGCACTGGGAGGACACTATAGGGTGGTATACCACCCCTGCCCTCGCACACATTTATATATAAATATTGTTTGGGGAGGGGAGGGGGTGGGATCTTGTTCCTCATGCAAAGTCATGGTTCACCAGGCCCCTACATAAGAAATTATCGCCCAAACACCTATGTGAAGTATAGATTGCAGAAAATATAGCCAGTTCTGGTGTTTCAAATTACAACTCTTAAAAACACTGATGTAAACCGTGAAATGGCATGTAAATGTTCCTCGTTAGTGCAGATATGTTACATCGGCTTCTCACCAGTGCATCGAGGGTTCAATCTCAGCACAGGGCAAGAACTTTATCGTTGTAAGTGAGAGGGATATTCGGTCTCCCGTCCGATCAGGCAGGTTTCCCCCGAGTTCTTCGGTTTCTTCCTGCAGTAATGATCGAAATCATTCGCACGATCTGTGCCAAGGGCCAAATTGAAAACAGGCCTCAGGCCTAATTTGCTACCCTTGTAAAATGACGCGATTATTATTATTATTATTATATTATTATTATTATACACATTTCACCTTTCGCTCTCAAAATATCATGTTTTAGCCAGAAATATATTTCTCTTGGTAGTTTGAATCAAGAATTAATATCCCTCGATTACACTTTTGACTTAAATTAGTTAAGACTAGGTACACACCTATCAAACTAAATTACTGACAACAAAGCTTGATAATTTTTAAATATTTTGTTTGATGTACTCCCTGTGAGTACCTCCACAACTTCCCACCCCAACACTGATTATTTTATGTGTGCAGTCAGGATTCAGGGGCGGATCAAGGGGGGGGGGGGGTCAACCCCACCCCGCTCAGCTACATAAAACATTGAATGCCTTACATCAATGAAATTAAATCACAATGTGTTCCTACATCATTTCAAAAATGATTTCTCTCTCTTAAAAGCTCAATTTGTATGCATGCCTATGTAATTTAGAGACGATGATGGCCGATTTCCTTAACAGAAACCTGGCAAACCCCCTCCTGCATGAATTCCTGGATCAACCCCTGTTATTATGATAATATTTTAGAGGGTTTTCACAAAAACTTACCTTACAATAACAGAAGTTAGCTGGCCAAGAAACTTTGAGATAATTCTTGCAATGACCACCTTCTATTGTAAAGAAATTGGTCCACTTTTCTTATTTTGGTCTGGCTGTATTGGGCTATCCACGGTATAATCCTACACTAGAGAATATTTTATTTCAATGGTAAAATACGATGTTTATTTCACCTGCTGTTGTATTTATATAATTGTAGACCATATACAAATCAATATTGGTAACAAAAAACCTTAATTGGTGTTCTACGACAAATATACGGGCTTCTCAAACTTTCATTGGATTGTCAAACATTGTTTAAATCAATGGAATAACAATGGAAGCATACTAAAGAATTTTAAAGGGGCGTGTTCTTCTAATGCCCAATAAACCGATATATAATTTAATAAACGTCCTCACAGCTGTTTCGTCCCCACACCCCCCCTCCACCAAAAATACGAGTCATACATTTAGTGTTTTGATCAATAAACAGCTGTAACATATGTTAACTATTATTGTCTTTTGTAAATACATATCGGTTATTACATAGAGTTGACATGTCGTTTACTTTGTAAGTATTTAAAAACAACTTTACCTGTATGTGTAGTTTCTCGACACTGCACTTTATTGACAGGGCCGTATCTAGCGGGGGTATAGGGGTACATTGCACCCCCAGAAAAATAAATAAGGCGCCCCCAGAAATGGTACCCCTTTCAATTATAAAATAATACACGTTTTTATGGTCACACAGTGATGCTCTTAGGGAACTGATCAATCTGTGGTTTTTAAGGGCGCCCACACGCCAAGTCGCCAATGGGTACATGGTCCAAACACTCTTAAATTACTGTGTGGAGACCATGGGGTGCCACCACAGGGACAACTGCATTTCCTAAGAAATATGCCACCCCTGAAAGAAAATCGACCATATAAAATATCACCAGAGTGGCCGAAAAACGTGTTTCCAGCAGTGTTAATTTTCAAAGTTTTCTGAGGGCGGACCCAGACGTGGGTGCCTTCCCCCATAAGCGAAATGCTCCCCCTATCCCCCTTTTGGTCAGCGCCTGCCCCACCACATGACATTGAGAGGGCCTTATAGGTTTTAGGGGCGCGCCACCAAATGACATTATTAGAGATTCTCGTTTTGGTCGCCCTATTAACATGACCTTATTGGTGTTTCGAACTAGTTTAAAGGACAAGAAGTTTCTTATTTTGGTGTGTTTAACATCAAAATGAGAAATAGCGCCACCGAAATTGACACAAAGGTTTACTTGATAACGACTTTGATTGCGGCTCCGCGCTCAATAACTCGGCCATTATATTGGCGCCCCAATCACTCTGCTGCACCCTCACATTTAAAATCCTGCATTCGGCCCTGTGCACGTACAGTACAAATTCAATCTCCAATATCACCCATAAAGTTTTAAAATTTAAATCTGCCCGGGGTTGTTTTGAATCCCAGGCAAACGTACCCCTTCTGCAATTCCTGATTCCATATCTGATTTGACATAGTTAACCAATTTTTGAATTATTATTATGGAGATTTTACGTCAGACAACCATTAAGTATACAATCATTGCCATTGAAATTTATGTCAGGGTGATCTCTCTTGAAATTCGCCTATTAATTTATTTTTAAATATTCTGCACATGGGATTCTGTAGTAATTCTTCTCAAATTTTTAAACTTTAAAATGGTGTCAACCGTTGTACATAACTCAAACTCTATGGTGTACAAAGGAATCTCAATTTAAAGAATATTGTACCCCGTCGTATTATGCTGTGCTTCACGACATACAAATGGTTATATGTCTGGGTTTATATTTTAGAAGTCGAAGCTACATGATGGAATGTTATCCCTGGACTTGGGTCACCTGCCAAGTACAATCAAAAGTGTAAGTTATGTGTGATAAATGAGCTATGGTAGAAGCTGTTGTAAAATTGTAGGAATACCTTGCTTCTTGGATCACACCCACCATCTTATGATACTATTGATATATAATTAGCGTGGTGGTCGGGAAACTGTAAATTATCATGTTAGCAGGAATTTCTGATCTGTTGGTCCAGAACTAACCTATTCCATCTTTACCCCTTAGGGAAACGTTTTGGTGCCATTTTGAATTTTTGCCTCGCCCAATCATGTTCTCGAGAGCCCTAATTCCAAAATTACAAGTGTATAGCCCTCTAAACCCAACAAGTATAGGGAAACAATACCATCGATTTAAAAATCCCATCATCACCATACAGTGTCCTATGCCCTACTCTTATATCAAATTCCGACTGCCAAGGGATCATTTACGTGTACGCCAATCCACGGTCCCCCGGCTTTTCGTATCATCCGAACGATTAGACAGCTGTTCTGTCAGGCCCCCTTCCTGCACCACTGACGAGGGGAAATCGTTTTACCTAAAACAATTATGAAAACACTGCTCCAAATGCAGTTGTGAAATCGTTTTACCTAAATAAATTATGAAAACATTGCCTTGTTAAGATTTTACTAAAGATGTCAAAAGCGACACGATTTGAGGACAACGCCTGTCATATTGTATGACAAATGTCACCATGTTGTCACTACTCCCTAAATCTTAACTTGTCTCCCATAATCCTACATTACATTTAACAATAACCACTCCCTTCTCCCTAACGTTATGGTTAATAATTAATTAAAAAAATATGACTAACATCTGCTAATTAGGACTTAGTATCTGCTAATTAGGACTTATGATCTCGTAATGAGGACTTAATATGTTGCTGTTTATTAACGATTTAACGTCCAATACATTATATTATATGATATTATGGACAGGTTGATTGAATTAAATTATTTACACATACTGAGTTAAAAATTGGTAAAACTGGTTAACACACAAAATAAAAAGTCCTTGTATATCAAGAAGTCAATTTAAAACACATTTATAAAACCGCTGTTGTGAGAAGAGAGGGCGGGTCATAAACCCCATGTATATTGGGGACAGAATTCATTTGGTTCAAAATTTGGTTCAAAATTAACTTCAAAATCGGAAATACATTGCCCGAAAAATGGACGATTCATCGATCACGTATATGATGGGATCGTAACTTCCTGAATTATGGCCCTTGGTTGCACGAAAAATCACTTTTTTTCGTTTCTATATCCATCTCGCAAAATGTGGACATATCTTGCATGGCAGCCGCTTGTTTTTCAAGCTTGTGAACACGAAAGAGATCAGATATTTAGAATGAACAAAGGACTCTTATCAAACTTTCGGATAAGCCGTTTGCTCGAAACATGGCTCCTCTGTGAGCGTTTTCCTAAGCGTTGCGATTCTATCTTTGTTCTTTATTTTTCTCGATATTAAGGTCCAGAAAATAAGTGTGTATTGTGTGTATGTTATATCCCATTTCCCCCAATGTCCCCATCTCCGTCGCACCGTTCCACACTCTACTCTACTCCACAAGCTTAGAACTTCAGTAATGTAAGAATTTATAGCAACTGCTTACGGCAATAAGTTCAAGATGTTGTATTAATATTAAGATGGCCTTGCCATCAGTCAGGAATATTTTTCAAAGCATTATGTTTGAAACTTAATGCTGAATTATGTCATATCGATCATTATAGTGTCACTATATAAATGTCTCAGCAGTGACAGTATACTGCCATTCTTCCTCATTAGTCCAGCAACTCTAACATTTCCGGAGATACAGCCAAGCACTGCCTAATGGAGATTTATTATACCATCATTTAATTTTAGATTTCGTCTTCTTAAGTCAAAATTTGATATGATTTGTTTATTTATTGTGTCATCTTTAGTATCTAGAGTTGACGCGCCATTGTCTGGTATATAATAATTTTGCCGGGGGGTGTAAAACTTATAATAAAACATTACAATAAAATTCCAAATATGTACAACATTTAACGGTCTTCATATTTCTCTAATTCATATCGTATGAAGCGTAATTGAATGACACCAATACAATTTATTTCACCCATTGTACACGTTATATAATTATGGCTTTATCATTTTACACATCGCGGCGAAAATTGGTTTCTGGAAATATAATGCTGTTTTATGAAAAATTCAACTAAATGATTTGAAAAGCCTTACGTAAACCTTTTCAAATGTGACTTGGATTTAAAACTACTTTCGAACCTTCTGGACAAGTAAAATAGGGTGTAATGGATAATTTACACAATAGGTACCACTTAAACATCTAGTATTTCGAATGAGGCTAGTATTTTTTTCTGGAGCTGTCAAGCCACCAAGAAATTACTAAATGATTTCATGGATGTATTAGATGGCACGGGAGTTGTTAATTTGTGGTGAATTAAACATTCAGTTTGATCTTACAAAAAAAAATTCTGTACAGAATTAAAATCGCTATTTTTATTAGATGTCTGATTCAACATGTTCTGCACCCAACACATACAGGTGGCCGCATTCTCGACCTTATAATTACTAGAGAAGATGAATTACTCTGTCATGATTTCATTTGGCGTCTTATTTTCAACGTCCATCCAGACACCACTACACCCTATAACATAGATTACTTATAGAAAATAGAGGGATATCAATATTTTTGACTTCTCTTGTCTAGTCCGGATGCCAATCAAGCTGTGTCTGTGGCTGATATTGTTGACCATTATAATTCCAAGTCGTAGTTAACGAACCTGCCCGGAAAAATCACGCAGCAAACTGAATGTGATAATGAAGCAGTCAGAGCAGCAAAACACAACAGAAAAGACACCTTGAAAGACAGTTGCCTCGAACTGGACTTACTGTTCATAAAAAAAAATATATGCTACCCAACGCAATCTTCTAAACAGTCTAATTGAAAATGCAAAAACGTCATTTTTCACTAATAAAATCAACACTGCGGCAAATCAAAAGGTGATTTTGAATGTTGCTAACTCATTATTATTTAAAAGTAAAGACAGTCCAATACCAACACATTCAGATACTGAATCTTGAGCCAACACATTTGTTAACTTCTTTAGTGACAAAATAACCACGATAAGGAATAACATACTTAACAATGTTCCAAGTATAGATACAACTTGTCTTCATTTTGCATCACATCAGTAGAGGATATTGACAATGTATTTAGAAGAAGTCACACTAAAAGCTGTTCACTTGATCCATGTCCAACATGGCTGCTACAGGATTGCCTGAGCTTCTTCAGTCCAACAATATGTCTGATAATTAATCAGTCTATGTTACAAGCGGAGGTACACGAAGCTCTAAAACACGCTTTGATAAACCCTCTTCTAAAAATCATTTCTTGACAAAGATGTCTTTAAGAACTACAAACCGGTCTCTAATCTAGACCGTACTACACGCAAATTAAAAATCTACAAAATAAAACTGCGGACAAGACAAAAAATAGACATTTACCCCCCCCCCCCCCCACACCACCACCACACACAAATATCAAATTAAGTGAAACAGTATATGCACGAAAACAAACTCGAAGAGGTCACGCTGTCTGCATACAGAACAGGTCACAATACTGAAACAGCTCTTTGGCACGTTCAGAACGACCTTCCTCCCTCAGCTATTCTAGTTTTGTTGGACCCCTCAGCAGCTTTCGACACCATTGTCCACCAAGTTCTTCTTAAAACTCCCGAAAAACGTATTGGAGTTATCGGTGATGCCCTTCCATGGTTATCTCCATATTTGTGTAATCGCCATCAATCAGTTATCATTGATAACATCAAATCAAACCTCAACAATCTTATATTCAGTGTTCCACAGGGGTCTGCACTGAGCCCTATCTGTTTACAGTCTATACGCTTCCAGTTAGCGACATAGCTCGCAGCCAGGGATTAGATTTTTATATATATGGAGACGACACCTAACTCTATCTGGGATATAAACCAACGGAATCTACAATGGCTACAGATTCTCTGTCTAAATTGCAAAAATGTATAAAAGATATAGTCCCGAAATGACCTAATTGTGTTGAGTGGACGTTAAACCTCATTTCTCTCTCTCTCGTATAAAAGATATTAAACGTTGGATGGCAAATAACTTCTTAAAAGTGAGTGATGAAAAAACTAACACCTCATTATTAGCTACAAACAGTGGAGATCCAAAATTAACCTTCCGGAGACTTTCAATTAGGAAACTGTGTTATTTAATCTTCAGCCCCTGCTCGGAATCTTGGAGTTATAATGGCTTCCATTCTTCACTTAGACCAACATGTCAATAATATCAGCAGAAAGGCACATTTTCACATCAGAAATATTAGACGTATTCGGCGATATCCAGATAACTCTTCTGTAATATTTCGTGTTCGGGCCATGGTAACATCAAAACTTGACTACTGTAACAGCTTATTATATTCAAAACACTGCTGCTAGATTACTTACCCGAACTCCAATCAGATCACACATAACACAAGTTCTAAAAGAATTACATTGGCTCCCTATTAGATCCAGAATCCAAAATAAAATTCTAATTATTGTTCACAAATCCATTAGTGGCAGAGCACCTCAATATCTGCAAAAATTGCTACAAGGGTACAAACCAGCACGTCAGATTAGATCAGACAGTGGACTCCAACTTTTTGTCCCTACATCCATGAAATCTGCTGCTGTTTTATGGAACGAACTACCCCTATCACTAAAACAAACAGAAGATACGAACACCTTTAAATCCAGATTGAAGACTATTCTTTTCAAGAGAGATAACGACTTAGCGCACTTGAGCAGGCATCCTGGATAAATCGCACTATATAAATGACTAATTTAAAAATTCAATTTAAGGAGTGTTATTGCCGCTTTAAAGTATATGAATACATTGTCAGATTACCCGGGGCCCCTTACTTATGGGGAAATTGTTCAAATTTGTCAAAGACCGACATTGACTGCAGTACAGAAATTTAAACTTCGCTATTTCATTGTCCTATACACCAAACAGGTTAAAGAAATGAAATGAATTGGGATTTAATTAATGTCCTACTGTTCTGTTCCGGTTGAGCTAATAAAGACAGGTCTACACCATACACAGTGTGCTATCAGGGAAATTTTGACCGTCACGACTTACTCCTATATCTATGTAATACCGACGACTATACGTTGCCCCTTTCTATGCATTGACAAGGGGAAATCTGATTAAAAAATCGGCGGATCAAAAGAGGACCTCCCATGGTTAGCAAGGCAACGCTTATTCAAATTAACCATCTTGGCTATCGCCTCTTTATGGTAAAGTTGTTTTTAATAATTTATATGCATAATATTAAAATAATTATTCCTGATTTTATGTTTTGGTATTTATATAGGTTTTCAGCGTGTATTTATGGTTGTTGTTGCTCAACTGTTCCATAATATATACATGTATGAAGAAAAATATTGCAACTGCTCCTTACTTAAAATGAAACCGTGGTGAAATATGCAAAATAAGTAAAATCAATTTATCCGATGATTTTAAACCCGTTGCAGTTGGCACGTATCAGGGTGACCCTAAAAACAGCACCAATATTTTTAAAATTAATTCTACAAAGGCCTTTAACTTGTACGATCATTCACCAAAGTTTCAGTTATCTTATTTGCATAAAAGCCATGCTCTTTCCAGAATATGCTCAAAATGGCCTTTGCGGCATTAACGGCAAACATGCATACGTCGCGCAAAATTGTCACTTACTCGATCAAATTCTTCTTTAGGGTATTCCCAAATTATCTCAATGATAATGTGAACCAGAACAACCCCATACGATTGGTGAATTGAAGGCAGCAATTACAGCAAAAATTTGTATGTGTTCTGTTTTTTTTGGCGGGGGTTAGATAGCGAGATTTGCATTGGAGGACTCTCAAACGTATATATTGTTAACATAGAATTACCCAAACAATCCAATTGAATGATTTAAAATTAATTAAAGAGGAAAAAAGATGAGTCAAGAATCATAACATTGCATTATCCGCCTGATACAAAAATAAAAATGAAATTCATCTCTAATACTACAAACATGATCAATAGCTTAAAGTTAGTTACCCAGCAATTTGAAACAAATTCTTAAACCTTTTTGATTCGATTTTGATATACAATATGAACATGCGGGGAAAGTAGGCGCAAAGATATATTAGCTGCATTAACATAAGCCGTCAAATTAGTTTTATGTAAGATAAAATATGCCATGTAAATCTATAATTGTAATCTATCTTATTATATGCCATGGCTGTAAAGTGAAATATGGTAAAATTAAAAAACAACTTGGTAGCAAGAATAAATCAAACTAGATCATAAATGATGGTAACAGTTACGAATAGTACTATACCTTTAGGTGCACGCATGGAACTGCGTGGAACCGGAACATTATGTTTATGTACATAAAACTTTTATAACAATGCCTTATTAGAATGCAAGGAAAGTAAAACATTAATAGATTTATTTTCTAAAGAATTAATTTGTATGTTATTATTATTACAGGTAAATATGTATAACGCTATGACTGTGTATAAATGCCTATTTTTTGGTTATTTAAGACAGTTTCTGATTTGAAAGTGATTTTAATTAAAAATATTGATTTGAGCTACTTAGTTTAATATTTATAGACCCAAAAACAATATATTAGAACATAACTAATATATCAATAGAAGGTTGTCATTTTTGACATGACAAGCTGAGATTTGATGTAAGCGTTTGTAATATAGGTTAATCTGGCCATTTGAACCACAAAAAGGACATAGTCTGGTCAGTTATGGCCTCACAGTAACTTCCACTCATAACACGTGGGTGTATTTCGTCCGTTTAAACAATATATTTATTTTATTTTACAAATTATGATTATTCGAATTTAACCACTTCTCCTCCCCGAATTATTATTGCCAGATACACAGAGGCGGACCCAGGAAATCCTGTTAGGGCGAGAAATTTTTTGAAAAAATCAGGGTGTTATTGTGGTGATTTCTGGCGCATATTTGTTATATACTGTTATTTAGGGGGGGGTGCAGGCCCCTAGAGCCCCCCCCCCTGGATCCGCCTCTGCAGATACATGTATATATTACTATGCTACCAACTTTAGAGCAACCCAGATCACAAGATAAAGATGGCCGACGATAGTTTTATCACCCGCAATGCGAAATCATTAGAAGGCTTATCAAGCGTTCACCAAAATTAGGAACATTGTTTGAAAATCGTACGAAAAACCAAACCATACCGTAACGGCTACTCGACCACACTCTGTATCGCAGATTGGTAGAAATCAAAGTGAAGACCATAACGACCACCTTAGTCTACACTGGCGATAATACTGCAAAGCATCACAGACAAAAATAAATTTTACCACAAATTTTGTCATCCTCGCTGTCCATAAAATGGATGACAAGTGAGAAGGACCTACAGACATTCTACGTTAGAAGCAATAACTTTGCTAATAGTTCGTACTTATAACCTATTTAATATTACGCCCACCGCCAGTTGAAAACAATATTTAACTGTGGAAGCTTATTTTATTTATCAAATTAACCTTAAGTTATAGTTGTGGGATGTCACAAGTTATCAAATATTCCATTATCATATCAATAATTTATGTATTATATAGGCATTTTGGGGTATTATATATTCGAAATCTATTATGACGAAGATGTCTTTGGAAAATATTTTGTTGTGGTGAATGTCTTCTTATCATACACTTCGTTGCACTTTAAAATTAAGATACGAGTAAGAACATGTAATTATATGTACATAATATATTTTACAAGAATACTGTCCTTTTTTAACATAAAACACATTAATATCATCACATACTGTTGAAATAATACATAAATAACTTCATGTTTGAGCATTTTACGCTTAATTTTAGATCGTAGCTATAATAAAATAAAGACAATTTGGGAACCACCTTCAAATACGTCAGTGACCAGGGTAACATTGTCCTTAATATACCACCAATAGAGCCGCCAGACAATCATAAAACAAATCTATTTACCCTTAGGCGATTCAGATTCCGGCCGGTCGTTGTCATATAAAAACGTTCTTTGCCATCGTTTTATTATATTTAGAGATTAAGTATCACCTAGATTTATCTTGGGTTTTCTGTTTTTCGTGTTTCCAGTCCAAGAGGGTTTAAACATTTTGCAAAGGTAAGTGTTTATTTATACATTTGTTTTGAGTTTGCAATGAATGCAAAAAGTCACAAATGAAGAAATTATGGTATGTCCAGATAATTATAATAATGCTAAAAAATTATGTTTTAAAAAATAAACCAATCAATGGTCTAGACTTAACTTTTCTGGTATTAAGATCATGTCTATCGAATCGAATATTTTTTGTTCATATTGCCTAGTATTATATAAACAAGAGTTGTCAGGCTGAAAGTAAACAATGTTTAACTTGTGGGGATGTTTTCACTTTATAAAAATAAATATATTATTGTATTTGGTGTAAAACCGCTACTTTGGACATACATCACATGTGTTATTACTAAAAAGAGCTACTATCCCAGAATGAAACCTTGTTTAATACCATTTATCAATGGGGGATCACGGTGGCTAAGTGAATAAGGCGCTGGTTCTCTAGCATGGAGGTCGGGTGTTCGATCCCTGCATTGGCCGAGAAAGTTCATCTCGATTTTCCGGCGTGACGCAGAAGGAGGGCCTGACAAGGACAGCTGCTTAGTCGTTCGGATGGGACGAAAAACCGAGGTCCCGTGTACACATTGGCGTGCACGTAAATGAACCCTTGGCAGTTGGAATCCAGTTGCTGCCCGGGCAAAATTTCCCTCATAGCACACTGTATGGCGTATGCCCGTCTTCAATTAGCCCAGGTAAGGTGCTTAAGCGTAGGACGTTAAACCCCATTTCATTCATTCATTCATTTATCAATGAACAAGATTCGCTCTGGTTATGTACTATCTGTTCATTTTTGAACAAATAAATTACTCAATTTTGCATCGAGCAGGAGGTTATAGTTAGGTATTTGCCCACACAATTTTAAAAGAAGAATGTATGTTGGAATTACTTTCTGTATTGTTTGTCTATAATAGCATACATGATATAACTACTATTTGATGCAGATTTGTCTCCACAGTGGTGAATAAGATTTTCTCCAGATTTCGCTGATTTGATATGTTGTACTGAAATAGCACATTAAACACAAGTCATGTAACATAACATAAGACGAATAGAACCTTCTTCAGATTTAATCGGAATTACAAAGTGCACAATGTAATCTAGACGTGTATTAATAGTCAAAATTAGATATACCTATAAAATGATATTTTTTCAGATGTACTGGGTAGATAAAGCAACGGTTTTTCTAGTGGTAGTCAGCTGTGAGTATTCGTGATTTATTCCTCCAACATAAGTAAATTTGAAAACAAATGAAAGGTTTAAATATTTTTTCAATGATTGTAATAATACTAATAAAAGAGAACAAATGTGCAAAAGTAGCTTACTCAGCATAAATTTCATACATTTCTAAACGTTAGCGAATAAATCTTCAAAATTCTACTTGTTGTGTTAAATTCTTTTAATTTTCTTTAGGTGTAAATTCTATGTATTTTGACTGTCGAAGAATTGGTCAGAATTGTGCAAATGGAACACCGTGTGATCCAGATACCGGTATATGTATATGTGATGCAATACATCAAGGTCACGACTGTGGTCTAGATATAAGTAATGATTTATTTAGTCTTTTTGAATTTTACAAACTATTTGTATATAAAACAAGAGACAACAGCACCTGGTGCTAAGATTCTTGACCATAGCATATTAACCAATGGGGAAAATGACGTATACAACTCCAACGATTTAATCCATATCCTCGAGTTATTTAGCATGTGCATTATGTGTTTTAAAATGGGAATAATGTGTACAGTCATTGGTGAATGTTACGTCACATTATAGGCGTAGGAGCTCGATGACAGTTAGGGGGCAGAACCCCAAATGCTCGAAAATTTTCGATTTGAAGACAGCAACGACCTTGTATCCCCCAAGCAAATTTTGGAATATTTGACGGCTGCAAACACGTTTTCCTGCTATTGCAGCCGGTGAACAAAGCAACTTCAAAGTGGTCTAATATAGCCTAATTAAGGTGGCAGACTAGAATTCCAATCAATCGTTTACAGTCCTCGAAGACGGGACCGTTAACAGAAAATTTTGAAAATGTAACTGTAGCAAACGCGTTTTCCTGCTATTTCAGCCGGTGAACATAGCAACTCCAAAGTGGTCGAATATAACCTTTTTAAGGTGGCTTACTCGAATTCCAATCAATCGTTTACAGTCCACGAAGACGGGACCTTTAGGAGAAAATTTTGAAAATGTAACTGCTGCAAACGCGTTTTCCTGCTATTCCAGTCTGTAAATACAACAACTTCAATTTGGCCCAGTATAGCCTGCATGACTGACCCGAATTCCAAACAATAATTCAATCGTCGCGCGGTATGGAAAGTTGAATCACCGAAATGCGTTTTCTGCTATTCTAGCCCGTGTTAACAACTCCAAAAATATTCAATGGTTTTGTAACCGAAGTTCTACTCTGAATTCCAACCATCCAATCAGACTGTTTCATCTGTTTTCACAAATATTAATCGATGCCCAAAAAATGTCGCACGAAGTCGAGTGGCTCCAGACAAAATGTTTTAATCCATAGTCAACTCAGTACAAATTCGTTATATTCAATCACAAGAAAAGTAAAATTAGTGTTTTATTAGGGCTCAATTAAAGTTAGGGAAGCAAATCTAGAAATGCCCGAAAATTTCGGGTTTATAGACAGCGGCGCCGGTTTTCTTTGAGGGGCGAATAACCCCAAAGAAAATTTTGGATTATTTGACGGTCACCAATGCGTTTTACTGCTAATTTTCTCTGACGTTTTCTGCATCGATGCCAGTTTTTCGGGCAATACCGTTTTTTGGCATACCTATTAAAGAGAGCTTCGGACATTTTTCGGGCATGCAGTGGACAAAAAAAAAGACGAGAAAATTATTTTCGGGCAGTTTGGATCTCATAGAAATAAGTTAGTTATATTTTTTCTCTAAACGTTAATAGAAAAAAAAAGGTCGTCGAATTTTTCATTGTTCGAAAATAAATTTTTAGGGGGGCACGCCTCACATGAAGCGAAAAAAGCGCTGGACACAATATATCTTTACGTTGCATACTTAGCCATAAATACCTGTACATGAGTATAGAAAACGGGTATGCTCTGCGGGACATTTTCTAGTACAAAGGTAGTGGACAAACGTCAATCTGTTGAAAATAATTACCCAACTGCTTTGTAAAAAATAAATACGCATTGCGGAATTACTAAAGATGTCAACTAAAAGCACGAGCTTTGGTAATATTTGAAATATTAATATATTCTGAAATTTTAGATAAACATCCCAAAAACTCCATTACGGTTTGCCGAAATTCAAAATTGTTGTCGCGCCACAGTGCCCTGGCTTAAGCTAGTGACTGCTGGGTGTAGCGCTGAGCACAAATAGGAAAATTACTCAAGAATGGTGCTGACAAAGCATTACACCCGAACCATGCTATTCAGAAATCTATTAATGTTATTTGTAGCTGCTGTTGTAACTACTGGACCAGATGCCTGTGACCCACCATGCGGAATGGTGGGCATTTGTCAGAAAGTTGGAGCACTAAGCGAGTGTTACTGTGCTGATGATGCTTATTACGGAACAGCTTGTGAAAAAAGACGAGGTGAGATTACAGCGACTGTATTGTAATAATATAAACATATTAGGAGGTTTGTTGCAACTTAAGCGTCATAGAAGTATTAAATGCAGGTGATATGCGTTGTACAGTATTTCATCCATGAAAGTAGAAAAATGGCGTAGACCAAGTCATAACACCTGGGGCCGTATTTATAAAAAATCTTAGAGTTTTCATAACTTTTACTCTAAGACTTTCTAAAACAACATTTAGTTAAAGTTACTCTTTAAATACATTTATAAAGGGTCTTAGAGTTACTTTTAACTAAATGTTAGACTTGGGTCTTAACCAAACTAAATCTGTACAAAAAGAATCCAACCCATGTCCATTCGATATCTCCATATAAACTCGTCATTGTTGTACTCCACTAAGAAATCTTTTCTTGTTTTAAACTCTCTTAGGCGGCGTTTACGAACAGCCATGTTAACCAAGATAAGAGTACTTTTAACAAGTTAGGAGTGCTACAGGAGGTCTCCTAAATATGTGTCATAGTTAGGAGTAATTCTTAAAGTAAAATGTTTTATAAATAGGTCTTAGGAAAATCTCAAAGTTAGGAGTAATTTTTGAAAGTTAAGAGTTAGTTACAACTCTTAGAATTTTTATAAATACCGCCCCAAATCTAATGTAGAATTCCCTTTCTTAATTTCACAATCTAATTGTTATTTTGATTAAGTTATCGTATACTACCACAATTGTGAACGCTAAACTGAAAGAAACCCAGCGACAAACAAAACATGTGTGAGATAGTGTTCGAATGAAACGCATTTTTATAAATTTAATGCCAGTGTATGCTGAAAATTGAAAACAGCGCAAAATCACAAACACTTAAATCATTATGCTTGCCACTGAAAATGTTTGCTAAATGCAGCGAACCTTCATATGGCTGGAGATTCGGTTTTTTATCGGTTCAAATTTGATTTTCAGCGGTGGCTACTTGCAGTGGTGACGCAATTACGATCACCATTGTCCCTTATCCAGAGTTTTCTGGTTTAGTATATATTAAAGACAACAGGACAGATACTTCATGTCGCTTTACCGGCTCAACCGATCCTGTTACTGGTATTTTAAATTATGAAGCAAGTCTAACATTTAACAGTGACTGTTCAATACTTAAAACACCAGATCAACCTGCTGTAAGTATACTTCTAAAACTATTGATGTGAGTGGAGAAGCGAATCCATTGGGAAACTCAGATTCCCGATTCCTACTTGCCCATTGTACACGTTAAGACTGATAAAGAAGGTGTGCCCAATTGTTTGGTTGGTTAGAAAACGTCTAAATCTATAACAGTTGAATTTGATAATTTGCAAGAAGCCACTGCCATTAGTGTCATTGCAAAGCTCCCTCTTCCTTGCCTCATAGTAACCAAGTAAAGTGATAAATCCCCACACAATTCTAAGCTTACGGTAAGGTTTTGCGTTGTCATTTCAGATTGGAGATGCTGTTTATGACGCGGAAGTCCTCATCCAAAATTCACCTAAATTTGAAACATCACTTGATATCGTGGTAAAAGCTACATGTGTCCACATGAACTCTGGAATAGCTACTGTCAATAATGAAGTGGGAAGTGTCGCTGTAGATCAACGGTTAGAAATTTTTAAAAGAAAAGGCTTTATTGAATGCATCTGTTGCTGTTTACATTTATGCTAACTAACTTATTCCATTTTTTTATACAAAATTTAAAATGACAATATATTAAAAAAGTATTATCTTGGTCCTCAAATTTTTACTCTTTAAACGCAAATTAAATTCGGAATATCTCGTTTTATTTTAGAGCTAATCTAACAGAAGATCAGACAATGACTACATATGAACCGGTTCTGTTTGCTGTACAAAAAGCTAGTGGTATGGCTATAGTACCCCCGCTCTATATCGGCACACCCCTCAGACTTTACTTCCCCTTGGCTGATACTAGAAGTAAGTAATTAGTAACTAATTATCATCGTCTGTTCCAGGTCAATTGTGACAACAATAAGTTGTCTTAGGGTAAATCTTCTTAAATCGGTGTTTTCAAAAATCAGTTCTTTGACCTCGGAATAAGACCAACAAAGCAAAATACCTTTATTTTCCATTATGAATACGAATTTTCAATAAACTTGGTTTCAAATGAACCCAGTTTGATGTGATATATACTTTAGTAATAATCAGACATAGTATTAGACGGATTCTGAAAGTTCTGACAATACACTAAGGTGATTTAAAACAAATTATTTTAAAAAAATACAATAATAATCGCTTTTCAGAGTATACGTCACTTCTGCTACTGAACTGTGATGCTTTAAACGGACCCGATGCACCACAACCAATGAGAGTCAGACTCGTAGATAATGGGTAATTGTTTTATTGTATTGTAAACCATATTCATTTTAAACTTCATAGACCATACTCCATTAGGGTAACCTTGTATAGTTTACTTGTCATGTTACGCTACAGTAAACGGAATTTACCTATCAAAATATATAATTCAACGTCAAATAATCATGGTTTGGATTAATTTTATTCGGAGTAAATAATGACTTACGATAGGCTTTGTATATATCATTGGCAATTATCAATTGTACCCCAAAACGTTATTGCCAAACCGAATTTTAAACGCAACTTTAATATTTTTTATCGAATATTAGTTATCATGATGCCAATGAGTTGGATCGCCTCTCCCATTTCCTCAGAGCTTAGCTGGAAACCTTTCTCACACATAACCTTTCTTAGTAGGACGTTTAGCCTCATTTCATTTCATTTCTGTTAAGATTTCTCTTTTAATTGTATGATAATATCGTGCAGCTCCTGGAGTCCTCTATTAAACATCTTGTTCGTGGAATCCCGTAGAACATTTAGATATCAATATATTTATTCACGAAAAAATTATGATTGTTTACAGGTGCCCAACAACCGATGGTATAAGTGTGATGAAGGGAGGTATTGTGTATGATGATATTGTGCCATCTGTCATTGTATACTTTAGTCTTTTCCGATTCTCTAATTCACCAGTCATATCTTTTGAATGTATGGTAAAAGTTTGTGAACCTGGTGATGTAACCTGTACACCTGTAAGTATCAGATGTAATAATACCAATTCTGCTGCCAATTCTACCAAGGTTTAGTGTGTAAGGGCCCCGAGAGTCTTATCCGGGTAACGCTGATAATTCAAACTGATTTAAAATAAAGTCTGCTGTCATTTTTACTAAAACTTGGCGTCTATAATTACCCGACGAGTCTTCTGGTAATGCACATGATTCTGGCTGATTTACCCCAATATTAAATCTATTTCTACCAACAAAACGCAGAGGTTTGCGTCTAGTCAAGTTAAACTTATTTTCAGCTGTAATATTAAGTTGAATAATAGGTGGTATGGGCGATTAGTTGTAATAATATTGCATTAAAATAGACTTAGGTGTTACCACATAATATAAATTCCTATTCTCCCTCATCGTTCCCCAATGCTTTTATAGGTGCTTAGTCTTATGAATGTCAGAAATAGAGGAGGGTTCTCCCCCATCGTTCCCCAATGCTCTTATAGGTGCTTAGTCTTATGAATGTCAGAAATAGAGGAGGGTTCGCGCATGTCACGGATCCAACATATATCTATAAATATAAATTTCCATTTGACTTAATTTGAGCATTGTTTTGCATAACATTATTGTTGTATACGAAAGTAATGGGGATTTACCTGTTAGATCATGCTTCGTGCTGCTAGATAGAAAAGTATGTAATATTTTATTCCTGTAGCCACAATGTAATCTACAATCGAGTGATGTTGGCAGGAGAAGACGAAGTGCTATTTCGAGAGGTTCTAGCGCCGAAATTGTGTTGAAAGAAACACTAACAGTATTTGATCCGTCTGACAGAATTGTAGTACCAGTAGTTCCTAGCAATGACTTACCAAGTAAGTATAGAAAACACCAAGGCTTGTTGGATTTTACAGTAACAGGAATACCTCTCCTTTCTTGATAACTATTTTATACTGACATGCATACATGTCGTAAGATTTGGCATCTGTGGTGATTAGGAATCATGCATGACGTTTGTGTAAGCAATGTATATTTTGCGATGACTTTGGAGGAACTAACAGATTCGGTGTATATGATTTCATGAACAATTTCTTTTTAAATTTGCAGATGAAACTGACGAAACAGTGGATCAAGAAAATCAAGTCACCCCAGCAAGATGTTTTCAATCAGAAGGAATTGTTGTTATTATTGTTATTCTTGTTGTAGCTGTTATATTGTTATTGGTTGTTACTATGTGTGTAACTATTAGATTTATCAAATCAAAATCACTGGTCAAAGCTATTGAAGCCCCCACTCCCATGACAGCAGGACGAATGATTCGAATTCCAAGACTAAACTTCTAAGTTAAGACATATATAAAAAATATGGTGCGTCTTGTTGTTTCATATTTTAGATCAAGACTTTGTTGATCTTTAATGTTTTTGTTAAGATTAACCAATTGTTTGGGCTTTAACGGTACATTTGTTGACTGTTGCCTTCTACGAACAAATGATTAGAAATTAGGGTTAGAATCATCAGATGGATAATCAAACTTTTATTTTGTTACGGATTTTTCTATATTATTATTTTTAAACGGTTCAGTAGTAAAATGACATGAAGCCAAAATAACATTTTAAGTGGAATATTGTACATATAAATTACTAATAAAACTTTTATATGTTGGTATTGTTTTGTGTTATAACTCGTAAAGAATGTTATCTTAGGGAGAGTACCATAGACCCTTCTCCGAAGGGAGGCGCGTCCACGGTTGCGTCTTACAGTGTAGGTACATTGGTGCCATAAGAAGCCCCATGGACGTCCACAGAACTCCTCCCAAAAACATGTTTGGGCTAGCCATGGACCTACTTCTATGTCAGAATCATGTAACTTATTGATGTAGGTTATATACCGGTATACATTCTGTGTGTAAAGTTGGAAGTAGATCTTGGTTCACTTGAGGATATGCATAGAAATTGATACGTTTATGTCCGAAATATACATAAAACAGTAAAAAAATAGTCAGAAATCAATGAAAACCAAGTGAAGGTAGACCTTGGGGCAAAGGGTAATCATTAGAGTGCCACATGCATTGGTGGTTTGCTGTAGTCCTCTAGAGACTTCATCGCATTGCTTGGGCGGAGACAATTCGAAAATCATGTTTATTATCATCAACTAAAGAGCAGATACACCAGTCTCGATCCGCGCTTGGACCTACCCTAAATTAGTTTTAGGCACTGTCTGTAGACATTTTGTTCTGTTTTTGGCAGCATCGCTAAGCAAATATTACTAGTTTTGATCACCTTCTAACTACCACCTAAATAATAAAATCATTAGTCACAAAAAAGGGTTTAAAAAGACAAAAATATAATAAGGGAGGCGATTTTGACAGATGAAATACACCTCATAAAAAGGTATGGGAAAATTGATACTTAGTTCATTATCTGGATAACACATCACGTAGCAACCGCTGGCATCTGAGGCATCACATACTTGTCTAAACGAGAACTAATAAAACCAGTAGACGTAGTACAAGGGTAATCAGCGAACTGGATGTATGAGATGTGTTGTTGACGTTTGGGAAAGTAGAACGAGGGGAAATGTGTAGGGAGTGAAGTGCTGTAATGGGATAGTTAGATGTATTATGAATGGTTAGAGTGGCTGTTGTGTTACGGTGAAATACTATGCCGCCACCGTAACACCACAGCTTTATGATTTGTTGGACAGGAGTGATGTAATGGGTGTCAACAACTGGGTATGCTGGTACCGTCGCAACGTGGCCGTGAAATATATATTGTGGAGGGGAAGGGCGGAAACGGAAAAATATACAATGTTGACAGTATGTGCCAGGCATGAGACTGCGTAGACCGAGCGCCATCTCGATAGGGAGAGTGTGTAAGCAGTCAAAACACTATTTTGGCATTGTTTGCGGGGTTAAACCTAAAAATCACATTAATACAGCTATTGCGCGATATTGTGAATTGACGTGTGAAAGGTTATTCGGGATTAACGACGTGTTCAATAACCAATGATGTCGTGTTGAACCAACCGTGTTTCATTTATAGACGCGTCGATTGGTGTTTTTATCATCTATCCCCGATTAACCTGCGCCACAAAAGAGTCTTCGCCTTTTATTATTAGCATAATGACTTCCTCGTGTGCGGCAGGTTAGGTTGCTTCTAAAAACACTGTTTTCCATTCCAAATAATACAAAAGTAATTTTTTACCAGATGACCATGGTTCTTTTCACCGAGACTAGATAATTTCTCTCGGTGTAAGGATATAGCTATGGATAAGTTCATACAAGGTCAATAAATCCGCGGTCACACTGCTGAGAAAATAAGCCCATGGGTTTGTTTACTAGTAAATCGAGCGTGAATTAACTCGGTTTGTACTGAACTGTCTTCACACATTCGGTTTATAATTAGCGATACACAGGTACAGTGGCAAATGTTCTACTTCTCAGACTGTTACCTCCGAACTACCTCCGCACGAAATCCCCGATTATGGTACTTGTAAAAGAAAAAGAAATAGTACCTGTGCGCATGCCAGTAAAGAAAAACTAAAAGTTCCGGCATACCCGAAAGTACCAGGCGCCAGGTCATCTAGTGTCAAAGTTCTGCAAATAAGCTAAAATAAAATTACTATATTTGACAAAGGTCGTGGTCTATTTTCGGTTAGCAGATTACAACTGTCATTGAGAACTGAAAGTGTTGGCTAGACAACCACATAAAGACTCCCTTTCAGCTAAACATCTTTAACCAATAGAAATATTTGATTGAGGATATTAGTTAGTTTTCTTTTCTCCTTTTTTCTACCATAGCAGTGTCATCCGTGGCGATAGAGAGGCGGCTTCTCACCAATGCAGCGAGGGTTCAATCCCAGCTCAGGGCATGAACTTTATCGTTGTAAGTGAGAGGGATATTCGGTCTCCCGTCCGATCAGGCAGCTTTTCCCCGAGTTCTTCGGTTTCTTCCTGCAGTAATGATCGAAATCATTCGCACGATCTGTGCCAAGGGCCAAATTTGAAAAAGGCCTTAGGCCTAATTTGCTACCCTTGTAAAATGACGTGATTATTATTATTATTATTATTATTATCCATCTTGAATTGGTTACCATAATTATGGGATACTTGGATGAATGGGTTTATAAAAATTATGGTTATTGAATGGTTAAATTTTAACTATATGGTTACATCTAGATTTTCCGGCGTGGTTTCCCCTTTTCAGTGATGCAGGACGGATATGCCGACAAGGACAGTTGTCTGGTCGTTCGGATTGGACGATAAACCGAGGCCCCGTGCACGCCAATGTGTGCACGTAAAAGATCCCTTGGCAGTTGGAATTCGATATAAGAGTAGGCCGTTGCCCCGCCTCCCGGGTAAAATTTCCCCTCATAACACACTGTATGGCATTTGCCCTGAAAATAACTAGGGTGCACGCCCCATAAAACCGAGATATTGCCCTAAACTTAAATTAGCTCCCCTTTTCATTGAGCCCCCCCCCCCCCCTCCGGACGCCAAATGTGATCAATCAGAAAGAATGGTATTGCCATTATTAGGGACCATAAGGAAAATTATGACACAGGTTTCGTGGATGTACAAAACAAATGGGGGGGGGGGGTAATGTGAACAGCTCTACCTAGGGCCTGTTTCACGAATATGTAACTACTAAAACTTGCATTTTATCTTTAGTTAAAATTTCGGGAAACATGACCCTGGTAGTGTCCCTAACCATTTGTACTGGATATGTTACTTAAATCTTCACTAGTCTAGGTCATTGTCAAATATGTTCATTTTTCATTATCTACTTTACAACTATTAGTATCATAGCAGGAACGGTTACTTCATTTATTACAAAACCGCTAGATTACAGTAAATTCTACAAGCCAAAACCACCTAAAGATGCTGGTTACAAATAGTTTATAGTCCGAATTAATGTATTTTCGCTGGCTAATCTTGGGGCGAACAACGAGGCACTGTTTATTCCGTATAGATGTAGCAACGTACTACCTGCAAATCATAACACTCCCGAATTGGCGGGGGGGGGGGGGGGTGCAGATGTGGAAATTGAGCCAGATTTAGCTCTTGCATTAAGTATGTTTAATATGAACCCCCCCCCCCCATACTTCGTTCACATAATCGTCAATCTCCTGTGCATGAATTTCAGAAGCTGAATTTAAGCAGCAGCTCATTATTTTACGTCTATACCAGCTTGATCCCAGCAAAATTAAGATTCAGTAAAAAAACAAAACAAATGGTGAAATATTTTATTTCTAAACGATTTTTAACTACATCTATAAGTATATATTATATAGCTGATTAAGAAACAAAATATAAGATGGCCTCTAAACAATATCTTAAAATACGTTGGTATAGATACAAAAATAAAATTGTTTATTCACTATTGACTCTACATTGTAAAATACATAATTATGCATATAATAATATAAATGAACATTTATAACAGTAGACATTAGTCCTACAACTACTGAGATATATTGAAATGCGAATATAAGTTAACATCAGATATATTGAAATACGAATATAAATGAAAACCTATAAATATATATTTGATTGATTAAAGCCCCGATACCACTCTTGTTGTAACTGAATAATATGTCTCAATCTTTATTCTGGTCAACAATTTGTACTATTCTACAATATTTCAATTAATAAATGATACAAATTTCATCTTAACACACCTAATTTTAAAATTAGAAAAATTCAACTACATGCCTTAATTAATATGGCTTGAAAAGCTTTACGTAAACACTATCAAATGCAACTTGGATTAAACATATTTTCGAACCCGCTGGACAAGTAAGATAGGGTGTAATGGATAATTTACACAATAGGTAGAACACCTAAACATCTCGAGTAAGAATAAGGCTAAAAATAAATTCTGGACCTGTCAAGCCAGCAAGAGTGTTATTGTCCCTTTAAGAAATAATATAATCTATTTCGACTGATGAATTATCAGTTGGCCTACATTAAACAATATTTTAAAATATATGGGAAAAGGTAAAGAAAAAAAGGTGGGGGATAAATCTTATAATAATCTCGACCCCACCACCTCCCCTTAATTTAATTGTATGTCGAAAATTTTGAAATGAATTTGCCCCATTCAGTTTACCATAAATTAGTATGTTCCAAGTTTAGGGAAAATGGAAAATTTATATTTTGGACCTGCAGGATGGTGGACGGACAGACATAACATAATACCCCCCCTCCCCCCCCAATAGCACATCAGTTTTTTATATCGAAAATTCGAAACAAGTAAATAATTGATTACAAAAATATATAATCTATTCAATAGATGGATTATTTGACTTTTGGCTTCCTCAGTCCTTATAAAGTATTATACTAACACACTGACAGTAATATAAACACATGAATATTTATATCAATCTCTGTAGGCTTTTCTGACAATCTCTAGAGACTGGTATCATCATATTATAGTATATTATATAATATATAGAATTAAGAGGCAGCTACCTAACCCTAACTCCTATCTAGGAAAGGGGGGGGGGCGTGTGAATTGGACTGATGAATTATCAGTTGGCCCACATTAAACAATATTTTAAAATATGTGGGATAAGGTAAAAAAAAAAGGGGGGGTTGGTGAAAAAATTTATAAAAATCTCGACCCCACCACCTCCCCCTTATATAATTTGTATGTCGAATATTTCGAAATGAATTTGCTCCATTCAATCTACCATAAATTAGTATGTTCCAAGTTTGGGAAAAGGGAAAATTTATATTTTGGACCTGTGGCATGATGTACGGACAGGCATTTAACATTTTCCCTCCCCCACATCACATCAGGTTTGTATATGTCGATAGTCTCGAAACAACTTTGATCCCACTCAAATTCCCATAACGGTTTATGTTCCTAGTTTAGGAAAATGGAAAATTTAGAATTTTATTCTGTAAAATGAAATATGGGCATATAAAAATATCTAATTATTGTTTAATATAGGCCTATAAAAAAACTAAATAATGTATATTAATTAGGGAAATACAAATCATAATCTCTTAACTATAAGTAAATAATATATCAAGATATAATCTATTCAACAGATGGATTATTTGAATTTTGACCTCTTTCTACGTCCCTTGAAAGTATTATACTAACATCACACTGACAATATAAACACATGAATATTTATATCAACCCCTGTAGGCTTTTCTGACAATCTCTAGAGATTGGTACCATTATAGTATATACTTATTTGAAACAAAGATGTAGATATGAGTGATCAGTATTAACGCATATATAGGAATGGGGGGGGGGCTAAAATTGTTTATTCACTACTGACCTTACATTGTTAAATTCATAATTATGCATATAATATAAATAAATAATTATAACAGTAGACATCAGTCCTACAACTTCATTAAAAAAATACTATTTTGGCAATAATGATTTGTCTAATTTAACATCAGAATACATATAGTGAAATAGAATATAAATCAAAACCTATAATCTATAAATAAATAATTGATTAAGAAATAATATAATCTATTTCGACTGATGAATTATCAGTTGGCCCACATTAAACAATATTTTAAAATATGTGGGAAAAGGTAAAAAAAAAATGGGGTTGGTAAAAATATTATAAAAATCTCGACCCAACCACCTCCCCTTCATTTATTGTATGTCGAAAATTTCGAAATGAATTTGCCCCACTCAATTTACCATAAATTAGTGTGTTCCAAGTTTGGAAAAAGGAAAGATAGTAAGCTGGCACTGCCAGGCAGGATACGCCCACATTTTTGAGAGATGGATAGAGGACAAGCAATACCGAAAGTGATTTTTCCTACAATCAAAGGCCATAATTCATTAAGTTACAATTTGATATGCGCAAATATCGAAAAGAATCAAGATCTTTAGGTTATAAACATGCATTTCAAGTTTCATTAAAATCGAATTACAATTGTGACCTCTATAGGGCCCACAACTTTGTTATGCCATATTTTTACACTGTTCGCGTACAAACGGCGGCCATTTTGTCTGGCAATTATGGTCGATATTCTAGAAATTCGAACTCAACCTTCCGTAGGGTGTAATGATGATAGAGTCAAACGTTTTTTTTAAATTGGATATTAATCGTGGCCTCCAGAGGGACCATAGGGGATTTTTCGGAAAATCAGGGGCCATAATTCAGGAAGTTAAGATCCGATATGCGCAAATATCGAAAGGAACCAAGATCTTTGGGTTATAACCATGCATTTCAAGTTTCATCAAAATCGAATTAAAATTGTGACCATTTTTTAACAGTATTCGCGTACAAACGGCGGCTATTTTGTATGGCAATTTTGGTTCGATTTTCCCGAATTTCGAACTCAACTTTCCATAGGGCGTAACGATGACATAATCAAACGGATAATAATTGTGACCTCCACAGGGACCACAAGCTAAACAAAGGCGATTTTGCGTATAAACAGGGGGTCATAATTCAGGAAACAAGCCAACAGTGAGGCTGATGTCCCCCGCGGAAATCCCAAAATAAATAGATGACACATATTAATTAATTGCACATTTATTTTTTTCAAAAGTATTGAGCAATCAAACTATACACTAAGTATCATCACTCTCTATCAGATAGAATCAGACAAGGTTTATCATCGAACTCCATCAAGGCATTCACCTACACCTAGTTCGAACATTCTACCTTAATTAGAAGGAGAATTATTGTGTTCCATAGTCTAGGCCTATCAAATTGCTTATCGCTCTGCTTACCCTCAGCAGAAAATGTTCATTATTAAACGTTTTGATGAAATGAAACTATATACCAAGTTTCATCATTCTCACTTAATTACAACTAAAGTTATTGCACCCCAAAGCATCAACCAATCAAATTGCTTATCTCTGCTTACCCTAAATAGAAAATGCTCGTCTTCGAACTCCATCAAGGTATTGACCTAATAAACATCTACATCAAGTTTGAATATCCTAGCTCAACTAGAAGGAAAGTTATTATGTTTCAAAGTCTCGGCCAATCAAATTGCTTACCGCTCTGCTAACCCTGAGCAGAAAATGCGCATTATTGAACTTAGTCAAGGTATGGATGAAATGAAACTATATACCAAGTTTCATCACTCTAACTTAATTACAACTCAAGTTATCGCGTCCCAAAGCATCAACCAATCAAATTGCTTATCTCTGCTTACCCTAAGCGGTAAATGCTCATCTTCGAATTTCATCAAGGTATTGACCTACTTAACACCTACACCAAGTTTGAATATCCTAGCTCAATTAGACGGAGAGTTATTATGTTCCAAAGTCTCGGCCAATCAAATTGCTTATCGCTCTGCTTACCCTGAGCAGAAATTGCTCATTATCGAACTAAGTCAAGGTATTGATGAAATAAAACTATATACCAAGTTTCATCACTCTCACTTAATTACAACTTAAGTTATCGTGTTCCAAAGCATCAACCAATCAAATTGCTTATCTCTGCTTACCCTAAGCGGAAAATGCTCATCTTCGAACTCGATCAAGGTAATGACCTAATAAACACCTACACCAAGTTTGAATATTCTACCTCAATTAGAAAAAAGGGTTATTGTGTCCCAAAAAGTGTGACAGACGGACGGGCAGAAGGACGGACAGACGAACCCATTTTAATAGTCCCCTGCTTTCTTCGAAAGGCGGGGGACAATTACGATTCAATATGCACAAATATCGAAAAAAAACAAGATCTTTGGGTTATAACCATGCATTTCAAGTTTCATAAAAATCGAATTAAAATTGTGACCATTTTTTAACAGTACATGTATTCACGTACAAACGGCGGCCATTTTGTATGGCAATTTTGGTTCGATTTTCCCGAAATCCGAACTCAACTTTCCTTAGGGTGTAACGGGGACATAATCAAACGTTTTTTCAAATCGGATAATAATTGTGACCTCCACAGGGACCAGAAGCTAAACAAAGGCGATTTTGCGTATAAACAGGGGAGGGGGCCTGTTTCAAGTTTCGTGACGAAATCCACTCACAAGTGCCAGAGTAGGGAGTCCTTGTGGGGGATATTGGGACCTCTCACGAAATTTTTGAAAAATAGACTGTCGGAAATGCTGTCTGGGAGTATTCAGGCACCGATTGTAGAGATATATAGAGATGATCAGATACCGTCTGTCGCCTGATCACTAGTCTATTCGACCTCAGAGAGGAAAGTGTCAGATGAACGGACTTGCGAACCTCAACAAAGCCCCCGAAAATTTGAAAAGTAGACTGCCCGAAATGCAGTATCTAGCAGTATTTCAGGCACTGATCGTCGAGATAAAACAAGCTTACCAGAAACCGCCTGTCGCCAAATCACTAGTTTATTCGACCAGAGAGGAAACTGGCAAACCGACGGAGTGAGGGAATTAAATTGAATGAATATTTTCGCCACAATATTTTATTAAATAAACTGCCGGTAATGCAGTCTGGCAGTATTTCAGATACTGGTCTTCAAGATAAATAGAGCTGACAAGATACTGTTCGTCGCCAAATCACCAGCATATCCGAAAAAAGAGGGAGGTGTCAAACGAACGGATTGAGTGTATCAAGTGAATGCATATTCACGCCGCGTTGAACCTATACCCAAAAACTTTGAGGGTCGTAAAAAGCACTATTTAAGTGATTCACATGTTATTGTTTAGAGTTTGTGATAGCCTTACGTTTCGGTAATCAATATCTTCTACGGTGATTAAATCTCACATCCCTACTCTGTCAGAGAGTGATTTCTTACAAGCCCATCCTGCTGTAAACCTACTTTAAATTATTTAAAAATTATTGGGGGGGGGGGGGCAAACAGAGGGCATACGAGATTATTGGTGGGGGGGGGGGAAATGCCCCCATGCCCCCCCCCCCCTTTGGCGCCGCCCCTGCTCTAGAAAATCATTCAGAAAAGCGGTACTTCCCTTTTTAGCCGAATCGTCCAAACATACCACCATACTGTCTTGCCTTGCTTCCATTCTCTTCCATCTGTGTCTACCATCATTCTGCATCCACCATTCTGCATATACCAACATGTCTGCAGACTACCACCACCCTAATAAGACAAATCGTCCAAACAGACCACCATGCTGTCTTGCTTTATCTCCATCTGTGTTCACCATTCTGTGACCGTCATTCTGTGTCCACCATTCTGCATCTACAAACCGGGGTCCTGAAAATAAACTTAAGTAGGCGAAAGCAGTTAGTACCAGGCAATGACAAAAAACAAAAATGATTTAAAAATCCAAATTAATTTATAATAATAATAATAATAATAATCGCGTCATTTTACAAGGGTAGCAAATTAGGCCTGAGGCCTGTTTCCAATTTGGCCCTTGGCACAGTTCGTGCGAATGATTACGATCATTACTGCAGGAAGAAACCGAAGAACTCGGGGGAAACCTGCCTGATCGGACGGGAGACCGAAAATCCCTCTCACTTACAACGATAAAGTTTTTGCCCCGAGCTGGGATTGAACCCTCGATGCATTGGTGAGAAGTCGCCTCTCTATCGCCACGGCATTTAATCCCCATGGAACTAAATGTCACTGAACTAAATGTAACTTAGCTAGTTTATTCCCCAAAATTGAGAGCTGTCCAGTCTGCAGACTGCTTCCACCCTCAAAAAAATTAATCAGAAAGACTGTACTCTCCTTTTAAGCCAAATCGTCCAAACAGACTACCATTCTGTCTTGCATAATCTGCATCTGTGTCAACCATTCAGTGTCCGACATTCTGTAACCACCATTCTGTGTCCATCATTCTGCATCCACCATTCTGCATCTACGAACCGGGATCCTGAAAAACAAATTTTAGTGGGCGAAAGCAGTTAGTACATGTGCAATGACAAACAAAAATGATTTAAAATCCAAATTAATTTAATGCCCATGGAACAAAATGTAACTGAACTGGACTGTTCAGCTAGTTTATTCCCCGAATTGAGGGCTGTCCATTCTGCAGACTGCCACAACCATCAAAAAATCAATCAGAAAGACTGTACTCTCCTTTTAAGACAAATCGTCCAAACAGACCACCATGCTGTCTTGCTTTATCTGCATCTGTGTTCACCATTCTGTGTGCGACATTCTGTGTTCACCCATTCTGCGTCCACCATTCTGCATCTACCATTCTGCATCTACCAACCGGGGTCCTGAAAAACAAACTTAAGTGGGCGAAAGCAATTACTACATGTGCAATGACAAACAGAAATGATTTAAAATCCAAATTAATTTAATCCCCATGGAACTAAATGCTACCGAACTGGACTGTTCAGCTGGTATTTACCCTGAATTGAGAGCTGCCCAGTCTGCAGGCTGCCACAGCCCTCAAAAAATCAATCAGAAAGACTGTACTCTCCTTTTAAGCCAAATTGTCCATACAGACCACCATGCTGTCTTGATTTATCAACATCTGTGTCCACCATTCTGTATCCTCCATTATCATTTTTCAAGACATACAGTGGAAACATCAGTTTCTGTCATCACTGCGTGCCACCTGAAAATTGCCTTAACAATGCATACACAAACATCTATTTTTGTGAATCAAGGATTTATTTTGAGTTTCATTTTGAAGGTGCATCAACACAGAAAAATGAGGTCATCTTTTTTAAATATATAAAAAATGGGTAATTGTAATTAATTACTTTCAATGTAATGGGCGATGAAAATCACTTGATAATTACATTGCTAAAAATGAGAAAGTAATTGTAATGATTACATTTAAAAAGTAATGGTCATCTAATTAATTATATTGGCAATGATGAAATGCGAATATAAATCAAAACCTCTAATCTATAAGTATATAATCGATTAAGAAATAAAATAACCTATTTTGACTGATGAATTATCAGTTGGCCCCCATTAAACAACATTTTAAAATATGTGTGTATAGTTGGTTAAAAAAATGTAGTTGGTGAAAAAATCTTATAAAAATCTCGCCACCACCACCTCCACCTTATATCATTTGTATGTCGAACATTCCGAAATGAATTGGGCTAATTCAATTTACCATAAATTAGTATGTTCCAAGTTTAGGGTAAAGGGGAAATTTATATGTTGGACCTGCAGCATGATGGACGGACAGGCATAATACATCTTCCCTTCCCCCATATCACATCATGTTTGTATGTCGAAAATTTCGAAACAATTTTGATCTCACTCAAATTCCCATTATGGTTTATGTTCCAGGTTTTGAAAAATAGAAAATTTACAATTTTGTTCTGCAATATGAAATATGGGCCAATAAATAAATCTAATAATTGTTTAACATAGGCCTATAAGAAACTTATATAGGCCTTTGTCTGTTGTTCAATCCTTTATTGAATAAAATATTGTTTAAACTATCAGAAGACCTGATTCATGTTCGATAATTAATTTGTCCAATACATTATAATATTTTGGCACGTTGATTTAATTAAATTATTAACATATTAAGGCGTGATATATAAAAACAGAAAATGGGTAAAAACAAAACAAACCCACAAGAAACAAGTTCTGATCTTGTATATAAAAATGTGACTTTATGTGGAAACGTTAAGTTCTCGCAGTAAATACCACATAGGTGAACCAGTAGATTATTTACATATTCAAACCTCAAATTCCTTAAAAACATTTCATCACTTCAACGTTTCAAATAATATAGTCTGCAGTCCATTAGAGTTTTCCCTGTGGAGGGCGACTCTTCTCAGACAAAAGTTACCCGAAAAGGGAAAGAAGAGCCAGGAGCAACACAGAACCATTTAAACATTTATAATAAATACATGGCATTAAACTTTTAAACATAAATAATATAGATTTATATGCACTGTTAATATTATATAAATTGTTGGATTTTCCAAAGACAACTGACAATATAAAAATGTAAATATTTATATCTTTGTGTGCTGATATTATCATATTGAGAGCTAGCTATGCAATCCTAATTGGGGAGTTGGATGGCCGAATGTTAATGTATGGGGTTCTCTGGGCCCTAAAGACCCCCACGCGCTAGGGAATTACTGAATAACAATTGAACTTGGTTCGTGTCGAGTGGCAAAAACCTGCTCGACCCCACCACCACCCCATCTCTCTCCAACCTATTTAGGAAAGGGGGGAGGATTTCCCAAAGTGTTCTTATCAACTATTGGTCTGATATTGTAAAATAGATATTACTTTATAAAATCATGCTTATAATATCAATAAATCTAACCCTAACCCTTCAGAATAGTTTTAGCCACAATCCACCGTACGTTTGACATGTAATTTATAAACCTAACCCGAACCCTAACCCACCACACTACCAAACTTCAAGGGCAAAATTGAACTGAAAGGTAACGACGCCATCCACTTGAGCCCGGACACGGCCAGAGAGATCATCAACTGCTGGATGAGACATTTAAACTAGGTTTAGGGAAAAGGAATGAGAAGCCGTCTTTAGGGCAGACAGTTGTCAATCTGAGCGACAGACTTCTCAGCCCCCTAGAAATAAACATTCTTGACAGAGGCCTTAAATTCATCCTAACCCCCACAATAACATACATAGACCCCATCACCCAGGCAACCGATCACTTCCAAAGGACCCTTTCGCTTACTTATTTTTTTAGGAACAAACTCGGGAGAGGTAAAAAATTATTCACGGAAAAAGCCACATGGAAAGCACCTAAAAAGTCTTTATCACCAACCATCTTAAAAACTTTCGACGAAATGAGCACAGAAATAACATCCCTTCAACCACAATCACAGAAACCAAATCTCAATCGAGCAACAAAAACAGCAATAAACACCGTAAAAAAAGACAAAAATATGATAATAAAGAAAAGCGACAAAGGCTTGTGTTGTGTCATAACGAATCGCGCAGACTATATCGCTGAGGCAGAAAAACAATTTAATAATCCCAAACATTACACTAAATGAGACCAATCCATCTTTAAGGACACTGCAACCTTGATAAACAACATCTTACATGAATTACAAGACAAGGAATACATAACAGCGAAACAATATGATTATCTATCCGCTAAATCTGACTGTTGGCAACGACGTCTCTATACGCTACCAAAAATACATAAATATCCAGAAACGGAATGGTTTATACCTAATAAATTACCAAAGTGACGTCCAACAATATCAGACTGTGGCAGTGAATCATACAATGTATCACAATACATAGACCATTTTTTATTGCCCCTAGCTTGCCAACACCCATCCTATCTTAAAGACTAACGATTTCATTCACAAAATTAAACAGTTAAAAGTACCCGAGCACACCATTTTAATATCTATTGACGTACAGAGCATGTACACGAACATCGATAGTACCACAGGAGTTGAAGCAGTTAGGAAAGCATTTCTTAGGAACCTACAAACATCTAGACCAGACGAAGAAATCCTCAAATTACTCGACATTTGTCCGAGGAGGAATGATTTCGCATTCAACGATCAGGTATACCCCCAGCCTTCCGGAACTGCCATGGGAAAACGATTTGCCCCGAGTTATGCAAATCTCTTTATGGCGGAGTGGGAAAGGGAAGTTCTGCCACTCTGCCCATTCAAACCAGATTTCTATGGACGATTTTTAGATGACGTCATCATAGTCTGGACGTACACGTTAGACGAATTTTGGGCGTTTTTCAACATTTTGAACAATCATCATCCATCTGTAAAGTTAACCGCAAATGTAAGCCATAACAGCATATATTTCCTTGACACTACCGTCTTTAAAAGTAGCATCACCACAATATCAGGCCAATTGGTAACTAAAGTATTTTTCAAAGAAACCGACACACATCAATTATTGTTCAAAAGCTCCTTTCACCCAAAACATACTTTCTCTGGCATCATAAAATCTCAGATTCTGCGTTTTCATAGGATATGTACTCAGAAGACCGACTTCGAGTCAGCGTGTACATTGGTATTTAGAAAACTAAGGGAAAGGGGATATTCCAAACGGTATCTCCGACGTATAAAAAACAACACTCTAGCTGAACTTGCCACCAAAGAAACAAATAATATGCAATCAGCAGTCAAAACCAAAACTTGTGGCCACCCAAGATGTCAAACATGCAAAATCATAAATATTTCCGACCACTTCCATAACAAAACATCTGGCACAAAATTCACAATATTAGACCCACTTTTATGCAGTAGTTAAAACATAATCTATCTAATTTCATGCAACAATGGGATATGCAATACGTAGGTGAGACCGAAAATGCACTTCGGGAAAGAATTAACGGTCACCGGTCAGACATAGTCACTAAAAAAGACAAACCGGTCTCAAATCACTTTAACCAACCAAATCATGACATTTCCGATCTCATTGTCACACCGATAGAACAGGCTAAGAGTGATTTTGAAACTACAGAAGAAATTAAAACGTTTAGGCTAACACGAGAAAAAATCTGGATTGAAAAATTGAAAACAACATCCCACTAGGTCCGAATATCCGTACGGCTAGCGCAATAGCCCCTTTTGTAGTTCCATTTAGTGCAACGGCAGCACGTGCATCCAAAATCATCAGAAAACACTATACTGATCTCCAATAAAATCACCCCAAAATCTTCACACAAAAACTTATAATTGCATATTCTAAAAATAAAAATCTGAACGACATCCTAGTACACAGTAAATTAGATTGAAATAAGACCAGTCTCCATCCTAGCCCAAAATTCAATTTAGTAGGAAACACACTAATGTGGCTCTCCCCCGAGAGCCCAAATTTATTCTTTTTTCTTCAGAAACAAAATTACCAGAATACCACAAGCACCATGCAAGGAAGACAAGGATCGCCACCTGAACTAGAAAACAGTTAAATTACCTTTGTATATAAACCTAATGTATTGTATGTATTTTAAATAAAGCTAGGAAATATCACGAACTAATTTTTCATCACCCTAGGTCAGTGCTTATGTGGAGATTTAACCCCTCCCCAAATTCTTAAACCTAACCCTTGCCTTGCGGAAAGATATTTCCCGGATAACCAAGATCTAGTATTGTGCACGCTTTGACGGTTCCCCAACCACCGGATGTCAGACACCGTTTTCCACCAGTTTAGCGTCTGCGCGCGGTCTAATTAGTATAGACGTCATTGTATAGGACTAAGACTAGTAATTTTTTGCCTATTTTTCATGATGAGTAGTGCGAGTTATTAATAGACAATTTTTCCCTTAATTTTTTTCTCCCCTCTTCCTGCATTTTTGGACAGAGGCGTCACTAGGAACCAATTAGATCCTGGGCACAGGCTCAACTCGTACATATTTTCCAGTATTCGTTTTAATAACGACATGACGTTGCCGTGGGTATTCTATTGATGTTTCAAACCGCGGATTATTTTTGTCGATATAATAGTATAGTTATTAAAACGAATACTGGGAAATATGTACGAGCTCTTGTGAAGTTGTGAGCTAAATTATCACGAACTAAATTTAATGTGATATTGTTGTCCCGCTAAACATACATGGCGGGTAAACTAACCGAACACAATTTGGCGAGCTATTCGGCTAGCGAGCTATTCGATCAATCCAGCTGGCAACCTATTCGTTGGCAACCTATTCAGAATAAATTCAAAGGTCGCCCAAACTCATCTATTTTTATCAACCAATAAATCCATCGTAACGTCTATCAAACGAAAGTAGAATATATTGTTATTTTAAAGTGAAAGAACGTTAATATTCCGATTCAAATTTGGGACCATCGTACAAAATTCAGAGCACCCAGCTATAAATATTCTGAAAGGTAATTGAATAAGCTTTCCAAATATTATTAGTAAAAGTTGGCACAATCATATAAAAGGGGTGCGCACTCATCATAAAGAAAGCCAATTTTTCAATATTCTAAAGGTAAAGAACGGTATTGTCCGGAGTCAAAATTCGGACCATCGTACAAAATTTCGAGCATCCGGCTATATATATTCTAAAAGGTGATAAGATAAGCTTTCCAAATATTATTAGTAAAAGTTGGCACAATCATATTAAAGGGATGCGCTCTCATTCTAAACATTGCCAATTTTTCAATATTCTAAATATAAAGAAAAACCCTGCACTTCTTTCAAAGTCAGAATTCGGAGCATCGTACAAAATTAAGAGCACCCAGCTATATATAATCTGAAAGGTCATTGAATAAGTTTTCCAAATATTATTAGTAAAAGATGGCACAATCATATTAAAGGGGTGCGCACTCATCCTAAAGATAGCCAATTTTTCAATATTCTAAAGGTTAAGAACGGTAATGTCCGGAGTCAAAATTCGGACCATCGTACAAAATTCAAAGCATCCGGCTATATATATTCTAAAAGGTGATAAGATAAGCTTTCCAAATATTATAAGTAAAAGTTGGCACAATCATATTAAAGGGGTGCGCTCTCATTCTAAACATTGCCAATTTTTCAATATTCTAAATATAAAGAAAAACCCTGCACTTCTTTCAAAGTCAGAATTCGGAGCATCGTACTACAGAAGAAATTAAAACGTTTAGGCTAACACGAGAAAAAATCTGGATTGAAAAATTGAAAACAACATCCCACTAGGTCCGAATATCCGTACGGCTAGCGCAATAGCCCCTTTTGTAGTTCCATTTAGTGCAACGGCAGCACGTGCATCCAAAATCATCAGAAAACACTATACTGATCTCCAATAAAATCACCCCAAAATCTTCACACAAAAACTTATAATTGCATATTCTAAAAATAAAAATCTGAACGACATCCTAGTACACAGTAAATTAGATTGAAATAAGACCAGTCTCCATCCTAGCCCAAAATTCAATTTAGTAGGAAACACACTAATGTGGCTCTCCCCCGAGAGCCCAAATTTATTCTTTTTTCTTCAGAAACAAAATTACCAGAATACCACAAGCACCATGCAAGGAAGACAAGGATCGCCACCTGAACTAGAAAACAGTTAAATTACCTTTGTATATAAACCTAATGTATTGTATGTATTTTAAATAAAGCTAGGAAATATCACGAACTAATTTTTCATCACCCTAGGTCAGTGCTTATGTGGAGATTTAACCCCTCCCCAAATTCTTAAACCTAACCCTTGCCTTGCGGAAAGATATTTCCCGGATAACCAAGATCTAGTATTGTGCACGCTTTGACGGTTCCCCAACCACCGGATGTCAGACACCGTTTTCCACCAGTTTAGCGTCTGCGCGCGGTCTAATTAGTATAGACGTCATTGTATAGGACTAAGACTAGTAATTTTTTGCCTATTTTTCATGATGAGTAGTGCGAGTTATTAATAGACAATTTTTCCCTTAATTTTTTTCTCCCCTCTTCCTGCATTTTTGGACAGAGGCGTCACTAGGAACCAATTAGATCCTGGGCACAGGCTCAACTCGTACATATTTTCCAGTATTCGTTTTAATAACGACATGACGTTGCCGTGGGTATTCTATTGATGTTTCAAACCGCGGATTATTTTTGTCGATATAATAGTATAGTTATTAAAACGAATACTGGGAAATATGTACGAGCTCTTGTGAAGTTGTGAGCTAAATTATCACGAACTAAATTTAATGTGATATTGTTGTCCCGCTAAACATACATGGCGGGTAAACTAACCGAACACAATTTGGCGAGCTATTCGGCTAGCGAGCTATTCGATCAATCCAGCTGGCAACCTATTCGTTGGCAACCTATTCAGAATAAATTCAAAGGTCGCCCAAACTCATCTATTTTTATCAACCAATAAATCCATCGTAACGTCTATCAAACGAAAGTAGAATATATTGTTATTTTAAAGTGAAAGAACGTTAATATTCCGATTCAAATTTGGGACCATCGTACAAAATTCAGAGCACCCAGCTATAAATATTCTGAAAGGTAATTGAATAAGCTTTCCAAATATTATTAGTAAAAGTTGGCACAATCATATAAAAGGGGTGCGCACTCATCATAAAGAAAGCCAATTTTTCAATATTCTAAAGGTAAAGAACGGTATTGTCCGGAGTCAAAATTCGGACCATCGTACAAAATTTCGAGCATCCGGCTATATATATTCTAAAAGGTGATAAGATAAGCTTTCCAAATATTATTAGTAAAAGTTGGCACAATCATATTAAAGGGATGCGCTCTCATTCTAAACATTGCCAATTTTTCAATATTCTAAATATAAAGAAAAACCCTGCACTTTTTTCAAAGTCAGAATTCGGAGCATCGTACAAAATTAAGAGCACCCAGCTATATATAATCTGAAAGGTCATTGAATAAGTTTTCCAAATATTATTAGTAAAAGATGGCACAATCATATTAAAGGGGTGCGCACTCATCCTAAAGATAGCCAATTTTTCAATATTCTAAAGGTTAAGAACGGTAATGTCCGGAGTCAAAATTCGGACCATCGTACAAAATTCAAAGCATCCGGCTATATATATTCTAAAAGGTGATAAGATAAGCTTTCCAAATATTATAAGTAAAAGTTGGCACAATCATATTAAAGGGGTGCGCTCTCATTCTAAACATTGCCAATTTTTCAATATTCTAAATATAAAGAAAAACCCTGCACTTCTTTCAAAGTCAGAATTCGGAGCATCGTACAAAATTAATTCAATTACCTTTCCGAATATATATAAGGGCGTCCTCTGAATTTTGTACGATGGTCAGGATTCTGACTTTTAAAAAAGTGCAGGGTTTTTCTTTACATTTAGAATATTGAAAAATTGGCAATGTTTAGGATAAAAGCGCACCCCTTTAATATGATTGTGCCAACTTTTACTTATAATATTTGGAAAGCTTATCTTATCACCTTTTAGAATATATATAGCCGGATGCTTTGAATTTTGTACGATGGTCCGAATTTTGACTCCGGTCATTACCGTTCTTTACCTTTAGAATATTGAAAAATTGGCTATCTTTAGGATGAGTGCGCACACCTTTAATATGATTGTGCCAACTTTTACTAATAATATTAATTTGGAAAGCTTATTCAATTACCTTTCAGAATATATATAGCTAGATGCTCAGAATTTTGTACGATGACCCGAATTTTGACTCGGAATATTAACGTTATTTCACTTTTTTCTAAGTACAGGTTTATCTTTACATTTAGAATATTGAAAAATTGGCAATGTTTAGGATGAGAGCGCAAACATTGGCTTTCTTTATGATGAGTGCGCACCCCTTTTAATTGATTGTGCCAACTTTTACTAATAATATTTGGAAAGCTTATTGAATCACCTTTTCGAATATATATAGCCAGCTGCTCTGAATTTTGTAGGATGGTCCGAATTTTGACTCGGAACATTACCGTTCTTTGAATTTTGGAATATTGAAAAATTGGCTATGTTTAGGATAAGCGCGCACACCTTTAATAAGATTGTGCCAACTTTTACTTATAAGATTTGGAAAGCTTATTCAATTACCTTTCAGAATATGTATAGCTAGATGCTCAGAATTTTGTACGATGGTCCGAATTTGGACTTTGAAAAAATTACCGGCCTATCGTTAGTTACAATTAGAATAACGAACAAATTGGCTATGTTTAGGATGAGAGCGCACCCCTTTAATATGATTGTGCCAACTTTACAAATAATATTTGGGAAGCTTTTTAAATTACCTTTCAGTATATTAATAGCTGGGTGCTCTGAATTATGTACGATGGTCCGAATTTTGACTTTAAAAAAGTGCAGGTTTTTCTTTACATTTAGAATATTGAAAAATTGGCAATGTTTAGGATGAGAGCGCACCCCTTTAATATGATTGTGCCAACTTTTACTAATACTATGCAGAAAGCTGATTCAATTACCTTTCAGAATATATATAGCTGGATGCTCAGAATTTAGTACGATGACCCGAATTTTGACTCGGAATATTAACGTTTTTTCACTTTTTTCTACTTTCGTTTGATAGACGTTACGATGGATTTTATTGGTTGATAAAAATGGATGAGTTTGGGCGACTTTGAATTTATTCTGAATAGGTTGGCGACGAATAGGTTGCCAGCTGGATTGATCGAATAGCTCGCTAGCCGAATAGCTCGCCAAATTGTGTTCGGTGGTAAACTAGGTCATGCACGATCGTTTCTACACTATTTTCAGTCAAATATTAATTTAGTTATATAATACTGTATTAAATTGTGCACGTGCAGCCAATTGAGAAAATCTACGGTGGGCCAGAAAGGACAATCCAGAAGAGCTTCGCACTGGAAAGCTTCTCTTCCGTACTCGGGACATTCGAAATAGTGATAGGGAAAAGTAGTGAAATTATTGCAAATTATCGATTTTGTCTGCTCAAAAAAGATCCGGGGCACACATGAAAAGATCCGGGGCACGTGCCCCCTGTTCCACCCCCTAGTGACGCCACTGTTTTTCGGTTGACTTTTTGGTCTAGAATAGAAGAAAAGGGGTCAAATTTGCGATTTTATTGCAGTTTGGGGTAATGCTGGTGATATTACAGCGGTGGGATGGGGATTGCAAAATGTCTTTCTGCGGAGCAATGAAATGTATCGGAAGTGAGATTTTCACCCCAGTCAACTTCAAACCCCGTAGCAAAAAATCGAAACCATGACCCCCCTACAAGTTAATGGTGGGGAGATTGCCAAATGTGGCCCCCATTGTGCCTAAAAAGATTGGAACCAACGTAATGTTGAACAAAAAGCTACAGCCTGTGATGTTACACCCATTTAACATTGAAGTCAATGGGCATAAAAAAATACTAGTCTGAAACCGTATAAGTCTGATTAGTCTAGTTATCTTTCCTTGGGAGGTATTAGTGTGTGTAAACATTTTTCTGAAAGCCACGCCTTTTGACCTCATTTGCATATTGTGCTTAGAGAAATGTTGAAAATGATATGTAGAAAATGATATGTTTAAATTGATAATAACAAAATGATATGTAAAGTGCAGTTTGAAGAGTTGGAGTGAGGAAATGCCAAAAAACATTTGTTTTATTACAATTTACTTAAGCAATATGACCAAGTTGACGGTATCATAATAAGTATTTTTGACATTTTGAACATTTCAACAATGGATTACACAAATTAGCAGATCAACTTATTTAGACCCCAAAATCCTTCCATAATATTTAATAATAATTATAATATGCATAACTAAAAATTACAAACATTGTTACAATAATCTTAAAGGGTGTTGGATGGCCGAATGGTTAGTGTGTGTTCGTTGTATCATAAGGTCTATAATCGAGTCACCTGGCGTGGTTTGGATTCCCCGGTAGTACCTGACAAGGAGTAGGGTCGCTTTAGTACTATGCAGTGCTATGCAGTCGCTGGCTCGATGTGGAAAATACACGGGGAAAAAACCCATATCCAACGTGTGACGCATACTCTCTCTTATATGCTACATATTTTAGAACAGTCCTTAGTCGTCTAGTATTTTCAATTGTCTTCTTTGCTGCCTTTCCAACATGTGTATTTGCATCTAACTATCGCAGTAGTTAAGACGTCTGTCTTACCAGTAATAACAATGCAACAGTTCCCTTTCGCATTTTCTATAAAGCACTGGTTACATAAGATAGACGTAAAGATTACAATAAAGTCATTCTCTCAATCCCCATCCAGCTAGATTGGCTAAGGCGACTCTGCTGATAGATATTGCTACATCTTTCCTCCCTGGAATTCATTCAGCTGTCTGGCGAATGCCCAGTCTTCAATTATTTAATTGGTCAAATATGACGTAATTAATTATAGTTATTGGTTAATTATCCCAATGGCGTCGAAAACCTCCCTTATATGGATAGTGGAAACTTACACCAGACCTTTCACACGTATTAATTTGTTATCAACCAAGAATTGAATGTTTACCAAATTATAACTCTTTTTATGTATCAACGTATCATTTGAGTGCATTATAACTGACCTAACTACGATTCATGTATATGTGAAGCTAACAATTGTTCAAAGAGCAAACATTCTACTAATAGTCCTATATCGCCTATCCGACCTCATGGGTTTTTTCCGGGTCCCCCGGGGTCTGCTACTACTAAGGACCCCTACGCATAAGCGAATTATTGATATAAAATTGAACCATTTGTTAGTCCCGAAAAAACCTAATATGTGTTTTGATTTTACGTTAACCCCCCCCCCCCCCAACACATACACCTCCCTTGCAAACAAGTGGTCTTGTGGACTCTATACCCCCTTTCCTTAATACATTTTGCTGGTTACAATTAGTGTCTAATCTATTCTTCGCTCAGTGCAAGTTTTGTATTTGGAATCTTTGCTACTGGTGATATTGTGTTGATCATTCTAGTAATCTAGAGTTGAAAATAAACATAGGTACTCTACCAACCCCAACAAAAGACGATTTTACATGGAAATGGCAATACAAATCTGCAGATAACTTAAAATTCCCTATAATTAACATATTCACTGTTAATACCTCAAATATGTTTTTTATACTTTGAATGATTATTATTGAACCCTCTAGTTTGATCGAATTATGCATCTTAGATTACACCTGGGTGCCATCAAGGTTTTACATATCCAACACGTGGGATTAGGACGACTGTAAGGCCTGTCATTTAATCAAGTGATGCGGTTTAGATCTCAAGACACTTAGTAGACCTTGATGAACAGTCTCGTCGGATTTCCCGGGATCCAGCGGTTTTCCAACACTTCTAAAGCGTAAAGACCGCAACCAAGTTGTACCATTATACTTGTTCAGTGGAACGTTAAACCCCATCCACGAAATTCAAACCAAATCAGGTTAACTGATTTTTAGTGATGGGTCGATAATCGGTTATAATATCGGTAATTGGCCGATAACTGGCCTATTTAAAGAAATCGGTATCGACCGATATGAGCCAATTTGGAGATATTGGAGTTGCCGATATCTGTTCAAAATGACTCGGTTAATACCTTTTAAATATTATCATTGCTATTAATAGACCTACGGGTAACATGGGACTCTCACACCGCGTGGTTTGCTATTTAGACTTACGGGTAATACATTACTCTCATAGGGACCCTAATAAAAGGAAAGAATAAACAGTAGAAAATCCTTACTGGTCTCCGTTATTTTTTAAGATCCAACCATTTCCGAGGCCGGAAACATTGTTTTAAACATGACACCGGCTTTATTGGCAATTGTAAAAGCTAGATTGTTTTCCACCAAGATCTGCCGTTACTACGAGAGAGTGAGAGAAAGAGAGAGAGAGAGATCTGCCGTTGTTACACTACCAGAGGGAAATAGAGAGATCTCGGGGCAGTGAAACGGCGTATATAATTTTTTAACCTAACTTTTTTTCTTAAAGTTACGAACTTTTGTGGAATTGCTATTCAATATTACAGACAAAATAAACATTTTACCATTGGTACACGAATCGTGTACCATATTACGTTTCAGCGCCATTTGTAACGAGGGACTCAAAGAACAAATCTAGACATAGTCCACAAGCCATGTCAAATGATGACGCTAGAGATTACCATTCAATTGAGACTTCGGGCGTATTTCGCGAAACAAACTGATTAAAAACTTCCCGTAGAAACCGCAACGATTGAATGTAAATCAGTTTATATACATTTACATTACAATATATTATACTTTGCAACCCGGGGGTGGGATGGCCTAGTGGTCTAGAGTGCCGCGCTTCGGCCTTTAGCTGGCCGGTCACCTATGGCTTGCGGCTGTGGTTTCGAGCCCTAGTGTGAGCGTATGTGACATGGGATATGGGTGCCTTCTCAACCTCTTGGGTTTCCTCCGGGCACTCCGGTTTCCTCCCACTGCTAAAGACCCCTACGCACAAGCGAATTATTTATATAATTTTTTTTTATCGAGAATACAATAGCCTGTCATTGAGTCAAATGACGTGATTTCGATTCCCCGGTTATACGTGGCAAGGAGTAAGGTCGCCTGTCTAACCTCGTGGGTTTTTCTCCGTGTCCTCCGGTTTCCTCTCACTGAGCTTTAAAGACCCCTTTGTTAGTCACGAAATGACCTAGTTTGTGTCGAGTGGACGTAAAACCCTATCTCTCGCTCTCTCTCTGTTAAGGGGATCGCTTGGCTAAGTGGGTAAGGCGCTGTCTCGCTAGTCTGGAGGTCGGATGTTCGATCCCTAAATTGTCCGAGAAAGTTTGTCTCGATTTTCCGGCGTAGTTTCCCCTTGTCTGTGATGCAGAACGGAGGGCCTGACAAGGGCAGCAGCCTAGTCTGAGGTCGGTCCCGTGTACACATTGGCGTCCACGTAAAAGATCCATTAGCAGTTGGAATTCGATATAAGAGTAGGCCGTAACGCCGCTGCCCGGGCAAAAATTCCCCTCATGGCACACTGTATGGCGTATGTCCCTCTTCAATTAGCCAAGGTTAGACGCAGAAGAGTAGGACGCTAAACCCATTTCATTTCATTTCTTCATGGAATAGGGGAAATTTATTGATAATTTATCGTCAACACACGTTGTTATTGCTCGCGAAACACGATAAATTACCCTAGAAAACAGTCTAGACACTGATGGTACACCGACACCATGTGCATCAGCAATGAGTTTTTGGAAGCTGCCTGTGGTGCAATCAGCGCACAAACTCAAACTTACGACAGGTCGAGGGTTGTCGTAGACTTTACGATAAAAGTTACGAATTTCCTAAGTTACGAATTTTAGTGAAACGCGATTTCTTCGTAAGTTTACGTTACGATAAACTTACGCAAATTTTTCATCGTAAGCTGCTTTGTGAAACTGCCCCAGGCAATCTTAACCCGGTAAGATTACAAGATCAATGCTGATTTAAATTGACGAATAATTCGAGTTTTCAATGTCGAAGACTTTGGATGATATTAGCTACTTTAATCTTAACCTGAACATATTCTCTCGACGTAGTTGCCGATCCACATGGAGTAAAAAGGCGGACATTTTGTCAAAGATACGTACAATTTACAACTTACGACAAGGTTAAGAGTTGCCATAGACTTTACGATAGAAGTTACGAATTTCGTAAGTTAAAATTTTAGTGAAACGCGATTTTTACGTAAGTTTACGTTACGACAAACTTACGCAAATTTTCATCGTAAGTTGCTTTGTGAAACTGCCCCCTATTCGTTACTAGGAGAGAGAGATATTTGCCGTTATAAGAGAGAGCCGTTGTTACACTAACAGGGCGAGAGAGATAGAGAGATAGATCTGCCGTTACTACGAGAGAGAGAGAGAGAGAGAGAGAGTACGTTTCGACACCGGAAAAAATGTTTTGAACATCAAGACCGTTGTCTATGATATCAAACAATGTGCGTCTATTTATAGATTAGCACCGACGATGACCAGGAAATCGCGACTTGGCGATGTGGGGCCTTTTACTATAATATTAGTGCCAGGATTTAATTCTCTATGTATGAAATTTTGTTCCTCTCCACGACGGGCCGAGAATTGAGCGGGATTTGAGTGAAATGAAACATTCTGCCATCTATTTTAGACACACGGGCGCCGATAACTTCAGAGAATTATATCGTAATCAACACTTAAATATGATTATCTTGACTTTATTATACAGCAAATAATCAAGTTTGTAATAGTTAGGCTAGTGAGTGTGTGATTGTGTAGGAAGCGTGACCCCATTACATGTATTACTTCAAAGAACAGCGGGCTCGTGTTTTATTCCCCAGGTAAAATAGTACCGACTAACTATGACTACTTAGATTATCGTGCCATTCGAGGTATTTGAATGCGTAATACTTTAATATCAACCACTATCGGTAATTATCTGTATCGGCCGATATATTTGACTGTCAATATATTATATCGGTAAAACCGATAGGTGCCATATCAGCCCATCACTACTGATTTTACTATCTATATGACTGCAGTTTTTACATTATGTAGTTTGGATTCCCCCCCCCCCCCCAAACACACACACAACACGTTTATCCTTGAACGAAAGGCTAAATTAACTCCATACGTCTTTGTTGGCCCAATTTACAATCTTATCAGAAATTTGCGAGTTTCCTTTAATTTGCGGTTTAAGAAGCTTTTATCTTTAACAATTGAATGGGAGGTCTTGGTATACTAATACACTGAGATTTAACACAACATATCATAAATATATGTACTTACAGGCACGGATTACTTCCCGGGGCCCGGATACCCTGCTGACGGTAAACAGTGTCCCCATGTTTACTTTTCTTTTAATTAAATACCACGAATTTGTATCGATTATTATTTGTGCAACAGTCTGATTGTATTGTTTGAATTTAGGTCGGTATACAGTGTAATTTCGTTTAGGTAACCACTTAACAACTGTGAAGTTGCTTAATTTTTCAAAATGTTTTGTTTGGGTGGAATAGTTTTTGATTCACCAATTTTTCCAAATGTGGACTCATCCTACACACGTCCCTTGGTACCCACATTCAAAAAGGTATTTTTTTTTTTTTACTTTACGATCAAGTAACAGTGTATTTATAAGGTATACCCCCGGGCCCCTATAGGCTCTTGGCCCACGGGGAAGTGTCCCAGCTGCCCTCACCCCTCTTAAGCTCTCTCCATATAAATCGATTTAACACACAATCTCTTGCAATGAAAGTTGTGGAAAGATGCGTTTTGTTGTTGACTGCCACCCCATTCTCCAATTACACAGCGAATAAAGAAAATGGGGTTTAACATTCTACTTCTCCACACCAACTGGTAATAAAACACATTTGACATCAGACGGGCATACAATTAATTACAATATACTAGTACTACATATACGGGGACGGCGTTTACCTCCCCCAAAATAGTTATCGATTTTAATGTCTGATTTTCACAAAGGATATTTTATCATTTTCAATTTTCTTCTTGTATTATTATTGTCAATCGTTGAGCTACAAGCGACCAACCGTCTGATGAAAATGAGTGTCGTAATATTATTAAACGAAACTTATGGAATCTATTTTAGTGTCAATATACGGCGAGTAATATATATTATGATACCGTGTCAAAGTTGATACACCTGTAAAACGTCATGCCCTACTTCGTATCATATAAATCTAGTATTATTAGAGTTTTATTAATGTCACAAATGGACGTTTAATATTTAAATAATTAAATATGCTTGCTATAAACAATACGTCATTTTTCTGACGTAGTCAAAAGGTGTCGACATGTACTTTTACCATGTTACGTGCAGGGTGTAACTTTTATTTATTTATGTAAATGTATATTATAACATATTTGTGTTATTTATGTGGATGACTATATGAAAATATGAAATGAGAATAATGATATCTTCATAAGGTTGAATTAACGATTCATTCAGATTTGTAACCTAGGTAGATTTTGGAATCTAGGATTGATCTAAATATGGCACAGGGCCGTATCTAGCGGGGGTGCAGGGGGTACATTGCACCCCTAGAAAAATATGCCCCCCCACTAAAAAAACAACCTTTCAATTATAAAACAATACATCTGATTATGATCACAGATTGATGCTCTTAAGGCACTGATCAGTAGATCTTTTTAAATGGCGCCCCCACGCCAATGAGTAACATGGACATTGTTTTCGCGACCCAACACTCTGCTGCACCCCCACTTTTAAAATAATACAAACGGCCCTGATATGGCATAAAACTAGTATAACAATGATTGTATGGCAGTGATGAAGTATCTTTAAATCTGTTTATCAGCTATTAAATAGATATGTAAAAAACGGATACTAACCCCCTGTCCTTAAGGCAGTGGGTGGAACCTTTCCTTGAATGTGCCTGGTACCTAAAACCAATTCATAACATGCATACAAACAACGCCTCTTCGTACATACGCAATTTCCATTTCACGCAGACTAATTTATAACAAACAAAGACAGCTATATAGGATCTTCTTAAAAGTGTCAGTTGCTGTGACTGTTTGTTAATTTTGCTTTCGGCGTTTAAGACTTAAGTATTTTATTTGATATCATATTTTATTTTTGCTGTCAATGTCATTGGTTTTATGCGCATCTAGTTATAACATTCGTCAAGCTACAAAGATTGAAAGGTGAGTGTAAAGTTATATATTCTTCTCCGTTTGTCTTCGCAAACTATACTTACTTAATTTATTTGAAATAATCCACAGATTTCTTATTTCTATTAATATGTTCTGTTCAATGTGGACTATGTAATGATTTCTTGTGTTCTTCCAATGTTCGTACCCTTAATTTTGAACACTGGTCGCCTCCATTTTTTAAAGGGACAATAACACTCTTGCGGCTTGAAGGGTCCGAAAAAAAATTAGCCTTATTCTAACTACAAGATGTTTAAGTGTCCTACCTGTTGTGTAAATTATCCATTACAACCTATCTTACTTGTCCAGAGGGTTCGAAAATATGTTTAAATCCAAGTTGCATTTGAAAGTGCTTACGTAAGGCTTTCAAACCATGTTACGGCATGTAGTTGAATTTATCCAATTTTTAAAATTAGGTGTGTTAAGATGAAATTTGTATCATTTTTTAATTGAAATATTGTAAAATAGTACAAATTGTTGACCAGAATAAAGATAGGAACATATTATTCAGTTACAACAAGAGTGGTATTGGGGCTTTAACGACTATTTTTACACATGATGGTAAATAAATGAAATTAAGTATTTGAATTTGTGTAATAAAAATAGGTGTTAATAAATCTCTTTATCTTTTGAATATGGTAAGAGAAATCTATGTGTAGTTTTAGCGTCAGTAGAGAAGTTTCGTTTAAGAGGTTACACTTACACTTACATTTAGATTATTGTAAATGGAAACTGTACATTATGACGTTTCGCTTAACAAGCGCGGGTACAGGGGGGGGGGGGGTAGGAAGCCGTGCCCCCTCACCCTCTCTCAGCCACAGTGAGACGGGTTATCACTGCTGAGACAAGCACCTACAGCCAGCAACGTATTTGCTCTTTAGGAATGAGGCCGCGACGAAGACATTGGGGACTACACCAAACCACTAATGCATGCGGCACTCTGATGTCTACCTCTTGCTCCAACCAATGGAGCACCCCCCCCCCCCCCCCTCGACAAAATCATGGATCCGGGCCTGCGCTAAATTCACACTTACAGTTACAATTAGTAGGTGGCGACACAAACTTGATCCACAATCTCGATAAGCATTTATCGCGGATAGATTGTTATAGATATTATAGGTTTAGCAAAGCGGGCTCATGTTAAGATTCAGCCCTTTCTTATTTTTGTCTACATGGAGGAGAGGGTCTTCTCCATGGATTTAGTTCGTGAAAACCGCGATTCAGAGAATAATTATGGACTGAATTATATAAATTAAACAAGCTATGTGTTCTGAATTTACACTTTTATGACGTGCGTTTTGTTTCATACGTTACAAAAACGTATGACGTTTAACCGCCTAAGTATTAACCCTTTTAGGGGGATATTTTTTCCAACTGCTCAACCCAAGGTGTTCATTAAAGCTCCTTGGCTCAACCACTGTGGGGGAATTAATTGGCTGAAAGTTTGACGTCATATTCTTTTTGACGTCATAAGACTTAACCCTTTTACGATAAAACGACATTAATTTATGTCGCTATCCCCATAAAGCGCGTGCGTCAGAAAACGACATTAATGTCGTTATCCCCGTAAAAGGGTTAATGTAAGCGTGAATGTAAAATTGCGAAACCTCTCTAGTGTTACCTGGTTGTCAGTCCACCTCAAATGCAGATGTCGAAATACTAAAATTTCTGTGAGGGATGTATGTTTATGTTTTGTTCGTGCAGAAATGTTGCATTTTATGGCCTTGTCATTTATATTTAAGTTTAAAAAAAAAATTGGTTGATAAAATGCTTTGTTTTATTTTCTAGATGTGGTTATTATCGGTGTTTCTAGTCGTTTGTACGGGTAAGTATATATTTAATACGTAATCAACACCAAATTAATTTAAATAATATCTGTACGATTCGACCATTAATTGACAGTTACACCACGATTGTTTATACAGGGGCGGATTAAATGATCGGCAAACGTATGCGATTTGTTCTGAAGGACCCAAATCTGTCACAAAACAGTCGAAGTTCGGTTTAATGCACCTAACTTCTGCACCAATTGGGTAAATGACGACTGGCATACGCCATAACGATGTTGCAAAGGTTAATCAAACACCGTCAGCTACTCCCTGGAAACGAAATTCACCCGTAAAATACCGCATCACTTCTTATGAAACAATGGACATGCAACATATGTTGCGATGCGGCTACCCTTTTACTTGTTAGGAAAAATTGCCGCTTTTAGAAAGATTTTCTAAAAATTGCGTCGTTCGAAGTGTGAGTAGAGTTTTAGTCTTTATGACATAGGTGGCTGGTGAGTTTATAAAATAAATAGACCAGTTTCTATGTAATTTAGGGGGAATGGGGCGATAAAAAGTTATATCACCTAGACGTCTAAATCTATTTCTTAAGGCCGACTCGCGAGATGTAAATAAGGTTAGGGCACATGATTGTTGGCGAGATTGTAATTGTGGGTCAGGAAATTGTTAGGGCTAGGCCTGATTACATCTCGTGATCTTCAACAAACGTGAAGTTTGCATTAGTCACGTAAATGGCCCTGATCTGAAATCCACCAGAAATCGAAGTGTTGCCACCAAAAGTATGATCTGTGTTTGATTCGGAATAACTACAGAAGGGTTTTTACTGCAGTGGATTATAGCGGGGGCACCAGTCTCCCAACCGAATCCGGGGAGTAAACCGGATATGGACCCCTTGTGACAGAGGCCCGGAATACAATGGTGAGGCCTTCCGGTCCAAGAAAAGGGTCCCTTAACCGGAAAAAAACGGTCCCTTTGACAAGTCCAAGCGGTCCCTTTGATAAGTCCAAGCGGTCCCTTTGACAAGTCCAAGAAAAGATGAAAATAGTCTCTTTGACTTCAGCGCAAGATACCCGCGTCTAATAAAAGTGCCCTTGAATCTAAGAAAAGGGTAAAGATGGTAGAGCCTCGTGCATTTCTACAAGTAAGGCAGATGTGTCAACCCATCAGTGTCGTTATAAACAGGCTAAGTTAGCTTAATGGTGATATCAACATTCCCCAAAATATACCGTGCAATCAAGTTGTACAAGGCCCAGGGGATCAATTTATTATACGTACGTTTCAAACGTGTGTTGTTTATTACTTGCGATGTCTGTGCATTTATTATGTATATTGTCCCCGGGGTTGTCTTATAGATGTTTGTTTGTGTGTGGTGCCCACTCCAGTACCTGAAATCTAGCCTCGGCAAACCTCAGCAGATCCCAGTACTCTACATCTCGTTCGCCATTTGAACTACTTTAAAGTTCCCGGATTACAAACGGAGTCGCCCATAACGGCGTCTGTGAAGAATGTTTTATCATACAAAGCTTTCAAAGTCTGAAGCTGTTTTTCTTTGAAATAAAAAACGAGAAGAAGTACTATCTGTGTTCTAATGTGTATTAAAATACAATAATATTTTGTAGGTATATCCGCCCAGAATATATATTTTGACTGTAGGATACAGGGTCGTACATGTTTAAATGGAGGAACTTGCAATACAAATACAAGAATGTGTAGTTGCACACCAGGTCACGAAGGTTATGATTGTGGGCTAGCTACAGGTATGGTTTTTATATTTATACTAATAACTGAATGCGAACATTACCAGATTAAACTCTAAATAATCACCACTTTCAGTGTAATTCCATTAAAGTAAAACACACCGTTGTCATCTATCTCCAAACTGTATCAACCGTTACGTTTTAGTTTACTGTTTGCCGTCCAGCTGCAGTCGGATTCAGCAATGATCGACTGGTGCACTATAGATTTTCTATTTATTATGTATGTTATAGTAACTGTCAGAACTGATTTTTAGAGAATATATTTTATTTATGTATGTATGTTTTCGAGAATAAAAATCCTTATTTAATTGTATTCCAGATTCCATTTCAAGTACACCGTGTGATCCACCGTGTCAAAATGGAGTATGCTTTAATTCTTCTTCACAATATGAATGCTACTGTTCTTCTGATTCATATTTTGGAGAGGCATGTGATCGAAGAAGAGGTATATCCACACAATATTTTTCTTATATTTCAATTTCAAATCAGTCCAATTTTGACATACGGCCAACAAATAATTGTATTCATAAAATCTTAAACAGAAAGTTTTTTTTTAGTTATAATATAGATAGGGATTTACATGATTAAAACACACAAGCGTTGTACAAACTCATATGTGGATATTATAAGCACAGTGACGTAAGTGAAAGAGCGGAAAGTTGAGACAGGCGACGTGAAGAGACAGTTTGGGGAGTAATTAAGAGTTACATCTTCGGATATACAATGGTGGGATATATTCATAAGAATAGACTTTATACACACGCAATTATGGAGTATGGTCAACAAATTCAATGTCCACGACAACAAACCTTACTTGCATCCCTTTTTATGCCATGTAGAGAATTTCCAATTTTATTTCGTCTGCTATAAGAGCCCTTGTTCAATCACCATATTTCATTCTTGCACTATTCCTACATTTTGTTGGGACATACTCTTGGTGTGTGTTGTGATCGGGAAGCTTTTGTTCAGTCACCATTCACATCTGCGTTCTAAATCCCATTTTTGCCTTGTCTTTATTCTGTTGTGCAGGCTAGTCCCGAAATGACCTAGTTTGTGTCAAGTGGACGTTAAACACCATTTCTCACTCTCTCTGTTGTGCAGATTTTCTAAACGGGTTGCTTCATTGTATAAATCCCGTTAACCGATAGTATGATAAAAAAAAGTTTTTTGTTTTATTATAGCTCAAGTATCATGTTCGGGAGACAGGTTTAATATCACCATTGTCCTTTTCCCAGAATTCTTTGGTGCTGTGTACATTAAAGGTAACAGATCGGACGATGAATGTATGTTTACCCAAGTAGCGGATCCAGATACAAATCTGCCGAGTTACCAAGCCAGTCTAGAGTTTAACAGTGGTTGTTCAATTATGAAAGCGAACAACACACCTATTGTAAGAACAATATTTTCTACGCAATATTTTACAGGAAATATTGATAGCGGACTTCGATCTTCATGTGAACTAAAAATACCATTTGCTAGATCACTTTCCTAGTCTGAAACAAATCCCAACTACCAACTGGTTACGAATGCGTGTTTTTGAGCCTGGTGGTGGAAGAGCAAGTCCCTGTGGATTGTCCCCCCCTATGAATTCCCCTTTTCAGTGGTCCAAGAGAGAGAGAGAGAGAGTGTGTGTGTGTGTGTGTGGGGGGGGGGGCTGTCAAACATTACCTTCTAGTAGTTCGTGAACACGACTTTAAAAAAAACGTCCTGGGAATGTAAATAGGAGTAAATTAGAAGTCAAATCCAAAAGACAAATACTTACATAAAAGATTATTGTTATTTATTATTATAATTTTATCCCAATCATAATTGTAGCCAGAAGAAACGACTTATTCAACAGAAGTTACAATTGGGCATTCCCCGGTTTTCGAAACAGGGTATGATTTTGCGGTAAACGCAGCTTGTATATTTTCTAACTCAGACGATCAGGATGTCAGTGCTGAAGTAGTACCGGTGGACGAAAGGTTAGAATATACGTCTCGTTACTACTGTCGGAACCATCGTAAATTTTAAACGGATGTTTTTTTGATTATGAACAAACTACTCAACTTTGGTTAGTATAAACTTACCTGTGGCATTGAAAGCATCTTCCGTTTAATAAAATCCATTGCGCAACTAAATATCTCAACGAATAAAAAAGTTCTCCCTTGATAAATTTGACTATTTATTGTATTTTCGACTAAGTGAAGAGCAACAATGCTTTCGCTAAGTGTTGGACAAAACCAAGGCAGATGGTTTGACAACCACGTGTTACAATGAAAACAAAGCGCGATCATTACGATCGTTTGAGTTCGAACGACAAAAAAATACCAACTATTTATATTAAAACCATTGATTGCCAGTCTATCAAAGTTTATTTGCAATGAAAATATCACTGATTTCACGGATAATCATAAAAATAAAGTTATATATAAACTAAACATATGACGTTATAATTTTAATATCACATTAAAGATAATCATGGGTAATATTTAAGAGCCGTAAAACGAATGTAATTGGTTTTGTGCCGCATGTGTGTTCTAAAGAAAAACTGTTCTCTCCGAGTCGCTTATCAAAGAATTTTTTTTTAAAAAACAAAATATTTCAAAAGGAAAATTTATCAAATTTGCAATGATTTTACTAGAATGTAATAGACGGTAACAAAATAAAAGAATACGGACAGTTATGTGAGTGAACGCTCAAAGTCTTATAGGTTATTTTAAAACCAAACTTGAGTTGTAAAAATATCGAAAACCGTTTCGATTTGATATGTTGTCAACATTTTACGAAATGATATCTTCCGAAGAGTGACGAAATCAGCTTCCATATTGGTATTTTTCTGTGTCAAAAGTTTGTGGGAATTAAATTTGTCAAGAGAGAACTTTTGTATTCGTTGGGATTTATTTAACACGCGTTGATTTCAAACACACAGGTATGTTTATAATAGCCAAAGTTAGGTAGTTTGTTCATAATCATAGAAATCCATATAAAATTTACGTTGGTTCAGACAGTAGAAATATCTTACGTGTATGCCCCTCTGTGTTCTTTGGTTACATTTAAGGAATTTTATTAAAGATACATTATGGGAGATTTTTTTTATAGAGAGTTGACCATTCTTGCTATAACAGTTCAAAAGTAGATGATGAAAGAAGAATATATCAAAAATTCAGTCAAATTACTTTATTCTGCACAAAGTTTTTAGCGTTGTAATATTTGACTAGAAATGGGTGCCAAATGTGTCTTCACCTTGGCCTATCGTTTGATTGACAGGCGTTAACTCCACCTACATAGTCTCGATTATCAAGTACAGTTTTCAATGGCACGCGGAATATCGCTCAACAGCGGCCTCGTTAAGTACACTCTATCATTTAGCCTCGATGTAACTGATGGCGTAAACAAAACAATTAATAATCTCATCACTGTGCGCCATATTTGATTTAATTAATCAGTGAAATACTATTTAAATCCAAGCTGTAGTCGAGCTATCCGGGGGTCTACAGAGTTGATTTGGGGCTTTTTGTTCAAATGAAGATTATAATTTCTATAACATGTGAAGCATAAAATAAGACTTGCAATAATAAGATGTAGCTCTTGCATAATAATGTATCTTTAAGTTCATTTGTATAAATGACTTGCTAATCGCGCAATGACAAGTATATTAATATCATGGTACATCAAACTCCCATGTGACAACTAAAAATTTAGATTTCTTTGAAAATGTACCACAGAGCTTCAAACAGTCTTTTTGTTTTTGTTTCAAAACAGACCATTTTATTTTCCTTAAAACGCTCAGTTTTATTTTCGTCTCCTTTTGTATTTTTTGCAGGAATGATTTTCCCACAGACGAAACATCAACAGAATATGATCCAGTCGTGTTAAGTACCAAAAGAGCGAACGGCATGCCAATAACACCACCACTTTTTATAGGATCATCGCTCAAACTACACTTCACACTTCTAGATTTGAAGAGTAAGTAAAGTAATTTAAAAATACACAGAAAGTTACAAGCACAAGTCAAATTATTGTGAACTTTGGGCCAAAATAAACACCGAATACGATTGGTCATAGCAGATATTTTTAATTCGAAAATAACAGATTTAGTTTCAAAATGTTAAATCTTAATCCAATCTATATAAATTAGCTAAGCTTGTTTGTTTATTATGTTCGCCCATTTAAAACCAAACGGCTAACTTATAGATTATAAATAAACTAATATAATTAAAAGACACATCCTATTTCGTTTCTTTTTCATAGTTCAAAATTTCGGTTTAATTGTCTTTACTACACTTAAAAGAGTTGTTATTATTGACGTGTTCTAAATGATGTGAGGGATTAGCCAATGAAACGGTCTGTTATGGCTATTTTGGGGTCTTTTAATGTACGGAAATGTAAGTAGAACACCAGAAACGTCAACGCTGGTTGATTAAATAATGTCTGGCGTCATAGGGCCACAAGTCACTTGTTTGACCCCTGGCGTGAACTCCCACTATAACTTGTCACTTCTTCGTGTAGTATAGGCCATCAAAAGTATAAAAAAAACGAAAGGAAATATAGATCTGTATTTTAACCAGATTGGTGATAAACTCGACCAATCCTACAAATGAGAACACAGCTAGTTAACACGTCACCAAAATGTTAGAAACTGGGTCATATTAACCGAGATTTAGATTCAAAATGTTAAATCTAACATTCATTATACACAGAGCATCAAACTGGACACCGAAATCTAGAATATACTGGAACCTATATATATTATGAACGATGGTGAAATTGATGCTTTGAAAAAAATAATTTTAATAAGTATATTTCCAGAGTACAATAAGTTTCAAGTTGTCAATTGTGATGCAGTGAATGGATTACAAAACAACGATGCAATGCGTGTAAGAATTATCGAAAATGGGTAAATAAATTATTCTATAAATATAAATCTTGGCATCTATATCTTGGCCTGACTGTGTCAACAGCAGAACACAGACTCGCTTATATAGGCTTTGTATGTAGGCATATTTTCATATAATATCCATTGAGTTTGACAATCTTATTTAGGACCAAAAACAAATATTACCGAAAATGGGTAAACAAATTCTTCTATAAATACGAATATTGACATCTAGAGCTTGGCCCGACTTACTGTATCAACAGCAGAACACAAACTGGAGTATCTCGACTTTATCAGCAGAAATATTTTCATATGATATCCAATAAGTTTTGACAATTTTATTTTGGATCAAAATAAATATTATGAGTAATTAAACCTGTAATAGTTATCTTGTTATAGATGTCCAACAACTGAAGGCAAAGCCATATTCACAAGTCCTATTTTATATGATGATGTTCCATCTGTCAGTGTATTCTTCGATGCCTTCCGTTTTCCAAATTCACCAATTGTATCTTTTGCGTGTGATGTAAATGTCTGTCAACCCAAAGATAATTGTCCACCGGTAAGTAAATATATGTTAATTAACTAGAAAACAGTCTGTCAGGTTGAAAGCATATTCCTGAAGCAACGGCCTGAGAAATCCCTCTCTGGCCATTGCTGGATTGGCTTCGGATTCTTGAACTTTTGAGGAAGTGTGTCTATTCTTCTCGTTCAATCAAATCTACCTCTTACGTACTGTAACGTGACAGTCCTTCGTTTAATCTTGGGTCTTTCTTAACATTTTGGACAAAGATTTAAGGTATTAACAACGTTGAAAGTCTGTTCGTTACCATACAGTAGTGTTTACTTTACGTCAATACCGATAGCCTCGTTTGTCACGCAATTAGTTTTACTGCAATATCCTGCTATGTGCTGGATAATTTAGCATAAAAAAACGTGCAGCCATGACGTAACGTTATGTAAACACAGTTGCCCCTAATTAAACGTCCTGTTTTAAAGGTAATACCTTTGTAACGTAGCCAGCGATTGGTTGATAATGGGACCACTGACCAGTCATAGTTAGCGACAATAATACCCACTCAGTCCAGCAGTGAGTAGTGGGATTAGCTCTAATCAAACGGAACACTGATGAAAGATATATGTTGAAATGTCAATTCCAGCAAAGTGGTGTTGTAGCATCCCATCTCAGCTGATTCTCAACTACACCCATTAAAGAGTAGTGACGTAGACCGATCATTAGGATGATTGATGCGTAATTATTAATTCACTACGAAGGCCCATTACTGCAAACAAATATATATATATTCATTATCTCGTTTGAACGAGTTCGTTATCTCGTTTGAACGAGTTCGTTATCTCGTTTGAACGAATTAGTATCTCGTTTGAACGAATTAGTATTTCGATTATACAGAAGCATGGAGGAGACATGCACAAATTGTGTTTCAAGTAAAGATAATATGATTAAATAGGCGTATGTTCTTTACTGTTTCTAGCGTTACCCTCAGTAGAAGGAACTACACTTGTGAAGAGGGGAATTAGTATAGAATACCTTGTAAATTATCCAATTTATTAAATGTTAGCCTGGGTTAGCCACAACATTGAAGTGAAGTCATTGTTTTATGACATGTATCTTAAACAGGCATTACGACAGGCATAGGTATGAAATTGTAAGGAGGGGGATTTGAAATACACCCAATTAAGAAATAAAATGGTAGATTGTGCCTTAGCTGAACTGTTATCCCACGTCGAACGAAGTTGGGGAGGAATATTAAAAGGGCCCGTCCGCCCGTCCGTACCGATTTCGTTTCCGGAGCATAAACAGTTCAAGACAGTAGTTGTACCTTTTTCTATTTATATTTTTTGTGTTTTTATGAAAACAAATTTGCCTTAATTTTGTATGTATAATTTTGTTCTCGGAGTATATCTCAAAAACCGTTTTTGAAACTTTGTATATACATCAACCCATTACAGAAGTTGGGCCATTTGGTATTTAGACATTTCTGGGATTTATATTTTTTGTGTTTCCATGGAAACAAATTTTACTTAGTTTTTGGTGTACAATTTTGTTCCAGAGCATATCTAATAAATCGTTCAAGATATCTTCTTCAAACGTCAACCTGTGATAGTTGTGCATTTAATTATTTAGGATTTTCTGGGTCTTACAATTTTCGTGTTTCCATGAAACTTAGGTTTTGGTGTTCAAATTTGTTTACATAGCATATCTCATAAACCATTCAAAAAATCTTCATGAAACTTTCTACAAACATTAACCTACACTGTACTATATCAGCTGTACCTTTTGCTAATTTGGAGTTTTTTGGATTTCATCATTTTTGTGTTTCCGTGGAAACAAATTGACTTAGATTAGAGTACTTATATATTTTTGAAACTTTGAAGACACACCATCCTATTACCGTAGTTGTGTTTTTTGCTATCTGTCGGATTTAATACTATCTCTGTTGAATGATGGTTACTACACATTTGCATTAGTTTTGGTATATAATTGAGCATAACTCAGAAACGGTTCAATATCCTTTGTAACAATTTTACATTTCTTCTGTCCCGATTCAATTCTAGAGCATATGTCATTATCTGTTCAAAGAAAACTTTAAATAACTTTGTAAAAACATCAAAACTATTAAAGTATTTTATTTTCTGGTGTATAAGCTTAATGTTTAACATACAGCAGCTGATTCAAGTAGGCAAAGGTTGTTGTGCAAACCTTAATGGGAGTAGCGACTGTGCCGTGCCGAGGTACAGTGATCAGAGTATGAATCTTCTGGCTAGTCCCATTGATATTCCAAGAAGTTGTTTTCCCGTATGCCTTCCAAATAGGTGAAGGGCGCGGGATGGTGATGACTAGTCAACTTGTTAGAATTGAAATCGAATCTCGTCATGCATCGGAGTATATTCTATTTTGAGAATTAAATACAGTTTAAATCTAGTTGGTATATAGCTTTTAAATAAAGAAATAGTTATCTGAATAGGAAGTCAAAATGTCCAAGGAATAACTACACCTTTAACATTCATTCCTTGTTACATTTTTTTCAGCCTGCGTGCTCTGCGCAGGTCAGATCACGTCGAAGTGCGGTTTCCAATGAAACCGGAGAACATTTTTCAGTCAAAGGAACAGTAACAGTATTAGCTCCAAAAGAAACAGAAACAGGTACTGTAGAAATCATTTAATTATAAGTCGACACAGGGCGATTTAACAGATTCAAGGAAATATGTAATTTTAAACCGTTTATCTGAATATCTTGATTAAAATTTGCACGTTAATTAGTTGTTTTATCGTGAATACATAATTGTATATAATGATACAATAATCATCAACGAAGTAACACTCATTGTGCCTCTGGAACTAAAGTGCATCTAGGTAATGACCTGGGGTTTTTTGGGTGTGCTTTTAGAATAAAGGGCATTTCTCCATAGTAACCATGATCTGGTGTACCATTGGACCTTACACTGCTTTAAGGTTTCGTTAGTGTAAATCCTCAAACTTTCTTGCTTCGCTTCTCTCGGCAAGAAATTCCACCATCAGTCATACCATGCTTTGGTTTCCAATTTAGACTCTTTAATTACCTTAAATCAGATGGCGCGAAACCAAGATATAACAGTGGTAATATAAGAAGCAGGATCGGGCTATGGCATCGCGAAGCAAAAGAACAATCACTACAAACTACGTACACTGTAAGGACCAACATGTTAAACGAAACTTTTAACAAAAAGGATTAAATGACAATTAGTCCTAGGATGTATTCTTTTGTTGCATAAGGCCTCACAATTCCTATTTGTAGTCAAAACATCTTACATGGATATCAATATGTTTCAGGCGGCGAGCATCCCAACGATCAACAGGAACTGGAAGTAGACAACAACGAGGACTGTCTTCAACAGCAGGAGATTATTGTTGTTGTGATCATGCTTTCTATTACTGTGGTGTTGTTGTTGATAGTTACCTTGTGTTTCTCATTAAGCTTCATTAAATCTAAATATCGGTCACAGTTCACAGCTTTATCCCCACCCCCTACTGCATTGAACGAGATAAGGAAACAAAGTACATGTTAAAATTAATCCCATAGCATTGCTTTGTTCATTGTCCATTTAAATGAGATAAACTACTTTTATAGACCAAATAATACAACTATCTGACATGGTGGATACAGTCAGCAGTGGGAAGTCGATATTAACAACTGGATGACAAGACTTCCGATTGGGTGCCAAACTCAACTTGATCGACTAATAACAATAACAGACTTTATCCTTTGTCACAATCTCAAACATCCATTACGTCGATCAGAATAAAGTAATTTGACTGAAATTTTGTACTTCATTCAGTTTTAATTGTCGACTATAAGTTAGTATAGCAAGAACGGTCAGCTCTTTATCTGAAATATTACATATAACGCATGATACGCATCGTTAATCAATTATTGTCATTCCCGCTTTCATCTAATAAAAAAATGTAGGTTTACTATTCTACAATTTACTTTTGTATTTTATGTGATCTATTATCTGTTATTTTTTATAGTATGTAATGCAAGGACAGTAAATAATTGTCAATGTGAAGCAACTAATTATATTCTTCATATTGAAAATGTGTCATGAAAGTATAAAGAATGGAACTATTAATTACGTTAATATCCTAAAACAACAATCGGCTAATAAGTCTTCGGACAATTTGAAATTGGTGCTACTTCTAAAATCTTAAACTCATAGATAATCGAAAGAATATGATTTTCCAGCCGTTGACATATGGCGTCATCCAAGTCTGTTTGTCCATTGGGCTGTCGAATGTTCATATTTCTTGTTACAACAAAAGCGGTTTATAATAATCTATATATCTCTGTGTTCCTTTCTCATTGACATCAAGAGGTCTGTTATAAATTTTGATAACCCTTTATAGCCTGCATTTAGTAGGCTTAGCCTATTTTATTTAAATTATATTAGTTGCCTATCTTACTGCAAGGAAGAACCCTATTCATGTTCAAAAAAAATTCGGTAATACTACCGGCGTTACACCGGCTTTCGAAAATAAAAAGAGGTTCGACAAGAGCGGTGTGATTGGTAAACAATTTAATGAACACGCATTAATCACTCCTGACGGTTTGTGGTGGTGGTGGTGGGATATTTGTTTTGGGGTTATTTTTATATTTGTATATTGTTATGCTTTATATGTAAATATATGTGTATATAGAAATTTTAATAAATCTAGACTCATGGATGCAGTTTGTGTTTGAATTAGATGGATTGGTTGTCTTGTTACATTTTTAAAGATTGGGCTTACGTAAGACTGGAATTGAATAAGCTAATTATGCGTTGAGGCGTTTACATTAAATGCTCATGTTGGGGTGCGACATAAGAGACAATTTTTTAAAGAATTGAGTTGGCATGAAAAGATGTCTTAATTCCCCCCCTGCTGGATTCCACTATTTATCTCGGTATGTGTGAATCCAGTAATTTAAGATCATTTCATTTGAAAGGGGTAGCGGTGGTTGTGGGAACCGAACTCACATATTATAGAAGCAGGGACACGGTGGCTGAGTGGATAAGACGCCGAAGGTCGGGTGTTTGATCCCTGCATCTAGATGGGAGTTCGGTTTTCTAGACTTTCCGGCGTGTAGTCACTGATGCAGGATAAACGGCTGACAAGGACAGGTGTCTAGTTTTAGTCTTTCGGATGGAAAAACCGAGGTCCAGTGTACACATTCGATATAAGAGTAGGACCTAGCTCCGATGCCCGGGCAAAATTTCCCTCATAGCACATTGTATGGCGTATGCCCGTCTTGATCAGCTCAGTATGGGAACAGAAAAGTAGGACATTGAACCCCATTTCACTTCACATCTAGAATATCCTGGCGTCAAATTGCAGCGAGGGTCGCGAAACATTTGAAATTGAATATAATTTTTTTTTTTCCCATTTGAAAAAAAAAATCGGTAAAAGAACTTAACAAATCTATTCAATTTCATCAGAATTCTTTGGACAAGTTTGGACAAATGATGAAGAACTCGTAACAGATTTCCAGGAACAATGTTATGATTACAAGAGATCCGTAATGGACGTTTCAATAGTAGCTTCAACACATAGATGTTTATCCGAATAGGTAATGGCTTTAACATTATATATAATAAATAAGGCTTAACATCAGACTGAAGATAAAACAATTGTTTGCATTGTGTATGTATAACTGTTTTAAGTATCTTGTTGGGTTTTTTTTAAAATCTATATGACAAACCACTTCTAAGTATTTACACGGTATCTTAGTTTCCATGTCACAGCTGTTTATTTTGACGCATGGTATACATATTCACTTGTATACATAACATAGATTGATTACTGTTTATGTGAATATGTTTATCAATTTTGGTGAGCCTTACGGCATATAGATACAAAATTGTACATTACATGTACATTGATGGCACAGTTATACAGAGTCATTGAGAACAACAATATTTAATAATCAGCTACCAAACCGTAAATATTTTTCATTATATTGGTGGAACTCTGTAAAAATATATCTTAAACCCAATACATTTAACTCATAATAAATACAACTTCACCCGTTCTTACTATCATGTTTTCTTACTATCATTATGGAAATATAACAAAGTTTGTAAAGCATAATGCAGTTGTCACTATTCAAAATATGTAACCAATAATTGAAGATTGATATTTTCCGTATTGTAAAAAGTTCTAGCCTTCCTAGTTCATGGTACAACATACAGTTAGAAGTTGATCTGTGTGTACCAACTATATTTTGTAGAAACTTTAGATGAACATTTTCTATCTCCGGTGATTTGTGAAATCCCCATGTTTCGGAGGGGTAACACAGTATTGGTGTCACATAGCAATCAAAGAGAGATAACTTATTTTGGATATTCTGTAACTTATAGCATTGCTTCTTACAGGCGCAAAATGCGCCTTTCGATCACGTTTTGCTAGAGTATATGGGGTCTTTGTAAATTTCCCGTTATAGTTAAAACATAGGCCCGGATAAGTAAATGAATCAAAAGTCTTAAAAGCATGACCTCCATAAGTCCAGAATTTATATCCAATCAAATGTTTACAGTTTCGGAAAACTAATACTTTGATTTAACCTGTAGTTACCAAGAGATCACAGTCCGAACAATAATTATACATGGAGTCCAACATACTTTGTAAATCCTTAGCGAATTCAGATATGAGAACTGTGTTATCTGCATAAAGTATTAGAAAAAATTTTAACAATTTTAAATCAACGCTCTTGGAATTTGAATTAATTAAATAGTTTTCCAAATTATTAACAGACAGTGCGAATAACATTGGAGACATGGCTTCGCCCTGCATTAAACCACCTTTAACTGGAAACGATTCACTCGTACAGTTATGTAACCTAACACATGACGAAATATCACTGTAAATAGATTTGATAACTTCCAGTAATTTTCCTCGAAGAGCTGATTTCACTCATTTATTCCAGAGATTGTAATAGGTTATACTATCGAAGGCTCTGCGGTAGTCAACAAATCCACAGTAAAGCCGCTTTCGCGACTTTAAGGATTTATAGATAAGTGTGTTCAGGGCGAAGATGGTATCTCTTGTTCCATATCCTGGTTTTAAAACCAAACTGAGCATCTGTTACGACATTATTTTCTCTACTCCAGGTTAGCAGACGGTTATTGATGATTGACGTAAAATTTTTTGACAGATGACTGAGAAGGGTTATCCCTCGATAATTATTGGCGTCGTTGCGATCATTTTTCTTGAAAAGGGGGATTATTATTTCCTTTGACCAGGATGAAGGGAAATAACACGAGCCTAGGATGCAGTTAAAAACTTCTGTAAGATAGGTGCGATGGTATCCTTTAAGTTCAGGAAATATTCGTTCAGTAGGGTATCCTCTCCAGCGGATTTGTCGTTCTTTAAGGACTTGATTGCGACTTGATTTCCTGCAGAGTGAAATCGTCACCGAGTTCCATGTACACACATTCTATGTGTATTTCATTGTAATCTGGCAACTGACTTGGGTGGTTTGCTAATTTGCTAAAATGTTTATAGAAATCATCGATGATCAGAAGTCCTACAGTATTTTGTTTTGGTTTCCTAAATTGTCCATGGATTTCTTTTGGATTAGATTTTTTAAGCTCACAGATATCTGACCCTTCTTTTAAAAGGTATCATCGTTTCAGCTTTGTCATGTAGGATTTATAGTCGAGCTTTGTATTCGACAGTTCTTGTCTATGTTGCTTTGATCTACAATTATTAAATACATTAAGAGCCTTTCTATATTTTGCATATAGTTCAGAACACTGGTTGTCGAACTACAGTTGATTTGGTTGATTAGTTGATCTAAGCTGTACATGACACTGAAAGTCACATTGAGATAGACGCTACCTTCGTGTTACAGTACATTGTAACATGCTTACGAGTAAACCTCGCGTTTTGATTGGTCAATTAGACACTGTCTATTGGACAATAACACCCCTTTTAATAATTTCCTTTAAAGTCGTCAATAGCATGTTACAATGTCACTTCCTTCAGAGAACCAATAACAAAGGAATGAATTATAAGAAGTAAAGATGAATCAACACCACCATACCGGACAACGAACCCAAATGGAAGGAAGAAAGGACCAGGACTATTACTCACCAACAAGCCCCAAGAAAGAGTTGCACCGCCCTGCCATTCAACCGGACAGAACAACCAGACCGACCAAACTGAACGAAAAATATATATATATACATATTATTTTTACGTTTGTCCACGTATGTCCGTTTTTCTATGTCTGTCCAAATATTTGTCCGCGTCCATGTCTGTCTTGTCATACCTTGTTATATCATGCTTTGTTTGTATATATATATATAAGACTCATCCTTGTTCATCAACTAAACACACTGTAAATATAATCACTATGTATACGCGTCTTGGGTCCCAATGATCTCAGGACATGTCTATTGGACAATAACACCCCTCTAAATGCCAAACAGGGAGTGTTTACCTTCTAAATGACTGTCCAAAATCGATTTAAGTGAGTCAGTAAGAATTTGGGCAAAGGTATGAATTGAAAATTTTGAAAGGTCAATATGATTCAAAGACTCGCTTAAATTTTCTAACGTAGTAGTCTCTATCATCCAGAAAAATATTCTACGAATATTAGTCTGGATCCGTTGTCAACATTTGACGGAATTGGCTTATCAAAAACATCGTCTAAAGGAGTTAACTCCTCTTAAAAAAGATGTTTAAACGGACTAAGACTAGTAATTATTTGCCTATTTTTCACGAATGTAGTGCGAGTTATTAATAGACAATTTTTCCCTTAATTTTTTTCTCCCCTCTTCCTGCATTTTTGGGTTGACTTTTTGGTCTAGAATAGGAGAAAAGGGATCAAATTTGCAATTTCATAGCAGTTTTGGGTAATATCAGTGATATTACAGCGGAGGGATAGGGGTGTAAAATGTCTTTCTGCGGAGCAATGAAATGTATCGGAAGTGAGATTTTCACCCCAGTCAACTTCGAATCCCTGTAGCAAAAAATCTAAACCATGAAAACCCTACAAGTTTATGATGATGAGATTGCCAAATGTTGTCCCCATTGTGCATAAAAATATTGGAACCAACAGAATGTTGAGCAAAAAGCTACAGCCAGTGATGTTACAGCCATTTAACATTGAAGTCAATGGGCAAATAATTACCAGTCTGAGCCCAGACCATGACTTAGCTAAAGAGACTGGATAATAAGACACATTAATAACCAAACTCCCGGTTACGCATGAGCAATGGGCTTTACGTCAAATATTGAGAACGGTCCCAGACCCCCTGTATGTTGAAGACTATGAGGTTCTGGGTGACCGAGACTACTAACGTAGATGATTTTCACCTGAAGTAAGATTCCATCCTCTGGCCACCTATAATCAGTTTTCTTACTGAATATGTCTTTTGTAAACAACACTTACAGTTTTCGGGTCTAGCAATGCACTTCAGATCTAAATAAATTGGAACATGGTCAGAATACTCATTGAAATTTCCTACTCGAAAATCGCTAATAACAAGACGGGTATAGTCAATAATACTGGATCCTAAGGTACTTTGAAATGTTAATTTGTCTATTGGGTCACCTTGGCATTTTCCATTAAGAATACGAAATCCGCTGGTCTTACAAAGATTGATTAGTTGTCTTCCGTTTTTATTGGCGTTGATTCTCATACATGTCAGACTCATATGTTATAAAAGGATCCAGTTTATTTTGTAAGTCAGTTGATAGTTTAACAAAATATTCGTTGTCAGGTTCTGTAGAAGTACGACTGTTTAAGTCGCCGATAATTATAAATTGTGATATAAAACCCGAATCGCAGTAAAACAACAAAGAGCTCTTTAACAATTATGGTTTTCATCTACTTCTACACTAAACTAGTGGGGCGATCATTTTTATACGGTTGCATATTGTCACCCCCACTGTTCGTCCGCCTGTAGCCCAACCGCCGGCCTATCGTTCACATTTCTTGTTAGCACAAGAGGCTACAATACATACATGTTTTTGAAATTGATATGGGATGTCATTTTCATCGAAAATCGATTTTCGATTTTGGAATTTCTTATTAAAATTATGCCCCTTATTGCTTTCCAACCCTTTTGTTTTTAAACTTCAATTAATAATGTACCATTGTTATGTTAGCACTTGAAATGTATTTATAATGTGTCTGGTTTAGCTTGCTTTAAAGACATATAATTATACCTGCCTTGTATATGCAAGTGTATAATTCGTTGCCCGACATGTTTTAATAAAAAAATATTTAGTTTTATTATAAACACGTCATATGTTTGTTTAATTTTATTTGCGCGTCAACCATAAATCAATTTTTATATCATTTCTATAAGAATATATCAAATATAATGTACTTGTTTATTTCGACGCTGTTTGAAGTGGATATCATTAAAACAAGAATACTAACTGGAAATTACACCATCTACCCAATATACCAAGATATCAAACATTGAGCAATTGGGTGGAGATATATATATTTAAATTAATGCCATTTAACATGAAATATAGAACAAGTAATTCACCTAGCCGTCGGCAATTCAGATTTTACATCACCGTATTAAGCTGTATATATACATGTAGTATATCACTAGTTAACCTACTTACGTCTACAGGTTTCACATTTCAATGGCGGCGTTGGGTATCTAATCATAGAAATGTCGTAAAGGTAAGTTTTAACAACAAATACTATTATTTGCCTTGTTTCATCTAGTACATAATATTATTATGCCAGTTATGGCAGTTTGTATCTACTGAAATAACATCAACAAAAGAATTTAAAACATTTAACGAGTCTAAAGATAAATTGTCTTGTCTCTCCTTTCTGTACTTTGTTATGAATATCTTCATAAATTTATGTAAATATTAGAATTAACATAAGTTATACATGTATATGTTACAGTCAATGTCTATAACCAGGCAATGTGTACAATGGCTGAAATAACCAGGCCTAATGAGGCCAGTCATTGTGTACATTGCCTAAAATTTTCAGACATTGTGTACATTGCCTGATTAATTAGCCCAATTATTGTACACATTGACTGGTTGTTGAAGAGCGATTATTGAGAAGACTAGATTACCACATAGGCTTTATTTCACATGAAAGATACTTTAAAAGGTTTAAAAATTCATTTGATTTTAAAACTTACTTTGAAAAAAATTACTTTGATAAAGAAATGACTTTGATAAAACTGACTTTGATAAAAAAAAAAGAAAAAAGAATGACTTGATAAATCAGTCAATGTGTACAATAATTGGATTAATTAATCAGGCAATGTACACAATGCGGTTTATTCCCGGGAAGGCGCAGTTAGTGACCGTAACGGATTAAAAAAGGTCATTTTCGACGCCTTAACGGGAATCCAGCCCCTAAGGATTAAAATGGATTAAAAAACGTAACAATGGTGTTATAGAGTGTTATGATAAGAATTTATTCTTTCATAATCCCCACTATAACTAATTAACCAACATTTTAGCATCAGTCGTGGTATAAGAAATAAAAACAAAACTATAGTATAACAATAAATCATTTAATTTCTTCAAAAACAAATAAAAAACATATATAGTATAACAAAAATTCATTTAATTTCTTCACCCCCCCCCCAAAAAAACCATAACTATAATATAACAATAATTAATTTCGTCAAATAAATAAAAACACATAACTATACTATAACAAAAATTAATTTCGTCAAATAAATAAAAAACACAATTATACTATAACAAAAATTAATTTCACCAAATAAATAAAAAACATAATTATACTATAACAAAAACTTAAGAAATAAAAGCAACTAAAATCAGTTCAATTTCGCCAAATAAGATACCCTGTCTAAATTCTCAACTAACGTCAATTCATGAACCTCGTAACTTCTTTTCATTTCCTGGAGCTTGTTTTGGAGTTGGGCATATTTGTGTCTTTTCTTTGGTGGTTCCTGTCCGCCAGCATATTGCACTATTCTTATTTTATTAATATTTTGCTCCTGTTGTAAAAATGCTATCAATTCAAAACCATTCGGATGGGCTTTTCCGACCAGCTTTTTGACCCTCGAATGCCATCCTTTCAGAGTGTTGTTGGTCCTGTGTTCCTCTGTATTGTAATGGTTCCACTGGTAAGTTGAAAATTCTCCCTCGAACCTAGATTTGTAAAATAATCAGCCAATTCTGTTATTTTTGGATTAGGTGGCATTTCTGCTACAATGTGAAGGAATGCATCTTCAACCTGCAAGTAAAATAGACTTGGTAAATAAATTTGATAACAAAGTGTTCAAAACATTCCACGTCTACTCAAATAAGAGAAATCGAGGGAAAATGCAGCAAGACATAATAAAATACACCTACCCGTTCAACTGGCACCAACGGTAGAGCTGCAAATCTCCGTACTACCTTCTGTATTTCTTGGTCGTCTCTATATTGTACTTGTAGACCTGCATTCTGTGTTCGTCTCCAAATACACTGGGTATAATGAAAAAAAAAACAGCCTTTCCATTCCGTATTTGGGAACATTTCCAACACTGCTTGTTTGCTGCCAATTCAAAATCCATTTGAAATATAATATGGTAAGAAAATAAGCAAATTACAAAAACTGAGAGACCGTGAGAGAAAATTCGTTATTATAATCATAATAAAATAAATATTTTGATGAAATTCGTTATTATAATCATAATAAAATAAATATTTTGATGAATGAAGAATAACCCTTGGGTGATTTGATGATATTCACCATTAGTTGCCAATTGGTGAATAAAATTCAGAGTGAACATAAATTCAAAAAATCTTTAACACCGTTAATTGGGTCCTAATAACAACATGTTGCTCTTCAAACGAAAGCCGACAAGTCGATATCTGGGCCTTCCCGGGAAGGATTAATTTTGGTTACGCTCTGTAACTGCGCCTTCCCGGGAATACACCCACAATGCCTGGAAATTTTAGGCAAAGTACACCATGACTGGCCTCATTAGGCAATGTGCACATTGACTGCTTATTCCAGGCATTGTATAAATTGCCTGATTGTAGACATTGGCTGTAACATATATATGATTATAAGTTGTCAGAAAGATGGGTTTAATGTCCACTCGACACAAACTAGGTTAATTCAGGACTAACATTTGGTTCAACTTTATTTCAATAATTCGCTTGCATGCAGGTGTTTTTAGCAGTTGCAGGAAAATGGAGGAGTTGGACCCGGAGAAAACCCACGAGGTTGGGCAAACGACCATATTTCTTGTCACGTACAGACGAGGAATAGAATCCACGCTAGTTTACTCAATGACAGACCTTATCATACATCTCGCAGCGCTTGCGCATTGCGCTAACCATTTGCGCCCCTCCCCCATCCCCAACGCCATTAATAAGAACCAACGAGCATTTTAAAAATAAAAATTAAAATGTTTGGGAATGTATACCAATAAAATTCTTGTTTTTTTTAGATGATTTCGGTGGCAAAATTAAACATTCTTTTTCCATTGTTTGTAAGTAAGTATTGGTAGACATTTCTTACTAATCAATTGCAACTAACCAGTTTAGGAAAACTAATCACTCTTTGACTTTTTTTTAAACAAGTATACATGATGAAATGGTTTAAAGGGGTAGACCAACGATTTTCAACAAGGTTTCCATAAATCGTAAATATATATTGATAACTAATCCCCTCCGTAACACAAGCAATAAGGTTTTTGTAAGCGAGAAATTAATTTTTATTCAAACCGGAAGTGACATAGTTGGTTCTACACGCTCACAGGGCTCTATAGTAATCATACTTACGATCCTAGTTTGTTTACTTTCCAGCCTAGTTTAGATTATTTTCGTTTTAGCTCTATCGTTCGATGCTTATAGACTTATTATAACAGATTGTACATCCATAAAGGATCACCCCAGATTTTATGTTATAATTGTATGACCAACCTATGTTATAATTGTATGATCAACCTTTTGTTTAAAATGTGTATGCTGTCCTTGGTGGATAAAATGATACAATACAATCTGATCTTATCTTATCAGTGAGCGTGTTGAACCAATTATGTCACTTCCGGTTTGAATAAAAATTAATTTCTCGCTTACAAAAACTTTTTTGCTTGTGTTACGGAGGGGATTAGTTATCAATATATATTTAAGATTTATGGAAAAATTGTTGAAAATCGTTGGTCTTCCCCTTGAATGGTAAAATACTGTTTACATAATTACATGTAGTAACATAAAATATTGTTATTTTTGCGATTTTCACAATTATTAGATGCTTAGCCCTAATTATAAGATACTAAGTCCTAATAAGGTGATGCTAAATTTGTAAGTCCTTATTAGGAGTATTGTGTTTAATACGACTTTACAGGTGTTACATCTTTATACTTTGACTGTCGGAGAATTGAACACGAGTGCTTAAATGGAGGAAATTGTACCTTGACAAATGGAGATTGTGCATGTGAAGCGCCCTACCAGGGACACAACTGTGGAGTATCAACAGGTAAATATTTCAGCATTTTAAACAAAGAGAAAACCTTTCTATCAAAAACATTACATTTCGTCAGCAGATTCAATTGTAATTGATTAGAAAATAGCTGAATCGCCAAATTATCTTTTTCAGCCGCAATCGTTAATCCAACCAGTTGTAGCCCAGCATGTGAAAATAACGGCATTTGTATTTCAACGTCAACTTGTATTTGCCCGGACACATTCTATGGATCAACATGTGCTAATGTTAGAGGCAAGACAACTTCATTTTCATTATCTTAATATTCAGACAGTTGAATGGTTTAAATATATCCACTTTTACAAATTTTAAATCCATCAAAATTAAGAAATTTTCTTAAACATGAGTCATTAGCAATAACAATATTGAATATATTATAATCCTATTGCCACTTTCAAATTTAGGTTCGGTAACTTGTAGTGGGGACGCAATGGCGATTAAAATCGTACCGTATGGTCAGTTTTCGGGTTTAGTATATATGAGAAGAAACAGAACTGATTTACCATGTGTTTTCAATTCTAATGTTAATCCTTTGTCTGGAGAAACAATCTATGAAATTAATCTAAGCTATACCAGTGATTGTTCGGTGAAAGCAACCCAGAACAATTCAAACGTAAGTCTATGATTATTAATGATTTTGTTATAAATAGTAGTTATATAGGTTTATATGTGCTGTACGTATATCTATCGTGCATAATGTGACCAACTAGGACAAAATCAGACACTTACGTCCAAAAATCGAAACACAACAGTATTCAAAAACCTTCAAACTTGTATTATCGAGATATTTAGATTTGATTTCGTATTTTGTTTTTTTCTAAACAATATTATCTTGAATATTATGATTAGGAAACAGGCAAAGCTCATATGAGCCCTGTAACTAATTTCCAGACAATCAAAAGGGATTAATTACTATTAAGATAGTTACAGACAATTTCGTGTATTCCTGGTAATTTTTTGGCTCTGGGTATTGGAAAAGAAAAATGAAAACAGATATGTTGGATAGTAAAATTGTCACGCCTTATCTCAAACAGAAGGGCAACAATATGCGTCTAATTTAGTCACCACAGAATATTGTTTCATACTTTAAAAATACATAAATTAACAGGCCCAACCAACCGAACAGCACAGTGCACTTGAGCTCATGTTTTCAATAACCCGAATTTTATTTCAGATAATGGATGTTACATATTCAATAGAAGTCGTTATTCAAATATATGAACATTTTGAAACCTCTTTAGATTCAATTGCACATGCCGCATGTAGAGCAAACACTGAGATTGGAACTTTTACAGTTAAGAAACGGTGAGATAGTTCACTATTATTTCAATATGAAAGCTGGTTAATTACAACGTGAGAACATACCATTAATAAAGCCGAGCCACACGCAAGAAGTATATTTTAGTCTTGGTGGATGCCACATCAATCTTTATGAAACTTTATTTTATCTAGTTCATTCCTTATATGTATAGCAGGTTATTTTCCGTCGAGAATTTGTCAGCTTGTGACAACGCGGCACATCTTACCGAAAGTTGTCTAATGTGCACTGGCCTTTAGAGGATACATATTTTGTTAAGTCGTAATTTAACATAATAATTAATATGACCATAAATATATAGATGATTTTTGTCATATTTTAGCACTTCTAATTTTTTTAATCTCCCACGATATACTCAGAAATTAGCCACAATGTTGTTTCTTGCATATAGCCCAACTAATGAATGTGAATATTTACTTTCTATTTTAGTAGTGAAATCAATAGGATGTATAGTGTAACAACATATCATCAACCTGTTAAACTCACTGTACAGACTGCTCAAGGCAAATCCTTCAATTCACCATTAAAAATCGGCACACCAATGAGACTGTATTTCTCCTTGCTAGATAAAATCAGTAAGTCATTAAATACTATACATGTAGTTATGTCAACTCACCACATTAATAGTGCAGTTTTTATTTCTAAATCGTGTCCAAATAAACAAAAAATACAACTGCTGCTATTTAAATGTATTTTATTTTCAATTCGTGTCCACATTAACATTTTAAGACAATTTTAATGTAATGCAATTTTCACTTATAATATATTTCAAATGTGTATTTCATTCAATAGACAATTTAAAATAATGCTTTGATAATTTCATGTTTTGACAGCCAGTTCAAACGACATCAGTAGACATGGTATACTTTAAGTTTTCATTATAAAATTGTTGTGTTTTCAGCATATAATTCACTTATTGTACAAAGTTGTGACGCAGTAGAAGGGTCCAACCCGTCTACTAGAGAAAATATAATCAATTATGGGTAAGATCACGATATGTATCTATTTCTTTACAGATTAGATTTCCTGTACATTGCTAGTTAATGTCAATTTTAATCTGTTTAAAAAGACAGACCCTATTTCTTTTTGTTTATTTTATAGCTCATAATTTCGTTTTACTTGTCCTTACCACACTGAGCTTTGGAAGAGTTGTTATGTGACCCGCGTTCTGGGTGCTATGAGAAATTAGCCAATGACAATGAAACGGACCGTTACGGCGAGTTGGGTAACCCAATGGAAACATCAACGCTGATTGATTATTCAAATGTCTGATGTCACAGGGCCAAAAGTCGCTCGTATGGCCTCTAACGTGACGCACACTACAACTGGCCAGATCTTCATGTAATAGAGGCCATCGAAAGTATAAAAAAACGAAACGAAATATAGATCTGTATTTTAATCAGATTGTTTCAGTTGAGAATTGGATTAATGTTGTCGCCAAATAAATATGGGAACAGATAGGGAGTAAATACAATCACTATCAGTACTGGTGATGACTGTAGGTAGCTGTTTCATTGGATATCACTTACTGGCCTAGGCTTAAAGGTCGTTTTGGACTTTTGTGTACTCGATGATCATCTGACCCAAACCTGCACAAAGGTCATTCAAGGAAATTGTAAACCTGTCTAAGAATAAGTCAAACGATACTAGGAATTATTGATCAGACAAGGTAAGTAAAAACTAGTTGAGTCAATTCCACGAAAAAAGAAAGGGTGCATTTGGAACAACTTGAGAGGCTTTGATCGCATCATATTACTGGAACCTCGACCACTACCAACAACACATTCGTTGCTGTAATTCGTGCCTGGTCGCCAATTTATTTTACTTCCTGCTGTGATTATTTTCACTTAAGACTTTAATAACTTTGTGTTCAGTTGATCTTTTACAATTTTAAGAAGTATATACCTTTGAAGATATCAGCTGCCATTATATTTCCAGATGTCCAACACCGGCTGGGAAGGGTATTGTATCGGGTGAAATTATATACAATATGTCTGCACCGGCTGCCATCGTGTACTTTAAAGCCTTTCGGTTCCCTGGATCTTCTGCAGTTAACTTTTCGTGCAGCATACTAATATGTAATTCCACATGTCAAAAGGTAATAACAGCGATTCCTCAGTGGTCTTCATTTCTTGAAATAACCCTTTAAATGCAACAGTAAAGCGTATATTATCTTAATTTTGGTTAAGACATGTCTTGTTTGATATGTAAATTAAAGTTTTTAACAAGGAAGTTAAAACATATAAACAAATTACATACTATCGCCGAGTTAAAAAAGGATAGTCATGCAACGTCGTTTCTGCAATTCTTATAACCTGGTGCATCATTTTATCATTGGGGTAATCACTTGCAAACTATACTATTGTAACATAAATTTCTAATAGGGATATCAGTCGAAAAATGTGTTATTTGGAACAAATGACAAAATTTTAGGTTGGGTATAAGATCAAAAGCTTGACTGGATGACCGAGAGATCCTAATTCGATTTGAAATATTTATATTATAAAAGTTGTGTTTCTGACCCTCAACATACCCCAAAATTAACTAAATCGAATCTTATTTTCAAATTAGACCCTACGCCATTTTCTTAATTCAGTCTACCCATTGTAGCACACACACACCCCCACCCACCCACACACACACGGTAAGAGACTTATTTATTATTAATTTCCTATTGACTATAAAATCAAAGTAACCACAGTTTAAATATATATTAAAAAACATATCATTTGTATATACGTATTTATTGTACATTATCCCAAATATTCTTCTGTAGCCAGTGTGTGGGGGAGCATTAAGAAAAAAGAGGGATGTGCTGACCTCAGATGATGGCGAAGTTCTTGTATTAAACGGAACCTTGACATCAGCCAATCCATCTGGAAACAAGGAGGATAAACCAACCGAACAGCCACTGGACTCATATAGTACGTATAAATATGCATCTGACGTACGTTCAGTCGTTAATCAGCGGAACATCACACTTCCCTTCCCTTACAAGTTCGCTGGAAACCGTAAAGAAATTAAACACATTTACTTTTAGCTGGTAGTAGGCATATGAAGATGTCTGAAAAACTCCCGCCATGTCTTTATCTGAAATTGACATTGTTTAATCTGGTTGATAATTTCAGTTTTAAACTGCGACTAGGTACAATTAGTTGTCTCCAGGCGTAGGAGTAGAACATGTGCGACTCAGAAAAACTGGAGACAACTCGACGGCGTCTGGTGGTCGCCAAAGTAGTTACGACTGATCAGTTTCACTTGATCGTAGACCAGTCGCCGATTTCAAGTCGCCGACAGTTTTATCGCGTCGTGGGGCGACATAAGCTGGGCTTAAAACCTGTCGTGTGATGTTAAGGGAGTGACACTAATATAACAGTATATTGTGTACATGCTGGGTGTTATACATCATATTTAAATTCGAATTATATTGAATAAACGTTATTGCACAGAACTGCACATTAGTGTAGTAGAATACTAGTTATAAGTATGATTTTTTTAAAATTATTTACAGCGCAAGATCTTCCTGACAAGAAACCGAACACCAACGATGCATCAAGATATCATCACGGTCTACTGGAATACTTGCAGTCGCCGGGAACCCTTACGCTTGTGGTCATTTTGTCTGTATCCGTTGTAATATTATTGGCTGTAACCATCTGCCTAACCTTAAAACTTATCAAGTCAAGAAAGACAACTATTAAAGTTACCGAAAAACATCCTTTACCTATGACTGTTCAAGAGTGGTTAGAATTCAGAGGCCATAAGGTTCGAGAGATACAGTAAACTTGCTTTTGTGGATTTTATAGCATGTAATGAATCTGATAATGTAAGAATTTATAACACAGTTGTAGATTAAAAGAAATGTTTTAAATGTATCTATAAATTTCCATAAATTTAAATGTTGTATTTATAATTCATACTGATTAAGTTTAAAGGTACATTGTCTTTTAAATTCGTGAGCATATTTCTGTAATTTTATATCAGTGTACATCACTTGGTATTTGTATAAGGTGTTCTTGGATAACTGCTTCGCTGCAGGCGGGAGCTTAAAGGGGCCATCCCGATAACATTTTGGGGGTTAAAACCGCTTAATTTTGTATAAAAAGCCCTTAATAGCCTCTAACTTAGATCCGAGCAACTTCTTCAAGCTATGTGATACGTTTTCAAACAACTTCCAATCGCCGGTACGGCTCGGTGGCCGAAGACTTGTGTTCTGTTTGCATTACACAGAAGTGTCTGGATAAAACGAGTCTATATTATTTGCAGCTTTCAATCTAACCCTATTGACTCACTTTTAAAGCTCTCCTTTGATTAAGTTAAAATTGGTATCATAACACGTCCAAACTACTCAATATTTTGAACTGAAATTTTCAGACAAGGTAAATACACTATTCCTCTATATTTTGGCGTTTAAATTTCATACGTTCATGAACGTGTAATTTTCAGATTCTTTGAAATTAGGGCTGGTCCCTTTAAGGGAGGGGGCTGTCAAATGTTTTTTCAGGGACAAAGACCACATGGTCCGGAACGTGCCATCTCGTAGATTATTCAAACATTTGTATATATATATATAATATATATGCCCATTGAACATTTGGGGGGGGGGGGGTATTTTAGGGTAAAGACCACATGGTTCAAAACGAGTCTTGGTTGTCATCTCATAGCTCGATACCCGACTTCGCCCGGGGCACAATATCTGCTAAATGGCTATCTTCCTTTGTTGCACACCCTTCTGTTAGGTTATATCATCCATTACGCCATACAGTGTGCTATGAGTGAAATTTTTCCCGGACACGCCCTAGCCCTACGAGTTATATCGAATGCCAGCTTCCAGAACAGTAGGACATTAAACCCCATTTCATTTCACGTGCACGACAATGTGTACATTGGACTTCAGTTTTTCGTCCCATCGTAACAACTAGACAGCTGCTTTGTCAGATTGTCCTGCCAATACGGGGAGCAAACCCGCCGTCCCCGGGCTATCAAGGTAGCGTCTTACTTACTTAGCCACCGTACTGTATGTATATAGTACACTTTACAGTTTCTAATTTCTCTCTTATCGTCCCATTTGCTTTACAGTGGCGTAATCTATCGACAAAACAGGTTGAACTTTCCACCATTTGATAAGCCTGATTTAATCCGATTGAATCAAAGCCGGTAGATTATCTATTGTTTATATTTAGCTTTGGTTTTCTTAATAAAATGTTAAATAATTTATCTAAAGATGGATTAAGCCGTGAGTAATTAATTGCTAAATTGGAAAATCAGACAACGTTACTGTAAAGTATTTAGAACTTTGATTATTATATCTTGAGAGTAAGAAAATGAAACTACCTCCAATATACCCTGGGTTAATTCATAGAAGTTTCGACGATTTCAAATTATTTGCTCTGGCCTTGGTTGTAGCTTGAGTCTACGAACCAATCAAGAAAACAGTTTACAAACCAGTCTTACTAATGAAACAGCTTTCGTTTCGCATTCGTATTTATAAAGGTAGATAACTCCATTCAAGTCCATTTAATGAATGATTTATGTAATAATGTATTTATTTCTAATTCATTTATATTTTGTTGTTTTATCAAAGTCTGTAACATGTATATGTTACACTTTTATTACAACTATTACTATTCTTTCTTTGTCTGAAATATTTCATAAACCTTTACCATTCTGTTATGTTTATTATTATTGATTTTAAACGTGGTAATTTTTTCTGCGATATCACTTCGGTGGAAGCGAACGTTAAATAAAGCTATTTCACGCACATTACTTAGGTCCTTTTGGAAAGCATCAAAAGACATGGGGAAACAGACAATCGTTGCAATATACTCCAGAACAGATAGCAACAGAAATATTGACTAAAATCTATACGGTACCAAATTACAGGCCAAATTCATCAGCATGACGTTCGACTCGGGACTAACTTGGCGCCACATATCGGCATCGGAGGACGCACATGCAAAATCCTGAAAATGATGAATACATCAGAGGGACACATTGGTAGCCGCCGACAGGTGCATTCGGCAATCGACTACGGATGTTTTGCCTAACCTAGGTGATAGTCAACATAGCAGGCTAGACAAAATACAGAGCAAAGCCATAATATAAAACAAACGACAAGAGCAGCTATAATGATTAAGACAGACGCCCTTCTACGAGAAATAGGAGAGCGTCCGCTTGATCTCAGGCGTGTGGAACTCTCACTCCTCAGATATTGGGACAATCGGCAAATGCTCAAAGATAGATGCCCAACATAAAACTTCCTCAGAAGTTAGGTTCTTAGAAAAACATCAGGCTCATCACATTTGGGGAAATGTTGAGCGATATCATAAAAAAGCACAATCTGAAAGGAGCGGTTATTGGGACAAAAAACCCTCCCCGACACTCCGCTTGGCAAAAAAGTGATTCAATCACTAACACGTACCAAAGTGGCGCCACAAATAAACGTAACGATGCCATAGAGGCTCGGGCATTAACAGTGGAATTAATAGACTCTAGCTGCGACTGACCATCTCAAAATGTACACAGATACATCAAAAAATACAAAGGGGGCAACCTGATATGGTATATACCAGAACACTGTGCTGTGTACACCGCATAACGAATGATAAAACTACAATTACAATGGAATGGCTAGCTATGCAGCCACACCAAAAAGCCGTAATCCATTCTGACTGAGTAGTATCAAATGCATAGAATAGAGCCCCTCAAGAAACAGAAAAACCTAATCCACGAAGTTGGGTACATAATCAAAAGATTTAAAGATATGTGGGAGGGAGGTGATCCTTGCATTGATCGCTTCGGCAACAAACAAACTGGCAAACTATGGAAGGATAACGTTGCCAATATTATATCATTGTTCACGGTGCAAACTGCAAATGTCAGTAGTTCAAAATACGTATTCTAGTTTTACAATTTGCAATTTCCATTGCTCAACAATACCAATGTCACGCACGGTGTTAAAATACAGAATACACTTTTCAATAATACAAAATACAGTATAATAGTGCACATTTTGCATAATGCATGCATACTAGAACTTTGCATAGTAGAACATATACCTTACATGGGATCTACGACGAACCTCATTTGCATACGGAAAAAAGTCCGGACTATGACTGAAATAAATGAAGTTAGCACACATATTCCTAGCGCCAATAAAAACCTAGATATAATTATCACGGAAATAATTGTTACCTTTATAATAATATTAGAAAACAACATTTTAAGACATATTCTGTAAGTACTGTTCTGGCATATGTTACGGGGTTAAACTAAAACATCACACAAACATATGGGATATGTACAGGTTTTATACAGATAAAATCTTAACTATTTCTAATAATTGTTGTAAATAGATAGGAGTTATTAGCCTACTATTATGAAAAGAAATTGGTGGGGGGGGGGGCAAGTACATTCAGACCCCACATGTGTAACGCCCATGCTATGAGAATACGAAATGATGTCTAAATAAACTTGCACCCCACACGTGCATATTAAGTCACGTACTGACACCCGGGGAAGTGGATAGATGCACAGAAGCTACCCTGAATTTCAACACAGTTTACTAATATGGGAACACAGTAGTATGGGTGTCCACATTTCTAACTCATGGGATTGCCGTATTTGGACAACCAGACTATGAATTCTGTGCCAAACATATCCTTGTAAGCCTAGTTCTTCTTGTCGCTAGGTAACGACTTCAATACATTAACCGGAGCTTTCTTTAAGATAACTTAAATAGCCTCAACAGTAAAAAGGCCCTATAATATTACAAGTATAATCCTTTAAGAGTCATGCGAAGGGGAAACACGAGCCTGTCTAAACAAACCTACCCTCCAACAGTGACTCGATTATCGCTACCTATCTCCTAACCTACTGTCACCACAAAGTTAATTGGTCGAAGGTAAAAACGTATAGGTCGAAGGTAAAAAAGAGAGAGAGAGAGGGGGGGGGGGGCAGAGAGATGGGGTTTAACGTCCAATCAACACAACTAGGTCATTTAGGGACTAAGTATGACAAAAGAACGAGGAAAAATTCACGAAGATACCCAGATACGCCGACATGTCTCATTCGTACAATTAGGTATTTGCTTGAAAACGACTTGTGAAATCTTGTTAATGAACCAAGTTATTATATCCATACTATGTGTTCTAGTAATATATCTATCATAAGTAGTGGGGTTCAATCGTCTTGTAATTTGTTGTAGGATCGGTGAACTATTTATAACAGAGACTGCTATTACTAACTGGGCTTTTACTGCTAGGTCACGAATAATAACCAGTTTTGAAATCGAACGTAAGCAATAACTCGGTCGAGCTTGTCAGACGAAAAAGAACCCGCTTAGACAAGTAAAAAATGAACCTATGTAATGGGATTAAGGAGAACGGGTTCTATTTCTGTAATTTGCTGTGCAACTAAAATGGTCAACGTCATAGGGTCAAACGCCGATCGTATGACGGTAGATCTATATTTGGAAGCAGCTCACCAATTATTTCTACGCCGTCACCCCGAAACAAGGACCATAGCTATTTTAGTCCCTCCACTTCTTTTTTATTTTTTCAACTTTATCATAGCGATTTTTGAATATAAATTTATGCCAAGTTTTTGTGAATATACATTTATGCCATGTTTTTATGAATATTCATTATTTTAAGGCGAAAGTTTAAAACAATTAAGATATTGGTTTAGTATAAATGTAGGGCATGTTTACTTGTCTCTATTTCCATGTCGTGTATCTCAAGTTTTTCATGATGAACCTCATACGTGCGTTTGGGCAACTGTAAGAGACGTGAATTAACAATATAGTCAACGGGGGGAAAACAAAGAGAAATATAGATCAAATTGAAACTTTTTGTTGGAGTTAATTTACTATTACAAGTGGTGGAGATGCCGGAGAAATAGACATAGGCCGTGGACTGGAGTGAGTTATTGTTCACTTTCGTAGAACGGCTTTGTTACAGAAATTTCTCTTCATAGATTAATTTAAAAATACATAGAATAATAACATATCTTCATGCCGCCTTCTTCAAAAGTGACTGCTTCAAAATAAAATTATAATTTTTAATTATTTTGTTTTCGCGGACTGTGTCTTTTTCACCGCCATATTAATGTGCCGGTGAAAAGGTTAGGAGAATTTGCGCCAGAAAGTTCAGGACCCGGGATTTTAGCCAATCAGCAATCAGAAAAACCGTTATTACGGGCACTTATGTAAATATCAACAAAACCGCATGTTTTTTTTTTCTTTATCATCTTGACTAAGTTTCTCGAATTATGAAGTGCCTTATTCACCAAGCTATCAAGGATCCTGGCAAATTAGTTCAGTTTAGTGATACCAGTTGGAATTCTGTTGTGAACTACGCTTCTCAGTGGCAAAATCTCGACGGAGAAGAGCAGAAAATTGCCGTTTCTTATCGTGATGTAGGCCTAAAGTACATTATATTATTTTTTTCTCTCTTTGTCTCTTGTTCTTACACTGACATGACTACGGATTCTTTATATGTCTATGCATTATTAAACGGGCACCTTCTTGGTTTAAACAGTAATTATTTAGCCTATATTTGCATACGAAATACAATAAACACTAAATTATTTATGGATTCGGAAACAATCTATGTGCCGGTAGCTTATTAATCTGTCTCAATCAGAAACGCTATGATGCTATACAGGTCTACATAATTCTTAGTGGAAAAGACACAATTGTTAATAAGGACATTCTAAAACTAAATAAAGATACTAGAACAAGAGGACACAATTTAAAATTTCAAAAGACTGGTGCAAGACTAGATGTTAGAAAAAATTCGTTTTCATTAAGGTTATAAATGACTGGAATTCATTGCCAGCATTTGTGGTTAATTCAAGCATTCTCAACCAGTGTAAGTCGAACCTAAATATAGCCTGGAAAAATGAAAAAAAATAAATTCAACCCAACATGTTATTAAATAATGAAACAATTATAAACTACCTTAAGATTGAGAACCAGACATTAATATAGTCAAAAATTGAGAATTTGTGTAATGCAAGTGTAGTCGTTCGCGATAATTATTACATGCGCAAACCCCACAGAAAGAAGTCAAGACAGTATCAAGGCGATCCAGAAGCTATCTATAGCTTAACCAAGATCGAACAACATATTAAACATATTCGACTCAGTAATACTACTAATAATATATATATAGAGAAATGGGGTTTAACGTCCACTCAGCACAAACTAGGTCACTTTGTTTTTCAATTTTTAATTCAATAATTCGCTTGCGTGTTGGGGTCTGTAGCAGTGGGAGGAATCCCACGAGGTTGAGAATGCGTCCCTATCTCCATGTCACATGCGCTCCCACTAGGCCTCGAAACCACAGCCGCAAGCCAGAGGTGACCGGCCAGCTATAATAATCGCATCATTTTACAAGGGTAGCAAATTAGGCTTAAGGCCTTTTTCCAATTTGGGCCTTGGCACAGATCGTCGGAATGATTTCGATCATTACTGCAGGAAGAAACCGAAGAACTCGTAGAGGTCGAAGCGCGGCACTCAAGACCACTAGGCCATCCCCTCCCCCACTTATAATATAAATTAAAAAAATAATGACATGTGGAAGATAAATGTTAAAGCAATATCTAAGTTTATTTTGATATTGCAGGAGATCTATTTCAAATTGACTAGATACGGCACATTGTGAAAACTAGGTCATAGTCATATGCATTTATTTTTTTCAAAACTTTATTCAAAGGTGGACTCTAATTTTAACTTTTTGTAGGTTCAAAAGAGGAAGCATTGAAGGTATATAGTTATCACGTCAAATGCTATTCTCGCTTCTGTGATAAACAACGTATCCAGCGTTCTGAAAAGAGAGCGTTGATAAGGGAGGCACCTATAGCAGCACCAGAGACCAGACCACATAGTCCTTCGACTCCATCACCAAAAAAGAGATTAAGATCCCATCGACCGTTATCATGTACAGTCACATCGTCTACCAGTGTTGTTCTTCCAGCTGTTTGTATTATATGCCGGAAAATCAACTCGTATATCAAACTGATTATGTAACGTACAATATATTGTACATTGCCATGCGCCTCATTTGTGTATGTGTTTGCCATTTTAACTGTGTATATACACCCATTTTGTTCCCTTGCTTTAACATTATAGGGAAGTTGGGATGGCCTCCAGGTCTAGAGTGTCGCGCTTCAATCTCTGGCTTGCGACTGTGGTTTCGAGCCCTAGTGTGAGCGTATGTGACATGGAGATAGGGGCGCCTTCTCAACCTCGTTGGTTTCCTCTGGGCACTCCAGTTTCATCCAACTGCTCAAGACCCCTACGCGCAAGTAAATTGTTGAAATCAAAAACCATACATTACATGTAATCCCAAAATGACCTAGTTTGTGTTGAGTGGGTGTTTAACATTATAAAATATATGTATACTGTGTGTAGGCTACATACATGTCTTTTCTATTTTAATTTTTAGTAATATTTTATGAACAAATGAGATTTTAATTGGGTTTTATTGTTGTGAATATTTTGAGGTCTTTTACAAATCGTATTATGCATTGTTATTATTATGACCGTTTTTTTTTCTAAATTTATTTTACAGTTGGACTTGTTAATAAATACAAAATTATTAATATTTTTGTCTTATTATTGTGTATTGCCTGTGGTTAATCGAACATTCTTCGATCTATGTTGGTTTGCAATGCCAACACTTATTTTGCAAATAGATCAGAAATTAAACTTTAGCGTACATGTCTAATGCACATACAATTATGGCCTGATGTGGATTTAGTGTACCTTGGGAGAAATATAACCACCACTCATTAGACCTAATTATTAGTAGGCCTACTAGAAAAACTGAAATATCCCACCCCCCAATATAATATTCAGATTCAAGCTAGAAAATGAATGAATGAATTCTTAGCTGAGTAAGAAAAAAATGGAAAATAAATAATGATTTGTAGCTCTGGGCCAGTTGTCACCAGACCTTCCCCATAATCATTGAAACCAGCATAAGTACTGACATGTATCTATAGAACCATTTCTACTCTAGACTGTACATGACGATACATGATATGGCGCAATTAGCACTGAATTTGAAGCTCAAATTCTACATTTCCAAAGATATAAGTGTGTCTGATAACCCTGCATCAATTTGGTGCCAATCCTTGACAAAAAGACGTTTCTACATAGCCAAACTATCAATAAATACACGTTAAACAAGAATAGTTAAGTTAACCAGGTCTTGGTTTTGTTTAAAAACAATGATCACGTGACTCATCCAACGGTTTTCATTGGTCAATAACTTGACCGCGTAGCAGTTTCGTGTTATGGCGATAAAAAATATTATCCTTATTCAGATAATTTTATAAATATTATACACACGGACCGCCACGTGTGAAGATTGCTTGTTAACATCATTTTTGCTGTATCTATCAATTTAAACAATCGGAAATTTGTAACTGGCCCTTTTAACGAAAGTAGAGATCTAAGCCATATAATCGTGCCAAGTCCACGGCCTAACATATAGGCTGCCGGAATTGGGTTTTTTTTGGTGGCAGAAATGTGCAAACATTGGTTTTAATTGATAGATTACACCCGGGCCAGTAGTGTTTCGGAAAAAAGTTCCATCAAGGGTCGAATTTAAGTGAGGCCCAAATCCAAAATGGCCGTTGGTTTTGGCTTGTAAATTACAATTTCTACCTAATTTTCATAACACAATCGAGTTTGGTATCAAAATATACATTTTCAGGGTAACTGAATCCATTTTCATGCATACTTTTGTGACAGGTGTTACAGCTTAGCCAATATTGGGAGTTATTCAATATGGCGGTCAGATTTGGCGGTAAATTCGAATTTTTACAGAAGGATCAAATTTGGTGTCTCAATATACGTTTTCGAGGTAGCTGTATCCATTTTTGTTCACATTGTAGTGATTAGGTGATTCTCTTGTCTCAGTATAGGAGAAACTCAAATTAGGGATTTAGATTTCCGATTAGACCTAATACAATGACATTCATCCAGTAAATTTCATTTGGAATGTCTCAATGTGGTATAGGCGTAGGGGTATGTCGACTGCGGAAGCTGACCATGCCTATTGAAGCGGGTGGCGAATTCACAAAATCGGTTAAATGTTTAGCCACAAATGGATACAGTATCGCCTGTAAGTCAGATATGCAGTGAACCATTTGATAATGAACATCCCATCGTTATTCCGAAATAACTGTTATTGGAGGCCTTAATCAGGCGGCTAAGCTGGGAAATTATAGTCGTGGTTTTAAGCTTTTACAAATAAACATCAAGGCCAGTATCCCCAAATAGATGACACTCATTAAACATACATTATGCAAGAGCTAAATCTGACTATTACAGGTTTTTCTTAGGTCTGAAATGTAATATAAACTATTATTTAGACACTGATTAACATGACAATTGACACGACCATAATCAACTCTCGATGCCGACGGATATCTTCGATATTAAACAGACTAAACCGGTTCAGCCATATTTTGATTTATTCTAAAAATGAAGAAGCAAGTCCAGTACGATGGGCACACGCCTTGTTCAACTTCCAGAGGCTGGTATCTTAGCTGGCAATAGAGTAATTTGAATGACATTTTCAAATTAGTTATTTTACCTTATCCTTTTTCGAACTATAATAGCAAGAATGGCTAGCTCTTTATCTAAATATTGAATAATGCATCTTTAATTACCTGCACATGTAACATAATTGTAAACCGATTAGTATTTCAAATAGTTCATAACTGTGTAACCTAAGCAAAGAATCTCAACTTTAGAACTGAATCATAATCATTTAACCAAAAGTCAATGTATATATGCATAGGTGTGTGAGTCGGGGGGGGGGGGACCTTATTTCTATGAGATCCACACTGCCCGAAAAGTATTTTCTCGTCTTTTTCTTGTCCAATGCATGCCCTAAAATATGCCCGAAACTCTCTTATGATAGGCATGCCTGAAAAAAACCTACATAAGTGTAGAAACTGTCTAAAGACGTAAAAGCTGTCTTAGAAGACACTGCCTATGGGTTCAAAGATGCACGTCTGCCTCTTACTAGACGAGCCCCAGGGTGCAGGAGACGATCAAGTACGCCAGAGGACCATTATCGAATTACGTCCTACTACCCCAGGTTTGATAAAGTGGTTGGTGAAATGGGGTCTAGAGGATCAGAGTGTACTTTGCGCTCTGGGTAATGTGGTTTTAAATGATAACCTTGACATCAGCAGCTACTCCAAGGTTGCTGAATTTCATCATATGGACGGTGAAATATTACAGGCTTTGAGCTTCATCAAAGTACAAGCCAAGAAGTCAAAAGATAAGAAACAGTCAAACTTATCAACAGCCGCCCGTGTTGTTGAGTATATGTACGAGACAGACCAGTGTAGCGTATAAACCCAATTTTATTTGGCGGTGACTTTATTAGCTACAATACCTGCAACATCATGTAGCGCCGAAAGAGCTTTCAGTGGGCTACGCCGTCTGAAAACTTACCTACGAAATGCCATGGGTCAAGCTAGGCTAACCAGTCTAGCTCTGATCAACATTGAGAGGGTTTTTAGTAATAGACTACCTTGAGAAACTATACGAAATTGTGGACAATTTTGCTGTCTCTCAGTTTGTCCTGATTTGTCCGATCAATCTGGTGAGACAATTATCTCTGAATATCGCAATATTGTTTAAATAATCTAATACCTATTGTTAGAGCTATATTGATTTATATTATATTATATTGATTATACATAGTCAATATAATATACTATATATTGATCATATTGATTTGATATATATACTATATTGATTATAGTATAACATTGATTTCGGGCAATCATCTCTTATTCCCCCTTGAATTACTTTGAGCTCCTACGCCTGCTCACATAGATGTCAAACCGATTCTACCATCCTGCCCCTCCCCTCGAATTTCAAGTGCTCTAATTTTGGTCTGCCTATCCTCATTCGGAGGCATGATCTGCATCTTCCACAGAGACCCAGGAAAGGCTCTAGTCCGTTAAAATGAATTGTAGTACCACGGATGGATACAGCTACCTCGAAAACGTATTATTTCGACTCCAAATTTGATCCTTGTGTAAAATTCGAATTTTCCAGCCAAAACTTACCGCCATCTTGAATAACTCACAATATTGACTCAGCGGTAATGCGTATCACAGAAGTATGTATTGAAATGGATTCAGCTACCCCGAAAATGTATGTCTTGATACCAAACTCGATCATATATGACAATTGGGTGGAAAAGGGAATTTCCAAGCCAAAACCAGCAGCCATTTTGGATTTTGGCTTCTAAAAAATTTCCCTTTTTCCAATTGATGGGGCTTTTTTCTGTAACACTCCAGAGTGTAATCTATCATTTAAAACCGAGAAAGCTTAGTTTGCACATTTATGCCACAAATGTGAGACGCAGGCCTAATTCTTACAGCCTAATAAGTAAAACAGCACTACGGCCGCAAGCTATTATGACAAAGGTTTTGAAATCATGATTGATGGATGTGCAGTTAACTATATTGATGACATTGACTTTTGTACCAGTATATAAATAAAATTTGGGACTGTCGGATGGGTAAAGCTTGGGAAAAGTCCAAGGTTAAGGGGGCAAAGGCGCGAGCTTAAGTGATGCGTATTTGGGAGGGGTGGGGTCAACAAAGATCGCCATGCAAATGGGGAAGGGGAAAAGAGAAAGAGGAAGAAAGAATAAAATTGGCTTTGGCCATGGTTTCGTGGTGACGGCGTTGGAACAAGCTGTGTCCACATGGAGATCAAACCGGTTCGCGACAGGGGTCATACGAAAGCCTTTTAACCCTATGCCGTCAAACGTTGCTAAAATCAATCAGCGTTGACGTTTCTAGTTGCACATCAAATTGGAAAATTATGGCCCGTTTTCCTTATCCGTCAACAAAGATTCATTTTTCACTTGTCTAGTCGGGTTCCTTTCGTCTGACAAGCTTGACCGAGTTATTGCTTCCATTCGATTTCGAAACTGGTTATTATTCTTGACCTAGCAGTAAAAGCCCAGTTAGTAATAGCAGTCTCTGTTATAAATAGTTCACCGGTCATAGTTATATTATAACCTGTCAGATAAATGTAGACCAAAATAACACATTGTCACGATTATGTCCACAACCCGATTTATTACACCGAGCATGAATACTTTTTTCCCCTTTCTTTGTGTGGGAATTTGAATTTTAGTCTATAATGGAAAACTATTGCGGACATTGCATATAATCTCAAGGGCGATAACGTCAAAGGCGAGTAATCGAGGTAATAATAACCTCGTCTCCTCGGGGCGAGATACTCGCATTCTAGTGATGTTTCCTCCCGACAGTATGGCCGATCAGCCTGCTACACGATTTAATATAATAATATACAAGGAAAACTTATGACAAAATAAAAGAATAGGGACCTACACCCAAACAACCATTATTAACAATGCCAGTGCACATCAATCAATTTAATTAAACCTGAGTTTAAAAAGGGATGTATTCCTATAAATAGTTCAATTTGTCTTCTTGTTTTAAAAAAAATGTGTATTGCTGCTGGCACTTCTTTTTCTTTTCAGGTAGCTTTTTTATCTGTGAAGAGCATTACGCAAGTAAAACTCTAATGGAATGCCTACAATTATTAAACTTTGAAGTCTTGAACTCTTAGTTAATTTTTAACAACATAAAACTTATCGGACGAACACTTTTAATAATCTACGTGTCCAGCTATGTGTTTTTTACTGCGAGCACTTCACTTTTTCACATAAAGCCAGTGGATTCTTTTCCCCAACGGGTTTTTTTCTATCCTCTCTGATGACGCCAAACATCAGTCAGTTTGACCTCCTGTTTTAACCTTATTATGCCAAAGGGAGAAGATGACCCGCCCTCTCTTCGCACGACAGTGAATTTATAAGTGCGCTTCAAGGAACTTTTTATTATCCGAGGACCGGTTTTATTTTGTGTTTTTTTACAATTTTCAACTGTAAATAATTTAATTAAATTAACCTGTCAAGATTAAAATACAGCCGCGAAAGGCTTTCATGGTTATGCACTATCTATAAAGAAAACTTTTTTTGATATTGACTAGGCGTTCACAACATAGTCAGCGATCAATCAACCAATCAGTCAATCAGAAGCTGATTTATGTGTTGTATTTAGGTTATTCCTATACGCCTAAGAAAACAATATTTTATATTCCAGAACATACAATAACTCGTAAAACACACTGTTAGGCCAAAAAATAATTACAGATGTTTAAGGTTACTTTTACCCAAAATTTTTTTTCATGGGATTTGTATTTCGTATTTTCTAGCATTTCTTGTTATACTAAGTAACGTTATTGAAAATAATACCGAAATGTCAGTGTTGTAATTTGTTCACAGCAAACCACACCAGAATAAGAAAAAGTTTAGGGTCGGCGACAACGCCGGATTAACCATGGTGGGGGCCCTGGGGCCTGGCACATGTGGGGGGCCCCTGATCACCGAAGGCGCGAAGCCCCGTAAGGGGGGTCTGGGACAGGGCCGTATGTAGGATTGTAAAAGTGGGGGTGCAGCAGGGTGTTGGGGACGCCAATATAATACCTGAGTTACTGAGTGCGGAACGGTGCGTGTGTGTACATGTGGTGGGGGTCTCAAAGCCCCTCCCCCCCGAAAATTTTGAAAATTAGACTGTCACAAACGCGTTTTCCACCCACTTGGAGCTGCAATCAACGTAGCTCCCGTGTGTCAATTTCGGCAGCGCTATTTCTCATTTTGATGTTAAGCACACCAAAATGAGAAACTCCTTATCCTCTAAACTAGAACTAGTCCGAAACACCATAAGGCGACGTGGATAGGGCGACCAGGACGAAAATCTCCAATCATGTAATTTGATGGCGGCGCCCCCAAAGACCAACAAGCTCCTGCCAAATGTGAATAAGGGTGCCAAAACGAACCCTTTAATGTCATGTGGTGGGTCAGACGCCGACCCAGAAAGAGGTGATAGGAGAGGCCCTTCGCCTATGGGGGCGACACCCTTGTCTGGGGTCCTCCCTCAGAAAATTATGAAAAATAACGATGCAGGAAACACGTTTTTCTGCCACTCGGGTGATATCTGAGTGGCAATTTTGTATTTTATATGGTGGCAGATTTTTTGGGAGAGGCATTTGCTCTTGGTGTCCGCACCTTTGGTCCGCGCCTGTGGTGGCGCCCGATAGCCTCCACATAAGAGACATAAGAAAGTTTTGATCAGGTGTAGGCGCCATTAAAACCGACCGACTCATAAGTGCCTTAGGAGCATCACTATGTGATCATAATAGAGTGTATTATTATATAATTTTTTTAAAGGGAGCGCCATATTTTTCTGGAAAATTTCAGAAATTGGAGGCCAGAAACATGATTTCCTGGCATTTCAGGCACTTGTGTGGAGCCATTTAGAAGTTCCTCACCCAAAGAAAAATCTGCCACAAACAGTGCTAGACGCAACTGAGGGGGGGGGGAGGGGGCTAATGTGGGGGGCCCTGGGGCCTGTGCCCCATGGTTAATCCGGCCCTGGTGATAAATGCGAGTGCTATGAAATGATGGCATTTCTAGAGGAGGTGGCTGGACGAAATTGAGATTTTTTGTGGGGGGGCCCCTAATGTGGGGGGCCCTGGGGCCTGTGCCCCATGGTGCCCCATGGTTAATCCGGCCCTGGTCGGCGATTATGACTAGAAACAATAGGGTTAGTCAGGTAATTGTAAACACATATATTTTTATATTTTGGCCGTAAGAAAGTTTAATTATAAACAACGGGGAAGTGCAGTACAATAAAAACTTTTACATTGTGTATTTAATTTTTATTATTGTATTTCATTACTTTATACAGAAGAAATGGGGTACCTAATATTTAGGTAATAACAGGAACCGGGGGAGGGGATTATTTTTATTATTAGATATGAAATCAATTTTATTATTTCATTATCGAGCTTTGTTAATCTACGGGTATATTTTTGTGTCCATAGCTTATTCAAATAGTAAAAGGTCGTGTGCAGCTAGTGATACCTCGTAGTGGTGGCCACACATGTTCTTGAGACAAGGGGTCAAATTGGTACATATTTGAGATGATTCAAAATGACCTTTGTATTTGCCGGACGGTGATAACAGATGCGAGAGTGTATTCTAGAAGTAGCCGACAAATCCCACCCTGCGACCAACACTCTGAAGTGGTAATACGCGGATAGTTTAGATTATTTAAAATTAACTGTCGGAATGCATTTTATCATAAACGTCCACACCATTATTGCAAATTAGCCGTGTATTACAATACAATATATCAACCCTTCTGAAATGTTATCCATGGTACAATTATGTGATTTCATTATTGCCTTAGGCTATTGCTTGTTTTATATAAATAAGCCATTGTTCTTCTCATTATGTATTTTAAGTTCTAGATATAATCCCACTATGAACATTATGAAATCCTGAGTAGTACATTTGACAATATTGAATTAAGTAATTAGAAAGGTAAGTTTATCAAGTTAAATATATTTGGTTTCTACAGGATTAAATGAATTTAATAATGTATTTATTGTTAGTAAAGTACCATCGCTGTTGGTAAGTTACTGAAGGAAGGGTTACAACTGGAAGCAGGGCTAGATTAAAGGGGTTGGGGGATTGTGCTGCAGTCAGGCACTCCCATATAAAGGGGTCACAAAAATAGTATTGTTATAAACATGTCACATGTTACGGCAGAGTAAAGAAGCGGGGTACAAAAGTTTCACATATATGTTAAGGCAACCAGTTTAGAAGGGTATTGACATACAAATTGCATTCTCTGTGAATTTAGGCAAGAGATCCGGCGACATTTTCAGCCAAGGACTCACTCCATGTACGTTTAATTCGACACTGACTGGAATCCCTGACGTGATCATATGTTGTCGTAAATTACGGTAAATGCACAAACTTTGATCACACATTATGAAGATTTACCTTTTTTTTACACTATGTTCTGTTAACCGGATTGAATTTCACATGGAAATATTGAACTTTCGTTAACAAACTATAGCATTTTCTCCATATCAAGATTCCTATTATTAAGACTCGAGATAAAAATCATTCGGCTTATTGATATAATTTAGTGAATCAAATAGGTATTCATTTTTGAACTAAAGCTCCTTAGATAGGTTTATCCGAGTCACGTTTAATTATTGAAACAATGTTGACAATTTCTTCGTTGCTGGGTTGCTTGACCCCCTAACACGTGGGTCAGACACGAATAGCAGAGGCGTGATGATCTGTTAAATGGTCGGTGGCCATCTTTGACGCCATCTTGAATTACACCCTTCCTTTCCATCATCCAATGTGGTCAACGGAGGTATTCATTTTACCTTCCACGGGTGCAAGAGCCTAATTGAGGAACATACCAGCTGTTTTAAACCGAAATGGTATATTGATAACAAGGCCCTTCTTGAATGGTTTTTAAAAAATATCTTATGAATAGGCTATATTTACATTGTTTTATGTTTCAGATGTTTAGACCAATCAATTTAAGTATTCTATTAACACTATGTATATGTAAGTAGACGATTTTATAGTTTATCTTGGTTTTTTTAATGGTGCTGCTTTTGTATAGTATGCACACCACATTCCGGTAACATGATACTGTTACGAGAATCGGTGAGATTAAGGAACACGTTTGTTAGATTTGAAATCTGAAGTACATTGAGCCTTTCGGAATTGCTGAAATGAAATATCTAAGCTTCAACTACAGGGATACTTGCAAACTAAACTTATTAAAACCTTTAAAAAGTTTTATGGCCGTCATATTAACATGTCTCTTTCGACTATTATTCTAGACATATTTAATTGACGGGTACACTTTATCCCTGATAACATTGGTCTACTGCGTTGTTAACACTGTTCATCACATGCATTTTGCATACCGATAGTTTATTGGCCAATCACGCTATTTTACCGAGATTTCGCCTAACATGGAATCGAGTCAACCTCATACACGGGTATGTCCAAACTTCCTTATTTTATTTAAATTAAAATGTAACACGACTTATTTTACAGGTGTAAGAAGTATGTACTTTGACTGCAGACGGAGTGGCCAGGATTGTGTGAATTCCTTTCCGTGTTCTAATACAGGAGAATGTCTCTGTGGGCAACAGGCATTTGGTCCACAATGCCAATTTCCTACTACAGAGTGTAAGTTAAAGACGTTTTACATATCTGAGTGTGTGTTTACGACGAATTGTCTGTTAGTTCACTTAGTTTAAATAATTCAATCAAGTATCTACGCGGTGTAAATACTTTCAGGTTTTTTTAAAAAAAAACAAACTAACAGGACGAAGTGTTTCAATTATTAAAGCGGTATTGCACCAGAAGGCCAACATACATACTCCTTTTATAAATTTAACAAAACAAATATAAATAGTAGTTTATAACAATTAAAATACATCTGGGTTATATACCATTTTGACAAGATTGTTCAAGTATAAAAATGAGTCACCCAGCACGCATGGGTAATTTTAAGACTAGATGACAGAAGATGAAATTAAAAGGTAATCGTTATGGCTATAACTTATGTTTCGGTGGTTTGATAGTCAAGAATATTGCGCTTTTAATACATTATGCTGAATTTAATGATAGTTTCAGAGTTTATAAGCCGATTGTATTTTTTTTTAAAAATTCAAACATTAAAAGAAGTTTGGATAAAATCCCCGTTTTCATTGATTATTTTATAGATACCGAAAGGTTAAATATGGCGGAATGTGAATTTACATGTTTAAATGGTGGCCGATGTATTACAAATATAACCTCCAACACAGACACATGCTTATGCACTGATACATTTTATGGTGATTTTTGTGAGAGCAGGAGAGGTAAGCTGATTGATAGCCCACGTTAAAAGGATACAATAGTATCCTTGTTTTCTATAGCTATATAAGGAAGCCAACTTCAGTAAAATAAAATAGAATAATTCTGGCTGAAAGATTCTTAAACGTTGATACTCGTCATGTGCCCATATCTGCAGCTTCTATAGAAGGCTTGATCTCGCCTTAACTACGTACATCTTTATCAAACCCTACACGTAATTCTCTCGATATTTCGGCACTAAGTTTGATTGGGTATAAGCCCAGCCTGTGATCCAATCAGATTCCCTCGTTAAAATATCCTTACGATTATCAAGTCGCGCGCTTCTAGCTTAAATATCTACCAGACAACCAAGTTGCAATGTTCAGAGTTCGATCAATGCCAAGGTTGTTGGAAATCATTCCTGATAAACAAAAAGTTTCCTAAATAATGCCGAGCGAGAATGGTTGGGCGCTCACGACTTGGTCAATGGGGCGCCCAATACAGTATGATTGGGCGCCCCTTGAAGGGCTTGAGTTATATGCGCCCGTTATACAGCGCACCTCATGGGGAAACAATTCATTTTATCTTGTGTTTATAGACTTGAAGTCGCTTCGTATTGCTCAGCTAGTATCATAGGTCAGCAGGGGCTGTTTATGGTCTGCCACTTCGTATATTAGTGAATTCCTTACAGATTATTCTAGATATTGAACTCGTTCGAGGTACACACCGTACTTGTTGCCGTTTATAGCGCATTAGTCAATAGATCTGACAGGTTTGCGCTCGATCTTTTTCAAAGGTGTCAGATACTGCCGCAAACCTGGGCGCATTGTTTCAAGTATAGTTTCAGCGCGCCCCCTTTTCCGGGTTTGAAGCGTCCCTTTCGTATTAGTATTTCAGATATTATAAAACTTACTTTAGACTAGAACCCAAGGAGTCCTTACCCGTTCTCCGCAGTATTTTAGGGAATTTTTTAGAATTCTCGTTTATTTTTCTGCTCAGAATCTGTCGTTAAGTATAAAGTAGCAGAATTAAACTTTTTATTACTGTCCCGATACATACAGCATTGTATAACGTGCGATACTAAACAGTGCGAAGACATGCCCTCGAAAAAGAAGTCGGGCAGTGTGGCGTCAGATATCTACAATGAGGGAAACGCGACTAAACGACCACACACCGACGCCCGAAGAAATCCACTATAAGAAAGCCAACTGGAGATTGTAGGAAATGTTCAGGTTAAATTCCCGATGGTGATGAGATTGATTCAAGCCCGCGCCAGGAGTGATAATCTTCAAAATTCAAACAAGTCGCACTCTAACCCTATTCAAAACTTTTCGTTTTTCTCATTAATTAATATAGGTACGCTGAAGTCGTATTCCTTCCTTCAAATTTTTATAATGTTTATAATACGCCAATATCGCAAATTAAAATTTCTGACATTTTCAGGTGCAAACCATATTTTCTAAACTTTTCGGGCGCCGGGGGGGGGGGGCGTCTAGACCCTTCTCCGTGGACCGTCAACTGTAAGTACACCGGCGCCCCCAGCAGCCCTTGCCCCCTAACATTTTTGGGCTAGATACGGGCCTGTTACAGGTTGTTCCCACTGCTAAAGACCTATGCGCGCAAGATAATTATTGAAATTAAGACACACCACGCCCCTCTTTCTCTCTCTTGAAACCGTGACGCATTTCAAAACACAAGCCCATTTGAATCCCCAGGAGGCGGCACTGCGGTAATTTTTTAAGTTATATCGTAAATACTCAAAACCAAAACAAAATAGTGATTTGTTTATAAAACCAAACAGATTTTCTGCTGAAAAAAGTATTTAGATATAAGCGCTCCGTATTGTAATTCGTATACATGTAATTGGATGTCTTAGATCAATAAAAAATTCTTTCACGTTTTTATAACACTATTTTCCAGCTGTAGCCGTGTGTTCCGGGAACACAATTGATATCTTTACAAAATAATGATTTGTTTATAAAATCAAACAGATTTTCTGCTGAAAAAAGTATTTAGATATTAGTGCTCCGTATTGTAATTCGTATACATGTAATTGGATGTCTTAGATCCATAAAAAATTCTTTCACATTTTTATAACACTATTTTCCAGCTGTAGCCGTGTGTACCGGGAACACAATGGATATCTTTATTACTCCATTCCCAGTGTTCGATGGTGTTGTTTACGTCAGAAATAATAAAACAGATCCTGAATGTCAATTCGGGCTAACAGAGTTTGGATCTGTAAAAGAATATAACTTAACTCTTACTACAACAGCAAATAATTCAGGCGATTGTTCACTAGAATCAATGCTCAACACGCCATCGGTGAGTCTTTAGGCGCAATTCAAACCATTTATCTGGAAGTGTACTTGGGTTTTGGGCATGTAGATAGAAATAAGGAATTGGTTTGTGTGCGCGCGTGTGTGTGTGTGTGGTGAGTGTGGCGTTTAACAGGCGGTATGTTTTACCTTTATAACACAATGAGTACGTATTGGTCTTGTTTTGTCCCCTTTATTCAGTTAATAGTCTATTATTCCAATTGACAATGTCCGTTTTAAAACATTTCTTGTGATATCAGTACTGTATTCAATTGTAACCAATTAGTGTATATGATTTAAGTAAGTTTGTCTAAAGAAATTATGTGGGTCTACAATCGTAATATCTTTTAGAGTAACAGACTTTGCTTATAGCACGTTGACCTGGGGCCTGTTTCACAAAATTTTAACTAAGATAAAATCCAATTTTAAGTAATTTGATTGGATAATATTAGATTGATTTTAGTGCTTAGCCAATCAAAATTGAAGTATCCACTAAAATTTGAATTTTATCTTTAGTTATAATTTCGTGAAACAGGGCCCTGGCTTTAAAATAACGGGTATCGTTAAAACAGTTTAAATTTGTCGTCTGAACGCAAATATGGGGCAAATAAACCATAAAACCCCCAGCTCGCGACCCATCTTAGAGAAGACTATTTCTTATTCTACTCTGGTTCACCTTGGCCGTTTGAACCGGTTGGCTAAAAACATACCGGCTCCAGCTCAATTTGAGCATACATTTGTGGGAAAATGTCGGGGTCAAGCAGTGCCAGTGTTATCGAAAGCGTGCGACAACCGGAAAAAAGAACACGAAGCTACTCTAACCTGCGAAAGAAGAGGTCAGAATAGTTTAACTGGTTTTGACCAATAATACCATTCTGAACATCTGAGACACGCTACCTGCGGAGAAGTTATCACAGACACATTCAATCGACATGTTTTCATATCGCGTGGTCTATACGCCGCAGGTCATGAGGTCAACACACCAACAATAACAATCATGGCTTCACTCTTCCTTGTATTTCTTTTGTAATATCCATGGGAGAATTTGAAAAATCAGGCTCTTGTCATAACATTTCGGTAACACAGCTTCACAGTCGTGACCTTCATAAAAAGCATGTAATCCCTCCACTTGTTTTTCCTTCAAATTTAAGTTTGTAACTTCGACTTTGAAAATGTATAGTGTCCCGAAACTTTTCGCTCATGGGCGCTGACATCTTAGAATTATTTTGTGCGTCGGTCGGGTCTATATCAGACAATCAATTATCTTAATGTTTTTAGCGAGGGGATTGACTAATAGTTAATTTATTTCAGTTTTAAACAAAAATTTAAATCTTTATAGCAATTTTAACAAAATAGCCAAATTATGGCTGGGATTACTGCGCAAAATGGCCAGCCACTGTGTACGTGCGACAAAAAGCCAGCTACGTCATAAATTCCGTCACGTTAGTTACGTTTGGAATAATACGAGTGAACGCAAACGAGTCTGTGTTAAAAGAAAAACGGCGATTTTGAACTGGTTTAAAAATAACCGTCTGAACGGTATATTTATAGTATTTGTTATTGATTTCTCTATTGGGTTTAGACTGTAAATTTTATTTCAGGCGGGCGATGTTACCTACAATGTCGATATCATCATACAGGGTTCACAATTTGTGACAGCACCTGACATATTGGTAAAAGCAACATGTGTTCATTTAAACTCAGGTGTTTCATCTCTTAACAGTGACTTAGGTACTATAACCGTTGACGAAAGGTTAGTAATATCCTCCAATTTCAATGACCAATATCATGACAAGTTGGTTGTCATGTTATGTCCCCACATGTCATAGCCCCGCCTACGGTCTTGCTCATTCGACGAGGAGTCCTGTTGATTTCAAAGGTTCTTGTCGCAATTATTACCCTTGATCACTAACATGTAGATGTCCTAGAAGCAAAAGTTATCATCCCTTTGATTTTTGTATACAGGCTTTATGGGCATGAGACGAAGAATCTGATAATTACTGTTAGGGATTATGGCGTTTTTCAAATTCTAATACAACATTCATTCAAAATAATGTACTTAAAAAAAACTAAATATATGAGATTTTTCTTTTTAAATATTTTATGATTTTTAGGAAATGTTTCAATATTCCATCATCAGCACGTTAGTTTGGTCACCAATTTGCTCATTTTATTTCTAGTTTTCTATAAGACAATATTGCGATTTCTTTTAAGCTTTCATTTTAACCTCTGTTCATGGGTATCTCGTTTTGTGTGGTTTCAATTATATTCATCGTCAGTTCTTCTACTATATGGCATGTACCAATTCTAAATCTATAATATTCTTTTTTTTATTTTCACAAAGAGCTCCCCAAGTAAATGACGTCGTGTCAACGACATATGAACCTGTAAAGATGGATATACAAAACGCTTATGGAACAGCAATTGCTCCTCCATTGTATTTGGACAAACCATTGAGACTTTTCTTCCCACTTTCTGATACCCAAAGTAAGTACGATATACTACTAGTCATTTTGTTACCATGCACCAAACTTCGAATTGTTTACACCATGCCTCCAGAATTAATCTCATGTAACCTTTTCCATTCAATTTCAATATAAAATGAATCTTATACAAAAATAACGTATCAGTGTGTTTATTTTTTTTCTCAAAATAGCCATTTGGTTTGGCTTTTGCCTTATTTCTTTTGTTTAGGACTTTTGTAATAATGTGATAATTGTCTGCGATTTATATACTATGTACATATATTGTTGTGATATTATTTAGTTTGTATGCTAAATTTTACCATAATGGTGATGACATGCCATGTTTATTCCTGAATTATGTGATAATTTCTTGTTGTTTAGTGAGAAAACTATTTAATACCCTGGCCGATAACAACCATCTTGGGGTGAACATAACCAGAATAGGAAGTATCGTTTCTGGCCTAATTTGCTACCCTTGTAAAATGACGAGATTATTATTATTATTATTAGATTATTATTATTATTATTATTATAACAGCTTGGAAGGGAAGATTCACTTGATTCAGCAGAGAAGTTTAACCCTTGGCATGAATCAGAACTTTCATTATGAAGTTCTATTTTTCATTTCAGAATATACCAAATTGATACTGATGAAATGTTACGCAATTCGTGGACCGGATATTTCCCCACAAATTAATGTAACAATAATAGACCATGGGTAAACCTTTCTTTGTAGTATTTTATAGAACATCCAATAAAGTATCACAAGATTTTCTATGGAATATCACATTCTGCTATGTACTTGATACAACCATCTATATTATATGGCCTTCCTGTTTCATGGCTGTGTTGGATGCTCTACAGTCCGGTTAATTAACTGACACTTGTTTCAATTTAAATCAATTAAACGACTAACTGGCCTTTCTCTCTTGTACTTGAACAGCAATAATCTAATAAAATATGTCGGCGAGCTAGTTGGCCAAATCTTTGTGGCAATTTCGTTAAATCTGTTTACACTTACAGTTGTATAACCAAAGAAGGAAGCTATATTGAATCTGCTGAAGGTATACAATATACCGCAAGTCCTCCTAGTGTATCCTTCTACTTTAAAGCCTTCAAATTTCATCAATCACCTGTCGTATTATTTGAATGTAATGTTAAAGTATGTAGACCTGAAGAAATCTGTGAAGTAGTGAGTACACAATTGTTTTTATCTAAAAAAAACGGACATGAATTATACTAGTGCAAGATTTGTGTTTATTGATAAACCGTGGTTTGTCTCAGACGTTCTATAAATACCGCTAAAACCACGACTCGTGCAATGACATACTTTATTCTTGGACGAGTTGAAAGATAAAACTTAGCTAATAATGATGTTCTGACTATGAGCATGTAGGCAACTTTCCAACGTCGGGGGTTCTCTCCGGGTCCTCCGTTTTCCCCCAACTGCTAATGATCCTAACGTTCAAGCGAGTTATTGAAATAAAATAGAACTATAATATAGTCCCGAATTGACCTTGTTTGTCGAGTGGACGTTAAATCAAATCTCTCTCTGTCTCATATCTCCAGCCACCTATAGAGGGCTGACCTAGCTTATATGATTTAATGTATGTCAGAATGAAGTAAAGCGAAGAATTTTTCACCTGGACGTATTTTTTTGATGTATATTATAGATAAATTAGGTACAATTCGACAACGTTACAGCGCCTCTCTAACTAAGTATATTTGACACAGACTTTACATGATCAGATTTATTCAATTACAGCCAACTTGTGGTTCAAGAAGAAAGAGAAGTGTAAAAAACGTAGAGGGTATTAACGATGAAGAAGTGACATTACAGCAATCATTGACAGTACTTGATGCGTCTGACCCTGTTGATCTTCAGGCTTCTCCTACAGGTAAGTCAGTTAAAGCTAGCTAAGTAGCTAACTCAATATTTTCCAAATTATTTGAAATTAAAAACACGAATTAGAATTCAATATTGATCAGTTCCAATCGATCTTGCCGTAAAGCTATAGGATCATAATATCCAATATTTAAGACACAAGCTTGCAAAACAAAATCTAAGTGTGCGTGTTTTAAAGGTGTTGCGTTTATGTCACCTTTTCTTTTCTTTTTTTAAAGGCAAAGCCACAGTTGTTGCTCCGAGTACATCCAGACCTGCTGCTACTGCTGCTGAAGAAAACTGTTTTCAGTCGGTGGAAGTAATGGTTAGCTTGGCTATTCTTCTTTTTACTGTAGTAGCGTTGATGTTGGCGACACTGTATATAACTGTAAAATTCATGAAAGTGAGATCATCACTGATTAAAATCGCCAATTAGAAATCCATTAAATAGCGGTTAAAAAAGTCAATTCTGTGTAATTGTCTCTTTATATAACTGAAAAAATTATAAGTTGGACACAGGCCCTAAGTAAAAGCGAATCTCGAGCAATCTCCTAATTTTAATTAATAGATAAACTGAAAAATCTTTCCTTTTATTAAATGTTACATATGAATATGTGAATTAATGTCGCTTTCGTGGGTTTGTTTGGTATATTAAACTTCATTATGTGTGATCTTTGTACGCTTTCATTATGACATTGTAGGCACTTAAAGCCTGAATATATGACGCTTTATACATTTGCAAAACTGACATCAATGCCTAATTTACCTATTTTTAGGCATGGACCTATATTTAGGCATGTCAATTTGAAGGCTAAGACCTCACGATCTAGGGGACGTCATGCCAAGATGTTTAAAATTTTCTTCAAACTGCACTTAGTCCTTATTTACACGGAATGTAGTCTTAAACATCCGCCCAACTGTCTAAAGCAAACCATCATCTTCCTGTAGTCGCGAGGGTGGGAGATTGAGAGGGTCTCTTTTCATTTAAACCCAGCACTCACTGTCATGTAATTAGGTATCATTGGTTATGCCAGTAACTGATATTTATTCATTCATGAATTTATTTTAATTCTTCCTTCATTAGCCCAGTGATGGCAGAAAAGTAGGGTGTTAAACCTTTTTCATTTCTTTTCTAATTCCTCCATATTAAAACAGCGACCTTGTTAAATGGCAACCACAAAATATTGAATATTCAAATCAGTGTAGTGAATAAATCATCAATACTTGAAGTTTAAAAGTAAACATACAATCTAAGGGACCTAATCGTTACTCATTTCCAACATACCAAGAGTGTCGACGTATTCTTTATATTTATTAAATTTTATGATTTGTTGGGAGTCAAGATTTTTGCCGAGCTGGAAAAGTTCAAGTGTGAATGGTTGTTTACTTGTACAATTATTATATTTCGTGTTTTTGTTGGAAAAAATAAAATATTGTCGAAAGGCTAAAAAAAAGTTTAAGTTTTGATAAACTTGGGCATTTGTCTAAGTATATATTAGGGACTGTTCAATTGGCTGTCCGAAACTTTCCGAATTAACGGAATTGCAATTGAGCGACACGGAACTTTAAGTTCTGATAGAGTTCTATCAGTAATGCCAGTAGAATCGCGACATTACCACCGGTTTCAGTCGTTGTGTTTGGTTGACACATAATTATGATTATTTAGGGCATGCGTTCTACGGGGAATTCTCCCTTTTACTCGTTTGTCACAGTTTGTGAGAAATTTGGAATTCATGTAGTTCCGATATAATTTAAACCGCCTTCTAGTATATAAATATTAACTCTCAATTACTTACGAGTTTAAATTAAGAATGGTTTTAAATAATATAACTAACTTCCATACAAATAATTGATTATTCATGAGTGACTGATAATCCTTTAACCATGGATCGGAATGTCCTTCAAAATTACTGGTCGTCAACTGGTTTTCATGTCACAGTCGTAACCAATCTGCTTTGGAAAATTCGATTTCGGTTTTACTGGCTTTTGATGTTCTTTAAAAAATTCTAGAATTGGATTTTCTATCACACGATCTTACGCTTACAATTATAAACACAATATAACAGAATTAACATTTATATTTACAATTACGTGTCGGTATCATTAACGGTAGATCCAAAGGCAAACGAACCCTCACTGTTACCCGCACCTGCAGATATCCTGCTATGCAATTTTCGGGCTTTAGGTAGTTGTTGGAAATGGAATACGTAAACATTAAAAAACTTTTGAAACACAAATCAAAACTGGTTGTTGGCCATACTAATACCTCAGTTTTCCACCAACCAATCATTTCAGGTTCACAAGGCTATATAAGACTTTTTTCAAGGCACGGATTTTAGATTTTCAAAGCACTGACTTTGAGGCACGTCCGAAGGTAAATAGTCATTGGCTAGATTATCCGGTCTTTTACATTATCATAAACAAAGTCTAAGGGAGGTAACTAGTCTTAAAACAAGATGTGGCACGCTGAGAGTTAATTTAAGAATGCCATTTCAGAAAATGCCATATCCAACACTTTTAATTTTTATTGTAAAATTTCTCTCTTCATGGAACATTATCTTTGTTTCTAATTCTTTTCACGATTCATGTTTTGACGTGACCGAAGATACGGATAATCAACCACATAAAAACCAAACGCCCGGTTACGCACGGGCAATGAAATCTTTCGTCAAATATCGACAACGGTTACGCATGGACAATGGAATCTTTCGTCAAACATCGATAACGGTCCGAGACCCTCCGTACGTTGAAGACTAGGATGTTTTGTTTTCGGGCAGTGCTGGCCTACGTTAAAGGCTAGGAGGTTCTGGGTGACGCACACCTCATCGTTTTCGGGCAGTGCTGGCCCACGTTTAAGACTGTGAGGTTCTGGGTGACCCACACTGTTGTGTCTGAGTATATAACCATATAAGGTGTAACAGACTAAGCCTCATTCTGGTGAGTGGTCACGTGGTTATATACGTAGGCATACTTTCCCGGGCTTATTCTGGACAATTGTAATAAAGCTAAGCAGCGAATCACATGTGTTGTGTCGTATGTCATGTCGTTAATGTTCAAAGACGCTGACGGCTGAACATTACATTGGCGACGAGAAAAAGGATTTCGAATCCGGCGAGGAGTGTTAGGCGGTATTATTTCGGACAAAAAGTGATTTTTTTGTTGAATTATAGACTGAAAATTTTCTGTGTGGAGTTGATTGACGTCCTGTGCGAGACGAAAAATTTAAAAAATGGCGTCGAAACGAAATGTCGACCTATCATTGCCAGCAGTGGAGCCGTTTAACGCGGATGGAGAAGCCAGTGGTTTAGGACAGAGATGGAAAGAATGGAAGGGTGGTTTTGATCTTTATGCAGACGCCGTAGCGGTAACGATAATAGACAGAAGAGAGCACTTTTATTGCACCTAGCGGGACAGAAGGTTCAAAAGATTTTTAAAACTCTCGAAGGTACGGGGACGGATTATCAGACAGCGTCAGATAAATTGGATGCATATTATTTTCCAAAGAAAAATGTGCCGTATGAAAGATATCTCTTCAAACAAGCCAAACAAGAAGAGGATGAAAATTTGGATGCATTCGTGACCAGATTGAGAAGTTTAGCGGCAACTTGCGAGTGGGATAATTTAGATGAGGCCATACGTGAACAGGTGGTCGAAAAATGTAAATAGAATACGATGAGACGAACATTCTTGCCAGAAGATGACATTACGATCGAAAAGTGTTTAGGCATTACACGGGTTACGGAAAATGTGGATATTCAGGCCAAGGAAATGGAGAGCGGCATGTCAAAAATGGCCGTAAATCAGGTTAGTCAATTCAACCAATCAAATGACAGAAACTACTTCAATGAGGCTCGACATGTTGATCAGTCAAGTAGTAAGGAGGGTTTTTACCAATACAGAAATGACAGGTGTCAAACAAATCGGATTCCACACAAAATAGTATGTTTTCGTTGTGGTCAAGCCGGACATATTTCTAAACAGTGTCAGTCAGCTAGAGGGCGACAATGTAGAAGATGTGGAAAATACGGGCACCTGCCCAAGGTCTGTAAATCGGTTCCATATGGAGGTCACCCATCGCAAGCCCCACCCCTAAAACCAGCACGAGGAAGGGGACGTAACTCTTTTAGATGAAGACACAGGAAGTACAGCTCACGCGGTGTCAATTGATTACAAAACAGAGAAGAATCTGACGAAGAAAATGTTTTTATGGTATCGAATAATGAAAAGAGTATCTGCATAGTGCAAGCAAACATTGGTGGAATACAAGCAGATTTACTTATTGATTCAGGAGCTGGAGTTAACATAATCAACACGCTGATTTGAAGAAAATTAGAGAAGAAAGGTTATAAATTAGATCCAGTAAACAAGAAGATTTTTGGTTATGGAAATCAGAATGAAATTAAAGTTAAAGGAAAAATCACATCTGATTTTACATGTGGAAGTCAAAGTAAGAAGACTGAATTTATTTATGTCCCAGGAAATGGAACACTCTTGACAGGCCGAAAGGCAGCTCTAGAGATAGGAATTCTAAAGATAGAAGTTAATCAGGTCTCAGATAAGAAAGTTGATAATGCAAGATATGACAGTTTAATCAAGGAATTCCAAGAATGTTTTAAAGGACTTGGAAAACTAAAGAATTTTGAATTAAAATTACATATCAACCCAGATGTTAAACCTGTTGCTCAGCCAACCAGAAGACAGGCATTTCATGTTAGAAAGAAGATAGCAGATAAGCTTATAGAATTAGAAAATGCTGATGTCATCGAACGAGTATCCGGTCCAACACCATGGGTATCCGGTTTAGTAGCTGTACCAAAAGCCAACAATGATGAACTAAGGATATGTGTTGATATGAGGCAGGCCAACCAGGCAATCATCCGAGAACGACATCCAATTCCAACAGTGGAAGAAATTATTTCCGATATTATGAATGGTAGCACCATATTTTCAAAGCTAGATCTAAGATGGGGATACCACCAGATAGAATTAGAGCCTGAATCCCGGTTTATCACCACATTCTCATCACATATTGGACTCTTCAGATATAAACGCCTTATGTTTGGAATCAACTCTGCACCAGAAATGTATCAACATGTTATAGGACAAACACTTCAAGGAACCAAAGGAGTCAACAATTTATCAGATGATATTATCATTCATGGTAAAACGACAGAAGAACACGACACCAGATAGCGAGAAGTGTTGAGAAGACTTGCAGAACATAACCAAAAATGTATTTTTGGGATGGAAAAAACTAATCTTCATGGGCCATGTATTTTCACAGAAAGGAGTTGAAGCGGAGCAAACAAAAGTTCAGGCAGTAGTCAACGCTAAGAGACCAGAATCAGGTTCAGAGATTAGAAGTTTCTTGTGTCTTGTTAATTTCTGCGCCAGGTATATTCCAGACCTATCAACTATATCAGAGCCACTAAGAAGACTAACAAGAAATAGTACTCCTTCGTATGGACGGAAGTGCAAGAAGAATCTTTTGACGCACTTAAATCAAAACTAGCGAGTGCACAAGTAATGGCGTACTTCGACCCTTCATCCAAAACAAGATTAATAGTCGATGCGAGCCCAGTTGGACTTGGCGGAATATTAACCCAACAACAGTCAGATGGATCATACGGACCTGTGATGTATGCCAGCATAACATTGACCGACACAGACTGAGAAAGAAGCTCTTGCTGTAGTATGGGGCTGTGAGAGATTTAGATTATATATTTTGGGATCTTCTTTTGAATTAGTAACCGATCATAAACCGTTAGAAGTCATCTATTCGCCCAAATCAAAGCCGTCCGCTCGAATTGAAAGATGGGTCCTGAGATTGCAACCGTTCGATTTCAGAGTTATCTACCGCCTGGGTCCAACTAATGCTGCGGAAGCACTATCCAGATTAATACAGCCAACTTCTAAACCAGTTAGAGATGAATATGAAGCTGAAGAGTATATTCAGTTTATAGCAGATAACGCTGTACCTGTTGCTATTACAATGGATGAAATAGTTAAAGAAACTGCTAAAGATAAAGAATTACAGAAATTGATGAATACTGTGAGACAGGAAGAAAAATGATTTATAAGGGAGTATACAAACAGTTTATAAATAGAATAGCTGTTTGCAGTGGAATGGTTTTGAATGAGCGACGTGTTGTAGTTCCAGAGAGTCTTAGAACAAGAGTGCTAAAACTGGTACATGAGACACATCAAGGAATCGTACGCACAAAACAGATCCTTCGAGAAAAGGTATGGTGGCCCAAAATGAACGAAGCGGTAGAGAAAATGGTTAAAAACTGTCATACATGTCAAGTGGTAGCAACAACACCAATTAGACCAGAACCATTAAAACCAACTGAACTTCCAAAAGGTCCATGGGAAGATTTAGCAATCGATTTATGCGGATCATTTCCTAATGGAGATAATTTGCTGGTGGTAATTGATCTATACTCAAGATGGCCTGAAGTAACAACTTTACGAAGTACCACAACAACATCTGTCATCAACGCACTGGAAAAGATATTTTCGAGACATGGTTATGCAGAAACAATAATGAGTGACAATGGCCCACAGTTCATATCACACGAAATGAAACAATATCTTTATCAAAATGGTATAAATCATCGAAAGGTTACTCCATACTACGCTGCTGCTAATGGTGAAGTCGAAAGGATGAATCAAACCCTTTTGAAAGCAGTCAAAACCTCTCATTTGGAAGGCAAGAAATGGAAGGATGAAATTTATAAATTTCTACTCTCGTACAGGTCAACTTCTCATGCTACTACTGGAAAATCACCATCAGAATTATTGATGAATAGAAAATTAAAAACCAAAATTCCAGCAGTAAAAGATCCTGTATCTGATGGAATCGTTAGAAGACGAGATCAACAAATGAAAGAGAAGGGGGAGAGATACGCTGACAAGAGTAGAACGGCAAAGGCATCAGACATTAAGGTTGGAGATGAAGTCCTTCTGAAGCAAGAAAAATCTAATAAGTTATCCACAAACTTTAATCCAAGGCCTTACACAGTTATACAGATAAATGGTAACTCGATAACAATACAAAATGGAAATGAAACTCTTAAGAAGAAATTCATCGCTGATGAAAAAATATTATAGTAATGATCCTAGATATTCCAACAATAATCCTAGATATCCCAGTAAACCAAATGGTAAAGCCTATGGTTCTGACAGACAGTAAACTCATGGTTCCAAATATTCCAGCGTCAATAAAAATAATCCAGATCGAACTTGTGCCAGTAATCAGTCATCTGTAAATATGTACCAGAACACCACTACCCAGATGAATGGTAACAGAACCAAGAGAACCAGATTTAAACCTGTCAAACTCAGAGACTATTGTTAAATTTTTGGTAAACTGTAATTTGTTTTCCATTGTGCTAACCAAGAGAACCAGATTTAAACTTGTGAAATTCAGAGACTACTGTTAAATTTTTGGGAAAACTGTAATTCGTTTTCCATTGTGCTTATTATAATAAGAACTCTCAAAAGTGTAACAAAACGAACTTTTATTCCAAACAAATATTTTTATTAAAAATTAAACAAAAGGAGGGATTTGTGTCTGAGTATATAACCATACTAAGCCTTATTCTGGTGAGCGGTCACGTGGTTATATACGTAGGCATACTTTCCCGGGCTTATTCTAGACAGTTGTAATAAAGCTAAGCAGCGAAGCTTATGTGTTGTGTCGTGTGTCATGTCGTTAATGTTCAAAGACGCTGACGGCTGAACATTACACACACCTCATCGTTTTCGCTCAGTGCTGGCCTACCTTCAACATAACGTTGCATTTAGATCATCAAGGGGAATAACTTTGTTGATGGTGAGCACTATTGGAAAAATAGGGTTGCCAGTTAATTTTTAACAGCCATTGATGCCGTAGTTTGCCATTTGTAAGTCAAATCCCTATAATATATAACTTGACATAAACAAGTATCATAGATGGTTATTGTGAACCAGGTTTTCCAGGATTCCTGTTATATTTAGTGACAAAACATGACTTATACTATCTACCAAGTAACACAAAAAATGAAACTGGTAACTAGCAATTATTAACTTTAGTCACATGCAATATGTTGGGGGTTTTGGTATTCTTGTTCAAATCAGATCCAATTTTTGTTCGCCACTGGGCTAGATATGATTTTGGCGACTTAAACTTCACTATGTGATAGAAGATTGATCAAAGTGTAGACATTTATGTTCAACAGTAAACCCATTGTCGTATTTGCATGTTTAATTACTGAAAACACCCAATTCAATCTTTTAGCCAAATTATTCCATTATTTTTGGTTTGTTGTTTTCTAAAACTCCTCCTCATGTCTCACAAATGCACAATTGTTGATATCATTACAATCGCACGCTCTGTACGGAGGTTTAGTGCTACAGACTGGTTCATGTGTGGCATCCGCCAAAACGGTGCAAACGAGAAAGTAGTGTTAAGTATATTCTATATCGAATTAGGTGACTTTATCAAATGTAACAAATTATTGATAAGTGAAGAGTTGGCAAAAAGGCGGAATATCGATTGATTCATACGTGTCATAGTGCAAGCTGTTTTTATTTTTTTAAATAGCACCTTTAATATCTATCCATGCGATACATTAAGTACCAAACTAGACCTTAGGTTTGTGTCAATAAGTTTTTTTTCTTATTACGATCCTTGTTCTTTAATGTTTTATTGAGACATGCATTCGTACTTGGTTTTATTTTATTTACTCTTAAAGCCAAGACACCAATCTATCACACAATTGTCTGTCCCGTGTAAGCTCCTCCCGGTCAGTCAGTATACATTTTGAAAATTAACAAAGGAATGGTGTTGTGCATTAACAACAAATACATGTAGATCTACAATGAATAAATAACTATATGTTCCAATATGTTACGAAATTAGAAGTGCCACAACACTTACATTTGATGAACAGGTCGAGCTTGTGTCGTGTAGAACTCTGCTCTGAATACCTTCTTTGTTGTGACGGTTCCTAAAATTTATAATTTCATTTATGAAGCTCTTGGAAGTACGGGTAATTGTTAGTAATAATTGCATCAAAACTGTCCATTAGATACAGTCATGAGCCTTAAATATTATAACTAGTCGACAGGCCTATTGTGAAAGAGAAGTGGTTCACACGGAATCGATGGCCCAAAAAGTGAAAAGAGTCAATGTTTACTTTTTCAGTTTTTTGGTTCTGACATTTTGCAAAAGAGAAACGTCAATATCATTTGACAACAAGTTCATAATTCAGCCAACATAAAATCAAAATGCTCTTTATAAAACAAAAATTAGATCTCTATATCCCAAATGAAATCCACTACTACCAGTCTTATTAAAAACTCGAAAGCAAAAGTAGAAGCCATAACTTACTTACCAAAGACTAATTCTGTGATTATCCTCGGTCCATTTCCCTTTCCGCAGTTTGATCTCAGAATCTGTTATACGTATCAATCTTTTTTTTTATCACAAATATTGTAAAATACAAACAATCAAATGTCTGAAGAAACCATTAACCAGACCAAAATTTCTTACAAATCCAATTTATGACAGTCCGCATGTTCAAATTATCAGCTAAATCGACAACGACTTCCAGTTTCTATGAAACCCTCTTTACACATAGTCATCACCTCGACATCGCTACGCTATGCATAAAATAATCAGCCAGATCGTGACTGATGGCGAGTAGCAAGAGCATGGTGGGCTCATGGTAGGAACATGGAAGGCGTAATAGGCAGTGTGGAACATGCAGTGTACCGGCGTAGCAAAGTCGTGTGGGAAGGGGGGGGGGGTCGTAGTGAGAGTGGGAGAATGTAGAGGCAGCGCAGGGATTGCTTCATTGAGCGTCGCTCGATCGACAAGAAATAAACCACCGCCCATCAAACTCCTGCTACAACTTCTGACGTGTAATTGCAACTACGCTCTCGGTAGGCGCAAACTCGAGAAATGTTCACTCTTTTCACGTCCACACTACGCCTTGACTGAGAAACACGTCAAGCTCAGTAGCTCCCCTACCCCAGCTACTCTAGGGCTTGACTGCAAATGATGGAGCTCTTTAGGGGAAGACAGCGTGTTGTGCAGGCTTGGAAGAAGCCTTGCAAGAGTATATGGAGCGTGGTTTAGGTGTAGTGACAACATGGAAACAGGTCACAAATTTCGGCGAGGTAGTACGTTCTGAGGTCGTGATGACCGAGAGATCACTTTCTAACCGATTGAGCCACACCAGGTTCCCCCCCCCCCCCCCCGTAATCTAGGGTGTGGCGCCAAGTGGTAGGGTGGGGAGAAAGCACGGTGACAGCATTGCGAGGTCGTATTGGGCATGGCGTACTTATGGTGGCAACATGGAGCAAGGTGAAAAATTCTGCGATTATGCGCGTACTTAAAGCGTTGTTTTCTTCAAACATGATGGAGTTTTCTGCATTTCACTGCGGGTTCGCCATAAACTACAAATATGCGCATATCGAGGTCTTCATTATGTTTGAATATGAATTATTTTAAAAGAACCTTCCCACATCAGCTCGACCGAAGACTATATCTCTACATGGTTGTAATGAAGAGGACTGAACGTGTTGACAGCCGTTAGATACAAGATAGACCGCAGGTTTCAAGTTAAACTTTATATTGTGAAAGTGATACATGTATTTCTTCCTCGATAAATAAAATATATCTAATAATGCACGGTTTGATTTATTTTGAAGGGTGGGGGTGTTGTTGGCTTTTTTTGCACCACAGGTAGTGATGTTATTTTAGTAAGCATATACGCAAAGGTTCCATAACACCCCAATGGGCTGCTATACCATAATTTGATTATAATGCTTCATTGTTATAACATAATTCATATAGTACCAGTTGAAATGTAGTGCCTAAAAGCGACAAGTCCCACATCCCATGTTTTTCTCCAAAGAGTAACAATAAACGCAAATTATAAATCATACATATTTATTCCGTAGTAAGTAATGTATCATATAATTGATGTATATTGTTATTATTTCACATCCCTCTGGTGAGTTGCCGGCAGGGTATAAAACCAGTGGCTGCTAGGCAGGATACGCCCACATACAACAGTTGGATAGAGAAGCTAAAAAGAAAGTGATTTTCCCTACAATCAAGGGCCATAATTCATGAAGTTACAAATTGATACTCAACCTTAATTACGGTGTAACGGTGACATAATCAAACGGTTTTATAAATCGGATAATAATTGTGACCTCCAGAGAGACCACAAGCTAAAAATGACGATTTTTTTTATATATAATCAGGGGCCATAATTCAGGATGTTACGAACTGATATGCGCAAATATCGAAAGGAACCAAGATTTTCAAGTTATAAACAGGCGTTTCAAGTTTCATTAAAATCGGTTCAAAATTGTGACCTCTGTCGTGTTCACAAGCTTAAAACGCGATTTTTCGTACAATCAAGTACCGTAATCCATGAAGTAACGGTCCGATATATGCCAATATCGAACGGAATCAAGAGTTTATGGTGATAAACCTATATTTCAGGCCTCATTGAAATCGGACACAATTGTGTACGGATGGACCGGGGCGACGACAATATACGTCCACATGACAGTAGTCACATTGCTTCACAAACATTTACATAATTACAATCAAGATTTCAAGCAACATCATTTCCATCAACAATAATACTATCACCATTATCATCACATTTCAATAACCAATATCTTCAATATTTCAATCACCAATATTCTCAATATTGCAATCGACATTATTATCAATATTTCAATCACCATTATCATCAATATTTTAACCACAATTATCATCAATATTTAAATCATGGTTATCAATACTTCAAATCATCATTTTTAAATATTTCAATTATAATTATAAATATTCCAATCATCATTATCAACATTTTAATCATTGTTGTCAATATTTCAATCATTGTTGTCAATATTTCAATCATTGTTGTCAATATTTCAATCATTATTTCAACATTCCAATTTCCAATCAACATCACCCTTATTTCAAGCGTCATTATTGCAAGAATCATTAACAGGTTTTAAAACCCTTGAGCATTATTGCAGGGAATATTATCTCTACCTTACAGATGAAGACAATCATCAACCTTAATCAGTATTATTTAGATAAGGGGGATAAAAATATTCCCACTCATTTCGAACAAATTATTCCACTGCTACCTGAATGGTATTCAAAACTATAGAATAACCGTTCTTAGTAAAATGCACCCCATCCGGCTGAAAGTCTATGTTGTGTATCAACAGGATAAGAAATATAATTGCCACCATTCAATATTAATTGCTTTGAAGCAAACCTATCGATTCTCTTCCTGGCTTTATCATTAGCTAAATTATTAGTAGAATATCTCCAGCAAGTTCTAGGAAGAATTTGAGACCACAACAAAATCAAATTTGCATATCTTACCTCATGTATATGGTTCAATCCAAAATGGTTTCCTCCACAATGACGGATAATAAAATCCGAACAAAATGCATACTTCCCCAAAATTGATTTTAGAGATTCTAACCGAAGGCCTGAGTGACCCTCACGGTATACCCAAAAATTCAAACCTTCTTAAGTTAAGACTTGGATCACCAAGTCTTTCCTTTGATATTTTACAATGGAATAAGCAATGATTAATACTGACCGTTTCCCTGAAAAAAAAGATTTTCTGCTTCATAAATCTGTGTTAATCTCTGGTAATCTGATATACGAGTGATAGCAGGAAGATTTCCAACGGCCAGCTAACTTAATGGTTTCCTCTGAACAATCAGTAGTGGATAAAGCAGACGCACCACCTATCCGAAATGAGTGAGTCTTGTAGCACCCCTCTTCAATACCCAATCTAGTAAGAGCCCTTTTAAGTACTGATCAAAACCAAATTTAAAAATGACAAAAGAGAGGACCCTGTACACAAGGGCGAACTTTCAGGAATTGGCTCACGTTTGCTACTGCACATACTGCATCCTTAACATCTGGAATAATGATTGTTGTCCGCTTTGATCCGTTATAGAATGCCTTAAATAAATTGTTAGTGACCCCCCTGAAGAATCCACTGCAATATCCTGCAATCCCAAAATAGTGTCAATATTGTAACCTTTAGATACAGTCAATTCTCCGATTCTGAACAATCCAAAATATGCCGAGTATAAACTGCCCTTAATAACTTAACCTCATAGTTTTTTTAAAAACAAATTAAAGGTAAAATCAACAAAATAATGTGTAATAAAGTTATAGTGACAGGCATTCTTGTGTCCGTTATTACACCCCCTTCTCGTGCCCTTGTAACATCAAATGTAACTAATAAATGATGCATATGAACGGACTGTACTAGGTGCTAATCCCCTTAAAGAGAGAAATGCGATAAATATCAAAACAATATTTAACGAAGGAGGCCATTTATAAAAAATGCCACATTAATCACAAAAGTAAGTAAAGGCTGTTTTCCAAGCAATGTCTGTGAGCAAATTAAAGGTATCACTTGACAACCACTCTGAATCATCAAGGTTTCTCCATTAATATTCTCCAAAAAATTCAACCAAGTTAACATATCTTCACGAAGACTCATTGTTATTCTAATGTAATGATGTTTTCCCTTATGCCACACATTGCGTCATACATCCGTCTTAAAAATGCCCGACCAGGGCGAACTGCTCTGCATACAAAGTTCAGGGTACCTGTCCATTGTCCAAGACTGTAATTCATTCAGAGTAACCCACCTTTTACTGACCAAGTTTTTAAGCCACCATTTTCACTAATTTATCGTCTGGAATGCGCTGACGAAATTCCTCTATGTCAATCTCAATGCCAAGGAAATTTAGCCGGGTAACAGGACCAATAGACTTTTCCTTGGCAAGGGGAACTCATATCTCTTCACATATACCACTGTACACCCATAAAAAATCATCTAAATAATGATCTAAATTAATACGGGTATAAATCTAAATATTGTAGTAGGATCTCAGCCTTAAGAGGTGAAGAACCTAAAATCCATATAGTATCCCTAAGAGTCAAACACAGAACTATGAACATCTACTCAACTTATATTTTGAGGGGTTATTAATCCAAACTTGAATTATGCCAGTCGTTATTCCTATAGTAAAACACCAATTGATTACCACTGAAATGGCAAAACCTAAACGCCATCGGTATATCTTTTAACAAATGCTTTTTGAGGAACTCGACTAATGCAAAACAAGTCAGCGTGATTACCATAACATGACATGCAAAGATGTCCATACTGACAAGATACTTTAGAACATGCACCCTTATAGTTGAAATCAAAGCACTTAGCTGTATGTTTATTTACAGATACTGACTTGTTAACTCCAGACATGTGAAATAACCAGAGCTCATAATCAACTTATGACCACAGACTACTAGGATCTATTTTTCTCTTCAATCTTAACTGTGCATCATAAGCCACCCAGTTATAGCCCCTTTAAAGCCATAAGCGATGACTCCCGAGAAAAACACTAGCATAAACTAAGAACACATCAATCCAAATTTCTATGCTACCTATTGAAGATATTATCCAATTGCGACACATCGATATATTCCCCCTTTGCAATCTTTTTTCGAATACTCTGCGGTAAATTTAAGTCTAATTCATCATGCACACTATCTTTGATATTTTGCCCTACTACAGATCCTCGCCCAACTGTGCTTTCCATAAATTGATTTGAACACGTATTTGACTGCATATGAATCTGTACGGGAAGATTGTGAACTATGGCACCAGTATTCATACTAACTGAAACTGGAACTTCCCCAAAGTTAACTTTTTGATAAGCACTGGGTAAAACAGATAAATGAGATTGAGTAACTCAGTAATTAGCACTGGTTATATCAGATGCATGATGTTGAGGGTTATCAGTACTGGGTAAAACAGATACACGAGATTGATTAACTCGATAATTAGCACTCGGTATATCAGATGCTTGCTGGTGAGGGTAATCAGTACTGGGTAACACAGATACACGAGAGTGATTAACTCGGTAATAAGCACTGGGTATATCAGATGCATGATGTTGAGGGTTATCAGTACTGGGTAAAACAGATACGTGAGAGTGATTAACTCAGTAATAAGCACTGGTTATATCAGATGCTTGCTGGTGAGGGTAATCAGTACTGGGTAACACAGATACACGAGATTGTTCAACTCTGTAATTAGCACTGGTTATATCAGATGCATGATGTTGAGGGTAACCAGTACTGGGTAAAACATATACATGATTTTCAGGGACATATGCACTGGCTAAAACAGATTCGAAACTTCTCGGGTAATAAGTATTTGGAAAAACAGATACCTCAGGTTGCGATACTGTATAATTGGAACTGGGTGCTACAGATACCGAATAATAGGTACTTGGTACAACAGATACCTGGAATTGTGCGTGTGGTACTGTAAAAGTACACGTAGCCTGGTGGGCGAATTACATTTTCAACCAACCTAGGGAAAAAATTAGGGAAGAAATGATTCTTCTTTTTTCTGAAAGTATATGACTAGGACATCATCCAAAAAAAAGTCCCACGTTTTCCCGCTTGGGGATTTTTTTTTACAGCACTTTGAATATCTGACCCCCAGCAATCATGAAAAAATGGGGTAAAGTTACAAGTATTGTCAATATCTCAGTAAGTACTAGAGATACTGTCATCAAATTTGGTAGGAACCTTCGCCAGTTGATGCTTGATGATTTTCTATCCGTGACGTCATCATCCGAAAAAACAAGATGGCGAACCGTTTTTTCCGCGAAATGAAAATTTACTTCGGAGAATGAGTCAGTATACAAGGAAATTAATTTTTTTCGCTTGATTGGTCCGGTACCGAGTTTCTGTAACTATTCTAAATTAAAACGGGGAAATTTCCCACTTCCAGTGTCACGTCATCTTACAAAAATCTTTATTTGCGGGGATTTTTTAAAAATTTTGGCGGGAATTTTTTTTCAGTTTTGCAAGGATTTTATATATCGAGTGATGGGTTTGAATGCATGTTTCCATAGTGGGACAAAGCGAGACCGGTGTTTCGGGTAAAGTATTGGTTCTTCGCACAATTTTCTGGAGTGGAATCAAGAAATAAAATAGATTCATAATATAATCATTTAATTAAACAACATCAGGAGGTATTTAAACAACAACAGCAGTTCTAAACATCGTCATCCTCAACATCATCAAAACTATAAACTTCACAATTATCGCAATCACGACCACCGCACCCACCGCAAACCTTGGCACATTTAATGCCGTTTTTCCGACAGGAACATGACTGAGTGGAACACATTGTTTGGCAATTGCATCTGATCACCTTTAGTAATTTATCAGGAGCCGGATCCAAATCGGTCATAATTGGCATGAATTTGTCCTTGTGGATTTTCCATCCCCATTCTTCGGCGTTCAGAACTCTATCGTCCATCGAAATCCATCGAACAATTTGTAGATGTACCCGCAATGAGTGCTTGTTTGAAGCACCTTCGGTAGGGGGAAGTCTTTGTGGCTCAAGTTATTTTGACTTGGATATCATTGACTGATATTTTCTGTATCGTAGAGCACATAATATTGTCACCAGAGTTCCCGCCATACAGCTGAATGAATATTACCAGTCCAGCTGCTTGTATCTCTTCCGCGCTGGCGTCTAACGACATCATCACATCGGCCGCTCTTTGAAGCTCTATGGGTTTCTGGAGCATTTTCAACACATGCAGTTTGCCATGTTGAAACGTTGATGAAGTTGTGTCACAGCCCGACCATGAATGAATAAATAGTAGGTACTTGATGACCATCGGATCCAGAGTCTTATGTATGTCAGAGATTTTGAACAATTGTTTTATTGTTTGTCGTTCGCGTTTCCTAGTGTCTTTCCTGATATAACCCCCCCCCCCCCCCATGTCATTCTTCCAATGATAGATCAAGTGTCATTACAAACGACACATACAACCTGGTTTTCTTCACTATACCTCAAGGCAGTTTGTACAACCGTATTGTCCGCGTCTGCTTCACACAGCACAGTGTTGTGTCTATGGGCAAGCCAACCTGAGAGGAATCTTATCAAGTTTGATTTATTGCTCAGTTTCCTTAAGAAGGCTTCCCTATCAGGATATATTTCATTACGACCCACAATGTTAATATTGGGTGCCATTTTACCTGCTCTACGTATATTTTCGTGGTCTTTTATTGATTTAGAGTCATACCCATCAAAATGATAACGGAAGAGCCAAAGTTGTCATGAACGAAATTATCATAATTCTCTGCCAGTTCGTTATAGGTCTTTCCGGCAGTCCATCGTATTTGGTATAATAACCACCCTCCATCTATGATGTACAACATATCATCCGTGCGATAATCATCTTTGAAGACATTAGACCACTGTTTTTCTGTATACTGAGTTAACTCAGATTTGTTCGCTTTTCGCATGAGTCCATCTTTGAACAATGACGTGGGTACTGGAGTCATTTCATATGCGAAATACTGTACCTCGTCCGTGTTTTCTCTGGCCGCTAAGGTTGTACATCTCATGAAAAGTACAGATGGGTCTATTTGGATGGTCTCTTTCTCCAATTTCAGACATGGCTGGAGATCTTTCAAGGTGCGCACTGTGTCACATTTGCGGATTTTTGCGGAAGTTATCGAGACGCTGTTAAGTTTGGCGTGTATTTTACGGCCAATTTCTTCTGCGCGGTCACATGTTATATTGTCATTTTCTGTTGCCACTATGCCGGACGTTATTGAACGAAGTTCATAGTTTTCATCTGCCTGATAAGGGTCATTAACTTCAAACCAGTCGAAGAGCTTTTGAAAATCTCTGCCATCGCGCTCAGATCGGGCGGCTCCCATTTCAACATGTTGGTTGCTAGTAGCCAATTTGCACCCCGTTACCGTCGTCATCGCATCATGTACGGCTGCAAATGTATGCAAGGTGTATACCCACTGAGTTGTGACGCTTTCGGTCAGTCCGCGACCATGGGTGAGACCGCCGCGACACTTTATTGCACGCATCATAACTTGTTCTATCACTAGATCCGTCGACAATCCGGCCCAATACCGTTGACGGCATGTAGTCCTTCAGAGGAGAATTTCTCGTACAGCCATGGGTGCGTCACTTCAAGTTCAAGCATTCGCTGTAAATACAGTCGAGAACTTTTCGCGTAATGGTGATGATTTGATGCCGCAAAAACATTTAGAAGACTTTTCACAGCATCAGAATGCATTTTCCAGTTGGACAACCGCTCCGCAGTGATGAAATCCTTCAGACAAGATACATAGTACTGAAATTGGCCCCATAGTTTTGCAGTTCTTGATTTATTTTCTAGAACTAGTCTTTTCCCACGGATCAGACAATCCAATTTTCTCAAGAGTAGAATTTTCTCAGAAGCACGCACTTTATCGACCAATGACGGGTCATCTAATGATTTCCTGAACATTACATCCAACTCATTGAATTTGTCTTCTGCCATTCCATTCTCAGGATTGTTCTTGACTTTAGTTAGCAGGATAGCCGTCAATGTCGCATCTAATAGTCATTGCCCGCATTGCCCGTTCATATGCTTTCCCACTCATTATATGTTTAACGACATTCTCACCGTAGATCAATTCCAGGGCCTCCTAGATTCCACTCCCGGTCATGGTGTGAAAAATTGCGCCGATGGCGCTCATAAGCAAGTGGAAACCTCCAAGTCTGAGGATGATTTTTTTCAGTCCTTTTGCCTCTACTATTTCTGATGCTTTTATATAAAGCGGCTGATCAAAAGTTATGGCACAAGACGGTAGACCGAGTTTATCCGACTGCTCCGAGATGTATATCAATGTGGTATATATGCCGGTATCATCACCGGGGCTGAGGTTTATGATAGGCCGTATCATGACGTCCCACTTTTGAGCTTCGTCATCTCTAGTTTTGTGAATGTGTTGCATATACCCACTCCAGTTTGGTACTGCGCCCTTCCCGCGATGGGCACCTTGCCACAAAATGTTCGTGTAGTATACCGGGGCGGAATTAGAAGAGGGGTGAGGTGTTTGACGATAGGCTTAAATTTCACTTGTGACATAGCTCTCATCGCCGGGGCTATGTATGTTATTTCTTGGATTTTCTTACCGTTAATCAAGTCATCGACACTGGTCCGAGCTCGCCTTTTGATTCTATAATCCGACGGCTTTGGTAATGACTTTGCTGTCATGGCGATTATGCCGATAGCATGAAACTGACCACCGCCGTCAATGGTGGCAATTGTAGAATCTGCATTGTCCGCCGACGACTGCTCCGAGATGTATATCAATGTTGTATATATGCCGGTATCATCACTGGGGCTGAGGTTTATGATAGGCAGTATCATGACGTCCCACTTTTGAGCTTCGTCATCTCTAGTTTTGTGAATGTGTTGCATATACCCACTCCAGTTTGGTACTGCGCCCTTCCCGCGATGGGCACCTTGCCACAAAATGTTCGTGTAGTATGCCGGGGGCGGAATTAGAAGAGGGGTGAGGTGTTTGACGACAGGCTTAAATTTCACTTGTGACATAGCTCTCATCGCCGGGGCTATGTATGTTGTTTCTTGGATTTTCTTACCGTTAATCAAGTCATCGACACTGATCCGAGCTCGCCTTTTGATTCTATAATCCGACGGCTTTGGTAATGACTTAGCTGTCATGGCGATTATGCCGATAGCATGAAACTGACCACCGCCGTCAATGGTGGCAATTGTAGAATCTGCATTGTCCGCCGACCACTGCGTGAACGCAGGGTACCCCTCTGGTATAACAGTTCCCAGATTTTCATTTTGTATGATAGATGACTTGAACATTCGAATCTCATCATATGACACCGACATGCCTAAACTGAACAATTCATCCGTCAACCACTTTGAGCCAAAAATATGGTCTACCTCCACACCTAATCCAAACAAGAGAGGCGATACCACTGTTCTTGGACGGACAGCTTGGCAAATCATTTGTCCGACAACGTTTCGTTTCAATTCATTAGGAATAAGAAATTTCAGTAGCATTCCTAAACATGGTGTGATGAATTCACTCAATATGGCGCTGTCTCGAATTTCATCAAGTGTTGGGAATTGACGCTCATAGTTGCGTTCTGTGATTTCTTCTTTAATCACGCGTGCACATGTTCTCATCAATCTGTCTAATTCACCCTGTTCATCCTCCTGCTTCTGTTGGTGCCACTGCTTATGGACTATGAAATTTGCCATATTTCTAAAACACACTATGTCTTGTCTCCCACCACGCTGGCAAAAACACATGATCTCCGTATTGCTCATATAATTTCACCTTCAGCATTTTCTTAGAATAAATCTCATCTCCACATGCCAATGTTCTCATACTGTCCATCAGCTCATCAAGCGTGTATAGTTCTGCCTCCCGGGTAATGCTCAAGCCAGTCGCACATCGCCAGGAACCAAGAACGCATACTATTGCCTATTGGCCGGCCGGACTCACTATAAGTTGACATTGCACGCGCAAATTGCTTGTAGCAGCCATGATGGTAACGACCTTCAGCCGCCACCAAGCAAGAACATCCTGTAATTCTCAATTCAACATTACGTGCCCATCTGTCGTTCCGCTGTCTACAATAATATAGGAGAGTTTCTCTTAGTGAAAACGTGCGAATTTCATACACATTTGTTCGATCCGGGTGTCGCTCGTCCATTTCGGCAACTTCGCCACAGAGCAAGCAATGTTTTTTCCAGGGAAACGGACCACCGTACATGGATCTGAGCTTTTTGGGGATTGGTTCCAGGGCGGTAGGAACGACCCCTCCCAGGTTCCTCTTCGCACGTTCAACATCCAAGGGCCTCGTATATGTTTTACGACACGCCGCATGCATAATGACCTTGACCTGTTCATCAGTTTCAAATCTGGCGCGAAAATATTCAGTCATTTTTTCATCTCCACGAGCCTCACTGCAGCGGATCAGCGTTTGTAGGCCTTTCAACCGAATCTTTGCTTCATCTTCTGTCACTGAGTTACAACATATTGGACATTCACTCACCAAATCCATGGCAATCACCTCAAATTGTAGAATTTCAACAAAAAATTACAAAAGCATAATTCCATACCACCCAAAATGTAAAATGTCGTCAGGCTAGACGTCATAGCATACCTTGACCCGACGTTACCGTGACGTGCCCGTGACGTGACGTTACCGTGCGACGCTATTATTTTTAATATTGACTCAAAAGCCATGTATATTGATGAAAAATGCGTGTTTTAATGACAAATTATGCCTGAAAAATATTATTTCAAAAACTGCATGGTTTTCAAGACGACGAATTATGACGAATTTTCATTTCGCTAAAAAAAAAGAGTCGCCATCTTGTTTTTTGGATGATGACGTCACGGATAGCAAGTGAAACTTATAAAAAGTCATCAAGCATCAAATGGCGAAGGTTCCTACCAAGTTTGATGACCGTATCTCTAGTACTTACTGAGATATTGACAATACTTGTAACTTTACCCCATTTTTTCATGATTGCTGGGGGTCAGATATTCAAAGTGCTGTAAAAAAAAATTCCCCAAGCGGAAAAAGGTGGGACTTTTTTTTGGATGATGTCCTAGTTATATACTTTCAGAAAAAAGAAGAATAATATCTTCCCTAATTTTTTCCTCAGTTCACAGTCCATCCATCAGGCTAACGATGTTAAAGGTACAGACATTCCTGCATTGCAGGTATTACAATCATAGGTACCAGTTTCCTCAATGCTCACCATAATTAGCAGGCTGTTGAAATTGTGCTGTTGAGCTACACATTATTTTACGTGCCATGCCCTTCCTGCTTTGTTTTTCGTTTAACACCTTTAGATTTTTTAAAATCCTTAACTGTGACGGATTTACCTTTTTTTGACGTTTGCCATGTTTTTATCATTCACATCCAAGCCTTGAAATAAGGCACCTGTCACTGACAATGTCAGGCACAGATTCAGGGTTTGTCAGGCACTAAACCTCTGGCAGTGGTGCCTGTCATTTTGTCCGGCACTGAATTGTCTTTTTTAAGATATTATTAATACATGTCTGGCACTAAGTTGAAAATGTCAGGTACTCTTGTCAGTGACAGGTGCCTTATTTCAAGGCTTGTTCACATCCATGATTAAATCTGATGTGCAGAGATTTGAAATTTCAGACGACCTAGTACCAACTAATAAAGAAATTGTCGATCTCTGTATTTTCATAGCAACACTGACATTAGGAACAGCATGTCCCATACTTTCATTATGTGCCATTTCAGCTAGGCTGCAGTAGCCAATTTTGAATTTGGAGTTTATTACTATGACGAATTAGGCCTATGTCTTCTTCTGTTAATTTGTCATCCCCACAATTATCGTCAAACCTATTTCCAGCATAAGAACTTGTGCTTAAACGGCTCAATTTTCTCTCCATCTTACTTTCAAAACAAAGCCTAGACGTGTTTAGAATTGTCTTATTTTGTAGTTAGGCTGTAGAATCTACATCCTTATCGCCATTTTTTAAATCAACAATGCTCCACATAAAAAAAGAGAATCCATTAACTGACTTACCTAAATATCCGAAATTTATCAGTGAGTTTAACGTAATTCAATTGGCGTCAAAATGGCTACCCTATATTTTTAATAAGGCTGCAGACCACATTTAACTAATTAGTATTAATCTACTTTGTTAAAGTTGAATAGTGAGCAAGTAATAGGGGCTATATGACAATCCATATTAAACCTCGGGTGGCCCCAACCGGATTTAATATAATTGCCTGTTGTGTAGTCATTAGCGCAAAAAAAAGGGACCGCCATGAAAAGATAATTTACAGATATGCATATTCTACACATCATATCCAATATTTTTAACAATTTCATAGAAAATTAAAAATATTATGAATAAATTCTGAAAAAAGAGGTGTAATAATGAAATCATTCAAACATAGACTTTACAAGAGCTAAATCTGCATATTGCAGGTCTTTCTTTAGGCCTAAAATGATATCTAAACAAGCCGACAGTGAGGCTGATGCCCCCCCCCCTCCGAAATCAAAAATAATATATACATATTAATTAATCGAACATTTATTTTTTTCAAAAGTATCAAGCAATCAAACTATACACTAAGCTTCATCACTCTCTATCAGATAGAACCAAAGTTATCTTGTCCCAAAGCATTAGCTCAGTGAAGACATTCACCTAATTAACAGCTACATCAAGTTTAAACATTCTACCAGAGTTGTTAAAAGCAGAGTTGTTATGTTCCAAAGGCTTGACCAATCAAATTCCTTGTCGCTCCTTAGCCTACGCAGAAAACCGTCGAACTTAGTAAAGGTAATCAGGCCCGGATTAACCCTTTCGTAGGCCCTAGGCACAAAATAAATTGTAGGCCCTATTAATACATTTTAAAACCTATGTTTGAGCGCCGCAGGCGCGAATAATTGAGCGCCGCAGGCGCGAATATGCTAGGGGGGTTTGGGGGCATCCCCCCCCCCCCCCCCAAAAAAAAGTTTATTTCTAGAAGCTGGGAGATGCATTTTAAAGCCATTTTGTGACACTAAAAATATATGTTAATGCCGTGCGTCATATCGATATTTCACGTTGGCGGACGAAAGTTTATTTATCATTTAGTTTTCTATATTATTAATCCCTAAAGAAGTCAATCTGCCTACGAAATGGTTAATCCAGGCCTGATAATGGGACGGGACGGCAAATAGTACCCTAAAAACCGGGACTGCCCGGTAAAACCGGGACGTATAATTGGTAATCCCATGTGTGTATCGAGAAACTTTGGCAGTTTTAAACTCCTTTAAATTTAAGAAAAAAAACAACTAAAATGACATTTATATGTAATATATTCTTATGATCATGTACATGAGAAATACGAATATTTTACGCATAATCAAATTTAAACAGTTTAATGTCATTCTTTTAAAACTATTGGTTCACTGGTTTTTAAATGTGAACTTTCCGACGATTTTGATGCGCGAATTCTTTAATGATGTGGTCAAAATTGAGACGTTTTAGAATCTCACTTTCAATTGATAGCACTGCCAGAGATGTTAATCTGCCTTGTCCCATGGTAGATCGCAAACAATTTTTTATTCGTTTTAGTTTAGAGAATGACCGTTCTCCCTCGCAGCTGGTTCCGAATATGGATAAATATATTCTGAGTGCGATATTGGTATTTGGGAAGCTAGAAACCAAGTTATCCTCTATCTGTTTCTGTAACATTTCCTGTGCTGTTAATTTATCCTTGTAAATTTCAGAAAATAACGGAAACTCGTCTACAAATGCAGCCTCGAGATCGTCCGAATAATGTTCAAAAAGTTTTTTAGCGTGACTCGCCGTAGTCAAACTGGGCATATTTCTGTCCGTTAAAAAGCCGAATCTGGAATTTAGACAAGCATATGCACATTGACGCTTTTCCATTTCGGCAATGAGCCTGTCCACGACGGGAATGAACGTTTGAAGACGAAACTTTTCGCTGCCACCGAGACTGTCAATTGCTTCGTCATCACCACCTGATTCGTCGAAAAATCGCTTTCTCGTTCGATGCCGCTGCGTATGGGCTCTGTAATTTGATGACACAAGCTCTTTTGCTTTGCTCTCAAATTGTGGAAATTCGTCCCTTATTTGTCGGAAGTAGGAAATAAGACTGTTATACAGCTTCACAACAGTGTTAATTTCAACACCAGGTTCCTGGAGCGCTTTATTCACAACGTTAGTTTTGTTCAGTATGTCACTCCAAATAACGCACATCAGGGCTGTTTCAAATAGATCGAGTTTATTGACCAGTGATCTGGCCTCATGTTTTGCCGCTGCAGGTTGACGATCATTTTGAGCAATGTCTTCCTAATTTCAGTGTAGTTGTGGGACAACGCTCTCGTGGCATCACTTCTTGCTGACCAACGTGTTTCTGATAAACTCTGAACAATGTATGTTTCTTTCTTTAAGTGAGAAAGCAGTGTCGACCAACGCTTCGGTGACGCGGACAGGAACGTATAAATTCCTTGCATTATTCCAAAAAAGTTTACGGCCTCTGGGTTACTTTCAGCTGCTGCTGTTCCCACTAAATTCAAACTATGAGCAGCACACGGTACCCATTCTGCTAATTTATTGACCTGGCGAAACCTCGACTGGACACCGGAATACGTCCCACTCATAAAAGTTGCATTATCGTAAGCTTGAGATCGACAATTTTCGATGAGTATTCCATGGGATTTCAGGGTGTCCTGTAAGATTCCAAAGAGATACTCACCATCGTGCTGTTCAATAGGAATGAAACACAAGAACGTCTCAACTACCCTTCCATCACTGCACGTATAACGGAATACAACTGTCAGTTGGTCCACATGAGAGATGTCCGGCGTTGAGTCTACACTAATACCGTAGTATTTAGCGTTTTTGATTTCCGAGACTATCTTGGACGTAACGTTAGTTGCGAGAATATCGATGAACTGGTTGCAAATAGTTGAAGAGAGATAAGAGACGTTTCCTTTACCGGGATTTCCTCGTGTACGTATGTGCTCAGCAAGAAAGGGATCGAACTTGGCTAACAATTCCAGACAGCCAAGGTAGTTTCCATTGTGAGGGTTACCTACTATTTCATTATCGCCTCGAAACGGTAATGCTCGCTCCGACAGGAAGCTAACTACTGCAACGATTCTTTGCAAAACTTCGACCCAGTAATTGAACTGCTGAACCTCCATATTAGCTAATTCTTTGTCGATTCTACCGCACTTCTGTTGCATAACACGTTTCGACATTGCACTCAGGTGATCCTTTGATTGTTCGTGACAATTAATCCTGGTTATTGCGTTTTTCCAATCGTTGAAACCAGTTTGGAATCGGTTGTCTAAAGTTCCCATCACTGAAAATAATTTGCAAATGTAGCAAAACACCTGTCCAGTTGAAGGGGAATAAATGAGCCAGTCTCTATTTACAGTTTCTCCATTTGCTAGTCTTCTATGGAAAAAATCCTTTCGGGCAAATCTTGTCTTGTCACCAACCTGCTTACCGTGCTGAGAAAAATCAGCTTCGAGATTTTGAGATGGGATGTTTTTTGTAAAATGAGCTATAAGATTTGCTGTTACATCCCATTCGACTGGATCAGTACTATATATTCTGACATCGGCAATACTGTGCGTTTCACCGCTTTTAGAACCTTGCAAACCTTGACCCTCGTGTATTGAATTAGACCTATTCTCTGACCCGACATCATCATCAGTCCCCCCATCATTTGGCTTACGTTCTAATAAATTTTCACCTGTCGTGCCTTCAGGAATTAGGAAATTCATCAGCGAAGCGCTGCTGCGTTTTGTCGATTCGTCACGCTTTTCCCTTTTCTTGCGCTTCTCATAACCAGATTCGTGCTTCCTTTTATAGCCATCCGACATCTTGACAAGTTGGCAAATAACAAATGTGATGACAGACTGAAGACGAACCCGAGACAATTAGATATAATTTGAGTTGCGCTACACGATATCAGGTAAAAACCAGCCTGCAAGCACAAGCACCGGAAGGTCACTTTTTTTGATTTGATTGTGTTTTACGTCCCCCTGCAGCTCCAAGTATTCGGGCTAATTTGGGACGGGCATATGCCGGACGGCGTGCAGTGCGGGAAATTTTGCCTGGAAGGGGGGATAACTCCCCTACTCTTTTTCGATTTCCACCTTCCAGGGTTTTTTAACGTGCACTCCTATATGTACACGAGTGGACGGTCACTTACCAAGGCAATTAGACATCGATAGCCTATAAACCGCTGAGTATCCGTGCTCTCAAAATCCATGGAGATGTAATGACAAAGAATGATGTATTGTATATAGAATAATATGGTGACTTGGCATGCATAAATTGTACTTGATTTTACTGACAATGATAAAAAAGTGTCTTTTGCTCAAAAAAAAAACAAAAACAAAAAAACAAAACAAAAGACGCTAATTAGTGATACCCTATTTTTAGTTTGCTTCCTGGAAATGTACAGTTTTAAGAGTCTATTATTAAAAAGAACTTTATTAAAAATAGTAGTTTGAAAATCAGTATTATAAACCCAAATTATTGCTAGAAATTGTCTGGTTATATCCAAAACAGTGGTTAAGGGCTCAATTATTAAATGTATAATTATATTCTATTACATGTATAACGTTAAAAGGGCTCTTTCAAATACTAGTAATCGTCGGTAACTAAAAATCAGTCGGTGGTCGCCGCATAAACAAACTATTGCAAGGACTTTAGAGGGACCCTAAAAATTTGCTAACATACAGAACCTAGCCTCAAACCTGTTCGTAGGCCCCCATTTTCGTCGTAGGCCCTAGGCACAGTGCCTCGCGTGCTTTATGGATAATCCGGGCCTGAAGGTAATGATATAATGAATATATATTAAGAGTTTCATTCATCATGACTAAACTTATCGTGAACCAAAACATTAGCCAATCAGATTCCTTATCCCTGCTTACCCTAAGCAGAAAATACCCATCCTCTAACTCCATCAAGGCATTGACCTAATGAACACTTACTCCAAGTTTGAACATTCTAGCTCAATTAGAAAGCGTTATTGTGTTCCAAAGTATCGGTCAATCTAAATGCTTATCGCCCTGCTTATCCTGAGCAGAAAATGATCATTATCGAGCTTATTCAAGGTATTAATGTAATGAAACAATACACCAAGTTTCATCACTCTCATTTAATTAGAACTAAATTTATCGTGCCCCAAAGCATCAACCAATCGAATTGATTATCTCTGCTTACCCTATGTAGAAATTACTCATCTTCAAACTCCATCAAGGCATCGACCTAATATAGACGTACACCAAGTTTGAACATCTTGTAGCTCAATTAGAAAGATAGTGTTCCAAAATGTGTGACGGATAGACAAAACGACGGACAACCCAATTTTAATAGCCCCTGCTTTCTTAGGAAGGCGGGGAAAAATTATTAATTAGTTAATTATAATTAACTTATCTCGATCATAATCGACTATCAATGTCATCGCTAGCTCCGATATTTACTGGATTAAAATCCGATCTGCTGATCAAAGATCATTGATTATTAAATCAGGAAATGGATAGTCGATACTATTTTTTGTATCGTACTAACTTTAGTAATGATAATTGAGGCTAGCCCTAAAATTCAATCACTAAATCCCCGGTTTAGAGCGGATCAATTTGACTGAAATTTTTAGAAAATTCCCTTTACATTATCTCGTCTGTACCTAATAAAGTGCGACCTACCAGCTCTTTATCTAATCTCCCATAATATATCTTTAAACGTTGGATATGATGTGTAGAATATTAATATCTTTCCTTGCAATACCTTGTGCGATATTGAGTAAACAGAAAGGTTCTTCTATTTTCTTGAAGATTTTTGTAGGTTATTGGGGCGGATTAAATCTAATGGTTCGCAAATCTGTGTTATGATTTGCAAACAAAAAAATAAAACCAAGTACGAACAATCCATACGATAAGACATAATTGATTCGAATCTTAAAAACCGTTATAGGCAAAATAGTGTGTCAATTCACAGCTATTTGAGCATATGTTTTCCTACCAGCGAACGTCTCCCGAAAGGTTACGCCCCCAACACGAGAACTGACAGCAACCGTGACATGTTTTTATATCAATGTTTCAATTACGTAATACAAGAGAACAAATACATCACCAGTGCAAGGCACTGCTAAACACCAAACGACCCACCTTCGGAAGCTAAATATAATTTATAATTGAAAACTGCCGAAATTTTATTTGACATTTGATATGATGTGATGGATCGACTAGACAGGGACGAATATTTGCTTTATTTGACTAAAATGTAAATTGTGTCAATACAATGTGCCCCTTTAGATATATTACTTTTATCAACACGAATAAAGCACTATCTACCACATAGGCTGTATAATAAATATAGAAGATAACATAAATATCTAGAAAATCAGTGCAAAAATTAAAGAAATGTATATGAAATCAGTAAAATATAAATATCTAGAAAATCAGTGCAAAAATTGAAGAAATATATATGAAATCAGTAAAATATAAATATCTAGAAAAACAGAGAAATAATAAATAAATATATATGAAATCAGTAAAATATAAATATCTAGAAAAACAGAGAAATAATAAATAAATATATATGAAATCAGTAAAATATAAATATCTAGAAAACCAGTGAAAATATTAAATAAATAAATAGAAAATCAGTAAAGTATATACATGTACTAAGCAGCAAACGAAACGTCAGGTTGGTATGTTATTCTGAATAGACGCATTTTATAAAACTTGCCAAATGTTTTTATTGTATATTTGTGACCAAATCTCCGACTTTACCTGAGCAATGATGCTCTTCCCAAACCAAGAATTGAGAAATGTTCTCAAAAACGCAACCAGGCCCCGAGTTCACAAAGCATTCTCAGACTTAAGTTGCGAATTTACTCATTGAACGTTTGTTGTTTTAATCTACTAAATACACCAATAAGATGCTATGTGCAAAGTTTTTTGTTTCTGTATCAAAGATATTTCTCATAAAGAGTGATTGAAAGTTGAGTAAATTCTCACCTTAAGTCTGAGAATGCTTTGTGAACTTGGGGCCTGACTTATGAGATGGTAATGTGTTCTCCATGATTTCCATGTAACTCATGCTGCACGTGCTATTCACCTGGACCATGTAATGAGATATCATTCGGGATCTAAATTTTAATAATATTGTATTTTAAGTTCATATTTATAACTGATTTTGGAGATATTAAGTGACAGATTAATTTATTGTAAGATTTAATCTGCATCAGGTGTGGGGTTGATGACATTGTATTATGTAAGATGTAATGGTTTGTACAAATTGTCTATTAACACCTATTGTCTACAGTTAGGTGTGACTCTTGTTATGATTACTAATGATATTAAATATGGTGTGCCCTAGCCGAAGCGGCAGATATTGTTCCACATTATAAAAAGCCTAGTTTTAGAAGCAGATAGGGGTAGGCGCAGAGAGAGACTTAGGGAGAACTTGCACCGGACCTGGGGCAAGGAGGTCCGCCTTCGGACCCCGGGAGAATGAGTTCTTGTGAGACCTGGGGGAGAGCAGCCTAGATAGATGTTATGACCACAATTTAATATGTAGAGTTGTACATATAAATATGTTATCCAGTATTATGTATTCTATTACATACTATTTATGTGGCGCCGTAGACCATACCAACGTTTCCTGACCACTAGAAGATCAAAGAATTGTATTAATTTTAATAATTTAACTGGCGAAATAAACTGTCTGTCTTCAACGCATAAACATTATGTAGTAACTCAATTTGCTCAACCATTTTCTAGTGTTAAGAATTATGACCTTTCATCTGTTGTATCTTATTCAAAAATTAAATATATTGCTATTAGTAGAACAGTACTTAACTAATAGTATGAACATTACAATTTTGTTTGAAGTTATTTTTTAAATAATATGTTAATTATAATTTTTTGTTTTGAACACAAATCTTGTCTTAAAATGAGTAACTTAGTATTAACATGCCTATGATTCGAAGCGAAATGTTTTATGATTATTTAATTAACTGGAATTGAGTTAAAAGTAATTGAGAGATTAAACTCATAAAAATTCACACGGTATTAACGGTTTTATCTATTTTGTCTATATATATTTGCACCGGGATTTACGGGAGAGATTTTATTTGTGTTAACCCCATTAATATAAGATTGGGATGCCTAATATGTTACGGGAAAAGTTTTACGTTAAATTCATGTGAGATGTGAGTGGTTTAAAACCCGGATTAACGGGGTGTCCTGTGTTTTTTGTATTAACCCCAATAATATGAGATTGGGATGCCCCGAAATGTTAAGGGAAATGTTTTATGCTCGGAATTATGAGCGAATGCGATGTATTGGGTTTTGTTTTAAAAATTCTAGAGATTAAACCACTGTTAATTTGATAGGTTATTCCAAAATATCTGTATTAAGAGTGATGAAATGTTGATTATGATTTATGATTTATCTAATGTAAATATTTAAAAATAGATCGTTATCTGAAAATTTGTTCCACTTGCTCATTTGATTAATAGTTAATTGAGTTCACTCTATGATATAATAAGCAGATGATAAAACTTGGGCACGAATGGCAGTTATACTATTCTTCAGGACACGACATGTCATTAAACGCCGTTTAGCCAGGCGGTATGGAAAAAAAAGACTGAACGACAAGAATAATAATGGCAGTAAGCTTGAAAATTGAGAAATTATCCATTCATCATACATCGACAAAACAGGACATGGTCACATACATGGTAGAACATAATAATGCCGACATGATGGAGAATATATGCATACATGGTGGAAATATATGCTGACATAGTGGAGAATAGATGCATACATGGTGGATAAGGACTAAATGCGTATTGTGACCCGTGACTCTTATACTTTTGTGAATATTTTTAATTTCGATGTTGTGTTACTTCTTGTATATAACTTTTACAAACTATGTCCGCCATGACACTATATTTACCCTGGCGTTATTTCGTGGACTACCATAGACACTATGCCTCAATTAATGTATTATGCTTTATTGTTTTAAAATCGTCCTCATATTATTTTGCCTATACCGTTTTTTAGGACTTCGAATTGGTTTTATTTTATTTATATATTCCACTATTTCAAAGTTGTGGTTAAGCATGGTGGCTGATTGGTATCATATCGTGATGTCGCCCTTCATAAGGCGACAACCCGACATTTTAACACGACACCACGACATTTTTAACCCGACACTACGACATTTTCAACTGATACCACGACATTAAAAATGTCGTAAGGTCGCGTAGAAATGGCATAGTGTCGCCGGGTTAAAATGTCGTGGTGTCAGGTTATCGGCCATATTCCTCTCAATACTATGGTTACGCACACTGAAAGTTCCCGGGATTTTGCAGCGTGGTTTCTCTATGTCGGTAGTGCAGAGCAAAGGGTCTGGCTTTTTGTATAGTCTAGTTTTGTATATGGGAAAACACAGCTTCTGTGTACACATTGGCGTACATATAAAATAGTCCTTCAAAGTTGAAATTCGATGAAGAAATGCCACGATTTATTGAACATTTCCGTTATATCACTTTGCATAGCGTATGCCTATCTTTATTAGTCCGATTGATTCGTAAAAGTAGGAAAATTAAATAAAAAGAGGGTTTAACGCCCAATTGTTCTCTCTGCTCCTGGAGCCAAGGTGGAAAGTGAGTAAGACGCTGGTCTACAGTTTGCCAAACAACACCAGAACTGGCGACACAGACAATGGAGAACTGTTCTGTTCACAGATGGGGGTCGGTCGGCGACGAGGTTTGGGTTGGAACCGGTATGAATCAGAGAGAAGACACGGCATCACAGCAGTACGCTACATCGAACAAGCTCTCAGAACCCACGGCATACCACATTTCGCACGTCACCGAAACAACGTTTTCCAGCATGATAACGCCCGTGCCACTCACACCGCCAAAGTTATACTCAGAGCTTTCTACAGCAAACCGATGTCAACGTTATGCACTGGCCAGCCCTTAGTCTGGACTTCCACCGAATTTGACATCTTTGGGATAATATCGTACTGACGTTTTTTTGCTGTTTAGTATAGATATTTATAAAACCAGTAAATTATGGGTAAAGCAATTGAGTACTTAAATACTCCATTGGTGAACCCCGGGTGTAGTGAAGTAGATCGGAATACCGATGATGACTGCTTTGCTGCTTGAGACGAGAAAGGTCGCTCCCCATAAACGTTTTCGTCAATTATCTTAAGACGTTGTTCGTATAAAATTGCATTTCGGTTTAACTGCTCAATCCACGTTAAAATTTATTCGTATTGATTACTTAATTGAGAAAAATAATAATATATGGTTCCCTTCCGTTCAACTCCAATAACCCTGGGTGAATGTATGGTGAGATACGCATTCAAATTATCCACCCTTGATGAAAGGTTTTTTTTTATCGACCAAACCTATACATCGTTAATTGAACAGGAACTTGGTAAAGGAAAATGACTCTCAACGGACAGGTTAGGGGTTTGCCTAAATGAGAGAAGTCCAAGTTACTCTAATAGCGTATTATTAACAATTTATATTATATTATATTAATGAAGACCGGACGTTTCATTGAGAATCGCCCGTACGTTCCCGGATGTGAATCAAATTGCCAAGTAAAAGTTCAATAATAATAAACATAACAGAATTAAACATTTCAAACAAGGAACGTACATCAATAATACTAACAAAAGTCGAACATATATGTTATACATATTTGAAATCAGTGAAATTTGATAACACAATTAATTAGAAATGAATTATAAACAAGATGACTAGTCATCAACATCCCGCGCCCTTGAACATGTTCGGAAAAAATAAGGAAAAAAAACTTGTTTATGCTATTGGTAATCGATATAAAAATGTATAAGATTTCGCAAACGGTGTTACTGGTCCTAAAGGTTTTCCGAAACATGGAATATTATTCACAGAATTTTATACTCTGATCATGGTAGATCGGCAAGGCAGGGTCGCTACTCCCTGTAAGGTTTGCACAGCAACCCTTTCCTACCTCAATCAGCTGCTGTATGTTAAACAATAAACTTATAAATCAGAAAATAAAATACTATATATAATAGGTTAATGTTTGTACAGAGTTTCAAAAAGATTTCTTGAACAGATGATAAAATATGCTCCAGAAACAAAACCAGGACGGAAGGCTGGATTTCAAAAAATAAAATGATGGGTTGATGAATGTAAAATTATTTTAAAGGTATCTTGAATAGTCAAATGCGTTTCCATGGAAACCCATAAAACGATCAAATCTGAGAAATTCAAAATAAGTGCCAAGAAGATATCTTGAAAGATTTATGAGATGTGACTCGGAAACCAAATTGTACACCAAAAACTTAAGTCAAATTTGTTTTGATGGAAACACACAAAATATAAATCCCAGAAATTCCTAAATAGCAAAAGGCACAACTACTGTAATGGGTAGATGTCTGTACAAAGTTTCTAAAGGATATATTGAATGGTTTATGAGATATGCTCCGGAAACAAAACTTTAAACCAAAAACTATGTCAAATTTGTTTCCATGGAAACACACAAAATATAAATCCCAGAAATTCCTAAATAGCAAAAGGCACAACTACTGCAATGGGTAGATGTCTGTACAAAGTTTCTAAAGAATATCTTGAATGGTTTATGAGATATGCCACGGAAACAAAATTATACACAATAAACTAAGTCAGAGTTTCAGAACGATATCTTGAACAGTTTATGACTTATTCTTTGAATGGCATTTAGTAACTGGGTAGATAAATAAACTAACACATACTTATGGAAAAACAGCTACTGATTTATTTAGGCGACGTTTCGAAGAGTATTCTCTCAACGTTTTCAAGCTAATACAATGTAACAAAATTTGAAAGAACATATATAGACAAATTACAATAACAAGGTTGAAACCATACATAGCAACAACAAGATCAAAGGCCTATGACACAATGGGGTTACTGGACTGGGGACTTGAGTCGTAGGCCCTTTGGGATGATGTTGTTGTCTCTGCATCGCATCAAAAATGTTAGGTTGCACTTGGTCTTAACATATTTACCTCCTATTCTGTTCAATGTATTGACGGAGGATACTGCCACATCTCCATACTGATGTCGTAAATATTCTTTGAATGGCATTTAGTAACTGGGTAGATAAATAAACTAACACATACTTATGGAAAAACAGCTACTGATTTATTTAGGCGACGTTTCGAAGAGTATTCTCTCAACGTTTTCAAGCTAATACAATGTAACAAAATTTGAAAGAACATATATAGACAAATTACAATAACAAGGTTGAAACCATACATAGCAACAACAAGATCAAAGGCCTATGACACAATGGGGTTACTGGACTGGGGACTTGAGTCGTAGGCCCTTTGGGATGATGTTGTTGTCTCTGCATCGCATCAAAAATGTTAGGTTGCACTTGGTCTTAACATATTTACCTCCTATTCTGTTCAATGTATTGACGGAGGATACTGCCACATCTCCATACTGATGTCGTAAATATTCTTTGAATGGCATTTAGTAACTGGGTAGATAAATAAACTAACACATACTTATGGAAAAACAGCTACTGATTTATTTAGGCGACGTTTCGAAGAGTATTCTCTCAACGTTTTCAAGCTAATACAATGTAACAAAATTTGAAAGAACATATATAGACAAATTACAATAACAAGGTTGAAACCATACATAGCAACAACAAGATCAAAGGCCTATGACACAATGGGGTTACTGGACTGGGGACTTGAGTCGTAGGCCCTTTGGGATGATGTTGTTGTCTCTGCATCGCATCAAAAATGTTAGGTTGCACTTGGTCTTAACATATTTACCTCCTATTCTGTTCAATGTATTGACGGAGGATACTGCCACATCTCCATACTGATGTCGTAAATATTCTTTGAATGGCATTTAGTAACTGGGTAGATAAATAAACTAACACATACTTATGGAAAAACAGCTACTGATTTATTTAGGCGACGTTTCGAAGAGTATTCTCTCAACGTTTTCAAGCTAATACAATGTAACAAAATTTGAAAGAACATATATAGACAAATTACAATAACAAGGTTGAAACCATACATAGCAACAACAAGATCAAAGGCCTATGACACAATGGGGTTACTGGACTGGGGACTTGAGTCGTAGGCCCTTTGGGATGATGTTGTTGTCTCTGCATCGCATCAAAAATGTTAGGTTGCACTTGGTCTTAACATATTTACCTCCTATTCTGTTCAATGTATTGACGGAGGATACTGCCACATCTCCATACTGATGTCGTAAATATTCTTTGAATGGCATTTAGTAACTGGGTAGATAAATAAACTAACACATACTTATGGAAAAACAGCTACTGATTTATTTAGGCGACGTTTCGAAGAGTATTCTCTCAACGTTTTCAAGCTAATACAATGTAACAAAATTTGAAAGAACATATATAGACAAATTACAATAACAAGGTTGAAACCATACATAGCAACAACAAGATCAAAGGCCTATGACACAATGGGGTTACTGGACTGGGGACTTGAGTCGTAGGCCCTTTGGGATGATGTTGTTGTCTCTGCATCGCATCAAAAATGTTAGGTTGCACTTGGTCTTAACATATTTACCTCCTATTCTGTTCAATGTATTGACGGAGGATACTGCCACATCTCCATACTGATGTCGTAAATATTCTTTGAATGGCATTTAGTAACTGGGTAGATAAATAAACTAACACATACTTATGGAAAAACAGCTACTGATTTATTTAGGCGACGTTTCGAAGAGTATTCTCTCAACGTTTTCAAGCTAATACAATGTAACAAAATTTGAAAGAACATATATAGACAAATTACAATAACAAGGTTGAAACCATACATAGCAACAACAAGATCAAAGGCCTATGACACAATGGGGTTACTGGACTGGGGACTTGAGTCGTAGGCCCTTTGGGATGATGTTGTTGTCTCTGCATCGCATCAAAAATGTTAGGTTGCACTTGGTCTTAACATATTTACCTCCTATTCTGTTCAATGTATTGACGGAGGATACTGCCACATCTCCATACTGATGTCGTAAATATTCTTTGAATGGCATTTAGTAACTGGGTAGATAAATAAACTAACACATACTTATGGAAAAACAGCTACTGATTTATTTAGGCGACGTTTCGAAGAGTATTCTCTCAACGTTTTCAAGCTAATACAATGTAACAAAATTTGAAAGAACATATATAGACAAATTACAATAACAAGGTTGAAACCATACATAGCAACAACAAGATCAAAGGCCTATGACACAATGGGGTTACTGGACTGGGGACTTGAGTCGTAGGCCCTTTGGGATGATGTTGTTGTCTCTGCATCGCATCAAAAATGTTAGGTTGCACTTGGTCTTAACATATTTACCTCCTATTCTGTTCAATGTATTGACGGAGGATACTGCCACATCTCCATACTGATGTCGTAAATATTCTTTGAATGGCATTTAGTAACTGGGTAGATAAATAAACTAACACATACTTATGGAAAAACAGCTACTGATTTATTTAGGCGACGTTTCGAAGAGTATTCTCTCAACGTTTTCAAGCTAATACAATGTAACAAAATTTGAAAGAACATATATAGACAAATTACAATAACAAGGTTGAAACCATACATAGCAACAACAAGATCAAAGGCCTATGACACAATGGGGTTACTGGACTGGGGACTTGAGTCGTAGGCCCTTTGGGATGATGTTGTTGTCTCTGCATCGCATCAAAAATGTTAGGTTGCACTTGGTCTTAACATATTTACCTCCTATTCTGTTCAATGTATTGACGGAGGATACTGCCACATCTCCATACTGATGTCGTAAATATTCTTTGAATGGCATTTAGTAACTGGGTAGATAAATAAACTAACACATACTTATGGAAAAACAGCTACTGATTTATTTAGGCGACGTTTCGAAGAGTATTCTCTCAACGTTTTCAAGCTAATACAATGTAACAAAATTTGAAAGAACATATATAGACAAATTACAATAACAAGGTTGAAACCATACATAGCAACAACAAGATCAAAGGCCTATGACACAATGGGGTTACTGGACTGGGGACTTGAGTCGTAGGCCCTTTGGGATGATGTTGTTGTCTCTGCATCGCATCAAAAATGTTAGGTTGCACTTGGTCTTAACATATTTACCTCCTATTCTGTTCAATGTATTGACGGAGGATACTGCCACATCTCCATACTGATGTCGTAAATATTCTTTGAATGGCATTTAGTAACTGGGTAGATAAATAAACTAACACATACTTATGGAAAAACAGCTACTGATTTATTTAGGCGACGTTTCGAAGAGTATTCTCTCAACGTTTTCAAGCTAATACAATGTAACAAAATTTGAAAGAACATATATAGACAAATTACAATAACAAGGTTGAAACCATACATAGCAACAACAAGATCAAAGGCCTATGACACAATGGGGTTACTGGACTGGGGACTTGAGTCGTAGGCCCTTTGGGATGATGTTGTTGTCTCTGCATCGCATCAAAAATGTTAGGTTGCACTTGGTCTTAACATATTTACCTCCTATTCTGTTCAATGTATTGACGGAGGATACTGCCACATCTCCATACTGATGTCGTAAATATTCTTTGAATGGCATTTAGTAACTGGGTAGATAAATAAACTAACACATACTTATGGAAAAACAGCTACTGATTTATTTAGGCGACGTTTCGAAGAGTATTCTCTCAACGTTTTCAAGCTAATACAATGTAACAAAATTTGAAAGAACATATATAGACAAATTACAATAACAAGGTTGAAACCATACATAGCAACAACAAGATCAAAGGCCTATGACACAATGGGGTTACTGGACTGGGGACTTGAGTCGTAGGCCCTTTGGGATGATGTTGTTGTCTCTGCATCGCATCAAAAATGTTAGGTTGCACTTGGTCTTAACATATTTACCTCCTATTCTGTTCAATGTATTGACGGAGGATACTGCCACATCTCCATACTGATGTCGTAAATATTCTTTGAATGGCATTTAGTAACTGGGTAGATAAATAAACTAACACATACTTATGGAAAAACAGCTACTGATTTATTTAGGCGACGTTTCGAAGAGTATTCTCTCAACGTTTTCAAGCTAATACAATGTAACAAAATTTGAAAGAACATATATAGACAAATTACAATAACAAGGTTGAAACCATACATAGCAACAACAAGATCAAAGGCCTATGACACAATGGGGTTACTGGACTGGGGACTTGAGTCGTAGGCCCTTTGGGATGATGTTGTTGTCTCTGCATCGCATCAAAAATGTTAGGTTGCACTTGGTCTTAACATATTTACCTCCTATTCTGTTCAATGTATTGACGGAGGATACTGCCACATCTCCATACTGATGTCGTAAATATTCTTTGAATGGCATTTAGTAACTGGGTAGATAAATAAACTAACACATACTTATGGAAAAACAGCTACTGATTTATTTAGGCGACGTTTCGAAGAGTATTCTCTCAACGTTTTCAAGCTAATACAATGTAACAAAATTTGAAAGAACATATATAGACAAATTACAATAACAAGGTTGAAACCATACATAGCAACAACAAGATCAAAGGCCTATGACACAATGGGGTTACTGGACTGGGGACTTGAGTCGTAGGCCCTTTGGGATGATGTTGTTGTCTCTGCATCGCATCAAAAATGTTAGGTTGCACTTGGTCTTAACATATTTACCTCCTATTCTGTTCAATATATTGACGGAGGATACTGCCACATCTCCATACTGATGTCGTAAATATTCTTTGCTATGTATGGTTTCAACCTTGTTATTGTAATTAGTCTATATATGTTCTTTCAAATATTGTTACATTGTATTAGCTTGAAAACGTTGAGAGAATACTCTTCGAAACGTCGCCTAAATAAATCAGTAGCTGTTTTTCCATAAGTATGTGTTAGTTTATTTATCTACCCAGTTACTAAATGCCATTCAAAGAATATTTACGACATCAGTATGGAGATGTGGCAGTATCCTCCGTCAATACATTGAACAGAATAGGAGGTAAATATGTTAAGACCAAGTGCAACCTAACATTTTTGATGCGATGCAGAGACAACAACATCATCCCAAAGGGCCTACGACTCAAGTCCCCAGTCCAGTAACCCCATTGTGTCATAGGCCTTTGATCTTGTTGTTGCTATGTATGGTTTCAACCTTGTTATTGTAATTTGTCTATATATGTTCTTTCAAATTTTGTTACATTGTATTAGCTTGAAAACGTTGAGAGAATACTCTTCGAAACGTCGCCTAAATAAATCAGTAGCTGTTTTTCCATAAGTATGTGTTAGTTTATTTATCTACCCAGTTACTAAATGCCATTCAAAGAATATTTACGACATCAGTATGGAGATGTGGCAGTATCCTCCGTCAATACATTGAACAGAATAGGAGGTAAATATGTTAAGACCAAGTGCAACCTAACATTTTTGATGCGATGCAGAGACAACAACATCATCCCAAAGGGCCTACGACTCAAGTCCCCAGTCCAGTAACCCCATTGTGTCATAGGCCTTTGATCTTGTTGTTGCTATGTATGGTTTCAACCTTGTTATTGTAATTTGTCTATATATGTTCTTTCAAATTTTGTTACATTGTATTAGCTTGAAAACGTTGAGAGAATACTCTTCGAAACGTCGCCTAAATAAATCAGTAGCTGTTTTTCCATAAGTATGTGTTAGTTTATTTATCTACCCAGTTACTAAATGCCATTCAAAGAATATTTACGACATCAGTATGGAGATGTGGCAGTATCCTCCGTCAATACATTGAACAGAATAGGAGGTAAATATGTTAAGACCAAGTGCAACCTAACATTTTTGATGCGATGCAGAGACAACAACATCATCCCAAAGGGCCTACGACTCAAGTCCCCAGTCCAGTAACCCCATTGTGTCATAGGCCTTTGATCTTGTTGTTGCTATGTATGGTTTCAACCTTGTTATTGTAATTTGTCTATATATGTTCTTTCAAATTTTGTTACATTGTATTAGCTTGAAAACGTTGAGAGAATACTCTTCGAAACGTCGCCTAAATAAATCAGTAGCTGTTTTTCCATAAGTATGTGTTAGTTTAGTTTATGACTTGTGAGATATGCTCCGGAAACAAAATTGTAAACAAAATTGTACACCAAAAACTAAGTCAAAAAGCTATATATCCAAGAAATTCCTAAATAGCAAAAGGCACAACTACTGTAATGGGTAGATGTCTGTACAAAGTTTCTAAAGGATATATTGAATGGTTAATGAGATATGCTCCGGAAACAAAACTTTAAACCAAAAACTATGTCAAATTTGTTTCCATGGAAACACAAAATATAAATCCCAGAAATTCCTAAATAGCAAAGGGCACAACTACTGTAATGAGTAGATGTCTGTACAAAGTTTCAAAAAGATATCTTGAACGGTTAATGAGATATGCTCCGGAAACAAAATTATACACCACAAACTAAGTCAAATTTGTTTCCACGGAACACAAAATAGGTTGATGTGTGCGCAAAGTTTCAGAAAGATATCTTTAACGGTTTATGAGATATGCTCCGGGAACGAAATCGGACGGACGGACGAACCCCGTTTCAATACCCCCCCCCCCCCCAAACTGTTTTCGAAGCGGGATAATAATACTATATAGGCCTACATTATTTACATAAATAATTCAGTAAATGGACATGGATATTGCTATCTACCCTTATATAATCGAAGGCGAAGCGACTGGTTTGTTAACTTTATTTGATTGATTCGTAGAGCTTATCTACTACAATCAGGGCCAGGGCAGATAATTTGAAATTGGAGAAACCCTATGGATTAACCCAGGGTATAGTGGAGTAGAACGGAATGAGAACACTGTGGATACCGAGGACGATTAAACAGAGGGTTTCCCTAACGTGACGGTGTATTGAATTTGTATTTTTTATATCAAACTCCTGCTGTATTCGTTTTTGTAAAAGTACATAATTCGCAAAAGGCCGCTAGTTGAAAACATTTAGTTTGCTTTGATAAAGGCCCTGGTTATAACAAACCCGATAATGATGTTAACAGACCTCTTTCCTTTTTTATGTTTTTTTGTTTATACAGTGTTTATGCAAAAATTTGAAATATGCTCAGTCAATGTCATATTTTGATAATAAACTATCAGTCACTATCAATTATAGTAGCAAGGGGAATTAATTGTGAAATACTCACATGTCGGGCATGCTCAAGGATATTATCTACTGAGGTGTGTATTCCAGGCTAAAATTACTTTTACGATTTCACATCGCCAAAACCTGGTATGTCTAGAACCAGGCGTCCAGAGAAGTCCCCCCCCCCTTCTGTAAGGAGTCGAATTCTAATCAACCAATCAATCGGGATCCAATTTCTGCTATTCTAGCTCACGGGTTAAAGGACAATATTGGTGTCAGTAGAAATATAATTTTAACACAGAGATCATTTCTACGAAAGATCAGTAATACAGGTGTCGAAAACCAAAGGAAAAAACGAGTTATCCCTTTATATAACTGACCGAAGTGACGAGTGATAACAGATATACAGATGAATTTCTGCTCACTAATATTTTCTTCGAAGACCAAAAGTTGTTATATTGGACTATAAGAGCATATCTGACAATTCAATGAAGTGATTGAATGTCATTAGGTAAGAGAACGCGAGAAATATAGAAATAGTCCTTACATTCCTTTGTTTTAATTCATTCTATACCTTTGTTCTTTTATCTATCGGCAGTCAATTATTTTTTTAGAAATTGTCTGATATCCCCTCGCAGTCTCACACAACAACCTTAGTGTTCGAAGAAATTATAAGTGAGCAGAAATGCGGCCGTGTATCCGTTTTAACTCGTGGCTTCAGTCAGTTAAATAGAGGGATAACTCGTGTTTTCCTTTGGCGTTCGTCACTTCCGATTCATGACACCTATATTACCCATCTATCGTAGCAATGATATCTGTGTTAAATAATATTGGAATGTGTTTAACCAGTTCTGTCAGATATGTGATAATGACTGACACCAATTTTATTATCGTTAGCAAGAAGAGAGAATCTCAAACGTTGTTTTCTGGGGATTATAAAGATATGTGTAAAAAATCGCAAGATATCACTGATAAACTATTTGGCAGTGATCTTACTAAAACATGTAAATATATCAGAGAACCTCAAGTGCCACTTACAGGATCATGAAACCACCTTTTCCCTCCACTAATTCCTTTCGCAACAAGTCAACAGGTAATCAGCGATCAGCATACGCTGCACCAGCTTTGCCAGAGAACAAATTCCAAGCCAGATAGAAATCAACTAAACCATTATCAACATCAAAAAACTTCCAGTCGAACAAAAAAAAAAACAGGAACAAGAAACAATAAATGCTGGGTCCCTACGAAACAATGTAATCTTTTGGAGAAAGCTGACATCCGAGAAACGAGTTCTCAATTTGATTCAGGGTTACCACATATAATTCGACACAATTCAAAGGCAGTCACAGGCAAGGGCCACCCCTGTACCTAAGGACTTGATACAAGCTTATATTTTCCAATGAGAAGTAGAAGCCCTTTTGAAAAAAAGAGCAATCATAACTACTGTTCAGCCAATAACAGGGGAATATCTGTCAACCTTTTATATTATAAGCAATATTTTATTCAGATTTGTACCTGAATAGGGATTGGGGAACAGACATAGCCTATATTAAACCCCTCTCCCTGTCAGATAAAGATACATGTATTTACATTTTAGAAATTAATAATCAATGTACACGTGCAAGTATGATTTTAGTGAAAATATATTTACAATGGGTGTTTATAGTTGTCCCTGGAAACGTCTGGTGATTTCGAAGAACGAAAGGACTGTTTTAAAAATGTTGAGTGAGTCTTCCACATGGTCAATTCCGTACAATAAAACAGTAGTGTTTCGATTAATAGTCGATAAGTTATTTATTGTTTTATTTCGGGCATCTGAATATAAGGAGCAATTCAATAAGAAATGTTCAGTGTCTTCAAATTGGTGTCCACATTTACATGATGGATTGTCAGAAATGTGGCGTAAAAATTTATGGCCGTTCAGATTGCTACAAGAGAGGCGCAGTTTAGAATGAATAATTTGGTTTGTGCGGGTTCCAAATGAAAATAGTTTTGGTGGTATTGAATCTTGAGCCATAAGTTTCGAATTAAAAATATTTAGAGATAATGAGTTTTTTATGTCTGAACTAAATTTGTTCCATTCTCTAATTGATGATGTTATGAAAGAATTATAGAAAATATTTGTTTTACATTTATATTCAGGTAGGCATGCGTTTCGGAGATTATAATGTGCGCTTTTTGTCAAGATTAAATCATTAAGATAAGATGGAGAAAGGCCGTTTATAATTTTATAAATGAGTTTGAGTTTATGTCTTCTGCGTCTCTCTTTTAGCGTTAGAAAACAGGTTTCTTTATATAGGTATAGATTGTTTGTAATGATTTAAGATTGAGTCTGTATTTAAGGGATCTTAGACAATTGATAGATTTGCTTGTTTGTACGATAATGTCGTTGATATGTTTGTTCCATTTGCAATTTTGTTGAAAAGTCAGATCTAAGTGTTTGTGAAGTGGGACCTTCTTGATACTTGATAGGAACACTATTTAGATTAAGGGTAGGTAAAATAGGATTTTGTTTGGTTGTCAGTGCTAGTGTTTCGGTCTTTAGTGGGTTGAAGGATACCAGCCATGATTTAGCCCATAAATTAATTTTATCTAGGTCATCGTTAAAGATATTTGCGCATTCAGAAGGTTCATCAATTTTAAGGTAAAGGGAAGTGTCGTCAGCGAAGAGTCGAACATTTGATGTGATGTTATTAACGATATCATTTATATAAATGAGAAAAAGGAGAGGATCGAGAACAGAGCCCTGTAGCACGCCCGAGGGAATGGTTTTGGGGGAGGAGACACCCCCAGTGACAACAGACTGTGTTCTTCCCTCTAAATAGTTATGAAACCTTTGAAGATGTCTCCCCGTATCCCCGCAGCTTCAAGCTTGTGACAAGAGTCCAGCATGCCAGACCCTGTCAAAAGCTTTACTTATGTCACAGAACACTGCTCTCGTGTAGAATCCCTGGTCGATGGCTTGACAAAAGTAGTGTGCAATATCGGCAAGTTGATAAACACTAGAATCCCCATGCAAAAAGCCGCTCTGGAGGTTAGTTAGAACATAATTTTCCGTTAGAAAGTTGAAGACATTTTTATTAATGCATTTTTCGAATATTTTAACTAAGATACTAAGTAGTGATATGGGCCTATAATTTCCGCAGTCTGATGGGTCGCCTTTTTTAATATGGCATATCACATTGGCAAATTTCCAGATATTTGGTACTATTTTCGATGCGAGGGAGTGGCTAAATAATTTACATAAAGGTCCAGATATTTCTTTGGTTATTAATTTTATTAGCTTTCCGCTGGTCTCATCGGGTCCATTGGCTTTCGAGGAGTAGATATGATGTCTTCAACTTCCTTCTGGCTAAGGATAACGTTAGTTAGAGAGTTGGGTATTCTTTCTAGTGCAGGGAGTGGTGCATTGTGGCTATCTATGCTAGATTGTCTTATAAAGAAATCGTTAAGGCAGTTACATTTGTCGGATGGTGTGTGATATGTAGTGCCGTTTACTGAAAAGGGAGGTAATTCATTGCTAGTGCCAGCACGGTTCTTTTTCATAAATGAGTTGACAAGGCCCCACCAGTTTTTACTTCCAAAGTTATTGCAATTGTTGATTTTGTTATCAATTTTGTCAAAGTATTCCTTTTTGCAATTTCTAATTAGGTTGATATACTCATTTCTAATAGTTCTAAATTTATGCCAAACTGATTCTAAATTTCTTTTAACCGCCTTTTTTTCTGTCAACCTTGTTCCTTGTTCGCAAGAAAACTGGCGAAGTACGTAATTTACGTAACTGAATCATATGTAATTTAAACACACTTCAAATTGGAGACTTTTCAGACCGGTTTGAGCCTAATTCAACAGGGAGATTACCTGACAAGTATAGATCTAAAAGATGCTTACTTCAGTATTCCAATATCTGTGGAAGATTGAAAATTCCAGTGTTTCCTGTGGAAAGATAAGCGATACGAATTCCAGTGCCTTCCATTCGGACTAAAGTCAGCTCCCAGAGTTCTCACCAATGTCACCAAGCCTCTAGTAGCGTATCTACGAACACGAGGACAGAGGGGTATAATTTTATCTATAAATTACAACATTTTTCAGAAAGCCGGCTTCGTTATAAACGTAATGAAATATTCCCTGTACCCAAAACAGGAAGTCATGTTCCTAGGTTTTCACATCAACACAATATCTATGATTATATCCCTACCTTGCGACAAAGAAAAATGATTCTAAGGGAGATGCACAACCTACTGAGCTATCTATATAAGTTCAACAATAAAACAAGGTGCAAGAGTAATAGGATTATTGGTGTAAATTTTTCAACCAGTCTATCAAGGGTACCGTCATTCAGAAAGAGACAAGTCCAGAGCACTTCTTCAGAAAGTCTCGTATCAGGCCATCATGTCGCTATCGGTCCCAGTAGTTTTGGAGTTAAGTTTGTGGACCCAGAAACTCTCTCTAGTGAATAGAAAAACCAATACGTTTTCCAGCGCCAACAGTCATCTTGACAAGAGATGCTTCAAAGAAGGGGTGAGGAGGAGTGATGAACCAAGCACGAGTATCGGGTCGATGGACAATAGAAGAGGCCAAGTCGCACATAAACCTACTAGAATTGAAAGCAGTTCACTTTGCCTTGCTAACCCTTGCACCTTCGATGTTCAATCTTCACATACAGGTACATATCGACGGTTGTCTACATCAATCACATGGGCGGGACACACTCTGTAGAACTAGATTTAATGGCCAGAGAAATATGGACTTGGGCTTTATACAGGAAAATTCATCTGTCAGTCGTTCACATACCAGTATTCGGAGCAGACTTGTTTTTGGCTTAAACAGAGTGGAAGTTAAACCAGAATGTCTTTATTCAGATAACAAGAATGACATTATCAACCCTAGATAGGCCTATTTGCCAGCAGACTGAACTTTCAGGTGCCAGTCTACATCTCTTGCCTTGGCAGCCGTATCCAATGGCCTGGGGAACAGATACATTCTCAATACCTTGGAAACTGATGACAGCCTATGCCCCCCTTTAATCTAATCCTAGGTGTATTAAACAAGGTGCGTCAGGAAAAGTGTTGTTGATAACTCTATACTGGACAGTTCAACCATGTTACCCCAAGTTCTGGACTGTCGCACTATCAACCAATTCTAATACAAAAACTAAAGAATCTGCTCTCCCTTCCGCACAATCGATGTCAAATCTATCCATCTGTGATTGGATATAAATTCATCCTTACTTTGAGTAGAGCGTTTATACGTAGTACTGTCGATTGATCTCCTGAAATTAAGTTCTTTGCCCAGACAGTCATAATAATATCGTTTACATATAAACACTAAGTTATTAGACACTTTGTCAGCCGGTACAATGACATACTATATCAAAACCTTACCATGTGATTCTAAGTTAACTTTAAGAGAATTATCCCATAAATTAGTTATCCTTGTTTCCGCTGACTAGACCTTCCGGACAAAGCTTTCTTTTTTATTATGGATGTAACCAACACTTCTAGACCGGGTAAACCGTTAAAGAAGGTTGTACTACCATCATTCCCAGATTGTGTTAACTCGTGTGTTAAATCCACAACATTACATTGAACAAACACTGAATTTACGAAAGTAGTACTTTGTTTATTTCCTTTGTAAAATCACACAAAAAGGTTACATCTACTGTTGCACGTTGGATTAAAAGTGTGCTAATTACATTGGGAACACAGGACTTTGATGAACATTTCAACCTCGGTTTCAACCTCGGCAGCCCTTGAAAGTGGACTATCAAGTACAGATATTTTGAAATCCACACACTGGTCTGGAGAATCAACTTTTAATAAATTCTAGAACCGACAAACTGTAAATGATAATTTTGGATAAAAATGTTATATTTTATTGCTTAAATTATGCTTTATGTTATTATTCCAATTAAATAAATTCTGGAGATTTTTATTAATATATAGTGATTTTCTTTGAAATCTGCATATTTAACTGGTCGTTTACAGAAGAGGATGAAGGATAATTCTTAATTAGACTAGCGCACAGTCACCCCTTAAGATAATTGGAATTATCCGAAACCTCTTCGTAGACGAACAGGTAAATCTCCCCCCCCCCTTAGTTTCCCTATGTTTTAACTATGAGGGGATGAGGGGGCTGCACTTTGGTTTTAAATAAGTGTCATATCTTCGCATGTGCTAGATACTGCATATTTAACTAAAGAGGATTCAAATAATTCCAATTATCCTTCAGGTAAGTATACCCTAGTCTAATTAAGAATTATGTTCGGTGAAATACGCGAACAGGTTAAATTGAACGGCTTTCGTTTACGTCTGCTTAATGCATTCTACACGGTTTTTTTAAATTATGAATTTGTCGTTTGTGAATCAGCCTTGACTTATTACTGCCATATTGTGTTGTACGATATGTTTTTATTTGTTCATTACAAAATGGCACCCGAAACCCTTGGGTGGGCTACTGTTAGGGTATTGAATATAACATATTAATTGTGTCTTAAATATTGGATTTTATGATCATCTATTTTCACGGCAAGATTGATTGAAATTGATCAATATGGAATTGTAATTCGTGTGTTTAATTCTGAATAGTATGTAAAAAAATTGCGTTAAGAGACTTCGCCCCCTTAAGACAGTTTGTGACATTTCCCGTCAATGTTTTCTTTAAATAAATGTAAGAAACGAGCGAACACATCTATTTATTCTAGCTCTTTGAAGCTTGAAAAATACAAACATACTCTTGCCTTACCATATAACTTTTAGGAATGGGACTTGCACAAAAATTATGTATTTCATGTGCCTCAACAGTTCGAGCAACGGTTATACATAAAAGACATTTAAAATTTCTTCATCGGCACAGGCCCTGTGTCTTCCCCCCCCCCCCCCTAAATCTAAAGGACATTACAATGCCACACAGTTTGATAAAGGCTAGTTTCCAAAAAAACCCAAAAGTAGATATGGTAATATATAGAGATTTTGTAAGTTTACATACACAGACCCACCCCACCCCCGCGCATCTGCGTCTGTTGGAGAATTAGACATTACAATGCCACACAGTTTGATAAAGGCTAGTTTCCAAAAAACCCAAAAAGTAGATTTGGTAATATATAGAGATTTTGTAAGTTTACATACACAGACCCACCCCACCCCCGCGCATCTGCGTCTGTTGGAGAATTAGACAGTTCTTGTGCCTCTATTTCATCGGAACTTCACATGACTCTGATATCCGCTACTGGAATCAATTTTCCCAATATCAAATTTTCATACTAACCCTTTCCATGCCCCCACCCCCGGCTCCTTTGAACTATGCGACCCCGGACAAGACAAAGTATCATTTATTACAATACAATGGTACATATTTGTATTGTTAAATTTTTTCTTAAAATATATAATGAATGTCACGTTTATCATATTACGTAATGAAATGAAACGGGGTTTAGCGTCCTACTTTTCTTCTCCGATTGAACTAAAATGAAGAATATTACTTAAATAATCAAAATAGAAACAGTTTATTAACCTGGCATTAATAAACATCAAAGGGGTAGTGAAAATGATGAATTAAAAGTTGTCCTAATCAATCGTTGTTAAGGAGGATAGTATAATTTATTGACATACAAAAACAGCACAAATAAGTAATAATAAATTCTATGTTCATATATAGAAACATGTAATATATATATGGCCTATTTAGTCCAGGGGCTATCAACGTGTCGAATACAACAGATTTGAGGCTGAAACTAGTAGACAGTATGTGATTGGTCACACCCCAAAAAGCAATTCTTTAGTAATGTTTTTGGGAACACGACAAAAGGACACTGTTCTCATTACAGGCTCCTCCACTGAGCTTAAAATAACGACCATAATTTCCCAGCTTAGTAGTCTGATTGAGGCCTCCAATAACCGTTATTTTCGGAATAATGATGGGCTGTTCATTATGAAATGGTTCACTGCATATCTGATAAACAGGCGATACTTTATCCATTTGTGTCTCAACATTATGTTCACTAAAACGTGTACAAAAATGGATACAGCTACCTGAAATTTGAATTTTCTAGATTCTTGCCTGTTTTCCCTTTGGCCAATTGATTGGTCTCTTTTTTTTTGCTGTACATGTAACACTACTGGGTTAATCTATCATTTAAAACTAAGAACGCTTAGTTTGGAAATTTCTGTCACAAAAAAAAAAAACCCAAAAAAACCCGACAGGCTAAACGTGAGACAAATACTGTCTTCTATGCCACACATTGAAAGAACCTTGTGACCATCTAGCATTATCTCTTGTTATAATTGTAATTGTTTAATTAGGGCTTCACTTTAAACGAAATAATTTAAGCTGAACTTACTCAGTTTATGTAAAATCTGTCATTGAGTCAACTGACGTGGTTTCGAATCCTCGGTTGTACGTGACAAGGAGTGGGTCGCCTGCCCAATCTCGTGGGTTTTATCCGGGTCCTTCGGTTTCCTTCTTCTACTAAAGACCCTACCGCAAGCGAATTATAGAAAAAAAACGTATGTTAGTCCTGAAATGACCTAGTTTGTGTCGAGTGGACGTTAAACCCCATTGCTCACTCTCTCTACTTAGTTTATGGTTACAGGAATAATAAAACCACAGTTTGTTTCTATATTTATTGGTTTCAGCACTAGATATATGGCTTCCAAGCTTCGATTACATTACATTACTGAAAATTAGCATGTCTTTCTCTCCGCCCCCTAATTCGCAGATCGTGTTTTCTGATGGGACACATAGCAGCATAGGGTCTCCCACAGATTAAAGTGACCTATTCAACTCAGATTATGTCCCTTCCATGAACCTCAATGATCTATCCCGAATCTACATGATCCTGCTCTTTATAGGAATCTAGCGGCTGTCTACCGATCTCTGGTAGTTTTCTGCTATTTGGTATCAGCTTTCAATTATCTGATTGGTCAAATATGACGTAATTAATTATAATGGTTAGCTACTAAGCCTAATGATGCAATATCTATTTTCCTATCATGAGTGATCTGGTGATATTGGGTCTTCCTAAAGAACCAGCTATGTTTACTAAATAATAAATCTTCGTATGTGCACGCAGCACTCATTCAATTTAATTGCGTGAGATATGACTCCTCTACAAAATATGAACCAATTTCTGAGAAGGCAACGGTAACCATTGATTGACCAGTAGAACACACTCGCTATACTGGCATTACCTTAAATGCTCATTTCAGTAGAAGCATACCATGCGCATTGGTACAAGCATGAATGAATGTCAAAATGGGAAATGCAAATGTTCCTAAGTAATCAATTGTGGGAATTAACCTACATCTTGGTCTGACCACGCCTAATTTATCATAAATACATATCTCAGTACGTACCTATCTCAGTAAAAGCATAAATCGGAACAAAACATGTGGATCAGTGAAAGGTCACAACATGATGAAAGGCCAAAGTGTGTTTAGGGAAAATAAATTATAAAAGATGTTTACAATTATTTCGCTTTGTAGACTTATAGACTTGTCGCTTCGGAAGCTAATCTGTGCGCATGAGCAAGCTTTCTCCGGTTAAGCGTGGAAGCCTGATGCGGCCATTACATAATCTCGACGAGACGCCAAGGCGAGGTAGCGAGAATGCGAAAGCCCGAGAGAATATGACGAGAATGCAAGCTTCTTAAGTTCAATTCTCTTGGTAGTTGGAATTCGATATAAAATTAGGCCGTAGCGCCGCTGTCCGGACGAATTTTTCCTCATAGCACACTGTATGGTTTATGCCCGTCTTCATTAGCCCACCCAATTTTATTTCCTTTCATTTACAACCACATATCATTATAATATGTCGTTGTTTCAACGTTCCTGGTGATAATACGTTATTTTATTAATTGAAACAATATTGTTTTTATTAGAACTTATATACTTTTTATAATCAAAAAACAAACATTGGATATTGAGGAAACCATGCTGGACGCAGACCCTCATGTTAATGAACCAGTCTTACAGTTACCACATATCATAAAATTGGGATGTGGCCAAGAAAAAGATTTAGGATATTCCGTTAAAGAAACATCCTAGCAAAGCTAGCATAGGGTATTCTCAATTACGATAGATATATTGAAAACATACATTAGATACATATCAATGTAAAAATGACTCTCTTTTGAAATATAGATTCCTCATTTTATGGGTCGTTAGCTGGAAATTTAACCAAACGACATTTTCAACCCTATCTGAGTAATGATCAGGTGTAGTAAAGCAAAACCAAATGCTGAATAATTGCACCCTCGCATGATTAGGCTTTCATACTTAAGTGAGAATGCTTGCTCGTGCACAGTGATGACTTCGGAGTCGAAAAGTCGACAAAGCGAAATAATTGTACTTTGTCGACTTATCGTTTTGTCGGGTTGTGCATAAGTCGAAGGCGACAGGTCGATAAAATGAGGGCGACGATTGTCGGGTCAGTTTATCGCGTTGTCGGATTGATTTTGTCGACTTGTCGCTTTCACAACCCGACAAGTCGAGAATGTAGAATGGCCGCTAACGGCCACCATAAAAAAAGAGTGCATTAACTTAAAAGGCATTAACAAGATGTTAAATACGATCGAAAGGTATTCAAACACTCAACAGAACATTACCGTCGTTGCACTGAATGTTTTGGCATGCATGATTTCCAGACTATCTTTAAACACAAGAACGGTAAATTTCTTTAAATTGTGGCGTGTATATTTTTATTTTTATTTTATAGATTTCTGTCATCCAATTCCCATGAAAGTCAAAACACTTGATCTAAACTATACCACTATTTTAATGCTTACAAAAATATCTCTTTATTATTTCATGTTAAACTTTTTAAAATTGGGCGGTGTTTTCTTGTTGTCAGTTAATAAATGTGGTTGATCTGGATTGTACTTGTAAACATGTTTGTTGCAAAATTAATGTCATAGAGTTTGGGTGGATGTGACGAATAGTAAAAAGTGACAAGTAAAAAGTAATTTTGAGACAATTCTGGGTGTGTGGGTTCTTGGACTGACATAAATTACGCGTTTGTAAGACATGAAATTTAAATATAACACATGTAAATTTGACAGTTAACATGGACGATAATATAGTTGTGTATATATGCGGTAACTATCAGACAATACAGCCGTCAGCAAATTGTCCTTTTATCAACTCTAAATGCACATCTAATCTCTCTGGTAAAGTATTAACAAATCCAAATAAGCTTTTATTCTTGGTGGAAAATACATAAGGAAACCCTTCCTGGTCGCTTAATGTCTATTCAAACATCAAAATTTATTTGTTAAAATAACTGCTCAAAACGCGCTAGGAAATTTACGAACGGAAATGTCTGAACAAATCGAAATATGTAAACTACTTCATTAACCTAAATTTTAAACACTTCGTCTAGTTAAAATATTGAGAAAGTTCTAGCAGTTTACACCAATCCTGTTCTTAACAATATCCTATTGAATTACATAAAAACACTGCTCCCTTTACATACACTATCCCTTTTACATTATGGAAATTCAATGACAAGATCTTCGACGTAATAAGAAACTTGCACTTTTGACTTTAAGATTTTGAAAAAAAACACAAAGAAACAATATATACAAGGAATGTGCCTCATCACCCCTATGTCCGTATTATTTTAAAAAAAAATTGAAATGTAGATCAACAGAACTCGTACTATGCGAGATAATCCCAATTAATTTTATTAACTTACTAATTTCTGAAAAAAAGGGGAGGTCTCCAGTATAAACAAGTCGGTTTATGACTTTTACATGCGTCTTTTACTTTCCAGGTAATGTTTACGGAGAGGTTTTGGAACCACCTTCTTTTACGTCACGTAAATGTCATGTATCTTGTGTGTGTCATTTAAAAATATTTCTAGCCTTTGGCGATTCGAATTCTTGGTGACTTCGATAAAAGGATCACGTTTTCGGTCACATTTTAATATTTCTGAAAGGTATATCATTGAAACATCACCTCATTCATCTCTTATTCCAAGTATACTTTGTTATTGAGTGTTCATTATTTTTTTCGACATATTGGTGGGAAGCAGCCATGGGCAAGGTACGTAATTGCTATAATATGTATCATATTGTAATACTATCAATAATTTACAGTTATTTATCTATTTATTTTTGAGGATATAAAAGCAATACAAGAAGTTAGCGACTGATACGATACATGAAAAAAAAAATAATTGTTAAATGTGACCAGTTCTGGTCAAATAGATACAATTCGTAGCCCTTTATGTTAGGAAAGCTCCCTCACTCAAAAGATAAAACTACAAATTAAGACGTTGGTTTTCAGTATATTTCTTTTCAAAATCGAATATGATAGCTGTTGGTTATAGTTGTTATAGAGTTTTGCTTTTAAATCCCTATAAAAACGGTGTTTGGGGATATGTTATTTAACTGTATCAATACTTGAGATTTGAATTGCGAGCCATGTATTTATCACAATCAGCCATAAGTTATCGAATTGCAATGTCAGAAAAGTTTAACGTTAGACCCTTCATTATAGAACATTGACGAAATATGTCCGTACCGGCATCTTAAAACGATTATTTACAACTGCATTTATTATAGTAATATTTTAAACGACAAAGTTAGAAAAGGACAATGTATGACCTTTAAGGCTAGTTTATTCAGTCTAATTAGAATTTCCATTTCATATTTTATGTTTTACTAGATATTTTGTTCATGACAAATTTTAGTTTGTAAGGATCAAATGAGTTTTTTGACTTAAATGATTGTTTGTCTGGATATACGGGGCTCTATATTGTTGTGTCGATTGGAAAGTGTCGATGGACATTATTCTGAGGGGTTTAGGAGCTTATATAGCCCCTGGGAATATAAATGTTTGATCTAAACGTCACTCTTCGCGACACAATATGACAGTGTGTTGGTTAGATAACAAAATACAATATAAAGATATAAAAAATAAACGAAACAAAACTGTGAAACACTTTGAAAAAGAGTGAACACTAGATTTCAACACATTCTGTCAACAAACTATTGATATTCGTCAAAAGTAGAGTTACAGTTAGATGGAAAAAATAAATTCAGTTAATTATCGTCTGGTTTATTCAACCAACGTTTATGTTATCGTTCATAGCCTGTGTCAAACTGAATGGTTAGTGTGTGCGCTCAGCTGCGCTGCATCATAAGATCTGTAATTAAGTCAACTGGCGTGGTTTCGATGTCAAAGTTGCACGTGACAAGACGTGTGGTCGCCTGTCCAACCTCGTGGGTTTTCTCTGGGCCCTCCCATTTCCTCCCACTGCTGAAGACCACTAAAATGTATGCATGAAATTGACAAACACCATACAGTGTTCTTTGGGACAAGTTTTGTTCATACACCAAAACAATTCCAATTGTTAAGGGTTAATCTATGTGCGCGCCGACGTGTACACCAGACATCCGATTTTTGTCACATCTGAACGACTAGACGCTGTCAAATACGAGTATATACGAAAAGATGACAATTGGTATTACTTTATTTGTTCAAGAAACAGATACTAGTGTCAACTATAAATGACCTTACTTCTCCAACGATTACAGCATTTACAGGCATATTTCTCTGCTTATCATCATACTTAAACTATTTGACAAAATGATACATAAATATAAAAACACGTCTTAAACTTCTTACAGCACAATTCAATAATATCAACGCTTGGAAGAAGGTTTCGGCCAGGTATCTTCTAGCAAATTGACCCGAATCGCTTCATTTGACAGACTATGGGTATGCTACGTGCCGTTCCACAGGGTGGCGTATTCCCTTTTTTTATTACATATCAAATGATATTTTGAATAATATAAAATGAAACAGCCGATTATTTGCCGATGACACGTCATTGTATATAACTATAAACGGTTATTTTCAACAAAATCTTCAAAAAACTAAAAATACGCAAAACATGGCTAGTGGACTTTAATCTCATAAAAAGAAACCTTAACCCTTGCAGATAAACGCGGAATACAGTAAGACTACCGCTATCGAGCAGACTAACAGAAATAGGTGATCATAGAATCGATCTACAACATTTGTGTGGTGGTTAATGGTACTGGTCACACTTCCCATCTCTTTACTGAGATCAATTAAAATAACTTATAAAATCTTTAACTTATAAAATCTTTAAATAACAAATACATGGCACGAAAATCATAGATTATAAATAATTCCATGTGGTACTGAATGTGTGTACAAGTCATTTATTCCGTTCAGTATAAGAAAGTGGAAGAAACCTACGGTCATCTCTACAATTCAGCTGTTACAGCGAAAACTAGAGAGGGCGACTGCTATAGAAACCCTACATTATGTACAAGTCATTTATTCCGTTCAGTATAAGAAAGTGGAAGAAACCTACGGTCATCTCTACAATTCAGCTGTTACAGCGAAAACTAGAGAGGGCGACTGCTATAGAAACCCTACATTATGTTACGTCTTATTTAAAATATTTAACTTGTATTTTGGCATTTTGGGGTTTTAATGCCCTTGACTTGATCTTGATCAATTTTTAACATAAATTGTCGGTGACCTCCTTTGGGGATACGCCCAATAAAAAAATTGCTATTGCTATGTGTTTATTTGTTTGTGGTTTGCCGTGAAAGATGGAATGTTGTTTATATGCAATCCTTGTCCTTATTCTCTAAAAGCCATCTTGAGATCCCAAGAACCATGAAGAAATATAGACAATCTGTAAACTGAAAATGTCAGAACGCGGTGTTCCAAAATAGCCCACTTTTATGGTGGGGTCACATACGTGTATGTATGTTGTCATTAATAGACCCAAGAGAAAGAATTATTAGGGGCGTTATACGAATTGGTCCAATTTAGCTCAGAATTTGCATATTAATTATATAAAACCATCATGAAATATACTGTCACGTTTATCATAAATCATCTAACAAGACAGAGCGGCTGGCATTCTACAAATGATAAATGTATTTGGGCTAGATAATACTTTGAATTACAAAGAGGTATTAAGAACAATTCCTATTACATTAAAATCAAAATAAACTGTCACTTTTTATTGTGTGAATTGACATATATGTATTATGACAAATCGGCCAGTTCGTTTGAGGTCAATGTCTATTGTTTTATAAATATAAGTAAAAATAGATGTATATACGCAAAACGACGATCTATTGTCTATTATATAGTTTTTGAACCTTTCATTTATCATTAATATGTTTATGTTATATTATAATGTTATTTACCGATAAACGAATTAACAAATATGAATGAGAACAAATTCACTGGCTGTATAATATTATAAGCAGGCAACAATGGTATACAAGAAACGCAGTCATTCACTCATCGAAATGTACTATACGTTATGATAAAATAAAATTTATGTCATGGTACTGACCTGACACTTATGTGTACTTCCGTATTTAAAAGGGTGGGGGGGGAGGTAGAGATGGATAGGGGGTGTAGTTGGTATTAAGACAAGAAACACTTTCCTTACCACTAGAGAAAAATTGATAAAGCAGATTTATTGAAATTTTTAAATAATCCCGGTTGATGCCGACGTGCCATTAAGCACTGTTTTATTTAATTTCCGTTAAATGAAGGAATGAGCTATCACATGTTCGTAGCACAGACCAGTTGGTTATTTATTCTCGGCGTACATCTTCCATTAGTTTTCAGGAAGTGCTATTTTATAATATATTATCATGTTTTGTTCTAAAAACAATGAAGAGATATATAAAGATATTAAAATGATTTTTATAATTTTATCATTTTCAGATGTGTTGGTTAACTATATTAGCTGTTGTGTTAGCTGCGATAACATGTAAGTAACGGTCATTAGTTCTTGCAAATTATCATTAAAGATGTCATCCCACGTACAGACTATGTCATCTGATGATATATTTTGGCTGAAACATATTTAAACTAATTTATCTATCTTTTGCTTCAAATCCATCTCAGAACCTTTTAGGAGCAAACAAAACTACCCTGTCTATTTTTTAAAAAAGTCTTGTTTGTCATCCAAATGAAAGCCAATTCATTTTCAACTTTTATGTCTCTGTGTAGGCGCTGTCTTTTTACCATAAATTTCGAAGCCTAAATAAAATTCTTAGTTTGGGCTCTGTCAACTTCCTTTTCCCTCTTTCAATCGCAGAGTCTAATGGACAAACATGTCACAATCTTAAACATACGAGAAGCGAAATGTACGTCACTCTATTTTGTTTCTTTTACGGAATCCAGTATTTTTGTATCTCTACTTTCCATATACACCAAATATATCATACTTTTATAGGAGTCACTACCCAATACATATTTTTGTGGGAATGTTTAATTAACAGTTGGCCGAAATGATGTTTCTTTTCCCTAAATGTAATGTGAACTTTTGCGGGCTCTACACAAAAGAATGAAAAAATATCAATTTCCAATAGGGATAGGAGTTATCGGGACTGATTTTTATTGGAAATGTAAAGATTACTATTGCCGACAAAACTCTCAAAAAAGAAGAAATAATAATTGTATAAGTTTTACCAAAAAAGTTTCTATGTTATAAAAGTTCTCGTTTGAAATATTCTAGGTGTAAATGGGTCGTATTTTGACTGTAGAAGAAACGGGGTCGAGTGTGTAAATTCAACAACGTGTGAGCAAGATACCGGAAACTGTACTTGTACAGGAACGAATGTAGGAGTAGACTGCGGGCTAAATATTGGTAAGTTGTATTATTCCAATTTAAATTCAAAAGGACTGACTTATTATTTAATTCAGCATGAGGTGTGTGGGGGGGGGGGGTATTTATATAAGATGTCAATTACCCTTCGTGTTGTATAACTAATTAGTATGGTATACATGGCTTCGTTCATCCCAAGCAAATATGACATTGGTTCTGGTGGATTTCATAGGATGGTACTTCTGATTGTAAATATCAGAAAAGATAAATGAGATGAAATTGTAATCTAACCGTAATTAGATTTTAAATGATGATATATACATTGTGTTAATATCAATCAACAGTCCAGAGCCAACACCGAGTTTAATTTCATGTGTCCCAATCCGTTATTCAGCCACTATATCCCCTACAGTTCAAGTATGTCCTTGCAAAATTGGGACTGGAAACATGTGGTCGTGGTGACAAGTCTGGCGAACTTTGTTTTCTTCGTATTAAAAAATATACATAAACCTCTTTCTTTTGTTTTTAGATACGGTTGTGACGGATCCTACTATGTTTCTCATGTGTGAAAATGGTGGTGTAACTGTAGAAACGTTAGGAGTGAAATCGTGTTACTGTTCAGATCCTACATACTATGGTGACTATTGTGAAAATAGACGAGGTACGTTTCTACACCTCTATCTTTGGTAACATTTATAATTTACAATGGCGCTAGCTATACTTAGCCTTAAGGTTGAAAGGTTGAATTTTTTAAATATGCATTATGCAAGAACTAAATCTGCATACTGCAGATATTTCTTGAGGCCTGAGGTGGTATCTTAATTATTAAATAATCTTTAATTAACATATCCAGACCATAATCAACTCTCGATGCTATCGTTAGCTTGCGTTATTTAGTGGATTTGAATACGTTTCATGGTGGATAATTTTAAGTAAAAATGGAGAATCAAGACTTTGTTTATTATAGTAAGATTGAATCGCTAAAATCCTAGTTTAGGTTGAAGCAATTTGGACTGACATTCTCAACATAATCTGTTTCCGTTATTATATATCTATCAACTCTTTATAATTTGAAAAGCAATCCTTTGAGTTGGATAACAGTTGATTACCCTTTGTTACCACGAATCAAATTCAGTAAAGTAATGTATTGTTAGGAGCGTCACCAAACTCCATTTACCAGGACAAACCTTGCAAGAGGAAATACTCGGGGGGGGGGGGGAATGTGGGTTCCGAGACACGCATGTATATTCCCCTCGCAGATGGAATTGAAACACTATAATTATTTATAATAATTTGTTCATGTTTTAATTGGCTTTTGAAGTCTTAAAACGCATCTTTTTATGCCACTCGTCTCTGTCTCTTTCTTTACAGCTGAAGTCACGTGCAGTGGAGATTCTCTAAATATTACAATTGTTCCGTATCAAACATTCTCAGGCCGAGTATTTGTAAAAGACAACATGACGGATGCTGCATGTTCTTTTAATGAATCGACTGATGCAAATGGTTATATAACCTATTTCGCAAATTTAGGTGTTGATAGTGGATGTTCAATCGAAACAACGGTGGATGCTGTAAGTATGTTTTAATGATATTAATTAGTTAAATTGGAATATATTGTACACAGTTCTCTTGAATGAATGTTTATCACTCTTTTTTTAAAGAAATAATTGTAAATCGCTAAGTCTTGATAAATAAAAGACCAGAGAGCCCTATTCAAAACGTCGCTCAGTACATCTGTGCGCATGATATAGCGTCTTTTATTCTATGCGTTTTTCCACCCTACAGAAAAACTGACCCACGACTGTATTTTTGTAAACGAGAAATTGAGTTTCCGCGTGTTGATCCAAGTGATCAGGTAGTTTCGCTCTTTGCAATGGGTGTTCTCTCTTTTCAGGCTAATGTGACAACTTTCTCTGTGGATGTGAAGATACAAGTGTCTGGTAGTTTTGTCACGTCTGGCGATATGGTAGTCACAGCTTCATGTTCTTATTCAAACGATTCACTGACAGCTGTAGATGGCGGTCTAGGAACTGTCTCAGTTGATGATGGGTAAGGAATTTTATTAACCCCACGCCTCATCCAATCTTACGACGTCTCCGCACATTCTTTCCTCTTGCTTTACATTAAATTGTAACCGTGTACTGGTTGGACATGGCACGTCTCCTGTTGTCCATTTGCTTTTGTTTATACTTCTTCTTAAAAAGTATATCCGTGTGATTCATTGCCCCCACTTCAACATGTAACGATATGTTGCAAGGGTATTATATTTTATTACCTGTTTCTGTTAGTGTTTAATTATTCCTTTTTTTTTTGGTGGGAGGGGGGGATCTAGTCAGTTTGTGCAGCCAAAACTGTACATGGTGCAAACATTCCGCCAACATAGATGTGAATGGCCTCTGTGGATCTATTTATCAAATATAAATTAGTTTTATTTTTGACAGACAAGAACTATTTTACGGATAGCAAAAAACTAATCTCAAATATCCCATATCTCGGTTACTACTCAACGGGGGGTCTTGAGCTTTCATTTTTGGATTCTTTGGGCAAATCCCATTTCGAAATTCGGAAGTTCGCTCGATTAGATATAGCATTAAAGATATGAGAAAGCTTTCTTCATCATTTTTTCGACATTTAAGATGGCGTATCTTTGTCACTATTTGAGGTATTAAGTTGAAACTAAGTAGGAATAAGGAACACACCGATGCCGTCAAAATGGCATATTCAAATATTTTATGACCTCTCCCGGAAACTTCTTGAAATTACCGAGGCCTTCCGATTTTTTCCGAACATGAATAGTTCTCTCTATTTTGAAAATAGACCAAAAATTGACATATGGTTGTGTTATCCGGAGATATTATCTTTCATTTTCAGAGACCTTGTATCATTACAGATGGCGTATCTTTGTCACTATTTGAGGTATTAAGTTGAAACTGAGTAGGAATAAGGAACACACCACTGCCGTCAAAATGGCATATTCAAATATTTTATGACCTCTCCCGGAAACTTCTTGAAATTACCGAGGCCTTCCGATTTTTTCCGAACATGAATAGTTCTCTCTATTTTGAAAATAGACCAAAAATTGACATATGGTTGTGTTATCCGGAGATATTATCTTTCATTTTCAGAGACCTTGTATCATTACAGTTTCAACAGTTTTGCCGCCATATTCAATTTTACTTCAAATCGATATTCAGCCGCCATTTTGATTCCGATTTTTATTTATTGTTTTGTTTGGATTTTGTTGTAGAGCCAACTTTACTACCGATTCTACGGAGACAAGGTATGACCCTGTTCAATTCGCTGTTCTTAGGCGAGATGGTTCTGTTATTAGCCCACCACTGTATATCGGTGATAAACTGATGAAGAGATTCACACTAGCTGATACAAAAAGTAAGTGATATTATATAATTTATTTCTATATCGCACCGCTTTCTTTTCAGTGAATGAGCGATCTTCTTCTTCGTCAATCCTTTACGTTCACCTTAAAATATATGGTATCCACAATTTCCATCGATTATGGTCTAAATCAAATCTACTCTCTCCAGGTCATGCAATGCATTATTCAGTCCATCACATCTTGCGTTTTTTCTGGTTTGAGAGATGCGTTTTGGTCATTTTTATCAACGGCCTCGTGTTGACCTCGTTCTTACTTTAACCGAGGGTCTGGCCCTTTGCTCATTACATTGACATTACCTGATTGGATAAATATGTTATCAAAAACACAGAACTAGAACCAAGATCATACATGTAAAAGTTATATGTTTATAATTTACTTTTCAGTATATAATTCGTTTGTGTTGGACACATGTACAGCAGTGAACGGTAGAAATGCCCCACAACCTATCCGAGAAGTCACCATTAAGGACGGGTAAGAATGATTGTCTGACAAAGATGTAAATAATCTTTTTTTTTTTAAATTATTTTTTGGGTATTTCGATGCATTTGAGTATTATGTTCTGAAATCTGATTCACTAAACACTATTTAGATAATGAACGTAAGGTTTCTCCCTATCAGCGAAAAATTCATTGATATGATGATATATGGATGGATAGGCGGTTTATCTTTTTGGCAGTGTAGGGCAATGCCTACGATCCAAGAAACACAACGGACCCCAAAAAGATTTACGAACTTTTAATTACCTGAATTACTTATTGTCCTCACTCTATCATCAGTCTTCATTAGCATTGTCGGCGCAGAAAGTTAAACCTTATTTTATTTCATTTCAACGTGCCATGTTTGACGAACATCGGTCTGTTGTAGTCGACCGCACACTAAGAACTAAGACCCTTACGGTCGTGCTCTGGATGAATTATGGTGTGATCGATCTACTCCAGCATAGGAGACTGGTCAAGTGACTTTCGCTTTCATTTTTAGAAAGGATTGAGTCATTTTCTCCCCGAAAATTAAAATACCTATATTTCATTATGTGACGACCGCATCTTAAATTTGTCCAAGGATTGTTTAAAGTCTTCACATCGATTCACAGAAATAGGTTGACTTCTGCATATCCTACTGTAGAAATATGTCTCATAATTTAACTCAATATGATAGTTTCTAATGATTCGGCCGAAAGACCCCTTTCACGTCTAAAATTAATGAAATTTCCCACCTGGATTTCTTTTTTGAATTGATACTGAATTATCAGACAATGCTGAACTGGCAGACATTTTTTTGAACGACACAGCTCTAAAGCTGTCACCCTTTATGGGTTTGTTGTGCCTCAAATTCCCAATTCAAATGTTAGTTACAAATTATATTATTCTCTTCTTTGAAGAACTTAGAAGTTATATTTATTACGCTTCATTAATACTTGGCTCCGAGGATCAATTTATATCAGATTAGGTTTTCCTCAATATCAGTATACTTATACTCCTACAGTATAAAATTTTCTGTTATAGGTGTGTTACCAGTATAGGAAGAAGTATAATTGAAGGAGATATCACGTATGACATGACCGTTCCTATCATTATGGTTAACTTCAGCGCATTCCGATTCTCCAATTCTCCGATTGTATCATTTGAGTGTAGTGTTCGAGTCTGCCGTCCAACTGAAAATTGTGTGCAGGTAAATTGCCCCTTTGTGTTTCAGTATGCGTGAAACTGATGTTGGTCTGTAAACATAAAACAATAAGGTTATAGGTAATCCTACCATCGAAGACAGGGGTAGGGAATTAATGCTAGTCTTCACTGAAAAGTATACAGTAACGTTTTAAAAAAAGACAGCTTTAATAAAAGTGAATGTTTTCTTTTAAGGGGATTTCGATCAACATATAATATAATTTGTTGGGTGGCATTTTATTCATATATGAATCAGACAACTATCAGTTTATACATTACATCTTACTTGAAATAGTCAAATCACATTAAATATGAAGTATTTTTTTTTTATACCAAGCGGCAATGATCTGTAAAGCGGTAGTACAGCTTAAATCTTTAATGATGTTTAATATATGTGTTTTTTATTGTTTGTAGCCAACGTGTACCGGCTCTAATGCAGGTAGAAAAAGACGTAGTGCTGAAAACCCCGAAGAATTTAATGTGGTAGATACAATTGCTGTACGTGATCCTTATAGCCCAGATGAATTTATACCCGATATCTATCCTTCAAGTAAGTACTTACTACTAGTATATTTGCCGAGTTTCCATTAGAGCATCTGTTTTCACGGACAGTGTGTTCGAAGTGTTTTTCTAAAAACAAGATTTTTGCTGAATTTGTCCTGCCTTCCCAAGAATTACTGTACATGTCTGTTAGTATATTGTGCACGTTACATAAATGCATCAGAGAAAGAGATGACGAAGACAGTAACATTGATTACTTTTCATTATAAGTTTGTTTAAATCTAAAATTTAGTCAATTATAATGAACTTGTGTGTTATTTCATTACAGCCGAATTAAGACCGGAAGTTCAGCACGCCGATAAAAACACCGATCATGAACACCACCTTGAGTCAGAACTTTGTGCTCAATCTAATAGTATTTTGATCGTAGTCATAATCCTTGTTGTGGCTGTTGTTCTCCTATTGCTTGCTACCACCTGTTTAACTGTAAAAGTTTTGAAGTCAAGATCACAAGTCAAAGCCATGCCCTGAGAGGCCATACTTAGAATTCCATGAAAAGATACTAAAGGGACGACGGTTTGCTCTTTTGAATGATGGTTTATTTATTAGGAATTCAATAAAAGTTATTGTTATTTGTTTGTTTATTAATTTATTGATTTATTTATTGATTTATTTATTGGCAACCCATATCAATAAGTATGCCACATTCAGGAACATGCTGAAACGAATTCCCACTCCGGGCCCTCTGAATTCTAATTGGATTGTAGAGGGGACGAAACTAAAGTTTGCCGAAAATGATATTATGTCGTGTGGTATAGTGACAAACACACACACACACTCTAGCAATTATGAAAATGATACGGTCAGTGAGTACACTTTGGGGGAAAAGCAACAAAAAAGATATTCCAATATAGCAATGCTTGTGGATTCGAAACCGAATTCCGTGCCTGTGACCAGCTTAATTTCAGAGTTTGGAGAGAGAGAGAGAGAGGGAGAGAGAGAGAAATGGGAGAAGAGCAGATAGAAATGAAATGGCCAAAACAAAATCCTGTTGGCGTGCGCGTAATGAAAGAACCAATGACAGTTTGAATTTACAATAAGATTAGACTGTGTAAAAAATTCACTTATATACATCTGAATATCGCATGGTACAAAAAAGTAACTATATGCCCGAGTTTAGATTACCGTAATCTGTCCCCCAAAACTGCAGCTTCTAATAAATATTATAACACGTTTAAATAACGGCATATGATGATAATAAGATGAGATTTGGGGATATTTTTTATGGGTTTGGGTATGATTGTGCTAATGATGGTAGTCAGTGAACTGCTGGGGCTAGAAGTTGAGGGCGAGAGTGACAGAAGTCCAGGTAAAATCATCTCGTGTTCTAGTGTGCAAGATTGGCGTTTGTCCATTCTCTGCTGGCTTAATAGACGTTTTGGGTATTCTATCTTACTTGAAGTCTTGCACACCTGTATTTAACATCATCTCATCTAATTAAGAGTTAAGTTAAGCTTACTTCAGAGGTAGCCCTTAGTAGGTAACCATGATCAAAATAACCAATTATCATTTTGCCCCATAACGTCACGTATTAAGTGATAGATAATGGCCGAAGACTGTCCATTATGTAAATAGAAAGAACAACTGAAGGGCGTAGAAAGAACAACTGATGGGCGTTAGCCCCGAGTTTTTTTTCTATTTACATAATGGACAGTCTGAGGCTATTATCAAACTTAAAACATAGCACCATAGATAATACAAATAATGGATAGTTTTCTAAAACAACAAACCATAAAATAATGGATATATTCTTAAAACAACATACACGTGCTTATGAATGCATGTGACAAAACACTCCAGTCATACAATTCTAGCATACACAGACAGTCCAAAATATTCGACATAGAGACGACATGTTTATAACACAGTCGAAAACCAATATTGACAATGAGAATATATGTGATAATCATTTGGGTTTGATAACATTGGTGAGTCAATTTTTTGTTTAAAATGTTGATTTTGTGCATGAAGTGTTGACATAAGAATGTAGAAACAAGAATCATTAGTTTAGAATGTTGCGTTCCTGTCTAAAATGTTCAAACTGGAATGTAGAAACAAGAATCATGAATATTGTCCCATTTGGTCTTCCATACAACTAACGCCTAACTCCGATCATTCGGGTTTAAATTAATGAAGCGTTGTTTTTATCCGCCATCGAAGTCCATTCATAGTTACGGTGCTTTTTACTTCACCTATTCCGAAGATACTATCAAACTTAAGGAACCAGTTTTGTGATTGCAGTATGGTAGATCCACATGTCTATTCACATAGTATATCAACTAAAATAAATTGAAATAATGAACATCAAATGCTAAATTGTTACTAATACTATATTACTCTTTATGCAATTGTTATATGACTTTTAAATTGAATAAATGTGTTACATAAAAATTACAAAAAAATACGGTGGTTTAGACATGCGCACACCCTACACGCCCGTTTTACCAAGAAAGCAAATCATCCTTCTTGCCATTTAGGTCCAAATTAATTGCTTGTTCGGGTTTTAATCCAATTTTATCTTATTTTCTGAAATGATTCGCCGATGGATCAGTACAGGTGGATGTCATTATGTTTGTTTACATTTGCGCTTGCCGTTTTGATTGGCTGTTATAAAAGCCTCAATAAGTTTCGCCCTTTAAACATCTCAGAGCGTAATACATCTCCCTTTTAAAATAGCGTTCTTAGTAACGGCTAAAGGCTTCGATTTTAAATACGATGATTTATACAAGTTTCAGATAGATGCTTAATTGTAGTTGGATGTGGCAGACATATTTTAAGTAACAATAATCAATCGTTGTTTTGGTGAAAAATATTGCCAATTTTGCTTACTGAGGTCCGATCTGTATCGCGTTGGGCTTTGCTACGTGGAACTATATGGGGCCATCTCTTATCTAGAAACAGTGAAGGTTTAAAGATGAGGTTTGTTATCTATCAAATCTATAGCTACCCAAATCTCGGAGGAGAACAGAAGGGCGTTACACCCCACATCATTTCATTCACATTGTAACATCTATGGCTGCATGTAGGTGAAGCTGACTCTTGTAGCTATATAGTCGTGGGGACATTGTTTTTAAATTTATAGGAAAGGAATAGAGAAATAAGACAGGTGTATATTTCATTAATTAATATAATTGGCAAGTTAGCAGATTCAAATATATTCACTTGTGTACTTAAATCAACTTAGGGTATAAATGACATATTGTTATATAAAAAGATTTATAGAGCCATAGCAAACTGGTTCTATCTTTCTACAAAATAAGGGAAAATATTTAACAACTTCTACCAGCAGACTAGCCCAGCGAGGCTGGCTAGTGGGAGAAAGACTGTACTTTACTATGCCCGTGTACATGTATCCAGTTGTGCTATGTAAAATGTGAAAACGAACTGTTGCATTGTTATAACTAAGAAGACAAACGTCTTAAGAATCCAGTAAGAAGCAAACACACAACGTGAAGGAGAAGCAAAGTTAGCTAGAGATAAATTAAAGACGATCACAAGGCTACAGAAATATGTAGTAAGAAAAGATGCATGGGCCGTATGTAGGATGTGGCGACCGGTTTTCACAAGCCCCGCTTTCCATGTCCGACAGAAAGGCCAATGGTGCTACACTCTGCCAGGAATTGATCCGGACAAACATTGTTCTCGTGTGCACCAAAAAGCATTTTCCCCGATTTATTTAAGGGAGGGGGAGTCAATCAGCCAATTTAAAAATAAAACGAAACCCTATTATTATTGCAAACGATAGTAGAAATTATCATTTATTTTTAAAACAAAGAGAACAGTGTATAATCATACCGTTACTTATTTTTCTCTTATTATCAAATTCACGCATTCACACCTGTGTAATAACAACATGTTTTAACGAGTTTTGAACTTCGTAACGGGGTTTTGCCTCCTTGTTTGATAATGATATTTCAATGCTTGTACCCCCTTCACTAATATAGATAAAATGTCACATCTTGAATAAACCAGTAAATTGTAACATGCTAAGAGTGAACCTCGCATTTTGATTGGTCAATTAGACACCATCTATTGGACAATAACACCCCTCTGTTTGAGTATTTTCTTTTAAAATCGTAAATAGAATGTTACAATGTCGATAAACACTTCATGTTTTGCATTTAGAGGGGTGTTATTGTCCAATAGACATGTCCTGAGATTTTACATTAGAACCCGCGACGCTACGCGTCTTGGGTCCTAATGATCTCAGGACATGTCTATTGAACAATAACACCCCTCTAAATGCAAAACATGAAGTGTTTATCTCCTAAATGATAGATAAAGCAATCATTTATCTTGGCTACAATTTCTGGACTTTGCAATCTTATCCACAAATATACAATATTTTTCATGTGATCATTAGTATGAGGACTGTGTGTTTTTGAAATAATTAACATATTTAAATACAAGTACTTCGTGGTCATGTTAATTCTCTTCCGTTCAGAAAATTTCTATAAGTTAATGTCAGTTATTACTATAAGTGTTTAAAGCCGTGTTATGGTTGGGTGTGTTGTGACCATGAGTGGATATTTAGCAGCAATAATATTGGTTGCTGTATTGCCCTCGTGTGGTAAGTCACTGTATAGCATTGTCTAAAACTAAGATCCGATTATTTATTCTTTAAATAATCGTAATTTAATCACAATGTGTCAATTTTGTATTGAGATTTAAAAGTAATAATTGGGATCAACAGTAATGTTGTTTCAATTCAGTAGAACTATGATAACGATTGAAACATTACAAAACCTTAGAGATTTTTTGGGGTGGGGACATGGGATGTATTTCCCCAAGGGCGCGACTATAAATGGTGCTTTTTAGATTATATCCGAAGTAAAATCCGACTAGAACGTGAGAACCTTAACTACATAGGCCTCCCCAATCCTAGTATTATGCTTACGGGCTCATTTTAGCCTATCCCTGCGCGAAGTGTACAATTAAAAAGCTCAAATAAAGGGTAGTTAACGGGTGGATAGGGTGAATTTAGGAATGAACGAGTGTATGCTATTCTTAGCACATTAACAATATTCTATTACATGCCTTTGTTCGGATATGATGATAAAACCCAGGTCCCATGTACAATTTGGTACAGTGTGCGTATAATAAACTTTAATAGTCGGAAAATTAAGACGCAGAGGTGGAAACTCCGCTATCCGGCAAATCCTCTTCCATCGCATAGCACAAGTAACCACATAAATAGTAATTATACATGTTCCTCTTAATCTCACCACAGTATTGTGTTAAACCCAGATTTACATCATTTTTGAATAATTTAGGAAATAAAAAAGGGAATACAGTGAAATTGCGTTTGGTCACCAATGTACTACAGCTAAGTGTTTTGCGACGTATCTATTAGACTGTGGCGTTTAGTCTTGTCTTCTTCGAATTCACACGACCAGGGGATCATTACATGTACTATCAGTTTATAGACATAAAGCTTTCATCATTTATTTATTTCATTTATCTATTTATTACACAAAATTTTACTTGTTTCGATATTTGTTATAGCTGTCTATGTGGATTCTACGGTTGTGGGAGGTCAATTTATCTTATATGATAAGCTTTACAATAAACTAATTAACTGGAAGCATACACTTAATAGGTTATCCGGTGGGTGTCAAGTTCGCATCCTTTCAGAATACTTATCTCTAAAACTATATTACCAAAAATTTTAATTGACGATTTAAACACACGATAATTTTACAAGTAGCTACTCAAAATAGACAAATTATGTGGAAAGGCATATAAATCCCTTCATAAGAAATTGTATTATTATACAAGGCAGACTTTCTTTAAAAATTAATAATTAATGAAAAACATGTATAAATGGTTAGGGTCTTGTTTTTTTCTTATCTATTGACAGAAAATTATTTTTTTTAAATGCCAGATATTCTTTCTCAGTCTCATATAACAATTCTTGGTCTTCGAAGGAATTATTGGTGAGCAGAAATTCGTTCGTGTATCCGTTATCCCTCGTCACTTCAGTCAGTTATATAAACGGATAAATCGTGTTTTTCTTTTGCGTTCGTCAATTCTCTTTCTTGGAAATTTCATAACCCATCTATCATAGAAATGGGTTCTGTGTCAAAATTATATTTGGCACGTGTTTAACCAGTTCTATCACATGACTAACACCAATATTTCTCTTTAAATATTATATCAACATTATATGTCAGAATTTTATTACATCATAAAGAGACACAAGGGGATAAATGAAAAGTATCTAATTTATTACACGGTAACTTTTATATTTAAATAATGTTCAAGTTATTTTAGCAATACTGATCAATGTTAAAACCATTATGTTTTTCTTTATCAAATATGATAGATTTGGGTTTTATGGCTCTTTGTTATCATAAGATAAACTTCTTAAAATCGATATAGATAAACGAATTAAACGTCTAACTTAATATTTTCTATAATATTCGAAATTAAAAACACGAATATAGAATGGTCTAAATCAGTAGCGATCTGGAAGCTGTGCATGTGGTGTGGGAGTCGTCCTATAATCAAGGTGAAATAATGCTAAAAAAAACTATAAGTTTAACAGACATTGTTTTCCAATCGTTATCTCGCCGGAAAGTAATTGTGTTTCAGTTGACATAAAGTGCATGTTACATAACGATAGTAACTTTTTTTGAGAACCATGTGGGCGTTTACTTGGTTGGGAGTCACGGTGTCTCGTGAGTAGACATTGTACACATAAGCGTGCACGTAAATGATCCATTGACAATTGAAATTCGAAGCAAGAGTATGCCATGACGCCGCTCTCCGGGCAAAACTTCCCTTATATTACACTGCATTATGGGGCCTTTCAACCCCATTTCATTTCATTTCGCTTACTTGGTCTCACGGGGGCGCTCAAACAATCTCAGAAATCCTTGTCTGAATGACTGTCGTTCAAATTGGACTTTTCACGTATTGATTTAGTGGTTTAGCTCCTTTAATTAAAACATATAAGTCAAGTGATTTACGGTGACTTGTACTTGATGTTATAATAATATGTTATCTATCGAACATGTTTATACATCTTTATCTTATATATCTTATTCATGTGCTTTAGTTATCAGTATTATACGTTACGCTCCATATCGCTTAGTATTTGTATTTTACGGATAGGTTTAAATGAAACAGAAAAAAATAAACGTTGTATTTCCAGACGACAGTGCTGGTCGACATTTAAAATTTCCAAAGGTTCTCTTTCGATATCCCATCCGGTTGCGTTTGGCACGGAGTATGGTTGCCTGTCTAACCTCGTGGGTTTTCTCCGAGTCCTTCGGTTTCCTCCCACTGCTAAAGACCCCTACTCGCTAGCTAATTAATGAAATAAAATGACCTAGTTTGTGTCGAGTGGACGTTAAACCCCATTCTCTCTCTTTCGACACACAACTAGATATTGAGTACCAAAACAATCATAGCCCATTCTAAAAATAAATTACACAATTGACAAGACCCTCACAGTCAATAACGAGATCGTGTAATTTTTACAGGCTTCTCATGGATCCAAAGTTAACTAACGTTATATGATTAGCATTATCTATATCATTGACCGCATTGAATGTCTATATTAAATGCATGTCTGCATATAGTTTTATAAAATGAAACATTTCTTTATTTGATTTGTTTGGCGCACAGGTATTGCAAACGAATTTCCTTTTTTTAAATAGATAGTTCAAGGTTCAATAAAAACGATGAATACATTATTCATAATAATAATATCTGAATGGTATTGGGGTACAGGAATGTTCTGTAATGAGAAAACGTCGATCTCGCCTACCTTACCCCCTTACCGTTCAGAGTACAGGGTATATTGTGTAATATCAATAGAACAGAAAGCATTAGAACTATAAAAATATTACCACTTTACACTTTTTTTGTCTAAATAGTATTATCTCAAAGATGTCCGTATGGTTGGTTAAACAGAGAGGGAAGTAACTCTTGTTATCTGGTTACTCACGATGGTGTAGCATATACCTGGTCACTAGCTAAAGAAAGATGTCTTGCATTACAAGGACAGTTAGTAATCATAGAAACAGCTGAAGAGAAGGTACAATTTAATCAAACTTATATCTTTATTTCCTTTCATTTTATGGTACTACATAATATCTAACATTATGTTGACAGCAGCTATGATTCCGACTGAAAGGACCCTAGGTGGAAGTGGACGTTAAACTCCAGAAAACAACTAAGGACCACGTAACTCCTATCCATTTGCTTTTTGCACTACACGACTAAGAATACCAAACAATATTGAAACTTGTCGAATCTAAAGTTGGTTCCAGTAATACAAAATATGCAATAAATTTTGAAAGAAAAAAACAACTAACTTGAAAAGCAACTACGTTTAATCAGAGAGAAGATCCATATCCTTAGATATCCGACATTATTTGTAGATCTCTCTCTCTCTCTCTCTCTCTCTCTCTCTCTCTCTCTATATTAATTAAAGACTCTGAGTGTGATACTAAACTGTAATATTGTGAAAGTTAAATCTCTAGTTGGGATAGCAGTCCTAAAATGGTTTAATGCCGTTCATTATTTACACAAAGATATAGCCAGTTGGAAATTCCACAGATCTTTACTGCCTTCTCTGTAATAAGCCTATTCTTACCGTGAACCAAATTGTCCAAGCCACGAGAATATTTGCTCCGGTATTTGGATTTTGTTTTCTTGATTAAAGCCCCAATACCACTCTTGTTGTATCTGAATAATATGTTTCAATCTTAATTCTGGTCAACAATTTGTACTATTTTACAATATTTCAATTAAAAAATGATACAAATTTCATCTTAACACACCTTATTTTAAAAATTGGAAAAATTCAACTACATGCCGTAACATGGTTTGAAAAGCCTTACGTAAGCACTTTCAAATGCAACTTGGATTTAAACATATTTTGGAACCCACTGGACAAGTAAGATACGTTGTAATGGATAATTTACACAACAGGTAGGACACTTAAACATCTTGTAGTTAGAATAATTTTGGACAAGATCTTTTCGATCAGTATCATCTATATATTTGTCCACAAAGGAATGGTTGATCACGACACTTGGACGAATACACAAGTTATATCCTGAAGTTAAAGACTGGTGGATAGGAATAAGTGATCAACAAGATGGGCGTGGTCTTGTATGGGAGGATGGTTCAACACCAAACTCTGCTGTAATGTAAGTTATCATAGAATTATTCAGGGATTTAATGATGCTAAACATTTTATCTACAAATGTACAAAGTTCGTCTTGTTGACCGAAAGTGCAGATCTAAATTTCGTTTTATATTATTTACTTTCGATGACAGGGACATTAAACTTAATATATATATTTTATTCATCTTGTATCCAGACGAATGGCTAAAATATAAACCCAGTGCATTTACTTTACTTCGGGCCCATACTACTAATATTGGTCAATTGAAATAATGCCCCCCCCCCACACACTTTCTCTAACTTCCCCCAACTACAAACGTTTGTTGAACTCATTGACGTGTCTGAATTATCACAATCAAAGTCTCCTTGTTATTTTAAGATTGGAAATAATCACCATTTTAGCAGCATTCCCACAATAGTTTATTGAATGTCAAAGTAAAAATTTCCATTTTTTTTTAAAATTACAGCCAATGGCCAACAGTTACACCAACAATGAATAATTTAACGGCATGTGGGTGGATTTTAGACCTGTCTTTTGATGTTGTTAAATGTAACTACTGGAGACATTTCATTTGTGAAAGATCGAAAGGTAATGAACTTATTACAGACCCAATTATGGGGCTGGTCATCACATGGTTAAATACAGTTTCACACTTTTTGCTCTTTTTCATCCATCTATAGATATTTTCGGTGTTGATATATAACTGATTTTGTACGCATAAAAACGCTGCTGGCTTTAACCCATATACCCTGCTACGTTTTGTATATAAAGGGTGATTAAAATATACATGGGTTTTCCAAAAGTAAATAGATTTGATATTCCGATCAGACAGGTTTCCCCTGAGTTCTTCGGTTTCTTGCTGCAGTAATGATCGCAATCATTCGCACGATCTGTGCCAAGGGCCAAATTGGAAAAAGGCATCAGGCCTAATTTGCTACCCTTGTAAAATGACGCGATTATTATTATTATTATTATTATTATTATTATTATTACTATATTATTATATTATTCTCTAGCTCATTATCCTAGTCATCTCAGGTGTAATGTCGGTGTTAGCAAAGGACGTTTCTCCGAATTTTACAGTTTTGTTTGTCAGTGGTGAATGACGGGGGGCATGTCAAGGAAATTGTCTATTTGTTCGATTGGTATACACACGAAATATCTTGTATACCAGTAAAAAAAGAAGTAAAACCTCTTTCATTTTCATTCATTAATTATTACAGATGTTCCGTTAAGTTGTGAAATAGATGATGGTTGGACTGGACTTAATAATAAATGTTATAAACTGTTTAATAGTAAACGTTCTTTCACAGATGCAAAGTAAGTATCTTCTTTTAAAAATGGTCGTAATATTGAGATTCTGTCTGAATACAATTTCATTGTACATTTCGTTATTAGCAAGGATTCGTTTAATGGAATGTAATCTTTATTCTAGTAACCAATGTAACCTTAATGATGGCGAATTAGCCAGTGTACCTGATGACAATACACAATCCTTTCTCTGGGGTCTGGCCAGAAAGAGTGGTGGTAATACATGGTTTGGACTATCTACAACTTCACAGGTACTCTAAACCTTCAAACCACTCTACTTTTATATTTTCCCTAAGGCAAAGTAAATTCTTCTATTGTATAATTAGCATATATCGACGGTCAAATCATGGATAGCAAGATAATAGGGGATATATATATCTTAATCTCAGATTAAAATTCTGTTCATTTAATACTGGAAGCAATGTTGACCGGTCCTTCAGATTTGTAAAGGTATCTATACATATTTTTTTTAATACATGTTCAGTCCGATTAATTCAGCTTTCTGAAGATAATGTCTAGATTTATAAAAATAGTTTTACAATCAAGATGGCTGGAAAAATGTACCTTTTGTAGTTGTTAAAACGTACCATACCTGGACCTTTAAGTGCAATGACACTGAGGTTTCTGAATGTCCTAACCTGGTTGGTTATATCCGAGTACTAGGGGTTCCTGTCACTCCTGTCTGTATATCGAATTGCAGAATTAAAATTATTTCTTTATCCCCCTGTAATTATAAAATATTTTAAACCATCCCGTAAACTTTATGTATGTATTATAACTATTTCTTGATTGAAATGTTAGTATTAGTTTTGTTATTAGAGAAAGCCAGTTAAATGGATATGGACAACGGGGGCAGCTCTAGAAAATGATCATGTGTACTGGAAAGATAACAGAAAAAGTCAAGCCCTCATACCGTAAGTTATTTATACAATTCATAGTATTTTAATCAAAGATCTAGGAGTACAAAAGAAAGAAAGTATTTTGTCGGTTCGCCCAGAATGTACTTTAAATCGGCTTGTTTATCAAAAAAAATATCGACGTTGATTAAAACATAAGATTTTATGTCTATAGGAAGGCCAACCAGACATGTGTTCAAATAGAAGTAATCGATCCAAAGGTAAAACGAAGACTGTCCTGGTCAACTAAAAACTGTGCTGATGAAAAGGGATTTGTTTGTGAGAAACCGCAAGGTAATTATCTAACTCTATTTGCATAGAAAGATGCTCCAAACAAAGGATTTGGATCTCTTTGGTTTTGATCAAACTGTAGTGATATATTGAATCACCACACACCCCTATAACACCCGCTTATTTATAGTTACACCAGTAATTATTATGGGTATATGCTTACTATACAATATCAAATTTTCACATTGATAACCCAGGCATCGTAAAGGAGAAATGAGATTTAACGCCTCTTTAACATATTACTTGAGCCATTGTTAGACTAAATTTACTGTGGTCCTGCGTGTAATGTTACCAGGACACTGAGGTTTCTGACTGTCATTCTTTTTTATATGTGCAGACCAATCTGAACACAGGTGGACATCTGTAATATTTCTCTATTATTAATCGTGGTTGTATTACTAGGTGTTTGTTGGCTAATCATTGTATTATTATTCGTGGTTGTATAACTAGGTGTTTGTTGGCTAATCATTGTATTATTATTCGTGGTTGTATTACTAGGTGTTTGTTGGCTAATCATTGTATTATTATTCGTGGTTGTATAACTAGGTGTTTGTGAAGATGGTTGGTTGATACATCAGAAGAATTGTTATCAGTTGAATAGTCTTATTACGTCATCATGGAATGCAGCTAATATATATTGTGGCGCTCAAGGTGGTACTTTACTCAAGATAGAATCGTAAGTAAATATGAAATACTCATTAAAATTTGAAAATAAAATACCCAATGTTTTATAAGCTAAATATGTTAATGACATTTTTCGTGAAACTTTGACTAAATACAGTTTGTACTATTCCAAATTAATATCAGGATGATTTTACAGGAACATGATGTAGGTGATTTTCTCTAAATTTAGAATAGTTTATCTTTTTTTATTGATAACGCTGTGACTCGTCGCAGTTCAAAAGTAAAAATTACTAACTCCTGTAATTTAAGATAATTTTAATTGTAGTGTATCCGATCAGCTGTTTATAGCGGCCAACGTTCTAGATGATTTTCCACAAGGATCAGCTGGTATATGGTTAGGTGCAATGGGTAGGCATACGTCTGTCTTTATATTGTTTAAGAAAGAAGCCATGGGCAAACATGTTTAATAAACTAAGTTAACTTTCCTGATGTGATGACCATGATTTCCAACCCAAATAGCCTACATACAGAGATGCACAATGCAACAATATCTAAATATAAATCTTTTAAGATGATTGGTAGCCACTCCAGAATATTGATATTCAGAATTAAAAATGCCCAAAAAATGTTTAACTGACCTACATGTGAAACGTCTACCAAATAAGCATCACAACATTACTACCGGGAATTCTCATATTTAAATCCTGGGCTTGATTTCGAATTTGGCCATGTCAGTGATGAAACATTATTTTCTGAAATTAAACCCAGGGCTTAAACTCGAAAAGCACTAAACGTATAATGTACATCAATTCGACTCCATCAAGACAACACATGCGGTTTGAAAATTTAAAAGGATTCCCGGTACCTGAACTGAAAATCCTCGGCTGCACTAGATGATCTATTGTTCATTATTATATTAATACTTGTATTATAGCTAACGCCAACAATGGAGTGTTTAAATGGGGTGATGGTAAACCTTTAGGAACATTCAATAATTGGCTGTCAAAACCTGTAAGAGCAAAAACACCAACTGACGCGTGTACCTATATTGATACGGGTAATTTGTTATTTATTTTGTCATTTTTTCCATCTTCGTCATGGGTCGATTTGGGCTGGTTTATGTGATTATGAATTTACTCAAAAGGGGCACGAATTCAAGGTATAGTAACCTGGCACAGCTCTTCCTGGAACACGAACAGTGTAGTATGACATGTCATCAAAACAGCTCCCTTAAGATGTGTATACTAAACTAGATTTTTTGGGGGTTTGATTAGGGACCAAGCTTTCCAAAAATGTTGGAGTTAAAATTTTCCGACCCCTTGACCCCTCTGGAAGGGGTATTTATGAAATCGGGATCTCTCTGAACGAGGACATGGCTATCTCTGCGAATGATGGTTGTATTTTCATGATCTGAAGTTCCTTCTCGTGTTTGATTTCAGTAAATGATCTTGGGATTTTCGTGATCTGAAGTTCCTTCTGCTGGGGTTTTTTATCATGCCGATCCCATATATTATACACTTAAAGCGTATGGAGCTAGTTTCCATTGACTTCCAGTGGGAAATACCAATTTCCGGTGTCAAACTCGATTGATTTCAGCAGATAATCTTTGGATTGTCAAGATCTGAAGTTCACCCTGGACACCGTTAAATGAAACACTGCGTTAATCCTAATTCTAATTTTATTTATCCAATTTGAGTAGGTGATGTAAATGGTAAATGGCAGATTACCGGTGACTGTACACAGGTCAAACCGTTTGTTTGCCAAATACCTGTAAATCAGCCTGTCAAAAAAGCTACATTGCCACCAGGTAAGATCTCCATTTGTATATCACTATAAACAATTCTTGAATGCTTTGGTTATTTGGGACTAGGCCATTAAACAAATATCGAATTATATTTTCATCTTATGTTTGGTATTTGAACATGTTATATAATATGGTTAGGGTATCGATGCCAATATTAAATGCTCTGCTAAAATGTATTTCCGATTAATTATATGTAATAAAAAACAATGTCCAAGGTCCCAATAACGGTAATAATGCGGTCAAAAGTTAAATATAAAACGCCAAACGTAATGTTTCAAATGATAAATGTTTTATTGTAAACTGCTGGGGTTTATTTTTGACGCTTCAACATTTTGCATTTACATTTCAATTAACCAGTGAATAGCCGAATATTGCAGAAAAACTAATTGAGTGACAAACGAGGCTATCAACACGAATACAATGTAAACAATCCTGTTTTGAGACGAAGAATAATTTCACCGTTTTGTAGTAACTTTACATCACTGTCCAAAGTTTTAGGGAAATCCCCAGATTAAACTAAGACTGTCAAGTTGTTGTTCTTGGGATATACTTGATTGAACAAGAAGAATACACACACTCTTCCAAAAGCTCGAGCCAATCCAACAATGGACAGAGAGGGATTTCTCGGCCCAGTGCTTCAGGAATATGCGCGTATTGTTACTTCATAGATGCATACTAGTACCATGTTTTGCTTTAGTAAGGGAAAATATTTGACATTGTAGTAACATACTCTTGTATTCCTATGGCCATCAATAGTATGCAATTATAAGTTTAACAGATATTCCACCCTAACCCACCCCACCCCACCAATATTCATTTAGCTCATGATTCCCATATATAGTGTAATAAAAATTAAATAATAATTCTGCATAATTTTAGTATATTATTATATTCTTGTAAATCTCTCTGTGTTGTCTCTAGTCGCGACTGAATATTTGTATGTTTCTCTTATAACCTAAATTTCTGTTTTATATATTTCAGAACCACTTTCATGTGAAGGCGGTTGGGTTCTGTACTCCAGTTATTGTTATCAGTTCAATGATACAGATTCTTCATGGTTAGATTCCCGGAAATCTTGCAGTCATTCTGGTGGTGATTTAGCTCGTATAATGGATAGCTCAACACAATCGTTTGTGTTAGGTAGGCTCCTTTTAGTTTTATTCACAAGCACTTTACTTTGAAAACTTTGATTTAATAGTGGGAGTGTTATTATCATGCTTAAAAAATGTGGACTGTAGTACCGGGTATTATTGTCTTTGTGATCATAGTGTATCCAAATGTCGAATGAAGTATTGACCCGCATACAAGCCTAAAGCCTAGGATCAAATCAAGTCAATCACATACATATATATAACAAGTTTCAAGGGCCTGATTGACAGTTGTGGGAATCAGATTTTAATAGTCTAGTTTATTTACAGATCAAGTAGAAAAACAAAGGGGTAATTATTGGATTGGACTGAATGATAGAATATCAGAAGGAAACTTTACATGGCTAGATGATAAATTACAGGTAAGATATGCCATGTAAATTCTAGCAAGATCATTTCCATAACAAAAATACGAAGTGGTGATCAAATGATTCCATGGTTTAAGCCAATGAAAAGTGTATTTGCTTAACTTGCGACAGTTCAGTTTGAAAGCAAATCATTTCAAAATTCACATACATAGGTAGTAACCATTTAAAAAAAAATCATTAATATATTAAGGAAATATTGGGTATCACCAAACTGTCCAATACCAGCGGATTCACCTTTTTGAATTTTGAATTACTGCTCTTTGGGGTATATCACTACATGTATTAATTTCAGACCCCTGTCGTACAATGAAAATAACAAAAACACGTTATTCTGGATTCGGAAATAGAACGAGTGATTGCTGGAGATGACTGCCCCTTGCACTCTAACAAACCAATCAGCACCCTATTCATTTCACAAACAGTCGTCTCCGTCTAAGTCAGTGACCCACCGAGGAAATGGTCGAATGCAAGATAGATCGTTCTGTTTTATTGGGGAATCCCGAATAACTTAGTGGCTTGCTATTCGTTATTGGCAAATCCCGAATCCCGAACAACTTGGTGGATTGTTATTCGTTATTGGCAAATCCCGAAACCCGAATAACTTGGTGGATTGTTATTTGTTATTGACGAATCCCGAATAACGTGTCAATTTTACGTTGCCCCCTCTTGTACTATTTTATAAAAATGAAATCAATTGTCTTGCAGCTAAACTACACCTTTTGGGGAACCGGGCAGCCAAATAATGTAAATGATTCAGAAAATTGTGTTTTCTTACAAGGCGCAAGGTTTACTGGACGTTGGTTCGATATGGACTGTTCCAAAAAATTAAACTTTATATGCCAAAAACCAGCAAGTAAGTTTTCATTCTTCATTTACTCAACCAAGAAAGCTCTTATGTTTTGGGATAAATATTATGTAATATACTTTCATGTCATTGAATCTTGGTGTTGAAGCATCTCATTTACTGAGGTTTTAAGAATACAATTTATCCCATAGCTGTTTTCATATTATGAAAGTTACGTTTCCTTTCAGGGCAATCTAAAATATCCACACCTGCTCCAACTATGGCTTGTAAGTTATTAATCATTCTAATAAAGGGCCTTTAGGGTCACATTTATGTGCAGCTCACATGCAATTATTTCTGTTTTATATATTTCAGAACCACTTTCATGTGAAGTCGGTTGGGTTCTGTTGCACGTATTAGCAAACTTGTACATTTGTATCTAAATCTGGTAATCCCCAAGCTCGCTTCCAGCCGGATACCGCTTTATAGAATGCTGTATTAGCTTTTAATATATGCACACCAAAATATAATTTATATTCGATAACAATGGTGTGAGTGTACTTTCTTGTCAATTTTGCGCAATGGGTGTTATAGAAATGTTGTATCTTTCCATTGATTAGTACACCAATTGCAACCACATAAAAAGGGGTTCATAAGTCATGAAGAAAATAAATAATTTGCATTTGTGTAGAACAGTGAAAATGTTTTTTTTCTTTCGTTTTGATTATGTTTTAGAAAAAGATTTTACATTTGGTTATTTTAGCTATATTCAACCCTAAATGTGGATTGTTTTGGGAGGATAATCCATATTCTCCTTATTGCTACCAGTTCCGCAAAGAACTTTTATCTTGGGCCGATGCCGCGGATTCATGTAGACATCAAGGTGGTACATTAGCTAGTATTACATCTATACAAGAACAATATTATATAAATGGTAAGTAATATATATTCTACATAAGTTATATTGTGTCCGAGCTACCTTGCATACCACTGGTCAATAGTGCTTACACTATAACATCATATAAATTTATACAACTGGGGTAGAGAAAGACTGTTTCTGGAAGTGACGAACGTCAAAGGAAAGCACGAGTTATCCCTCTAATTAACAGACTGAATTGACGAGTGATAACAGATACACGGCCGAATTTCTGCTCACTAATAATTCTTTCGAAGACCATAAGTTGTTGTGTGAGACTGAGTGAGGGTATCTGAAAACTCATAAAAAGAATTGACTGCAACTACCTAAGAGCAGCGCTCACGCTGTCGATCGCCATTTCCGCCAATTGCGATAAAAATATAATCTTGGCGATATAATATTCAATCTGGCGGATTTTTTGGCGATAACTTTTTCCTACATGGCAATTCTTTTTTACCTTTGACATTTATTTTTTCTAGTCATAATGACAAAGCGTTGATTTCCACACCGTATAGACGCGTTACGGTCGTGTGAATGACAGTGAGTCAATTAGATAAGAGAACACGAGAAAAATAGAAATAGTCCGTACATTCGCTTGTTTTTATTAATTCTATACCTTATAAAACATGTAAATGCACGGACTTTTTTGTTTTTCTTTCGTGTTCTCTTAGCCTAAGAGAACACGAAAGAAAAACAAAAAAGTCCGTGCATTTACATGTTTTATAAGGTATAGAATTAATAAAAACAAGCGAATGTACGGACTATTTCTATTTTTCTCGTGTTCTCTTATCTAATGACATTCAATTACTTTATTGAATTGACAGATATCCTCTTACAGTCCCATATAACAACTTTTGGTCTTGGAATGAATTATTAGTGAGAAGATATTAGGCCGTGAATCTGATATCACTAGTCAATTCAGTTAGTTATATAGAGAGACAACTCGTATTTTCCTTTGCCGTTCGTCACTGTCACTGAACCTGTACAATTAACGATAAGATTGGTTAAATTAAGCCAAATTATGCAATCGTAATTTTCCATGCACGTGATATCTCGTGGTATTATATAGACACATGTTTTGGCTATATAACTCTTTTAATGTGTCAACCTGTCACTTATAAGTTGATTTAATTACACATTACATATTATGTGAATATATTTGAAACTACTAACTTGCCAAATCATTAATTAATACAGTATAATTCCATCTTATTTCTACATTCCTTGCCTATAAAGTGAAAACAATGTCGCCGCGACTATATTGCTACATCCACTGTCTTCAGTTTCGTGGTAATACCAACTTCTTCTCAAAATCAGGTTACACATTCTATAATTAATGCTCAAAGTTAGGTAACTCTGTCATTTCATCATTATCTACATCATCATCAGTTGATAAAAGGGAGATTTCAGGTTCAGATCAATCCTGCACGGGAAGGGTCGTTGTCAGCTTCGAAGGATTTCAAATTAGATCTTATAATACAGACCAACTTTTAAACACGTTCATTTGTTAATCTGTTTCTAACTTTTGTATGAGTTGTACCCAAACAGAGACCAAACGCGTTCTGATGCTGCTGATGAAGGTGGTATTGCAAGAATTAATATAGCTGCTATACTTCGAAACAGCTTCTGAAGCCCACAGTCTCTTTTACATAAAGTTATCTCTTTAGTTTTACCATTTGGAATACAACTAACATGGTTAAATGAGATTTAATAGTTTATACAGATGAAAGTAACAGAGAAAAGGGAAACTCCAGTAAATAATTATATTTTTAACATTTTTCAGTTCTAAAAATAGATTTGCAAATTCCCGAAAATAACCAACACTGAAAATTCCCGGAAACTTTCTCACCCTTTGCAACCCTAAACGAGACTTATGTTGAGGTTCCAACATATTGGTTTGGGGTGCAATCGGCCTGAAACAGAGAGAGTGTCCCGTGGTGTTCCAAATTCTTAGTCAAGGGAGAGGAGGCAACATCACAGCAGTGCGCCACATCGATCAAGCTCTCAGACCGCACGTCATACCACATTTTCCATCATGACAACGCCCGTGCCAAACCACAAGGTTTACTCGGGACTTTCTACGGCAGAACGGTATCAACGTTATGCACTGGCTAGCCCTTAGCCCAGACTTAAACCCGATTGAACATCTGTGGGGTGAAATTAAGAGGATACTTATTAACATAGTACCGAGACCAAACACAGCCGATGGATTACGCCATGCTTTTCTATGAGTGTGGTTCCATTTGCCCGTGGGTATGGCGTTCATCAATCGCCTGGTCCAACTGCGGTGGATACACCAGATACTGATGTATAGACTGTGTACAGACTCTAAATTTTCCCGTAATGTATTGGAATTTTGATGAATTAATGTGTCAAAATACTGTTCACAAAAATTGCAACCGTATTGTTATCAGTGACTTTATACCAGTCCATCCTCTTAATATACCCATTGAAATTACCAGAAATGGGCCAAACCCGCCATAAGGCAGTCTTCAAATACCTAGAACTGGAAGGACTAACGAAAACACAGAAACATGCCGACATAGTCTGCACTTAAGGGGATGATGCCCCTTCCATCTCCACAGTAAAGAAGTGGGCTGTGGAATTTACTTGTGCCAGACATGGTGATCGCTGATCGGCGATTGACCACTCGACATATTGTCAGTGGTGTGGGCATCTCTCATGAGAGGCTTGAGTATTCAATCGCCAACGAGGGATGACAAAAGTTTCATCAAGATGGGTGCCAAGGCTTTTGACTGCGGATCAGAAACGTGTCAGATTCCTGACGTCCCGTGACAATCTGGACGTTTAAGACTTTATTAGGGTGGCTGTTGAAAAATAAATTGAAACCAGGTCTTTCGAAGAGAGCCTTTGATCTTTTCAACCAGCCCTCGTATAGGCCTACTAGTAATATACACAATAATTCTATACAGTATTATATATAACCGACAACACAAAATTCAAAATCAGAAACATTGTCTTTATAGGCTGGTACTTTCTGTATAATTCCAATTTGTATAAAGACAAACATTGAAATTAAGCTAATATATATTTACAGGTCGGATGAAAGGCACTACTGGTATTATATCTATGTGGATTGGTTTAAGTGATCGTAGCCAAGAAAGTGGATGGAACTGGGAAGATGGCTCACCGTTAGCTTATCTCAATTGGGATGCTGGTAAACATCTTTGGTCATTGAAATCAATTTTAAAAATACAGTTTGGGTTTCTAAACAATGTGTGATGTTTGTCACAGAAGCTATGTAAAAAATTGATCACGGAATAAAATATAATTAAGTGTAAAGTGGCTTGCCTATGGTCACGTGTGTAATGCTTGGTGAAAGTTTTACCCGGACAGGAGTATTCTCCGCCTAATTTCATCGAATTACAACGGCCTAGTAACTATAAATGGTATATTTTGGTCATTGTAATAATTCACAATGAGAATTGGTATCATGTTATTTTTAGGTGAACCTAATGACTATGGGGGCGAAGAAGATTGTGGAGCCATGTTGATTTATACATCCAGATGGAATGATTATAATTGTAACAAAAGAAATGGATATATATGTAAAAAAATCGGTAAACATATTTTACACAAAATCATTTGTTTGCTATTATTAGCTTTTCTCAGATAGGATCGAGGGTTAATTTTGTTCACCTTTCACGTAACAAAAAAAGACTATCATAGATCTTTTAGGACTTTCATTTGAATCATGTGTCTTGTTTCTTTTCTTCCAAAACATAAGGTAAATCAACAATGTTTACATCTAGTTACTATTATAATATTTATAGTAAATGGGTAAATGACCTAAACGAGTTTCTGTCATACTCTGTCCATCGTCCGTCCTTTATATTTTATTGGTTTAACCAAAACCGGTAGTACCAGTAGTTATATGTTTTCTGCATGTGTGGTGCTTATTGAGAAGTGTTCAAATGAAGTAGGAGATGATGAGATAAAGACAAAAGAGGCAAATGTCGCATTATTGGCTTCCAAACTCCTGGGTGGTTTTCAAACAAATTGATGAACAAGTTTATGTTGTTTGGGCCGCTTGTTTCTTTTTGATCATGAAGCTTGGACTTTTGGTGCACAGTTGGACACTTTTAACTTTGCCACCGAAACCACGTGATGGATACCAATCAAATTTGATTAGTCATATGCATTCAGTTTGGCATCGAAGATTGGGAAATTTTAGTATACATGCACTACTAATTCATCTAAACTACATACCTGATATCAACCAAATTGAGAAATGTACTTTGATTGAGCAATGCTTACCCAGATTTGCTTTCTTGAAGTTGTTATGCTCCATTCAGGGGGCGAAGTAGAACTTTTAGATTTGTTCTACTGCTTCTTTTAAATCGCTGAAAAATTTTCAACCAAATTGACGATGTGTTGCTAGTGTTATGAGTATTTTGTCCTGCTGAAAGCTATTCAATCTGATAGCCGTTAACTTGGTGAAACCTTTATGGGTGAAATTTAAACATTTACTAGAACCAAATAAAAGGCAGATATGGGTATTTTCTCATTGGTAAAGAGACCCGGGATCTGTATGTTAAGGTGCTTATCATTGATGTATACTTGGCCATAATACAAATCTATAATTATATTGACAGGATTGACGATGGTTGCTACAACTACACCAAAACCTACAACAACACCATCTATTCCAGGTAAAAGATTATCTCCTAGTGTTATTATATGGCATATGATCGTTTGAAGATTCTAAGCACAGTGGTAGGCGAGCTAGATCTTTGAACACGCGTCTGTTCGATCCACACTCTGTCAAACTGCGGAACCCTTGTTTCCTTGAACAAGACAACCTATCGCTATATTCCATTCTATCAAGCTCACTGAGCTGTGGTGTTAATAAAATAAAAACCAAGTACGAACAATCCAAATCAAAAGACAGAATTCGAAGTCCCAAAAACGTTATAGGCAAAATAGTGTATTCAAGCAAAATAGTGTAATCAGCAAATGGACTGCTCCTCGTGTACAAAAATGAATGCAGCACAAAATATATTTTGTCTGTTAAAACTACTACATGCAAAGTCGTCGAGATGGGTTAAGAAATATAAAAGATTGATTAATTATGCATGTGTCCAAAGAAATATGGAAATTAATGGTCGAAATGTATTTTACATGTGCGTCCAAATTGCCCGACTGCGGTACGTGTCTGTCATGACGGACTGCAGTCTCGGGTACGCAACATATCAGTAAAAGGCGGCCACCAGAGACGGCATTGTTTAGTCTAAAGATGATCTGGGTTTTGTTATAGCTGGGAAGTATTATGGTTGTCCTCCTGGTTGGAAGAGTTACATTGATAATTGTTATATAGTGGTCAGAACCTCCAAAACCTGGCTACAAGCTAGAGATTATTGTAGACAAAATGGTGGAGATTTAGCTAGTATCGGTAATAGAGAGGAGAATAATTTTATATTTAGTGAAACGCCAGAAGGTAAGCGAAACTGTCCTTTAGCTCTACTATACAGGTATTACTTACACAAATATGTATGCGTATCCAGATTCCAGAGTGTCTGAGGAAAACACAATAAAATTAATCGAATTTCCTGATCTGAAAAAAGGGTGTTTGTGTAGAGCATATTATATGCATCACCATGGGCCCAGACATGGAGAGCGGGAGTTGCAAAACCGGTGGCAACATCCTACGTACGAACCATGCAACTTTCTTACTACATATCTTAGTAGCCTTGTTATCTTTAAGAAGTTGCCTCTAGCTGTTTTTTGCGTCTGCTTGACGTTCCTGTTTTCTTATGGCGTTTGTCTTACCAGGAATAATAATGCAACATTCGCTTTTACTTTTTATATATCATAGAGCGGCTTACATATGATACAATGCATAATAGCATAAATTACAATACCTAATCCGTTCTTTCAACCCCCAGCCAGCCAGGCTCGCTGGGCGAGACTGCTGATAGAAACTGTTACATCTTTCCCCTTCTGGAATAAAGCTGCTGTCTGATGAATTCTCACAAATATGATAGTTTTGTAGCTGTGGGTTTTGGACATTCAATTATCTAATTGGTCAAATATGATGTAATTAAGCCAAATGATGCAATCCTGATTTTCCTTTCACATGTTATCGACACAACCTATCCTTGAACTTAGACCTGTTATTCTCACACTATTTCATAAACAATTAATTTGCGTTTTAAATAAACTCGTACCATAACTACTATACTGACAATAGAGAATAATTTGTAAAGATAAAAATATTGTTTAAACTATCTGATTTCTCTATTTCTTGCCTATGAATTTAAAACAATGTCGCAACGACGATATTGCTACACATAATAGCATTAAAATGTTTTGTTCTTTTTTTCTTTATAATTGTTTACCCATCACCATTAGCGCGGTTGGCACAGAACAGTAGGACGTTTAATTTCAATTATAATTATTCAAGATATGTCTTTTTTTTTTCGTTTCTAAGTTGTTTGTGAAAATGTCCATACCAGTGATACCCAGTGCACTCAATGGACGAACCGGGGAGAATGTGCCAAGAATCCAATATGGATGGGCAAAAACTGTAGATCAGCCTGTGGGCTATGTTATAGAAAATGCGAGAACAAAAATAAGATGGGAAAAAACTGTGAAAATTGGGCTCAAAGAGGAGAATGTGCCACGAATCCATTGTATATGTTAAAACAATGTATGCAGTCCTGCAGCATGTGTGATGGAGGTAGTTTTTTTTTAAAACTGTATTCATTTTCGTAGATAAAAGAAGTGTCCTGCCAAAATGTATAATAATATTCACGGAGGAAAAACACAGATAAAGGTTTGGTTAATGTTAAACTCTTGTCACATCTAAATATACGCTAAGCTCATCTTATTCCGGTCGCTAACAAAGCTAAGACACTTTGATATTAATTGATATGTTGTTATTCTAGGTGAATATGATGCCGTTTGGATAGGTCTTAACGAGCGGGATGTTCATATGACGTTTTCGTGGAATGATGGATCTCCTGTTACATACACCACCTGGGATGTTGGAGAACCAAATGACTATGTCAGCAAGAATAAAGTTTGTGTAAAAATGTTCACACAAGTAGGTCGATCTATTGTAATATTGCACATTGTATACAATACTTTGTCCATAGTATTATAGTCAAAATTCTATTTAACGTGTTAGTTTGATCATTTTCTGACTAACATACCTTTCTGGGGGTTTTATGGATATGTACATGTGTGCAATGCTAAGAGAGCTTTAACGGGCCTGTTTTGTTATCGCCTCCTTTTGATCGGTTTCTAACTGCCAAGAGAAGTTTGTCTTACGTACACGGCAAAGTTGGAGCTTGATTTGTCGTTCATGCAAAGGCTTATGTAATGTCATTTTTAGCCTCGCGGTTGCTGATCGGAACTTTCCCTCCTCTTACTCCGTGTGCCGTACAACCGTCAAATCATGGTTTCTTTTAATTCATAAAGTTAACCTTCCTGACATGTATCAAATCAAATGTCAGATTTTACCAAATTTTGATACATGCCATTTAATGTACCTACACTTCTGAACCTAGATATTGACAAGAAGATGAATTGTACTGCTGCGCCACCGGGGACCTGTTTGATTATACAAAGACTGTGTCAGTTTTAAGGCTTCGCCATAGCCGTTACCATTTTTAATTATCTGAACCGGCATTTAGTGCTGCGCAGTTCATAGATTCTTGAAATTGCATAAAAATAATATGGTTATGAAAAACACAATTTTAAAGCAACAATTTCATATTTTTAAGTTATTTTTTTAATTTTTTAAAAAAAATAAAGCCTTAAAATAGATGGTATCTATAAACAGTCCTACCTTGTTAAAGAATAATCCTATTAATCCTATAGTTCACTATTGCCAGATGAGAAATTGTCAAAAAAATAATTTTCAACTTCAAATTATAACGTTTGTAGATATATATCTATTCCATTGAGGGGATAGAAAAACACGGGAGGTAAATTGTGTTATTATTTCCTGTGTCAATGATTTGTAATGGTGGGAAGTAATGCCCGTGGTCATATAATAGTGAGTTGATTACCTATTGAGCAAAAGACATAGAAATAATTATGTTTTAACTTTCTTAGAAAATATGAAATTCTCATTTAATCTGATTCACATTGGTAATACTTGCAGAAAGCATTAAGTGCTGGAAAGTGGGGTGATGATAGCTGTGATGTCGCCTTAAATGGTTTTGTTTGTAAAACGAAGAAGTCTATCCAGGATACTGCTTCTTCCAATCCACTTTCTATTGGTTGCCCTAAGGTATATATATTTGTTCATACATCCCTTTGATCTATATAGATGCAAGTATTAACTCTGAATTTCTTCAATAGAAGTAACAAGTGACGAACATCTCCACATTTAGCTTTAATCTGATTTTTATTATTTTTAAGGATTCTCTAGGCTATAATTCACGTTGCTACAGCTTCGTCCAAAACAAATTAGATTTCGATGCTGCTGAAGCTAACTGTGTTACATTAAATGGTCACTTAGCCACAGTTAACGACAGGTAAATGAATAGATCCCAGTCTACATCAGTAGAACGTCAGGGTATTTCTAGAACACCTGACACCACTTATTAAAATTTATTTTAGAAGTTCTCATAGCCACAAATTGTTATTGCATATTTGTATGAGTCATCCTTGGTTACCAAGTGTACTCATTCCATTCCATTCCACTATACCCTGGGTCAATCTATTCGGGGGGGGGGTTACGTTTCCAAGTTATCCGCCCTGGAAGATTGTGCTATTTTTATCGACCAATCCCATAAATTGTTATTTGAAAAGGAAGTTGGCAAATGGAAGTAACTCTCATCGGACAATGTTAGGAGTTGTCCTATTCTAAATTCGTAATTATTAACAACCAATTATTTATTATATTAATGAAGACGTTCATTTAATAATGTAGGGTCATTAATTTATTGAGAATCGTTCGTTCTTTACCGGAAAAACATTTTTCTTGTTATTTTTTGTCCTCGTGATATCGCCGATAATTTATTGTGTATCAAATTACGAAGTATAAGTTCAATAATAATAAACATAACAGAATGACATATTTCAGACAAAGAACGAATAGTAATAATAATAACAAAAGTCAAACATATAAATTAAATTCACATTTGAAATCAACAATACATACTACAGATTTTGATAATACAATTAAAATAAATGAATTATAAATATATACATTAATGGACATGAATATGGTTATCTAACCTTATAAAAACCAAGGCGAAACGATTGGTTTGTAAACTGTTTTCTGATTGGTTCGTATATTGTAGCTACATTCTAGATAGGCCATTGCAGATAATTTTAAAAGCGTGGAAACCCTACGGATGAACCCGGGGTATAATGGGAAGAGCGAAATGAGTACACTGGGTAACCGAGGATGTTTTCGAGTTTGCTTACACCAAGAAATGGTGTTAAAAATCTTTGATCATTTTGGGGGGGATTTTGTAAACTACAATATTGTGATAAAATTGTTCATTTTCGTTCACTACTTACATTCGACACGTTCTGCAGACGAAATAAACATGACGGTACCACTTGTAAGTGTTCGGGGAAACGGCCTTTTTAAATCTGATTCTTTCTACTGTATCTAGCAGTGTGGATAATCCGTCAAAAATGAGATTTACAAAAAAATAAGATAATAATTGTATTGATTGACATTGCTTTTTTAGATTTATTCAAGCCTTTCTGTCAGCGGAACTAATCAACAGAGATGGTGTTTATTGGATAGGTTTATCGGATAGATCTAAACCAGGAACATATCAATGGACCGGTCAGGAGAACCTACTATATACGTCGTGGGATAGTACACACACCGGTAACATTTTATGTTTCTTTGTATAATAGTTTTTTTTCTATCAACATGTTGTTGAATGCAGCTGTGCAGCTATGGAACAAGAGTTCTATCACCGCTATCAAACCAGTATCCCATCACCGCTATGAAACCAGACTCCTGCCCGTGCTATCAAACCAAAGTCCTACCAAACCAAGGCCATGCATTGATATCATATCCCTGCTCTCAAACCTGTGGCATACACAATATCAGTGATATCAAACAAGCGTTATATCACTGATATCAAACCGTATTATTGTTAATTCTCAAATGAATAATTTGGTTTATTTTAGGAAATGAAAACACTACATGTGTTGCCATGAATACGAGTACACCAGTTGGGTTGTGGGCTAATGTTGACTGCAGTGATATGAACCCATCTATATGTCAGATGTTAAGGGGAGGTTACACGACACCACCGATAACAACACAACCAACCACCACAGAACATGTAGCATGTCCAACTGGTTGGGTAGAATACATGGACAGTTGTTACAAGGTATATACAGATTCTTACTCTTAGTTTAGATAATGGATTTGGTTTAAAGTCAAAATATCTTATCAAATGAAATCAACATTTAATTATTATAGTAGTCTGTTGTGGATTTTATGCATTTTGGTGTATCATTTATCTGTAGTCTTCAATATTGTTCAATTTAGATTTCATATTTACATTTTAATATTTTAGTCATACACAAAAAAACTTAATTGGATTGATGCCCAACAAGCTTGTCTTAACATGGGAGCAGATCTTGCTAGTATCCACAACGCTTCAGCACAGGCTGTTATCAAAGCTAGTTTAAATAGGTGAGTATGAAAAATTAGAAAAAAATGAAATGAAATGGCATTGTCTTCATTAGCCCAGTCGAGGCGAACAGTAGGACATTAACCCTATTTGATCCCGGCACTTCGTAGAGAAGGTGCTGAAAGGGATGATAAGATTATTATTACTTAATTTTCCAGAACAGCTATAATGTGTTTGAAATCAATAGATACCAATGAATGATTATAACAGAATATCGATATGAATACGTTTTTATAGACAAAAGTGCTTTTTAATCAAAGTGCTGTCAATTGTACATTCTGCCATGCTCAAACAAGTGTATTCTGTTATAGATATTTATATCGTGCATCCTATTGGATTGGTTTAAATGACCGAGGTACAGAAGGCAGTAAGTATTTTATGACTAGTTCTCAAAATGTTTAGAATTAAAATAACGTCCCATATGTGTTTTAGGCAAATGTTTGTCTATGGTATCTATCGATTTTTTGGCTTTTGTACGGCATCAATTTCTTCCAAAAATATGTTGAATCTATCATATTAGACCGAAAAACTTCTAATAAATTCCAATCTTCACAGAGTTGAAAACATTAATCTAATTTAACCAACGCATCGAATTGATAGGGTGAGCTGAAATCTGGGTAATTGAATGCTCCCATGACGAATTACACATAATTGACGAGGTTCCCGTCTTAAAGCTAGTTATGAATTTCAGCACGGGACATCATATATCATACATCCATGATTATTCTTATCTAATAACATGTATAATATATACAGGAGCATAAAATATATACATGTACGTGTTACATGTGAGCAATTATAACTCATAAGACAATTATTGCTACCTCCATAATATAACGAATAGCCAGATGCACTTATGCTACCTCCATTAATTCAAATACTCTCCCCACAATAAGTAGTAAGAGACTGCCGTCGACAATAATGTCATAAAAGAAAAGGCATGATAAATCCAACCCATAATTCAAACGTTTTCTTCCGAGTTGAATTTCAGAACATACCTTTGCTGTCGTTGCCATTGAGCATTGTCACAATCTAAATGCATGTAATAAAGTCACAACGTTCAAATTTTTCTACACAAAAGAGATAGGGGAGAGATGAACTATGTTTAAAATTAAATGATTGTTCCATTTGCAATAAAATGTTAGTACATGTATATACTTCTGATCAGGCCCGAAGCCAGAAATCAAAATTTAGCCGACATAGGGGGGCGAGGAAGATAAATTTCCGACAACAAAAAATCAATGAACGACGGTCATCGCCGACTGCTGTAAGCAGGAGGACGGGAGAGCACGAAAGTTAGAAGCTGTGAGAGTGAATTTAGGCCTCTATGACATACAGGTGGCGAATGTGTCGGAAAATTAAGAGTTTCCAGCCGACATTAACTATCTCTCGGCCGAATTTGAGAGGATATGTCGTACTAAAACTCTCTCCCGGCGAAAATGCGAGCATGGCTTACCAGCGATTTTTTTTCCGATGCAGACAGAAAAATTCCGACAGCCTCGGGCCTGCTTCTGATACAAATGTTCTTGTCTGTGAGATAGATATCGTCTTACGGTGGGTAAACGTAATTAAACATACTTTATGCAAGAGCTTAACTGCCTATTGCAGGTCTTTCGTTAGGTCTAAAATATAATCTAAATTATCAAAATTAGACATTAATTAACTTATCCAGACCCCAATCAACTCTCGATTTCATCGCCACCCTGCGATATTTACTGGATTTGAATGATATATAACACATGTATAACAATGGGATATGATTCGAAGAATCTGGCCTAGAGTCCAGTGTACAACACGCTTGATTAACTCTAATTGCAATTGCATTGTCTCTTATAAGTACTATATATAATGCTTTTTGCAGGATTGGTATGGTCAGATGGAACACCTCTTGATTTCGCAAGTTGGAGTTCAGCAGAACCTAATGATCAAAATGGCCGAGAGGATTGTGTAGAGTACTCACAAATGACATCTAAATGGAATGATAATAGTTGTTATATTAAAAATAACTACATCTGTATGATCAGTAGAGGTAAATGATTAAAGGTCCATGTACAGATTTCAGAAAAAGAGGCCGTTAAACCCTAACACATTATTTCATTTCCAAGAGCAGGCAGACGTTTAAGGGTCATACGTTTAAGGGTCATACGCAGATCAACAGTAAATGACAACCTGCCTCCTGTGGTTTGTAATTAAAAGAATGTAATTTTGTTTCTTAGTTCGAATTCCAGAGGTGAACCATTTTGTTATATTATAGGGGGTGTCTCTTATATTGTTTGTCTCGACGATCATATTTGGCAATTAAGGGACATACTACAAAAATTGGTCACTATTAATACCATTAATGACCGTATGAAACTGCTGTCTGATAAATCGAAAATTCTTTTATCTTTTGTGCCACTTTCAGGTATGAATATCAGTCTAACAACAGCTCTACCAGTAACAACTCCAAGTAAGCATTACAAGATTAATATACATTATAAAATCAGATATAATTGCTGTTTCTTTTATATCTAAATTTATATCTAATAATGTATAATTATAAGTCATTGTTTTGTTAAAATAAAGGTACACAAGGATAATATCATTCTGAAATGAAAGGGGGTCTACAAGCAAGATGAGATTTTTATTTGATGACAAATTATGATCAAAAATTAATATATTCCTTGAAACTTGAATATATTTGTCATAAGATGGCCTCATTTTGTTGACTGAGGACGTTTAATTACTATATCGTATTTCAAACATATAGAATTAAAATCAGAGTTAACGGGTATGGTTTTTAAAAACCTTTTAATTATTTGAAAATAATTGAAATAGTTTTGTGTATTTTGTATTAAAGTTAATGTGACGAATTAAACGGAGTCAACTTGGACATTTGACATTACCAAAAATAGCGTATAGTATTAAAGGCGCATTATGTAAGAGCTAAATCTGCCCATGGTAGAACTTTCATATGTCATCGAATGTTGTATAAATCATTAATTAAACATTTATTTACATGCCAAGCCTCTAATTAAATCCCTAGACAATGATAGTAATGACAATCGAGACTAGACTGTTCTTCAAGCCGCCATTACTTCGTTCAGAATCAAATATTTTGACTGAAATGATCAACATGTTCTCTTTTTTAACTATTAGAGCAGAACAGTCATCTCGTTATAATAAATTCTACATAATAATGTATCTTTAACACGTATATGACATTTTATCTCTAGCTCCTATAGCATGTGCTGATAGTGGCTGGACATATTTCAATGGTTCATGTTATTATGTCAGTAGTCCTTATGGTGTGAATTCAAAAAAATCCTGGTACGATTCTAGAAGATATTGTCAACAAAATGGCGGTGATCTTATAAGTATTCACTCTCCTGATGAAGATGATTATATATTGTCAATAGTATGTTCTGTTTATTCTATGATGCATTTTGGTTCTTTATAATTGATTGAAATTATTAATTTTATTATGCACATGTTGATATACAATTCATAGTATATAATGGGTCTGTTTATTTGGCCGGTATAATATTCATAATATAAATTACAATTTGAGACAGGACACTATTTGGAAGTAAGCAGAATCAGACATTTGAATAAGATGAATAATCGACTTAATCTTTGTCTTTCGCTCTAGATAAAGACCCGGTCATCATCTGGCATATATTGGATTGGATTAAATGATTTAGAAGGTGGATATAAGTAAGTTGAATTCTTACAACTTTACAATGATGCTCATATCATCCATTATCAAAGATATAAATGTTGTAAAGGTTATATATTGCAAACATTGTTATTCTCTATTTAGATGGACCGATGGTACTGTTGTTTCTTACAAATCCTGGACAAAGGGTGAACCTAATGACGCCTATGGTGGTCAAAGATGTGTTAATTTTTATAGTTTAACGGGTAAGCGTTCATATTACTAATAATTAGTTTTTTCCACATAAATATATAAGAAACTATCTGTTTCGAGTCGCCGAGCTTAGAATGAAACAAAATGTGTCTCTGTTTAAAAAACACTACGTAACTAGCGAATTACTAACAAAGTATTTTTTGTGGCGCGTTTATACTTTTCAATCTCTTTGAAACAAAACCATGTAAGTAAAGTATTTAAAAGCAAACATATAGTGCCCCCGTGTAGTACTGTAGGTTGAAGATAAAGATTAAAATTTAAGTGTCAGTACCTTAAATGAGCAAATAGGATGAAAACTTATGTCACACTTCAGTGTAGAATCAGTCTGATCTGATTTGTTAATTCAATCAGTGATGGACAGGCTCCATTCTATTAAATATAAATTTTAGTAGATAAAGCGGAAGTAGCTCTATTTACTTATTTTCATCTCTATAGTTTAACTATTATTAGTCCGGACGTCAAATGTCAAATTATCACTGAACCCACTTTTGCCTGATATAGAATGTTTCTCGGTGGATTACTGTTGGGTAGGGTCCCCTTGATTTTTCCCAGTTGGGTGTGGTCCTGTCACCTTTGGGTAAAATTAAATATTCGAGATGGCGACCAAAAGTAATAGGAAAAATACCCCAAAAAATCATTGTTCACCATCCCAGGTTGTGTAATATATCGTTTTATATGTTTTCGGGGTGGCTCAACACTAAATAGGGCATATTTTTAACATCCGACCAATATAATTAAAATGGCGGCCAATTAAGGCAACGGGGGGTACAAGAATTTCATATTTCGCCCTACTAACTCGAATTCGGACATATTTTCAACATAAGACCCATCATGAAGGCGGAAAATAGAAGAAAATAAAGTTCACACAGCTGGATTTATGATAAATCATTCCAGAAATTTCAATGTAAGCTAAAACTATAAGAAACCAAAAGATACGATATGTAAATCATATGATTGATTAAAGCAATTTTAATATTAATGAACCACACTGTCTCATCTTCATCATCTTCTCCGTCTTCATCGTCACTGTCCTCTGTTGTAATCTCAACTGAGACGAAATTGAAGCATTTGTATGAATTGGAACAGGAACAAAAATCAAAACATGATAATTCTGACTTTTAATAGCCACAACGGCCGCTTTGACATAGAGGCTCGGATTGAAACCCGCATTTTATAACTTTTATCTGAACATCCGGTACCATCTGGTACCAATCTGAGCACTAGCGATTTTTTGTCTCTGTTCAAATTCATACAAATAACAGAGGGGTTACGGTATTGATCCACGTATGAGAAATAAAAACATTAGCAAATGATATTTAATCCTGTGCATAAAGTCCAGCAGAACTATGGCTGAACCAGAAAATTGTATAAAAAGGTTTTGTATAACTGATTTAAGTAGCCATTCTAAAATAGGACACCCATGGCTACTAAAATGTGACTTATAGTTTTAGCTAAAATTGAAATTTCTGGAATGATTTATCATAAATCCTGCTACGTGAACATTTTTTTCTCTATTTTCCGCCTTCATGGTGGGTATTATGTTAAAAACATGGCCGAATTCGAGTCAGTAGGGCAAAATATGAAATTCTTGTACCTCATCCGCCATTTTGGGCGGCCATTCTATTTTTATTGGTCTGATGTTAAAAATGTGACCGGTTTAGTGTTCAGTGACCCCGAATACATATAAAACGATATATTACACGAACTAGGACGGTGAAAAATTATTGTTTTTGGTATTTTTCCTCAATCGTTGGCCGCCATCTTGAATATTTAATTTTCCCCAAGGGTGACACGACCACACCCACCCTGGAAAATCAAGGGGACCCTTTCCAACAATAATCCATCGAGAAACATTATATATCAAACAAAAGTGGGTCCTCAGCCCTGGCGTCCTGACTATATCAACAGTTAAACACAAAGTCAGTTGTATCTCAACATAATCTTAATCGATGGATCAAGATTTTCAAAGTATATAAATACATGTAATATATCCACTTCAAATCAAAGTTAAATAAATCAACAGAATCCGCCTGCTGATTAACAAATATAATTTTTGTTGATTAACCATAATGATTAGGGTATAACTTTCGTTTTATGTCGTCAACGTATTTTCTGTACATTAGAACCTAACGCATAAAATTTGTTAAATTTAGTTTTCATTTATTGCAGGTGATTGGAACGATGATAATTGTATGGATTCATTTGGTTTTGTATGTAAAAAGTTGAATGAGTCATCTACTCCACCACCAACAACACCAACACCGGTTATACCAGGTGGTTGTCCCGATGACTTTAAAGCTGCTGGTATGGCCATTTCTAATTTCTATGATGACAAATAAAACACTGTCGTATTCAATATTCTTGGAGATCTGATATAAATCGTATATAGGATTGAATAAGTTATTATCATATTATTAAAACAATGGACTCTGTAGTCTTACTCATCGCAAAGATTTCTAAAGGGGGGTTTCACTTCAGGAAAACTATCCACTGTTTTTGAGGAGTGCATGAAATGATTCTATAAAATTGGCAAGTCATCTGTGTTTTATATATAGTTTTCATCAATTTTACAACAATCTGATTAAAAGTATTCGATATCTTACCGTTTATGAGTCGGACATTCCAAAAATCTTCCCAACTTGATTGGATAGTGACGTCACAGTCATGCGCGAACTGTCGTTATGTTCTGCGGTATTAACTTGTTATGAAGTTTTCCCACAATTTACCGTCAGATATATTAAATTAAGACATGAAAATTCCACATATAGACTTTAATAGTAACCCTAGTGTCAACTAACCATTACTTATTTCCAACTTATAGAATAAAATACCGGTACATAATTTCAATTTTAATAGAGATTGAATCAATAAGCATGGGTATTAAGTCCATTGGTATGGGCTCATTTTCAGATAAAGAATATTTTAATTCAGGCGTGTGACGATGGTAACATAACACAAATACAACTCTCGCGGCTTCTTTGATAATCTAAAAATGATAGACTATTATCTGATTGGATATTGCCATAACCCGATTTCTGTGTATTGTTGGATTATTTTGTGGTATGTAACTGGTTCTGTTCTGGTTTACCTATGTTTACAGTTACTGATATTTTTTGTCTTGTTGTCTTGTTTCAGATAATTCTAATAAATGTTTTCATGTTGGAGGCTTACACGACCTTGCCACTGATTGGGAAAGTGCTAGAAACGCATGTAGGTCGATTGGACCAGGTGTAGAAATAGCTAGTATCAGTAACTACATGGAACAAGGTAATGTCATACCATTTTAAAATTAGTTGTCTTCACTTTTCTTCAAGAAGATCTAAGGCAAAGGGGATGATAGAAGACGTACAACTTATTCAATAGAGGCGGACGTCAATCGTGCTGGCAGGTGGCGTTGGGGTGGGGGCAGCGGCGGCGCCAGCCGGTGCTGAGTGGGGGGGTAAAAAGCTATGGGGGTCTGGGGGCTTTGCCCCCAAATTCTTTTTTTAGCCACGCCCTTTTTTCTTAGGGAAACGCCCTTCTCCAGCTATTGGATACACACGTTTTAGGTCGAGAAAAGCCCTTTCTAACATGTGATGTTGCACTTTAATATAATATAATGCACAAAAAAAGGATGGGAGTTGCTGAGTAGTTGTAATAAAAGGTATGGCGAGCGTAGCGATCCAAAAAAAATTTTGGGAGTGATGTTGTACTTTAATATAATATAATGCACAAAAAAAGGATCCTACCCCCCCCCCCCCCCATAAATTTTATGTCATTTTTAGCAAAATTGGGATGGCCATGACTTTCAAAAGTGGGGGGGTAACCACCCCCCCATACCCCCCCCCCCCGTGGCTCCGCCACTGGGTGGAGGTCAGTTATACTTTGTGAAGCTTGTCCTGTAGCTGCAAGGGATACTAAATATGTAAAAGATTTGATAGACGGTGATAGAATACGTCTATAGTGATTACACTGGACTAAATTATTATAAATTGTTGTTTCAGCATTTGCTCTGACATTATTGAGAAATACAGTTAAAACTGGAGTATGGATTGGTTTATTTGATATACACGTTAATGGTCAATATACGTGGTCAGATAATAGTGAGGTTAAATACACCAATTGGGCTAAAGGTGAACCAAGTGACCATTGGTCATATAGTCGTTTCAGTCGGGTAAGATACAATATCCTTACAAAATACATTGATATTATATTGTTAATAACCTATAAGATTAACATCCTTATTCTAAATATAAGTACTGGCCGTCTCAAAGAATGTCATCTTACACGAGCGCTTGTTAAACAACTTTAAAACCACTGCACAAATTTAAAATTGACAGTTAAACATGTATACTTCGGTTCAAGTTAGTTTAATTGACAATGTGTCACAATTGTTTTAAAGATCCTAAAAAATTTCATAGAACATGTATATTGAAAAGTGTGTATTATTGATCTATATATTTATAGGAGGATTGTGTTGAAATAATGCTTGATGATGGAAGAGTTGGACAGTGGAACGATCAGAAGTGTGCAGATGCCAGACCTTTTCTGTGTCAGGCTAGTCGAGGTAAGGTCTTCTTTTATAATTCTAATTTTTGGAAGTTGTCTTGCGGTTTGAATTGGTGATATCCGATCAATATGAATGTAATTTTAGCATAAATGAAAAATGAGAAATATTTCCAGGTTTAAAACTACTCACGGCACCACCGCCAACTTCTACATTGTGTAAGCCTGGTTTTGGGCAGTATGGATCTAGATGTTATAAACTAGTTAGTCAGTCCAGAACTTGGGGCGCTGCTCAGTCATCGTGTCAAGCAGAAGATGCTAATCTGGTGTCTGTATTTGATGAATACGAACAGGCTTTTATAGATCTACTAACTCAAAATCTCCAGTCGCCATTTTGGATTGGATTATCAGATAACCAGGTAAGGACAATACCAATTGTATAATATATTTATCTTAAATGGTTAGAATTCTTATATGTGCTTGAAACAATATGTACAAGTAATGATTAAAACAATCATGATGCGCTGCACAACCTATAATATGACTGTAGCATTCGATTAACCAGATTTCAGCTTAATTTGGTTCAACTTGACTACTGTTAGCCTGATATTTGAATTTATTCGATTTGGTCGTCCAATTTCAATCAATTTTGAAGATTAATTGGCGGTATATGATAATGAAATGATGACGAAAATATCTATAGTAAACGACAATCATTGGAAGAAATGACTGATCGACCGTTGAATTTTGTAATCGGAAGCGACAATATGTAACATGGAAATATGTATGACTGGTATGAAACGTGTTTAGCTAAGGGGGTGCTAAATTTCATAACTTTAGGAAATCGTTTTATTTGTTTTAGACAAAGGGTGTATATAGTTGGAGTGATGGGTGGCCAAGGGTATATTCTAAATGGGGAGGAGATGAACCTTCACGTGGTGATGGAGAAGGGTGTGTAGCTATTATGAACAGGAAATGGAATGATACGATATGTAATGCTTCGTACCCTTATATATGTATGATTAACACAGGTAGATATATATAATTATATACATGTGTACTATTTTTGAAAAGGATGATTTTATGCAAGTCGATGGTCGCTAAGAAAACCAGTGTGATATGTTGAGCACAGAAATCGCCTTTAGCTACATGAATACTTCCAATGAGAAATTGAATTATAGCAAGAGTTCTAGAATGCATATAACCATACAAATCCTCTTTCAAGATACCCGTAGCTATATACGTATTTCTAAATACATTCAAAAGTCAGAGATATTGAGTAGAACAAATGTATTGGCCCCTGTCTTCACTATTATGTTGGATAATATGTAATTATTGATAACTGTCATTTTATATTTCTCTATTCTACCAGAACCACCTCCACCAACAACACCAATGCCCAGTGGACGATGTCGTGATCCCAACTGGACTATGTTCGGCGATTATTGTTATTACAGTGTCTTGCAGAAAAAGTCTTGGCCCGAAGCACGATATGTTTGTCAGAGACAGGGAATGGAATTAGTCAGTCTACAGAGTAAAGGGGAGATGATATTTGTAAAAAATCTTATTACCACCACCCCTGTTACCACTCGAAGTTCTTTTTTCAACAGTGCACGCAATTCTGTCAGTAGAATTTGGTTAGGTTTATATAAGGTTGAAAAGGGTCAGTTTTATTTTATTTCTTTTTTTGAAAACGAAACGAAAAAATAAAATGTTAAGCTATCCCGATTACCGATATATAAAAAGTGTATCCGGGGGTTCCTGGTACCTGTTAATTGGTACCAAAGGTTTTCTTATCTTGTTATATATTATAATATTCATCTTAAATCCAAGTCAAATGCTAATCCTGATAGGTTAGTCAATGCCACCGTTGATCCGCCCCTATCATCAATGGCCAGAAGTAGACTAGCGTTTAAGGATGGATATGTATACAACAAATCATCATGATTTATGGAATTACAGCATCTTGCTGAACATCATTACCAATAAATCGTTGCCCTTTTCAGTGACATCAGCATATTGTGCACTGTCATAATCAGTATTTAAACCCTTCGTCAACATCATCAATATCCTATGTACAATGTTATCATTTGAGGGTCATTTGCATCACCATCACCATCTTCAATTAAATTCATGTCGACCCAGGTTTAGAGTGTACATATTGCTTTATACTTTACAGCTGGATTTCAATGGACCGATAACAAACCAACATTATATCTGAATTGGGCAACAGGAGAACCATCTGATACTGATGCTAAATTACACGAAGACTGTGTAGAGATGTACACAGATTCTGGTTTATGGAATGATCTCGATTGTTTTACTACCAGAGCTTTTGTGTGTAAAACTAAGAAAAGTATGTTTATATCATCTTGTGAAGTTCGATTATTGCCAATTTGATTTATTTTATCTTACTATAAACTGGCCTTTAAAAAACAATCGATTGATTTAATGTCTTGATCTTTTTTTAAGTATTTGTTTCTACCACACTGGTACCAATTACTGCAGCTAATACAAAATCTAAAAAACAACAACCAATATTTACTACCAAGGCTAGTTTCAACCAAAGACCAACTGTTGCTGCTGCATCTGGTGGAATAACTCCTAGTGGTCAAACGAACACGCCAAAAAGCAGAGATCTGACATTCCCCTTGGCAGTACCAACAGCTTCACATATCATCAAAATACAAGGTATGGGAATCAATTCTTTTATATATCAAGGACAATAACACGTGGGTCCCGGAATCGTTGAAATCATACAGTACCAGAATTTAATGAATATATGTTACAATGCTATGTGGGTGGTCCTTGTTGTAATATAGATACTCTCCCAAAAAAACGCAATGTGACATTTCGTCGTCGGTACACCCTCGCTCTACCATAGCCTTGTTGCGACAGGAACCGGGACACGTTGCTGAACCAAACGGCTCTCCAGTGTTGCTGTGGCCATACCCTCAGACTCAGTGTTTGAACCCACTGAAGCTGAATTTCACGGTGTCGGTGTATTTCAAAACAGCAACTCTAACGGAGACGTCTGGTTCGTTATCCGGTTTCACGTAGGCGTTTACGAACTGTCTAATCTGAGATGCTATGCCGTCCGGAAATAGCTGCTGCAGTAGAGGTCGCTGTTGAGGGGCGTTTCCGCCAATGACGTAACCGGGAGTGACGATCCAGGACAGGTGGAGTCACTCTTGTTTGGCCCGAGCTCGTGCGGTCAAGTGTTAAACTTCGCTGTCGGTACCTAGCCCAAAGGCGAGAAATGGAACTAAGGGAAACATTCTGCAGCCTGGCTACATCTTCTCTGAGATTCACCTTTAGGTTTCATGCGAAAAGCTCGCAAAGTTATAAAATTCTTGTGTCTTGGTGCAATCAAGCGAAAACAAATTTAGGCAAAAAGGTTGACCAGTCACAATTAGTGACCCTATATTTATAACCAATAATGAATTTCTTTGATTGATCCTTACATAATGACATTAAATTCAAGTAAGATTTATGGAAACAACGCCCCCGTTCAAATAAAAAATGATGACAAATGGGCTGTGCGTTTCTTTTTCTGAAGATTATATGTTTTAGTTTTTCAGTCAAAGTATCGGTGATTTTGTTGATTTCTGAGCCCAAGGGTTAGTTAAGAAATGTTGTACTTTTACTTTTATCCTGAAATAACTAAACGTGATTTATTGGTTTTTTCTCTTTTTTCAGATTCTCCATCAAGTCTGACAGGTGGAGAAATAGCTGGAATTGTTATAGGTACTATAGGGTTAGCCATCATAGTAGCTGTTCTTCTTATAGTTGTGAAAAGACACAAAGCAAAGCTACCTTTAGGATTTGGATCGGTTGGTTTTGATAATGCTCTTTATAATAAGACTAACGCTCAAGATACCGCTAATACCGATTCCGTTGATTTTAATGACTTTAATACTTCAGATGTGATACGAATAGGCCAAGTGGATGCTTAGCGATATAGAAGATGTAGAAATTTGTTAATTGGTAATATATCAAAATTAAAATGACATAATATTGTGGTACAATGTGAAATTTATATCCGCAGCAGTAAAAGAAAACGATCGATGGCGTCATCTTCGGATTGTCCTCGTCTTTAAGCATTTAGCTATCATTTTATTTATACTCAGTGTGTATATCATACTACCCTATACCATTTATTGCTTTGCTTTTTGCTTCCTAATTAATATTAGTTTTCATAAGTGTATGATATTACGCGTGTAATAGTGATCCCTCCTCTTCATCCAGGAACAGGGGCCTGTTTCACGAAATTTTAACTAAGATAAAATTCCAACTTTATTTATTTGATTGGATAATATAAGATTGATTTTAGTACTTGGCCAAAACAAATAGAAGTATCTACAAAAATTTGGATATTATCTTTAGTTAAGATTTCGAGAAACAGGGCCCAGAAACACATCAGTACCAACCAAACCACGTAATTACAAATTTGTTATTCGATTTTCCAATGGCATGATATTGTCAATCAGTAAAGAATTCGGATCTGATGAGTTGGCGGTGAAGGATAGTGATAAACCTGTCCACTGTACCCCATTAGAAAGGATATCATCTTATGTCAATTAATTTCCCAATGAATCCTGTTGATATTTATTTTAAAGTGATCACATACCACTTCCATGAGTTTTGTGGATAATGGGATGCGTTCTGTACAGTTGCTATAATAGGTTAGACCTTCTGTAAAACGAGAAATTATTTCTAGCAAGAAATGATGCCTATCGTCAGTCACATTGATTTCACAGCACATTTCTTTTCTGTGAGAAATATCCTGTATACCAGCCGTCTCTATAAGAATTGTCATTTTATTAAAGAGCAGGGTATTGCAAGTCGCGTTAATTCAATCAGTATTGTTATTCTATTATATTTAATTTTTTTTAATTAATTTCGTGACGCATGACTTTCTTGAAAGACAAAATCCCTCATCCACGGCAGATCTCATTCGGGGGAAAAGGTGAGGGGGGTACTTCGAATGTAGTAAAACGACAAAGTTACTGTATACTGTTCTATATTGGAATTTTCATCACATTTCAAAAAATCATTTCATATTCAATTTCCTGACATACACCTGAAGTATTAGGTATTTATATACTTTGGTAATAGAATAAATGTATACTAGTTTTCAATAAAGGGACTTAATTTTATGTACGTCGATAGTTTGTTATTCGAAAACTCTGATCACCATTTGTGTTGATAGCGCAAGAGAACAAAGGCAAGCAGACACAAATTTCGATCATTTCCACCGATAGAAAAGCGTATCGGACGAGTTATATGCGCCTGAATTTGATTATCATCCTTATAGCTGTCTTGTCGTTCGGATGGCACAAAAACATGAGGTTCCGTGTACACAATTGCGTGCACGTAAAAGATCCCGTGACAGTTGGAATTCGATATAAGAGTAGGCCGTAGTGCAACTGTCCAGGCAAAATTCCCATCATAGCACATGGCGTATGTCCGTCTTCATTAGCCCACGTCTGCAGCGTGGGTTAATATGTTGGTGCTTAACGGAATGTTAAATGTGATCCAATTAAATTGTTGGTTTCTCCTCAGTTGAAGTTGCAAAGATGTGAGTAAAAAAGCAAGGTCTGTGGTGTCATGAAAATATACTTTCATTCTGTAACCATCGTCATAAATTGTTACATAAATTGATTTATCTCCAACCTTTCTACCAAGCATAACAGACAAAGATTAAAGAAGATATCAGGCACATGTATCAGCACCAGATGGGGGGGGGGGGCATACTAATATTTTATCCAGGATTTCACTAAAATAAAGTAAATGAAAATATCCTAAGAGAAAGAGTAATCAAATTGTCAACAAATTCTAAACGTCAGAGAAATTGTGTAAGATGCACTGAAATCCTAATTTTCAAACAAAATTCCTGGAGGAAAACACCCCAGGTACTCAAGGGGGCGGAGTACATACTAGTATGATCCGCGGTCAGTACGAACAATTTGACCTAACAACAATTGGGCCCCTGCACAGTTGGTATCCCCGTCCCCACAAGGTTAATCGGGCACGTCGACATGTATGGATACATACTAAGCCTACAGTTACCTCCGCTTTAGAACAGACTACTAGGCTAGTTGACCGACATTTTAAGTCCTAAATCGACGATTTTCGTCGAAAACACTAAGTATATTTTGAGAAGTATTTATTCTGCTTCTATTTAATGGAGTTGAATGTTTTTATAGTCTTCGTGTGTATGCCAGGTGTGAAGCGGATTACAACCACATTACAAAACAATATACTAAGTTTCGGGTTGCCATTCAGGACAGAGACTTATTCTCGAAGTATAATAATAATAATAATAATAATAATCGCGTCATTTTACAAGGGTAGCAAATTAGGCCTGAGGCCTTTTTCCAATTTGGCCCTTGGCACAGATCGTGCGAATGATTTCGATCATTACTGCAGGAAGAAACCGAAGAACTCGGGGAAACCTGCCTGAGCGGACGGGAGACCGAATATCCCTCTCACATACAACGATAAAGTTCTAGATGGATCTCTTATGTGCAGAATGGCATTGATAGCATCACTGACTTTAAATCGTCAACCGATTACCAAGGAAATCATGGAAGTGGCAGCAGTATTAAAACTGTATAATGTTTTATACAGTAGAAATAAAAAAAAAAACATTTCTGTTTATCAGGAGAGTTATTTTAAGTTTCTGTACGAATAACCTACAAACCTTATAATCCTTAAGTGGCATTTAGCGATTGAGCACAATAAAACACAACATTTCCATAAAAATTGTGTTGTGTTTTTTTTTAACCTACAACCTTGTTAAACGCTCACCCCACAATATCCATCTCTTGTTAACATTCCATAGGTCTGAAAACTTGGATTGATTTGTTCGGGGGCTCTTCTGTTGGTTTTCATTCCTGGCAAACCTTTCAAAAAGGGGGAATTGGGTGGTGTAGTAGTGTAACACGTGCGATACGGATCATATTATCAAGAGGCGTGTTCCGATTCTATGCTTGTACATGATTAGTAGTCTAGACATAAGGAAGAACATCGACGATTGTTAAATTTTTCATTTTCCTTCGGTTCACGAACAGTGCACATTATTTTTGGTTGCATGGGAACACTATTAAAATAAATATTCAGAACAGCTTACATTTTTTTTTCTAGAGCAGTTTATTGTGTAGATCAGAGGCATGGGCGAAGGAGCTCGAGGGCAGTTAGGGGGCAGAACCCAAAATGCCCGAAAAAATTTCGGGTTTACAGCCAGCAGCGACCTTGTGCCCCCCCCCCCCACCCCAAATAAAATTTTGGAATATTTTCCTGTTATTACAGCCGTTGTACAAAGCAAGTGGTATAATATAGCTTAATGAAGGTGGCTGACTACAATTGCAATCAATCCGTTACATTCCTCGAAAAACGGGACCGTTATAAGAAATCTTTTAAAATTTTACTGCCGCAAACGCGTTTTCCTGCTATTTCAACCGGTTAACAAAACAACTTCAAAGTTGTCGAATATAGCTTAATTAAGGTGGCTGACTCGAAATCCAATTAATCGTTTACAGTCCAAGAAGACGAGGCCGTTTGGAGAGAATTTTGAAAATGTAACTGCCGCAAACGCGTTTTCCTTCTATTCAAGTCTGTGAATACAGCCTGTGAATACAGCAACTTCAATTTGGTCCAATATAGCCTATGGCTGACCAGAATTCTAAACAACCAATCAATCGTCGCGCGGTAAGGAGGCCTCACCCTTCCTAAGAAAAATTTGAAAATTTAATCACCGCAAATGCGTTTTGTGCTATTCTAGTCAGTGAAAGCAACTCCAAAAGTATCCAATGGTTTTGTAACCGAAATCCCACTCTGAATTCCAACCATCCAATCAGACTGTTGCATCTGCATTCACAAATAATAATCGATGCCCGAAAAATGTCGCACAACGTAGAGTGGCTCCAGACAAAATGTTTTAATCCATAGTCAATTCAGTGCAAATTCGTGATATTCAATTACAAGAAAAGTAAAATTAGTATTTTATTAGGGCTCGGTGACAGTTAGGGAAGTAAAACTAGAAATGCCCAAAAAAATTCGGGTTTATAGACAGCGGCGCCGGTTTTCTTTGAGAGGCGAATGACCCCCCAAGAAAATTTTGCATTATCTGACGGTCACAAACAAGTTTTACTGCTAGTTTCCTCCGTCGTTTTTCGGGCAATACCTATATTCGGGCAATACCGTTTTTTCGGGCATACCTATCATAAGAGAGCTTCGGGCTTGTTTTCGGGCAAGCAGTGGACAAGAAAACGACGAGAAAATACTTTTCGGGCAATGTGGATCTCATAGAAATAAGTTAGTTATATTTTTTTCTCTAAACGTTAATAGAAAAAAAAAGGTCGTTAAATTGTTCATTGTCTTAAAATAATAAGGGCTCGGTGACAGTTAGGGAAGCAAAACTAGAAATGCCCGAAAAATTTCGGGTTTTTAGACAGCGGCGCCGGTTTTCTTTGAGAGGCGAATGACCCCCTCCCCCCCTCCAAGAAAAGTTTGGATTATTTGACGGTCGCAAACGCGTTTTACTGCTAGTTCCCTCTGTGGTTTTTCGGCCCGATGCCCGTTTTTCAGGCAATACCGTTATTTCGGGCATACCTATCATAAGAGAGCTTCGGGCGTTTTAATAGGTGTATAGAATGCCCTTGGACAAATATTTTACTTTGCAGTGGGACATTTGATAATGATGTTTCTTTTCGCAACGATTATAAACGCCTTTTCTCACCACCAACACCTTGAAGTGCCAAAAAGTGAAACACTCCTCGCCCAACGCCCCTTTTTGGTAGCAGTACCAAATGTCTGGAACGGAACCTTCTTTAAAACAAGCCCGGCTGAAATTTCGGTTGGGTTTGTTTTGTTATTTTAAGTCTTTAAAAATTTACTAATTTTTAAAAAAAAAGATTTTTGTTTTCTTCTATCGGTATTTTGTACCTGTGTCTAGCTGTCGCATTTCTTTTATAATTTGTTACCTGGTTTATTTCATTTTTTTTATGATATTCTAGCTATATTGTTTTACATTGTGTATTTATAATCGTATATATTTCTTTTGTACACGCGACACAGAGTAGCTTAAACGGGCTGCAATTTGGAGCTATATATCATTTCAATAAATTATTACATTATTTTTATTATTATGTAACATATAACTTTGTATTTTGCGCATGATGTTTATGGAATTCATGAAAACAAATTTCCAGTTATTAATCTATAATTGAGATGATGCAAAACCAATATGGGACGGTAATGTGATTAGTGTGCATCTGTCAATGAATTATTTTACAACGTTTATTGTTGGAGCACCAAAGGTTAGAGTATTAGTAAATCCGTTATTTGTTAAATTAACATTTTCTGTATCAGTTGAACTTTGGAGAAGTTATGTGTGGAAAATCACAAACACCATGCTTTCCACAATTAAGTGACTTCAATATATCACTAAGAAGCAGCCGTTGTATTTAATGGAATGGTGAACTGTATATTCCATTTTAATTGCTGAATTGTATAACAATAATTTGCTCTAAACACAATTATCTGGAGTATGGTGGGGGGGGGGTAGAAGACATGGCCACTCTTTTCAATGGCCTAGTGGTCTAGAGTGCCGCGCTTCGACCTCTAGCTGGTCGGTCACCTCTGGCTTGTGGCTGTGAGTTCGAGCCCTAGTGTGTGAGCGTATGTGACGTGGAGATAGGGGCGCCTTCTCAACCTCGTGGGTTTCATCCGGGCACTCCGGCTTCCCCCCACTGTTAAAGACCCCTACGCGCAATCGAATTATTGAAATAAAAATTTAAAAACCATACGTTAGTCCCAAAATGACCTAGTTTATGTCGAGTGGACGTTAAACTGCATTTCTCTCTTTATCTCTTTTCAGCAGAAGCTTAATCTGGAGTAGAAGTTATATTATTATGGAACAAATCATAAAATCACCGCAGTAGCCTAAATGTTATCCGGCTGGGTGAAGATAAAAATGTCTATAACTGACTATAAACTTTGAATACGGATAAATAACCGCTTTCATTATAGCCGACGGGTGAATAATGAAAGTTGTAGAAATAGACCTTTGTTCCTATAATACCCGTATAATAAATTAATTGCTTTCTTTCGTATAAAATCTATTTTAGTGTTAAATAAACTGCGACATGCTGAGGATTGCATGGCCTCTTTAATACATAATTATAATTATATTACCACACCGCGTTACTATCTTACTATTTAAAGACGTTTAGTATCTCTTTGTAAAATACCGAAAAGTATGGAATATCACTAAAATGATATTAAGAATGGAAATCTTCGATATATAGGCCTACAAGGGTAAAACTATTCATTTCACTATTTAATCCTTATACTCCATCATTAGACATAATTTATGTTTGAACATGAACATCTGATTTGCTGGCGAGTTTTCAGTTTATGTGGAAGTAAAGAAGAACAGATATAAGATAAACTGCGGTCCATTTACTGCTGACTCACCTTGGTTGAAGCGAACGTTAAATAAATCTTTTTCAAACCGGACCCCTGCAATCATGAATATAAAAGCCGACTTTATAGGTTTAATTCATTGTGAAGTAATTTTTATTTTGATTCGATATATAGCCTATAGGCCTTATAGCCTACGTAAAATAAATTATAATGGGGTTCTCCGTGTCTATTTTTAATTTTAACTTGCGGTGTGGTTAATAGTAAGTCATCAAATGGGTGGGCGTTCTGTTTGAAAAACCTTTTTTGAATGTAAGTAATAGGCTAATTGTGTTGCAGGGTCAGGTCGATCCGGGGCATTTGACCAACAATAAGTCTAGTCAATTTCTGACATAAAAATCCAGGTTGCGCCACTAGTAGTAAAAGGGTTTCCCCGTGATGTTAAATATAGAATCAAGCTATTCGCCAGATGTCTGAAAGCGAGGCAACCTTTTATCTCGTCAGAATAACACCGTTTTATTGATCAGATGGGTCAACACTTTCACACACTTCAGTCTGGTGGCAAAAGTAGTCTGATAAGAATTGACCATTGTCTGAGACACGTGTCAAATTTTATGAATTAAATCACATTATTTCAAGTTATTTGTTAGTAGAAAAAGAAACGTGATCATCCAGCCGGATATCCTCTCAAAACCAAGACAAATTGACGACGTCGACAGTCCCACTCCCAGTGAGTGAAGTCACATCAATCACGCCGACAGGAGTGTGCTTTTGAACTTCTCATCTCTCTGGTGAAACGTGTTGTTATTCAATAACCAAGTTTCCTTCAAGAACTAGATCTGTTGTAAGTATAACCTCGATAAATCATCTTACTTTATATATTTTTAGATTCTGCTATGTACGGTAGCCTATGTGCTAATTATTTTAATAATTTGGTGGAACATATTTTACAGACTCAGTGCACATAATATTTAATAATAATACCGGTGGTAATAATGATAGGATTCCTTATTCCCTTCGACAATAGTAATTCATCTTTTCTGTTCTAGTGAATACTGTTTGTATTATTGTGCGGGATGTATTTTAATTTAAAGTTCAGCTCTTACCATAGGTCCAACCTAGGTTAGGCCTACCAAACGGGACAGTCCCGGTTTTTGGGGTCCTTTTTGTCGTCCCGTCCGGATGCCTGTCACATGCCCAAATGTCCCTGTTTTAAATCAGGTGTTTTTCAATTGAAAATAATAACACAAAACACAAAAACTAGTGATTCATATTAATCTTATCTATAAAACAGCGTTGCTACAAACACTCTTCTTACTTCAGCACATAACTTCTGATCTAAATTGTAGCCTACAGTGCACAATACTTTCGGCAGGCTCCGGTATAGTACATCTAGATTTGTAGAATGTACCGAGGTGTGCAGAATGTGCATAATACAGGCCTAAATAGGTTCCTACAAATATTACTAACGTGACAATCGAAATAATGCCCATCAATGACCCATTCAACAACATATATTTTTAGTGGAACTACCGTCGCAAAATAGCTGAAAACTCATCTGTAGCCTAGACTTCAAATAAGAAAAACAATGGGGGGGGGATGTCCCCAAATCCACCTAGTAAGTTCGGGCTTCCGGCGCTCAATGATTCGTGCTAAATTTAGATTAAGAGTCTGCTAAGAATTAATAAATGTCTCGGTTTCTTCAATAATTAATCTGGTAACCCTAGTACAACCTCGTGGGTTTTTATCTGGTCCTCTGGTTTCCTCTCACTGTTAAAGACCCCTACGCGCAAGTGATTATTGAAATAAAATTAAACCATATGTTAGTCCAAAAACTTACCTATAGTTAGTTTCGGGTGGATGTTAAACCCCATCTCTCTCTCTCTCTTTCTTTCTCTCTGAGCATAGGTCTCATTACAATTGCCCTGTTGAAAGAAGAATTAAGGCTTACCAATTTCCTGTCAATTTTACTGGGTAACTTTTTACTGCTAAACGGCCACGTGCAAGTCGCTGTGAACACTTGACCAATGTAACTGAACATCGTAGTGAGAAAATAAGACCTTGCTTACCTCTCTAGAACCAGCATGAGCGACACAACATGCTGTTAAAAATTACGTCCCTGTCTTCTAACCAACTTGACCGACTTTATTGAAAGGGTAACATACAAATTTACAAACTCGGCCATGTAAGATGAAACGAAATTTAGATAAGCCTGGGAGAAAAAAATTGAAATCTTTGAAAAGTCGAGAATCTTCAGTCTTTTATTGCTTTCCCCTTTCAATGAAGTTGGTCAAGTTGTTTAGAAGTCGGAGACGTATTTTTTAACAGCATGTTGTGTCGCTGATACTGGTTCTAGCGAGGTACATGTAAGCAAGGTCTTATTTTCTCACTAAGATGTTCAGTTACATACCATAGGTCATGCGTTCACAGGGAATGACACACAACGGTTGAGCAGTAAAAAGTTGCACAGTAAAATTGACTGGGAAGCAAATTCAACTTTCGACAAGGATTAAATAGTAGAGACCCTTAAAGTAAAGGGCAAGTGTAATGAGACTTACATCTACGTTCAGAGCTAAACTAGGATTAATTATAGGCTACTTGTAACGGCTTGTACATATTCCATGGATCTTATAATTAATACAAGGTGTCCATGCATATTCTTACTCAAACAACTTTTTAATAGATTGTGCATTTAAAGTGAACTTTTCCTTAAAATCTACTTTAATTCATGTGTTGTAGGTGACAGCAAAAGACAATGGCATTCCAGAATAATAATCGAGTGTTGACATTACTGTGTTGGGTGATGTGTGTTTATAACGTCCAAGCCTACATTGATGGACTTTATTGTGGCAAGGAAAATTGTTATGACATATTGGCAGTTACAAGAGACTCTACAAAGGGGGAGATAACTAAGGGCTATCGTAAGATGGCACGACAATGGCATCCTGATAAACATAAGACTGAGGAAGCTAAATTGGTTGCCCAAGAGAAGTTTCAGAAAATCGGAAATGCCTACGAAATTCTTAAAGATGATGCACAACGAGAAGACTACAATTACATGTTGGACAATCCTGATGAATATTATTCCCATTATTTCTATTATTATCAACATAGGTTGGCGCCTAAAGTTGATATTAGAATTGTTATTGCTGTCACCATTACCGTTGTATCGATCATCCAGTATTTTGGTGCTTGGAACAATTATAATTCGGCCATTGATTATTTGTGTAAGGATCCAAAATACAGAGCCCGGGCTATAGACACAGCCGTTAAAGAAAAACTGCTTAATAATGCTTCAAATAAGGGTAAATCTCGGAGAATTAAAATTAAGGAGGATGAAGAACAGGTTATCAGGGAGGTTATTGAATCGAATATGGATATTCGGGGCGGCTATCAAAAACCCAAATATACTGATGTGCTGTGGATTCAGATGATTTTCTTGCCTTATTACATAGTTCTGTACATGATTTGGTGGTTAAAATGGACCTGGAAATTTACTATAATGAGAACAGAGTATGGAGAAGAAGAAAAATATTACCTTATTAAAAAATATATGAAATATGGAAAAACGCAGTGGGATGCAATTGAAGATTATGATAGAGAAAACTTTTTGAATCTTGAACTTTGGAAAAAAGAAAATTTTAAGGAATGGAAAGCTCAACAAGATGAGGAAATGAAGGCAAAATTGGCTGAGAGTGCAAGGTATAAAAGTTACAGACGATATATGAAGAAAGGTGGCCCAGGTCAAATTAGTTTTGGACCAGACTAAACCATGGTTGTATATCAATGTGCCTTGATGTTCTATGCTATAGTCAGATAAGAAGGTGTCACTTTGCAAGAGTTATTCCCATTTCAGTTTGTCTTATTCTTGGTCAATTTCAGGTTCAGAAAATTACTGAGAAGGGCAGTAACTCTTTCTTTGTGATCATATACTATTGGCTTTTCTTGATGGGTGTGGGCTGAATATTAATACTGGATAATCACGTTTTCAATGTAAATTTAAAAGAATTTAACCTAAATTATTACCGCTTCTGCAAGCACCAAAATACATCCTTCTAACTAAACCTTTAGTTACTTTTCGTTGAAAATATAAATGTGGTTGTTAGTACCAGGCATATGTTCTAGAATGATTAAGAAAATCCCCATTTATTATTCGTACCGGTACCATGCTAAAACATGGTCATGGATTTTCTGGGAGTGGCGTTACCTCTGTTCATTACATGTATGTATGGAGATAATCAACCGAACATCTGGATAATTGAAACTACCTCTATATAAGTCACGTCAAATGGTACAATAAAGTCATTTATCAGTCAAAACTTCTTGAAGAACTTGTACACATTTCTATCAAATATTCTCATTGAATATCTATTCCGATTTTTTTAAAATATTATAAATTCAAATTGAGAATCAACATTTTGAGATACTGTAGACCACATATCTAACTGGGTTTGACTGATATCTATTGTTGTATCTGTAGACCATTTTAAATATTACTCCCTTAATGGATTTCTCTAGCTGTGTATTCGTGCATGTTATGTACCTGAAGTAGTAATGAATATCTTGCCAGTTATTATTTATCAGTTAGTATCTTTGAAGATTAAATAATTGATCTTCTGTTTGGTATACAAAACTCATGAATTCATATAGTTATTGTAGTTATGTGTAATTAGTTTTTCCAAAGGAAAACATTCTTAACTTTCAAAAAATACCTTTAGCTAACCGGTACCATTAAAGATTTACTGTGTACATTGTATCTCACGGTTCGATAAAAACTTAGTGGACAATTTAGTGAAGAAAATTGTAGAAGGAAACAAGATCTTTGAATAATTATTTACATACCTAATTGGAATCGGATCATTCTGTCTACATGTATATCATTCTATGACAAATATTAATGTTATCATAGACCTTGATGTTATTAACTGTTCATATACAGGTGATTTATATCATTATTAAACCATCCTTCATTAGAAAGCAAGTGTGTTATATGGGGTGCATTGCTATTAAAGGGACAATAATAGCCTTATTCTAAGTGCTAGATGATTAAGTGCCCTACCTGTTGTGTAAATTATTCATTACATCTCCTATTTTATTTGTCAAGAGGGTACGGAAATATATTAAAATCCAAGTTAGATTTTTGAAAAGGTATAAGTTAGGCTTTTCAAACCATTAAAGTTGAATTTTTTCCAATTTTTTAAATTAGATATGTTAAGATGAAATTTGTATCATCAATTAATTGAAATATTGTAAAATAGTACAATTTGTTGACCAGAATAAAGATTGGGACATATTATTCAGTTACAACAAGAGTGTTATTGAGCCTTTAAATAAATGGTTGTATAAAGCTGAGGCTTAAATTCATGATGGCCTAAAGGCATTGAACACTACTAAACTAACAATCAAATTTATCCTCAAGGCACAATATATATTTTTACTGCCAAATTTCCATTAACGGTATGTTGAATTCTAATTCTAATATTACATAACCTACCAAAATATTAAATTGGATATTCAAATATGTTTTATTCAAGTTGTTTGACACTGTTCATTAGATACAGAAGCCTCGGTGACTCAGTGAGTAAGACATTGGCTTGCTAACCTGGACTGGAGGCCCCATGTTTGATCACTGCTTTGGCAAGAAAGTTCATCAGGATTTGTCAGTATGGTGCCCCAAAGTACATGTAAGTGGCCAGAGGTGCAGAACAGAGGGCCTCGCAAGGGACAACTTATAGTCGTTTAAATGGGATGAAAAATCAAGGTCCTGTTTACATATTGGCACACAGATAAAATATCACTTGGCAGTTGTAATTCCTTCATAGCACACTGTATGCTCATCTTCACAGTTGGAGCAAAACACCGCAAGATAAAACCCGGTTGCATTTCATTAAATACATTATTGGTGCAGATATTTATAAAATAAGACTATGTTACAAATCTTCTAGGCCAGTAATTTTTTTAATATAATAAATAAGAGGGTTTTTTTTATTAGAAATGTTCCATTTATTTTAATGGATAAATTCATTACCAGTAATTGATTTCATTTTACATATTAAAAATGACAATGAATTTGCTTTTCAAAAAAAATATTAATATTATGAAAAATGTTGATTATAAAAGTTGGGGAAAAGGGGGACATGAATCTTCATCAATTTCTTCCATACAAGTACTTCCTTCACCTAGTCCGTTTTATTTATAGTGTTGGCTAACATTTACACAACTCTTCTAATTATAAGTACAAAATACATGTAGATATTCTTTTGGTGTTATTCAATTACATTAATGCAATGTCAGTATCTTGTATGTTTGAATCCCAAGTTTTCAGAGTGCCTTTATATCCCAGTTACTGATTAGCGCTTAGGTTATAAAAGTGCTGTGAAAAATGTGTGATTGCATGCTGTTCTTGTGGACTGTGTTAATCCTAAATGTTATATCAGTAAATTTATTAAGTTTCATTGTTTACACTCTACGATTGTATATTAAGTTTCATAGTTTACACTCTACGATTGTATATTAAGTTTCATAGTTTACACTCTACGATTGTATTTAAGTTTCATTGTTTACACTCTACAATTGTATATTAAGTTTCATAGTTTACACTCTACGATTGTATATTAAGTTTCATAGTTTACACTCTACAATTGTATATTGAGAACTTTTAAAATTATTAATGACAATAATACCAGATTTACGTTTAACATGTGTATTTGTATCTATAGAGATTTAATTTCACCAATTAAACAGTGAGTATTTGGTACAGAGAGACATAAGCACAACCCAATATTATAAGCCATATTACATGTGTAGGGAACAATCCATGACAGAACTTTTCTGTCAAATTGGTGACATGAACATGTAGGACAATAATTCCTGCATTTTGCACTGACTAGATATTCCTTTGTTTCGGATCCTTGCTGTTCAGTAAAAAAAATCATATTTGATGTGATATGACTATACAGTGTTATAGTTGGGGAGGTGGATATTCAATTTAAATTGTATGCACAATGTAAGATAAGCTTGCCAGTTCATCTCTCACAATTAGACGTTTTATAATACAAACAAGTCTGATGCATTATATAGCCAGTTTCAAGGAGTTAGTGGGCACAATGTTTCGATAATTCCCTTTGTCAGCGGTTCAGAACTGAGAACTTATCAAGGAACAGCATCTAGTCAGGCGGATGGGGTTGAAAGCAGAAGTGCGTATACAAGTTGGTGTGCATGTGAAACAACCCTTGACAGTTGGAATTTGAAATAAGGGATTCTAGCATCGTCCAGGTAAAATTTCCCTCATAGCACACTTTATGTCTTATTCCCGTCTTTATTTGTCCACTTGGTGCAGAAATGTAGGATGTTAAACCCATATAACTTCTTCAACTTTGGCAGGGTTAACTAGGCATCAAATTCCATTTACTTTAAGGACAATATTGGTGCCAGTCATTATCAAATATGTGATAGAGCTGGGTAAACACATTCCAAATATACTTCTAATGCAGAGATTATTGCTACGTTAGCTGAGTAATAGTACACTTTTCCCGAATCACCAGTGACGTAGCCAAAGGAAAACACAATTGAATGCTCTATATAACTGACTGAAGCGACAAGTGATAATAGATACAAGGCCAAATTATATGTGACTGTAAGAGGATATCAGACAATTCAATAAAGTAATTGAATGTCATTAGATAAGAGAACACGAGAAATAATCCGTACATTGCCTTGTTTATATTCATTCTATACGCTATAAAACATGGTAATGCACAGACTTTTTCTGTTTTTCTTTCGTGTTCTCTTATCTAATGGCAGTCAATTCTTTTTATGAATTGTCAGATCCTCTTTCAGTCCCATATAACAACTTTTGGTCTTCGAAGTGAGCAGAAATTTGGCCATGTATCTATTTTCACTTGTCGCTTCAGTCAGTTATATAGAGCAGTCATTCATGTTTTCCTTTGGCTATGTCACTGCTGATTCGGGAAACATGTATATTTGGAATGTGTTCAACTAGCTCTAACACATATGTGATAATGACTGGCACCAATATTGTTCTTTAACCCTTGTGCGGTCACGTTGCGAAGTTGTCAGTAACAAGGGGTAACCTCTAAGACCCCAGATAAAAATAGGTTTTTAGATGCATAATTTTATTTAAATAGGATAAAAAAAAAATATTCGAGGTATTAACTATTAACAGTGACGATATGAATTGTAAGGTATTTTTGAAACCATACAAATTTACACATAACATAATTGTCATTTCTATGTAGAATCCGGTTGGTAGAGTACCTACATTTGCTTTAAAATCTAGATTACTAGAATGACGAAAACAATATCATATACAAGTTTACACATAACGTAATTGTCATTTCTATGAAGAATCCGCCTTTTGATGGGGTTGGTAGAATACCTACATTTGCTTTCAAATCTATATTACTAGAATCAAAAAACAATATCATCAGTAAAAAAGATTCCAAATACAAAGCTAGCACCGAGTGCAGAATAGGTTAGACACTTTTAACCAGAAAAGAATTGAATGAAAGGGGAGGGGGGTCCACAAGGGCCCTTGTGTAGGTTAATGTAATACTCATAGTTTCTTGTCAAATGATGAATGTTTCCACTGCCTCATGTCCATTCTATTTACAGCATAATATAGTCGACATTGAGTAGTTTACAGGGTATAAAATTCTCGCCAGACAATTATTAACCAGTTCCCCACAAACGTTAAGGATATGGATGTGAGGTCCCGAAAATACCCATTGTATACGCACAAGGGTTAAAGTTTGTACTATTGCAAGTGTACCATGCAGCTTCAGATATTTGCTGATAAGTTTTATTCACTAAGATATATTAGAAAAACTGCTTCTTAACCATCACTTTATTCTAATTATAAAACAAACTAGCTCTAGTCAATAGTACATATATTTATTATTCATTACAGAAACATTACACTGTATAGTTAAACGGTGTAATGCATTAATCATTAGCCTTCTATTTACATTGTTATCCACACTGATTCAAATACCGTACATCAACTTTCTACACTGTCTGTACTACAATTTTTTTATATCAACAATACATTCTGATTCAATGGTCTCTTTATATTTGTTTTAACATTAAAATTGCAAAACACTTTTTATTTACAAAACAATATAAATATGACATTATGTATAGGTGTGATTAAATTACAATTAATAGAATTACACAGACATTATTTTAAATAGGATTTAAAACTTTGAATAAGAAATAATGGTAATAATTTCAAATATAATATTCATAATAACCTATTATCAAAACGATGTTAAACTCCATTTCATTTATTATCAAAAACTCTTTAAGAACCATCTAACTAACAGCATTGTTTACAAGCATCAGCTGAATTTTTAAAACAACTTTAACAGGCTAGTAAAACACATGCTACTTGTACAGAATCTAAATAGAAATATATCTCCATGATGAAATAGGTCTCAGATTGTGTATGCAATCTTATTTGAACAGAACTGTATAACTTAACCAATGTGTCAAATTACAGAAGATAGCCAAAAGAATTTATTGACCAGCAAATATCTCTTAAAAGTTTTAATGTGGTACATGTATATACATATATGACATGATTATGTATTTTTTTGACTCATGATTATAACATTCTTTCTTCTTATATGGTGCTCTATATCAGATGCAATATAAGGGCATGCATATACTACTATGAAATTCACCTGGCCTATCTTTAATATGCATTTTCTGTAGTACCAGTAGTTCTACATAGCTGTGGTACATGTATGTCTGTTTCAAATTTATCTCATTTATTTTAAATGTTAATCATCATATTGTTTTAAATAATAATTTAACATCAATTACAAAATATTAACATATCATGATCTCTGTATTTGTATTTGAAATTTACCTGAAATAAAAAAGAAAAAAATCTTTAATAGAGAATATTCCCAAAAGTGTAATTTCTTTGTAAACTATAAAAGGTAGTATAGAATATTGAAATTTGTTTTTCTCCAAATCAATATATGTTGCCATATGTTGCAACTATTTGGTCAAAGAGTGAACAAAGGAATAAAGGAATTGTAAAAGTCCTAATTGATTTCAATAAAACATCTGTTATTCTATAATTCCAAGCCTGACATTTAAATTGAATTATTGAATTACAACACATTCTATTAACAAAATATCATATTATAATTTACTATGTTCAAGAATTTGTTCACATAATAATAGACTCTATATGCTTCAATAGTTTGTACTGATATTTGCAATACAAATGAGCAAATTCAGCTGAAATATTAATAAGTAAACACAGGATTTTATACATGTAGATGTCATCATTTATTTATACACCCCCTGTATTTATGTAAATTAGAAGAAACCAGTATTACACATAAAACCATTTGTGTTCTCCATTCTAATCAATACCCTTTCCCCAGCACCAAAAGAACAAACAAAAAACGGATAGTGTAAAATGTCATTATATTTACCAGTGATGGTGTTCTCCCAAACCTGAACAGGTCTAGTCATTTTAGAGAGAGAGAGAGACAGAGAATGGGGTTAACGTCCACACAGCACAAACCAAGTCATTTCGAGACTAACCTGGTTCAGTTTACTTCAAAAACTCGCTTGTGCGTAGGTCTTTTAGCGGTAGGAGGAAAGAGAGAGCGAAATGGGGTTTAACGTCCACTTGACATAAACTACGTCATTTCGGGACTAACATGGTTTATTTTTCACATGCAGGTAGAGGTCTTTAGCAGTGGGAGGATCCGGAGAAAACCTATGAGGTTGGACAGGTGATCCTAATCCTTTTCATGTACAACCAGGGATTCGAAACCACGCCAGTCGTCTCAGTGTGAGGACCCGGAGAAAGCCCACGAGGTTGGACAGGCGACCCTACTCCTTGTGTTGCATACAACCGGGATTCGATACCCTGTCAGTCGACTCAATGACACGCCGTATGATAAAGCACGCACATGCTAACCATTCGTCCATCCATCCCCCCCCCCCAGCAGTAGGAGGAAACCGGAGGACCCAGAGAAAACCCACAACGTTGGACAGGCTACCCTACTCCTTGTCACATACTACCGGGGAATCAAAACCATGTCAGTTGACTCGATGACAGATTTTATGATACAGCACACATGCTAACCATATACATGTATGCATCCCCTTTTATGAGAATAATGATCATTGAACTCAGTCAAGACATTCACCTAATGAACATCGACATCAAGTTTAAACCTTCTACCTCAATCCAAAGTCTTTACCAAATTGCTTATCGCTCGTTTACCTAAGCAGAAAATTCTCATCAAACTTAGTCAAGGTAATTATATAATGAGCCTTTACATGGTTATAAGCAAAGTTATCCTGCCCAAAAGCATTAACCAATCAAATTGCCTATCTCTGCTTACCGTAAGCAGACAATGTTCATCATCAAACTCTTATCAAGGCATTCACCTACTGAACGACTACACCAAGATTGAAAATTCTACCTCAATTAGAAGGAGAGTTATTGTGTTTTAAATTCTCGACCAATCAAATTGCTTATCGCTCTGCTTTTACCCTCTGCAGAAAATGTTCATTATTGAACTAAGTCAAGGTATTGATATAAGTAATGAATATAAATTTATATATCATGTTTACAACAAGAAGAACCCTAGACCTATTTCCATTCATCACTTCTAGAGTTATTGTCCTTGTTTCACTTAGTAGAATCTTGTGAATGCTCCAACAACAATAGTTTAATATGTTTTAAAAAAATTAAATACACCGTATTATTTTTATACTCACATGCTGGCATTGCACTAACTTCTGCAGTAACTATACAATTTACACCAAGATTTGATAATGCTCCACGCAGAAGTCCACATGGAAAAGCCAAATACTGAAAAAGTTATAAAATGGTGAATCAAAGTACCAGTACCCACAGGAATCAATTTGAATAATTTACTTAAATTATAGCCTTTGCAGTACAATATTGGATAGTAAGAGTATGACATAGAAAATTCCTAAACATTGTACATAATAACTTTTAAAATCAAACTTTTTAGGCATATGAGTATACATACAATATGACTAACAAACAGCTTATCTAGGAAATCATGCTATTGAAGCAAACTTATACTTCTTTCGATCATTTTTATGCTAACAAACAGTTAATCTAGAAAAGGCTGCTATTAAAACAAAACTTATACTTTTAACAGGCATTTTTGTGAAAACATCTACCAACTTTAGATTGCAAACATTTGTCAAAATATGTAATAATTTCATCAAATGTTTTAAACAATAGAATAAGATCTTAAGTGATTTAATTTGTGATCAAAACTATTTAAAGTAGACCTATTCTACCTGCAGTGCCATCAAATTATAATCTTAACACTAAGTGCATATACCATTACCTTTGGAGCAGATTCCATAAATTGTTTACCATTAGAAATTTGTGTAAGAAATTTAAACTTATTATCTTGAAGTACATAAACACCCTGAAAAAAATGAATAAATTTTATTGAAATTTTTTTTTATTAAATTATGTACAAATTTGTTTTGTTGTACAAGTTTTAATTTTACTTCTCATTGATTTTGTGGACAAATGCCAGGGTTCAGAAGTCTTATCAATAACATTACAGAATGCAGATCAAAATCTCCAGTTGAAGTATACAGAAAGATCAAATTTTGCAAAAATACCGATACATGCTTCCTATATGTTGGTTATAACAGTCCCTATTTGACATTATCACAAAGGCAGTCCCCCGGTGACCTGTCTTCATATCGTCATATATACCACTGTATCATTGAATTCTCACTTTAGGTATATCATAAGCCAAGCTTTTATAAAGAGTTCGGGTGTGTTAAATTTTGGAGTTAGAAAAGGAAACAAAGTCTGCAGCCAACACAAGTCACAAAGTCGAATGTGGAATGGAATGGCTAAATCAAATCAAAGTAAGAAATTGTCAATGGAAAGACAGTTACCTGATGATTTGTTCGTAAATTATCAACCTGCTTCTTATAAATAGCATTCCAAAATTCTTTACATATAAATTTCATGGTATCTAATTCATCCTTAAATCTTGCACTGTCTTTTGTAAACCTAAAAAAAAAATATATTAACAGAAATTGAAAGAAATTGTAAAAATTTTATCAAAATAACAATCATTATGCAACAAGCTTATTCATTTTTAATCCTCACTTATTGTCTTCTTATATCAGTACCTACCTTTCAATCAAACTTTGACCTACTCGAAATCCTGTGGATTCCAATTTAGCAATACTTGTGTCCTGAAGAAAAAAGTTAAAATAATGTAAAGGGTTTTTGTCGCATTCTTAACATACATGTACATATGTACTTGGAGACAAGTCCCCAATATTCCTAGCTAGCTATATATAGAGATTATAGAGGAACCCAGGCACCGTATATAACAACCATGACTACTTGCTGCAGTTTTTAAGTTACTCATGGAACAATTAAATTTGATTAAATATTGGCACCTAATTTTCTTTTTAAACAGCATCTAGCCAGAAACACTCATAAACAGATCAACATTTGAACCTTTCAGACAAAGTAATTGGTATTCATGATTAACATATTAAACCTATTTGCAATGGTAAAATGCCTCATATGCTACTCTACCAGATGAAGTAGTACAAGTTTAACAATTATGTTAATTATTGCACATTTTTATGACTTTAAATTATTTACATGAGCTAATCAATCGGAACTACTTTTTCCCCCGTGTATGGAGAAATAGTCAACAGTCGAATTTGTCACGTACGCTAAAATGTGATAAAACCCAAGTTGCGATGTTCTTTGAGCATGGAAACCTTTGACTAACTAGTGAGGATTTCTACGGAGGTACCCAAACGTGCCGAATTTCAACCAGCACGTGCTTTACAGAAATGGAAATCGCGTAAAAAAACGCCCAGTACATACAGGTGGTGTTGTAAATAAATTACGAAAATAGTGTCCTATCGATGAATAAATGTACATTGTTATATTTTATGAATGTATAAATAAATAAATGATAATAATTGATTACATATGCTCTTTTATTTATTATTGAGATGGGTGGGTGGTTATAAATGTCGATGTGAGATTGAATTTTTGTGTGACTGTCCTTGACCCAATTAAAGCTGATCGACATTCCGATAGCATGAAGTTTTTGGCTTCTTATTATGTGCTAAAAAAAGCACCACTTTCTACGTAAGAAAAATGACCGTTTGGGAAAATTTTGAAGTGGAAGCCCTGCACCAGACAGACAAACAAGAAAATTTTTAATATTTTGGAACTGCCACTGGTCATTGTTATAAATATCATATGTTAAAAGTGGCTTCTGATAAAATAAACATTTTACTACTAGTACTATAATGCGTTTTAGTGGCATTTGTAACAAAGGACTCGAAAAATGAGGCTCAACATATTCCACAAGTCATGTCAAACGGTGACGCCATGTTCTTATCTGGGGAGCATGCACAATAAATACTATTGTAGACTTGAATAACCAGACGCTGGAGATTACCATTCGATTGAGACTTCTGGTATATTTCGCCAAACATAACTAATAACCTTTCATTGAAGTAGGCCAAATCGTTAGAAGATGGAGATGTATTTTTTAACAGTGTGTTGTGTCGCTCATACTAGTCATACTGGTTCTAGCAAGGTACCGTACACAAGGTCTTATTTTCACACTAAGATGTTCAGTTACATTTGTCAGGCTTTCACAGGGGAGAGAGAGAGAGAGAGAAATGGGTTTAACATCCACTTGACACAAACTAGGTCATTTCGGGACTAACATATGGTTTAATTTTAGTTTAATAATTAGCTTGCGCGTAGGGGTCTTTAGCACTAGCAGTTGGAGGAAACCGGAGGACCCTGAAAAAACCCACAAGGATGGACAGGCGACCCTACTCCTTGCAACGCACAACAAGGGATTCAAAACCACGCCAGTTGACTCAATGACAGACTTTATATGTTACATGATATTACAGTGCGCGCACACTAACCATTCAGCCATCCACCCCCCCCTGCATTTGGACTGCCACGCGACTGTTTAGCAGTAAAAAGTTGGCCAGTGAAATTGACTGAGCGGTTGATTCTTTTTTTGACAGTGATTCAATGGGATGTTCCTGAACGTAGCGGCGAGTATAATGAGACCTACGTTCAGAGCTGAACTATGAGTCTGACAGTATGTGAGTATGATCATTATTTATAATATATTTAAGTACCGTGCAAAGCGAGGTGCTTGAGCAAAGCTCTTTTCCGGTAACACAGGAGCATAACTGAAAATGTCACCCACAAACTGTTGATTAAAATAAAATTCAGACCTGAACCGGATACACTGGGCAAAACTGGCAATGCGCATGCCAACTTACCAAATCTCTATTTCTATGAATCATTCAATCAATTAGGTCACTAGGGTGACCACCTGTCCCGCATTTCACGAGACAGTCCCGCAAAACGCTTCAAACTAAAGTCCCATGTCCCGCAAAATCTTCAAAACAAGTTAAAATGTTCCGCAATTTCTCACATGGAAGGTTTCTATGCAGTAATATGTGTGAATCTAGTCTCAATAGTCTATTTTACGTTTAGTATTTCATTAAACTGTCTTGAGTTGTTATGCATTAAAGAGAAAAGCACAAGTTATCACTACAAAATCAGAGTAGTACCGTAGCCCAGTAGGCCTATTCCATTGCCATATTCAATTGTGTCAGATTGCGGGGAATGGAGTTTCCGGGTTTGTAGTTTCAAAAATTTTTCGGGGGGCCCTTCTTGCAGTCTCACGCCTTCGCCGCTTGGGTGAGCGGCTCCTTGGACAATAACAAGTTTTATGAGCAAAATATATTTTTTCAATGTGGTCAAGTATTGTAAAGAAAGGTGGTCACCCTAGATGTCACATATGTTTGACGTCCAAGAAAATAATTCTCACACTTTTTTGCGCTTGTTTTAAACAAAATTATTATTATTCCAAAACTTATATCAGCTTCACTCTACTCTGGCAATGCCTGTTACATTATTTATATATTATTTATGATTCACTCAGAGTCTGATATCAGCTAAAATATGATGATGGCAGTGATTCAACCTATAATTTAGATTTTTCTGATCGCCTGTCCCTTCAACACACCGGTTTACGATATAACTAATATAAGGTATTTTATTTGGACATTTGTACCTTTGCATTGTCTTCTTTAACGCAGGAATGGTGAATATAGGAAACAAGTTCCATGTGAAGAAAATCAAACAAAACTTCGTCTGCCATTTTGGATTGGTGGCATAAAGTTTGACAATATTAAATAAAATGAAAATATTTTGAAAAAAATAAATAAATAAAACCACATGGGCTAAAGAAGGCGACAGATTTGATATTTTGTTTACTTCTATTAAGTTATAGACAGAGCTGTAAAAATTCTATACGGAGCAGTATTTTGTGTTTAAAAAAGTTAATTCTTTTTTGTCTAATATAGTCGGTCCGTTCATTCTCTACGCTCAAATTTTAATTAACCGTACAAAATGTCGACGGAAGAAATGCGTGGAGCTCTTGCTTTGCAACAAGAAATTGAAAAGGCAAAGTTTAGATTAAAAGATGTGAACGAAAACATTAAGAAAATCACAGGCAGAGATCCTGAAGAACAAAGGTATAAAAACTAGGCGCACAATATAGATTGGATCAACGTTTGTTTCTTCATTTCGGAAATGTTGTGGGGAAAAATCGTCAATATTTTTAATTTTGCACAGGGGGGATAACTCGTAATTTTGCGAAAGGCGTCACAGTCAGTGACCGAAACAAATATTTTCGAAGCACAGGCCGCAGGACCTGTGTGTCACATTATCATGTTGGTCCTTTAGGTCACACGCAGGCCCAACCAATAACAATAATATTAATATAGGTACCAAGCGAAGTTGCGAATGGTCATTTGTCGAGTCTCAGACTTCAAGGGAGATAATTCTTAGAGTAGGGGTTTCAGGTCACGTCACTTTAGGTTGAAATCGGGACAGCCAACAGCTGAAATATAGCCCACTTCAATCTACGATTCTGAATTACTAATTGATGTAAATGCATTCCTAACAATTGTATTACAATAGTTTAATATCAATCTCAATATCTGCAAAGATTTAGGCTAAAAAAGTATCGAAATGTTAGCGAAATTACCGTTTGTTTACAGGAGACGCTAGCGGGAAAATACCGCTCTGACGTCACACGGCTGGTAAATTTCCATTGACGGTATTGCTACGGCCCACTTCATTGGTGAATCCGATCGTTAGTTTTCAGGGGATTTTCATATAGAACCAATCAAACGATAGATAACATTTTTGTGATTATTATTGTACGTGATACCTCGAAATCGGACAATTAGAGCCATAGAAAATGGAATTTATCTGTTTTGATGACTGAAAATTGCTAAATTTCGACTAAATATAAAAAAAAATTCTTGAGGTATCATCCAGATTATAAATATTTGACATATTATCATTCAAATTATTACGATTGTAATAAATTTTAGCTGATAATAAAGATCGGATTACAGTTTTAAAATTAGTACTAGCGATTCTGAAGGGAAAATACCGCTTACGACGTCACTCAAATATGACTGAAAAGCACTTATTTTGGTGCCGTGCTACACATTGACGGGTATAGAGCAGTTTGATTACATTATTGACGTCAATCTCATATTTTAAAATTCCATAACTTTGGATCTAATTAGAATATTTTGATGAAATAAAAAGTATTGGGTAGCATTTTATGTATATTTTCAAAAAATATTTAAAAATTTTGTTTTCTCTCATTTAAAACTTTGACCTGAAACCCCTACTTAGAGACAACACAAGTTATGGTTATTGGCAACATAGAATTTTGAAACTCTACTCTGATACGAACAAATAATTCGGAATTCTCTGGTCTTAAGAATACGTTCATTCAATAACAATTGAATAGAAAGCTTCTTTCTACGCATGCACAAACCTTAGTTTTGGTCCCTTAACATAATTATTTACAATATTTCTTCATTCGGAAACATGAATGCATTATTTTAATAATAAACAACATTTATTTATGTATAAATACGTGATATAACAAGTTTTATTAATGTTTTCAAATAAATCTCCTTAGGCAGCAGCAAATGATCTTTCGCAACTTCGTATGGTTTTGAACCTTGAACTTACACTGTATCCAGTCTTGATAATAAGGATGTAACGGTCAAAAAATTTGAACCGGTTAACTGATGGTCAAAAAACCGACCGTGACCGGTCAACCGGAGTTAATACAATGATATGCTACCACGTGGTCGTCACTCGCGCAGGTGTATCACATGCCGTTGTGTGATATTAAATACAGGAATATTCTATGGCCCCACCTACCTCCACCTCAATATGCAGTGTCATAATAATGTAATCCATTTATTCGCGCGCACAGCATTACTTTCATTTTCATCACATACCAGCAGTCAATAGTCAACCTGTAGTCAAGATTATCCAGCCATATACAATTTGGCCATGTGCCAGAGGGACGAAAGATACTTTGTTCACGGCATAATTTTAGTACTACGTTTTCGATCAGTGAATACGGCCGTTTTATTACCGGGAATGTTTTGTATCAACGTGTAATATGAACAAGAGAGCGTGGGCTAATGCTAGTTTACTACTAGTCGATATACACTGACATTTTTTTTATATGGAACGAGTAACGGTCAGGGGAATATCGAACCGGTCAGCTTGCCGAACCGAGGGACCGTTTACATCCTTATTTGATAACGACTGTGAAAATAAGTTTGTTTTCGATACTATCGATACCCAGCCCTAGTTATATTCGGCAAAATACAGGTAGGCCAGCACCGAGTGCAAATTTCTATTGTCTGGTTATTCCAGTCGACATACACTGTTTGATTTGGTGCAATGTATCTAGCCTTGTCCCTCGAGTCTCTTGCTACAGCTGAGGCTGAAGTGCATTATGGTACACGATTCGTGTACCGGTACCAATGATAAAATGTTTATTTTGTCTTAGATATTGGATATCAAAAGCCCATCTTTCTCTGGTAAGATCATAACATCAATGTTGATTTAATTTGACATATAAATCGTGTTTTCAATGTTGAAGATTTTGGATGGTTAGGAGACTTAGCTACTTTAATTCACGTTCCGACTTGAAAATCATGTCAGTAATATTCCTGAATAAATTACTATCTTTATTTTTTGGATGGATATATAAACTGATACAACCCAATGGTATTTCTTCATAACACAATTTGTAGTTTTTGTCTTTTCACATAACTTGCAAATGTGTTTTTATTCATTCCTCCATGATAAACACATGGCACAGGGATCATGTGACAACCATAATTAAAATTGCTTTAAAATAAAATTCCGTACCACTGCCATATAGTTTTCAATAATAATAATAGCGATAATATATTTAATATTCCTACAAAGCTAATTACATACAGGCACTCATAAAATCAAATAAGCTTTTAGTCAGACATTTTAATTTCACTTATCGATATATCGATGATGTTCTATCACTGAATAATCCCAAATTTATTGATTATGTAGAATTTATATATCCTGATGAACTCGAAATTAAAAACACTACTAACAGTGACTGCTACACTTCCTACATGTACTTGGATCTGCCTCTCGATTTTGACGATTGCCATAAACTTAGTGTTAAATTGTACAATAAACATGATGACTTTGACTTTCCGATTGTTAACTTTCCATTTATTAGTAGTAATATTCCAATATCGCCAGATTATGGAGTGTTTATGTCTAGGCAAATCGTTACACGAGAGCTTGTTCATCTTATTCTGATTTTTTAAGTAGATCGAGGCATTTGTCATCTACATGTAAGCTTCAACTACAGGGATACTTGCAAACAAAACTTATTAAAACCTTTAAAAAGTTTTATGATTGTCATATTGATTTGATTGGTAAATATAACATGTCTCTCTCGATTATTATTCTAAATATATTTAATTGATGCTTATACTATCTCCCTGATAATAATGTATGTCTGCTACCTCTTTAACACTGTTCATCGTGGTATGCATTTTGCATACCGATAGTCCATTGGCCATTAATGCTGTTTTACTGAGATTTAACCTAATAGTTTTGATGCTACTATGGCGGGTGTGGCGCCAGGCAGGGTAAGCTTACTTTCCCGGACACCTGTTACCACTGTTTGTCGTACGTATTATGTACATGTTGAACAGTCCATATGCTGATTATACTATTTTGCATATACCGTTTTTTAGGACTTAGAATTTTGTCTAATGGTTTGGATTTTTCGTACTTGGTTATATTTTATCATATAAAAAAGAGAATCCTTATATATTGTTTGACCACATTGTAGAATAGTTGATCTATATCTAATTGTTTTTTTGTTTTTAGGGGTCTGCAAAATGTTTTACAATATTGTATTCTAATAATTTATAATATATTTCCAATCTTATTTCTGTAGGGATCGACAGTTTAGAGCGGGCAATGATGTTAGAGGTAGAGAAAGAATTTTTAACATAGCAAGGTGATTAAGTTTATTATTGATTCGATTGGTACCGTATACAAAAGCTGGGTTTGCAAACCTTTACTGCAACATGTTCTATTTCATTAGAAAATGGAATCTTTGAAACCAATCTAACATAAACTCAGAAAGCATACCAGTACAATACTTTATTACCTACAGGAGTTAATATTTTGAGGTAGCAATTTTGATGACTAGGCTTAATACATGTATTAGCGGTCTTTTTTAAATTAGATTCTAGATTTCTAGAAACTTAGCTGCACTCAATTACACTCAATTTCTTATGAATTTTAAAAATTTCATGAAGTAAATAATTTTGACTTTTAGGGTAAAATTATTTTTCATTTGATTTTTTTTATGTAACAACAATGGTTGGATTTGGTGTAAAACTAAGTTTTTAAAATATTTAATTAACATGTTGTGGTTTATAGGAGAACTATGGGAGGATCGGATGGACCCCCAGTTAAGAGGAGAAATGTTGTAGGTGGACCATTCTCCAGGTAAGTGGAAATATCGTTTTTTGTCTGCATTTCTTTTTGTTTCTATACCCCAACATTTTCATGCAGATGTATATTGTTGTCGCCTCATCGCCTGTCCATACGTCTGTTTACATTTTGTTTGTGGACACTGCACGGGTCAATATTTTTATCTCATCATGATGAAACTTGAAATATAAGTTATAGATACATCCCAAAAGATCTCAGTTCCTTTCGAAGTTTGTGCATATCAAACCCTAAATGGATGGAGTAAGACCCCTTATTGCTTTTTTAGCTTGTTCTCTGTCCATCTCATGCAAAATGTTTGGTATATCTTGCTTGGCAACCACTTGTTTTTTTAAAGAGAGGTAATTTCAACTAAAACTTTAAAAACTTAGATTTAGAGAAATCCTTCTTTCTATTTCCAAAAAGATGTGGCCATATATTTTAATTGGGTTTGTTCAATTGTATTTAATCAGTAGAAATACTTTTTTTTTCTTCAATTATAGATAACACTATCATCAGTTGTTTTCTATTATAACTCATGTTACTATTAGCAGTTATATCGAAATGTAGGTAATAGATAAAACTATGAAATCTGCATGAATACCAAGCAATATTTGTCTTCTATGCATTTGTGCTGTTCTCTGTGAATGTGATTGAGGTTTATTTGATGAAATAAGCATTATTTTTGTATCAATGTTCTTGATTTTCTCTTGAAGGCTGGGCCCCAGACCCCCAAGACAACGGCAAGAGGACAGTGGCGATGATGATGAAGATCAGAAGGTATGTATTCTAGAATGTATGTCTTGAGTCCATTCTGAACATCTGAGACATGCTACCTGCGGAGAAGTGATCTCCGAGCCAGTCAATCGACATGTTTTCATATCACATGGTCTATATGCGCAGGTCATGAGCTCAACGCACTAACAATAACAATCATGGCTTCACTCTTCCTTGTATTTCTTTTGTAATATCCATGGGGGATTTTGAAAAATCAGGCCCTTTCCATAACATGTCGGTAACACAGCTTCATAGTCGTGACCTTCATAACAAGCATGTAATCCCTCCACTTGTTTTTCCTTCAAATTTAAGTTTGTAGCTCCTAACTTCGACTTTGAAAATGTATAGCGTCCCGAAACTTTTCGCTCATGGGCGCTGACATCTTGGAATTATTTTGTGTTTAGGTTGGGTCAATTTCAGATATACACAATCAATTACTTTAATGTTTTTAGCGTGGGGATTGACTTATAGTTAATTTATTTCAGTTCTAAACAAAAATTTAAATCTTTATAGCAATTTTAACAAAATAGCCAAATTCTGGCTGGGATTTCTGCGCAAAATGGACAGTCATGTCATAAATTTCGTCACATTAGTTATGTTTGTCTCTAATCCTGACAAAGACAGCTGTCTAATCATTCAGATGAGACATTGTGTGCACGTGTAAAAGATCCCTTGGCAGTTAGAATTGGATATAAAGTAAACTGTATGCCCATCTTCATTAGCCCAGTTGGATCAGAACAGTTGGCCAATAAACCCCATTACAAATCAAATCAATGTCGTCAGCTCATAACATTTGCATTATATCCATTGTGAATAGTATTGTTCAACATAGTTGTGATATGTATATGGTAATATCCTTTTCAAACTTGTGATCAAAATTTGTGTAATTTGAGTATCGTTATCCAAGTAAGATATACACAACTATCTTTTTGATATATTGCAGCATACTGTCCAGTCTTCAGTTGTAGCTACTTCTTTAGAAACCCGCACAAAGTCATTAGAAAAACAAAGTAAAGACCGAGAAGGCATGGCAAGGTATATATAATTATGATATTTATGATCTATACAGAATTCATAATCTTTTCTACATCTATATTCTACATCAATAGTGGTTCTGTACATTTTTCAGTTCTGTAAATTCTTTACCCTTCTTTCTAAACAAACAAATTAGAATTTATATATTTTATATCTACTTTCATACAGAAATAAACGAATGTTTGGCATGATATTAGGAACTCTGCAAAGATTCAAGACTGAGGCTAAAGATAATAAAGACAAGGTTAGTAGATTTTATGATATGACCACAAAATTTTGGTGAAGGGACATACAGTGGAATCTGTTACTTACAATATCGTACGTGATCGTTAAAATATGTCAGATTACACAGCATGACAGAATATCCCATACCAGAAATATAATCTTCCTTGGTTGTATATCAATGTTGTTTTATCCAATACATATTGATATTTAAGATGCTTTACATATCACGAGTTGTTTTTGTCAACGCCTTTAAAACATCAAGGGTTTTACTGATTACAAAAGACTTCAGTTTCTCACCACTTGCGATACCAAAAAATAAGAATGTTAATCGTTCTTTTCAAAATTTTAAATCTGTAGCTTATTTTTATTTTATCTCACAATGATCACGAGTAATGCTCTATATCAAACAAACCGGTTTCATAACAATTAGAAATGTTTCCGGGAATACCTCTCAATAATTGATGAATTGCGCTTGCTAAATTCTTCCAAGTACCGAGATCAACACCCTAACTTTTGCCTGTAACTTTAAAGGCTTTGATGTTGAAACCACCTGTGCATCATTCGGTTGATATCAATGAATGAATGAAATGGGGTTTAACGTCCTACGCTTAAGCACCTAACCTGGGCCAATTGAAGACGGGCATACGCCAACAGTGTGATATGAGGGAAATTTTGCCCGGGCAGCGGCGCTACGGCCTACTCTTATATCGAATTCCAACTGCCAAGGGATCTTTTACGTGCACTCCAATTTGTACACGGGACCTCGGTTTTTCGTCCTATCCGAACGACTAGGCAGCTGTCCTTGTCAGGCCCTCCTTCTGCATCACTGACAAGGGGAAATCACGCCGGAAAATCGAGATGAACTTTCTCGGCCAATGCAGGGATCGAACACTCAACCTCCAGGCTAGCGAACCAGCGCCTTATCCACTTAGCCACCGTGATCCCCCTGTTGATATCAAGGTAATCAACAAAGACCAACACAAGTATTAATCTCACCAATAATTGATTGGTGATTGCTTGTCAATCTTTTGTAGGTTAACACCCACTGATTAAAGGCCGAATTATACAATATTTATTTATTGTCAACTTCTTTAAAACTACATTTTGGTATAATTATACAAAAGTTAATAAACTATGAATGTTTTGCTTGCTTTGCATTGTTTCAGGATGACCATCGTCGTAAGCTTGAAAAAAAACTGGATGATAAAGCAGAAAAAGAGAAGTTGAGAGTTAAACAAGAGACACGCAATCTAATAGATGAAAAACGACTAGAAATGTCAAAAATACGTAGATTAGAACAGAAAATGGAACTTGTGCAAGAGGTAATTGAATATATTTTTTTATATTATACATTGATTCCTCTACGGATAAGACAAATCACACACATACGTACATCTCATGAATACTTTGTAATTAATAAATAAGGGGCCACTGTGGCTCGGTTAGTATGATGTTCGCTCACTAATCCTGGTGTCGGCCGAGCAGGTTCAAAGTTATTTTCCAGCATGGTTAACCCTTGTCAGTGGTGTCAAAACAAACCATGCTGGGGTACATGTCAATTGTTGTGAGTGACAACCACAACTAAATACGCTTCCATGCTCAAGGTAAAGACTCATTTGAAGCAAGCTAATGGAATAACCAGTCGACTACAGGTGTAATATGTATCCTTCTCGGTGCATAAACATCAGACGTTCCGTGAGACTCACGCACTGGAAGAAATTTCTCACTTACCTGTTTTTTCTGCGAGACTCACAGAATCGCGACCTTTCTCCCGATTTCCCGTACAGGAGGAAATTTCTCACGGAAAATAGCCACATGCCAAATACTTGTTTCACTTTCAAAGGGAGGTAACTTCCTTTCCTTCCAATTCATAAATCGACCTCCCGATTGGCTGAATTTGACTGGAAACGGGTAATACTTGTGATTAGTATTGTTTTGAGTATATTGTAATATGTAATGGTATTTGAGTACATGAGCGTACCAAATAAAATAGACCTGTACATGGTTCTTTCCATAACTTATGATTTTACCCCATGGCTAGTAGACATCTGTCTATCAAGGTTCGCACTCCTTGAAACTCCTGGAAAAATGAAAATGTGATTTCCAGTACTGGAAAGTCCTGGAAAAACAAGATTACTCCTTGAAACTCCTGGAAAATTTACATTTGTGGTTTCCCTATATATTTTAAAGTATAAAACGAACGTTGTCATCAAATTGTTCTTCCAACGTTGACAAGATCGTCGCCATAAATGGACTCCAGCCCTGAACAGTGACTCCTGGAATCTGGTAAATAACCTTGTGCAAACCTTGTATATGCGATTTTGACAATTTTCCGGCAAAGAGTAAACATTTCATGCCACATGACCTGAAAATCAGCTGACTTTCATTCTGCGATTTTGGATTACTTCTTCATTTAAATATATTACTAACGATTGTATTATAATACTTGGATATCGATCCAGTTTTAACTGGATAATATTCGCGGATTTGAGTTGTAAAATTTGTACGACCAATTCTTATTTATTATGATGTGACTGAAAATACTTTTTGGAGTACCTTATTAAAGTCTTTTCGGTAGTATATATATATATAAAAATAAAAAAAAAATTCTGTCATTAAAATTGTTAACCCAAAACCCAAAGGGAATTTTCATTTGTTGATTGTTGTATGCAGCAAAAATGAGTGCACAGTGTAAAAAGTACTAAAGACATTTAGTATTATCCTATGAGTCTATGATAAATAAAAATGGAGTTATTTGATGAAAAAATTTTTTCCCTGGTTTCTCCTGTTTTTTTTTATTGCTGGTCTTCTGTTTTTTTCATACCTGGGGGTTGACACCTCTGATAAACATTATTCATTTAAATTTTATTCATATAGACTATAGATTTAATGGCTCTTCTTACTATTCTTATTTACAGCATGAATCTATCAAGTTTGAAATGACCAAATTATCCAACTTCCTGTGTACAAAAGCTAAACCTGCCCTTTTCTACATGCCTAAAAAACGCTTAGCTGGTGATGATGTCAAACTAAAAGATTCAGTCATATTTGTCAAAAGTAAGTTTTAACATTTATTTTTGAGTATTTTATTGGAATAATCATTTTGATAATTTGAATATTAAATAGCAGATTGTCAGTTGATCCCAATTCAGTATAGTGAAATTAATGAATTTTCTGCCTAACCATATGGGTTTTCACTGGGCTGTTCAGTTTGCGAAATTGTAACTGCATTAGTATCTTTACCCTTCCCTCACTGACATTAAACCCTGTTTGTATGATATATCTTGTTGGAGGATTTTTTCTGTTGTAGCTATTGAACAAACCATTATAGTATCATAATCATACTTAATTAAGATCATCTTTTCCATTTTAGAATTGATTGAAGAAAAGAAAGTAAAAATGGAGAGTGAAATAGAAGAAATAATGCATAGAGAGAATGAAAGAGAAGAGCATATTCGTGCTCGCATAGCGGAGAGATCACAGAGGGATAGTGGTGATGAGGAAGAGGATGAGGAGGAACATCATGAAGATATGGATGATGATGATCAAAAGGCTATTGATGCTCATAAAGCATCTTTTAGAGAAGATAAAGAAAATGTAAAGAAAGAACCAATTTCTGATAATGAATCTAATACTCATGGTGAGGGTTTTACTGTTTCAGGTATCAAACAGGAAGATGGGGATATTGAGATGGGGGACGTGGAATGTACAGTGACAGATGGAGGGGAAGGGGGACTTGGGGAGGAGGGACCTAAAGACCAAAATACCAAACAAGCGGGTGACAGCGGGGCTGACAATGGGGCAGGCAATGAGGAAAATAAAATGGAAGCAGAAGATGAAGGTCTTGATGGAGGTATGGTTAATACAGTGGGGGGTGGTGCTCGTGCTATATCTGACAAAGACAAGGACAGTCGTAGGCATTCTAAAAATAAAACCGACACTAACGAGACTGCTAAAAAATCTGATAGACATAGTGACGACAAGGACAGACATAGGACAAAATCAGGACATAAAGACAACAAGTCACGTTCCAGTAGAGACAGTAAAAAAAGTTCAAGTCACCGAGATGAAAGGCGCAGACGATCTCGGAGTCGTGATCGCAAAGATCGACACAAACATTCAAAACGTCACGGTGAAGACCGGCCTAAACGTTCTCGTCATGATAGTAACTCAGATGATGACAACGATAAATCCAAAGATAAAACACCTAATAAAGACAAGTCGGCTGTTAAAGAAAAATCAATCGCTAATATTGAACAAGAAGAATCTAAACCGGTGGAGAGTATAGATAAAGAAATTGGTGAAAAGGATAGTATGGTTGGTATCCAAGACATTTCAACAATTGAACTTCCGCCTTCAAAGCCAGTATTAGATGAAAATATCAATGAAGACGATCTAATTAGAATGATAGTTACTGGTGATGCGTCCACACAAAGTAGTAGTCGGTTTCATCAAGGTAGACAATCGCAAGATAGTGCCGAAGAAAGGAAAAGAAAAATAGTAATGGCAGAAGATGAAGAAGAAATGGATGATCAACCAGCTGATGAATGATTATGTTATTATTGTTATTGACTTGAAACATTACGTAAATCCTGATAATAGATAATGGTGCGTTTAATTCAATGTCTACATGGATGTAGTTTGAAACAAATTAGAACTTCCTTTAGCTATGTTCAAAAACGCTAAGTTTTAATTATTTTATGGTATAAGTATAACTATAAGGTTATAGACATTATATATTGTAACATTAATATATGCTACTGATTTTGTACGCCAACTTCTTAAATGCCCATATTACTTCTAAGTGGAAATAACTGTTTCAAATAGCAAATTACTTGTTCCTCTGTTTCAAAACTTCTAGGATAACACTCAGGTAAGTATGTTTATTTAAATGAATAATTTTTTAAAACTAATATAGGTATTGTTATTTTTTTTTACTTTTAAGTAATTGTTTTATATGCAATTTAAGACTAGACCTCTTTGATCAGAATAAATTGTAAAAGTGTTGATATGTTGATTTGTATTACAAAGTGGATATCTGTTGTCATTTAAAAGTTTAGATCCAGAGATAGAGCCAGTGTTAAAATTTGACACTTTGAACCGAAATCTGATCTTAAATTTGGGAAACAAACCGTTTTTCATAGTATTTTAAAATGAAAAACTAATATATATCTTGTCCCATTACTAATAGAAATATCACATCAGATCTACCAAATTTAAATAACACTTTAGTTGTGTCATAGATTAAAGAGGTTTAGCTCCTTTAAGTAATTATACAGTGTTAGTAAAACTGTGGTGTGATTGATTTTGCAGCAAATCTAATCTGAGATTTTTCCAGATTCCAAATCTCTTGATACAGAGCATGGAAATTTACATACTGTGTAAATTCTCTGGCTTCAGAAATTTAAATTATGAAAATGCTTGGAAAATAAAAATTTGAATTCAGATTACTAGTAATTTTATTCAAACATTCATAAATTGTTGAGTTTTATTCATTTATTTTTTAATTTATAAATCAAAATGCATTCTTTTTCACAGAAAAGTGGGATGGTCTTATATTATGCCCACATTGTACATACCTCATGCTCTGTACGTGATTGGCCAATCTTGCATGGATCGTCAGCTGAACATTGATATTCAGCTGATATTCTAGTGTAGCATGGTGAAATGATTAATTTATAAAACAAAAAAACCCCCGGTATAATTTCAATTTTAATTCCCTAAAATTGGTCACAGTTTATAGTTTTTGTCCATAATGTACCCGGTATGCGGAAAGATTCCTTTGGATATCTTTGCTGTTTACTGTCGATCTGCTATTCATGTAAGAAACATATGATATGTAGAATGTGATTGCAGTCCAATAGACAGATGAATATTTTAACATCATATTGCAAACAATGTCTCACAAAGATTAAGTAGACTCTGTAATTAATACAATCTTTCTGTTCATTAGAAATGACATGAATACAAGTTAAATTGTTTCAGAATGGAAAATATTTATATCATATTTGTACAATTGGCTTTCACTAATTGTTAGGTGGTTCTATTAAGCATTGTATGCTATGACTTCTTATTATGCAGATTTTTGTAATTTAATTTAATTTGCATAATCTACAAAACAATGAAAAGTTTGCAATATTTTTCTAATTCCATTCTCAAATTTAGAAAATCATAAAAGTAAATCATTTAGTGTGTGGAAATATTAGATTGTATAATAGCATTATTTCATTTGTTTTTTAGTTATTTAAATTTCAAACGTACAAATCATAGAATAAAAGAAAATTAAAAAATTAGTGTTTTTTGATATATGGTGCATTTAAGTTGTCCACATGAAGAAGATAAATAATAATGTCATGTATTTTGATATCATTATTTTTTTAAAATATTGATCAATATTGCTGTAAAGCTGTTCTTTAAAACAAAATATTTACAGAGCCTAGTCATTCTGAATACGAATAAGCTAAGGCCATAGCACTGCTCTCTTGGAAAAAGGTTCCTCTTTCCTCATATCACACGGTTTCCTTGTATCACATACCCTGACCCTGTTTTCAGTCTGTGCAGAAAAATAGGAGATTGAACTCATTAAACCTCAATTTATTTCATTTCCATAACACCGTTGTTCCATACCCCCAAGCGTTATATTGGAACTGTTATATATGCAGTGGAACATTGGTACCTTTTATTAAACTTTGCTCAAGAGTCTATAGTAACCAGCTGTTAAAGAACAGGGGCCTGTTTCATGAAATTTTAACTAAGATAAAATCCAAATTTTACTAATTTGATTCGATAATATTAGATTGATTTTAGTGCTCAGCCAATTAAAATTAAAATAGGGATTTTATCTTTAGTTACGATTTTGAGAAACAGGGCCCAGGACTAAAATATGAAGAATTATCAAGACTACTTCCCCCTCGTTGTTAAAAACGCCTGTGTAAGCTGACCTGGAATGTCTTCTTGTCCATCATACCCCTTGTAAATTTACATTGTTACATGGTAATTGATTGGGTGTTACCAGGCCCGGATCCAGGATTTTTTCGAGGGGGGGGGGCATACATTGTAACTAATGGTAATCATGAGAGTGCGGCATATATATTAGTGGTTTGGTGTAATCCCCAGAGCCTTGACACATTGCCTGGGCATAGACAATGTGAAAATCATGTTTATATCATCAATTAAAAAGCAAAAATTCCAGTCTCGCCGGGGCTGAGGCCACCACGGCCCCCCCTGGGCCCCCCCCCCCCTGGATCCGCGCCTGGTTACAGCATCTAACCAATCGTAATAGTGTTCAAGTATGTAATACCGTGATTGTAGACACATTTTTTTTATCTTATTTTGATGATGAAACTTGAAATTAACTTCCTAGGGCCCCTCATTGTACGAAAAATTGCTGTTTTTTAGCTTGTTCTCGATCCATCACTTACAAAATGGGAGATTTATATGAAATAATGAAAATTTGATTGGCATCTAGTTTTTCGCAATCATAAAGTGTGGAAATACATCCACACAGCAGCTTGGCTCAACTGCAGCTTATCAAAAAGGAAAACTTGGATGATAAGCAAATGTGATAAGGAAGTAGGATCATTGAAGATATCTAATCTTTGTTGATAAGATTTTCCAGACAACTATATGGCCTTCAGAAGGGGGATAACTCCTGGAGGGAAAGTCACAAAGTTGAATATCGATAGTGGTCATGCCTTCATGACCCCATTACTAAAGATAGGTTGCCAGGCAACGAAACATACGCCCACAGCAGCTAAATCGTCAGGGCAGTCAACCAGAGCTGTCGCATATTTTACTTTTTTCGGTAATCAAACATTTTTATAATACAATAAAATCTGATAAAAAGTAACAACTCATTATGTAATTATCAGAAAAGCCTTCGAATTTGTTTGGCTTTGATAAAGTTCTCCTCCATTCATTGGAAACTCAATATACTTGTTTGTCTCATGACCTTCAACACTGTGTATAAATTTAAAGTCAATCAGATATTAACTTAGGCCTCCAGAGCGTCCACAAAATTTTGAAAGTGATCAAGGGCCATAACTCTGTCAGTAATTATCGGAAACGCTGAAAATCAATAGGATTCTTTGTCTCATAACTTTAAACTCTGTGAATAAATTTAAAGTCAATCGGTTATTAACTTTAGTTTCTAGACCGTCCACAAGATTATTTGAAGTGATCAAGGGCCATAACTCTGACAGTAATTATCGGAAATTGCTGAAAATTAATAGGCTTCTTCGTCTCTTGACTTTAAACTCCGTGAATAAATTTAAAGTCAATCGGTTATTAACTTTAGTTTCTAGAGCGTCCACAAGATTTTTTGAAGTCATCAAGGGCCATAACTCTGACAGTAATTATCGGAAATTGCTGGAAATCAATAGGATTCTGCGTTTCATGACCTTAAACACTGTGTATAAATCTAGTCAATCGGATAATAACTTTAGTCTCCAGAGCGTCCACAAGATTTTTTTAAAGTGATCAAGGGCCATAACTCTGACAGTAATTATCGGAAATTGCTGAAAATCAATAGGCTTCTTCATTTTATGACCTTAAACACTGTGTATAAATTTAAAGTCAATCGGTTATTAACTTTAGTTTCTAGAGCGTCCACAAGATTTTTTGAAGTGATCAAGGGCCATAACTCTGACAGTAATTATCGGAAATTGCTGAAAATCAATAGGCTTCTTCATTTTATGACCTTAAACACTGTGTATAAATTTAAGTCAATCGGTTATTAACTTTAGTTTCTAGAGCGTCCACAAGATTTTTTGAAGTGATCAAGGGCCATAACTCTGACAGTAATTATCGGAAATCGCTGAAAATTAAAAGGCTTCTTCGTCTCATGACTCTAAACTCCTTGAATAAATTTAAAGTCAATCAGTTATTAACTTTAGTTTCTAGAGCGTCCATAAGATTTTTTGAAGTGATCAAGGGCCATAACTCTGACAGTAATTATCAGAAATCTCTGGAAATCAATAGGATTCTTCGTTTCATGACCTTAAACACTGTGTATAAATCTAAAGTCAATCGGTTATTAACTTTAGTTTCTAGACCGTCCACAAGATTATTTGAAGTGATCAAGGGCCATAACTCTGACAGTAATTATCGGAAATTGCTGAAAATTAATAGGCTTCTTCGTCTCTTGACTTTAAACTCCGTGAATAAATTTAAAGTCAATCGGTTATTAACTTTAGTTTCTAGAGCGTCCACAAGATTTTTTGAAGTCATCAAGGGCCATAACTCTGACAGTAATTATCGGAAATTGCTGGAAATCAATAGGATTCTGCGTTTCATGACCTTAAACACTGTGTATAAATCTAGTCAATCGGATAATAACTTTAGTCTCCAGAGCGTCCACAAGATTTTTTTAAAGTGATCAAGGGCCATAACTCTGACAGTAATTATCGGAAATTGCTGAAAATCAATAGGCTTCTTCATTTTATGACCTTAAACACTGTGTATAAATTTAAAGTCAATCGGTTATTAACTTTAGTTTCTAGAGCGTCCACAAGATTTTTTGAAGTGATCAAGGGCCATAACTCTGACAGTAATTATCGGAAATTGCTGAAAATCAATAGGCTTCTTCATTTTATGACCTTAAACACTGTGTATAAATTTAAGTCAATCGGTTATTAACTTTAGTTTCTAGAGCGTCCACAAGATTTTTTGAAGTGATCAAGGGCCATAACTCTGACAGTAATTATCGGAAATCGCTGAAAATTAAAAGGCTTCTTCGTCTCATGACTCTAAACTCCTTGAATAAATTTAAAGTCAATCAGTTATTAACTTTAGTTTCTAGAGCGTCCATAAGATTTTTTGAAGTGATCAAGGGCCATAACTCTGACAGTAATTATCAGAAATCTCTGGAAATCAATAGGATTCTTCGTTTCATGACCTTAAACACTGTGTATAAATCTAAAGTCAATCGGATAATAACTTTAGTCTCCAGAGCGTCCACAAGATTCTTTGAAGTGATCAAGGGCAATAACTTTGACAGTAATTATCGGAAATTGCTGAAAATCAATAGGCTTCTTCATTTTATGACCTTAAACACTGTGTATTAACTTTTGCCTCTAGAGCGTCCACAATTTTTTTTTAAGTGATCAAGGGCCATAACTCTGACAGTAATTGTTGGAAATCGCTAAAAATCAATAGGGTTCTTCGTCTAATGACCTTAAACAACTGTGTATAAATTTAAAGTCAATTACATATTAACTTTAGCCTCTAGAGCATCCACAAGATTCTTTGAAGTGATCAAGGGTAATAACTCTCTGGACGCCGGACCGACGGACGGGGGCGACAGCACTATACGACCAGATTTCAATGAGGGCGTATAAAAATGAGAAGTACCAATCTTATATGCGTGAATATCAAAAGAAACTAAGACCGTCCAATCAGGGGCCATAATCCATGAAGTTAAGGTCTGATACATGCCACTATCGAAAGGAACCAAGATTTTAGGAAGATAACCTATATTTCAAGTTTCGTTGAAATCAGATAAAAGTTGTGACCTGTAGAGAGACCACAAACAAATTGTGGACATCCGGACATAATACGTCCACATGAAAATGTGGGCAAATAAATAAAAAAGGAATATATTGAAAAATTCAGTTAAATTTCTTCATTCTAATTGGAAGTTAAGAACTGAAAAGTCTCGATTTTCAATGTTACTGATAATAAGCAATGTCTCAATTATTGATTTTTAAATTAAATTATCTAATGGTGACTGTGTTTCAATTCGTTTAAAATCACAACCATGTGATGACCTACAGTGTTGCTTATGAGCTTGTCAAGAAAATAAATGTTTAATTAATAATTCACACAACATTTCAACCCAAAAGAAAGATCTGTAATAGACAGATTTAGCTCTTACATAATGTATATTTTAAGTGACTTTAATAACAAATGAATCATTGTCGAAATGTTTATCCTATTAAATTTAGTAATTGTATTTAGATAGTTTTATTTTTTTATAATTTAGATCTCCCACCTTTTGTAATAGTCAGTCTACACTATAAATATAGTAGGCCTACTTCTGATATGAAGCCTATCAAATGGTGCCAAAAGGATAAAAATAGCCTATTACCAAGGGCAATAAAAAAGCTAACGATAACAAACCAAGAGGATAGCATGGAATACTTACTTGTATTACCTACTTCTCACATTTTAATCATTCTAGATTTACAATGTTTAAAAGCATAAATTCTCTTTGAATAGGGTAATGAAAATGAGCAATGGGACATTTCCATTATGCTACAACAATATTTTATTCAGTTCAAATGACAATGGGTAATCTTTGACTTGTTGAGGTTATACTTGATGAGATATTTCCATCTGACAAGCTAAGGTGACACACAGGCCCGTATCTAGCCCAAAAATGTTAGGGGGCAAGGGCTGCTTGGGGCGCCGATGGGGCTTCTGGGGGCGCCGGTGTACCTACAGTTGACGGTCCACGGAGAAGGGTCTAGCCCCCTCCACCCCCCCAGGCGCCCGAAAAGTTTAGAAAATATGGTTTATGAAATTTAGGAACTATGAAATTGTCAGAAATTTTAATTTGCGATATTGGCGTATTATGAACATTATAAAAAAATTGAAGGAAGGAATACGACTTCAGCGTACCTTTATTAATTTATGAGAAAAACGAAATGTTTTGAATAGGGTTAGAGTGCGAATTTTGAAGATTATCACTTCTGGCGCGGCTTGAATCAATCTCATCACCATCGGGAATTTAACCTGAATATTTCCTACAATCTCCAGATGGCTTTCCAATAGTGGATTTCTTCGGGCGTCGGTATGTGGTCGTTTAGTCGCGTTTCCGTCATTGTAGATATCTGCCGCCACACTGCCCGACTTCTTTTTCGGGAGCATGTCTTCGAGCTGTTAAGTATCGCCCGTTATACAATATCGATGCTGTATGTATCGGGAACCGTTCTTTACTTGACAGTAATAAAAAGTTTAATTCCTGCTACTTTACACTTAACGACAGATTCTGGGCAGAAAAATAAACGCGAATTCGAAAAATTCCCTAAAATACAGCGGAGAACGACGGGTAAGGACTCACTGAGTTCTAGTCTAAAGTAAGTTTTATAATATCTGAAATACTAATACGAAAGGGACGCTTTAAATCCGGAAAAGGGGGCGCGCTGAATCTATACTTGAAACAAGGCGCCCAGGTTTGCGGCAGTTTCTGACACATTTGAAAAAGATCGAGCGCAACCCTGCCAGATCTATTGTCTAATGCGCTATAAACGGCAACAAGTACGGTGTGTACCTTGAACGAGTTCAATATCTAGAATAGTTTTTGTAATGAATTCACTAATATACGAAGGATGCCAGTGAAATATTAATAACTGTTGAGATTCGCTAATAATTCGAGTGGCAGACCATAAACAGCCCCTGCTGACCTATGATACTAGCTGAGCAATACGAAGCGACTTCAAGTCTATAAACACAATATAAAATGAATTGTTTCCCCATGATCATGCGGGGGGGTGCGCTGTATAACGAATGCATATAACACAAGCCCTTCAAGAGGCGCCCAATCATGCTGTATTTGGCGCCCCATTGACCAAGTCGTGAGCGCCCAACGATTCTTGCTCGAGTGGCTCGACATTATTTTTTTATGTGCGAACCGACAAACATACATTGTCATTATAATGCGCCCCACCAATCATGTCATTATTGGCGCCCCTCCAGGATAAGTAACACCACAGCTCACACAGTTTTGGACGCCCCCTCAAGTTAAGTTTTAATCGTGTGATTCATTATGAGGCGCCTCATCATTCGGGTGGTGGGGCGCCTCATATAACGACATGAATAGAAGTGACATTGGTTAGGGGTCCCATCAATCTAGTAGTAGGCGCCTAACCAAAGTCACTCGGCTTTAAAGGGCGCCCAAATTTAATGTGGACTCGTTAGTCGCTGGCTTTGTATTGCGTCCAATAGAAAGGGCGCCCATTACTTTTTTCTCGCAATGGATAAAGGCATTATGCATTAGGTGCGGCCAAACAATGATTTGGGGGATGGGGTGCCTCATATAACGACATGACTAGAAGTGACATTGGTTAGGTGTTCCACAAATCTAGTAGTAGGCGCCAAACCAAAGTCACTCGGCTCTAAATGGCGCCCATACTGAATATGGACTCGTTAGTCACTGGCTTCGTATTGCGTCCAATAGAAAGGGCGCCCATTACATTTTTCTCGCAATGGATAAAGGCATTATGCATTATGTGCGGCCAAATAATCATATATTGTCATAATAAGGCGCCCCACCAAGCATGTCATTATGGAAGGTCCTCTAGGATAATGTGCCCACAGATCACACCGTTTTGACGCCCCACCAAGTTGTGATGTTCATCGTGTGACTCGTATATAACGACATGATTGATGACGCTCCCATAAAACTAAGTGACATTGGTTGGGCGCCCTGTCACTCGGCTTTATGGGGCGCCCATACTGATATGGGCATGTAAATCGATGGCCTCGTATTATGTTCAATGGATAGGGCGCCTGCTTTTTCGAGGTGGGGTGCCGATTTTTCCCAGGGGGGGAAGCTGCCCCCCTTGCCCCCCCGCTAAATACAGGCCTGTATAGACCAGAGGGAGAAGGGGGGGGTATTATCCGAATTGTGGGCAAAAAGCGGGAGTTGACACTTCTAGAAGCAAATTTCCTCAGGAATCAGAAAATGATGGGTGAACAGTCAGGTAAGGGAGTGCTCACCAGAGGTTGATGGAGAAGGGGGGTATTATCCGAAATGGGGAAAAAAACCCAGGAGTTGACTTTTCTAGAAGCATTTTTCCTCAGGAAACATCGGTGACCTTTTGACATTTTTAAATACGTCATAATTTAATAAATTGGTTTCACAGTTTATCCTTCGTCACGTATTCAATGATTCGGCTGCGTTCCAACAAGAAATCTGCAACAGACAGCATCAGAAGTGGCTAAATTTATGAGCCAGCCCATTTAACTTCTGGTGTTCTTTTGACCTCGATAACTACTGAACGCCCCCTCACCTGACTGATCACCCACCATTTTCAGATTCCCAAGGAAAAATGCTTTTAGAAAAGTCAACTCCCGCTTTTTGCCCACCTTGAAAATAACATTAGTTTTGCCCCTAACCTCTGTGCACTCTCATTTCTTGCTTATTTGACATCTGTGATCTTTTGACCTTTTCAATTACGTCATAATTTTATTAATTGGTTTCACAAATTATCCTAAGTCACTTATTCAATGATTCAACTGCGTTCCAACAAGAAATCTGCGACAGACAGCATCAGAATGGGCTAAATTTATAAGCCAGTCTCTTAACCTCTGGTGACCTTTGGACCTCAATAACTCCTGAACGCTCCCTCACCTGACTGTTTACCTACCATTTTTGGATTCCTGAAGAAAAATGCTTCTAGAAAAGTCAACTCCTGCTTTTCGCCCTCTGGTCTAATAAAAATGTAAACCAAAAGTGTTATTTTTATGAAAGCTGTAACTAGAGGGAATATGATGATGATATGGAAAAATTGACTATCGTGCAGTTCAATTTTTGTGGCAAGACTCAAGTCAGTGGTTAGATAGCCTTCAGAACGAGACATTCATGTAGATATATACCTGAAAATTTGTCTTTGCAATCAAAATAATGCAGGGGGGGGGGGTTTAAAGAGACCTATTATCCCCCCACCCCCTAAATCCATGCCCATGATTGCATGTATATATGGAGTGCAGTCATCTCCTGGGTGCAGGGGAGAGGCAGCACTAATTTTCATCTTTATACTCACTGTATTACAACTCTGAATTTATTGCATTTTAATGTTTTTTTCATTCATTTATTATTATGCAATTTAACACATATCTTTTAAAGGGTACTTAGTGAAAGCAATATATAATTACAGACAGTTTTAACAATAACATTCACTAGGTTTATTAACTGTAACATTTCAATGATAATAATAATATGTACATTTATATAGCGCTAGTACTCCATGCAGAAAGGCATGCTCACAGCACATACAGTTCAGTTGATTATTAATAATGATAACATTTCTCAAAAAGATGGGTTTTAAGTCTTGATTTAAACAAGAAAGAGTTGGTGATGATTTAACGAGTAAAAGGATATTTAATATGTTGCATATTATACTGCACTCCAATAATAAGAACTCTGTCTGCATGGATTATTCTGTTGGTGCTGCCACAATAGGGAAAAAACATATTAATAAATTCTTATACTCTAGTCAGATATCTAACTACACGCTCATTTTTGGCAAGAAAGGCATAATACATCAAATCTGATTAAAACACAGATTCTATTTCGTATCGTTTTTTATATTTCAAAAATTCGCCTTACTTGTCTTAACTACTCTAGGATCTGATGATCTGAAACAATTGTTATATGATAGGCGTTCTTATTGATGTGAGAAATAAGTCAATGAAACAGTCTGTTATGACGACTTCTTGACGTTCTTTGCGCGGAGCTGTGGGTAAACCTCTAGAAATGTCAACGTTGATAGATTAATCAATGTTTGACGCATAGGGTCAAAAGCCGCTTGTTTCTCCCCTGACTTGTCAGATCTTAATGTAGTGTAGGCCATCGAAAGTATAAAAAAACGAAATGCAATATAGATCTGTATTTTAATCAGATTGGCATATACCACATTTTTGTCATGTTGATGGAAATATTCAACAATAATTTAGCATGAAATTCATGAATTTGGATATTAAACAATAACAAAACAAGAATTAAGACATTAACTGGATGTGTATGCTAGGAAATATACTCTCCCCCCCCTCCCCCCAAATAAGCAACGTGACATTTCGTTGTCAGTATACCCTCGCTCTACCATTGCCTTGTCGCAACAGGAACTGCGACACGTCGCTGAACCAAACTGCTCTCCAGTATTGCTGTGGCCATACCCCCAGTGTCTGAACCCACTGAAGTTGAATTTCATGGTGTCGGTGTATTTCAAAACAGCAGCTCTAATGGGGACATCTGGCTCGTAATCCAATTTGACGTAGGCGTTTACAGACTGCCTAATCTGAGATTATACGCCGTCGGGCAAATGCTGCTGCATAAGAGGTTGTTGTTGAGAACCGTTTTCGTCAATGACATAAACGGAAGTGAGGATCCAGGACAGGTTGGGTCACTCTTGTTAGGCCTGAGCTTGTGTAGTCACGTGTTTAACTTCGCTGTCTGTACCTATCCCAAAGGCGAGAAATGAAACTCAGAGAAACATTAAGCAGTCTGGTTACATCTGTCTGAGATTCACCTGCTTGTAATTACCAATAACATTGTTGCGTTGGTCTTCGTGCCGATGTGGCATCACTTGGTTTGTTGAATGTTTACATGTGCAATTGATTTGGAAACCGAGAACCCCGGAATTTTAAAAGGCCTTGGATTTAGGTTCCATGCGAAAAGCTCGTAAAGTTGCTAAATTAATGTGTCTTGATGCAATCAAGCGAAAACAAATTTCGGCAAAAAAGACATTACTGGCAAATTAAAGCATATGAATTCATTCAAGGGGTTACCTAATATTATTTATAATCGATTGCCATGGAAATGTATTATTCTACGTATATATACATATATATATATATATAGTAAATTCAATATTTTGTATACATTATTAATATCTAAGACGCCCATAGAAGGCAGACAGCTAGGTTGATATTAAATATGTAAAAATGAAGTAAGGTTGTAAATGTTTTACCTGGACGTATTCTGTATTTATTTATGTATATATCGTAAACATAGAAGTACTTGTATATTATCTATTTAAATATACATTCAAATATTTACACAACTCCCACACTCAAGCACAAATGGTAAAATTGTTCTCGTTTTAAATGGAAAGCTTAGAAAAAATAATACAAAATCTTTTACTGACTCTTGGTGAGTCCCACAATTTTGCCACATAATCCACTTATAATACCACCACTAGGGATGATGTATTCACCGTGTTCTCTTTCAGGTCCAACCTCCCTTAAATTCGCATTACTGTCCAATAATTCATTTAGGAACCAATATCCGGTATATTTGCTCTTTCCCTGGTGTCCGTACACTAATATGCCTCGTGCAGAACTAATTAATTCAGTTTCACATGGTGAAATACTGTTTATGTCTACACAGTGGTACAAATGTCTGTGAGTATCATCTGCCTTAAAATGTGTTTTCAGTGTTTTCAGGTGTGTCATATCCATCATGATTAAAAACCCTGTCAAATAAAAAATATATTATATACAGCTTCAATTATGTGGTTGTCTGAGAATGATACCTTAGTCCTGTGCATAAATTGGTGTGCTTGTAAAAAGAACCCTTGAAAGTTAAATTTTATTATCAGTTTTATGTGTGCTGCTTGCAATTTTTAAAAGCCTATTTTCAAATACATACTTTTTCAGCCTTTGATGGCAGTTTTGTATAAACCACCATTGTATGGGTAAATGCCTCAATGAACATCAATATATAACATGACAGCAACATGGTATTCTTGAACATAATGAGAAAGTAAAATAGTGTACACTGAGTGTTCTGCCGACAGACTGTTAATGACAAGAAATAGGACTGTTGGCAATACACAATTCTTGGCCTGTGCAAGCCTTAATCCTCAGTAATCTTGGGACAATTGACAATCGGCAGAAAGGAGGGTCTGCTTTGCACTAACATTTGTTAGCAGTGGGTGTATTTTATGGAAAAAACGTGAATTTTACACCATATTCTTACCAGATAACAAAGCCCAATGGGCCTTGTGTCCTCTCTTTTTACATGGACCATGATTTTTATCAGCATCGTATCTGAATATAATTGAGGATCAAATCGTAAAAATTATAGCAGATTTATCAAACCATCTTTTTAACTTCTGGTATTTATTTAATTTTCAAAATTCCTGTTGAAATACACGATATTATGAAATAAATAATGAATGTAATCAACAGAAGTAAACAAAACCCAGGTGATTGCATTTAAATACCAAAATATGAACTTGGGAGTAAATTTATTGCTACTTTAGGTCTTGGGTTACCTTTAATCAGTTAAATGATTGTTGAAACACAGCCCCCTTGATTTTTTGGCTGCAAACCTGTCAAAGTCAAAATTAATATCGCACAGGAAATTAAGAATGAAGTCCAATGAGACTATTAATTGTATATCTCTTTTGGCAATGTGCTACTGTAGATTTAAATGAAGGATACGGAACAAGTAAAATGGATCCTCTAAGTAAATGTTGTAAAATTGTTTTCTTTCCATTCACCATCTCCACAACTTCAGAATGACAGTTGAGAACTTGATGTGATAATCTGGACAAATAGTCAGCTGTAAATATAAAATAAAAGGCAAATAATCCAAAGATGGCAGCATGTATGATAAAAGCACTGGGATCTCAATACAGCATGGTTAATATGTGGTGATTCCCTGTATAATAGACAATAAAGGATAACATCACAAGTACAGAACAACTATACAGTAGAGACAATACAATTGTATCCACATTCTCAGAGTAGAAACAGCAAAAATCAGGATAAAGTCCTATAATGCAATTATATGTTAAAGGAGCATTATGGAAGATTTAAGAGAAAGAGCTGACAATTCTCACAATATCAGTTCAAAAAGAGATAATGAAAGGAGAATATGTTCAAAATTTCAGTCAAATAACTTGACTCTTGAGTTGAGATATCATTGTTACAATAATACTGTAGCCTTGATTGTTACATTAATTATTACGATAATAATAATAAAACTCTCAATTATTCATTTTTATTGTAAATCATCTACCGCTGTGTTGAACCACAAAAAAGATTTAAATCTGTTGAGAATCTAGACTATACGATGGCATTGAGAGTTGATGATGGTCTTGGTTAATTAATTAATGTCTAATTAATAATTTATATTACATATCAGGCCTAAGATAAAGAAAGACCTGCAATAGACAGTTTACCTCTGGCATAATTCCTGTTGAAATGCCTTCATAGGACAAGAAAGAACAAACAAAATAAATTCTTAACCCTTCCATATATTAATTACCCCATTTGAAATTGCCCATCACACTTTCATGTGTGCTCTATATGATATGCATGGAATAAAAATACTTTAAAGGGACAATAACACTCTGGCTGGCTTGACAGGTCCAGAAAAAAAAATAGCCTTATTCTAACTAGGAGATGTTTAAGTGTCCTACCTGTTGTGTAAATTATCCATTACATCCTATTTTACTTGTCCAGAGGGTTCGAAAATATGTTTAAATCCCAGTTACATTTGAAAGTGTTTACGTAAGGCCTTTCTAATCATACAGTTGAATTTGTTCAATTAGGTGTGTTAAGGTGAAATTTGTATCATTAATTAATTGAAATATTGTAAAATAGTACAATTTGTTGATCAGAATAAAGTTTGGGACATATTATTCAGATACAACAAGAATGGTATTGGGCCTTTAATCTACTGTGTGTTCATATACAAGAGTAGTATGTGTAAATGCTACTAATGGCTTTTGTTGGCAATAGTCAGAACCAGATTTATACTTTAGAGGACTGAGATAGGCCTACTTCAGCTTCAGGACCCCTCAACACAAAAATTAAAACACATTAATTCAAAAATATATATAAGTTAGGTTCCGAAGAAGAAGCCTGGTTTTAATTTTTTCCACTTTATTGACTGTAATAATCACTTTGACTACATTTTTTGTAGTCCCACTGTGTCCCAGCGCAATTGCCCCCCCCCCACTAACACACATTGTTATAATATAAATTCAGTCCTGGCAATTAATGTCAGTTTTATATTTTGTATGTGATACAAGAGGTTTATCATGAAACAATATAACACAATATATCTTACCAGAAAATAACTCTCCCTGTTTTGTGAAGTTTTTGGATTGTGCTACTGAATATATTTTATCTGGACTTATATCCTGTTTACCTAACAATGGAGCAGCCATTGCTAAGGCTACCATACCACACCTGTTCAAAAAGACAGACATAAGAAAATCAAGGCAGGTAAAATAATATCATTTAACTAAAAAAAGGGTTTCCAATGATGAGTAAAGTATCTACCCAAATAAATAAACAGTGGTATATGGTATTCTGAAAGGAGTAAAATACCCTGCTTTATGCCAGGCCCGTAGCCAGGGGGTGGCACGGGGGGGGGGGAAACTGCCCTCCCAATACTGAGTCTTGCCCCCCCAATATCACAAGAAAATTGGCCTTTACCGCAAAATTCATGCAGATGCCCATGCTAGTTGGCCCTCCCGAAAACATCTTTGCCCCCCCCAAAAACAACTTCCTGGCTACGGGCCTGCTTCATGCATTAATCCATCTAAACTGAATGAAGTCTAAATTCACTTTTTGCTTTCTTAATTCACTTCTTAATATAGCCTGCTAAAGACAATAACATAGGTAGGCCTACTATGGACCCAAAATTACTATTTTGTTTCTTATTTAAACTAACCGATCAGGCAATCCCTAACAAAATTTGTCCTCTTAGCAGATCTGGTATGAAATCTACACCAAAAATCTGAAGAAGTAAGTAGTAACCCTTTTCATGGATGTACCTATTTCAGAAAAAAAATATCATCCTGGATGGAAAGTAAATATAATAAAAAAAATTCACATTGTAGTTCCAGAGTAAATTTAAGACAGAGATATATGTTAGATATTGTTCAGTTGTTACAGAACTACACTATATAAATGAAATGAAATGGGGTTTAACGTCCTACTATTATGCACCTAACCTGACCTAACCTGGACTAATAGAAGACGGGCATATGCCATACTGTGTGCTATGAGGGAAATTTTGCCCGGGCAGCGGCGCTATGGACTACTCTTATAGCGAATTCCAACGACCAAGGGATCTTTTACGTGCACTCAAATGTGTTTGCAGGACCTCGTTTTTTTCGTCCCATCCGAACGACTAGGCAGCTGTCCTTGTCAGGCCCTCCTACTGCATCACTGACAAGGGGAAATCACGCCGGAAAATCGAGATGAACTTTCTCGGCCAATGCAGGGATCGAACACCCAACTTCCAGGCTAGCGAACCAGCGCCTTATCCACTTAACCACTGTGATCCCCTACACTAGATAATATATTTCTATTTCTATATATCTGGTTATAATAAGCTATATTTTATTGGCAATATTAACACGTATTTCTATATATCTGATACACAAAACATGTTTATAAATAAGGGTTATTGTATTCAGCAAGGAAATCAATCTAACTATTACAGAAGAAACATCAGTTTATAATACACATTTACATGATGAACACTTCACAGGATTAAAATAAATCAATCTTGACATAAATTAAGGCTATCTCAATTTTTACTGCTTTCATGCCATTATCTTAATCGTCTAAGAATATAATTGTGTATCATTGTCTGACAGATGACCCATTTCTATCAATTAATATTGATTCGAGATGGTATTTACTATTTAGTCCAGGTGGGTTTTGTTTTAAGTTGCTAAATTGACACTTGTGGTGCCTATCTTGTCTAAAAATATAGTATTTGTTGTCAAAAATGCCTTTGGTTTACAAAAATTTTCAACATTAGCTTACTTTCAAAAAGAGACAGTAATTCTAATCTCAGTGACACTTGACAAAAGCTTTGCAAAGCCAAAGATGACTTTAGCCAAGCTGTCAGTGATAAAACAAAAATCAGTCTCCACCTAAATTTATTCTTATTTAAATCTACAAGTTGAGGTGAAATGTTAGGTCAACCAAATATAAAGATGGAAGACTAAGGCTATAAACTATTCCAATTTGATGTGATTTAAGTTTGACAATTGGGTTTGGTATGTTAATATTATACTATAACCTACTGACATATTACACATGCCTCTATTTGATTCAACAACTCGGAATAACAGGCCATAATCAAAAAAAAAACATGACACATTAATTGTGGCACATTTATCTTTTTGTAAAGCATTTAACAAGGAAACTTAACCATAAAAAGAAAATACGCATGATTGAACTTAGTCAAGGTCTGCATGTGTGTGTGAGGTCGTTTTATGTGATATCCCTCTAACTCAATCAGAATCAAAGTTATTATCTGCCAAACACTCAACCAATCAAATTGCTTATCTCGCTGAACTGCAGAAGATGCTAATAATCAAACTCCAAGGCATTCGCCCACTGCACATCTACCTCAGTTATTGTGTCCAACCTATTTTAATAGTCCCCGGTTTTCTTTGAAAGGTGTGGAACAAATGTATGCCATTTAGTATGCCTATAAGTTATAAATCGGTCTGTATAAAACTTACTGTGGACCTTTCTGTATTATAGGATGAACTGTATAACCAAATGATAAAAAACAATTATCTTCTCTTCCTCTTCCTTGTCTACAATATACAGTCATTGGTTTAGATTAAATGAGACACATGGGTCAAATAATTAACTTAAATTGATGTATTGAGGTCTTGTGGTACTAGAGTAATATCCAATGAAAACAACTGTTTACTATTTTGATTTGGTGATTTTTATTTTCATGTATTTTTATATGATGTTGGACCAAGACCTGGGCCCTGTTTCACGAAAACTTAAACTAAAATCCTTAAAATCGATTTTAACTAAAATCAAAATGAGATTTTAAATTTTAAGCGTTTCACGAAGATCGATTGTAACTTAAAATGCAATTTTAATAGATTTTAGTTAAAATCGCTTGCGCCCGCGCAGTGCAGATTTCCGCTTCGGGCACTAACGGTGAAAGCAAATACGCTTCGAAACTGAAAACTGTTGACAGGCTGAATTAACGGTTACATTATCAATAGGGAGAGTTTCATACGTTGTAGAAATGTTTGCACATGGTCAAAAAGTCGTAGAGAGATGAAATAAATGAGTTTATTGCGTATTAATAGTTTCGAAATGTATTGGTGGGTTGACCTTGAACTTGGCATTTGATTTCCTCGCAGGCTTCAGTGGAAATAATGTGTATCGATAAACTAAAGCGCTTGAATTTCGCAGTTTTATAGTAATTTGGAAAAGAGAAACTATTGAGAATTTTCACAAACAAATTATGATATTCGTCACTCAAAAGACTAATCTAGGCTGCAATTTTTTGTCGTAGTTTAAAAGTATATTAATATTGAAATTAAATAAATACGCCAAAAATCCAATGTTCCGATGCCTAGATTTGAAATGTCATTCTCATAGACACTTTCAATGATACTTTGAAAAGCAGAAGAGTCTATCTATCTTACTTAATTAAATGATTTTTTTCCCAAGATAAAATAGCTTTGGCGCCTTTTTTTTTAATTTATGTTGTTTTATTAACGTAACTTCATTAAGAAATAATAATAAATTTATGATATTAAAATTTTATTTCAAATAGGCCTATTACATTTTTGAATAAACACATTCTAGATTATTGATTTATCTTTTTACAAATCATCATAACCCCAAAAACATGAGTAAATACTACATATGGCATGTCTAGTATTATAGGCCTTTAGGCCTTCTAATACAAAGAAATTTGCTATATTAAACACGAAGATATTTTCTTTATAGACAAGAGTGCTCTTCTTTCCATGACATTGGATATAAATGTTCTTTTAGTGTGTAGTTTACTGGAGTTTTGGGTGTTTTTCTCTCTTGGAGTTCTAATATGGGGCGCCATCCAAATGCTTAGATTACCTTACAATAAAATAAACGGGTGGACAGTAGCTGTATATCCCATGCTATGAAAAGAAATTGAATGAAAATTGTTTTTGTAAATGATTGTATGTTAAAATTATGTGCCAATTATATCTGTATGTCGCAATAGATCAAACAATGTAGCTCTAATCAATGTTTGTTAATGTAGTGATTTTAAGTTAGGAGAGGGTGACAGCTATCCTAAGTTACAATCGATTTTAGTTAAAATTGTCCTTAAAATAGTTTTGTGAAACGCCACTATTTTAAGTTAGGATACAATTGTAACTTACAATATTATTTCAGTGGATTTTAGCTACAATGCTTAAAATCGTTTTGTGAAACGCTTCTATTGTAAGTTAGGATGAAATTTTAGTTTACAATGATTTTAAGGAGATTTAAGTTTTCGTGAAACAGGGCCCTGGTCCCCGAGGGCTACTCTTGATCTTGTTATTTGGGATGCCAATCTTCGGAGAAAAAAAAAAAGCCTACGGCTCTGCCAAGTCATGTACGGTATACAGTTGTGCACCAATTGATGCACTTTAGTTTTGATATGACATCACAATTTTGAGATAGCTGCGATGATGTCCTGCTCAGTTTCTGGTGCCTATAGTACACTCATACTTGTTATTTTACAAATAATAGTATTAAGTGTATTAAGGTATATTGTAGCTTACAAAAAACAAAGTACAGAGTATGGGGTCAGACTGCTACACTTATTTTGAACAAAGATGTAATTTACAAACAATACATGTACACTTACCTCTCTAAAAATTCTTTGTAGACTTTATATCCTTCCTTGCCCATTTCAATAGGTGTGACCACTTCGAAATTATCCAAAGTGTTAGCTCTCAGTTCATCTAAATTGGGAATAGATGATAATTGGGCTGGTGGTGGGGGTGGGGGAGGGGGGAGCATGGCTGACATATTCATCTTGGATTCTTGATAAATGACCTTCAAAGACAAATACATTTCAATCATGATTCAAACAAAAAATATAAACAAAGTTTTAAATAAAAACCAGATTATTGTAAGTACAGTGTACAGTATAAAAGTATGTATATGTAAGATTTCCATAAGAGCTGGCTGTTCTTGATAAGATACAAGTGTAAAAATTGATAATGAAAATTGAATGTATTTAAAATTTCAGTCAAATTACATTATTCTGAGGACAGTTATTAAAGTTTAAAGTTACAAGGAATTGCCAAAATAATCTTGAATATTAGTACCATTGTAATGATAATAAACATATTTGATTCTTGATTGTCCCTTTTAAAATGAAGATATGAAACAATTTCTAATCCACTTTTCTCAATTATATAACAGTTTAAGCCATTTGCAGATTTAGCTGTTACATAATGCATCTTTAATAAAATCAGAATATAATTTAAGATACATGCCTGTACTGTACTAATTAAAGAAGAAAAACTCTTCATGCAAGAGTTGATATAATTAGTTCCTGACAAGAATGCAACAGACTCTTTTGATCAGAGCATACTGTAGTACTCCCATATAATATAAATATACTCTTCAAAAAAAGAAACGCACAACCCATTTTCCATCATTTTTTTATTTGAACGAGGGCGTTGTTTTCATAAATCTTACTTGTTTTTAATGTCATTATGTAAGGATCAAAGAAATTCATTATTAGGGTCACTAATTGTGACTGGTCATCCTTATTGCCAAAATTTGTTTTGGCTTCATTGCACCAAGACACATGAATTTAACAACTTCGCAGTTGCACATGTAAACATTCAACGAACCAAATGTGATGCCACATTTCAACCATGCTATTGGTCGATTACAAGTAGGTGAATCTCAGACAGACATATCCAGGCTGCCGAATGTTTCCCTGCACAAGCTCAGGCCAAACAAGAGTGAGCCCACCTGTCATTGGTGGAAACGGTTCTCAATGGCGACCTGCTGTTTTGAAATACACAGACACCATGAAATTCAACTAGGAGAGAAGTTTGGTTCAGCGACATGTCGCTGTTCTTGTTGCAACAAGGCGATGGTAAGCTAAGGTATACCGACGCAAAATGTCACATTGTGTTTCTTTTTTGGGAGAGTATATATAATATCTTATCACAAGTTTACTACAGTTATTGATCAACATGCTTCTTCGTATGTCATCGTTTTCTTATAATAAATTCTAAAGGGGATCTTTGATAAGCTTTTGGATAATTTACATATACATTTATTTTTTTAAATACCAGTACAGCCCTATTTAAGTACCTTTAGTTAAACACTATCAAACAGGATGCCCGGTAACACCACTAAGAACAAGTAAATAGTCCTACAATACATGACTTGGATGATTTGAGATGGTGTAACACAGTACATTGAGCTATTGTACATTGCAATGTACTTTGATTAACACCAGAAGAAATAAAACAAGTATATGAAAATGACATGGATACTGAATGGACCTTAAACCAACTTGTCTCTCGTAATTAGCATCACTCAACTCTAACCCTATATATTTATGCACCTAAATAAGAAATAATGTCTCAGAGCTTCTGTATAAAAATCTTAGGGAATCCCCAAGACCTCATGCCAAATTGGACGATGTATCCCTCCCCCCAACACTTTAATTCCTGAACACGCCCCTGATGTGGGATGGATTCACTCAGTTTTATTTCTGTACAATAGTGGGATATTACACTGGTCCAGTAAATTACTCTACAATAGTGGGATCAAGGTTACCTAGTTAATTACTGTGCAATAGTGATTGAACATACATAATGCAAGAGCTAAATCTGTCTATTGCAGGGGTTTCTTTGGGCCTGAAATGTCATCTTTATTATTAATCAGGCATTAATAAACATATCCAGATCATAATCAAATCAACCGTCAATGCCATCGCTAGCCTATGATATTTAGTGGATTGAAATATTTTTGAAGAATTATTAAACGTAAAAATGGATAACCGAGACTTTGTTTTTTATCATCCCGACTTTCGTAATGATGATCTTGGCTAGCCCAAAATTCAAAATCTAATATCTTGGTTCAGAGTGGAGCAATGTATCTGAAATTTTCAGCATATTCTCCGACGTTATCTATTTTTTGAACTTTTATAGTGAACACTGTCAGCTCTTTATGTAATCTCGCACAATTCCCCTTTATTTAGTGGAATTAAATAAATAAAACTCACACAGTTACTTATTCACTTGATTTGATAATTGTTTATTTTTTGCAATGTCTATTTTCTGTCTTCTTGTCCGCAGGTTTATCTTGTAGATTTTTGTTTTGTGTTCAGTGCGGTCTTCCTGTACTTACTATTAATATACATGTCCATTAGTAAGATGAAACTCAGCCAGATAATTACCGTACAACAGAGAGATCTACATTGTGATGCTTTAGACCACTCTGTCATCCTAATCCCTTATGTTTTAAATGCTTATACATGCCTGTATTTAATTAATATGCAAAGAAATGGATGTAACAGATCCATTCCAATTCCTAAATCACATGTCTGATGCAAACTCACAATATTAATGGGTCCATTAAATCCCTGATGGAAATTATAAAAACTTCATGCCACAGTAGCCAATTTACTTTAACTTCAATTAAAGGGTGATTTCTTGTAAGGTTTAACACTCTGTATAAAACATGCACCTATTATCCAATAAAATGCTCCTCGTGTGTTGATTAACTCATTCTAAAACGATGATAAACAGATTACTTTGCCAAATGAGGGCCATAAAGTTGATCATTATCATCATCAAGGTAAAAATAAACTACTTTCACAAAGTCTTTACTTTTTGCAAATTCAATAAATTAGAAATGGCACGCAAAAAACTTGTAGTTCAGAGATCTACATTCCTTTAACATTATGTGTGTTATATGTTTTGCTGGGCAGTTTAATGCTGCACACAAGTATATAAGTTAGGGTGGGCAAATGGAGGTCGAATTTGGGGAACGTGTGTTTTCTAAGGTGATTTTGGCTGCTGAATCCGAAGCTGGAGTAATTTTTGTTCTGTGACGTCATTTTGAGCTGGTTCCGTGGCCTTCAAAATGGCGGCCCAAAAGTGACTATTTTTCTCATAAAAGCGAGACAATATTGGAACTAGTTGTCCAATATGTTAGAATATATGTTTTCATGACCGTGGATTCTAAAATTGCACTCCCATTTATGATTTGATAACATCCTTTATTGATATGAGGGTAATAACTGAAAAAAAGTCATTTTGAAAATGGCCACGGAACCAGCTCAAAATGACGTCACAGAACAAAAATTTCTCCAGATTCGGATTCAGCAGCCAAAATCGCCTTAGGAAACACTCGTTCCCAAAATTCGACCTCCATTTGCCCACCCCTAATATAACTATTGCACTCTGATATTATAATTTCTTCATTAAAGGTCAACTATTCTTATTGGTTAAAATCACAAAAAGATCATTAAATTCTTTAAAATATTTTATAATTTCATAATTAATATTAATAGAATAAATCTTAATAATTTTTTTAATTTTAATTATATATAATACTGTCTATGCCATTTGATAAAAAAGCAAAAACAAACAAAGTCTCACCAAAAACTTTACTAGAAATTTCACAGGATACTGGATTGGTCCATTAAAAGAATATCAACAAGATCACAGCATTAAAAAACCAACTGCTATCTGTCACGTCAAATCTTTATGGGATACTGATCCCCTCTAAACACAATCAATTGATGAAAATACCATACATACACGAGAAATATCTCTTTTTTTGTAGATAATGGAAATAAGAAACATGATATCCTTCTATCAGTTCCAAAATTTAACCTTATGATTTACCTGGCCAGTATATGATGCCATATGATGGATAACTCCCTAGAGATATATTGAAAGAAGTCTGTATAGTTCGGGATGTTAATCATTATGAGTACTATAACATTCTAGGGAGAGCTGATAGTAAGATTTTGGACAAGACTTTGTTTTTTTTTCTCTACAATAGAAAATGTATAGCAGATGTAAGGATGGTATGGAAAGAAAACAAGATAAGCTAGATATAGATCTTCATTATTGCGTACGCCAGATGTTCCTTGCTATATACCTTAGAATGCATAATAAACACTGATAACAGATAGTGATGACCATAGTGTGCATATATATACATATATATATAATATTCTATGGTTATTATATCATTTAACCTTTTGACTTATGATAACTTTTACTACACAAATAAAAAAACACTATAAACTAAGTTTCATCATCTAATTAGAATTAAAGTTATCATGTTCCCACAAATCAAATGTCTTATCTGTACTAACATGAACTGAACATCTAATTCACCTAATAAACACCTACACCAAGTTTGAACCTTTTATCACAATTAAAGCAAATGTATAATGTACCAAAAAGTGTGATGGACAGACAGACCCATTTTAAGCCCCCTTCTTTCTCTAAATGACTCTGGGAAAAAAGGTTTTATTCATTGAAATCCAGGAGAAAGCCAAAAGGGTTAGAACAGCATCACAATGCCTTGCATCCATAATATAACTTTCATTTACAAATTAATAACTAAAATCAGAAAATATCCCAATCGCACCTGGAAAATGTGATATTAATCAGTGTACCTACCTACTTGAGGTAAATACATCTGTGATGGATCCACCCACCTTAGAATTGGGTGTCAAAAATATTGTATGTGCCTACAAAATAACAGCCAGTAAAACTATTAGTAAAAGATATATGTATGGAATTTATTAAATATCTACAGGTGCCAAGAGATTAACATCATGTGAGTTTGTTTATCTTATATTCTAATATCAACCAAACTTCAGATGTTTGGGATGTTGTAATTGATAAATTATAAATTGGTACATGCTGATGAGTAAGCTTACATCTCATATACAAATTGGGGAAAGTACCATGTGTTTTTCTTACCTATTTCTCTAAGTACTTTTGTCAAGGTGACTTTTAAATTGATGTAGATTCCAGAAATTCTCAAATTTCTATACAATCAAATAAGATTAACTTATTCAATTATTATAGCATCTGTTATACATATTTCTCTTAATCATTCTTCTCACAGGGAATATTATGTAACACATGACTCCAAGCAGAATGATTTTTCATTCTTAAAACAGACAACAGAACTGTTGTTGTCAATTTTTAAAGACCTTTGAAATTTAAATATATCAAACTATTTTGAAAACAATATTAATACAAAATAGCATGAGTAAATGTCTAATTTAAAGCTCATATGGCAAATGCTATATTCTTTGAGGAAAATTTTTCTAAAACATTTTACAGATTGTAAGAGCTAGTACGTTAACTCAAGTCAAGGATACATATAATGATGTACAATACAAATGGTGCGCGGAAAAAAAGTCACAGTAAAAAAGTCACAAATTTGCCTAGGTAAAAGAAACACAGGTAAAAAAAGTCACATTTTTTTTAATTACATCTCAAATTCAATAACAATCTTAAAGGAGCTAAATCGCTAACATTTGGGATCTAGAAATTGACAAAAGTGGGTCGCAACGCATATAATACTGTAATATGAATGTATATACACTGATTTACATTAAAAGGTTTCCGTTTTTACTCCAATTTCAAATTAGTTATGTTTGGCGAAATAGGCCATTCAGTCTCAATACAGTGCACATTTTTAGCGCCTGGTTATTCCAGTCTACATATGCCGTGTGATACAGTGCAATATGTCTAGCCTCGTCCCTCAATACAACTAGGGCTAAAGCGCATTATGGTACACGACTCGTGTACCAATGTTAGAAAAATTATTTCATCTTTAATATCGGATATGAGAAGCTCATCTTTTCCCGGTAAGTTTATATCATCAATGTTGATTTAAATTGACCAATAATTCGTGTTTTCGATGTCGAAGATTTTGGAGGATTTTGAGTTACGGACTTAGGTCCTTTAATGATAACATACATATTTAACCTTTCATTATGTAACCAGGCTGTATACTATGAATAGAATCTCAGCCTTATTTTCTAATTATAAAGATGTCAAATCAATCAAATTTTAACAAATAATTATTTGAATTGCATACAACCCTATCCATTACATAATCTATTCTATAATAAAACTCCATTCTGCATTCTTTTTGCACAAGCCAGCCAATTTTTCATGATGGTGTTTTTTTTGTGTACAGTATTTACAACTATGCAGCTTTATTTCATTAACAGCATGTAATAGCTGCTCAAGTTTGCAGTATATTGAAATATATTGAAATATAGCCAAAGTGTATAGTGATACATATTGCAATAAGTTGCAAAAAACTATTTTTTGAATAGATCATATTAGGTTTTAGTGAGAAAAAAAATTAGCATTATTTCAAGAACATTCTTTACAGCCCCAACTAAATAACGGTTTGGCTAAACACAGACAACAATATTTTCATTATAAAATATTTTGCTTCAAAAATCATTCGGATTGATAAATTCAAATATCAACTTTGGAAATTTCTATGTTTTTCATTTTCATCTCTCTCTTAGATGACATCATGAAATCATAAGGCCATAACATTCATTAGAACTGACCAATTTTGATAATTCTTAGACGTTAGCTTTTGTCCCAGCCCCTATTGACAAGGGGAATTAGACTGGAAAATCTAAGAGAACTTTCTTGGCTAACACTATGATCAAACCCCAGGACCTCCTAGTTAGACAGCTGAAGGAATTCAAACAAACCAACATAAAAATAAAATTTCCTTCTATGAAAACAAAATGTCTTTAGCACTCCACTGCAGGTGGTCTGAAGATGATATAGAAAACTAAACATCTTCCCACTTAGATGCAAAAATATCAAATGAATGCAGGTAAACTATACATCTGTATACAATATACATTACATGCCAAAAGAATCTCCTGTATGTAGCATTATATGAATGGTAAGTAAAAGTGTACTTATTAAAAACAATAGACTAACCGATCACATTCATATAACATGTATGACATAACAAAAATAAATTTGCTTGAAATAAATATACAAATAATTTTTTTTTCACACTATGATGCAAATGCTTCAAATGTAACTGGTGATTCATCAAATTTCTATTGTATTCTCCAGTAAAAATTACTATTTATGTTGCTATGTACTGGTCACATACTCTTTGTTTATACTTCAACCTTGTTAACGTCATACACTTCGATCAGAACAGATTAAACAGAAAAAACCCAAACCTATTAAATCTTACCTTCCAACAGTGTTTCATGCTTATTCCTTAAGATATTTGTTGAGATTTGCTACGTTGGTTCAGTTATTTGGAATAAATTAAATCAAAAGTGAGGTTTATTTCACATGACAAATTCCCCCCACGTGAAATCAGATTGAAGTATGTGATTGGTCAAAATACTTGCAATCTGGAACCATGGTTAGTTTAAAGCGAGAATTTCATATTTTCTAAAAAAGTCAAAACACAATTATTTCTATGTCTTTTGCTCAATAGGTTGTCAACTCACTATTATACGATTATAGACATTATTCCTACACTTAAATGTATTGACACTGGAAATAATAACACAATTACCCCCTTGTTTCCTATTCCCCCAATGGAATAGCTATCTTCAAACGTTTGAATTTGAAGTTGAAAATGATATTTTTGCTAATTTCTCAACTGGCAATAGTGAATTATAGGATTTATAGGATTATTCTTTAACAAGGTAGGACTGTTTATAGATACCATCTATTTTAAGGCTTTATTTTAATACATTTAAATAATATAACTTCAAAATATGAAATTGCAACTTTAACTTGAAGTAACAATTTAACATGATATAACAGAGGTTAATTGTAGCTAAATCATACATATCATACCAATGTTTTATCTACATATTCTTTTATCTACATATTTGGTAGCTTTTGGAAATTAGTTTCGTAACTCACTGTTACATATTAATTCTTTTTACTTCTATCCCATATATTGTCACATATTTACTTCTATTTTACATATTGTCATATTATTTACTTTTATATTACATATTGCTACATATCTATTTCTATTTCACCCGGTCAGAGCAAAACAGTAGGACATTAAACCCCATTTCATTTAATTTATATTCCATATAATGTTACAAATTGTTACATATACTTTAGATATTGTTACATATTTACTTCTCTTTAAATTCACACATTATTATATATGTACTTCTATTTCACATATTTATGGTACTTTTATTTTACATATTTACTTCTATTTCACAAACTGGTTACAGGTATATATCTTACTCTATCTCCTATTTTTCAAATTGAATTTTGCAAAGAAAAACACCTATCAAACTGATATCAATAACAAATATGAGGTTCTACCACACAATTTCAATATACTGGTATTTAACATTTTTTATTTATACATTATCACTGCAAATTATATTTTTCAATTTCATTTTCAGAAAATTAAAATACTTTATAATCAACCAACATGTCACCCTTATATGAAGACTTTTTTCTATTTTAACAAACACTTACCTCTATGAACATAAATATTTTCTTGTTATTTACAACTTGGTTTAATCTTATATAATATTATCAATGGTAGATAGAGGCTGTACTAGTTAATAGTACAAACACAAGTTTATCTCTATAGAACTTGATCACACCATGCTATTGGTGCCAATGTCTTAAGACTATCAGAAAGCAACACCGGGATAGAGTTGTAACTGATAATACCCTGGACACATTTTGGCACCTGCTTTACCTATACGCCCTCTCACATCAATCTTACAACTTGTATCAAGAGGCCATATTGGTGTTAGTAGTGCTCACTTTTGGCAGATTACATTCTTTGGAATCATCATGTTCCTGTAACTATAACGCCAACACAACAAAATACCACAAATACTTAACCAAATGAATCATTAATGTATAATTCTTTAATCCATCCATCAATTTCCATGTTAATTTAAATCATGGTATCTAATCCACTCTAAGATGTATAAGAGGAAACTATCAATTAAATGAAACTATCAAAGCTATTATTTTCATTGTATACTAAAAATAAAGCTTTTTTATGAAGAAGAAAAAAAACCAATAAGTGAAAATATCACATTTGTGGTTTTTTTTAAAGGGACAATCCCTAATTAATCAGGGGCTCAAAAATAAAAGTCTGAGAATATATGAAAATAAAACGCCAAATTATAGGGGAATGGTGTATTTACCTTGTCTAAAAATTTCAACTCAAAATATTGAGTCGTTTGGACGTGAACGCCAAAACTGCTTATCAGGACACGTTACCCTTTTAAGATTTTGGGGTCAATTGTTTCGTTGGGTGACCTTATAACCGATTATGGTTACTTGAGAGGGTTATGCAGTGAATAACCCATGTGCCTTACTTGATAGAGAAAGGTAAATTTCAACTACACATTATTTTTATAAAAAAATGTTTGGTTTAATCCAGATACAACAAAATACACCTTGGGGCACCAGTCTCAAATTCCAGATGAAGACTGACGGATTTAAGTCCTTTGAAAACGTATCATAAATACTGAAGTAGTTGATCAGCCCTTGACTCGAATATTTTAAGGGATTTTTACACAAAATCAAGCAGTTTTATTCCCAAAACAAATATCGGGATTAGCCCTTTAATTCAAGATGCATTATGTAAGATTAAGATAAAGATTATGAAAAATGAACATATTGAACATTTTATTCAAATTACTTTAATCTGAGCAAAGTGTTGAAGATAGCACAGATAATGTGTTATCTTAGATAGTACTGGACAATCAAGACTTAGTCTCATTTATCCATTTTATCATTAAACTTTTAAATCTTATGAACATTCCAATTCATTTAAATCTCTGCCATCCGATGATCTAAAGGGTGGATTATGGGTTTGTCACGTTAATAAATGCCCAAATAATATCACATTTGAATCCAAAATATGCAAGTTTATGCATTAGGAAGATGTAGCTGTTACATTTATAATGCATCTGCAATAATTCAGTAGGCCAACCCTGTTTTTTTTTATTTATCAAGTGAAAGTATGAAGTAAGTCCACTATTTTATCCTCATAATTATAAGATCTGACAATCTTGTGTATATGTTTCCAAGATATATTTTAGAACTCGGTCCTTCATTGCACTCACTAAAGTATAAACAATCAAGTTATGAGTTAACAGATACAAGTGACAATAACATACTTCTAAAATAAAAGTTTAAAGATGATGAAACTAGGTCCCTTTAATACAATGAATATAAAATGTAAATATTTGAATATATCATATGAGGTGGAATGTAAAATATCATAACTGACATACCATCAATACAATTTAAACCTTTTAAACAATTAACAATTGGTGGGATTGATAACATCTGATTTTATTCATTCTTCGACAAGGTAAGATAAATATTCACACCTCAATTTTGGACTATAGACTTGATCAACCATATAATTTAGGTAAACAAGCTACAGAGGGTTTAATCTACTAGATTTCACCTAAAATTATCTTATGTAGCATTTACTTTATATTCATACATACAGGATTATTTAGTAGCCATATTATCTGTTAAAGGACCCGGAGACCTGTTATTGTTACTGATTAAGGTAGAGGGGATTAATAGGTACATTTTCAGCTCTATAATAATTCCTATGAAGATGAAGAGCTGTGAAATGAATTGGGGTTTAATGTCCTAATTTTCTTCAGTAACCAGGACAATCATCAACATAAGTATATACCGTACCATGAATGAAGTGCACTATGAAGGAAGTTTGTCATGGACAACAATGATTCTGCTTACTTTTCTTTGAATTCCACCTATCTTATACCTACAGTATCAATGTGTATACAGGAAAACAAGTAAAATACAGGATACCAGTTATTATATGTACTGACTAACTTTAAATATTCAAACAGTAAAATCAGCAACCACTAAAGAAGAAAGACGCAAAGGGCTTATTTCAGGTCAAGATTATCAAGTTTCTTTTTAAAACAATTGCAGCTATTTATCAGAATCTGATGTGAGTTTAATTTCATTACTGTAAAGAATGGACATTAAACTGAAAGAGAGCATTTTAAACCTAGGGCTGTTATCAAGACAATGGTAAAATATTTGTTTTGTCTTAAATATTAGATATCAGAAGCCCATCTTTTCCAGGTAAGATCATAACACCAATGCTGATTTAAATTGCAAAAAAAATAGTATTTTCAATGTCGACGATTTTGGACTTGGCTACTTTAAGACAAAATAAACATTTTACCATTGGTACACGAATTGGCGCCATTTGTAACAAGAGACTCGAAAACGAGTCTAGACATATTGCACAAGCTATATCTGACAGCGACGTATTCTTGGTGTAGACTGGAATAACCAGACGCGAGGAACTGTCATTCGATTGAGACTTCTGGCGTATTTCGCCAAACATAACTCATTAGAAATTACAGTAAAAACAGAAACGACTGAATGTAAATCTGTTTATACACATTCATATTACATTATTTTATGCGTTGCGACTTTCGACCCATTTGTGTCAATTTCTAGGTCCCATATATTAGCGATTTAGCTCCTTTAAACCTTAAAATGATGTGAGTAATATTTCAACAAGATGTTAAAACAACCAATACAAAACTCATTCTGTAAGACAGAAAGTTTGTCTGACCATCTGCCAAAGTTGACTTTAAAATTCAAACGCCTACATTATGAGGATGCTAATTCACGAATGGTGTTCTACCCTCTAAACATCAAGGCATATATTTGTAGAGTTAAAACTAATACAAGTTTTTTTTAGTAAAAACCGAGTCTGGTCTTCATGTTCTGTCAATAATGTGGTGTTAAATGGTGAATACAAACACGTAAAACATGTATTTAAATAGTTCCATTGTTTAAACATTAAATAATTTACAACTCATACAGTGAGGATTCCAATAAGAGTAGGCTAGACGGACGTTTCCGGATTTTGTAAACATATACCAGTATATATACCAGCCAGTAGCAGATCCTGTCTAACAATGGGTAACATTATCAATATCATCAGTTATTAACCTTATAAGGAAACTTATATGGGTTTGATGATACATTGCAACTGACATTAGTTTTAAAGTGAGTTGATGGCAGTTCGGCAATTTGGTCAAGTGCTGAAATGATCGAGAAACTACATCAAATCATGTATCTCATAGTCTTTGACTGGTATTTAGGTTGAGATGAGTCTTAAGGAAACATTGCTTCAATTAAAATTTTGTTTCTGTTATAATATTTACTGGAGAGTTGAACAAACATAAGAATGAAAAGTTTCACATATGCAATGATGATTCATTAGAAATGCTCAGCGACACATGACTTACAAAAATGTTTCTATTTAAAACTTTGCATTTTCATATTATATATAATAATGTAGGTAAATGTAAGTATTGTGTATAAACAATAAACACATTATTTAAATACTCTCTTTTAACAAATCCAAATAAATGCATTGTATTTCTAGCAGACGACATATTGCTTTTAGTTATAATAGTGTGTATAAATGATAAACGCCTAACCCGGTAATATTCTTCCTGTTTGATGAGTCCCAACTTCCTGGTGAGTTTAAAGTACTCCAATGATTTCTATTGTTAACAAAGATGATACTATTAAGCAGATCACAATGAATGTACATGATAAGCTGTGTTAAGCTTTATTAAATGTGAATAACTTGGTTTTAAAAGTTTCATGTGATATTCGGATAACTATTTTCAGGGTTTGTAATTTTAATACTCTGTATTAGACAAGGAAGTTCTTTTAATTTATTGACAATTTTTATATATGTTTGAAATTATATATATATCGTTAAATTTGTTACAGCCCTGTCCCCTATGATATAGTCGTGTATCCTTATAAAATCTAGCAGCACAGGGTCCCACATCTAATCCATAACTCACTGATTTGAAAATCAGATTTTGTTTTGCATGTGTAAGTTTAGTTAGTGTATCATTCACTTTGTTCAAGTACAAATATGTTTATCTATAAGCAACATGAAATGTGCAACATAAGATCAAGTTATTTTCAATTCATTGAGCCGGACTAGCTGTAATTTTATACTCCCCTCCCCACGTCTTCTAAATTGTAGATTTATAATGAGTATTTTTCCAGTTAGTTGTTTTCATTTTTAATGTTTCTACTCCCGTGGGGAAGCACCCCACCCATATTCACACTTCCTATGGATCAGCCCTTCCTAAATGAATATAAGGATGACTTGTTCAATTTAACCTTATAAAAACAGTCCTATATTTTCATCTTAACCAACTGTGAAAAGAAAGAGATCCATAGCATACCTATATGCATTGAATTGTTAATTGGGCTGTAGAATTTCTTTTACAAAAATAACATACTGATGTTTGCCATTTGAAAAATTGTGAAAATTATGTCCAAGTATGTGTAGTTTATTGAGAGTACATGTTAAAACTGGGTACATATCTATTACATTTCAATTGGGTAATAAAATACAATTTGGCTTGTTAAAGATAGTAAGCTGGCACTGCCAGGCAGGATACGCCCACATTTTCGAGAGATCGATAGAGAACAAGCAAAACCGAAAGTGATTTTTCCTACAATCAAAGGCCATAATTCATTAAGTTACAATTTGATATGCGCAAATATCGAAAAGTATCAAGATCTTTAGGTTATAAACATGCAATTCAAGTTTCATCAAAATTGAAATTAAAATTGTGACCTCTACAGGGTCCACAACTTTGATATACCATATTTTTACACTATTCGCGTACAAGCATGGCCATTTTGTGTGGCAATTATGGTCCGATTTTCTAGAAATTCGAACTCAACCTTCCCTGGGGTGTGTCGGTGATAGAGTGAAACGTTTTTTTAAATCAGATAATAATCGTGACCATAGGGGATTTTTCGGACAATCAGGGGTCATAATTCAGGACATTATGATCCGATATGTGCAAATAACAAGAGGAACCACGATCTTTGGGTTATAACCATGTATTTCAAGTTTCATCAAAATCGAATTAAAATTGTAACCTCTACAGGGTCCACAACCTTGATATACCAATTTTTAACAGTATTTGCGTTCAAAAGGCGGCCATTTTGTATGGCAATTTTGGTCCGATTTTCCTGAAATTTAAATTCAACCTTCCTAAGAGTGTAACGGTGATATAATCAAACGATTTTTTAAATCGGATAATAATTGTGACATCCAGAGAGACCACAAGCTAAACAAAGACGATTTTGCGTATAATCAGGGGCTATAATTCAGGAAGTTACGATCCGATATGCGCAAATATTGAAAGGAACTAAGATCTTTGGGTTATAAATATGCATTTCAAGTTTCATCAAAATCGAATTAAAATTGTGACCTATACAGGGTCCACAACCTTGATATACCATTTATTAACAGTACGAACGGCGGCCAGTTTGTATGGTAATTTTGGTCCGATTTTTCCGAAATTCGCACTCAACCTTCCTTAGGGTGAAACGAGATATAATCAGACGGTTTTTCAAATCGGATAATAATTGTGACCTCCAGAGGGACCACAAGCTAAAATAAGTGTTTTTCGAACAATCAGGGGCCATAATTCAGGAAATTACGTTCCGATAGGTGTAAATATCGAAAGGAACCAAGATCTTTGGGTTATAAACATGCGGGGGATCACGGTGGCTAAGTGGATAAGGCGCTGGTTCGCTAGCCTGGAGGTTGAGTGTTCAATCGCTGCATTGGCCGAGAAAGTTCATCTCGATTTTCCGGCGTGATTTCCCCTTGTCAGTGATGCAGAAGGAGGGCCTGACAAGGACAGTTGCCTAGTCGTTCGGATGGGACGAAAAACCGAGGTCCCGTGTACAAATTGGAGTGCACGTAAAAGATCCCTTGGCAGTTGGAATTCGATATAAGAGTAGGCCGTAGCGCCGCTGCCCGGGCAAAAATTTCCCTCATAGCACACTGTATGGCGTATGCCCGTCTTCAATTAGCCCAGGTTAGGTGCTTAAGCGTAGGACGTTAAACCCCATTTCATTCATTCATTCATTATAAACATGCGTGTCAAGTTTTATCAAAATCGGTTCAAAATTGTGACCTCTATAGGGTCCACAAGCTAAAAACGTGATTTTTTGTACAATCAGGGGCCATAATCCATGAAGTTTTGATCCGATACATGCCAATATCGACAGCAACCGACATCTTTGCGGATAAACCTATATTTCAAGTTTCGTTGAAATCGGACAAGAATTGTGACCTGTAGAGGGTCCACAAACAATTGTTGACAGACAGACAGGAGCGACGACATAATACGTCCACATGAAACTGTGGACGTATAAAAAGGGAGCCATCCAAGATGTATTTTAATTTTTCAAACAAAGTTAATTCTGTGTAGAAGACTTTACATTGCTGACACAGGAAGGCACAGCACAGTGGATGTTATTGGCTGACCCCCAGATCCAATCACTTGATCTGATATTAATTGTTCTTGCAAAGTCTGCGTAGTTCGTCTTGTCCACAGATTTGTCTTATCTGTTTTGTTTGAATTTAGTGTGCTTCTCCTGCACTTTTATTTAAGAAACTTTTAACCTAGTCCTGTACAACTTTTGGAAGTTCTGGTGTAGCTATTGTAGAAATGCAAATTTTAAGTTTCTATATGCGGTTGGTGACAAGAAGTAGGGTCGCCTGTCCAACCTCGGAGGTTTTCTCTGGGTCCTCCGGTTTTCTCCCACTGCTAAAGACCCCTACGCGCAAGCAAATTATTGAAATATGTTAGTCCAGAAATGACCTAGTTTGTGTTGAGTGGACGTTAAGCCCAATTTCTCTTTCACACATTTCAATATGTTTTTAATACTCTTTTCAGACTGTGACGGAGAATTGCTCAAAATGACCAGCAATAATGCTCGACCACCAGTACAGAAGAAACTAGTGATAGTAGGTGATGGAGCATGTGGTAAAACATGTCTATTAATAGTCTTCAGTAAAAATGAATTTCCAGAGGAACATATACCAACAGTTTTTGAAAATTATGTGGCCGATATCTTTGTAGATAATCAACATGTGAGTATTTATCATCGAAATATATCTATCCCATTTCAAATTATATAATTCACATGGCCAGTTATCATTTTTCTGGGCGATATAAATGAAGTAAACCAATTTCAGTTCCCCATTTAATAGACTTAGGGCCACATAATTGAACTCAAATTAGGTGGCATTAAGACGGCTATATATAAGTTTTTAAGCCAGACTGTTATCTATGTAATACCTTAACTTACTGAAAGCCACAAAAAGAGATTATAGTTCAATTAAGCAAGCAATTATCGGATCCTGTGCTATCTGAAACAAGCAACTTTAAGATGACCTATTCAGACAGCCAAAATAAGCCAAATTAGGAAAAACCTCACTAGAAGTTTTTTTTGGTGTGAGAAAATCCACAAGGACAGAGAGACGACCCTATTCCTTGTGGATTGTCAAGTATAAGCTTGGTTTCGAAACTATGTATGTCTTTTGACTCAATGACAGACCTTATCTAGAACAGAGCACAGAGCACTGTTACGGAAATGGGTTTGTATGTAAATTGTCTTCGGCAGTGGGAGGTGCAGAAAAATGAAGTTCATGTTGAAGAACAGCTGAAATTTGTACAAGAGTGGACAAAATACCCAGCAAATTTGTCCTCCCTTACTTTGCTTACATAGTAATGAAAATAAGAATCTTAGAGTTAAAACCCCATTACATTATGGGTCACTCTTTTCCAATTAAAGGTCATACAATTTCTGTCAACTTCATGGTTATCAAATTTTTTAAAGCATAGATGAGCAAGGATTAGTTCTATTCTGGTTAAATATAGAATTTAAATTATTAAATCTATTATTACAGGTTGAATTGGCATTATGGGATACAGCAGGGCAAGAAGAATATGACCGCCTGCGACCATTATCTTACTCTAACAATGATGTTGTGCTGATGTGCTTTAGTCTCGACAACAAAGATAGTCTTGATAATGTTTCTGAAAAATGGAAACCTGAAGTAAGCCATTACATGCCTAGAGTACCAATAATCCTTGTTGGAACCAAAAAAGACTTAAGAACTAGCTCTAAATCCCACAAATCTAATTCAGGAGCTGAACAAGTTACATATGAAAGAGGTCTCCAAATGAAAGAGACAATCAAGGCACATGAATATCTTGAATGCTCATCCAAGACAAGAGAAGGGGTTAAAGAAGTGTTTGAAGCTGCTACTAGAGCAGCTCTTAAGAATAATCGAAGGAAACCAAAAGTTAGGAAATGTAAAATATTTTGAACTTCATTTGCCAGAATAAAGCTGAAACTAATTTTCATTTAGAATTACATGTATTATCTTATTTTGCTGAAAGTTTAAATCTTAAACATTTACCAGTTTTCACTTACAACAAAGGATGAGCAGGCTGATGACATTCACTGTCTCAATTAAATATATATACATCCCTATGTTATAACTATTATTAGAATCTGATTAGTATATTAAATCCAAGCACAAATTAAACTGTATATATATAATGGCTGTATGAAATCAGTCAAAACTATATGTAAACTCCAAATGACCATAACTTAAACATGTACTATTATGCATTTAATGTTATCTTAATTATTAATTAGAGATTACTCAACTTCCAAAGACCATAATCATCTCTCGATGCAATCAGATGTCTGAGATATTGAGCGGATTTGGATACATTTTGTGCTGGATGAAATAACCGTAAAAATGGATAAATGTGACTTTATTTGACGCAATCTTATTGTAATTTTATCATATTCTCTTTTCATTACCTTGTAACAATTGTAGCAAGAAATTTCAGCTCTTTATCTAATCTTACCTAATGCCCCTTTTTTCCTTTTGAAGGAGATAGATGTCTCTAATTTAATTTAGGTCTCAATATATAATACTAAATTGGGTTGTTCTGATGTTTACAGTAATTTCATGCGATGCTCTATCTGATTAAATTTTTGTTTAGAAATATTAAAGATACATTTTTGGAGATTAGATAAAGAGCTGGCAGTTCTCACTATAAGAGTTAAAAACTAGATAATGTAAAGAGAATTTGCTGAAAATTTCAGTTAAATTGATCCACTCTGTCTGAAATGAGAATTTAGTGATTGAATTTTCGGCCTACCATCGTCGTGATTATCCATTTCATGATTAAATCAGGAATGAAAGTTGAGCAGCATATCGGATCAGTAAATATTGTAGGCTAGCGATGACATGGAGGGTAGATTATGGTCTTGATAAGTTCATTCATGTCTAATTAATAATTCAGATTACAATAGACAGATTTAGCTCTTGCATAATGTATGTTTAAACAGAATTGGTATATCTACTAAGTTTAGTTCAATATTTTACTGTGACTAACTTTATCTTTAGATTTAGACTATTCAAATCACAAAACAAATCAAAATATAAAATCCAACGAAATCAAAATTTTGGGTGGAACAAGTTGTATGTTGGTATTTATAGATTTGAATAATGAAAGTATGTTTTTAGCATGTACACTTTTGATTGAGTCTTAAGACTCTATATTTGACTTATTGCTCTTGCATCTTGTTATCTATATTTATTAATTTATATAATGTATACTACCTGAATAAGCGTTATATTAAATGAAGAAATCCATTTTCTGTGGTATACTTCTGCTTCATATATAATATATTATTTTCTGAAAGAAAATTAACTTTATTCTTAAAACTGTTCTTTTAATTCATCAACTTAATATATTACAAAACAATTTGATGAAAAACAGTCAGTTTATATATATACACAACACGTTTCAAGAAGATTTCATGTTGTGTGTACCGTATATAATATTGTGATTGTTATCATAGAACTGTGTTGTGTTATGTTATGTTAATTGTCATATGCAAGTTAAAGATTATATCAACTTTAATATGTAATTATGTATAATAAATCTCATTAATATCTAATTTTGATATAGCCTATATAAAATTCTTCTTTGTCCAGAAGACATTACCGTCCAATTTAAAGTGTTTAACATTTACATAGGCTATATATATTTTTAAATCTAGCCCAATAAGTCTAATTGTGCCATCACCTTGTCGGTCAGTTAGTATGTCAACAATTGGCTTGTCTGTGAAGCGATAGAGAGTAGGCTACAGTTTTTGGCAGGTTTTTTTTTTAAAATTTGGTATGAAGCATTGGGGCCATGAAAGGGAGAATCCTATTGATATTCAACATTCAGTGAACTTACATTCCACAGTTATGCCCCTTTTTTCAAAAACAGTTTTGAACTGATTTCAAATGGTGGTTTCTGTATCTTTGCTGAATATCCTAGAAGAATAGGGTTATTGTTTAAATCAGATGGTAACTATCGGGCACTCGGGCACTCCCTTGAAAATTAATTTGCCAACATTTATTATTTTGGTGAGAGTGATAATTATGGTGGCATAAGGCGACAACACGACATTGCACCGTTTTAATCTGACATTATGACAACACAAAATTTTAACCTGACACCACAATACAGCGTTATGCTGCGTGATATTGGGTTATCGTGTCTCCCTGTCTGTAGGGCAGTGCAGAGAGTCTGGAAAAGAAGTGTCTAGTTGTGTAGATGGGACAAAAACACAAGCTTTTGTGTAGACATTGGCATGCACATAAGAGAATCCTTCACAGTTAGAATTCAATCAAGAAACACCACTGTCCAGGGAAAATTTCCCTCATACTCATAGAACACCGCATTGCATATATGCCCATCTACAACAGCCCGACTGGTAAAGAAATGTAGAATGTTAAAAACCATTTCATTGACTCATTCCCCCCCCCCACACACACTAACATTAGCGCCCCACACCTATGTAGCCCCTTACCTGTTGTTTAATCTGATTCAGTTTATTGAATCAAATATTGTTTGAACTATTGCTTTCCCTCCCATCCGAACGACTGGGCATGCACTGTCCTTCCAGCCAACTCCCATCCCACACCACTGACAGGGGGATACCACACTGGGGTTGTCTTGTGCATGTACATATCTAATCTGTGTAAGTGTAGTAAATGTGAAAATGAAACAAAGAGACTGTTTAAAGACAGGGTTCTGGCACGGACAGTTGCTAGTCGCTCGGGTGGTATAAAGAGACATTTTTAGAGCATTAAAAGAATTATTTATAGATCATAATAAGTATATAAATATTAGTTGGTTTAACTGTAAAAAAAAATCAAATAAAATTCTCTGAATCCTGCACTTGTTTTTAAAAAAAATGAACAAATGCTGTTCAGCTTATATTTAAAACAGTAGGCTATTTGCAAACCATATCACGTTAGATGTTCTTTTCAATTTTTACACTATGTCAAACCATAGAACTAAATGTATTTAGTTCTATGGTCAAACCATTCATTGAAGAGGGAATCATTTGTGTCAACATCATGATTCTGCTTAGTGCTCAATTGCTAAATTAAGCACACGGTTGGACACCAAACGACGCCATAATGATGGTTTCTACGTAGAAGTATCAAAATTATAAATTTGCTTGACGTTCATGATCAAAATGTAAAGCGACAATGAAGTACGACATTTTTTGTCTTAATAATAAAAATAAGATAAAACAGAATTAAAATTTACACTTAACAAATAAAGAAGTTGGATTATACATTGTCTTAATTTAGAAATTACATGAATTGAAGTTAGAAATTACATGCACAGAGGATAGAAATTAGACGATAGCATATTACTATTAGAATTTTGAATCTAATATACCACCATACTTGCCAGGCCCTCTATCCTGAACTACTGACAAGGGGAAACTACACTGGAAAATTCCTGGTTATTGAGTAAGTGGCTTACTCAATAAGCCACTGCAGCTTCTGAAATTTGGTGTGAAATAGTGCTGGATGGAGAAATTATTGGTGGTCTTCACCCATTGAACGCCTAAGGAGTTATGCCCCTTGATGAATTTTGACTGTAACAAAATAAGAAATTACGAACCTTCCCTTTACATTTTTATACCGATATTTAGATGAGTTCCAATAACTATACATGTGACGTGCTTCGTGACGGGTTGGTGCTATTACGAACTGTTTGGACAATTCACAAACAATAAAAATCTACAGCTGAAATTTCATGGCCGAATCTCTCCAATGAGAGTTACTTCCCTTACATAGTTTTCAATGGTGGAGCCAGTGGAGGTAAGATTACGGTCTCAGAAACAGGTGTTTTGTAAATATGTATAACCATGGACATATTTATTAATTAAAATATGTCTATGGTTTGGTTTTCTTTGTGGTGTGAAATTTCTCAATTTAACAGACAGCACGTTAGTTTTGATTACATTTTTTTTCTGGAAATGTGTCCTGTGATAATGTAATTATATATAATTATAAACGACAAACTATGGTTTATTAATATTTGCTATGTTTACCATAGCAACGCAAGCAGATTCAGTGATAGCTTGAGTTGACGTTGTGATCAGGGACAGAATAATCAGCCGAATTGGACCCTTTCGTCCTGTCTAAAACTGAACTCCATTTAAAGTAGCTAAATCTCTAACTCAAAGTCACCCAAAGTCTTCAACATTGAAAACACAAATTATTTGTCAATTTAAAAGAGCTACATCGCTAACATTGGGGACCTAGAAATTCACAAAAGTGGGTCGCAACGCATATAATACTGTAATATGAATGTATATGAACTGATTTACATTCAATGGTTCCCGCTTTTACTCCAATTTCAAATCAGTTACGGTATGTTCGGCTAAATATTAAGCCAGCAATTTCAATCAAGTGCACGTTTTTAGCGTCTGGTTATTCCAGTCTACATAACTCTGTTTGGTTTAATGCAATGTGTCTAGCCTCGTCCCTCGAGTCTCTTATATTCTATCCATGGACAAACTCTGAAATGGACAAACAGTATTAAATACCTTGCGTTGCGAGAAAAGCGAACAACACCACTGCTTTTCTGAGAAGCAACTTCTCATTATACCGAAGGCACATTAAGGCCACATGCTATAAGACCTTAGTTTCTCCACAGTTGAAGTACGCGGCCACAGTGTGGGATACAAAACACCACCAAAACTCACATCAACACCCTAGAGGCAGTACAGTGTAGAGCGGCTGAATTCATTATAGGAGACTACAGCCAGACCAGCAGTATAACAGCTACGCTTAAGGAGCTTGAGCTCGAGACTCTACAGACGAGAAGGGCCCAGGCTGAGCCACCATGATGGTCCGTGTAGTTCACAACCTGATAGACATACCACCAACACTGCTCCAACCAACTGGCTTGATGACCAGAGGTCACACCAACCGATACCTCCAACCATCATGTAGTCTCAAGGACTACCAAGACTCCTTCCCTGCTGGAATCAGTCTGTGGAATAAACAACCAATCCATATTATGGATGCCTATACCCTGGATATCTTTAAGTCCAGGATCTGAATGTTCCAGCCCAAGACAGCCATGTTTGTTTGATTTTATCCTGATTTTAAAAAAAGCATGAACTTGCCACAACATTGATTTTAACCTTTTTAACCATGCGCGAATATGTTATAAACAGAACCCAGCACATTATTGGAAGAAGAAGAAGATTCTACAAGTCATGTCATTCTTATTTGGAGAGCATCATGCACAAAAAATACTATCGATGAAGACTGGAATAACCAGACGATAGAGATTGCCATTCAAATAAGACTTCTGGTGTATTATGATGACACATAACTGATTAGAAATTACAGTAAAAACAGAAACGATTGAATGTAAATCAGTTAATATACATATTATTATATGCGTAAGCAGCATTGCGACCCATTTGTGTTTATTTCCAGGTCCCAAATATTAGCGATTTAGCTCCTTTAAGGTAGTTCCTATCCCTTGGCAGCAATATGACAATAAGATAAAAAAAACACTCTTCCCATGGATATACTTGTACAGATCGATCATATCGCCTCTGTTTCTGCGATTATCCAGAGTGGGTAGTCTCAGTCTCCAGTCTCTCAGTGTATGGTCTGTCTCTTACTGTTACCAACACAAGAGTGTCCGTATTCTATGATCAGATGTGCAAAGAGGTCGTTGCTGAGGAAGTCAAAGGTGCATTGAATGGTGCCAACAACTCTATTGGCTTTTACTGTACTTTTTGCTACATGTTCTTTGAAGAATATTTTGCTGTCAACAAAAACGCCAAGATCTTTTTCATGCTCGTGTTCCTCAACATAATTCTTTATTTTTCGCATAAGGAATCATTTCTTAACATATTTCTCAAAATTCAACAATATAAGGGTTCCATATTGCTGCTATATAGGAAGGGATAGGAACTGTCACTCCCTTAATAATTCCCAATAAAACTGACTCCAAACTGTACTGCACATAGCTTATAAACCGATTCCACATAATTATATGATTTGATAAAACCCAACTTCTATGCAAAATCTCAGTCCATTTAAATATGTCCCGCAAACCAGAATTAGAACATGCATGTGATTTCACTTCAGATGGAAATACAGAAGAACGTTTTTGTTGAGATTATGATTTCAGAGTTACACTCTTCACAATATGCATGGGTGTGGATTTAGGAGGGGGAGGACAAATAGGTCTCTGTCCCCCCCTTCCCTCAGCATGATTTTGATCGCCAGGACAGATTTTCAGGTTTATACATGTATATCCACATGAAGGTTCTGAAGGTTATCTAACTACTGCCTTGGGTCTCGCCACAGTCCCATATTACTAACTACAGTAGTACCAGTACTCTCAAATCTAGTGAATTGTTCTGAGGTCTGGCGGGTAAACGTTCACTGTGCTATACAGTCTCGGTCTACAGTGATACAGGCTTCACGCAAAAAAAAAAAGAACTTCCAGGAAGAGAGACAAATATATAACAATTTCCAATTTACATGTACATCACATTCTTCAAGTGTCATTCATGATCAGATTTATTTATAATTATTCACTTTTTAGAAATGAGACAAAAAGGCATGTCCAAAAGATTGAAACTGATATGGTTCAAAACATTATAAGCATTTGAAAATATAAGTCTATTGCTACCCTTGTAAAATGACTTGATTATTATTATTAACTATTATATACAAAGTTAGGGTAAAAGTCGTTTTCAAAAACAGAAAAAAACTAGAAATACAAGAAAGAAACAATATTAATGATTTAAGCATTCCTGATGGCAGTCATCTGTCTAATAACATCTCTTGACAATAGTAGTTTGCGGAATGATCTTAAATTAACCTGTCAAGAAATGCTAATGACAAAAAGGCAATAATACATTTAAAATTTTGAAATGTCCCAAAATGGTTTGAATTTTAAATTAATATATAGATTATCTGAGTCCTCACCATACTGTGACTAGCCCTGGTGGCATAGGATATTGTATTATACTGTCTCACTGAGTATCATTGTTGTTTTTTTCTAAGATCCTGCTAAATCAAGACCTGTAGATGTAAAAGTATGTCATCTTTCACAAATGAAGGATCAGTCATTGAAAAGAGCATAAAAGAGTTTATTTACTCTAAAACTGGAGAATGTGTGTTTGTTGATTTACAGACTCCTTCCTCCATTAAGATTGTTCCAAAAATCAAACATGGGTCAATTGTCTTGGGAATCTTGTGGGTGAAAGTATTACAACATCGTGGAAATTATCCTGTGACTAAATATCCATACAAGAAACAAGGTGGTTCAAAATCTGTGTATGAAATAGTATTGAGTCTTGAAGATGTTGTGATTATAGTTAATCTGAAGACCGGATTATTGGAGATTAAAGGCCGATTTGTGATTGAATGGTTTACTAGATATTTTCAGTCAGTTCTAGACGTGTATGATGGTATCCTTAAAGAAACATGTAAACCTGAAAAGATTTACACAGAGAATGAAGTAAAGCATCTAGATCGAGACATCGAAACAAATAAACAATACTGTAATTATATACCAGTTCTTTATTTTGTTATCTGTTATAAATATGTTAACGGCTTGATGCGTCATTTAACACTATAGGAATCCTTTGCAAACTACAATATATTTTCAGTAATAGTATCATTGAGTATTTACAAAGCTATTATTTTATTATAATTAAAATTTCATTGATCTATGATGCTCGATCGTAACACAAAGACACTGCCATCTTTCAATATTAGAGGGAAAACCAGATCGGCATAGTTTAAATCCAATTTTAATCCAAGTCGGTAGATTATCTTGTGCCTGTATTTACATATTTATTACATATTTAGCATGTATTAAGCCTCGAGAAATATGATAAAACACCAAGCCTATTTAGCATCTGAACAGCAACACACAAAATTACCAGTAGTGGTTTTTAAACATGCAATGTTTTCGTTGATGGTACTCTCGTCTCTATCAAGCAAACGGTAACATGCGCAGGAACTTATCTTTAAAACATGATTTTGCTATAGAATAAACCCCCACCCCACCCCCTCTTCCCTTGCACCTCAAACATTCCTGTTAAATATTGTTATATATAGCTCTAAAACATAACTTGCTGAGCTGTAACAGTGGTTTAAAATGTAGGTATTTTATATTTATTCTATGTTACAAACATTTTCTTTTCAAAAATAGATGCTAATAACTGGCCAGATGAAGCCCTGAAAGATGGGGTATCAGTTTTTAATGTCTCTTCTAATGAGTTAACTTCTGTTGACAGTGAGGTACCATTAGAACTACAAGTTCCAGACGAAAAAGATTTGGATGTGGTAAGCATTTATCAAAAGCTATAAAACAAACTCAGCCATTCCATAGCTGTTAACCTACAAATATTGTGTGTATTGTTATGACCAGCTCTGGCTAAATAAGCTACTTATTTCAGAAAAGATACAAATTATGCAACAATAATTTTACCCAATCCACATAGTTATTAAAGATGATTTAATGCAAGTCAGTGGTTTTGAAATCATGTTATTTTAAACCAAATGATTTTTTTTTAACTTTGAAAGTTGAATGGTTATTGATATAACTGATAATGTCATTGGACATCAGTAATTTAAAAAGAGAGCAGCATTTCAATGACATCATTCCCTTTTTAAAAAATGCAGGGCTGTGTTATCCTGATAGGATTGTTCTGTTTGTGTCAGAAATCCTCATTTTGCTGGTCCTGATTTGTATAATCAAGATGCATGTGTTACATACAAATAAAAAGCTAGGTCTTGAATAACCTACAGCATTTCGATTTTGACTTATACTGGTATGTCATCTCATTCAGCCAGAAATAATTATATATATATATATACTGATATTTTTTTTTATTTTTTAGATGACACAAGAAGAGGTAGATGAGCAGACATCAAAATTAGCACCAGGCTCAGTATTAGATGGTGTTACTTTACATAGAATCTGGAGATCCCTTCTTAATGCATGGTGTTCAAGTGAAAATTGCAGTATTTCCATAGCTACTCCAAGAATTGATGTACCTAGTCTTGTTGAAATTTGCCACTTTTTCATCAAATACCGAGAAATTGTTAAAATATGTGAAATTTGTGTTCCTATGCAATTTGATGGAACAAAGCTTGGTGTTGTTAAGCAGGCGGTTTTAAAGGTGTTTTCTCCCAATGATCAAATTTTCATTGAATATAAAGTATTCACTCAGTTTCTTTATCCTTTAAACACATTCCAGGTAACGTTTATTTCCTCTATAAATGAAGATGGCATTGTAGATGTTTTAGCAACAAGTGGTGATTTTACCAAATCGAGTTTCAGTAAGAAATCTAGTAATTTGGTTGTATATAATTCAATGAGGGAAGATGAATTTAAATCAAAATATCTGAATCCAATAATGGATTAATAATCAGATGTAATATGCAATTAGTATTATGATAACAGAGCTTTAATTATTGTATACATTCTGATCAAAATACAGAAATTAGCCTTGTATTTATAAATTCAATGCAGGGAGATGAATTTAAATCAAAATATCTGAATCTGATAATGGACTATTAATCAGATGCAATATACAAGTATTATTTTATATAGACCTAATAACAAAAGGGCTTTAATTATTGTGTACATTCTAATCAAAATACAGTCATTTGTGTTATGTTTAATTTTAGCAGGAAAATGAATTTATATCAAAATATCAGAATGCAACAATATATCATTAATTTGATGCAATATACACTATACAGTTAATATTTTTATACACCCACATTTCCATGTGGACGTATATTGTCGTCGCCCCTGTCTGTCTGGACGTCAACAACTTATTTGTGGACACTCTACAGGTTTATATTCCAAAGATCTTGTTTCTTTTCGAATTTGACATGTATCAGACTGTAACTCCATGGTTTATATCATTTTTTAGCTTATGTACCATAAGTTTTATCCGATGATGGTTTAGTTCAATTTTGTGGACCCTCTGTTCACAATATTTATCTAATTTAGATAAAACATAAACAACGTGTTTATATCCCAAAGATATCATTTTCTTTTGATATTTGCGCATTTCAGACCATAAATTCCTGGATTATGGCCTCTTGCAAAATGTGGGCCTATCTTGTCTGGCAACCGCTAATTTTTAGAATTGACCAAAAAAAGAGATTTAATTACTGTATATACCGGTACTCCTTGTGTTGTGTTGTGTTTTGTTTTGTTATGAATATTATTATATGTTTGTAAAGTGGTTGATACACTAGCTGAATCAATTGACTGAATCAATCGGAGTCAAAATTCGTCTATGTGTCCACTGAATCAATTGACTGAATCAATCGGAGTCAAAATTCGTCTATTCATCCTAACAATTTTAATTAGGCATTTCTGTCTGTTTCACTCAAAGAGTAATCATATCCCTTTCGACTACACCAGTATATGAGATAGAACAAGCATGCATGTAAGTATAATCATGAATTATCAACTGGATTTGTTGTTGAGAGGTTTTAAAAGTTCAATAGAACAAAAATATGATGACTGTTGTTTTATATATTTCTGAGAGTTTAACATCATAAAACAAAGCAAATTATATGATCTGTAGTTTAATCAAATTAATAAGTTCTTGATAAAAAAAAAAAATATAATATTATACCAAATAAAAGTATTCACATACATTTACATAATCTATACTATGTACCGTAGATTCCTAGAACTGTGATATATTAACGCATTTTTATACGCCAATATTTTCATGTGGATGCATATATCCAATTTTGCATCTTGTTTTTTTTCAATTTTTGCATTTATCGGATTGATACTTCATGGATTATTGACCCTGGTCGTACGAAAAGTAATGTTTTTAGCTTTTGGGCACTCCAGAAGTCACAATATTTATCCAATCTTGATGAAACTTAAAATATGTGTTTATATCGAAGGGGGGGGGGGGGTTTGCTGTCATTGAGTCAACTGGCGTGGTATCAAATCTCTGGTTGTACATGACAAGGAGTAGGGTCACCTGTCCAACTTCGTGGGTTGTATATGTCAAGGAGTAGGGTCACCTGTCCAACTTCGTGGGAATTCTCCAGGTTCTCCGGTTTCATCCCACTACCAAAGACCCCTGCGCGCAAGCAAATTATTGAAATAAAATTAAATCATATGTTATTCCTGATGGACGTTGTTTGTGTCAAGTGGATCTAAAACCTAATTTCTTTCTCTCTGTTTCTCTAATATCCAAAAGATCTTGGTTCCTATAGAAAATTGTGCATATCGGACCATAATTTTATGCATTATGGCCCCTGATTGCCCAAAAGTTGCATTTTTATTTAGCTTGTTTTCTATCCATCTCTTGTAAAATGTGGGCACTTCTTGCATGGCAACTGCTCGTTCTATTTTTTATCATTTTTTAAAGCGTGATTTTTCTACTATCTGTTTATACTCTATGAGGTGTAATTTTAGATGTTCCCTGTGTGATTTTACTTTGTTAAAGTGTGTGAAGTCTGTGATAATGTATACAGAATGTAGACAATAAATCAATTTGTTATGCTCTTTAGTTAAATGATAACATTTAATAAATTGTTCTTTTTTGTTGTTTCCTTGTATATTTCATTTAAAGATATATTAGGCCTGAAATGTATAAACTATTATACTCAACTCTCGATGCCATCTTTATGTGTTTGATATTGATTGGATTTGAATCTGATATGCTGTTCAACGCCTGTTGATGATTAACCGCAAAAATGGATAATCGAGACTTTGTTAATTATTGTGACAGCGGTAACAATCACAATCGAGCAGGGCCGCATCATGCCTTTTAAAGACCCTAAGCACTTAAAACTTTGGTGCCCTATATGTCTCATTCAAAATATAAAATTGATGGTCAAGTTATGATTAATTTACATGATTTTTGGGGAAAAAGTTCTCATACCTACAAACATTTATAGAGAGATTTAAGATGATACTTGAGAAAGAAAAATAAACGAAAAATTTATTTCAAGCGGACCATTATTGTGGTCTGAATCGTCTGACCAACTCAAATTATTTCATTAAACACTGAGGCACTATTGAAAATTCAGCTATGAAAATTTATGTGGTGCCCCCCTTCCCTTGGTGCCCTTATCATGCTTATTTTGCCTAATGGTTAATCCAGCCCTGCAATCGAGGCTACAGTGATTTTTAAAATAAGGTTTTCTCGACTAGGAGTCAAGCAATTTGACAGCAATTTTCAGCAGCATATCGGGGGCGGATACCCCCCCTGCTCAGCCACAAATGTTTTTTAAAAATTGAACACTTTTTATTAGAAAAAATTCACGTTCGCCCAGGCTTGACAATATGAAGGGGCTGAGAAACTTCAATCTAAAGCCTGAATCTGACCCCAAAATTGCGAGTTTGTATGCATTGAGTTGAGTCATGACTTTCATTCCATTGCATGTGGACAAAAACAAATAGTCATTGGAACATGCCCTTGCCGCGAAACAGTGGAAGGTAGGCCTACACTACAGGGATCAAATGCAGGTAAATACTTTCGACAGGTCGTCGTTCGTAAGACTTATTTTATACGCGCATTTAAAACAATTACTGCGTGAGACGTAACACCTGGTGTGTTTAAAATGGGGTAATAAGAGATTAACAATAACCTAAATTCATCATCAATCGATTTATTTAACTAGCCTAATTGTCGAATTCCCTTCCTTTTGTTTTCCTTTTTCTTGCACACCAAGTAAGGCACCAAGTTTGGAATACAACACATAATGTCGCCAGGAGGGTAAGTTCGATTATTGGTTAAGAACAACCATAATATGGTATGTGAAGGGAGCATTTCCCATCAAGATTTTATGGACATATTTTATGCGATTTTATTGGCAATTTTTAGCCCTATAGTCTTGAAATTTAGCTTCCGGAAATACGTCAGAATGCACCAAATTGAATATAAATTACCAAATTTTTCTGGGGGAGGGCCCCCATACCCCCGTTACAACGTTTAGCGCCTTCGGCAATTAGTTAAGCAGTTATCCAACCTAGCCCCCCCCCCCTGCAAAAAATCCTGGATCCGCCCCTGCATATTCCCTTCTAGTTTTTATACGCCCACATTTTCATGTGGACGTATTATGTCGTCGCCCCCGTCCGTCCGTCCACAATTGTTTGTGGACTCTCTACAGGTCACAATTCTTGTCCAATTTTGACGAAACTTGAACTATATAGGTTTATCTCCAAAAGATCTTGGCTGCTTTCAATATTAGCACGTATTGAATCAAAACTTCATGGATTATGGCCCCTGATTGTACGAAAAATCACGTTTTTAGCTTGTGGACCCTATAGAGGTCACAATTTTGAACCGATTTTGATGAAACTTGACATGCATGTTTATATCCCAAAGATCTTGGTTCCTTTCGATATTTGGGCATATCGGATTGTAACTTCCTGAATTATGGCCCCTGATTATACGCAAAATCGTCTTTGTTTAGCTTGTGGTCCCTCTGGAGGTCACAATTATTATCCGATTTAAAAAGTCGTTTGATTATATCACCGTTACACCCTAAGGAAGGTTGACACAAAATTGCCATACAAAATGGCCGCCGCGTGTACACGATTACTGTTATAAAATGGTATATCAAGGTTGTGGACCCAGTATAGGTCACAATTTTGATTCAATTTTGATGAAACTTGAAATGCATGATTATAACCCAAAGATCTTGGTTCCTTTCGTTATTTGCACATATCAGATCATAACTTCCTGAATTATGGCCCCTGATTGTCCGAAAAATCGCCTATGGTCCCTCTGGAGGTCATGATTATTATCTGACTATCACCGTTACACCATATGGAAGGTTGAGTTTGAATTTCAGGGAAATCGGACCATAATTGCCAGACAAAATGGCCACCGTTTGTACGCTAATAGTGTTAAAATATGGTATGTCAAGGTTGTGGACCCAGTATAGGTCACAATTTTAATTCGATTTTGATGAAACTGAAATGCATGTTTATAACCTAAAGATCTTGATTCTTTTCGATATTTGCGCATATCAAATTGTAATTTAATGAATTATAGCCTTTGATTGTAGGAAAAAAAACTTTCGGTTTTGCTTGTTCTCTATCCATCTCTCGAAAATGTGGGCGTATCCTGCCTGGCAGCCGCTGGTTAACTTTTATAGTGAGACATGTCAGATCTTTATCTTATCTGCCATAAATGTATCTTTAAGCCATTTCCTTATTCCTTATACCCAAATTTAGAAAACCTCCATAGATATTAGGCCTACCTACTATGACTATGAGACAGAAATTAGTGTAGTGTGTGATAAAATAAATGTGATCCTAGACACAATAATGCTGTTGAAATTAGTGTGACCATTCATATTCTACTTGATTTTGTAATTTTAACAATTAAATTATTTGGACACTAACTATGTACACAAGCTATGTTGCTTGGTTAGGCCTACAATTAACTTCCCAGCTAGCTTAAAAATCGCATTTTGAGGCGAATTTTGACACAAAAATGATATTATTTCTAAAATGATGATTTGGCACAATGAATGGTATGTTATCAAATAGGCCTATCTATCAGTAGATTAAAACAATGATGGATTCTTGAAAATCCGATTGTGAGGGGCTCTTTAATTTGACACCAAAAGTTATGATTTTATATTAAAAAAGATAGTAAGCTGGCACTGCCAGGCAGGATACGCCCACATTTATGAGGGATGGATAGAGAACAAGCAAAACCGAAGGTGATTTTTCCCACAATCAAAGGCCATAACTTACAATTTGATATGCGCAAATATCGAAAAGAATCAAGATCTTTCTTTAGGCTTATTTCTGAACAGATTTTGAATTCTATACGTTTCTTTCGTTTTAATTGGCCTTCTGTGACCTTTGACCTCGATTATCTCAGAAATGCACCCAAACCTGGCTTTTTACCTTTTAGATTCGGATTCCTCACAAAAAATGCCACTAGAAAAGTTAACTCAGATTTTGCCCCAACTCGGGTGACAATGCCCCCCCCCCCTTCTCCCTCTGGTCGATGTACAGTAACAACAAATTCAAGGGATGATAGGCATAGATCCTTACTTAAGTTATATAGTGCGCAGGTTATCTCGTATCTCACTACAGAACATGGTTGTTATTGCGAAATTTTGTAATCTGTTTGTTTATTTAGCATAAATTTAAGTCAATGCTGTTTAATGGGATTGTTATGTCGGCTGCAATAAAATAATTACACAGCAAAATAGAGTCGGTGTGGTAGTTTGATAAAGTCAAAGTAGATACGTCCACTGACGTATGTTCTATATTTAGAGTAAACGTGTAGTACTACACTTTTTTAAAATTTATCATATTTACCTATACAATGAGACGTTAGACGTCTTTCAAATCACATAATTACAGGACAAGAATAAGCAGCATATATAAATGCCAGAACTTCCTGAAGAGAAAAATGAGAAAATATATTATTATGCTAGAACTTCTTTTAGGATGGAAGAGTATTGCGTTAATTGTCTCTGTGTGGGCGTTGTTATTTATCAATTTCTCGTGATCTTGACCTCACCGAGATGAAGCTGGCATACACTAAGCCACCTTACAATAAGACCGCGTAGTTTCTATATTATTATAACTCTACGGTAGCAATAAATATGGCTTCCCAAACTTTGACTGTCTGGATCAATGACGTATACGTCATTGGTCTGGATGGATCGCTTGTGCGTTATAGGAATAAATTAGCCCATACTGAGCACGATTTGTTTTCGGAAGTCATGGTCATCCAGCGAATTCCGTATTCACTTATTGTATGCTGGCTTTATTCGCCCATGGTATGGTGGCTTATTGTATGCTGGCTTGATCTTAGCTCTTGACCTCGACCTAGTTGAGGAGAAGAGAATATAAATTACGATATTGTAATTATTTAGTATTTACGAGTTATTAACATACAGTTAATAGGTTGTTGATTTTTTCTCTAAGAAGATGGCATTCGCACAACCCCCAGTTGTCAACCCGGTAAGTATATTATTAGTTAAGGATGTATGCCTATTCATATCTTTATTTTATTTTGTGGGAGTCTACTTTAGCCTACTTTCACTTTCTGTTAAGTTTCATGCCGAGTTGGATTTCGCCACGGATCTTCCGATCGGGTCCATGACGTATCTAACAGAAATTGTCTGTTGAATTGCTACTACATGTACGTCTAAGCATATATTTTTGATTAGAACCATTACATTATTTATTTAGTAAGAAGATAACTTTGATACGAAATATTACGAAATAATTTCTTTGTTAAAATCCAGTTCCTTTACACTAAGAAAGAAGTAGCTATAGTGTGATTTGTACGTATAGGGTGTATATAACAACCAACCTGTTTTAATTTGTACGCAACTCGGTAAAATTCTAATTATGGCAATATATCTAATAGAAAGAGGTTAAACTCTGCAGATATGGTGTGTTAATTAACAATGGTGAGAAATTGACTAAGGGTGATTTAATTATCGCTAAGAAGAGTAAGAGTGAAAATCTGTGCGACAGTGTGTTTTCTGTACTGGGTGTGTTAATTAACACACTGGCGCACAGATTTTCACTCTTAAAAATTCACTTTTGCTTCAGAAAAACAAATAATGGCTGATAAATATTAATCAGCTTACATGAATTTATTGAATTAAGGAGGACAAATGGGGGCTATAATGGGGAATTCCCTGGTAATATTACAATTGAATTTTCCCAAAACAGTGAGGGGGATCAGTGACGTGGTAAATGTACAGTTAGTAAAATAAATAAATTCTGAAAAATGGACCCTCCCACAATGAAGCTAAGTTGACAGACATTGCGTCTAACAACAGCTTACTTATAGTTATAGGTATCTCCGGCGAATACAAATTTTTGGGAGGTAATTGAAACAAATTTTGTATAGATTTGTTACTTTGAATATGTTTTTAGTCCAAATATATCATCAAATAACAAAGTTTGTACGCAGGAATGTATGTTAAGTCTCTCTTAGGAGACTGGCCAAGCTCCTATAGAACCAACAAGAGAGATTGCATCAAATTAAAAGAAAGGGGCAGATACATGATTATTGAAAAGTGGGCCCGAAAAGAAATTTTAGGACCTTTTCTCCTGTTTTATATTTATAAGTATATGTACGACACAGGGCGTGATGCGAAACAATTTTTAAAATGAATGGTTTGAATAGTCCAGAATAGATGGACAAATGTGGTGTTAAGGAGAACCTTAGAGAAGTATAAATAATTTAATAACTGAGATATTGCAAGTTTATAGACAATTAATAAATAAATTGATAAGGAAAATATAGTAAACCGTGTTAATTCTGAGGCCTGTAGTGAAAGTATATTTTAAAAAAGGATGCCTTGTTGTACACAAAATAAACATATAATGGTACCGCCAATGATCTAAAATCAAGTTAGTTTGTCTTTTTGATAATCTGTGACAACTCAACAGTCTGGTCAATCCATTCTTTATATTCTATTTATAGGGTACAAATTTCGTTTTGTTCAAAGGTCACTTATATTAAAGTACAGGTCACATATATTAAAGTACAGGTTCCTGACTAGAACAGTAGCAAGTAAATGATAATTTGAACTGGAAAAGTTTTAAGATATATGTACATGTAGTTTAATCTGATACAATGTGTCTGTTGTCCTGTTGATAAGAAATAAGATGTTGAGGGACAAAGATTGATATTGAGCAATATAAGTTTAATATCTATCTATAGTATACTTAGCCTAATTATACTGTTTGATAATTCTGTCCTTCATCATTAGTATAGAAGTATCGTATTTCAGTTGTAATCAGACACAACAGAAAGCTAGATTATTTCCAGTTGTTTATGATCTGTAAAGATAGGCCTAAGCATGTTCATTTAATGTTCTAATCTTGTTTATGATAAAGCAGGAAAGAGTTACAAAGAAAAATTAGTAATATATAATTGTTAAATCAAACATGTTGAAATAAACCAATCTAATTATATTCCTAAAGCAGACATACCATACCATATTGTTGTCACCAATTTAAGTTAGTCATTTCAGGACTAACACATGGTTTAATTTTATTTCAATAATTCGCTTGCGCGTAGGGGTCTTTAGCAGTGGGAGGAAACTGGAGTGCCCGGTGGAAACCTACAAGGTTGAGAAGGCACCTCTATCTCCATGCCACATACGCTCACACCAGGGCTCGAAACCACTTCCACCAGCCAGAGATGGCCGGCCAGCTAGAGGTCAAAGCACGGCACTCTAGACCACTTGGCCATCCCAACCCCCCAAAATCCCAACACAGATACATGCCAACATGGTCTCCACTTTAAACGATGATGTAACTTCCTTTACCACAGTAAAGAAGTGGGCTGCATAATTTAAGCATGGCAGAGAGAGTCTTGATGATGCTCAGCAACCATTCTAAAAACATCCCGGGTGCATGACATGGTGGTTGCTGATCAGCGATGGACCACTTGACATATTTGTAGTGTTGTGGCATCGCTCATGAAAGGGTTATCACTGAGTCAGGAGTGACAAGTTTCTGCAAGATGGGTGCCAAAGCTGTTGACTGCGAAAAAAAACAAGGTCATTGTTTTGAAATAGACCCTGATATTTTTTAGGCCACTAAAAGGAACTGGCAACTCGTCATTTTCTTAGTTATGATGACATGTCAGCTGTGAACAAACATTTTAGAGTGACCGAAGAAAATGCCTTCCTAACCCACGCCTTGCAAAATCGTTGGCAAAAGTGTGTACACCTCCAAAGAGACTAGCATAAAAATAAATGGAACCATTGACTTTGTTTAGGTCTTTCACAGCTAGGCTTAGAACCTTTCAGCCAGCCCTCATATATACTTGCATGTAATGTATTCAAATGTGTCAAGCATATGCAATTGTTATTGAATTGATTTTAAACTGTCTTCATAGTCAATAAGGCTTACTCAATTATTGCAGTTTATAAGACAGATCATTGCACTGTAAATATTTATATATACACACACTCCTTTTTGTATCAACTAATTATTTATATACCAGTAATTAAAAATTGTTTGGATAATAATTCATGTATTAATATATTACAGCCTATTCCATATGTTGGTCCTGTACGATTATCAGAAGGTTTGACAATAGGAGTTCAAGGAAAAGTTACACATCATCATAACTCGTAAGTGTTACGTTACCCTTGACATGTTTATGAATCCCAACTCTCACATGTACCAGCTTGGCACAACATTACCAAGATTTCATTAAATACAATACAAGCAATCAAATTAAAAATAGATCTGAATCTCGCTTTAGATGGTTTATGAGAAGTTGTCAATGGACAACATATTCCGGTGACAAGTGATTTAATTGCAAGTTCGCTCCCATTGTTGGCCGAGAAAGTTCATCCGGATTTTCCACCATGGTTTTCTCTTGGTGCAGGACTGAGGGCCTGACAAGGACAGCTGTCAAGTCATTCAGATCAGATGAAAAACCAAGGTCCTGTAGACACATTGGCATGCACGTAAAACATCCCTTGGCAGTTTGAATTCTATAGAAGAGTAGGTTATAGCCCACTGCATGGTGTATGTCCGTCTTCATAAGCCTAGATGGAGCAAAACAGTAGGGCGTTAAACCACATTTCATTTAATTATATATTACCAGGTAGTTAAAGTCACTAAGTAAGTCTAAGAACATTATATGAATGCCCAAAGATGACATATTGATTAAAGGATTTAAATTTTTTTCAGATTCAGCATCAATTTTACAAAATCTCCAACAAGTTCAGATCTACGTGATGCAGCTCTTCATTTTAACCCACGATTTAATGAGGGATGTATTGTGAGAAACTCCCAGGATTGTGGTAACTGGTGCTCAGAAGAAAGGCATGGAGGTCTTCCACTACAGAAAGGTGTTCCTTTTGAAATAACATTTAATATTCACCGACATCATTACAAAGTAAGTTTAAACCTGGAAAATTTATTTGGAGTAAAGTATAAATGTAGGCCTTGACAAGTAGGCATACTGTAGCATAGAACCTAGGACAAAGGTTTTTAAACTGTCCCACAATTATCTCATACAAATTCTGCATCCATTTCTTGTGATAACATCATCAAGTGGAGATTTAACATGGCATTTCTTTTATTTAATTCAAATAATCAATTTTGAGGTAGCTTTTGATATATTTTCGGATTTCTTGAAACTGAATCTTACAAATTTTACAATTTCCAATCTCTGATCATATTCTGTTTGTACATTTAATGTTTTGTTACAGATATCTATAAATGGAAGACATTTTGGTGATTTTAAACATCGTATTCCAAAAGAACATGTAAATTATATTGTTATTACACAAGGAGTAGAAGTCAGCTTTATTAAATTTGATGGACCTGGAGCAGTAAGTTTATTAATAACATTATTATCATTTTCAATTCAGAGTTTCCAACACCCATCTTATTCCCATATATGCTTAGCTTACATTTTTAGGAAAGTTAATTTAATCTAGTCTAAATAATAATTATGTGTTTCAGTACCTCAGTGTAATTATTTAATATGTATAAATTGGGTCATTTTTGACAAACAGGAAGTGTTTTACGAATGGGAAATAATATAATATTAGTTATTTCTCAATGAAGCCGATTTTTAAATTTCAATTTTGTTTACTACCAGTTTAACTTTTACATTTTGTCTGGTAACCTGGCAGTTCATTGACCCTTGACCTTTACAAATTTATGTGATGACCCATGGGTCTGAAGTGTACCTTCCGGCTTTATGAAGAGTTCAAAATAACAGATTTTTCCACTTAATAGGGTATTGGATGTTACTATACTCAATAGTTCATGGTGTAACTTGAATGTCAGTACTCCTTTGGAATTCTAGTTTAAATTTAAATGGTTGGAATTTGCATCTGTATTACAAAGTGGCACAATAATAACAATAAAACACACTTAATGCTATTTGTAACAGAGTTTGGTAATTGCCACGAGATGAAAAAAAAAAGTATAGGCCTACAATTTGTCCAATATTCCTTAAGTGACTTACTGAAATCCAAACAAGCCATAAATCATTGGGGGCGTACAGACTCGATAAATGTTACGGGTGGGGGCAGAAACTGAAATGTCTTAGGTGACCTACCTGAATCCCAAATCCCAAACAAGCAATCAATCAATCGTCTTGGTATTGGGGTCTGAGGCTCTGAGGGAAAATTTTGAAATTAGATAATTCTGCTATTCTAGCCTGTGCATTAAGCAGCGTAAAAGCTGACCTGAATTACAACCATCCAATCAGACTGTTGCAGCTGCATTAACAAATAATAATAAATGCCTGAAAAATGTCGCACAATGTAGAGTAGCTCCAGACAACATGTTTTAATCCATAGTCAGTTTAGTACAAATTAAAGGAAAAGTAAAATTGTGTTTTATTAGATTTTGGGTACTATACTTTCCAACTAGATGAAATAATAAATTTTTTGGTTTTTACTTTACCGGTCTGCCCGAAAAGTCAGATTGTCGAAAGTTAGGGGGGCATAGACTGCCTAGTCCTAACCATGTTCTAGAACTTCACAGTCCACCCACTGCACACAGATGCAACCAGCAAAGCATCTCAATCTTTTGTTGTTTGGTATTTATGTACCATCTGATGGACCTGTTACTAAAATTAGCCCTGATTGCTGTTCCTGATTTAACTAGGCTTATGCATTGTTCAAATGGCTAAGAAATCCTTAACTATTAAAATAAAAATGACGAGCTAAATCTGATTTGCTTAGTGCTTCTTTTTATGCTTGCCAATCTATATGCATTTTCTAAGCCATTCAGCTGCTTTTCAGGGATTACCGGGCCATGGTCCTGCAGGAAAGGCTCCAGGTTGTTCTCCATTTCAACCTCCCAGTCAACCATTTCAACCTCCCAGTCAACCATTTCAACCGCCAGGCACTCATCCCCCTCCTTATTCACCACACAATCCTTTTCAAGGACAACCTAATCCAACCCAACCTTATCCAATGGTAAGTTTTAAACTGTTTAAATATCTACTATAACTTCCATATTGTATTGATAGCATTGCCTCTCCTTTTATTAAATGACCATAAGATTTCTTGGCCTTTCAAAGAAAGCAGGGCACTATTAAAATTGGTCCGGTGTTCTGGGTGTAGATGCTTATTAAGTCTTGCATTTTCTAAGCAGAGATAGGCAATCTGATATTTTGAGACTTGGGACACAATAACTCTGCCTCTAATTAAGGTAGAATATTGAAATTTGGTGTAGATCTTTGATTGTTCAATGCTTGATAAATAGATAAATGTGCAAGTAAATGTGACATGTATTTATTTTGGTATTAAAGTGGAAGGCCAACTATTTTTAAACAAGGTTTTTCCATAAATTATAAATATATATTGATAAAGAATCTCCTCTGTCACACAAGCAAAAAAGTTTTTGTAAGCAAAAAATTCATTTTTATACGGCAACATGGAAATGTGGACATATATTGCCATTGCCCCCGTCCGTCTGTCAATTCATCATGTACAATTTCTTGTGAACTCACTAACTCCCAAAGTTATTATCCAATTGTTTAAAAATTTATATATCTGGTTGATATATTTGTGAGATGAAGAAGCCCTTGTGAACACCATTACTGCAAAAATTATCACCCGATCTTTGTGAAATTTATATGCATGATTTAAATTCATGATTTAAATTAGCGCAACAAAGAAGCCTCTGGAATTTCAGCAATTTTCATTTATCACCTGATGATCACCTTTTTATTAAGCACCGTCTCAACTTTGCTGCAGGTGTGCGTTTTAATGTTATTATGACACATGTCTATTTTTTTTTTCCTCTTTTAAAGGGAATGGCACCACCACCAGCACAACCAGGATATCCTGGAGGAGCAGTACCACCAATGTATAATCCTGTAAGTATTATTAAGTATAAAAACTTTGCTGAGTAAAACTATGATCATTGGTTTACTAGTATTAAAAATATTTATTCAAAAATAATAGCACAAGTGGTGACAGATTACAAGTACAGGTATATTATGTAAGGTGTAAGAATAATATTAATTTTATTGTTAAAAGTCTTCAGGAAATGTAAGATTTCACACTTCTGGTAAGGAGAGTAGTTTCCAAGAAAAAAGTTCTATATAGAAACCTTGTTAAAAATCTTTGATCTTCCCCTTTAATATAGGGGACATCAGCCTCACTCTTGGCTTGTTATTAAAGAATCAATATATTTGATGAATTATATTTGTCACTATGTTATTGTTGCTGCCCTTAGTCTGTCCATCAGTCAATCGGAGGCCTTGTAATCTCACTATACGAGATATAATTCTTTTAAAAACACATTTTAAACTTGCTGCGCCTATCAACTTCCTAGACATTGACCCTATCTATATTCATATGCACATTAGGAGAGGGGTCATGTAGGCGATGCACATATTAACGATTATTAACACTATACAGGTTACATCTTGTCTAAGATGATCACCTTTTTATTAAGCACTGTCTCAACTTTGCTGCAGCTATGCATTTTCATGTTATTATGACACATGTCTATTTTTTTTTTAAAGGGAATGGCAGCACCACCAGCACAACCAGGATATCCTGGAGGAGCAGTACCACCAATGTATAATCCTGTAAGTATTTTTAAGTATAAAAACTTTGATCATTGGTTTACTAGTTTACTGTATATTTCATATAAAACGGATGAAGGCCGACCAAAGATATTTTTTTATAATTTGCTGCTGTTGTTACAAACAGGGTACAACCAAAGACTGCATGTATTAATTTTTATACGTTCACATGGAAATGTGGTTGTATATTGTGATCGTCATTGTCTGTACGTCCACAATTTCTTGTGAACACTCTAGAAAAGTTGGTTTATATTGTGGACATTAGTTGGATGAAGAATTCTATTTAATTTCAATAATTTCCTTTAATAAAATAAAACGAACAATATAAACCTTAGTACAGAATTCAAAGTCCGATCTGTTTGAAATTTATATGCATTAATGAAATGAAGAAGCCTGTTGCATTTCAATAACTTCTTTTAATTTAGTTATGGCCCTTGTTCATATTGTGGCACATTGTGAACGCTTGAATGGCAAAAGTTATTTTGCTACCTGTATGGAATTTATATGTGTCATTTAAATTAGTAAAATAAAGAAGCGTATTGGAATTTAAAAATTTATGTCATTTACTTCTATAGTTATGACCTATGTTTTACTTTGTTGAACCTTTTGATGGGAAGAAAGACAAATGTTATCATCTGATCTGTATGAAATTTATATTCATTGTTTCAATTACTTAAACAAAAAAGCCTGTCAGCTTTCAGAAATTTCTGTAAATTACTTCTAGAGTTAAGGGGGAATCACATTGCTTAGTGGGTAAGGCGCTGGTGCGCTGGCCTGGAGGTCGAGTGTTTCAGTTTGTAGAATCTTGTGACCCAGCAAACGATGTCAATTATTATTTGATTTGTACAACATTGTCTTGAAATTTACCCCCAATTACCTACAAAAGAATAAATATGTGATAGCCCTTATCAAGCGCTTGGACGATTTAGCTGCTGTGCGCTAATATTTTCGTTGCCTGGCAATCTATCTTAACATGATGTCTTATATGCATGTGAAATGAGTTATTGGGAGCCACTGTGACTCTATGAGTGTCCAGGATTCTATTTCCAAGGGGAGCCGCAGTGGCTAAAGGAGTAATCTACTCTCCCACATAATCAACTAGTCATAAATTATATAATACAGTCAAAACCAAAAGTACAGAATTAGAAATATTTATTCAAAAATAATAGCACTAGTCGTGACAGATTACAAGTATATTATGTAAGGTGTAAGAATAATATTAATTTTATTTGTTAAAAGTCTTCAGGAAATGTAAGTTTTCACACTTCTGGTAGTGAGAGTAGGTTCCAAGAAAAAAGTTCTATATCTTCAAGTTGTGACTCTCATACACATGGTGTGGCTCTAGGTGCTGTACATGTTACCACAGCGATAGGAAAAGCTGTATTTAAAGATATTAAATCATTATTTGGTGTCCGTGAAAAAGATAATTTTGCAAGCTCCCTTGGTCCACAGGTTTCTAGTTTCTTTTTTTCTTTTATTTGTTGCCTCATAACAAAAAATAATTTGATTCAGCACAAAAATACAACTGCAAAATGTAATCAACTTTCCCAATAACCATGCAAAATATTTCCACTCCCAAGCCCCAATTTACACATTTGCTTTTTGCTTCCTTTAAAAAAGATAAAAAAATTTTTTATTGTGGATGAGATTTTTATATTTTTTTATATGTTTTGGAAGTTAATATGTAATTACATATACACAGTTTTAATTTTAATAAAAAGATATCTGATTTGTAGTTTCAGTTAGAGCTTGCTTTAATTTTCTTATTATTACACATATACCAAGCACAATCCATGTAGTGGAGAGATAGTCCCTTCAAATATCAAAATAGCTTATCTGGGAAACTTGATTTTCAATTTATTTAAATTTGTAGTGAATTATTACCACCACATTTTTGGATGGAGCCGTCTTTACTGAGGAATTGAGATTTTAGAAAAAGATACCTTATGTAACTATTTATAATTCTGTAGGTATATCTCAGGTATCTGAGGGCTAGATTTACATTATTGTCTGACCTAACAATCTACACCCATCAGCACCCACTTCTAATACATTTCACATTTAATTTGCATTTTATTTCATTGTTTAAATAATTGTGTAAGTTGTTTATTGTTATTGTCTTTTTGCCTGTTGCCATGAAGTGAAAACTTACATTTTTTGAAGACATAAAATTGTGTTGTGCTTGCATATGAATATTTTTATATAAATTTGAAGGAACACCTTCTAATTCCTGAGCTGATAGTCCTTAATTTGTGAAATGAAAAAAGTACAACGTCACTAAACAGACTGTGTACTTAAAGATACATAAGTTAAGATTTTAATATAAAGAGTTGGCCATTATGACTAGGCAAAGGGTTGGTAGGTAAGGGGTTTTTTAAAGTCAAATTCAAAGAGCTCATTTGACAGCTTGATCTTTTTTTGGGTGGAATCATTCGTTTTTTTTACTTGTGGGTGCAAATCAATACTGATGTCATTAGAATTTTCGTCTTAATTAACCAGTTTCAATAATGAATCAAACTATAGCCATAGTAAAGAGAAATAACTCTTGTGATATATTTCAAGCTAACAAACAAAATAAACAGTTCACGGAAAAGTGCAAAAAAAAATGATATTAGTTAGGGGTGTTTTAGCTGAAACAGATATTTTTAAGGCCAGTCTGAATGACTGCATTTCTTTCAGGAAAGCTATAGCTTAATCGACAAAGCTTCTGTTGGTCAATTGTTTTTGGTGCATGACAACCTATGTTTGCTACCTTCACTTCTAATGGTCATCAAGCTCAGTGAATGATTTTGTATATTTTGATATTTTAGGCCGTTCCACTGACAACTGGTATACCTGGTATGTTAACTAATGGACGTATGATATTTATTAGTGGTGTACCACATCCTAATGTTACTAGGTAAGTCACATGTTGGAGGCTGTTAATACTCCATATTGGGTAGTTAAAATGGGTATGTAGACTGAATTACTGTAGGGTTATCGTAGATATTACAGCATTCTGCTTGTCATAAGTTTTGATTACCCACATATTTATTTTCATACATGACTGATGGAATTATTAGTGTATGGTTGCATTATATTGTTCTTTGGTAAATTCAAGAACATCGATTTTAGATATTTTACGCCCCAGGACATACAGCTTAATTCACAATTCTGCTAACCAAATTTGAATTTAGAAATGTCTGTGAATTCAGCATTTCTTTGAGTCGTATAGAAGAGTAGAGATGTTTTGAAAAATTGTTACGGTCATCTACAGGGTCTGTCAATTTTATGTGATCATATTAAATTATATCTTCAGGTTTAATATAAATCTTCAAGCAGGATCAGACCTGGCTCTTCATTTTGACGCGCGTGTTAACTATGGAGACACCCACAACCAAGTCATACGAACTCATCGTCAGTACGGAAATTATGGACCCGAGGAAAGACAGCAACCTTTTTTCCCATTCATGCCAAATGTTAACTTTGATATGATTATCTTGGTTGAACCACACTGCTATAAGGTATATATGTTTGTCTTATAAAGAAGTTTGTAAGATTGATAATTTTGGCAGCCCAAAAATACATGTTTAAGCAATCTAATTAAAATACAAATCTATATTTCGTTTAGTTTTATTGTACTTTTGATGACCTACACTACATGAAGATCTGACCGCATGTACTGTAAAGTCCCGTCAGGTTCGTAGTAGTGGCTTTTGGCCCTATGACATCAGAGATTGATTAATCAATCAGTGTTGACATTTTTAGAGGTTTACCCACAGTTCCGTGCATCACATGCCAAAAACTCACCAATAACAGACCGTTTCATTGTTAATTCCTCACTTCAACCAGAATACTGGTAATATAACAACTCTTCCAGATACTAGTGTAGTAAAACAAAATTAAATATGATGTGTGTTTTAATCAGATTGATGGTTAAGTAATGGTCTTTATTTGAGAAATATGAATACGAGATAAAGAAAAAGTACAAAGACTCAGGAGGTTTCAAAATCAATTACATGTACATATGTGCAATGTTTTTGTGTTTTTTATTGTGACTCGATACATACCACAATACAGTTATAATCAGGTCACAAATTTTACAAAGGGGTAATTTAGTTACTAAATATGTATAGATATAATGCTCATATAGAAGTTTAGGAAAGAAATTCCATAATAGCAGTGTTTGTCTTTTCAGTTTTGCTTTCAGTGAAGTGTGGTTCTTTTATTAATATATTGAAAGGAAATGTAAATAAAATCATTTTTCAAGGTGTCTAAAGGAACTAGAAGTGAGAAGAAATAAATTTCACATCTTTTTAATCATTTTGAACAGTTTTTGTTTCTTTTATTTCACAGATTGCAGTCAACAACCAACATTTTGTAGAATTTAATCATAGAATTCCAGCTAATTCTGTTACTTCACTTAATATTGAAGGTGACCTGAGACTGACACAAGTCCGTTTCCAGTAATTTATCGTCTAATTTGAACTTTCTACAAGTTTAATTTCATTGATTATAGTATACACTGATTTTCCTTTCATATCTTCTCTTTTAACCCACAATCTTTGTTTTATAAGTTTATATTTGTTATACAATATGTTATTGTTAAAAATATAGAATTTATAAACTAACCATTATTTTACATAGTGCTAGAAAATAAAGTTATATAAGAATATATTGACAGCTACGTGTTTTTGATATATAATTAAAATAGTTTTTATCTAAATATTGAATTTTATAACAAATGAGTCTGAATGGTAAATGTTCATTGAAATCCAGTGATACATAGTTTACGATGTAATGTAAGGCTAAGAATGATGTTGGTTTTAAAATTGGGATGTTTTTTGTGAAATTTTTCTTACACAAAAACATCTCAGCAATCAGTTGGTTAATTCCATCTGTGAAACATGTTTGCAAGTTCACTTAATGTGTATACAGAGGTTCAATTTTATTCAATAAACTTATTTAGTATCATTAAAGTAGTTGTATGTGTTAAGTAAATTTGTTTTATATTTTATGTATAGTATTTGATAACAGAAATATTTGAACTGTAGTCGCTGAGCGGCGTAAATGTGTGTATGGGGTGGGGGGAATAGCCGATATCAAAATAAGTGCAGTCGGTCTTAAAATTATTCACCCTCAATGAACTATTGACTCATCTTTGGTAATTTATGTATATTCACCATACCAATATATGGAATACATAGGTTGAAAACGTATCACATATATTGTGTTAGTTGCTCGGTCCTAAGGTAGGGGATTTTAAGCAGTTTTATTCTCAAAAACATTATCGGGATTGACCCTTTAATAAATAACATTTTTATACGCCCACATTGAAATGTGGTCGTATATTGCCGTCGCCCCCGTCCGTCCGTCCGTCCGTCGGTCCGTCCGTCCGTCCACAATTGTTTGTGGACTCTCTACAGGTCACAATTCTTGTCCGATTTTGACGAAACTTAAAATATAGGTTTATCCCCAAAATATCTCGGCTGCTTTCGATATTGGCATGTATCGGATCAAAACTTCATGGATTATGGCCCCTGATTGTACGAAAAATCACGTTTTTAGCTTGTGGACCCTATAGAGGTCACAATTTTGAACCGATTTTAATGAAACTTTATATGCATGTTTATAACCCAAAGATCTTGGTTCCTTTCGATATTTGCACCTATCGGAACGTAAATTCCTGAATTATTGCCCCTGATTGTCCGAAAATTCACCTATTTTAGCTCGTGGTACCTCTGGAGGTTACAATTATTATCCGATTTGAAAAACCGTTCGATTATATCACCGTTACACCCTAAGGAAGGTTGAGTTCAAATTTCGCAAAAATCGGACCAAAATTACCATACAAAATGGCCGCCGTTCGTACGCAAATACTGTTAAAAAATGGTATATCAAGGTTGTGGACCCTGTAGAGATCACAATTTTAATTCGATTTTGATGAAACTTGAAATGCATGGTTATAACCCAAAGATCTTGGTTCCTTTCGATATTTGCGCATATCGGGTCGTAACTTCCTGAATTATGGCCACTGATTATACGCAAAATCGTCTTGGTTTAGCCTGTGGTCCCTCTGGAGGTTACATTAATTATCCGATTTAAAAAATCGTTTGATTATATCCCCGTTACACCCTAAGGAAGGTTGAGTTTGAATTTCAGAAAAATGGGACCAAAATTGCCATACAAAATGGCCGCCATTCGTACGCAAATACTGTTATAAAATGGTATATCAAGGTTGTGGATCCTGTAGAGGTCAAAATTTTAATTCGATTTTGATGAAACTTAAAATGCATGGTTATAACCCAAAGATCTTGGTTCCTTTCAATATTTGCGCATATCGGATCGTAACTTCCTGAATTATGGCCCCTGATTATACGCAAAATCGTCTTGGTTTAGCTTGTGGTCCCTCTGGAAGTTACAATAATTAACCGATTTAAAAAATCGTTTGATAATATCACCGTTACACCCTAAGGAAGGTTGAGTTCAAATTTCGGAAACATCGGACCAAAATTACCATACAAAATGGCCGCCGTTCGTACGCGAATACTGTTAAAAAATGGTATATCAAGGTTGTGGACCCTGTAGAGATCACAATTTTAATTCAATTTTGATGAAACTTGAAATGCACGGTTATAACCCAAAGATCTTGGTTCCTTTTGATATTTGCGCATATCTGATCGTAACTTCCTGAATTACGGCCCCTGATTATACGCAAAATCGTCTTTGTTTAGCTTGTGGTCCCTCTGGAGGTCACAATTATTATCTGATTTAAAAAATCGTTTGATTATATCACCGTTACACCCTAAGGAAGGTTGAGTTCGAATTTCGGGAAAATTCGGAACAAAATTGCCATACAAAATGGCTGCCGTTCGTACGCAAATACTGTTAAAAAATGGTATATCAAGGTTGTGGATCCTGTAGAGGTCACAATTTTAATTCGATTTTGATGAAACTTAAAATGCATGGTTATAACCTAAAGATCTTGGTTCCTTTCAATATTTGTGCATATCGGATTGTAACTTCCTGAATTATGGCCCCTGATTATACGCAAAATCGTCTTGGTTTAGCTTGTGGTCCCTCTGGAGGTTACAATAATTAACCGATTTAAAAAATCGTTTGATTATATCTCCGTTACACCCTAAGGAAGGTTGAGTTCAAATTTCGGAAAAATCGGACCAAAATTACCATACAAAATGGCCGCCGTTCGTACGCGAATACGATAAAAAATGGTATATCAAGGTTGTGGACCCAGTATAGGTCACAATTTTAATTCGATTTTGATGAAACTTGAAATGCATGTTTATAACCTAAAGATTTTGATTCTTTTCGATATTTGCGCATATCAAATTGTAATTTAATGAATTATAGCCTTTGATTGTAGGAAAAATCACTTTCGATTTTGCTTGTTCTCTAACCATCTCTCGAAAATGTGGGCGTATCCTGCCTGGCAGTGCCAGCTTACTATCTTTATATGTTCATAAGAAGAATATCTTCTCGAAGAATTAGTTGCGGAGTGGTGGTGTATGGATGTAACTTGTGCCTTTTAGAGCAAGTCAAGTGTTGTGGTTTCAGTCCTATGCTTGTACCTGACAAAGATGGGGGTCACCTACCTCATCGGGTTGTTTGAAATTAGAGGAGTATAGATTTACCATATTGCATACATGTTAGTCGGACTAGTTGGTGATGATTTGACGTTAAACATCATTTCTTACAGACTTTAATTGAATTAAATGATGATATATATACCAATACATGTTGAATATTTGGTAATGGTTTCCCAAATAACAGGAACGTTTTGGATAAAGAGAGACAATTTCAACAGACACTTGTAGATGGGCTAATTGGGTCATTAAATATATTATAAAATTATGTTTTCCGGACAACATTATTTGTTTTATCAGTTAAATTTCTGGTGTCATGTTAATGCAACGGCAAGTCTGATTAATTGTTTTGCGGAATGATTGGAATACAGATGTCCTATCTCAGACCACTTGCATGCGCCGATATATAGTATATTTACGTGCTGAAATCACAGGCGTCTGAAACGCACCAAATCTTTCAGCTGTGACGAAGTGAGCAAGATTATAAAATAACTGGTCTGAATCCTAATGATTCTTTAACTGTAGCCTAGGCTAGCTAGATCCATAGAAACGGTTTCTGGTCGGAAACTCGGAATGGCTATCCCCATCTTTGCTCTACTTTGGAATCCCTACCTTCTAAGTTTCACCCTGGTTTTTTTTCAAAAGGATTCATTTTCTCGCCACATGTGACACAAATTTTTAATAATTCAACACCATTTTCTAGCAGAATTTGCGGACAGCAGTAAAAATGATGTTTTCTGATTCTGAAGCTAACTTTTTTATGCAGGCAGGCAAGTTTTGATGTTACACCTCTTTGGGAATTGTTAGATTAAAATCCACGACCATATTTTTTTTAAGAAAAAACAACAGAAAACATACATGCATAAGGGCTTGCTTCGGTCAAAAGCTTCTTGGTAGTCCACATTTATAAAGAAAAACTGCTCAATTTGAATCACCACTACAGAGAGTTATCTCCCTTTCATCAGTAACTATTAAATCCTAATAAACGTGCCAATATGGCGATGTCTATACGGAAGCAGAACAAACTTCAGTCAGTGCCAATAAATTTGCGAGCTTTTAAAACAAGTGTATTTTGTGTAGAATAAAGTTATAAATTTGATTAGTTACTTCAAGTAACGTAAATTGTATCGGCTCTGAAAGGCCGATACAATTTACGTCATTGAAATAACTTAAATTTGAGGGCATCTGGTCTGCTTTGTTTTGACCATATTTAGAAGTTTATGACAGAATTGTTTTTTTGTGAGTTTGGTTTTCATTTTAAGCGAATCCTGGTATCATTACAAGCTCCCAGATCCATTCGCTTGCAATGTCTTCGTAGTTTGTGTGTCTTGTCCGTAGGCTTTTCTTTTTGGTCATCCTGCACTTACTGGCTACACCACTAACACCAGAGATGTTCCCAAATGGTGCCATTAATAAGTTTATTCTCGTCTATTTAACCGTCTTTTACTTTCCCTAATATTTGCTGGAATCCACGCCATTCACGGCAGATATGGGAAGCAACGTACTTCTCAAATGCTTCCAAGGATAGTAGCTGGCCGTCTATTTGGCGGGGAATCGTTTGTTTTCAGATTTAGGCTAATCAAACATCACTACCTGACTTCACTGTACAGTCGGCTACCCAGTCACCGACGTGGAATATATAGCCATTAGCAAATGTAGAACGTCAGTCATAATAATTAATTTGGATATTTAAAAGAACCACCCAATTATAGTCAAGTAAATCTATAACTTTATACAACTATATGAAAATACGAATGTCCGATCAGTTTCCATGATTATAATAAATGTGTTTGGCGATATGTCCCAACTTTCCACACCATTCATTTTGCCTGGATAATCATATTTATTATGTCTAAATTATTCATTGTGAAAACAGAATTTCTTACGGTGGCTAAGTGGTTAAGGCGCTGTTTCGCTAGCCTGGAGGTCGGGTGTTCGATCGCTGCATTGGCCGAGAAAGTTCATCTCGATTTTCCAGCTTGATTTCCCCTTGTCAGTGATGCAGAAGGAGGGCCTAACAAGGACAGCTGCCTAGTCGTTCGGATGGGACGAAAAACCAAGGTCCCGTGTACACATTGGCGTGCACGTAAAAGAAGCCTTGGCAGTTGGAATTCAGTTGCCACCGGGCAAAATTTCCCTAATAGCACACTGTATGGCGTATGCCCGTCTTCAATTAGCCCAGGTTAGGTGCTTAAGCGTAGGACGTTAAACCCCACTTCATTCATTCATTTTAAATTTATTACTCAACCTCGTTTACTCAATATTTTGATCTGAAAATTTTAGACAAGCTATTTGGTAGGCCTACTATTTCTTAACATCTTTCAGGGCCGGTGGAAGAAATTCCTAATTTGGGGGCTCCCATTCTAAGTCCCTATAGGCGAGGGGCCAGGGGGCCAGAATAACCTGAAGAAAAGAGTACTTGCGGCAAAATTATTGGTGGGGGGGGGGGCTAAAGTCGTCCTAGCCCCCCCTACTCCACCGGGCCTGCTTTTTTATGAACAGGTATCCGTCGAAATCGATGACTGCTCATTTTAAGAAATAAAAGCGGTTTTACGAAATAAACAAGCAGACACCATACCATCACACCAGCGTCAGAAAATATACACCGAAAAACGAAAATAACCCTTGCAGTGATGTTTAAGTCATTATTACCTCATAGCATGTGTCTTACGGAAATTGTCATGCGCAAATGGAAATACTCGGGTAATCAGTTGTCATTATCATGTCAATTTCTGACAAAGATTAAATACTTTATGAAACATTCTAAAAATATTTTTTAGGCAAATAATGAATGTGGAAAATGAAAAGGCAGAAGGTTTTCTACTTACTGGTGTCTGGTTTTACAAGTTTTGCATAGATCTTTATAGAGAAAACATATGACAGGGAGGGGTTCTTTACGGACCATGATTTGGTGTTGAACCGTCAACGAGTGTCGACTCAGTAGAACACCCAGTATTGCATCTGTGTTTTTTTTCTTTAAACACATATGATATATGAATGACAGAAACACCACATTATGTCGCAATTTGTCAGCGGTGTCAGTATATTTTTTCATCGCCTTCGCTTTTCAAATGTAGATATGTAAATATTTAAACACGATGCATATCGGGGACTTTTTCACTTGTTTAGAATTCTTGCTATTAGATTGTATACATGTTACATTACGAATGCAGGAGTGACTTAGATCAAATTATAAGTACGTGGACAAGTTCTGTCATTTCTGTTCATTGTGTTGTCATTCATAACGCCTTCCAAAACTATTTTCTTAGCAGGAACATGTAACTAGTTGTTCAATCTGAAAAGATCAATGTAGTGCAGGGCAGAATTTGTTAGGGATTTTACCGGTTGGCCAACAGCAATGTAACTGAAATTTGATTACAATTTCGTGTAAATTATTAATCAGATTGTTATACTCCATTGTAATTATAACCAACCTCCTATAATATCAATAATTCTAACCCCTAGCCACTCAGAACAATCTGGTATACGCTTACTTATAAGTTTTAATTCACCGCAATATCTAGTGGTCTGAATCCCAACTTGATAACATGTCAGATTTCAATGTAGTACAAGACACAGAATACAATGAAATGTAATTAACATCTTATCTTATGAGATTGACGTGGGGACTGATTAAGATATTTCGAGGCGCTAAAATACTTGAAGAGCATGGTCGTGTCACCATGTATGTTATTCAAACCATGAAACAAAGGATGAAATTACAATAGGTTTTTTTTAGATTGTCTGGTCCCATTTTAAATTAGTATATTTATTTTTTTTAATTTTTCTCCCTTGGAATCCCCTCTCTAAAAAATATAAACCGCTGTTCACTATCATCAATTTATAATTAGCTCAATATATATACAACGTTTTTCGTAAATACAGTATACTGAAGCTGATAAAGTTTACTACGTTCGGTTTGTTCCTGTGTGGCTGATTGAACGAATGGGCAGATGGGAGAAGGTGAAAGGTCAAACGATATCGAGTACAACACGGTATGAGTAAAATGTTTTAATCGTATTAAATTGCGAACCTACCGGATGACCTCATCATTCTGCGATTACATTTACAAGAACCTACTTCCCTTCTACAAGACTGAAACATTCATTTGGGTAAAATTCTCTTTTTTTCATGCAATCATTTTTTTTGTGGCAAATTTTAATATGATTGGTGAATTTGACTGGAAATGAGAAAAATAAATACCGAAATTCAAGTAAACAATATACTTATCGTAACGTTGAAAAAAATCAATCTTTACGGGATTCTTCGACAAAACATGTTGTCAGGTAATTTTTCGTGGATTCTTTATTTTTTTGCAAATTTTAACAATTTTAATTCACTGGCAATCACAAAGAATTCTATTCACATTCGTTGTCTTATCTTTAATTTTGATCACCCAGACCCCATTATATTCAGAATAGGAATACTCATCTTGTATTAAACACTTGATACTTATTGCAAAGTAAATTATTTCCGGGCTTATTTTCACTGGCATCGCAAAAAAAAGACCTCTTCAAGTAACTAATTTTGGTTGATAAATTTACAACGTGTGGAGATTGTCATGAGACATAATCATATTGGTTATCGATTCGAAGTGGTATTTGGGGTGCATGGCAAACTATCTTTAATTTCAGTTAATTGTTAAAGTCCCGTTGTGCCATTGGCATTTGTCGCTAAAATATCAAATTTCTCACGGCTTAATCCAAGTTATTATGTAATCAGATTGATTATTTAACATTTAATTAAGTAATCCAATCAATATATCAACGCTAGATAATACCAGATTTAAAAGATCCCAATCTGATTAAAACACAGATCCAATTTCGTTTCGTTTTTATAGTTCGAAATTTCGTTTGTACTTGACCTTACTACACTTGTATCTAGAAGAGTTGTTATTTAAAGCTGGTCGTACACGATCAAAGAAAAATTAAAACAAATTTCTTTGACGGTCTCTTCAAACTTCCTTTGACCGTGTACGAAGCCAGCAAATAAAGTTGTCCCTGCGTCGAAATATGAAAGTTAAATCATTAGATTTTGATGCGTGCGCAGATTAGTGGCAAATTTATTTGACGACCTATTGTACACGAGCATAAGTTTGCCAAACAAAATTTGCTCGTGTACGACGGACTTAAGTCGTATTCTGCCTGAAATCAGGGGTCAGCCAATCAAATAATCTGTCGAATCGAGTATTTGACCTTTTAGCGCGGAACTTTGGGTAGACATTAGCAGCGATAGACATCAAAACAAAGCAAAAGTGGCTAAAAAAAACCCATGTAGGTTGCTAATTGGTTAATCGAATGACTGACGTTATTGGGTCAAATGTTGTTCAATAGGTTATCAACTTACTATTATACGAACATGGGCATTAAATTCCCACCTATAAAAATCATTAATACGGGAAATAATAACACATTAACCTCCCTTAACTCCTGTTCTGCTTGAAATCAGGGGCCAGCCAATCAAATGATCTGTCGAGTCAAGTGTTTGACCTTTTTGCGCGGAACTTTGGGCAGACATTAGCAGCGATAGACATCAAAGCAAAGCAAAAGTAGATAAAAAAAAACCATGGCGGTCGCTAATTGGTTAATCGAATGACTGACGTTATCGGGTAAGCATTTGTTTCCATCCACCGGAGCCTGATGTGATGACGTCACATGTGGATTCTGGGTAAGAATAAGGGTTAGGGTAAGGGTTGTGGCCTGCAGATTTCGTCAGAGTCTCGAGATGTAGACATGGCTAACCCCAACCCTAATCAAATATCGCTCAATAGGTTATCAACTCACTATTATACGATCATGGGCATTATTTCCCACCCTTAAAAATCCTTGACACGGGAAATAATAACACAATTACCTCCCTTGGATATCCTATTGACTACATGGAATAGCCATCTTCAAATGTTTGACAATTTCTCAGCTTGCAATAGTGAATTATAGGATTAATAGGATTATTCTTTAACAAGGTGGGACTGTTAATCGATGATGACTTGTCCATGTGATCTGTCGAATTGTACACTTAGCCTATAATTATAATTTTACGTTGCCGATGAAAAATCGCCGGTTAATGACCGTTATAGATTTTAATAAGCAGCTTAACTTTCAAGATAGTGTAACTACGTTCTTGGTGTTATTTTAAACCGTTAGTTTAAATCTACTTGGTAACACTAAAGGTTGAGAAAAAGCTAGGTAGATTGTGTATATTTTCCCATCATATTGACTGTCACACTTTAAAAAAACGTAAAGGAAAGCTTGGCGCGACAAGAGATCATGTAGGTCAATATTTACCCATGTCAATTTCATTCATAGAACCATTCATAGTGTTGCTTCGTTTGGTATACATAATGTTTCAAATATTTATTTAACACTATCCTGTCTATTTGAGTGTCATTCCTCAAGGGTTTGTCTGTTATCGTAAAACTACTAAACCCAGAGATGTAAGGGGGAAATGCAACCACGATTTACTCGACATCGCGGGCTAAAAAAAAACCTTTTAAAACCCAAACACAGACTACGGATCATAATGCCTTCGCGCTTTCATGACACCTGTCAGTCAAGATCTGGTGTGTATTATTCAATAATGATGCCTTCTTTTGATCGTGCTAAATTTGCAGATAAAAGTGTTAAGACAGGGAGGCAGCGTGACCAGAGTCCACCGAAGAGGACAAGCAATGGGGGCGAGTTTCGACGTTCAATGTATAAAAACGTTAAACCTATAATTAATCCCATATCGGGTAGCAATGAGTTGGGGCTTGAACTATAGGATTAATTTCACGATACCAATAGGAGTAATGGAATGCTGTGACTAAACCTCGTCTTTTTTCCTCTCTACTTTTTCATATCGACAGGTATTAATAGTTTTGAGCGTGTTTCGGTCATACTTCATGTTACCCTTTTTATCCAACAGAGCCGTATACCCAATTAATATCATCAGTTTTTCACCATTGTCATTTTTGACATATTATTTTCTGTTTACAGCAAAGTCGTGTAGTCATAAATTTCTGTAACACTGGGGAAGAAAGAAACTAGAAACGAGAATATTCCGAAGAGGCAACCCTTATTTACTTTTTTAAAAGACCCAACTCAAACACACCAAAAACCAAGAAACTTTCTTTTGCCGCCCAGTATTATAATCAATATTGCAGCCATAGATCAATGGAACTTGCATTGGATACATGCATTAACGGCTTTTTATTTGTTTCAGATATTTTCTGATGAGTGTTTGTAAATCTGCAAATGTTTGTGGTTAAAATTGTCTTTGCTGAAAACAAAGTAGTTAGCTCCCTTTAATATAAACAATCTCCTTCATTCGTGAAAGCCAATGCGAAACATAATGGCGTATGCCTATAAGCATTGTAGGCACTTCTTATAATATTAGAGACTTTTGGCAAGCGGGATTTTTACCATCCGTATCACGTATCCTTATCGTATACGTGATACGTTGCGTCAGTGTAGTTTTAGAGTTTTGGCAGATTTTTGCGTCGCGTACGTATGCGCCGATGAGCTGAGCTAAGTTCTATTAAAGTAATGGCAGATATTACCAAGATCACCATCAGTACTAGTCAAGTGCCTATATTATAGTCTACCACTTCCCGGTGGGGGGGGGGGAATGAAGTCACTCGCTAGTCGCTGAGCTATTACCAAAAATAATTATCGAATCAAATTAAAAAATCGCCGACTTCGACTCGACAGTAATTTTACCCCAGAATAAAATCCTTTTCAAATTTGCATGGTTCTGCCTCCCTAAATTTAGAATGTAGATCAACCATCACGGTTAAAATGACATCAAAAATATACCTTTGTGTTCTAGAGTAAACAAAGATTCATAAAAAACGCCAAGATACAACATTTCACAATCTAAAAGTAGCAAAAAGACGGTAAAAAGACACGAAATTGTTATACAAGTTCCGTATAAAAGCTGTTCGATACGTGCTGCCGTATCCTTGTGTCGTATCACGTATGATAAATACCCACACAGTGGTGACGTCAAACGCAAAATCCATACGGATTCGCGATACTAAGCAGACATTTACGCTTGCCAAAAGTCTCTATTATCTCGATTGTACGTGCAACAAACACGGGTTGCGTTTAGGTTTGATCGTGGACCTTATAATACAAGGTCCATGGTTTGATGGAAAACATTTAATATACTTTTAAAGCGCTCCCCACAAGCCCATTACATTTAATCTGAATTCGAATTTCGATTTTTTTTTCTACTTATTTGTATAAATATACAAAGCCATCTAGATGTGAGGATTTTAGATTTTCCATACTAAATCTGCATGAAAAAATAATTCAAAAAAATTATTCCCAAACCAGCACAGATTGTGAAGAAGATTAGTAAGGATGTCTAATAGTGTCTATAAAAAATACATTCCTAAAAAAATCACTTTACATATTTAATCATCGTCACTGACACGGGTTGTGTACAAGTGACAGAGTATATTTATGAGAGTTATTATGGTAGTCGTGTAGACGGGTATCATTATCGTGCATCATGTTTCTATTTTCGTGAAATCGGGTTATAATTTTCTTAAGCTGAAGACGTGAAATTACCCAAGTTGTAACATTATAGCCGGAGAGAAAAGAACACTGACAATACATTTCATTAGGTTGACAATAATCATGCGGGTTTCAGCCCCACCCCCTTCTATACAAGTTATTACAACGGGTACTCATTACTTTACCCACGTGATGCAAATTGAAATAGACACGGCATTGAAAACCAATACCCCCGGGGTGATCTAGTCAGCCAACGATATCCCTGATATATGGTTAGATTATAGATTTAAGAAGCAAAATCCTCCCATTTCTTATTGTAGTAAAATACATGTGCGCAATTATTGTTAGGTTGTTAAAACTCTATAGGGGGTAGACGGGTAGTTTATTAATTTAATTATCACGATTCTCTTCTAGTTTTTGTCCTGTAAAAAGAAAACATAAGCCAGGATTTTTCTTTTTTAGACAAAAAAAAAACCTAACACAAGAAAACTGAAAAAGACATTTATTACTTAAATCGAGGTGAAATTTAATGTCCCAGCCCCTCCAAGAAGAAATGCTTTAAAATTGTTTTCATTTGTATTGCAGCGATAAGTAAAATAAAAGAATGCATTAATAAACGTTTCTCGTTTTGGTATACAAGCATTGACTGTTTTACATTGATTTATTCGAATATTATTGGATTGGCTAATTTAAATTTATATTAAATCCATTATTATTTCAAAGTGGGCGTTTTTTTATTGCAAATATTTAGTTTCTTAAACTTGGTTTCAAAACGAGAAACGTTTATTAATGCATACTTTTATTTTACTTATATGCATGCAGAATGGTGGGAAGCACGGATCTCACTAAACAGATCACTGGTCCTGTGCCTACATTCGGGTGTAGTAAAAGAACACTTGGCAAATGGAATTCGAAGGAATTGGAAACGCTACCGCCCGGGCAAAAATAGCGCTGACATCCCATCGCATGGCGTAATCCTGTTTTCATCATGGTGCAGAATAAGGTGTTAAAACCCATTTCAATTTGAAGAATGTTTACAATCCTGTTGTGTTTTTATTTTTTAACAGATGGTCAATCAAGTCGCCATGTTTTATGACCAGTATTGATACCATCTTGCTGATTCCATCATTTCTCATACATGATCAAACCAACTTTTCCTCATGACACTGTTCAGATACTGAGATAGCATCAGTAAGATTGTCTGTGTGATAGCTTTAACAACGCATCCTTTGATTTCTAGCACCATTCCTTAAAATAATACAGAATAGCACGAATCCTATATGTAGACAAAAAGTATCTGTATAATTTCAAACAATCACTGCATACTCTTCTGACTTGACGAGTTTTGATTGTTTTAAATGTTTTTCTTGAAGTACGACTGCCGTTAGAATTAAAAGTTTTTTAAAATTTAAATAGTAAAATAACACCCCTAAAGCCCTTTAACTCATCCACTTTAGGTACTCAATTTTATTGGAATTGTGTGTGGGTTTTCATTAAAAGACATTGGAAAATGTAAGTAGATTTAGTCGGATTAAAGGTTGAAAAACGCTTTCTTTCTTCTAAGTTTCTGAAAACAGCTGAGTAAACGTCTAATTGTGCAGAAAGATACAGTAAGAAACAGATTGAAATAGACAACTTCTTCTGATCATTGTTAAAAAGCCTTTCTACCTCGTCAGCTGTTTTTAAATGGTAAATTCCTGCTTGTCATGTTTTGACGGAGACCACCCCGTTATATCATCTAAACGATAAAATCAAACTAACTTTCATACAGTTTTTAATTCCACAGCACAGCAAGGCACTTCATAATGTTACATGTAATTAGAGCGACTAGTCAAACTAGTTTTCAGTCAGAATTTATTGTCTTTATTACGGCTCCATACACCTACACCCCCAGTAATGAAGATTTATGGCATATTTTGATCAACTATGTAAGCGGAAACATCATTTTCGATATTTTGGCGCTTGTATATCGTTTCAGGTGTTTTTTGCATTCTTAATACCGTATAAACCAGCGGTATATCTAAATTGTGATTGTAAAAAAAAAGATACGATATGTGATGATTTTGTAATATAATATTACTTTTAAAGGAAGACTTACAGGGCAGGTCGTCTTCAAGTATATCATACATAATGTTTTGTCACATTCATTATCAAACAATAACGCAACAAATACGGATGTTAATTACAACTGCAAATGGCGCCGGTGGTAATGTTCGTTCACGGTTAGACTGTGCTGACAACAGGTAAGGTATTTCAGTGAAATGGATATGACTGTATTTCATATCCTCGAGTGATAAAACCAATATTAAACGTCACACCAATTAGTCTCGCAGCCATGATGAAATAAAGGCATAGAATGACAGAAGTTAATAAAGCGTAAATCAGATTACAATTGAAAAAGAAGATCAAAGAAAAAAGGACGTATTACAGATTTGTTACTGCCATGAACATCAACCTTCAAATATTTTAAATTTTTACATGTGTTTTGTATTCTTTTATTTGAGGTACTTCAATATATAGTAAGATGTATGAACTAATAGTCAGAGCCGGGGCTCTGCAACTCACACAAACAAATGCCATAAAACAAACCTGCGGATAAGACGTGAAAAATTGTACATACAAGCTTTACGGATCGGTGAGGGTTTTTTTGTTTAGATCGTCCAACTAAAAACACCATAGAGTCAATACTACATAATATATTATTATGTTTGTTTGTTAGTATTTGGTAACTTTAAATAATGCCTTAATTTGCTTATGTTAATTTGACATGGATATTTGATCCAATATCGGCTTTCCGTCGACTCTGCACCGTGTTCATTGTCTGTCTTCTATGCCATCCACAATATTACTACATTATGCATTAAGAAAGTTCCTGTTTCTTATCCATGTTACGTTAATCACAAAACGAACCATGTAGACCCGAATGACAGTTTAGCATTAAATAAGAGTCTTCGTGATAATAACGACTAAATACTTATAATAACATTGGGGACGGGCGTATCTTCTAATCTTTAAAGTAGACTGATATAGTTTTTGCCTCGTGGACTGATACAAGAGCTTTTGGTAAGAACCACCCACGCCGTCAGCATAGAAACAGCATCGTCTTCCATTTGTACACAATACCTGCCGGTGATAGATGGTCGAATCTGTGGTATAATATTTTCTCAAAGAAGGTGGCCATCAAGAAGGTAAGGTGGTTGGTTGTTAAACACAACAGCCTCCAAGCATCAGGGCTCGATTTTATTTTCATTTCCATCCGATATACACACTCCTTGTCATGTAATATTCATAAAGCAAAGTCTAATTATATATCAAATTATATATCATATTTACTTAACGCACCAGGCGTGGTAACTTTAATCTACCCCCTACAACTATTGTGACAATAACCCATGCACTAGACTCGGCTAGATATCTTATACGACCAAATATTATTCATAGAAATATTGTATTTATTATTTATATTTCAATATAGATTTGATACCTAATTATTCCATCACTGTCTGCAAAGAGTCTGACAGATCAACCCGTGTTGGTATGAATAAAAGATGACGTCTTGAAATCAGATTCTATGTCGCGTTTTTTTCTACTGTCTTTTTAATGAATGACCGATCAAAGACATCAAATCTCCCCCAACTTTATCTATTATTAATTACCGGTAGAAATAAAAGCCTAGATAATTGCTGGAAATGTCCCTTACTGTTCGACCGTAATTTGATTTATAAGGTTTCGTCAACCTGTAAGAGTCACGGATTTTAACCATGACTGGAAAAAATTGACTACATGACGTGTATAATCTGCACAGATAGAACATATGATAGTAAAACGATCTTTATTGTAACTATATAGCACTATTATACAAAAATACAACAATTTTTTTGGGGGGCGGGGGGGCTGTTGCTGGCTGAACCTTTCAGATATGAAGTGTTACCATTGTAAAGCAATCACACACTACCTCGTACACAATGCCTGTTACAAATGATAGCTAAATGACCTAAAGACTAAAGTCCAGGCGCAGCACACAATGTCATTGTATATTTTGTAAGATAATAGAAATGACATACAGGTAATAATAATACCTACTGTGGATTATACTCCTTGTGATTTATGTTATTACAACTATCAGGTATCTCTTTATTTCATCTCTGAATATAATACTATTAAAGGTTAGAACACTCACAGTATTGATGGTGTCAATAAGCATTGTGTCGAGGTTAGATTCAACAGCCTACCCGGAAAGAAGTAAGGAAATATTTCACCAACAAATAACCAACACACGTACATGTAACAAAACATGAACTTTTAGGTATTTCAGATTTGCTTTTAGATGAATTCTGTATTTCTTCTCGTATAGCATAAAGGATTGCTGACGAGGTTTCGAGGATTAAATTCGTCTCAATCTTGCTGATGTTTATCTGCTGCTTCTGGAAACCATTAAAGAAAAAACAAGAAAGTCCACGGTGTGTAACAAACGTTTGTCAATGTGTATATAGATGTAAATGGTTAACCCATGGTAACATTACGACTTGTGGCAGGCATCTGATATCCATATCCATATCCTAATATCTGCTTTACACTTTTGTGGCAGCAAATAGTTCCAGAAACTGTCAACATCTCCGACATATCTCCCTCCTCCCCTTCGACCTTTTATGTCAATTGTTGAAAATTTGGAATAACCTACATGGGAACGTAAACTAAATATATGAACTATAAACACTGACTAAACAAAAAATGTCACCATTCAAAGCATAATTTTTAAGTCGTTGCCCAGTTCTATGTTTGGTTTTTTCTCTTCGAGGTTTGTTGACTACACACAAGCCATTTCTGTAGGCAGACTACCACACTGTTTTCATTAATATAAAAGGAAAAGCTTATATCCCATTATTATTATTAATGTTTTTCAATGTTTATAAACATGAGAGCATACTGTGATCAGATCGTCGATCCACATATATTGTAAATTCAATATAAATCAGAGATGTTTGACCTAAGACCCCCCCCCCCCCCTGCCGATCCCCAACCCCCGCAACCTTCGTAATACCCTACAGACCACATATTATTTGTAACCATGCGGTGGAATTGAATTTTTATTTTGACCTTGTTCATACATTTGTCGCTGACCCTGGAAAATTAAAAGCCGCCCGTGTATATATTTCATTGTCCATTATTATAACCACGTAATTTCTTTGATACTTAAAATGAATATTAGACCAATTAAAGTAGCGAAGTCTCCATCTCAATATCATCCAAACCCTTCAAGATTGAAAACTCGATTAATTTGTAAAATTAAATCAGCTTTGATGTTGTGATCATACCGGTAAAAGATGGGCTTTGGTATCCAATATTTAAGTCAAAATGAACATGTAACTATTGGTACACGAATCGTGTACCATAATGCGCTTCAGCCCCAGTTGTAGACACATCGCACCAAATCAAACGGTGTATATAGACTGGAATAACTAGACGTTAGAAATATGCACTCGATTGAGACTGCTGGCTTATTTCGCCGAACATAACTGATTTGAAATTGGAGTAAAACGGAAACCATTTAATGTAAATCGGTTTATATACATTCATATTACATCGGTACGTGCGTTGGCGACCCACTTTTGTTACTTTCTAGGTCCCAAATGTTAGCGATTTAGCGCCTTTAAATCCCATCTATTGGTGTGACTTGACAGGTTAGCTTTCTTAGAGATTTTGTTAAGAGTGGACACACACTACTTCGCGCACTACTCCAGCCACGACTGCGAGACCCCAGTTTCAACTCTGTCGGTGTTTCTGAATAAACCATTTCAAAGTAACAAATGATCAAGTAAAAGTGAAAATACCAACTTTTCCAAAAGCAGGATACTTTTTATGGACATCTTTTTTCGATGTGTACAAAAGTTGTTTATATGTGAAATATTTATAATCAAATAGTTTCGGCTGGCATCTCTTGATTCTTTGATTATCACCAACGACTTTTCTCGATATTTGTAGCCTCTGGCACACCTTGTTCGTCCAATCATGTATACAGCTCAAATTGTTTCTGAGTTGATGTGTAGAAAGAGAGAAGGAGAAAGAGATCAAACGAAGGACTATAGTCCAGCTGCTCTCAAAGATATTCGCTTAATTGAAGAAAGAAAACATCGAAACAGGTTTCCTTCTTTAGATGGGTTCAAAGATTAAATTCTGTTTTCCAATTCCAGCGACAGTCTGAGACGTAGTGGAGTTAAATACGTGGAATCAACTCCGCCCTGATTACAAGCACGTGGTCTAATCAACTTTCTCATGTTTCGTTTTTGAAAAAATCTTAACAGATTGGGGGCTTTAAAGAGCTGACTGTATGGTTTGGACTATGTGTCTCTTTCATTTAATTTCATTATTTAACTAAATCCGCCCTCCCTATATATTTGGTAATAACGGTCAGGACATCTCTATACAACAAGCTTTTAAAAGATGGAAATCGACTGTTAGTTTTGTAAACAGATAGGCTTCATCTTTTTTGCACTCTGATCTCATATGGAATGTTTAATTGAGTTCGTGAGTGATTTAAACGATGTAAATCTAGCATTTATTCACACAGATAAGTTAACTGATACCTTAACTATATCTCATGTTATTTCTTTTTACGATGCCTTAAATTCACTTTCCTTAATAAAATCTCAGATAATGATTAGTAATTGTATTTTTTATGGGGGATATCATATCAGGTGACTTGATCTATTTAGGTTTGCGATGACATTGACCTACCTAACATACAACCTTGTAATTATCACAGATACAAAATCATCCTTGAAATTGTGTCAAATTCAAATGTACATCAAGATTTTGTTAGCTGAAACCAAATTGGAATTATAATAGCAGTTTTATAAGTACATTATTATATGAAGTATACTCGGTTAAGTTGATTTCGTATGATCACGACACAGACACCATAGCAGGATAAGGTTTATAAGTAAATCTCTCATTCATGGACGTTGATTACTTTTCCTGAACCATCCCATGGGCTATTGAAGATTAACATACGCAATGCAGTGTACCTACTATTCTTCGAATTCCACTGGTAAGGGTTACTTTACGTGCACATCAATGTGTACACGGGATCAAGGTTTTCCTCCCTTCCGAACGACTAGGCACTGATCTTTGCCAGAAGACATACTCTGTTAATTTCCATACGCCCACATTGAAATATATTCGTATGTTGACGCCGTCCCTGTCCGTCTTAATTGCTTGTGGGCGCTCTAGAGGTTAAATTTAAACAAAAAAGGCTATTGATTTGAAACGGAGTTATGGCCCTTGTTAAAATATAAAAATCTTATGACCGCTCTAGTGGCTAGGGTTATCATCATACACAGTGTTTATGTTCATAAAGCGAAGAATCATATAACACGAGCTGCTTAATTTATCCTTGTCAGCTTTTAGTTTCTTGGAACGTTTCCAGTTTGTGCTTCTTTGCCCGAAAACCGGTTTTATTTGCAATACATTAAATCTTTTAAAAAACTATCTTGTGGGTAGAAAAATAGATGTCAAAGAACCTTCAAAAATTGAATAATGATAAAACCGAATATTATTTGTTTTTAGACTCAATGCATCAATTAATAAAATTTGTACATGATAATCCACCTGTTGTAATCGGTAGCTGTGATATTTTTTCGTCTCATTCTGCTCGTAATATTGTCACGGTGCGTGTGGGTGTGTGTGTGTGTGTGTGTGTGTGCGCGTGTGTGTGTGTGTGTGTGGGGGGGGGGGGTCTTTAACAGAATAGCAATTCATTCTGTCCCATAATGATCTTTTTATTTCGTTTTGCATACTTTGCATACAAGTAATACAAGAGAACCACAACACAAACAAAAAAAAAATAGAAAAAAAACCAGGCAAACAAGAAGCACCCCCCCCCCTCCCGTCACACGCACATATACATCGTAAGTTTGTATGTATTGAACAATAAAAGTACTATTAAATCAAGTGAATTGATCAGGGGGGGACGGTATAATACAACACTGGATTATAACATCAGTTACTCATTAATGTTTTTAATTCTCAGTACAAATTTGTCACATGATTTAGAATTTATTTTCGCATTAAATATTTCGCCTAACAAGCATAATTACAGTATGGCGCCCGGGCGCGTATATTGACAATACTATTGTATTCCGTAGGACAATAATTATCTTGCCAAAAGCCATCTTAAATAAAAATGTATCAAATATCTGTGACATTTTTATAGTGGGTATTATTTTCTCATGTTGGGTGCAAGCCAATTGATGAACCCGATAAAAAAATAACTGTTCAGAAACCTCCCAAATCTCATTCGAGTTGTTAATGACATTGGGTATATTATCAGATTGCCATCGCTGACCACGGTACGATCAGATCATTAGATCAGTCTCATTTAGATACTTTTAATGGCGGTGACTTTTCTATTTATTAGATAGACATTGATAAAAGAACAAATGGAACGGTAATGAAATAGATACTAGAAAATCTTTTGTCTAGAACAAATTGAAATAGTCTAAATGTTATTGTTCCATACCAAAAGACGTATTGCTGATCGTAATCTTTTATTTCATTTTATAAGAGTCGATGGTTATCGACGATGGTTCAAATTTCAGAATGCATTTGATTTGGTTGAACTGTTCCACTAAATAACCAATTTACTAAGAAAAAGTGAGAGGTGTTTAACATAGGCTAAGCCTGTTCCCAATCCCATTCAATCAACCTGAATAAAAAAATGTTTTTAAAAAAAATCCGCTAAAAATATGAAATTGACAAATTATTTCATAGCCGAGTGTCTTTTAACCACAATTATAATATTTTTGACATTTTAGATTAAATGTTGAACTAGTCATCATCGTATTCATCTGAAAATGTTCCCCTCCGAAATAATTATGATTTATTTTGATATACATTTACAAATAATATCTGCCATTTATGCTATTAGTTACTGATTGCATATAGTTGTTTCCCTCCATAACGACTCTTTGGTAAGTGAGGTGTAAAACATAAAGGTTATCAGCCGATTTGTGTAAATTAATTTCAAATTAATCCGATGTGATCGTGCCGAAATGCATGTAGATATGTCAATTTTGTAGAATTCGTTAATTACAATAAGTTATTTCCTAATAATTATCATCAATGAGTAAATTTTGAAACGTTATATATATATAAAAAGTTTAAAGTGGCTTTTTAAAAAACCTTTGGCGGCCTATGCCATCTGGTAAAAGATAATATTTTTCAGTTAGTAGTGAACTTTTTATCCCAACAAAGCTGAGCTTAAAGTCTTGAAAAATACCTTAATATATGCAGGTTATTGGAAATTCCTAACTTAAGTCCAGCCTAACCGTCGCTCACCTTATCTTCCCTTCATCTGAACTCTTTATTTCTGGGCAATTTGCAGGCTGGATGAAAAGTGACAAGGGCATTCTTTGGAACATTCCAAAATCTTTAACGGGGCCATTTTTTAATATTTAGCCTCTTGGCATAGACAGTGGCTCATTTGGACCATTCAGTTTTCAAGTGCAATTCGTGATCGCAACTTGATGGAGTTCGCTGGAAACCGCGGGCTTGTTCTAGAAGGATTTGAACTAGTTACATAATTATGCTATTTCTTGACATAAATTAGATTTATTTTCTTGATGAAAACGATAGACTCAATCCAGTACTTTATTTTAAACTAAATTGGTGTAGCTTTAGATTATAAAAATTAGAACTGGAATATATTCTTGTGTAATTTCGTCACAGACATAGCTTACCCTTTGGGTGTGGTGTGACTGCTCAAACAAAAAACATTTGAGTCAAATTGTCTCTCGACAAACCCTGATGAGTGAGTAGCGAATGCTAGTAATGGGTTCAGTATAAATTAAGGGGAAATATTATTAACGCAAACGGGAACAAGTGTAGCGTACTATCAATAACAAAATCATATTTTGACGACGATCATAAATTGCTTTTAGATTATACGAGAAGGTATCAGTCATTGATTTGGTTTTTATCATTAATAAAGGTTATTATTGCTGTGTGACACTAACACTAAATTCTCCCTGAATGACCATCTTGATGACTCCGTAGTTTTGTGAATAATTACAACATTTGGCCTGGGTGGTTTCTATGTCGCGTGATTCGTCTTGGGGAGGACGAACAACTCGATCTTCACCTCCGATAGCCGCGGATAATATCATGTCGTAGCGACTCCATTTACTAGCAATGATGGCAATTGAGGATTAATTTATCGGTTTGTCACGGCATCTATTTCAATAAATCTCCCATTTTTATTGAAGCATTAATGATGTTGTATTCTAGGATATCAGCTAGTAATTTTCTTGTATCTCATCACAAAAGTGGTGTTTGGTCAATTGACTCAATTCATTATAATTATAATAATTTGTTTGATTACTTCTCAAATTGTTTATGTGTGTATCTCAAGTGAAATAGATAATAGTAATCTAATCAATTGTAGTAACAAGTATAGAGTACAACCATAGATTATTATTTGAACAATGAAATGTTATTAAAGAAAGAGTAAACTATAAAAAGGGCGAAGTTTCAATGAATAATAAGGAATTTCATTTGTCAATGCAGCTTTAAGGTCCAAACACGATAGCATTTTGTTGATCACACGTCATACAGTTAATGCAATAATTTTTCTATTGACGTGATTGATTACAAGATAACAGCCTGTAAGATAATTCACAAAATATGATGTATCAAAATTAAGGATGCAATAATTTAGTGTACAAGGCAGGGTATGGTAACTATTGCTAGTACACCCTATTCTATACGTATTTATATACTTTGTAATGATACATGAGCGGACCTAAATTCAATTCAAATCTATATGCAAGCAATCGGTTGCCATGATAGATACGCCCGCATTTTGCAAAGGATTTACAATCACGGGCCATAATCCAGGCAGTTACGGTCCAATATGTGTGAGTGATGAAAGGACAAAATTGGGACTTATATTTGTCGTATTACATACTTTTACACTATTTACGTACAAGGAGCGGCCATTTGTCGGGCAGTTTCTGTCGGATTTTCACGAAATTCGAAATCAATCATCATTAATTGAATAATTCGCGATTTTTTAGTACAATGGGGGCTCGTTATCCAGTAAGTTAATACCGATATACGCAAATACCGAAGTTTCATCAAAATCGGATTAATATTGTGACCTTTAGAGGTTCCACAACAGTGCTATAACATACTTTTACACTATTTGCATTTGAATACCGGCCGTTTTGTCGGGTAGTTTCATGGAATTCAAACTAAATCATCCTTATGGTTTAAAGCTTCAATTTCATATTTTTAAGTTAGTATTGTACAATAAACGGGATGACTTTGACTTTATGATTGTTAACTTTCCATTTAGCATTCCAATATCACCAGCTTATGGGGTGTTTGTGTCTCAGCTAATTTGTTACGCGAGAGCTTGTTCCTATTAATCTGATTTTTAAGTAGATCGAGACATTTGTCATCTAAGCTTTAACTACAAGGATACTTGCTCACTAAACTTGTTTTATGGCCGTTTGTAAATAGGAATACTACCGGTGTAGGTTGTCATTGATAGTCCATAGGCCAATCACGCTATTTTACCAAGATTCCGTCTTATAGTTTGGATGCAGCGATGGCGGGTGTGGCGCCAGGCAGGGTAAGCTTACTCTTCCGGACACCTGTTACCACTGCTTGTCGTGTAATTTGTACACGAGGAGCAGTCCATTTGTGATTACATTATTTTGCTTAAATACACGATATTGCCTATAACGTTTTTAGGACTTCGAATTCTGCCTTATGGTTTGGATTGTTCGTACTTGGTTTTTATTTTATTTTTAAAATTTATTAAAATAAAGCCTAAAAATAGTTGATATCCATAAACAGTTCTATCTTGTCAAAGAATGAGCCTATTAATCCTATAACTCACTATTGCCAGCTGAGAAATTGGCAAAAATACCATTTTAAACTTCAAAATTCCAAAGTTTAAATATAGCTTATGCATGGAGTGAATGGGAAAATAAGGGAGGTACTTTTGTTATTATTTCCTGTGTCAATGATATTTAAGGTTGGGAAAAAATGCCCATGGTCGTTTAATAGTGAGTTGATAACTTATTGAGCAAAATACATAGAAATAATTATGTTTTGACTTACTTAGAAAAAATGAAATTCTCGCTTTTACGGTGATATATTTTAAATTAGATACAAACCGTGACCTCTAGATGGACCACATGCTTAAACGCGACGTTTCGTACAATCAGGGACCATAATTCAGGAACCAATAAGACATCTGGGTTATAAACACGTTTCAAGTTTCATCAAAATCGGATGAAAATTGTGATCTCTAAGATATCCACAAGCTAAGGAAGTGAATTTTCGTCAATCAGGGACCATAATCCTTGAAGTTACGATCCGATTCATGCCAATTTCGAAAGGAACTTTGTGAGATAGACTTATATTTCAAGTTTCGTCAACATCGGTTAAAAATTGTGACCGGCAGACTGCCCACAAAAGAATGTGAACGGACACACGGACACATAACACGGGCGAACAGGGGTAACAACAAAACACGTCCAAGTAAAAATGTGGGCGTATAAACATCGGCGAAAGTAATAATTTTTTAATCAGAAAACAGACACACATACGTAGAGGCTAAAAAATGCGTTTTCATGTTATGACTAAAACAGTTTGATGACGGTAAATATTCATAAAGTTCTTCGGTTCCTGCAATAAATTCATTAAAAAAAGTGCAAATAAAGGTTCTATGTTGAATTTCGAAAGAGTCCCTAAACGAAACTAACAAAACTGTAAATGACTTTACAGGGGTTCGATTGCCTATATATATATATATGTATATGTACAAGTAATAAATCCACGTAAACCAATGCGCGACTCAGATTTGACAATTCATCATAATACCTAATCCCAGCAATATAGAATGTTTTCATTTGTTTTGAAAATTAATTTGAAATGTTATTGGATTTAGTATAGTTAACGGCCATAGTCACTCTAGACCACTAGGCAACCCAAACCCCACTATCGCCAGAGTCACCAGCCCAGTGGTTCAAATACAAAACAAACCTAAATCAAATTTTGATAGCTGCCTCTCACTTCGAATACAACAATTTCAAAAAGGTTGAAACTTTTGAGCACGGACAGGGGTGGCATTAATGTGAAAACTTGATAATAAGTTATTCAGAAGAATAGGGACCCACCTGAAAATGTTTATTAGAAACAACAATAGTCGAGATATAAAAGGAAATTATAAATCAGCATTTTGGCACTACAGTTGTCTTAAGTTCCTTAATTACGTAGCACTGTAAAAAATAATAATAACATGACTCAGAAGATATATAACGTTCATATCTTTAATATTATGTAATGTGTATTCAAATAAGATAAAGATTACTATAAGAATGAATTATTTGTTTTTTTGAGAAACGCACTAAAAGTTCTGCTCTCTTTACAAGATGTTAAGAAGCATTTTCTTATCTAGTTTAAACACTTACAGGAGTTATCTTATTTAGTTTAGATATTATTAAAGGAATCGGTTATATCGTGTGCGGTCTTATTTGATAACCCCGCTGTTAGAAATGAAAATTGGAAATCGCCCTTGTGAAATTTCTCTTACTTGAGCAGTCGGGGGTAAGACAAGGCACTGCACGTGTTGCCTGTTTAACTATCCAAATTTTCCCCATAAATCAAAGAGGTTTAATAGCACCGTTGCCATCATAGACAATAATGATTATTTATATTTCCGTCCGACTGGGTGATATAGATATTTGAAACTTAGGCAGAAATAGGATGCTATCTGAATGAGTGATAATAAGAATATTAAACCTATCTAATAGCTGGGTATTATGGTTTCAGACTTCATGGACGACCTTCTTTCGCAACGTTTACGAGCGCTTTTAATCGCCATGCCCTTATCAACGCCCGAAACGTGCAGTTTAAATCACGATAATTTTATAATTTCTACAAAATAAATCTCCGTATTACATTAATTTAGTTAATAGATTATTAGCTAAGGTGACGTAATCTAATCAGGATTATTGCCATGCATGTTGCTGATAAATGGTGATGTTTGCACGTTTCAATATTTCAATATGCTGGAAATGTGAAATACCTGCTTAAAGTGATACATATCTGTATGTAAATTTAAATATCAGTGTAAGGTTCATTAGCTATGAGTGAGGTGAGAAAATACTAATTGATTAAACCATCATAAACCAAACGACTTGCATCCTGTACATTGACAAAATACAAATCGGCAAGCCCAGCAATGCCAAAAACTGTCCATACTGTAATGTATCTCTTTAAACGTATAATGTCTTTACTGAAATATTTGTATGTAATTCAGCATTGACCAAGGTGGCTGCAGAATAAGAATTGCCGTATGTTTACCAGAAATGTGGTAACAAAAGAAGTTCCAAGCATGTATGAATTATCTCTTTGTTTTCTATGTGTCATATTTTAACACGTTTATATGTAACTTTATTCCCTACTGTTCTTCAGTTTTCAGCCTTGAGCTGAACAGTTTTTCGCACATGTCCATGATTTTTTTTTCAAGCTTGGCGGGAATAACATTATGGTGTCTTATTGCGTCTTATTTAATAAGAGAAGTGCCTCTCCATTTATTGTCGGCACAGTTTGGTAAATACTAAACAATGTGGGCGTCTTTTCGTTTCTACTTACATTTATATACATACATCTTAAAATTCCAATTTTAAAACCCACCAGGGTGTGTATATAATCGTCGAGAAGAACTATGCTGTATTTAGTGGTCTAAACCTTTCTTTTTAAAATACCAAGCGGTCCAAAACAGTCATAATTTTAATTGAGGCTAGCTTTTTAACGCCTTGGACCATAAATATAAAGGTACTTTAAACCTTGACACCTGTTCCTGTGATCTCCCAGAATATATACATATATATAATTTTCGACAGTGCCCTTTTTAACTACTGAAAGTGCCTTTTTTACTTCTGAAAGTGCCTTTTCTCAGACCCAAATATGTCCGAAAATATCAGCCAAATAGCTCTTGGAATAGCTACAGATGCAAGGACCAGGGATGTAGCCAGGCCAGACGGCACTTTTTTTGACGCCAAGCACAAAAAAAAAATCGAAAAAAGACGCCCAGTCGTATTTAAACCCCCGTAGTAGACCCTATCATCCAAACTCACGGCACTCCAATGTTAAAGGTTTATATGTCGTTAATGGTGTTGTACGTTCAGTTTTACGATCATTTTTTAAGGTACTTAATCTACGGTTAATCCTAGCCTATCCACAATGTCAATGTTTCTAATATCATTTCTTGCCTGTGTTGATCGTGGATTTGCTACGGCCCAGGAGTAGGGCTAGGAGGACGATGAGAGCTTACTCAACTTCTGTCTGACCTGATTCTCATTCCACCGTAATAATAATATAATCTGTGAGACACAAGTCAAATAAAGCAACGTGTTTTAATTATCAATTGTCTACCTGTTGCCATAATTTGTTGTACTCAAATAAAACACAAACACCGTTTTAAGAATAGGTCTATATAAATTTGAATATATAAATAGAAATTGATTTGCACTGAAGCAAATAAGACAGCAAATGCTCTTAAAATACACCAATAAAGGAATGAATTTTCATAAAAGACCACGCCCCCCTCCAAAATTGTTTTCACCACTCGCCTCAGCGGCGTGCCCTCATTTTGCGGCGGGACCTTTTCGAAATTCCTAGATCCGCCCCTTCAGTAATATCCGCGGCAGTAATATTTGCTGTATAAAAGAACTAATTGTGACAGAAATGAAATGGGATTTAACGTTCTACTTTTTTGTACCGACTGGACTAATGAAGACAGGCATACACCATTCAGTGTGCTAAGTGGGAAATTTTGTCCGCTACGGCCTACTTCTGTTTCGGATTCCAACTGTCATGGTTTCCCTTACGTGCATACAAATGTGTATACGTTGTCCCGTGCCTGGACCCTCCATCCTATACCAATGACAAGGTGGAAGCACGCCGATAAAATCAAGGCGACCTTTCCCGATCAACACCAGGATCGAACGCGGGACTTCCAAGTTAGCGAGCCAACGTCTTACACGTTGAGCCACCGCGTATCCTAATTATAACAGGGTATTTATAGAGAAACAGTGATTGGTACTGCACAGAACAATTCGCAAAAGTAATTGGCACAAAAGAATATATCACTTCACAAGACAGCTTCGGATTCTGAAATTCAATCCAGTGATATCGATTGCGAGTCGTATACTTTCTCTTTCTAAAACATTAAACAAACAGATAGTCATATAAAAAAAGCTCTTGGAAAATGGAATTTAGTGTATAGAAGAACACAATAATTACATACAGCTGTACAGTTATATTGTAATGATGTTAGATCTACCAAGACAAGAACAATGAGTCTCTCGATCATTGATAATAATCTAAAGCTTCAAGAAAAACGAAATTTCTCAGGCGAACTAACATATACACCAGTAGTAAATACTTTACCTGGGCTGTAATAATTATTGTTAGTGAGCTGTACCGTGAATAATGACCATCATCCAATTCTTATGACATTTTGTCCTGAAGACAATGCTTTCTGTGAGTATGTGTATAGGACAGGGGCGTGGATTTGTCAGAACTCTTGGGGGACGGATGAACCCTGGAACCTTTCATTACTAAACCATAATAATAATAAGGCCCACGAACAGTTTACTGTAGCAGTGTTATTTCGATGAAAGCTATTACTAGGGGTTATATGATGATGATATGGAAAAATTGACTACCAACAATTAATGAGGAAGATATCGTGAAGATCAATTACTGTGGCAGTGGTTGATTAGATATGGATACCAACCTGAAAATCTGTTCTGGCGATCAAAATCATGGGAGAGGGGGCAGAGACCTATCCCCCCCTTAAATCCACGCCCATGGTATAGGGTAACAAATTTGTTACTGGAATGGCAAAACACCGTCTTAGCTAAGCACGATAATGGAAGTTTATCAAGAATCATATCTGAGACTATTTTTGCTAAATCTAAGAGAATCGATAGAAGGACCATCTCTTTCTCATTACTATTTTTGATATTTGTGAAAATGGAAAACAAAAACCACCAAAAAAACCCCACATTTGCCAAGATGCCCCAAATCGACAGCGATCACCTTTATTCCGATATAGTAAATTGTTTGAAACAGATTAAGTGGACAACCTGGAATAACTATCGACAGACATATACATTAATATGTGAAGTGTACACACGAAGCATGTTGAAATCAACCATTGAACAATAATAGATGCAGAGCTGCATTGAAATTTTAAACCACTATTGAAATTAAACCCTGAAATGGCACATAGAACATGTAAAAATTTTCAATGGGTCACCCAAGCATCTTTTTTATAAGGTGTTGGGGTTGAATATAAAATTCCTGAAGATTTCATGTATTAATAGCTGACATAGTTTAATATGATAACATATATTATTATTATTTTAACTACTTACTACCACATATTGTATACATATGTCACCTTAAGTGATAATATTTCCATCATATTGAGTTTAAGGCGTCTTCTTAACGACACGACGTATCATCTCTATGCTTTTATAATACACGTTACCACCATATGTATCATAAATACTAGAAATAGCGCGCTTTACTTTTTTCTGTTTCGACCTCTTGCTGGGCGGATGAAGATGAGATACACGTGTGGTTCTATCAAAATTTCGCTAACCAAGTGCTTCTGTCAAAGCCCCACCGAGCTCCAAATATTTATATAGTTTATAGTTGAACTTATTTAGGAGTACTCAAAAACAAGGTTTTACACGTGTTCTTTGTTGAGCTGAAGGCACATGCATTCGGTGGCAAATTGACAAATTAATCGCGTATTTATATCAATTCATTCGGCCATCTTTTTTGTGTTTTGTTTTTGCCAGAGCTTAGAGAAAAACATTCCCAGTAGTTCCTTGGGTTTCAACTCTCGTCCAACACCGACCTCTTCTTGCGGGGAAATAAATCACTACCATTCTCTCCCACTTCTCTAAATTTATGTTGGAAAAACTCCAATAGCTGCACTAAACTAATTCAGATGAAAATATGAAGCTAGCTATACTATTACTACAGTGCATTGTTCTCAGATATTTCGTATTCATTTTGTGAATGATAGATCCATCATGCCAAAAATAGTGTATTTTTTTTCAAAAATAATATTAGTTATTCAACACAGTCACGTCGTGTTTGAAAACAGTGCCAACCATCCCGGAAACAAAATGTATATCTAATAATAATAATAATATTGGTAACTTTTAGGGAGAGAGGGGTATCACATAGGCTAATCCTGTTCCCCAATCCCATTCAGACAAACTGAATAAAAACATTGTTTAAAAAACCGCAAAAAAGGATTATATTCTTAAAATCTAACTTAAAGGAGCTAAATCGCTAATATTTTGGACCTGGAAATTGACACAAATGGGTCACCCGCAAGGCCGCAACGCATACAATAATGTAATAACAATTGTATAAACTGATTTACATTCAATCGTTTCTGTTTTTACTGTAATTTCTAATCAGTTACGTTCGGCGAAATATGCCAGGAGTCTCAATTGATTGGCAATCTCTAGCGTCTAATTATTCCAGTCTACACTGATAGTATTTATTGCGCATACTCTCGAGTAAAGAATATGATGTCACCGTTTGACATGACGTCTGGAATATGTCTAGCACCGTTCTTAGAGTCCCTTGTTACAAATGACGCTGAAACGCATTATGGTACACGATTCGTGTACCAATGGTAAAATGTTTATTTTGTCTTAAATGTTGGATATCGGAAGCCCATATTTTCAAGGTAAGATCACAACATCAATGTTGATTTAAATTAACAAATAATGGGCGTTTTCAATTTCGAAGACTTTGGATGATTTTGAGTTAGAGACTTAGCTACTTTAAATGTAACGGTGTTCCTTCAGTTTTACAATAAACATCCCACAATAAACGTAAAAAAAACTAGAAGCGGGATACTTTTGGATATTGGGGTGTCTCGTGGAGTAAAAGTATATTATGAGATAAATATACTTCGTAATCTCAGATTAATATTCTGTTTATATTCTTATGGAAATAAGTTTGCAGTTCCCCGATTCGATACGCAAATACGATACAACACCCAACCACCCAACTGACTATAGAAAGCACATTATCAAGAAATTTCACACACGTTTGTGTTAAAACAAGCAACGACATACTAAAGGCGCAGACTTCAAATTTTAGAAGAAAGGGGTCCCTACTAGAATCTGAAGCCGTGCATTTTTCTTGAAGATGTCGAAGTGTATCAAAATTGGCTATGATTTCTAATAGTCCAAATATATAATCTTTTGAAAATTAACAACTTTTCAAATATTAAAAGCGTATTACTTCTATTTGGAGAACGAGTAAGTCTAATCATTATTATAGTTTCAAATCTTTTCATTTATTATCCTTGTGGATATTTATTCATTGCCACACACAAGTAATATGTACATCCATTTACTGTCATACTCATTAAGTATGTACATTCATTCATTGCCACACACACGAAATATCATGTACATTAATTTCAGTAATTTGACTGAAATGTTCAATATTTTTTTCATCATCTAATTTTTAATTAATTTGACAGAAATGTTCAATATTTTTTTTATCATCTAATTATAGAAAGAATGGCCAACCCTTTTTTTTATTAACTAAGGTATCTTTAATTCAATATTAATATTATGTATAAGAATGTACAGTAGTCAGTAATTCACTATCATATACAAGAAATATGTACTATAATTTAAGTCTGATTGAAGTGTTTTATAAATTTACCAATGAAAAGGTTACATGCATACAGACGACATCAAATTGTATTTTTCATATTCCTTCCATTTGAATGTATAATGATTACGCATTGTATAACGAGAATGAAATAAACAGAAAGATTCGTGAATAAATGAATAATTATTGTAAACAGAAGGTATTGATAAAATAACTGAAATTGATGTGTTGAATTCTACCGACTAGACTGCAAGGCTTGTTTTATTGGGTGCAACGGGTACGCCTGTACGTGATAAAGTGGGGTTAATCTCTATAATAAATATCGTCTGGTCAATTCTACTGACCAACAGTAGCCGTAAATATATGATGGTCACTTAACACTAAGCTATGAACACGTGTTATTAGATAGTTTACGTTTATATTACAAGCTATTGTGATTTACCCTATTGACATAACACAGTTTTATTACCCCTGTTTGGCAATTTCCTACCAGAAATCTTTGTCACCAGGGGTAGAGATGTGAACTTTTTAATTATTTGTTTGGGATAACTAATTGGCCGATAATACTTGTTTGGATTTTGATTGTCATGTTCGAGTGTAAGTATTCAGTGTTCAAGTATTATATGCTTTTATAATAGCTACAGACATCGACTAACACCCTGGGAAGTCGACCTGCATACAATAGGCATCCACTGTTTTATAACCCCATCAGTCGCTCGCGTATCCTCTTGAAATCGCAACCAGACGACTTAGCCCTCGGGTTATCTCCCTTATGCCGTAATAATGTCTCGTAAATTGAAATCACCGTTAATGTAATATAACGTAAAAGCCGACATTGAAATGAAATGAAATGAGGTTTATCGTCTTACTTTCTTCGCCAGCCGGGTTAATAAAGACATAAGAAGTAGATATAGATCCATGTTTTTAGTTTAAATTAATTAAAGGCAGGCATAACGGCGACAGTCACATAATGCAATAAATAGTGTTTATCCGTGAGAAGAATTAGTTTAAGAGGGGGAGAGAGAGGAATGGGGTTTAACGTCCACTCAACGTAACTAGGTCATTTCGGGACTTAACATATAGTTTAATTTTATTTCGATAATTCGCTTGTGCGTAGGGGTCTTTAGCAGTGGGGGAAAACCTGAGTGCCCGGAGGAAACCCACGAGGTTGAGAAGGCGCCCCTATCTCCATGCCACATACGCTCACACTAGGACTCGAAACCACAGCTGCAAGCCAGAGGTGACCGGCCAGCTAGAGGTCGAAGCGCGGCACTCTAGACCACTAGACCACCCCAACCCTCGAATTAGTTTAAAACGGGTAGGTATATTAGTTAAACTGGAAAATACCACAAACGAACCAAAAATATCGGTGAGAGTTATCTAATGCGAAAAATGCCGGAGGCATTTATTAAAATGATTTATATAAATAAATTGGTCCAAGAGACCTAATACATGTATTATGCAGAAATCATAACCAGGGAAATTTCGAGAAAATTATATAAATAAACCCGGATATAATTATTATATTTTTTATTTATAAATTATCCTGTTTACACGTCATCCATATTTTATTTTTGTCAATGGCGAATACTTGTCCTTGATTATCAATGTTCATGCTCGAAATACGCACACGATTTATGTGAGAAATAACTTGAGTAAAGAGGAACAAGTCACACAATTAATCTAAGATGTAAACCATACCTTAAATAACCAAATAACTTTTTATGAAATTGTTAAATACATGTAAAACATCAAACAGTTGGTGCACCTTTATGGTTTGGTTTAATATAATAATACAGATGTGTTTTTAATGAACATTAATTGGGTCCCCTTTACTGTTAAAGCTTCCTTCTACGGGGATTACGTGCTGAGCTGCACACTATTTTATTCACGTATCACTTTACCTTATAATTTAATTCACGGGGTTCCTAAAAAAATCTAAGGTAATATAAGGAACTGTTCAGTTGATTTATATGTAATATGAATCGTGGACATAGTCATTCGATATTTGGTAACCGGATATAATTTTAATTGTGTTTATGTTAACACAATACTTCGTAACATGACAAAAACTACTATACATTATATTGTGATATTTACACCTCTTTACAGTTTTTAAAATACACATTTTTTTATATATTTTCCTAGTGAAACTACATTTACCTGTTTTAAATAATATCTTATTCAGTATTTCGAAAGACGTTTGTCTATGTAAATCCGCGCTTCAATCATACCTCTTTAATGGAGTATACCAAATGAGAGTGTAGATTGCAATTTAAGCAGAAGATTTGACAAAAAGCTCGAATACCTAAAATAGTTCAGCAGAATCAACACCAGTACCTTGTTTAGTATCTTGACTACCTGGGCGATTCCACAAATACTGTATTACTTGAAGTTTAAATCAAGGATTTGATCTAAAACCACGGTAGTTGTATTATAAAGTGACTATCCATTAACTTCTATTCTTTACTTTCAATAATTAAACATACGCCCCACTTTTACTTAAAAGTCAACTATTTCTCCACTATACCCCTGTATTGACCCAGGTAAACAATCCCTTAAATGGAACCATATAATTGCAATAAAAGTAAATCGCTTACCGTTTACATTACAAGAGCTAAACCAACACCATGGGACATTGTGTCTTTACCCCCTAAGGTGACACACCACAAGTCTAAAGTACATAAATATTTCTATAAGATTGTTAATTGCCCAAAACAGCCCGGAAAGCGAACAAACAAATATTATGAGTAAAATTTTGAGTCAATATTTGAGGAAATGTTTAGACTAAGAGGGAAAGGACATACATATAAATGGAGTCTAATGCTGTGTAGATTAATGTGATGTCACGTTTACTGTCGATTCCGTCTTCAAGAGTTGTTGCATTTATCGCCATCCATTTAAATAAGTAGTCCTTATCCATTAACGTTGCGCAAAGTCGTGTGGGGAGAAATCGGACACCTGCATCCTTTCAGATTTGTTAATGTCCATCAATCTACCTAAGAGATGGTATATATATATATATGTATAGGTTCTACCCAAGGAATGAAGTTAGTTTACAATGGAACCCAAAATATGTTACATAAGTAAACCAACCACTGCAGTCAAGTTTATTCTATTTTTATTTTCCCAGAACAAATTTTCATAATATAAAAGTAATAATAAGTCACAGTAAGTATTGCGACATGTTCAGATTACCTATACTATTGTGCGAATTTGAATATAAAAGTCGATATGAATTGAAGAATTCGTTGACACCCGTAACCGCGAAATTCACAAGAAGACAACAGTATTGCGTTTGACAAGTCAGATCAGAACCCTTTTAAAACCACGACATTTCACCTCTGGTTTCAAATGAATAGTGATTGTCAGAACAATTAAAGAGCAATTTACGACAATTGTTCGTGAGTCGTGTTCAATCTTGCTACATCAATATAAAACGGACAGCAAGACTTTATTTTACGTCACTTGAGCAAATCTGCCATTCCATCCTGTTGAAATTTAAGCCGAATATATCGTCTAAAGTTGCAAGGACGACAGACGAGATCCCAAAATAAACGTTGAAAATGGCGCCAATTGTTAGATTGCAGACATGACTACTTCCGGCTTGAAAGAAGTGTCCCGGAAGTGTGATGATATTTTGCTCCCATCACGACTTTATGATGATTGTATGATAGATTTCCGTGCTGATCGATTAAAAGCTCTTCATCGACAAATTTCCTTTTGGCGTCATGTTTTCTGGCAGAAATCGAGCAGTGTTTTCAGATCAGCAAACATTTCCGGTGACTGCATCAATAAAATGTCTTCAAGCGTCTGGCGTCAGTCACGAGAAGAGCGTGGAAAATGTGAATGAAGGAGAAAATAAAAATGTTAAGGATCTATATATAACATTTGACATTATGCGGTGTTTAGTAAGATAGGTAGGTATCATTGAGGGGGTACACACAAGTCTCAGTCGTGTTTACATAATATACGATGAAAATAGACCAGAGTTTCCTCTCAGTGATCACATACTACTCTAACAATTCGACCCGGTGTTTATACAATAATTACATGAATATACATTAACATTTTCTACCCTTATATTTAGCATATGTTTGGACCAACAAAACGATAGAGATGTGTCGATTTGCAAAAATAGACACTCACCAATTATCCCAGGAATAGAAAACATCTTGTCAGACATTTTGAAATGCCAATACAGTCGACTGACATAAAATTGAAATGCTTTTGATAATTTCAAGCATGGTGTTTTATAAATATTTTTCGGTTTGTTTTACGTTGTATTTGTGCAGATTGACACGTTGTTCAAATTCCCAAATAAAGATTGCTTACTACAATTTGTTGTGTAAATACCTAACCAGATTTTGGTATCTGTTTACATGTGTTTTCGTCGATTTCTAAACACATTACATTCTTCTACTTTAAAGATGCATTATGCATTATGTAAGAGCTAAAACTCACTATTGCAAGTCGCCCTTTTTGTTTGGCTTTGAATGTTATATAAATTATTATTTATACATTCATCCACATAATCAACTCTCTAGATCATCGAATTGCCGAGATGATGGATAAGATCACCCACGCCATTTAATAATTCAATGTTAAAATGGATAGTCGAGACTTTATTTATTATCGTAGCAAGGGTTCTTGGTTATCGAGACTATATGTAGGCTATATCTTGTCAAAACTTCAAACACCCATAACATAGCTGAAATAGGGTATATTATATAGTTTGTATTAACTATTTTTGAACTATTATAACAAGATAAACAAGTTCTTTATTAAATCTTACATAATAACAGGGCTTTAAGTTATGGTAACAGTTTTTTAAAAGGATGGCAAAATCAAACTGGAGAATTTGCTGGTATTATAAAGATACCAAAGTCTTAAAACCTGTCGCTTATAAAATAAGTTCCGATAACTTTAATTATTTTATCTAATGTTTATCAACGTCATCAGTAGACTGGCATATCGTTTTTTATAAAGAAACACTCTGTAAATTTGAGCACGGGCGGGGGAGTGTCCATAAAAATTAGTCGAAAGATAGTATTTTATCAGTTTGTGCCTAACATCCATCTGTAAGTAAGGAGATAAACAGGGTTACAGCCCTTGATCTCGTACGCCCTCACATCTGTGATGAGAACGGGCGTTGCTTTGTTATAGATAACCTCTTTGTGACGGTAGTCGTAAAAACAAGAGGTTGAAGTGTGGTTATAGTGAGTTTATTGTTAGTGTGAGAAATACAGTGATAATTATACAAGATGGTGAAACATGTGCTACATCTAATATAAACAACTTCACTCTATACTGTTTATAACCAAAGAACACATACACCATTTTTAAACAATCAATTCACTTTGTATTATAGAGTCAGGCCTTCGTATTACTTTATATCTGGAGTCGTCATCACTGGCTTAAAAATGACACTTTAAATAGTGTCACATTTCATATCATAATTATATGATTCATACGTCGTTATGAAAGAATACGTTTACACGGATTAAGATCATCTTCCCAAATGAACTTTTCCAAAAGCTCCATGTTAAATATCTATTTAGTTTCGCGTCAAATTAATCTTCCAGCCACACGTTAGTCTTGTTTCTGGCTCTGTATTAACGGCTTGTTTATTATGTCCTGTCATATCCAAACTACACATTGTCAATCATACGGATATTAAAAACGGTGGCAGAAATGGACACTCTAATTTGATTGGTTACAAATATCAAGTGTGAACTTTCTGTAATCGGGTTTTATTGAGGTAAATTCCTTTGACAAACTATGGGCGCCACATTGTCGACGTCATCACGGCTTTGGTTACAGGACTTCGACCAGACTCAATAGCGCATGCGTGGATTGAAGGGCTGATCTCGGCGTTTAAGAGGTTGGATTTCAGTAATCAGACGAATTTTGTAAAGAAACACGATTGCATGATACAGATAGTCGAGCTTCTGGAGGAGATTAAGATCTACTTAACTAGGTTGCGATTACTCCCAGAAAAACAACACATGTCTCACGTCTCGCCCAAATCGCCTTGACGGTTTCATAATTTCTAGCCCGGACCAAGTTACGTTAAATCGCCTCGACCACTTAAAAGATTCTTGCTATGTTTCGGAAAGGAAATATTAGTTTCCTGTGTGTAACTACCTCTCCACGATTAAGTTTCATCTTCTAATTTCCAAATTAATGAAAGAATTACGGATTTTGTGAAATTGGGGAATGTGATAGGGAAACTTTATTAAATCGTTGATAGGGTTATCCGGAATCGAGTTCCAAGACAAATTTTGTATTCCCCCATATCGTTGTTTTATTTCGGTCATTTTCTTCGTGATACGATGACGCGTGTTAAAGGAACTATTATGATTGTAATTCTAGACTATTCTACTTTAATTTGCTCTTTAATCCGCTGATTATGTATTCTGTTCTTCTTTGTTATTATTAATCCATTATAATTGTTTTATTATAGGGGTCTAATTAAACTTAGATATCTCATCTTCCACCCAATGAATCATACATGAAGATATTACCAGACTAGGCTACTGGTTATCATTTACTTTTCATCATCAGCCATAATAATATTCTTCATCTTCCTCTTCAATTTTCTAAAATATGAATTTCTAGGAAACAAAATAAAATGAACTAAAATGGAGTAACCGCATATTTTTCTGCGCCAACCGGTTTAGGGATTACGGGCATACACCATGTAGTGTGCTATGCCACGGCAGCGCTATGGCCTACTTTTGTTTCATATTGAAACTGTTATGGAGTCTTTTACGTGCACAAAAACGTGTACGTTATGGTTTTCTGCCCCATCGTAACTCCTGGAAACTAAAACTAATATGGTTTTTATTTTTAATTTTGTTGTTCACCTGCTCTTTTTCGATTTCTAAATGTCTTGGGTTATTTTACGTGCACGTCGGTATGTATGATGTCAGGCCGTGGTTGTACGTCCCATTCACAGGCGCCATCCCTAAGAAGTAAAGCCCGGACTAACAGGTCGACTACAGCGGCACCGCTTTAAATATGGTAGTTTATGCAATGATAATTTCGAAACGTTTAAAGGAAGAATGCTTTTATAAATTTTAAAACTCTCTTCTCTGACCATTTAATATATTATTGAAATGAATAAATGAAATGGGGTTTAACGTCTAGCCGGAAATAAATAATCAAAATTTAGTAACAATCTTAGTCTTGGGTATGTTTACATTAAAATTTATTATTTGTGTTTCGACTTCCACTTTGCATCGGTGGACTTCGTATTTAAATAGTCGTTAAGGTGAACGCAACACATATCCTTTTTCTTAAATAGTATTTGTGTACATATTTTATAATTATATAATTTAAGTATGTTATTGTATTATATGTATGCTATGTCCTCGGCTGACTCTTTGGTATGTGTCAAGTGTCAAATGAGAATTATTTATTTTATTTTCCTCCAAAATATTCGTCAACAGAGACACCATGATGTAGATTCAATAATTAGGAGTCACACAAACAGTGATTCTTCTTCATATTTCATTCTTGACCTGTCACTCATGATGATTGATGGCCTTAGATGGGTAACAATGAAATCCGACATTATCTGTACTCCAGTAGATATTCCCCCCGATCCCTTAAAGCCTGGCTTTTGGTCCATACAGTCGATAATCGGCGAGATATCGCGAGAACTGGCAATACGCGTGACATGACGTGAAAAGTATCCAAAATCTTTGAGATTCTCGTATGATAACGTGTCATTACAGCCTCGTAAAGCGAGATAAAATATCTAAAATTCTACCAAGCGTAACTAGCTTATTAAATCTAGTCGTCTTTACATTGATCCTTGACCCTAATGTATAGGTGGCGCTATTAATCAATCCCATAATTATACACCAAAACAAGTAGATAATGACTGTCAGAAACTGTACCCAGTCAATAGCATTATTTGTTAGTCTATTTATATATATAATATATAAATTACTATTTATCGTTATGGTTGATTATCTACTGAAGTTTATGTTTTAACATTATTATATCTAATGTCTTTACTAATTTAGTCTCGCTTTTGGCTTACACTGTCGATAGCGGAACAAAAATTCGGCTAATTTAAACACTGCAACCCTCGCTTTGCCCTAATCAAATACACCTTGTCCTTTTAAACTGGACAAATATAACAATTATCTTCGTTCAAAATAATATAACATTTTTGGTGTTTTATTTAAAGAGGGGTTTGGGATTGGGTGGCCGAATAGTTAGTGCGTGGTTTGGATTCCCCGTTGTACGTGACAAGGAGTAGGGTCGCTTGTCCAACCTCGTGCGTTTTCTCCAGGTCCTCCAGTTTTCTCCCACTGCTAAAAACCCCTACGAGCATAACAATTATTGAAATAAAATTGAACCATATTTTAGTCCAAAAATGTCCTAGTTTGTGTCGAGTAGACGTACCCCCTCTCTCTCCCTCTTCTCTTTGTCCGGACAGCGGCAACACGGTCTATCCTTTTAACGAATTACAACTGTCAATGGATATTTTACGTGCATGCCAATGTGTACACGGGACCTTCCGTCCTGCATCACTGACACGACGTGGTTACCCCTTGTCGGTGATACAAATTTTTCAATTTCATCACGTTTTTGTCCATCGCGGTGTTGAGGATTATCTCTCATTTGATATTCTGTTTTTTTATGATTTGTTACATGTTGGTTTTGTCATCTTCTTAGTACCGTGTGCTTGAGCAAAGAAACGTTAAATAATATAGAAGACCAAATGGGACAATATTCATGATTCGTGTTTCTACATTCTAGTTTGAACATTTTAGACACGAACGCAACATTCTAAACTAATGATTCTCTTTTCTACATTCCAGTTTGAACATTTTAGACACGAACGCAACATTCTAAACTAATGATTCTCGTTTCTACATTCTTATGTCAACACTTCATGCACAAAATCAACATTTTAAACACAAAATTGGCTTTATGTTTCATTTTCGCCGTTTTATCGGTAACTTTTATACATCATTAAATATTAAAATTATAAAATAATTTCTTAATTTACACGACAAAGAAATCAATTCAATGGTTTCTGAAAGTGTCTAATAAAAAAAATCTGAAATTTGAACTCTTGTGAAAATATCTTCTACGTTTCAAAAAGTCTTGAAGTTAAAGTCTTGAAATGAAAATGTCAAGAAAAATAATGAATTATCAACATTATTACACCAGAGGGCGCTAACCGAAAACAATTTGGCGAGCTATTCGGCTAGCGACCTATTCGACAGATCCAGCTGGTAGGTAACCTGTTCGTTGGCAACCTATTCAGAATAAATTCAACAGTCGACCAAACTCATCTTTTTTTTATCAATCAATCAAATTCGTTACGTCTATCAAATGAAAGTAGAATATATTATTATTTATCCATTCCTTTAGCTCAGAATAGCGATGTAATTTCGCATCATCTTACAAAATTCTGGACATCCAACTAAATATATTCCGAACGGTATTTAAATAAGCTTTTTCCAAATAGTATTAGTAAAAGTTGGCACAGTCATATTAAAGGGGTGCACTCTCAATCTAAACATGGCCAATTTTGAAAATAAAAAGATTTAAAGGGAAAGACTGTTAATGTTAATATGCCGTGTCAAAATTCGGACCATCGTACAAAATTCTAATGATCCAACTAAATATATTCTGAAGGGTAATTGAACAAGCTTTCCAAATATTATCAGTAGAACAAGCTTTCCAAATATTATTAGTAGAAGTTGGCACAATCTTATTAAAGGGGCGCGCTTTCAATTTGAAAGTGAAAGAACAGTGATATTCCGAGTCAAAATTCGGATCATCGTACACAATTCTGAGCATCCTGCTATATATACATTCTGAAAGGTAATTAGACAAGCTTTCTTAATATTATTAGTAAAAGTTGACAAAATAATATTAAAGGGGCGCGCTCTCAACCTGAATATAGCCATCTTTTCAATATTCTAAATGTAAAGACAGGTCGGTATTTATTCGAAGTCGAAATTCGGATTATCGTACAAAATTCTGAGCAACCAGCTATATATATTCTGAAAGGTAATTAAAAGAGCTTTCCAAATATTATTAGTAAGAGTGGACACAATCAAACATAGCCAATTTTTCAATATTCTAAAGTAAATATAGGCCGGTACAAAATTCTGAGCATCCAGCTATATATACATCCCGAAAGGTGATTAAACAGGATTTATTAAAGTGCTGTGAAAAATTTGCGACGTTTAGGATGAGAGCGCATCCCTTTTTAAAGGGATGCGCTCTCATCCTAAACGTCGCAAAACATGATTGTGCCAACTTATACTAATATTAAGTAGAAAGCTTATTCAATTACATGTACCTTTCAGAATATACATAGCCAGATGCTCAGAATTTTGTAGGAATCAGGATAATCCTAATTTGAACTTCGAAAAAAAAACAACACAGGCTTATCTTTACATTTAGAATATTGAAAAATTGGCTATGCCCAGGTTGAGGGCGCACCCCTTTAATATGATTGTGCCAACTTTTACTAATAATATTTGGAAAGCTTATTCAATTACCTTTTCGAATATATTTAGTTGGATCGTCAGAATTGTGTACGATGGTCCAAATTTTGACACGGCATATTAACATTAACATTAACAGTCTTTGCCTTTAAATCTTTTTATTTTCAAAATTGGCCATGTATAGGATGAGAGTGCACCCCTTTAATATGACTGTGCCAACTTTTACTAATAATATTTGTGAAAGCTTATTTAAATACCGTTCGGAATATATTTAGTTGGATGTCCAGAATTTTGTAAGATGATGCGAAATTACATCGCTATTATGAGCTAACGGAATGGATAAATAATAATATATTCTACTTTCATTTGATAGACAGAACGTTGAATTTGATTGATTGATAAAAAAGGTGAGTTTGGTCGACTGTTGAATTTATTCTGAATAGGTTGCCAACGAACAGGTTACCTACCAGCTGGATCTGTCGAATAGGCCGCTAGCCGAATAGGTCGCCAAATTGTTTTCGGTTAGCGCCCTCTGGTGTAATAATGTTGACAATTCATTATTTTTCTGGACATTTTCATTTCAAGATTTTAACTTCAAGACTTTTTGAAACGTAGAAGATATTTTCACAAGAGTTCAAATTTCAGATTTTTTTTATTAGACACTTTCAGAAACCATGGAATTGATTTCTTTGTCGTGTAAAATTAAGAAATTATTTTATAATTTTAATATTTAATGATGTATAAAAGTTACCGATAAAACGGCGAAAATGAAACATAAAGTCAATTTTTTGTTTAAAATGTTGATTTTGTGCATGAAATGTTGACATAAGAATGTAGAAACGAGAATCATTAGTTTAGAATGTTGCGTTCGTGTCTAAAATGTTCAAACTGGAATATAGAAACGAGAATCATTAGTTTAGAATGTTGCGTTCGTGTCTAAAATGTTCAAACTAGAATGTAGAAACACGAATCATGAATATTGTCCCATTTGGTCTTCCATAAAATAAAGATGTAGTATTTACCTTTTTAACAAATCAGATGGCATGTCTTCTTATTATACATGTACATCATTGTTCTTCATTTGTACAAACTGTCGCTTCTTTTAATTTGATATAGCCAAAATAAGTCAAAATCAGGAGTGTTTCTTTTTACATTTTGTAAAGAGTATTATATAAAAAAATAAGTATTTGGAGAAGTTTGGTATAAAATTTGTTAGCTTAACATAAGGTCTGGAGCCAATGGGACAGAATTTGCAGAACGCTGTCCTTTTCATTCAATTGCAACACCGATTCCCAAAGTCACGTTTGAAAATGAGTATCGGTTGGATAATCGAGGCTAGTTTACACCTGATTCCTTCATCTAATACTAAATGAATAGTAGACTGTATTCGGACTCTCATTTTGAAGGCAAACACTGACCTTGATCAATCTTTCTTTTGTTTGGTCATTATCGGATCCGTGCATCACCTTATGTTTCCGAGGCAAATTATATATCCAGCTGTAAATATGGCAATATATTCCGTTAATGCAAAAGATTGATATTAATGTATCAAAACAAAGAAGTACAATATTATGTCTGACTGGCGTGGATATTGATATAATAGATCTTAGCCGATAAATTTTAGACGGAGTATATTAGACTGGGATGGATATTAATTTAATGTTAATCTGGGATGGAATACTAGTATCTGTTAATCTGGGATGGAATACTAGTATCTGTTAATCTAGGATAGATATTAATTTAATGTTAATCTGGGATGGAATATATGCTAGTCTGGGATGGATATTAATAATATGTTAACCTGTAATGGATATTATTTTTATAATAATGAATTGGCAAAATATTCAAGTATCTTCTTGAGAACTGTTTTTTTTATAGGTAATTGTATATATAGTTTTAAATGTTATTTTGTTGTTGAGATTTAAATGCTGGTGTGTTAATACCATGCCGTCATGTAAAGTCTGTTTTATATCTTGTTTGATAAGTGGCCAGAAAATGAGAAAACTAAACACGAATATGAGGAAACGATTTAGTTGCAAACATGTATATACCACCCAGAATGTCAGATAAAATGGCCGTATGGCAGGACATTTGACGAGGCGTAAAACATAGCATCAAAACACGGTCTTTGATATCGAACAGCATCTACAATATCGACACATTTCACAAGATGGTTTTCTCTCTCTAGAGGACAGCTCAGCACACGTAATGGAAAAAGAGACTGTGGTAGATTTCATTGAACCCTGCCAATCAAGAACACCAATAAGCATTACTATTAGCTATTTTCGAGAAGTACAAAATATGAGTATGGGGGATCTGGTTTTCCATCAATGAAGCCACCAGGAGATCTCGTTAAATTTTACCAGAAGTTTAAGGCGGCACTCGGGCACCAAGTGCATTTATCTTCCGCTTGGCGGCAGCTACTAATCCCCAGTCACCCGCAGACCTTCTAGCCCCATGGGTGACTTCTAATAGGCCACAAACGATTCCAATTTGAAGATTTTGAAGTAGATGTATAATACACAGTAGAGTATCAGTGATAAATACAGGTTTAATTTTCATCATGTTGTGATTTACTCTGGCATCACCACCAATGATTGACAGCTTACTGCTGAAATTAATTTTTGAAGATTTGTTGGTAAATTAAAAATTAGTTGCATGCTTCTAATAATCATCTAAGATATTCAGCATGGGAGTTTTAGGGTTTCGACTTAAAGAAAGTTTACAGAAATAATTGTCTTTTTGTCTTTGATGAATATGACTAGCACATTAAAATATAAACATTGTTTAATTTTTTTGGTAACTGTCCATGACAAGTAAAACAGCTTCTTTTTGGCATCTTCGAAATTTTAAAGAAAAATTAATAATGCTATTTATAGAGATTCAGATTCATGAAAAAAAATCATTTTAAAATTAATAGCCCACAGGTTCTTGTAAGTGAATTAATGGTTACCCTGGTGCAGTCTTCTTTTGTGTTACTGTCTTTACATAAAAGGTGGAACCGGGCCACAAGTTTCACCTCTCTAACATTGCTTCCAAGGTTAAGTTTCATACAAATGTATGTTAGATGCATTAAGAGTATCCAGTTGCCACGTTGTGATTTCATCTAGTCGTAAATAACTTCTAATCACATTCTCTGTAGCTGATGTTATATAGTTATAATGTTTAACGGGATATACAGTACATCCTCAATAAATATATTATACCGTTATAGTCATTAAAACATCATCAGATACAAAGAGCTTAACACCATACCTGAAATAAATACCGGTAATTTTGTGGATTATAATGATTATGCAAAAACATTACAAATTCCGACGAACTGTAACGAAACACGAACCAGCTTTAGTCCGTTTTATATAGTATTACTTTTTATACGTGTGGAATATATCCAATTATATAAACAAGGGGACTGCCACTGTACGAGAAATTAATCAAAATACAAACACCGATATCTCCGACCCGAGTTATGAAATCAGGTTTAACGTCTTCGCCTTCGTCACCGGTACTATTGCTGTACGTCAACATTTACATCGAACCTAGATTTTTATTCTCATCCGAACTAACAGACGTTGTCCCTTGTAAGGCCATTCGAAGAGTATAATCACCAACCCTCTCATTGCTCAGGTTGCCATAGATAATTAAGTCAGTGAAAACTGTAGGTATAGCTTATAATTCAAATATTATGGTTTATTATCTACGAATCTTCTCTCCCCCACAATCAAATATTAAAGGCAAGAAGGTGAACAGAAAGAGAATGATGGCATCAGTGTATAACAACATTAACATACAGGGTTTTTGTATTCGTTTCCTTCAAGAGTAAAAGACATCTCAAACGTATGCATATGTTGTTTTATGTAACTGCAATGTTTATGTATATGAGACAATAATTAACACGCAGCAAAATCTCACTTGCGCTATAGTGGGTGTTGTTCACGATGCCGGACATCCTTGCTTTTTTGCTCTGTGTTATGTATTATGCTCCAAAACAATACTGATTCTGTGTTAATAAAATTTATCTTACAATGTGCATCTATCATCGGGTAAATAAACGACTATGTTTTATAAATACTGCCCATGGATTGATAATAGATGATTCTAATTGGTTTTAGATGACGGGTGTACACTATATCACACAGCGTAATGAGTTTTTAATGACGTAAACCCATAGATTACTTACATTATTTACTATAGTGTGTCTAATTGATGCAAGTTCTAAATGTCTTTTCATATAAACTCTGATTATTTTCACAAACTTGTTTGTATTTGTATCATTAATGTCCCGCGTCGTTAGAATTCAAAAATTCAATAATTATCTTTTAATAGATTTTTAATTCATTTTGAAAAAGTTAGTATTTGCAACATTAGGAAGAAACAAAGCAAATTTTTGTGACACACTCCTATCCGTTTATTTAAATTTGAACAGTTCTCGTCTTTCCAAATGACCCCCGCTCATCGCTATAATTATAGAACACCTGATACCACTCGTTATTCATCTGATAGTTTACATAGCTAACAATGTATGCTGTAACACTTGAGTTATTTCACTACATGTTATGACTTGTGCATTTATTGTAAACATCCTTAAATATTGCGGTTTACTTAAACGCGGGAAAATTAGAAGCATTTTGACAACATTCTGCCATTTTAAACATCTTTAACTAATAAGAGTCGATATGGCGTCAAAGCTAATGTCAACAACCAAGTTTGTGTAATATTTTTTTTATACCTTTATGTATAAAACCAAAGAAAAACATATAATAGTGATGGAAATATGAAGCTAGATGCACAAGACTGTGAAGTATATGGTTTGTAATACCCAAGTTTAGTTAAGGTCTGTTTGACTAACCCCGCCATCTTTTATGTTATTTTCTCTTATCTCAATAGGTATTCGATGTCTATAGCTACTAGTCTCCATTACTTTTCTCCTATTTTTGTTTCTTTAACATATAGCTAATTTGTCGAGATCAAAACCTTGCTTGAATAAACAGTGAATAACACGACAGGTGATTGGTTAAATTACAATAAAACATACTAGACTGTTGATATTCTGATATCCACACGGCCATTTTGGAAAACGGTACAGACCCTGTTTATGATTGGTTAAACAAGCGCTTTCTGTCATGGCAGACCTTGAATGACCCTATGACCTGTAAAGGGGATCAGCTTCCCGCCTCAGTCATCTCATGTACAATATGGAGGGCGAGAACAAACATTTAGTAAATTTGATCAGTCTATTTGGTTCCATTCTCGTCAATACCAATCATCATCCCTATCTCTTCGCTATCTAGCATTCAAATATGTCCCTGCTATCAAATTTCATTCATCTTTAATGTCACGTACAAGTGTTTTAAATACGGTTTTAATTGATCAAAATATTGTTTTTGAGGAAAATATTATTTGCACAACTAGACAAATATTTACAGAAAATTTGTTTTTTTGACACAAAACGAAATTTAACCGATTTTGTTATTTGTAATAATCCACATGGACATGTAATAAACATTCCATACTGTCTAAAGTTGTAAAGGCTACGTTTAACTAAATTATTGTGTACTTTCGTCCGACTCCCCCCCCCCCCACTGATCGAAATCAAATGTTTTGAAGGCATGTGTGAAGAGGAAAGTTGTACTGAACCACATTTATAATAACAAGCGAGTATCTTTCTCTGATGCATTTTATATTTACCCACATCATCTAGTATCGGTTCTTGGAGTATTTAAGACAAGTTAAGGCTACAATTCTACTTCGTAAATTGTCATATTGGAACATAATAATATATTCCAAAGTTGTTGACGGACTTTTCAAACTTACAAGGATCGTTTATTGAGTAATAAAGACAAATTCTATTTATTATTTCAATCACAACTGTATCGCGGAGTTATCTTCCCATCTTTACTCTAACCCATAAAATTATTCGTCTTTTCTTCAAATTATGACAACGTTTTACTATATTTTCTAAACTTTCCTACTTGTAAATTTAAAGCTAATATCATTAAGATGTTCCGTTATGGTGTCGTTTTGAGAAAATAAAAATGTAACAACATGTTACTGTATATAACCGTAAACTAGAAAATCCACAAACATAGATTATCTGAGGTTATTGCCTCGGATATTAGTACTTGATCATATTGAGGACCAGTATAATAACCGAACACTGAAATGCTTTCTCATATTGTGAACAGCAGTCACTAAAGGATAAAATTACTACTTGTCCCCTTAGCTTTGACATCTGACGTTTGATTCGTTAAGAAAACAAAACAAGGTAACCTGATCTTCCCTCTCTTTTGGTTACTTTTGCTTTGTGCCTTTAGCATGTATAATCTAGTCAAGACGACTGTAGCTTAGCTAAATTGTTAATAAACGACTAATTTTATCCGGCCTACCACTTAAATGTCCCGATGCGAACAACCGCCGTCGATTAAGACTTGTACGGTACGTTTCTCAATTTCTCAACTCCAATTCGATATGACAAGAAAATGTTCCTCCGGGACCTGGGGCGCGCCAGATAAAAATAAGGAAAATATCAAATGTTTTCTGGATTCAGAACAATAGCTTAGCGCTTGAAGGAACATTGCATAAGATGATAAAAGACAAAAAAAATGTTTTCCCAGTAACACAGTGACTATACGCAATAATTTGGGGTTGTCAAGTTTGATATTTCAAAGATTTATGACTTCATTCTTATCAAGTTACAAGACAAGAAAGATAGAAGGCCCTTGTCTATAGTATTATTATAAACTAGTAGATATAAACAGTCTATGGGAATATAACTGAAGGAAAAAGAAGTACTGTATATTATGTTTCAATCAATTCAACAAAGTGTTTGCTACAAAGCTATAAAAGACACAAGGAATTGGCAACAGCAGGAATATTTACCTCAGCCCCCGTCCCAAGATTTGCTTATACACCGCACAAAATACCGCAGGAATGAAATGTTGTCTAAGAATTGTGCCACCCAATCATCTTTTAACCATGCTGATGGTCAACATGTACATTGATTAAAATAATTGGACATTTGAGCCCAATATAGCACGTAATATTATCCTTTGCTAATTGCTCGAAATGAAATGGGGTTTAACGTCCTACTTTTCTGGACCAAACGGGGTAATGACGTTGGCCTACGTAATGCAGTGCGCTACCAGTCCATTCTTATTTCGAGGGTTCTTTTGCGTGCACACCAACGTGTAAACGGACCTTGGTCCCATCTGAACGATTAGACGATGCTCCTTGCCAACCCATCCGTCCTTCACCACTGACAGTCACAAGGGTAAACCATGCTCCTGGTTAGCTAGTTGGCGCCTTACTCACTGAGTCACCGTGGCTCCAACTCCCTCGAAAACTTGACATGCTATAAATATGAGAAATCTTCATTTTGGTCACCAACTAAAAAGACTGTATTTAATATTAGAAATGGATGGGATATAAACCAATAAGATAATGCTTTATAATTACTAGAAGTGGCTGGAACAGAATCGTTTAAGAGAGAACAAAAATGGACCAAAAGCCTTAAAAGAACAAGATTAATGAAATTGTTATAAAAGGGGGTCAACTCCTTTTGTTCTAAGTCTCAAGCTCTTTACTTCATCCTTTTTAATTATATGTGATACCCAGCTAAAAGATTTACAACCTAGTTTCATCAACTACCATATGTTACAGTTTTAATCCGTTGAATATACAAAATCACAACCAAAATTTTAGCGATGTGAATTCCTCAAAAGAGATTTGCCATTCGGTGTTGTTATAGACCTCGATGTTCAGAAGGTTACTGTATTGCGCTTAAAGGGGCTCTACCTGATATATTTGTGTCAAGAGAAATCGTTAATATTGTAAAAAAAAGACCCTAGACATATTTGCTCTACTACTAGTAGTAAATGAAGGGGGCGGAACCACACACAAACAATTGTAAGACAAATTTACGGACGAGACAAAAGGCAATTGAAGCAGAAGGAAACTCTTTGTTGGTCAGTCATGATTTCCATCATCCTAGACTTTGATCGAACCTTGAACTTTGCAACTCGATTGCCACATTTTAGCTAGAAGCGCGAGACTTGATAATCGTAACGATATTTTTAACGAAGGAATCTGATTGGATCACAAGCTAGGCTTATACCCAATCAAACTTAGTGTCGAAATATACAGAGTATTACGTGAAGGGCTTGATAAGATGTATGTACATGTAGTTAAGGCGAGATCAAGCCTTCTATTGAAGATGTGTGACAACGTTCTCACTGCATGTGAGTATATTTGTGTCTAGATAGAACATGTATTAAGACATCCCACCAGATAGTCGTGATAACATGTTGAGACAACGGGGAGACTGTTTTAATCAACTTAAAATCAGAGCTATCCGATGGCCTAGAGAGTTGATTATGGTCTTGGCATGTTCATAAATGCCTAATTCATAATGTTTATAACAATTAAAACCGCCTGTAATTTAGTTCTTAAAAAATGCCTCCTTAACCCGAAAACAAACGCTTTTGTCATGTCGAAGGTTTTACTGTTACAAGAAAAAGTTTAGGACCTTTGTAGGTAGGTATAACAAAACAAAAACCTTGACATTACGCTAACGGTCAGTTTGGTTTAGATTAAAACCTGTATCCATTGAAATTTTAGAAGAAGGGTAATATCATTGATGTATTTCTGGAATAAACGCATTTTATTTTCAAAACGTGATTAAGGAGAACGAAATGGTCGTAAAAGATTAATAAAAATTAACATTACTCGCGAATACTTCATTTTTCGTTTAATACGCAATCAAACATTTTTAATGTTTACAACACGAACCTGGAAACAGCTACAGAAACGAATCACGCAGTCTTTACAAGTCAGAAATCCCATGTCATTGCCGTAAAGTGATGGATAATCTAGATGAAAATACAATCAACGGTTGTCGACTCTTCAATGCATCATCCACAGACGAGGCATTTGTTGTATTGAACACTAAGTTCGATTGTGCCATTGTCTGGGGACAGACCACAAGCGTTTTGGTCGATATGAGTGATTGCCACAAATTCCCACCAAATTGTTCAGGCTTGGTTAAAGTCAGTCTTTATTGAGCCCAGTAGTTCTCAAATTACCACATTTGTTTTTATTTCTCTGTTGCTTGAATGAAATCATCTCAGACGGTAAGAAGCAGACCTGGCCCAACCCTAAGGGAATGTAGAAAATTCTACTCTAGCCAAGAACTCGACATATCCCAGTTAAATATGAAGAGAATTTTGGTAAATATTGCACCAGGGAATGTCCGGGAGAAATAACAGCACCGTACAGTAGTTAACTAAATTAAATTCTGTATAATAGTCAATTTAATTCAAGATCTAATTCGTATATACTAAACACCAAAGCATAACATGTTAAGAGAGAGGGGGGGAGGGGGAGAGGGGGAGTGGTTGCGATAAGTAAGTACAAACTAGGTCATTTCAGGAATAACATAACGTTATATCTCTTTTAATAATTCGCTTTCGGGTGTGTGGAAACTGGAGAAACCCCTCGAGGTTGGACAAGCGGAAAAGTTCCCTGTCACGTAAAGCCTTGGGCGAAACCAAGACACTTTCCTTAATGAATGATCTTCTGCATGCGTTTCACCATTCATCCCAGCCCACTCCAACCCCATTTAGGTAACGTTTAAGTTCAAAACGGCCTATTTCCAAATGGGTTTACGTAGTTTTATAATGTAGTGCCCGTCTGTTTGTTCATTGTTGACGGTTTTGCCTATACACTGTATAGTGAAGTAAGAGTTCTAATCTATCATTCCTGGTGATAGGCCTGGTTCTATTATAGTTGGGCTTACAGATTTAGAAATAATGCAACATTCCGTATCATGGCGGTCTCATGAAAATCATAATATTTGATCAAAACCACAGTATTAGAATAATGTTATTAATATGTGCATGAAAATTCATAAACTTTGGTAGTGTAAATGTAGCGTCACTCACAAGCAGGGTTAAAGTGAGTAGCCATGAAATCCAACTTGATATTTTTCTTATGTTCAGCTGACTAGTGAAACAGTGAAACCATGTTCAAAACTACCAGGAACAATTTAGAAGGTTGTCGGATTGTCCATATTTCCCCAAATTATGATAAGCGTTCCCAAAAACACAATCCAAACGGCAGTAATGTTTATTTGATAGAGAATTTTTAAGTGTTGAATTTCAATAACATGTTTTAATCTGAAACTCTGATTTGTAGAATGGTAGAAACTCTGAGGTACGTAATCTCCAGACCGCAAATTTTGGCAGCTTCGAGGGTTAGTCGAACGGCTTCCGCTTTTAATTGCCATCAACATTTTTGTAGTGTTATAAAAGTACTAATTTACAAAATGTCGTTCTTCCAACTTCTATCCTGATGGTTATTACTATTAGTGATTATGGTGTTCTAGTTAAAGTGAAGGAAGGGTGTTAGCCGTTGTTACTACGGCATATTATGATAAATTTTGACCTAATATTTTAACCCGAGATACATAGATATCACCCCAGAGTCGCTAAATGAATAATGGTAATTGCATAGCTTCATATAGATGTTTCAAAATACAGTTCTGTGTTCATTCATTCTTTATACGACTTTTGTTATTTAAAATCCTACCAGTGCCGTATCCCATCTGACAATAATAATATAAATATGATACTATAATCCATAACATTCTTTAAATCATGTAATTAGTCTCTGCACAGAAGATAAAAATTGATCAATTATTCAGATAATAATAAAGGTTTAGGTAAAATGATATTAATTTCTTTTTCCGCTCTGACTTATTTTCGAGGTAAATGCTCTGTGACTGCTGCTAATAGATGTTTATTGTAGTTTGAAATCAGTGCTGAATTACGCACCTTTTTCACAAGAGATCTGCCTCAGGGGGAGATAATTAGGTTTTCTCAACCAGACAATTGATCATTTTACATCAGTTAGGTTTCATTTGAATTTGTCGTGTCGGGTCTTTCCATTAGGACAAACGGTTGTTACAAATGAAACGGAGCGAATGGGATCCCTTGAGAGTCTTCACTAGTCCAATTTATTTGATGGTTATAAGAAACGATGGTCGCTAAACGGCAACTAGAAAGACAATTGTGGCAAATTATATGGTGATCAAAAGTCGTTAATATCTCCATCCAGGGGAGGTTTTTAAGGAACAGCCGTTTTTTTGGTGTGGAATAATTAAGTATTCTTAACTTCTTGTCCTTAGAATATTAACTTCAGTTTTCAACAATGGTTCTGGTGGGGATTTTTAAGGAACAGCCCTTTTCTGGTGTGGAACGAATTAGGTATCCTTGGCTTAGCATCCTTAGAATATTTACTTCAGTTTTCAACAATGGTCCTGGAACTTCATAAACGATGTACTAAATTGTAACTAACATATTATCATGTAAAAACCCCTTCTAGTAATAAACTTTAATCTATTCAACAATTAACTGTTCAAAATTATCCATGCATAATTGTGTTATGTAATACCTGATCATTGGGCTCCCTTTTGAAATAGATACTATATAATTTGGATCTACTATCAAAGGTATAACTACAGAGGGGATTTTCTACACCAAAGCACAAACATATTGTTCATAACCGTTTTTTGTCTGCTTTATGATAGAAAAGATTATAGTAATAGTTTGTTATTTGAAGCCGGAAAGTGTTGTTACCAAATACATGTATAACGTGTAATAATTGTTGTGTTTAGTGAAACAAAAAAAGATACTTATGTCAAAGACATTTATACATACGCTTTGTCTAGATCCATATGAAAAAATATATTAATGTGAATGCACATGGAATATTATCATTTTGTATAGGAGTAATTTTTTAATACTTCCTTCTTTTGCAAGAAAATATCAAATAATTTGAAATGGGTGAGATATTATCATCCAAATTCAAAGTCTTGTCTGGATTTTCCGGCGTTATGTTTCCCATTGTGGGTGGTGCAAGACGGAGGGCCTGGCAAAAAACTGTGAAAACCCGAGTTCCGATGTACAGGTTAGAGTGCGCGTAAAAGAACCGTGGTTTCGAATCGAAGTAAGAGTAGGTCGTAGATCCGCTGTTTAGAGATTATTTTCCTCGTAGCGCACTCTCTATGGTGTTATCCGTAGAAATGTAGGACGTTATACTCAAGTGCGTTTCTTTTCATTTTTCTTATAATGATGTTTCAGACCGATTTTATAATGGTCTTCATTTGAAAAGAATGGGTTATCAAAATGAAAAGTCTTTCTGTTAATTAATAATCAACAGAATAACCCTGATGTATTACAAAGTATTGATACAAAATAGTCAGTTAAACATACAATAATTCGATCATTTTAGGTATCTCGAATTTCAGTTCTAGTCCACGCACATATTTCATTCTGTAAACGATGCACGTGCTTTAAGTTCATCTGAAGTATCTCGATAGCGGAACCATGAATTAATTTCAACAAAGAAAACCTGCAAGTTAACCCGGGAAATCGAGATTATTGAGTGTTTGTTATACAGGTCTTAGACATCCTCTTTCCACTTTTAATACGAAACCTTACCAGTTGGCTCTGTCTCCAGTAACCATTATGGTTAACCTGGTGTCATGGCGTCAACCTATTTGAAAACGAAGATGAAGAAAGCCTACAACCTCGACACTGAAATTTGAAACGTTCGGCTATGGTTTCTGGACACGATCATGTGAATCAATAAATAACATTATCCCCAGGCAGAAGGAAAGACTAGAAATATGATATTAACTTCTCTTTAAAACTGGAATTTCAATAACAGAACTTGTTCGCTTAAAGAATCCATGTTTGACACGAGATCGGAAACAATAATGGGAAATGGTCAACTGAAGTCTGCTACCAGAACTGAGCTTGCTAACCCGGGTTCGATCCCAGGGTTTTTTCTTTGTGAATTCCACTTGTCAGTGCTGTAACACGGAAGACCTGTCGTGGAACAGCGTCTAGCCTCTCGGGTGGGTCGAATAACAGAAGTCCCGTGTACACCTCAGCGTGCACGTAAAAGAACCCGGTTGCTAGTTCGAATTCGAAATAAGATTCGGCCGTAGCGGACAAAGGTTCTCCCATAGCACACTGCATGGTCCATGTTCGTCTTGATTAGCCCCATTGGTACAAAAAAGGGCGTTAAACCCTATTTAATTTAATTTCCTTTGTTTTAAAAATTATTTTGGAAATGCTTGATATCCGGACACCGGGTCCATAAAATAGGCCGTGGGTAATAGATTTGGATAAGTTTATAAAAAAGGTGTACTTAAAGGATCTAAATCACTAACATCTGGAACCTAGAAATTCACAAAAGTGGGTCGCAACGCATATAATACTGTAATATGAATGTATATAAACCGATTTACATTCAATGGTTTCCGTTTTTACTCCAATTTCAAATCAGTTATGTTCGGCGAAATAAGCCAGCAGTCGCAATCAAGTGCACATTTATAGCGTCTAGTTATTCCAGTCTACATAACTCCGTTTGGTTTAGTGCAGTGTGTCTAGCCTCATACTTCGAGCCTCTCAATACAACTTGGACTGGTGCGCATTATAGTACACGATTCGTGTACCAATGTTGAAAAAATTATTTTATCTTAAATTTTATCTTTTCCCGGTAAGTTAACATCATCAATGTTTATTTAAAGTGATCAATATTTCGTGTTTTCGATGTCGAAGGTTTTGGACGATTTTGAGTTACGGACTTCGGTCCTTTAAAGAAAATTGTATGGTGTGTAGACTATAGTATGCGAATAATTGCCATTTATCAGTTAAGTGCAATTTGGCATGTCACATTTAGATCTGTGGAGATAGATTGTCCCGTAATATTTCGAAAAGGTGCCTATCATCTGATTGCGAATGAAACGCTCACTGTTAACATATGTTGCATGTGTTAAATCAATAGTTGACAGTAATATGATAGCGGTATTGAATTTAACTTATAAGTCATATAATGGAAACTGTGCCCATATCATATTACTCCACACAAGACTCTAATTCGGTTGATTTGTCATTAGCTTCTACCAATACAATTATTCGTTGATTTATTCAATTGACTAGAACGCTGGCCACCAGAGAAGTTTAGACATCGCTTTGAGATAACGTTCAATATATTTAGACAATTCATTGTATTAACGTTAGTGAACTCCATCTTAAAATATGTAAAATAATACACCAATGGGTATTTGCTTAGAAAAGTTAATATGAACACTAGAACAACATCTTCATATTTCTCATTAATCAGTTTCGTGTGTTTGTGTACGGCATATTTTAAGAACGAAAATTACACCGAACATTTAATGACGTTCACAAAAGCCACTTGTACAAGCCCAGAATGAAAACATTGCGGTCTGAAAAGATGCTGTTTAAAGCGTCTTCGCCCAGCAGTCGAGGTGATAGGAGGCGCCAGCATGAAACACTAAGAATACTGGATAAACAGCATTTATTCACGCCAAATGTGTGGGGTCTTGTCAAGGCGCCTTTACCTTACCGGTAAACCATCCAACCACAACGTAAGCGACAGGTTACAATTTCGTTGTGCGTAAATAGCTGCGAGGCGACCCTTCTGTCCACAATAGTTTCGACATGTGATACGAGGGAGGCACAATCATCTACTGTCATTTGCAGCCAGTCGTGTGGAAGAGTCTCGGTTCTTAAGACAGCTTAGCTAATAGTCCCTGTTTACGGCCCCCAATGATTTTATTGAGGGTAAATTGACATCTGACAGTCTTTTGGTCAGCGGGACTACCATGGAGGTTGATGGCCTGCGGAGTCCTGCTCAACAATTTGCGCGAAAATGGCCTTAGCCGAACAAATTTATCTTTGACAGTGTAAACTGGGATAATGAGTATCTTTATGGAGGATGGGCGATATTTACTTTGTGTTATTCATTGGTTTAGTCTGGCCATTCAACATAGTCCTAAAGTAATTTTAACCCATTGCTGTATTACGTCACATCTCGGATGGTGGGCTCAGATTTGATCAGTATGAAAGATCTGCTAAATCAGAGCGTTGGTCATTTCCCAGCTACACCTGCCTCTATCCAATCCTAGATTTGTATCTTTAAAGGCAGATTTGTATCTCTGTGGATGTTTTACCATCAGCTGCAAGTATCCTGTCTTGTAGGAACGTCATGCTGGGTAGACCGAAATAAAGCTGTCGGTAACAAGAACTTTTAATACATGGAAATAGTCCCATTCCAAAACTGCAAAAAAATAGAGAGATAATTTATATGAAATTGATATAATAAAATTGTTTCTAAAACTACAACACCCACAAGAGAATCCATCTCACTTCTCTCCGTATCACTTTAACTAAGTGAATTTTCCAAAGTTATATTTTACACGCTCCCATTATAGAATGTCGGATCTTATCACTTTCAATTGAACAATATGCTTTTATTAGCTATTGTATCTCACACCATACTGAACACCATCAACTATACCCCGATGAGATCCCGCTGTTCTTCAATTCGTCCATAACAATAGACAAAACTAACAGATTTCTTTGAAGCTTACGAATGGCTGGGTGCACAGAGAAGATACTTTATTGGATTTTCAACGCCAATTAACTTATAAAGTGTAACAAAAATTTAGATACACGATAGCTAATTAAGCCGCTTAAGTTGGTGAAAAGAGGCCACTATACCGCCCGCCAATAGCTTGAAATTACTTAGGCATACAGCCGTGACACAGGTAAACATTTGTTATTGTTCTGTAAAAAGTGTCATATGGTTTTTATACATTAATGTAAACTGCTGCATTTAATATTCTGCAGTTCAATCAATTGAAATATGAAGTCAACACTTTGTTTGTAACAACACTAATCCCCACTTGAAAATAAAAAAAAAGTTATATATATATTTCATTTTAAGTCCTCAAATTATGTTATGATTCTGGAATATTTTGGATGAGAGATAAATAAATGTGTAAGAAATCATCGTTTGATTGTAGGATAAAAGCAAAATCCTGAACAAAAAACATTTTATTTTCAAAACTATGAATTCTTTTTCGAAATGCAGTCCCTGTCTCAGGGGCGATGGAGCCCGGGTACCAGGGTATACAAATGGTGCCCTGCCTTTTTTGGGGGTATACATGTACATGAAAGTTTAGAACCTTTTTACTTGTCTATTCATTTTTGATTGTTATATGATAGATATGTAATCGCTCTCTGGTCGGTCGAGAATCGGACCTCGCACTCTCATTATCAGCTAGCAGTGCATGCCTTGGCAATATGTCTATAAGTGGTTAATCAGACTTTTATCACTTTCATTATTATGTATTTTAAAGGGTTTTATGTTGGAATTTGGTATGCAAGAGGCGCCCTAAACAGCTTTCTCGGAATTGACAAATTCAAAAAAATTCTAGAGGCCCGGGGAAACAAGACCCCCGCCCCCTTATCTTCAACTTTGGCCCTCGTGCCGTTGCGGCGCCCCTGTCTCGTCTGTTTGGAAATTTCTGGTTTCAAACTAATCAAGCAGATTCAATAATTTTGGAATTTCCTAGCAAGCGACTGATCTACGAAGAATCATGTAACACCGATGATGGTAACAAATATACGGTGAAATTTCATCAACACGCTATAATCCGTATCTATATAGACTTTGTAATATAATTTGAAAGCTGCAGTGTGGATCTCAATAGATTTGAACACCATAGTCACGAAATAGGACTTTCATAAGTGAAATTCAAATATGTATTGTTCAACCAGACGATATTAAAATTACCCAACAAAAAAAGTTAGCGTCGTGTCTCTTTTCAGATTGAGAGAAACAACAGCAAGGATTGGTTGCTGATCCGCCCATTATCATTATTATTACTATTAATCTCACTTCAACTAACGTAATAACAAATATCACAATATTTTATTTATAATTATGTCATGAAGCCGCATAGTATTCACTGGGTATTAAATCTGATCACATTGTTTGCTGAACATCAACAGAAAAAAAAATAAACCACTGCATTGCTTTACATTAACCGACGTACATGCAAGTCCAAGATGACGTTATTAATTAAGAACAGCTTTCAGTTTCCAGTCAAATTTAGCATTTCATTGAACGGGTTGTATCCAATCCGAAACGTTCTTCGGTGTGAACTTATTTATGAATTCGATAATAAACCTACACTAAAAGTTGTATCTGCAAGGAGGAACCCATATTATTATAAAAAAGGGGGTTTCCTGTCAAATTTTAAAGAATTTTCGGAAAGGTTTGTATCCAATCTGCGAGCCTTCGGTGTTATCTTGACAATGGTTGATAAACTATGGTACCCTGTTCCCGCTGAAAATTGCGAGGACAATACACTCAGGTGGTTTCTTGATGGGAATTACTTCAATAATTTACAACAATTCCTATTTTTAGAGTTAGAAAGCATTGAAGAATTGTTAACATTTAGAAGAATGGAGCCTGTTCTCCCGTCACAGCATAATATACCCCTTTCAGTAAGAGATTTAATTGATAACCGTCAACAGGCGGGGAGTTGATAACAAATATTCCACTTGTCTGGCGATGATGGAAACATCACCTTCTGTCATCGTCCCTATCCACATCCTATATTGTTCATCACCTTATATATTTACTATAGCTTAGAGGGCAAACGGTGTTCATTAATAGCTTTATATATGAAATATCTACAAGTTACACTCGGTGGAAATATTTTTTAAACACATCAAAACAAAGAATTAATGGGAAGAATATCAAATACGGTTACTAAATTATCATTATGTGTGTGATGTTTTAAACTGGAATTCAACATTAATATTGTTTAACGTCCACTCGACATAAATTAGGTCGTTTAGGGACTAACACATGGTTCAATTATATTTCAATGGGAGGACGACCCGGAGAAAATCCACGGGTTTTAACAAACGACCCTACTCCTTGTCACGTACAACGGCGCATTCGAAACCACGCCAGTTGACTCAATACAGACCTTATGATACTGCGTGCACTTGCTAGCCACTCGCACACCCAACCGCTCTGGAATCAATACGATTACGGGTGCAAATGTAAGGAACATACCTGAAAGACATATTATCTAATATTCATAAATATAAGATCCGTATAAACTATCGTTAATCAGATGATATCTTTAAATGTTCATGCTTTCATCGGAAGGCAATGAGTATCTTTGTTTCACTAACTTAAACACTGTAAAACTGTCTCTAGATTCTCCACGCGATTTTTCAAATTGGTCAAGGGCGATAACTCGGACACTAATTATGAGATATTGTTGAACATCAACAGGCGACTTCGTCTCATACACTTAAACAAGTCAAATAAATGATAAAAAAGGCAAATTTGAACTTTCGAATCGGTAAAAGATTACCAAGGCAAGAGGCCTACCATTGTGAATCGCATCTTGATCATATTAACCTAGACAATTCCAGGATGATAAAATGAAATGTGGTCGCCGTAAGCTAAATGAATCCAGTAATAGCTTCTTATAAATGATTTGGTGAAAACATATACTCTTTTAAAGAGTTGATTATATTCTCAAATGTCAGAATTGAATAAAGATATTGCGTTGTCAGTTCAATATGTCTCTAACGCGTATAGTAGGTGTTTACATGTCGTAAATTTAACAAAGGGTACCCATGCTCTCTTTGTTGTTGTGAATTAGCGACGGCCAATGGAATAGATGTCCGGATAACGAGAAATTTCTTTCTAACTTCTAAGAAATCTTGTTCCAATTTCCATGCTCGTTACATACGTGCATGTTAAACTAGTCAATAGCGATCTGTCAACGTAACGTTTAATCACGCGTTGCAGAACGAGACCTTACGAAGGGGTAGAAGATTGACCGCGAAACAAAAGATCTTTATGGGGAAAACACATCGAGGGTAATTAGGAGACGATATCGGGTTTCACCGCTCTGGAATCTTTATCTAAATTGTAACACTGCTCCGATCAACTATGTTTAAAATCTGACAGTAAAATATGAGAATTCGTCATTTGATACCGGGTAAGGCCATCTGTCTTACAATGTTTTCACAATCCCCTGCCCTTTCTATTTTTCTAGCCAAAGCGTAAAAAAGTACTGATTAAGAAAAGTTCTATAGTACAAAAACGTTTTTTATATATCTACCTTAAATCTAATGAAGATTTTATGTTATTGGCGTATAGAAGTTTATTTAGTTTCTAAAATACAAACGGTGGTTTATATATTTAGGACCGGAGTTGGTGTTTTTTCTCTCTTTGTTTACGTTAGTAACCAAGGTAAATAAACCAAGAATTATAACCTCTTCATATTAGAATAAAAGCATGGGGAGAGTATGGTAACCGAAAAATATATTATTGCTATATTAACATTGTTAAATCATGGGAGTTTTAATCGTCTATTTTATGCAGGCAAAAAAACTAAACAATATAAATAGAAAACATGGCAGTATCCTCTACATACAGGCATCCTCTACATACAGGCTAAGATTCTACCTTTTAAAATTAAACTGAATAGATCTCTTTCATCATATTGTCTATTTTGTTATATTATGCGTTTATTTGTTTGTGAAATGACACTGAATTTGTGTTTCACTGTCGACAGAATTTAAAATTTCCGATTAATATTTTGAAACAAAATGTTTTAATATTTAGGACGTCATTAATCAAATTAACTCTTTAGATAAATCCAATTAAATAAAAGTCTTTAGATCCTTTATTTAATTTTTTAAAAAATCTATTTTTTCTATGCTTGACCTCTTCATAAACATAATAAATAACACACACGTGTTAATCTTGCCATTAACGCCTTGTCTGGGTTCTTATTTGAAAGTTTAGGTCAAGTTTTTAATGTGGAAATCAGATAAGAATTATATTTGTTGTTTATAGTAATGATAGATCGTATCTACAAAAGCATACATTTATTGTTCCGGCAGATGTGTCATGGACCCGAGACCGAGACAAAGAACTGATTTAAGTTGGTGCCAAGCTTGTCACCACAGTCCCACAAATTAACACGTTATGTGTTTTGTGTGGTTTGGTGGGTGTTTGTCATTGTGTTAATTACAGGAAACGGATTTGTTAGTACAATTTTTACACCTTGTGAGCCAGTAAATCGGATTAGTCACCGTACCATTGTTTGAAGGGATGTCAGAGCTTTGGATTGATCCGCGGTTACTAATAAGAAGATAATAATCCACTGATGATAGTTCCTTCTGTAAAACAAAAGACAGCTTCTTTTACTCTGCGGGACCCATCTTCATCCGATCCTTGGCTGCGTTGATTACAGAAGTTCGGAATGGTCAAGCCATCTAATCGGTGATCAGGGCAAATAGAAGTTTGATCATATATGCATACCTTAAAGTTAATGTAGGTATTAATATCCCCTCCTCCCATGTTCTGGAGAAGAACAAATGTAAATTAACAAGAAAGAGAACCTCGAGCCATCTCCGAGGTTAAACACGTATTGGATAAGGTTATTACCTATAAATGACGTATTATGAGACGTTTCCTTTGTTTCAAGGTTTTTTTCATAAAGAATTGGATCAAAGTTTGACACTGAGTGGTCTAAAGACTTTTTACATAACCAGGAATGTGAAAACAGACTAGTACGTTTTTTACTGGGAGGTGGGAGTTGCTATAACAACATATGTACACAATTAGTCTATGGCCTGTTGACCAAGAGTAAACATATATATTTCTAGAATTATTTCACACAAGTTAAGCATAATATTTGATAGGTTATGTTAGATGTTTAATAGTCGGGTCTCATTTATAAACATATGGCATGTCTAGCTCCTAAACTTGTGAATAAACCTTTCTGGCCTTAAGCCAGTTCACCATTCCCTCAGATTTCCTTTGCTTTACCATTGACTGACGTTAGATAGAACAAATCCCCAAAGAACACAGGGATAAGACAGAAAAAAGTACTGGAAATCCGAGAAGTTTGATCTTTGACCACGTTTTCCAGTTTCTTACTTTAATAAATTAGGTCGTGATTTAAAGAAAATAAATAGGAAGACGGCGGGTTTGATGTCTTGGCAGAACATTTTCTCTCTTTGACATGTTTTTACACATTTATTGTAAAAAATAAAATATGTTAATTTTTAAATTGAGGTTTCTGAAGGACATTTGACTGTGAAATTTTTAACTTTCAGAAAGGTTATTATTCAGCATATGTGTAAAATATTTGTTTTAATACATTTCTTTAGAGTTTCACGAGCAGTTCTCCAGAATTTTCCAAATAGCTGACACATTTTGCAACCTTATGGACCTTTTCTTTCAAGTTGATAACCGAACTCCTTCAAAGCAAGAAAAAGAAGTCGTTTGTTCAATTTCCTATGAAAGTGATAATCTGATGATTTGAGGACTTAATTGACAACAGTTTTAAATCTGTATCCCATATTCCAGCAGTCCTCAGAAACAATGTTTAAATTGCGGCTTATAGGCCATATTTTTTTAACACGAAATCAATTCTCGCAAAATTTGTGTTGGACAGAATTATAGGTCAACTTTTATGATTGCGTCCTTTATGATGGACAGAAACACAAAATAGATGTTTCTTCATGTATATAATTTTAAAAATAACTTGACAGGCTAGAAGTGAAACAGAGGTAATGTAACAAAAGACATGCAGAATCAAGCACTTCTCTCACTTGTTAATTAAATTTGGCTGAAATGTTGTTTTCTTAGCCAAAAGCTGTATGTTAGGATTTAATTTTATATAATTCTTGTTATGAAACTTCATAAACCCAATGTGAACCTTTCTATCTTTACATGAAGATCGATATACTTTTCAACAGAAAGGTCAGTTGTATGATAATTGATTGAATGATATCAAGTTTTCCACCCAGGGTATGACTAAATAAAAAAACCTTTCTTTCTAGTTGCTCATATTGATTGATCCAGGGTGTCAGTACAAAAAATAAAACTGAAAAAAACCCCACTTCCTGACACCAAGAGATTGTTTTGGTAATGTAATTGGATATAAGGTGACATCCTCTACCCCCTACCCGCATTATTATATGAACCAGAATGTATAGAATGTTATGGGTATCTGTTATGTAATTTGATAACATTTTAGATACACGGGGTCTTATTTATGAAAACTTAAAATAACCCAAAGCATCGATTGTAACTTAAAATGTAGATAACTAATGCTGAAGCACAATGGTAACTAAGTACTGATTTTTTGAGTCACAATCAATGTTAGTTTCGTGAATATGGTCTTACGAAAGAATCGCGGATAACACCGTTATATTGTTCACGTTTTTGAATTTGCATTAAGTACACACTCATGATGTAAATGTAAGCCATTATTGCTTACAACAATAATGCACGTGACCTTACGGTGATTTTGTTCAATTGGCCATAGCTTCGTATCTGACCAAACTCTAGTTTTTCACACGCTATCACATCATTGTGTGTAACACATAATTGCAAACGCTAACCACAATGAAATCTTAATTCGGTAATTACCACATAGCACAATCGGAAAATAGGCCGTTTTAGCCGTAGAAATTCGTGTCAGATCACGAGCTCACTGGAAGATAGCATCGAATTGCTAGGGGCGCTAATTTGCCTCTTCACCGGTTCGACTAATTAATTTAAAACATTGCCTGTCGTCTGTAAAGAGAGTGCAGACGAAATAGAACGATACGAAACTGACAAATTAAAACACACAATTGATCTGATGACGTAATAATGTAAACAGAATTCAGCAGAAAATTGCCGACTATTTTATATTGTCTGTTTCTATAAGACTGCAGACAAAATATAGGGATGGTCCCGACAGTTTATAGCTTATTTACTTTATATTTGTGGGAAACATTTCTTACGTCGTCTTACGTGAAAATGCTTCGGAGCATTTTCTGCTAATTGAGATTTTGGATTTTTTTTTCTCACGGTCAGAGTATCTACTAAACAGCTTTTAGGCCCTTCTATAATTTCCTAGATAATATGAGGGATTTCTATATATTTGATTTAATAACTAGTTCTGTATGTTAAGCCTTGTGTCTTACCGTATTTTATCTATCAAGTCTATACTGTAATTGTTTAGTATACTATATGTAACAATATATAATGGTATATGTACGGAGTCTAATTTCTAGTTTTGAAGGGTTTTCTTTTGTATGAGATACTACCACCCCCAAGATGTCAAATTTCTAAAACACATTAACCACAGATATTCTACTATGAAAATGACAAATAAAATGGCTTTATAAAAGATGTATTATTATACACGAGACTGTTAATATTAACTATTCAATAGTCTATTGGCTGTTTGGGATTAGCGTTAAGAGATAGTTCACATTATATTTCAAAATTAAAAAAATAAATCACTATTTGAATGTTAAGGCGGTTGTTATTTTACATTAAGCACACACGAGTATAAAATATATTCTTAGAGAATGAGCTGACTTGTGTGAAAGGAATAGTGCAATTATTAGTACTATACATGTATATGTCTAAGAGAGATCAAGATGGCGGTGTGAAATCAATAGAACCAAAAATAAACCAAGAATGGCCATAACTTAGGTTAGAATGAATCAATTTGAATAATTTTCGGACCAAAATGTTTTAATTTAATAAAAGTATAACCTCTCATTTTGTATTGTCTTTAGCTCCATATTTGTCATTTATTCTTATTGTGGCTTTAATGTTCAAAATATATGAATTCATTTCAAATTTTATCGGGCATGCCCATGTTTCTGATCTGGAATCTTAACAGGAACACATGAAGAATTATTATTATATTATTATATGTCTTAATTTTATTTTATGGGTTTTACAATTTTCTCACACACCTATTGATTGGTTTAGTTTATAAACAAATGTTTTTAATGTAATGTAATACGAAGAGAAGGTTGAAATATTTTTTGTTGCATATAATCGTTATAGACACGGAAGGAATGGTATCAAATTACAATGTCATTTCATCGAACTTTACACATCATTCGATCTAAGCATTTATCTTGCTTCGTTTTACTACAAGAAGGAATTTTAGATTATTAAAAGGTCTTCACGCGGCACTTCAAAATCAATATGCCCAAGTTTACTATGCAGGATCGAATTTCTGGGGTTATTGATAAAATGAATAATTTAAAATGGTAATTATAGACACAGTAAGATAATCCTAATACTATTGTTATTATTGGATTAATCCTTTTATTCTTTGTGTTTTTTAGCCTCTGATAACATATTTCCCTAGGTCAATATACACATTATTGATGAAATAGATTTTCTAGTACAAGACCCCATCCAAAGGCTGAGTAAAGACAAACACATATTATTGTAGTTTCAGTCTATTTTATGACATTATTATGCTATCTTTGGGCGACAATGAGATGCATCAAAGTTTGGTTCTGACATGATATGGAATAACATTTGAGGCAATGCACAAAAAAAAATAAAGAAAAAAATAATATAAAGAATCATTAAAATATGCTTTCAGCATTAATATTAATAATTAATAATGATAATAATCTCATACGCAATGGCAGAATTTCATAACAAACAATAATATGCTATAATAATAATATAATAAAAAGTAATAATTATTATGATGTAGGGGACATTATACATGAAGAAATGGTTTGTTGGCATTGATTTATGGGACTACGTTCAAATTGTCTGAAAATTAACACACTTATTATAATGAATAAAACTGTTCAAATAAACTGTACTCTTATTAAAGGGAATTGTCACAAGTCTTCTCAATTGTTATTTATGCAATTTAAATCCATTAAAATATGTACAGAGACGTAGGCTTGAAATATATTATAAATTTTTGATTAGATTTTTAAAGAAAAAAAAACAAAGAAAGGTGAACAATACCACAACATCAACGGTGTGTAATTTGTTAATTTTAAAATGTTCAATCTTTTGTCCTTGAATACATACATGTATTGTTTCTTTTTCACCTGTTTAACAGATATAATGTTCATTATTAATATTCACTCTTCTATATGTATCTATATAATATATTATTCAATACCATCTGGTATTGATTAAGCTCTATAAACGTTATTATGCTATACAATAGCATGTAGTGTATATTATGCTAATATTCAATATGTCCGATGGTAAATATGCATGGTGTACAAACTAATGTTATGAATAAAGAAGTTCCAAGTACGTTTAAGTCTACACAAAACCACACATAAAACATTTATCCATCCACGAATCTGAGTTAATATTTATATCCACTTCTGAGGCTCTTCATGCTTATGTCTGTTCTGATATTTAACCGAGTTTCATTCTCAATTTATGACTATCGCAACCGTTCTTCCTTTTCTCTCTGTACAGCCAAATATGTCATGATCGCCGTGACGTAGGCCTCACGTTTCGTTACGTAGTAGGGCTAGGATCGACGACAAATTATTTTAGGGACCAAATGTCGAAGTCAAAAAGCACCATTACACATCTTTAAAGATTATATTAGTATTCCTTTGGTTTCGTTCATTATTTTTCAATAAAGTTATGTCATTTTATACATATCATAACGGCTGATAGTCGGCTAACATTTGATTTACGTCATGTGAGCCTGCGTGTCCGTTTAGTCCCAGTCCCCCGCCACTCACTACTGGGTGTCCCGTCTGTAACATGTTGTATCCTGACGACGGGAGGGCCGAGGCCTTCTCTAAATTGGTGTAAACAGCACTAGGAGAGGAGGCATCAAGTTTCGTCTGACCGTGAATAGAATCGGGACTTCGTTCTTCTTTGATAGTTCCGTCTGGGGGTGAATCAGGCAGTTTGTTCATATTATTAGGATCTCTTGTGTCTCTGAAAAATATAAATACATTGGAAAAATTAAAATAGAGCTTCATTAATTAAATGATAAGATTAATTAAATGATTAGGAAACAGCGTAAATTATGTCCCTACAACACGACTCCAAAGTCATAAATTGTGTTTTTTCTCAGGAGAATAATTGAAGCAGACAGAAATCATTTGACAAACTTTCAAAGACAGTCAGTTAGGTGACTCGAAGTTAAATGTCATTGATCAAAAAATGGTTGTACATTGGATTGCGGAGTGCAAATAATAACTGTTTAAAATATTAGAATAAGCCCGTATTTAATTAATTTAAGAATTGTTTTTATCATTGTTTACCCCTGAAGAAGGAGATTAAAAATAATTTTGGAAAGTCTTATAATTTTTAAAAATTTAAACAATCAGGGCATTATCAAGGAAATATTTATACGTATAATTCCTAAAATATTCTTAGTTAAGTTTATTGACATTACTAAAAAAATATTAAAAATAAAATAACAAATTTGTGAAAAATAATTAACTATTGTATTTTTAATTCAATAAATTGATTGATAAATAATCCCATATTCAATATTGATTAAGATATATTTAACATGTTAAGCAGTTGGAGAGAATCGAATATAAAGTAAATATAGGGCGTCGTATCTATAACATTAGTCAGTGCCATGTATTTGTGTGTGAATAATAATGTTGGTCAAACCCTGTGTTTCTTGAGGTATATAGAGATTTCGTGATAGAGCAATATAATCACTGATTAATGTTTAAAGTTAAATGTTAAACCAGGATGACCCATTTCTACTGTACAAATCCGACTTTTCTCTTTATACATCTTGATTATATTTCAAAATGATTGATCACACTACTTCTGATAAGGAACAACTTCATAAATCAAAGCATTTCTCGAGACCTTGGGGTTTTCTCCTTTTTTTTAAATAAAAAAAACCAAAAAATAAAATTGAAAAGAACTTTCATCAAATTATTAAATTTAATTATTTTGTAAAGGTAATTTTTTTAAACAATCTATAAATAAAATATTTGATTTATTTTTAGCCTGTTATATTTTTTGAATTAAATTATGTTAATTTGTATTATATCACAAAACTAAAAATACGGAAATAAACAAAACAGTCATAACAAAACAAATCAAATACACCCAAAATGATAACCATGTTTTCTAGTGCATCATTTTTTAATTAATAACAAGAAGTAAATTTTAATGTTAATTAATAAAAGATTGTCATTAAATTGTTGATGTTCCACTGTGAAGGAGACAATATGTTTGGACTTAGCACTAATTAAGTACTAATTAGGTAACAATGTCTTAAGTCAGGGATTAATTACTTTCGTCCGCTAAGTTTCCGCACGTATGTTGCATTAAGTTAAGACCTGTTTTAAATTAACAACAGCTTGTAAAGAATAGCATGGAAATCCATTCAACCCCTGCTACGTATTAGGAAATAACTGATTAGCATCATTTTTATTTAATTCGCGACAACATCATCCCTGCAGGAATTACGTTATATAATAATCTACATGACATTAAGCTAAAGAGATTCCTTTGTTTTTTTTGCCAAATTATTTTTCTATTATATCAAAACTGATATATTTTAATGATATAAATTTGATAAATATTTTACACTTACATAGCAAAATTAATTGGTTGACAAAAATAGTGCATACACACTATATATTATATATACATTAAAGACATTTTCAAAATTTCTTTGAACATGCTTTTTGCCTTAAAAATTTCACTTATTTTTATTTTATCTATTTAATATAAAAAAATTACTAAAAATGGTAACACAAAGACACAAAAGAAAAAAAATGTCGCCATATTTATAGGTTATTAAACATCTTTTATAAGGATAATCATATTTTTCACGTGGAAATACTCATTATATTGTCATAAAGATAGTATATGTCGACACTAGTTGTATGAGAAGGTTATTTTATGGGTGTCGGGAGCATCGTTAAAATCTTCAATGACTCTTATTTAGCATGTTTTATCAAAAAAATAGTGTTCTTTAAACACACGTGGTTTCAGCCACCAAAACATTTTGTCGGGGTATCCAATTTCAAAATATCTCTGACCCAGTTTCTTTCTATTCGTGATAAATATTTATTCACAAAATAAATTAAGGAACAAAGAAAAACACCGATAGAAATAATAACTGTCTTCAGACAAATTTATTTAATTGACCTTTAAAATTATTTTCTAAAACAATAGACACTCAATTTTCGTAATATTTTCAGCTTTTTAAAACTAAGATTGATCAGTCGCTTATTGTAGAATTGTGGATCTTTCATGATAGTTTTTTTGACATTTGTCCATGTCATTTGGCAGACAGTATGTCAACAATGATGATAAAGCTAAACCGGAAGTAGAATATAATAGTTTATAATGTTCGGCATGAGTAATATCATACAAAAAGTAATATAAACATTATCTTACCTGTCTTTACCATCAGCCGCTCGATCTCGTTGTCGCCTGTTTTTAAACCAGTTACTAACTTGTGTGGTCGTTAGCCCCGTAACCTCCGATAATTCACGCTTTTCCCGGGGTGACGGGTACGGGTTGTGAGTATACCACTCCCTTAAATGTGTTCTGGATTTCTCTCTGAAGCAGTAACTCGTCTCCTCACCATCCCATATTGTCCTTGGTAAAGGAAACTTTCTTCTTATTCGGTACTTTCCCACGGCACCCAAGGGGCGACCACGAAGTTTTTCCGCCTCTATGTAGTGAGCTTTCAGCCATAGTGCCTGTAGTTTGGGGTGATTATGAGTGGAGAACTGGTTATTTTCCATTATTTTGTAGAGTTCTTTGAAATTGCCCCTGTGAAATGCCACAACACACTTGGCCTTCAACACACTTTCATTTTTGTGTAAATGTTCACAAGCCGGTAATGACCACAGAAAGCGGGCCAGTCTGTCTATATTTCCACCTTGTTGGAGAACTTCACACACACACGCTACTTGTTCCTGTGTAAATCCAAAGGAGGGTAGCATGGCTGAACTGGAACTGGGGGATCCCACACTCGTCTGGTCATGTAACATTGTGACGTGATTTGGAAAGGGTCTCACGGCTCCGCTATCAGGTCGGAATACTGCAATGACAAGAAGAAGATATATAGAATTACTAAACTCTTCGCTTATTATTATTTCACGCGATCACTTGGCACTGTGGCCTTGTGCTTAACGCTGATTGGCTCAAACTCACGACCCTATGGATATATCGTTATTCACACAATGCCTGTGAAAATCTATCGCTATAGCAACCACGTCAATCATTGTAACCTGATAGGGCGAGAGGCGGCATATATTTGTGCTGCTTCAATGGTGTCCACGTCTCGAAGATTGATCATCACATCCAAGATGATCAATTTTATTTTATAAAAAGACTTTTAATTCAAAGATTATCAGACAAGATTAAACGAAGCCTACTGCGATACAATAAAATGTTTATGGTAAATAATATTTAATGTGCGTTGACATTATTCTTTCACGGCAGGGCAACGCGCCCCCTTGTCGCAAATGTTTAACCGTAAATAGTTTTTGTAGTAGACACGTCAAAATTTCTTTACAAGTACATTGAGGCGCTTAAAATATGAACAAATGTAAAGAGGTATGAACTTGCGAAATAGTATGACACAATACATATTATAATAACAATGAATAATACATATTTTTAATAGACCGTTCATTCTAGTTTTGTATATTTCTTTAGCTCCTCGTAAATAAAACGATTATGGACATTATCTGTAATGCATGTAGGTAATTTATGGACCAAAGAGTTAAATTTCTTTAACAATTCATGTCAAAATATCAGCTAGTCTTCTTTGTCTGTTTGGTTTATTTTAACTACTTCTCCATTTTCTGATGATAATCAGAACTCTTTTTTTTTAAATTTTGTTTGTTGTTGTTTTAATTAATATAATTCAATTGAGGTAACTAAACTTTAGACAATCCTTTTAATTTTACAAGGAGTTTTTTTTTATTATTAAATAACTGTGCTCATTTTTATTCTTTAACCGTATTACAAAAACCCATTGAAAGGTGTTAACTTAATAAGCATGTAGGTATTTTGTCGATAGCCATTGAGTGGGGAAACTAAGTCAATATTATTATTAAGAACACATGATACAAATTAGTAGTGTCATAAAGGACCATTACATATACCTGAAGCAAGAGATCAAGTGGCCAGTGACAACAAAAACGTTTACTCGTATACAGAATGAATGTGGGACCAATAGGTCGCCCTGCTGTGTTTTATAACCCATTTTAGAACCTTAAACATGGTCATAAGCTAGTTGCGCCGGGAGGCAAAATGGGCTGGACATCTAACATAGAAATTCGGGGTTGTCGGTTTGTTTCAGTTTGGTATCTCGATGCCATTGGGCAAATTAATTCCAGTCTGGTCGGCCGGATACCAACACCCGATATAGAAATCCAATGAATAAAAAAGAACACACAAAGAAAAGAAAAGAAGACCGAAATTAATCATTCAAAATAAGAGCTCATTCCGTTTAGTTTCCCTTTTTTTGAGCTTTCTCTTTTCCTTGATGTATCACCTTCTTTCATGTCAGTGTTACTCCTGCACCAAAACTGCATCTCAAAGATGATTATAGGTTATACGATAGAGAAGAGCAGACGACTTTAACATCCTAGCGGCAATTTCAAGTACCATGAGAAATATTTGAAGGGACAAGGAAAAAATGACGTTAACTGATATTGACACTATCTTAATCGGCCTCCCGGAGAGAGTTTCGTACTCCAGTGATTCTAAGCAAAAATAACTGGTATTGAATAAAAACCTTTTAATACACTAATTTCATATTTGTATGATACCCGATATGATTACACTGGCATTCAGATCCACTGGGGCTTAAAGTCATCATAGCACAAAACGATTTCGCCAATTATTAATCATAAGTTGGGATAATCTGTCGTCAGCAGGCCCCTAGAGACTAGGCTAGAAGAGGATATACCTGTTTAATTATTTACCTCTTGTTCGCTTCAATAATGACGGCTTTTTTGTCTTTATTATTCATTAACTCATTTTCCGTATCGACACAATCTGTTTATAATTTATGATGGCACTGTTTGCTTATCACCTGCGAGAATTACGACATTACTAACACAAACAAGCAAGCAAGCAATTTTAAACGCGTTTCTTTTTGACACCTAAACTCACAATGTGTAAATATTGCCTGGTCCTCAGACGTTCTCCGCCCCCTGTGTGCTTGCTATATTTGTGATTATGGGGACAAATGGAGCAGTTTTCTACACCCTTTCTCCTTCCTCTCCCCCAAAAAGCCCAGAACGTGTACAGAGGAAGGCAAACCACTTGGTTTGCTTGTAGCCTTTTGTCTGGTCTCTTTACTTTACATGTAGCTTTGTAAATGTTAGTGCATTAGCCATGGACCGCACTTCGCCTCGCGCACCCTTTCGACAAATGGTTATTGTTAAAATGAGTCGAGTCAATATTTTGGAATTCCTCTTTAAGTGGTCGGTTGTAGGAGAGATATAATAGAAAGCTGACATAGCGTAACATCACACGTAAATGTCGTAGTCTAATTAACTCGCTTCGTTTACTAAGGCGCTAAAATTTCTAGTTGGGCATGATTTCGCCATAATAATAATACTTCGATAATAAAGTATTGCTTTTACTTTTTACGTCATTATTTGAAAAAAGAGTATCATTAAAAAAAAGCCTTAATCATTTATAAGTGGTACAGAATCTCTAATAAAAATCAAATAAATTCACAATCATTGAAAATACACCAGACATATGAACAAGCCATTGTTGGATTTTCGGTAATGGAAAAATATAAGTTTATTTTGAATATGATTTTAAATTTAATTTCTTTGTGAGTGACATTGCCGCTTTAAATCTTAATCGATCCCTGCATTGACCGAAAAAGATCATTCTGATTTTCCGGCGTACGTGTCGGTGATGCAAGACAAGGAAAGTTGTCAAGTTATTCGGATGTGACGAAAACCCGCGGTCCCGTGAAAACATTGGCGTGTACTTAAAAGATCCCTTGACAGTTGGAATTCGATATAAGAGTAGGCCGTAGTGCCACTGTCCGGCCCAAATTTTGCTCATAGCACACTGTATGGCGTATGCCCATCTTTATTTGCCCAGCGTAGGAGCAGAACAGTAGGACGCTAACCCAAATTTTATTTCATTTAAATCTTAATAAATATAAAAAACTTGGATGGTCTTTTCGATTACAATTTAAAGGTACCGTGCATATTACTTATCAACACATAGTCATGAACACATGGAAACGAATCAAAGTATTTGATGGAAATAAACCTTATAAATGATATAAAGCTCCTGTATACAACGAGGTTATGTAAGTAATTTATGTATGTCAGATATCGAATAACTAATGTCAACACCCCTATACTCCCAATACACAATATACTGCGTCTGATATGGTGTTCATTAATCATACTATATTTGAAAACAAACACAAAACAGTTATTTAAATAATGAAATAATAAAGTGAAAGACATTAATAAAGTCTGATGTATGATCTATGAAGATTAATGCGCAGGGGTCGTCACGTAATTAATTACTATACTAATGATAAGGTAAACAGTAATAAATTCGTACACTCTTAAAATAGTATATAGTAACAACTTCGTAATCTCTCAAAATAGTATAGTAACAACTTCGTACACTCTTAAAATAGTATAGTAACAACTTCGTACACTCTTAAAATAGTATAGTGACAACTTCGTACACTTCGTACACTCTTAAAATAGTATAGTGACAACTTCGTACACTCTTAAAATAGAATAGTAACAACTTCGTACACTCTTAAAATAGTATACCCAATTAATATAAAACGAAATGAACTTAAATAGGTTTTAAAGTACGTTTCTAATCCAAACATGCTAATAAAGACGGATATATGTCACGAGGGAAACTTTGCCCGGATAATCTTCATTGAATTCAAATTATCAAATGTTTTTTACTTGACGTCAAGGTGTATGGGACTTCGGGTTTTCTTCCCATCCGAACGACCAGACGTTAGTCCTTGCCAGACCCCCCCCCCCACACACACACACTTCTTCATCACTGTCAAGAGGTAATTACGCAGGAAAACCCCGAGGAACTTTCTCCACCAAAACCGGGGTCTCACCCTTGACCGCCGGATTAGCGAGTCAGTGACTTAATCACTAATCATATTACATATATTAATATGTGAAATGGAAACAACCTATTAACAAAAGGTTAACACCAGTAGATATCTTAAACATAACAATTCACACCCTTGACAATCACCAATATACATGCCATTGCTTACAATACACACGTATTCCTTGTAATATACACCCAATACACAATATGATAATCCTTCTACACTTCATTGACAAACAACAATACATCATGACCGTCTACAATATACAAAATATAAACTCGTCAACCAGAACTATCGTTAGATACACCTCAATCAATGAAGAGATCAAATCTCTAAATACCCTAATCAGATCATTTCACGCCATTAATAATCACCAATACACTTCACTCAAACAATACACAAATATAAAATACCCCACCCCCTCCATCGACAAACAGGTAACACTTGAAGATAGCTTAAACATAACAATTCACACCATTGGCAATAACCCATTGGTCTGTCTACAATATACACAATGATACTGGTAATAACATCCCAATAACAAAACAATTAACACATCTACAAATCACCAATATACATCACCTGCCTACGATACACAAAAATTATTGTACACGTGAAATATTCTTGACTGAATAGGGAGCGCTTTATGGTGAGCGAACGTGGACAAGTGAGAGGTTTCAACGTCCTATTCAACGTACAACAGTTTCCGATATAAAAAAAACAGCATGGAAAAAGACACAATCGTCTTTTATATGCAATGAATTCTCCTACGGTTCGGACTCATTGCTACGGATATTTCTTCACAAAACACAATATTTTGAGAATGATTTGAAACAAATTTTAGATTGATTTATTAGTTTGGATATGTTTTTAGCCCAAATGTATCATCAAACCATCCAGTTTAACGTGGAAAGGTATCTTTAAGTTTAAAATCAATGATAACGCCCTATTACAATCTTATCAACAGTTGAGTGAGACCAAAACGTCAGTGAGACAATGACGTATACCATGATCATCATCTTTCTTCTTATCATTTACATAGTTACGTGTTCATATACAATCAACACAAGTATCTAGATAAATAGGAAACAAACAGCAGAGTTTATCAGTTCGGCAAGGAATTGGTTTAAAAAATAATGTCATTCCATTCAATAATAGTTTATCTATTATAATGATGAGGATGATGCAGAAACAAACCAAATGCCCACCCCTTAGACGTAATATTTAAATAATGTATGTTTTTATAATGTTCGATTCATACTCCATGTTGAAACAAAGGACATTAAATCCAAACGAGACCTCGTTCATCCAATTTCCGCTTAGACGGTGATATAAAAATCTATATGGCCAGAGAGAGAGAGAAATTGGGTTTAACGTCCACTTGACACAAACTAAATCGTTTCGGGACTTACTATATGATAAAAGATAGCACATTTCATTCTATTTCGTAATAATTTAATCAACTTTTACACGATCGTGATTATACTTAACAATACACATTAAACCTGGGCCATTCTAAAATGTGATCAAATGATAGATTAATCTATATGTTAGCCAGAAGTAAGATTATTTTTTTGTGTATGAACAGTCGTTTTACCATGACTAACAAATACTAAACAGGGGTGTATGTTACTATGTATGGTCAATGAAAAGCGCCAACTTTAATGGTGGGAACTTGATTGTAGCCGATACAAAGTCATCTATAACGTATGTTGGTCGTAGTTTTTAATACTGTTATGTTACAGGCTAAATTGTTGATGGAAGGAAACTTACAGTAATTGGCAACAGACTTCTTCGTTTGACTAATGGCGTACAAGTCTCTTGGCAACATGCTTTCAAGCGAATGCTTTTCCAGTTCTATTGTTTTGTCAGTTGTAAATATTGGCAAGTCTAAGAGCTACTTTCGTACTAGAAATACTCCTTAATGGATAAAACAATATGGCATTTCAACCAAGTCTCTTATTTATGTATTCGCCTTGGCCGAATTAAATTCTCGGTCCACTGTTGTGGTGGTTTTATTTTCACGATCTGTAAAGTGGGTTACAAACTAGATAGTTTTAAAGATTGTTAAGATATTGTATTTTATGAACACTTTTTTAAAATTTTCCTGATTCGTAATGTTTCCCCTATGTTTGTAACGACATTTAACACACAATTCAATGAAATTCTCAAAGAAATAAAAAACTGTTCCCAAAATAATAAAGATATGGGATCTAGCATACTAACTCCCCATTAAAATTATTTGCTTAATTTAATGACAGACATAACGTGTCACTTTGATTGCTTAAGAGAAAGTTTATTTACTTTAAGATAAGCTTTGAATTCGATTTTATTCGACTTATCTAGGATGATCTGTAGACACATCTACTATAGTATAAACCTCTAAACTCTTAAATCGTAGGAGATCTACCATTAAGGATTAACATCTCCCAATAAATGAAATTGATGAGAGGGAAATCTACGATCAATATTGGTCAACATTGAATGGAATAAATATATGTAATATTATAAAATAAAAATAGACATAAAGTGATAAATAACTCCATTATAATATGAGTAATATGATGAAGAGTCTAGGGTAAGAAACTTTATACCCCAAATGGGATACTTTATAACTACTCCTGTAAACGCAACCACGTTTATAATAGTTATCTTTAAATGAATAGCACCCTCATTGATTTTACCCAAAGCAAATGGCCCATGGTATATACATATAGTTAAACGGTTATTTCAACATTGGGTTATTTTATAGATGAGATTTTTGCAAGTAAAATGGTGGGCATACATAAAATAAAACAGAGTACCTACAGTACTCCAATTGACCTAATAGTATTAATTAATAAAATAAACTATTTAAATTAATAAGTAATATGACACCGAGAGAAAGATTTATAATTATATATTATTAAAATGATATGGATTAAATGAATAAGGTAGATCAAAAACAAAGCCTCTCCTGGGGAAACCAAATCAGTCATCGTCTATTTTAATTCTAACCTGTACTAAAATTAAATCGTTGAAAAAGTTAATGCATCCGAATCTTTGTATGTGATCAAATATTTATGGAGGTTTCAAGTCATGGTAATTGTGTGTATTCTTTACAACATCAAAATCTAAAACTCTAAAATGTTAATTTATTCACTCATGTCATTTTTAATTGTATGGTGTTCCACACTACATATTTATATGTAAGGCAACCAATAATACACCCATAGCAATTGCCAACTTCATAACATTTGTTGTAAATAATAAATGACGAAAATTTCAACCGATCTTTTCTTCTCATGTAATCAAGGATCAAGTATCAAATTACCATAAAAAATAGAAAAAAAACAAAACAAAATGAAGTAAACGAACAAATGAATACTTTCTTCTGTGTTGCCACACCGAATTAATTTTAATTGTGGTAAATATTGTCATCATAATATCATGTTGTTTCAAAATTAATTTCAAATCAGTTCAAAACAAACACAAACACACATCATACACAAGGTAAACAGTCTTGAAATGGATCAAGAAATAGTAAGACATAGTTTTATAAGTCAACAAAAGTAAAAGATAAATAGATAATTTTTAGTTTGTGCCTTGCTGTATAGTAAACTATTGGAGTCTAGCTTAGCAACTCGTTTAAGAAAGATGGAGAACATAAACTAGAAGGAAGTATAGATGAGGTTCCATTTGTTATTTTCATTCTAACATTTGTCGCATTGTGCCACCTAATCTCGACGAAGACCTATAAGTTAAATATATAAATATAGCGAGGGCGACATAAAAGTAAACTTGTGTGAGGAATTTGACTTTTTGGGACTATTTTATTTTCAATGTCCCTCCTAATGAATCTAATATCAAGCACTCGTGTAACATCACATTAAAAGTGTGTACTTTACCAGGGAAACAAGAATCTTATGCTAATAGCCTACACCCGTATAATGGCTGACCTATTTCCTATATACTGGAGTTAATCCCGGGTCTGTGTTGACTTTTTGTGGCCACCTCCAACTTTTAAGACGTGTTTGTCAGATCTATCAAACTCTAAGTCTTCCTTACAAAATGGCTCAGCGTCACTTGTTCTGTACTTACTCCATTAAAGCCGATCACTGGCCCATATAAGAAAAGTACACAGTTAAATTACTTACTTTAATATAGGTAAAGTTAATTAAGAGTAATTAAACACATTCACCAAAGCCGTTAAGCCAAAACAGCCCGCTTTTCACAAGTAATATTCCTTTTGTAAAACTCTGAGAAACAAACAACAAGTTGATAAAGTGATGGGATTTAGAACAAAAAGATCCCGGATGTAGCCTGGAATCTCGTCTGCAGATCGCGTTCTCAGCTCGTGCAACCCTCCCGCGTGCGGCCCAGATGGTTCCCACACGTTACTTCTGCCAAAGTTTATAGCCCCGGTTTCTCGAGGGCAAACATAGAAAGAATTTCGTTCAGTCGTACGTAAAAGAAAGAAGGCCTGCCATTATCTGGCAATTTACATGTCTTGGAAGCTGTTACTGTTTCCCTTTCAACCAGAAGTAAAAGGCATTGAATGTTTTAATGAGGGAATGGCTATAAAACATGGAAAATGACAGGGTAAGAAATGAGAAAAACTTACTGAGTATAATTAACGAGAAGCGAGAAGTTGTAGGTTTATATCACCCAATAACAGTGGACCCAATGATGCGAAGACGATCAAAACATACATTAAAACCCCAGACCGGTGTACAAGGGATGGATAATGATATGTAGGGTAATTGCGGATGCCTAAAACCGCGACACATTTCCCGTTACTAATTGCTGTGTGAGACGTCAACAATGGACAAATCAGACGACAAGTCCAAACTACCCTCACCCCATACCAAATTATATCGACACTGTCAATATTTGCATCCCTATTGTTCCCGTCTCAAAGAATTTGAATCTCGTATTATCAAGACGTATACAGCATGCAATTAGATATAACATATTCATAAAAAAAACGATAGCGGAAATGACTTTTGTTCGAGAGTTGGTGATCACGGTAAGATAATAACAGTAGTCATGTATAAATATATTTATTTTCTCATATATATACTAATGTTGACTTTATACATAGGTGGCCTGACCCTAGGGCTGGCCATCATGTAGGCGACAAGAAGTTCTGAACCCAGTGATTTGCAGACTTGCCGACGAGGTACCATGTTGAGATTGGTTATTATCATTGGTACTTGAACTTTAGCAAAATATCACCGTAGCTTGTAGTCATGGTCGGTACACAGAGATCAGACCTACGATATGAATTAACATTATCAGTATTTTATCAGTTCTCAAAATATCTATGTGAATGTCGAATTTGTATATTTATAAGAGATTTATCCTCAATATCCATCTATCTATATAAACGATGTAATATATAATACAAATAAAAGATAGTTTCCTAATCATTTCATAATTAAATACATGTGGTATTATTTATCCTTTTAAAAAAGTCCTGAATTAATTTGGTTTATGAGAGAGAGAAAGAGAGAGAGGGAGAGAGAGAGATGTCAGATTACTGTCATTTGGTTTATCATTTTCGTACTACCATAGGAGTCTTTAGCAGTGGGTGGACACCGAGGGACCTTGTCACGTAGAAAGCTGGGTTCTAATCCGCGAACCCTCGATCTAATGACTGACTTTGTAATCTAAAGCGCACGCGTTAGACCATGCGTCCACCCACCCCACCCACACTAACATTTACCGTGTGGTTATAAATATTTCAATCAGATACAATTTCTTTCTCCCATCACATAACTTACTTTTCAAGCTAGATTTGATTAAGTAACAAAATACGGTTACGTAATAGTAGTCTACATTCAGTTGAAATCTGTGTCCATGGAAGATAATCCACCTACCTTCGTCTGATAGGTGTCCAAGAATAAAGACAGAAGGAAGGTTAATTTACAATATGATATCTTTGTATGTGTAGTTTTAAGGTTTGATTTTCATGTAATATCTATAGGATTTACGTCAACATATCAAACTGTTCAAGGGTTTCATTGGCATATCACAAGTCAGATACAGTATGACGAGTGTAAAGATAGGAACTGGTAGATGGCTGATGACAAATAGCATCAAACACAGACACAGCTAGTTGGGAGTCCTTGGAGGGATGGGAGGGATAGAGAGAGATAGAGAGAGAGAGATGGGGTTTAACGTCCACTCGACACTGCACAAACTAGGTCATGTCGGGACTAACATATGATTGTATTTTATTTCGATAATTCGGTTGCGCTTAGGGGTCTTTAGCAATGGGAGATGGGAAGCAGGACCTATGGCGTCACTTTCTTGCATTGCACACAATCCATGGAAATAATCCCAACTGTGTTAGTCTCAAAATGATCGAAGTATAGTGTTAACGATACTGTAAACCCAATTACATTCATGTGACTAGATAATTTGTGTCTTGTTCAATTGAACGAATTCAATTACATGTAATTTAAATATCGATTGTTTATAAGGCAGTTGATTCAACGATGCAATATAATACGAAAGGAAATAGCAATCGAATGACTAGCATATAAACCCAAATTCAAGATATGAAGCAAACAATTTAATATGGGTGTCCTAAAAGTCATACCGTTGTTTACAGAGCAGAATATCAAATGGTAGAAGCATATGCTCCAGTCTATAAAGTGTAACCCGATCTCCGTGAAACCAGATAGCTAGAGAGAACCAGGAAAATAGAGAAGGGCGACTTGCCATACACATAGCTAAAACATTACAAAATTTTACATAATTCATATATTCTTGTCATTACGTCTTATACAGTATGTTTGTTGTTATTGTTATATATATCTTAATAAATATTCTCATATAACATTTATATCTACATTGATATAAATATTAATGTAATTTTCTTCTTTAAACAGGAAATTAGTTATTATAAGCACCAATTTTATCACTCAAATTCCACATTAAATTGGTGATTGTTGATACTAGAAAGTAATCTTATTACCCATTGCTATTAGTCTCAGTACTAATGCACATCATCATTTTGATTTTCTTTTAAAAGTTTAAAATAAACAGTGATGTCATGTTGGGTTATAGAACTATTTATAAGGACGACAGCTTCGTTCTTCCCAAACCAAAAAGAAAGCAGTATCTCGTTGTTGGCCTGGAAAAAGCCTCTAACTAGATTTTCATGCATTTTAAAACCTCTTTCTCATTAAGAGTTGATCTAAAATATTAAGAACAGCGTTCAACGTATTAAAAGACATAGCTAATTAAGCAAAAAAACAGGGGAAATATCCCCCCCCAACAGTCCAAAATCGTGGTTTTACCACACCACCAATGGGCCCCTGGTTGCTATTATTGTTATTAGACTTTTACGATGCTATCTGATAAATAAAGAGTTTGGTTTAAGTATCTTTAACCGAAGACCAGGAAAGTATTTTAACGATAGATATATCACTACAAAACATAAGTATTCAGGTTTCACTTGTCCAATCTATCTAATCTTATAACCTTCTTTCATTTATAATATCATCACTACCAACATGTTATGACTTCGTTAAGCACTAATAATTAACTCAAGATGAAACTACTATAAATATATAGAACATATACCAAAGAATAACATAGATATCTAGTACAGTCGTGACCTGATCAACAAATCAAAACGCAGGTTACCTGGTGCCATAAGGTTTCAGACTACCAGGAATCTTAAGCCGGGCAGAATTTCCCTTATGCCGCACTGCATTGTGTATGCATGCCATTATTGGCCCACTTAGTAAGTCGTAACACTCTACTTCATTTCGTTTTTGTGTAGTAATGGTTTATTAATTTTAAATGCTAATTTTAAAGTGATAATTTCATATTTTTAAGAAAGTCACTACATAATAATTTCTATTTCTTTTGTCAATAGGTTAACAACTCACTATTATACGACCAAGGGCATTATTTCCCACCCTCAAAAATCAGTGACACAGGAATTAATAACACACTTACCTCCCCTGTTTACCCATTGCCCTCTATGCATTACCCAACTCCAAACGCTGGAATTTGAAGTTGAAAATGATATTTTTTGTCAATTTCTCAGCTGACAATAGTGAATTATAGGGTTATTAGGATTATTCTTCAACAAGGTAGGACTGTTTATGTATAACATCTATTTTAAGACTTTACTTTACTACATTTTAAAAGAATAACTTGATAATTTGAAATTGGAACTTTAAGAAAGGTGTGTTTTGTGTTTAACCCGGTTGCATGAGCATCGTACTAGGTTAAAATAGGGTTGGTTAACTACAATGGAATCTATTTTATAATCACCGATAATTTATTTATAATTGGTTTTGAGCGAGTCCACTGGAACGTTTTTCAATAACAAGACTGTAAATTATTCGTATAAACACTTTTCTGTAACTAACATTTTACTTGCAAAAATGCGAAGGCTAGGGTTGCGTTTTTTTGTGTGTACTTAAAAAAATATGTTATCAAGCCAAACTGAGCAAAAATGCGAAGGCTAGGGTGCGTTTTTTGTGTGTACCTTAAAAAAAATATGTTATCAAGCCAAACTGAGCACTGGGTCAAACTGATATACCAAACATTTTTTTACGCATATTTTAATCTTATAAATAAATTATATTCGGTAAATTTATTCTAGTTTGTACTAACCGTGTCATTGATATGTGCTTTATCAACTAATATAAGAATTTATATATTAAATGTACGGCAGTCGGTGAATCAACTTATGTTTTATTATAGATAATTGAAATTAAGAGGATCCCGAATACAATACTGTGTTAGGAAAGTGCATTTGATCAACAAATTATATAAACGACACATGAAAAATAGGTTAAATATTTCATCCCGTTAAACGAAACATATAAGATGTGCACTCAGTGGTGTAAAACATAGTATGAGAATCGTTTTAAAATGGTATTGTAAACAATGTCTACCAATCTGCACATATAACGTACTGAAGACGAAATTCAACAGGTCAATTTCTAATAATTTACTTTCTCCAATGCATTTTTGTAAAATAAATGACCCATAACGGTAAACTGTTGTAAATTATATGTGCAGGAAAAGAATGTAAGAGAGATTCCTATTGACTGAGTAGGTTAGAGATGTACCACCTGGTATTCCAGATGTTATTTGTCCAGTTCTAGTGTTTTAACCTCTTTACAGTTGGTTTTAATCAGATGAACTATAATACAAGTTAATAATACCTACCTACAGGTTATTTAATAATAACACAAATAAACAAATATAAGTAATACAGATCTAATGTTTGGGCAGTTTTCATACAGACCACACATATAATAAACAAAACAGACAAATGGTGTGAAGTGAAACAAAAAAAAGTGTTCTCCAGATAAACGTTTAAATTGTGAAATATAACAAAGTTATTATGTAAAATCTATGCAGTATTCTAAAACTACAAATTAATCACAAGTTGTAAAATGTAAAACGATAAAGACAATATGGCAAACATTGCTTCATTTGTTGGAAATTATATATTTAAAAAGCAGCAACAGTTAACTGAGTTTGGATTCATTTATTTAGCTACACCTGATATAATATTCATACAAGGCCTATAACACAACATAAACGAAACCGGAAGTAAACCAACAGAACGATAACACTCGGCAAATCTCGACAGATTCCGGTACCCTACATCTAGACTCGGATGTATGACGAATTCCGCCATTTTGGAACTATTTTAAAGGACCCGGATAAAAAATGGCTGCCCCCATGGAGATTTATCAACAAACTAAAAAATGGCTGCCATTTTGGGACTACATGTATCTTTGTAAAAGCGGCACGTTTTCCTGTTAAAGTAAATCAGTAGTCGACAAGCCGCATCGCAAATGTATGGTCGTAGGTACATATCACTTACTGTCATACATCCGAGTCTAGATGTAGGGTTACGGAGGTTACCGGAATCTGTCGAGGTTTGCCGAATGAGAACGATAACCCAAGGTCTAGAACTGAAACAATTTATAAATTTTACAGATCTACGGACACTCAAGGCACAACAAACCATGCCGTTCATATTTATTTAAAAATTATTCCTATTTTCACGAAACGACTGCTGTTTTTTACGTAAATAAGCATTCATGAGTACTAAAAAAACATTTATAAAGATTGCGCTGGTTAGTGCGAAACAGCATCATTGTCATTGCTATATTTATCTCTGATAGAAGAAGATAGTGGCATAAACTCAAAACAAAATGTTGTACATTTGAAATGGTTGATTTAATTTGATAGATTTCGATAGCAAACTGGCCTTTTATTTAATAAAAGTACTTATTGTATTCTGACATGTTGTTTTATGTAACGCGTTCCAACTACTTTCTTGATCATTGCTCACTATTTAAATTAATATCAAAAGTTCACGTTATATGTTTCATATGATATTGTATTTTAATACGTTATATAAAAGAAGTATTAACTTTATATTTCAAAATAAGAAAAGATTTAACCAAAGATCCTTTGTAATCCATTGCGCAAGACATCACGTTTATAAAACACCTAACTAATTCAAGATTTCATTTTATACAGCGTTCTTATAATTATACTAAAAAATTAAAGGCTATTGTAATAAGCTGACGGAGGGTTTGATGTGTGGTTGAGGTTTGTATGCGTCTAACTTCATGATTAACTCCGGTTCACTTCCATTGCTAAATTTTTGGAATAAATATATATATATTTTCTAGTCCCGACATGACCTGGGTGTAATAGACGTCCCCCCCCCCCGTCTCTCTCTCTCTACCTTGCCATCTTTCTCTCTCCCTCCCCCTCTCTCTCTCTCACTTCCACTAAAGCGATCCAACCATTATATTCTATACTTACTAAAATTTTATTTCTTGAAAAATAATTATATTCCAAAAACGAACCATCACTAAGAAATCCTGGTGACCACTACACTACTTCTCTGATGCTCAGCGTTCTAGTCAATTGAATAAATCAACGAATAATTGAATTGGTAGAAGCTTATGACAAATATTTAAATAATGATCGGATGTCACGTAAGTAATATACAGTTCTAAACTATTGTACTTATACGGTCGATATACATTAGGAAAAAAAGCGGTTAAGAATTCCCTTGTCTTAAGAATTCTACAGACTTGTTGATTAGTAAGTAAGTAATAGTTAACAGAAGAGATTAACCATCGGACTAATTCACGTCACAAATCTCTTTAACCCTGTCGTCTATGTCCATGCATATGATTTAACTTTGATTATACAGTACGCACGACAACCCAGTTATTCATGAATAATTAAATCTCATTGACAAAGTGAAATTAAGAAGAAAAACAAATACATTAATATTTACTTCATGTTTAATTTAATCGAACTCGACATTAAATTATTGAACATTCATTGGTGCTTCCAGCAAAAAGAGTAATGGTAAGTATTGCAGATATTTTGTATTAATATTTATATCTACAACAAGACTAGCTATTTCAAGACGTTAATAGAAACATATACAGCTCACAATATATTTAAGGGTTCCTTTACGTTTAGTATTGTTATATCAATAAACTCAGGACTTTTATTGACGTGCAGTTAAAGGGGATGAAATTCACGTACTATATATAACTGTTAGCAAAACTTGGAGAGAATCAGAAACCGTTCCAAAATCATGTAGAATTTTTATTATTTGTACTCCTGGTTACGCACGTGTAATGTATTTTCTAAAAAATCTGTTGCATTTGTACCATACTGTATAGAACAAAACAAGTTCATCCAATGAACAGGACTACTTCATATTTTATAGGCTATGCAAGTATGCATAATGAAACGCACGTGCATTGTATACATTGACGCAGTGAATTTAAAACAATTATTATTTACCGCAGAGGGAGGTATCTTGTTACCAATTATTACAATCCCCACGATAATTAACGAGAAACAAGGACAATGACATACATTTTCAGGTAAACCAAAGATCGAGGTTTGCCAATGCTATTTTGAACGCAATATTATTTGCCATGTTCATTGGTAGGCCTTCCGTCCTGTGTCACTGAGGAAACACACCGTTAAAATCATGAGGAACTCTCTCGACCGACACCGGAGCGAACAGAGACATCCGGGTTAGCAAGTCCGTGATTTACTCACCGAGTCACCGCGTCTCCTCCTTAAGAAACAGACTTGACAACTGTGTTGAATATAAGATGATTTCATCCGGGACCACCACCAATTGATAAAGGGCTGTTGTGCCCTGGATGGGTCAACTGGTACTGTTCCTGGATGAAAGCGTCTTACATATTCAAAACATTCTCGTTATATTTTTGTCTGGGGATTATCTATATCTTTCTACGATTATTCTGCCCACCCGCGATACTTTGTTATTTCTATCACCAACCAAATAAATTCAGAAATATTTTGATATACATTTCCGTAACTGCCGCTGTCCTTACTACATCACCATTAATTCTGAAATTCAGAAGCTCTTCTGACAATCTTCTCATTTGAACGTAAATCAGCATTAGGCAAGACGATGAAAAAATGAACGAAAGCGGGTAAGAAATATCACAAATATAATGATTGGCGCGCTGTGATATTTATCTTGTTTTGTATATTGTGGGCTTACAGAACTATAACGCCCATTTATGTAAGAGCACCACTAATACATGTCCAAGAGTATTCCCTCCACGCTATCAAGCTAGTATACTAGTATGTGTTATAGTGAGTATGTTCTACTTTATTCAGTTACTAAATGCCGCGTAAAGATCAATATGATTTAAACAAATATACTCTTTGATATAGAATGTCTAACCTACACATTAATTATTCTCTAGCAAACATGTCTATAAATATTGCATTTCATCTTTTTTTTAGCTCCCTCTGTAAGGCAAGATACATGTTCTATTACGGTACAGTAAATAGTAAATTCATATTAGGAAAATATCATTCCTAAAGCTAATTTGTTTAACCCACCAAAAAAATAAAAGTTTTAAATACATTTTTTTATATTCTATAAATAAAGCGATGAAGCGATGAAAAATATGTTGCATGTATTTCGCCCCAGGGTACATCGTTCTATGTTTCAATAATTATGATAATTAACTAACAGATTGTTTTTAAAGATAATTAATTATATGGTAACATATGTTAAAACAAAAAAAAATATTTTTACACAAAACAATACAATTATTTAAATTGAAATATACGCTAACAATATTCAGAAACCATTTTCAATGACGACCACGTGCAACAAAAACATGTGAGGGGGGGGGGCGAAGGTATCGTTATGTTTATTGAATTCATTTGTTTAAAATAATGTATTTTAAGTAGAGTGTTACGTGTATCAACTTTGTTTACAATAATAGTTTATTTGATAATTGTTTATTTTTTGCAATATCTATTTTCTGTCTTGTCCGCAGGTTTATCTTGTAGATTTGTGTTTTGTCCTCCTGCACTTACTATTATAATTATATGTAATACGTAATAACTTTTGTTAATAATGGTATATGTGTAAAATAAGTTTGAGATATAAACATACTTATTCCATAACTTTGTATGTAAGGTACTAATTTGTTTGATGTTTTTCGTGTGAACTTGGTTTGTCATGAAACATAGTATTTTAATTGACTTTATTCATAACCTTACCATTTCCAGCCGTTACTTTTATAACGTTATTTCATTGAACACCTAGACTACATACAATATTCAACTTTGTTTACATTTATTAACTTTGATTTTAACGCTACATTATTTGATAAACTTTGGTTAATTTCCCCAACTTTGTTTATATAAGATAAACAACACTATGACAGTAATTAGACTTTTATATTGTTAACACTTTTACTTTTATTAACTTTGATTTTAAGGTTATTTTTTGGTTTTACAAAATGTTGCGATAAGCAATATCAAAACAGTAAATTTCACATATTTCTACGGCTTAATAACATAAAGTTGCTCTGTAATATGTCAACATTTAAACAGAGTTCTGTTTGTGTAGCATTCACTATTGTAGAATTTACCCCATTTACCTGTACCACCTTTTAATAGTGTAGTATTTACTTGGTACGTACATGTTTAATTCCAGATTCACGCGTATATTATATAGTAATTCCATACAGTAAACTATACCATCATCTCCATCATTAGTTTCATCAAATACAATAATCTCATATAGATTAAATACATGTTATATTTATATTGTATGACTATTAATATATATGAATGTACATGTATAATATATCAGTTTCTATATAGGTTTAAATGCACAGCACATACAATGATAAAAAAGATTTACATTTATTTCGAAAGTCAAAGATATTTACAAAACCTTAATTAAGAACGGGTTGGCTTGTACGAAAAGTTAGCAGAATTATTATAACTTCATTTGACTAAAAAAACAAGATGGAGTTGGCAATCAAAGCTAAAAAGGGTATATTAAGAGGGCATAACTCAAATCGGTCAATTTGAATAATATTTTGAGCATAATTATTTTAAATAAAAGCACCTTTGGTTGTTATGATATTACACTCTATATTGAATGGTGATTGTGACTTGTGTGGGTTTTAATGACGTTTTGTATTAATTCTTACTGGGTATATATTTTTCTCTATCTGTGAATTTGTAAAATATAACATATTTGGTTAACAAGGTTGCCATGCCTAGATAATTAATTAAAACATCAAAGTGTAGTATGTTAATTAATGTCAGGTTCAGATTTAATTAATACCATCCTCATTCCTGATATGGACAGTGACATTTCACCTGTACATCAACAACCGTTATTAATTAATTTCAATTAGAGATTGTGACGTTACAAAAATAAAATGAATACGGGGTCAAATTTCGATTTAAAAATAAAATAAGTCAAAACAACAATGACTTTAAATGTTGACACCCCAGTGTCATTCACATTTCAAGCTAATTGCTTGATATTCAAAATTTGACAGTTTTCAAACGCTGGTTTTAATTAATGACTATTTATTCTACAACTATTTAAGTAAATATAAAATTAAATTCTAATTCTATTTAATGTAACATTTAATAATTGAATAGAGAACTAGTATATGATTAGCTTATTGCTTAATCTATTTCCGGTAATTGAATAATTACTAAAACCAAATTAGGATATGTTTTTAATGTTTGTTTGTTAATTTATTTATCTATATCATATGTGTACAATACCTAAGAATGGTTGTATTTAACTAGCGATTAAAACATCAGTTGTATTTTTAGTATTTCAACTGAGCTTTGAAACAGTAGCTTATCGTTACACTGTCAATCCCACCATTTAAAGAAAGTAGAAATAATGGTAGATAGAAGATAAGTGTATATACGGATCAAACACAGTTTACCGCCCAACAACTCGGCGGGTCTGTATTCCTGTATTTTATCACCGGTTAAAACGCAACTGTTTTCTGTCAATGGTTTCATCAGCTATGCCAATAATGATAAGATGTAGATAGGAGGGAAAAATGATAACAATGAAATTTCGTTTGTTTTGGCAAAATAGCAAAAAAGATAAAACTTCATTTATTTGGTAATTGAAAAATAGACATTTTTACTTTTAACGCGGTGTTGTATCTTTGTTTTGATTGGTGTCGGTTTCTGTTTTTAGTGACGGAAGTGGTCTATCACAGATACAATATTTTAAAACTATACACCTTTCCTCATTTTAAATCTATATTTTAAAACTGAACTGTTTCTTCCAAATTTCGCAAGTTCATTTAAAAGACAATACTACTTAACAACTGTAGTAAATTATGAACATGATCCTCCATAAATAACTTTAAGCTTCTTCCGATAAAGAATTCTGTTTTCTTCAATGACTGTTAGCACCTACACGAGAGATCTACCAGAGTTGTCTCCCTGTAGTGGTTTCAGCAATAATTTCTCTTTTGATTGTAATTCTATAAAATTGTGCATGGCCGCGTTTCTCTGTCATGGACGGTTGATATGTAAGTAAACAATTTGCGTATACGAACACATTCAAATCTTACCATAAATTCTACACAGGCCCGATAATCGTCGATTTCAAAATCAGACTACAGTTCTTTGCATTGAATCATTATTTTTATATATAACATAACAATTACTATTTTTTTTTTGTGTCCTATAATATATTTTCGGAATTTTTCCTCCTCTTGGCTAATTAAAGTCCAAAATTTGATTTTTGTCTATACAATATGATTCATCTAATGACCTAGAGATAAATAACATTTCATAATAACCGTTTCTCTCCAGCCATTGTTTGTAGTAAAGAACTTACAGATTTCATATTTTTAATTATTTATATTTGCTCTGGATTTATTCGTCGAGCACTCTGTGTTTAGCTTATGCACACTATTTGGATTCTAATTTCTGAATAGCTTAGATATATTACTCGATGGGTAGAAGCCTAATCAAGGCCATACATATCAAGAGAACATACCATTAATAATGCACCATTGCCTACCAGTCTGTTGTAAGTTTGATACTTAAAGGAGCTAAATTGTTAATATTTGGGACGTAAAAATGGACACAGATGGGTCACAACACATATAATAATGTAATATGAATGTATTTAAACTGATTTACATTCAATCGTTTCTGGTTTTACTGTAATTTCTGACCAGTTATGTTCTTCGAAATATGCGGCGAGTCCAAAATGAATGAGAGTCTTTGGCGTAGAATTATTCCAGTCGTTCATCGAGTTGCTTCATTACAAATGGTATTCGAAAGCATTCTGGCACGCGAATTTCATTTTTTTTTAAATATTGGATATTTGAAGTTCCTCATTAATGTTGATTTAAATTGACCAATATGTCGTGTTTACAATGTCGAAGACCGGGTTAGAGACTTTCCTACTTTAAGCGATAGATTTAAAATCAAAACTTGGTATTTGTATCTGCCATGTCTAACAGTTAGCTATGCCAGTTCGATCATAAAATTACAGCTGGATTCACAGTTAAAACACGGGTCGACACAAAGTCAGGAATACGCATAAGCGAGACTCCATATAGTTTACATGCGGGGAGTCAGGGTAAAAATACCCCGAAACGAAACAAGAGACCAGACGTTTAAGTCAACCTCGACTGGTTACAGCGGGGTGCTCATAAAACCTTAATTTATCTCGCCACAGCGAGTGTCACTGTTAAATTTCGATGTAAATGTAAACTTGTCTTATTTGAATAAGTAATATAGAGGCAACATAACTATATCAATTGTTGTGAAGTTGAGATGATATATATCTGTTAGGGACAGCTTGCTAGGTGGCAGACAAGAGGTAATTATCTATAAACATTTATACTGTTTTCCCATTTATCTTACTAATAATGGCGGTGTTATTATTTGCTGTATAGGACGACTAACTATATCGGTCACATCGAACAGGAAGAAAAAAAACCAAATCAAGAATGACAAGCAACGATTTTTGTTTTATAAAGCGATAACCCTTCAACCGATTCTTGATCCCGATACACATGCCCCTTTAAAATCAGTCGAGTGGAAAGCCTAACTCAAAATTTATATCCCTCAGACTATTATTTCTTTTATCAAGATAATCTCAATGATGTGTCATCATGAAATACATTGATGGTCATCCTTTTATAATGGTTCATATCAACGACAATCTAAGAAATTACAAGAATTAATAAGATAATATTATTTCGTTCCGCTTTATAACAAACCCTAAAAAATGTGTCTATTCATTCTTGTTTGGGATTAACCCGAAATATATATGATAAATAATTGTGTATAATGCTAATGCTTGAGGGGATCTTTTGGTTTATCTTTAGTTATGTAAAAATAAGCATGGGATGGAAACCGCAACTCCAATCAAGACAATTTCTTTGTTTTTGTGTGATCCGTTTATCATTTGATTTGTTTAAAAGTGCAGAAATATTATATTCGTTCAACATGATAATCTTTCTCACTGGGCCCCATCTTGGACGTTAATAACTCATTTAGTTATAAGCCGTGATTACACTCGCCTGATAACTAGCAATAATAAGGCAGTTTGTCTACGATGCCATCGCAATTTCTCATTATAATTATATGATTGGGGTCAAATCTGACGTCTAGGGGTCAGCTCGTCGCCATTATTCCCCTCGAACCCCCATCCAAATATTATCATGTGATCAACGCACGCGCACTACAAATCACGTGGTAATTATATGAAAGACTACGTGATAAAACGAGAATAGAGAAGGACAGAACAACCAGACCGATCTAAATAAATATTTATATTTCTGGTAGAAAACAACCAACTTAAAGGAGCCTTTGAACTGTGTGTGAATTACTCGCTGCTTTAATTGTTTTCAAAGACAATAAAGTCTAAAACGATCGAAAACAATGGGAAATTGAGCAATTAGTTTTGGCGCAGATAACTGCATGATATCGGCTTATTTAATCGAATTGTCAGATCTGATAAACACGAAATGTGTACTATATGATTTAGGTGGCGACAGAACGAAACCTACAAGTAATGGGAGGGGATGGGGGATGATTTACATACGATGATATATAATAGTAACCCACCTAGTACAATAATTGATGTATCTTGTTTCTTTGTATTTATAATAAATGACTTTACCTGATTCTACAATATACAAAGTTTATTTTGTTTTGTATTTTTCATCATGTTCACTGATTTATAACAGACGATGGCGTAATGATTGACAGGTTTAGAATAGCTGTAATATACGTCAACACTGGCATTATATCAACAATAGACGTATAATTTACTTCCCGTATTGAACGTCTACGTTAAGTACGTTTGATAGAATATATTATTCCTTTAACTCGATTAACTAATTTTCTATAAAGTAAAGATGTGGACATAATTCGCATTACGTTGTGGATAATAAAAAGCTCACAATGCATCGAATGTATCTCAATGTGGCGCTAAGTAAAACAAGAGTTGTCTACCCTGATTGGGGATGTTATTGTATTGTACTAGGACTGTATGAGGCAGGTATATTTCTATCAAGGTATTTATTTTACAGTAGAGATGGTTATGAACTAGAATCCACATTGGACCCACTTCCAATAGTATTATTGATTGGATGATGAACGCGCATTACTGTTTGATCACAATGGGTATTTGACGTCAAACAGAGATCTACCTAAAGCAGCTAATCGCTAATATTTGGGACCTAGAAATTGACACAAATCGGTCGCAACGCATATAATAATGTAATATGAATGTATATAAACTGATTTACATTCAATCGTTCCCGTTTTACTCTAATTTCAAATCAGTTTTGTTCCGCGAAATATGCCAGAAGTCTCAATCGAATGGCAATCTCTAGCATCTGGTTATTCCAGTCTACATCGATAGTATTTATTGCGCATGCTGTCCAGATAAAAATATGGGTTCCCGTTTAACATTAATTGTGGAATATGTCTAGCCTTGTTCTTCGAGTCCCTTGTTACTAATGTCGCTGAAACGCATTGTGGTACTCATGTTTTTTTTTGTCTTATATGTTGGATATTCGAATATCACCTTTTCCCGGTAAAATAACAACATCAATGTGGATTTAAATTCACAAATAATTCGTGTTTTCAATGTCGAAAACTTTGGATGATATTGAGTTAGAGACTTAGCTACTTTAAAGGACATGGGATAGAACTGGTTAAACACATTCCAAATATAAGTTTAAAACACAGAGATCATTGCTACGGTGATGCCGAATGATGCCTTGAAGAAACGGGAAGTGACGCAAAAAAAGAAACATTAAAGATTCTTGCAAAAAAGTTCATTTAAAAGTTATCTCTAATCGGAAAATGTATTTAAAGGATTGATATACGATAACTGGTCACTTAATTTACTTTAACATGGCTGTAGACGGTACCCTATAAATATATAAAGTTTGCACAGAAAATAAGACCTTTAAAAACAAAACATTCGTTTTGTTACTTTTTCCGCTTATTAAATTCCGCAATTTGTAATTTAATCATGTGGTTGTCTGAAGTGAAGAGTTTAATAAACTTTAGTCTGTTGATAGACAATGACAGAGACTATTAAATGTCCGCTTTATTTTTAAAACTGTGCAACAATAACAGGAACAAACTCACGAAAGCCCCCTGAACTATTTTCTCCTCTAACCATGCATGTGATACGACCTAATGTGGCGTAATGGCACAGAACGTGAACAGTCTAGAAATTCTCTTCATTGTAAGTTGCTATTTGTTTTTCCTGAAACTTCAAACGAGCTCAAATTTCTCATGAGAAAATTAATTGATTGATGAAAAGGCTCAACGTACAGATTTTTTTTAAAACTCAAGTCCAGTTTACATGATTTAAATATTGATAAAATTCAAACTCAAACATACTTCAATGAATAATCAGCTATCGTTATCAACTTTTTTGACATGATCTATGACATCATTGTCGATTTAATGTTTTCGTGTATACTCGATATTCGTAATGAATATATGAACTAATTTTTTTATTTGCATGTTCAGTATTCATTCACATGAAGAAAGTCGCCGTTGACAAAAGGTTAGGAAACCAGAGCCGAAGTTTCTTATATATCCGTCTCTCAAAAACTTTCTTTACCAGTGGAAATTGACAATGGATTCCCTGACACCATGACATCAGTCAAAACAATGATGTAATTGACACCTCACAGACGCTCGGTTAAATAACTCGAGCGGTATCGCCCCGGATTGAATAAGGCAAATTGTGGATTTTGTAATTGATGAAATTAAAGCTCTGATTGAATTTAGAGACGGGCGTCTATTTTCATTCCAAACTGTAAACCATAGCCAGTGTTTGGTGTACGTTAGAGACCAGGCAATAACTAAACATACCGTGAAATATTGGCCCGGCTATGTTTTTATTGTAAGAGATACTAAGCAGCCCGTGTTGAAAAGTTAAAATTCATTTCCCAAAAGAGAGCACGGATTTCCCCTTCTTAATTGATCCAGAACGAATGCTGAGCTCAGATTGTAAGCTACTCTATTTCTTGTCTTAAATGAAATCAACTGTAACCAAGTTAAGGGTGGCACTGCTTAAATAAACTCGACCACTGTCAGGATTGGGTTACATTGGTTCCTAAACGAATTAGTGTTTAATACATTAATCTGTAACAGTAAGTGATTAAAATTCGAGTTCTTTATGGATCAAGTATGTTATAATTAATGTATTATTATATATATCATGTATTTTCAATTCTCACATGTTGTACATCTCGTTTCTACATGTAATTCAGGATACTGGCTTTTGGTCTTGGTTTTAAGTTGTACGATTTAGGATGCAACAAATTATAACAGATCTCTGTTATACGCCCTCCAGCAACATGTCCGTTTGCACTACCGCTAACACATTTTGAATTTTTCTTGTTTTTTTAATTATCTAACCCAATGAACAGTCTGTCCTTGTATTAAGATACAAGGTAACTCATTAATTTGCTATCAAAAATAAATTTCGCAATACCAAAAATGCATTTACAAACCTGGTTTGCACGATTTAAAACTAATTCTTGTTGAAAAATTATACTAAATTTCTAAAAGAGTATTTTAGAATTTTGAGCGCCTGTCGAGAACTAAAAATGTAGATTTTTATTCTCTTTTAACATCTCAGCCATTGTGATACGACCAATATGAGAAATGTTCATTGTACTTATCCACGAGAAACACATAGAACATTGGTATTGCTTCAACAATCATACCAAACATAGATTATTATAATGGTTATATATTCAAATGGTATATATTGATCCCGTTTGAACTGGTTTTAGATAATAGGAATTATTTACTCATCTATTCTATTTTATCTCTTTGCACTATGTTATAGCATTGTCGGTAATGAATAAAATCACGAATCTAATCTAGTTAATTTACATTAACAAATAGCTGTCAAGTCCACGATATGTGTCTAATTGCTAAACGAAGAGTTATCGTTATCAAATTGGCCTTAATGAGATCGTAATTAACTAACAAGACAGTTCATTACTAGTTCACCAACTAAACATCGCTTAAATTGACAAGTTCGTCACTTACACCACCGGACATAAATTGATAGACAATGTCAGTGACGTTTTTAACACATTCTTGTGGCGTATTTAACATATCATAATGTAGCGTGATAAGACAATGAATAAAATGGTGACAGTTACTACTGAAAATTGTTAAATGGTCTGGAAATTCAGCAATAGTTCCGAAGGAAAATAAAACAAGGATGTGAAATAATCGAATAAAGAACACCCATTTGCAGCAATAATTACAAAGAATCGTTTAAAGTGCTCTTAAAGCGAGAATTTCAAATTTTCTAAGAAAATCAAAACATAATTATTTCTATGTCTTTTGCTCAATAGCTTATAAACTCACTATTATACGATCATGGGCATTATATCACACTTTTAAAAAATAATGACACAGGAAATAATAACACAATTACCCCCCTTGTTTTCCTATTGACAACAGGGAACAGCTATCTCCCAACGTTGGAATTTGAAGTTGAAAATGAGATTTTTGGCAATAGTGAAAAAAAGGATTAATAGGATTATTCTTTAACAAGGTAGGACTGTTGATGGATACCATCTATTTTAAGGCTTTATTTTAATAAAATATAACTTAAAAATTAGAAATTTTTTGCTTCCAGCAACTAAAATATTTACCATAGCAGGAAAGTGGAATTATTATAATACATTTGGCTGTTAGAATATTTTATTCTACACTTAACTTATGTGCAAGTTTTCCGAACCTTTAATTGACGTCAGTTATATTATCGACTTTATGATATAGTTCAAATATAGACTATTGTTTCTATAGAAATATTATAGTAAAGGCAACACCAGGATTTCTAGTTAATCTACAAACTCTTCTAAAACAGAACAAATATAAACACAGTCTTAGACGTCCTAAGCTCACCTCTCGTCATATTTATTGGTCTCAACAACTTTCGCTCAATATTTTCAAAATATTCCCAAAGCTACAATTAGCACAGTGACCCAAATATTTAGAAGCCATACCCCCATTTCTACACCTACTAAATACTAGTATTATGTAGTCAGTTCAAGCTAGACACTTTCCGAATATAAAAAACAGTACGTGTCCTACAAATGTACTGGTGAAACAGTATAATGTTTATTTCATATATAAATAGTTTGTCCTTATATTCTTTTATACGAATCAATGAAAAGTGCGTGGGGAATATTACGGTATGGAAACAAAATTCAAAAGCAGCATTAGAGTCATCTCCCCTTTCCTTCATTCGAAAGCTGTTATTCGACTTTAAATTCAATATTGTGTGACAGCGAAGTTTAATTTCATAAGAAAGGAAATTTAATCCCATCATTAAACATAACCCCACACAGCATTCCAATTACTTCTCGCGCTCTTACAAAAAAGTAGCGCGTAGTGAGACAATGCTGTCGCCTGCGCACCTTTGAATCACGTCACCGTCAGTGTGGCTCGGTATCTTGACGTTTTAAGCCCCTGGCATTGTGGCTAATAACTATGTACGATGACTGTACATTGTTCTATTTATAATTGAAAAGCATTAAAAATACTGTGTGGTCGTCGTGTTACGGGATGCCGGTAAATTTAGCCTGTCAAAACTAACCTATAGTAACATTATACTATTATTTACCGGTTGGGAAACAAGGTAGACATTTTGATGATCCGTCACCGTAGTGATCATTAACGTTTGTATAAATATCAAACTTGAATTTGAAGTGTTTATTCGTAGGTAAAACAACACTTTTAAAAGCTGCTTTTTTCTTTGAATTGAATGTCGTTCGCAAGCCTTTGTGTATACATTAATAGTTGAACACTCCAAAATTAGATGCTACTTTTAAAATATATTTTAAGGTGTTTTTGCAGGCGGTAAAACTGCAAATAATACGGGGCTACAGCATCATGGTCATGACTTTTCTGACATTAGAGAGACATTATGCATAACATCATCCATATCAAGGGTAGAAAGACGGCAACAGAATCTGAACAAATACATATTTTAATGGTATTGATGTATAAATTGTAGCAGGCCATCGATATAATGTACTTTTATGTTCCCGATAAAGCCTAATTTGTCAAGTGACCAACACTAGCGCCCTGCTATCTCCCCAGTAAGGTCAGGTAGTTATGACAATGATTTATGTTGGGGATATACTAAATCCCAGCTAACACCCTTTTCTCCAGCCAACAGTAAAAGAGAGATCGGATTTTTTCTCATGATTTATGGTTTAATAATTAATGGCTTTCCATATATTTTATTGATTTTACAAAATTATCCCTACTCGTCTCGAATAAGATACAAAGCAAGAGGGCATTATATGGAAAACTGTGTATTAAGACTTCAAATTAAATCGATGACGTGGTTTAACCCCCTATATATCGGTTTAAAGATAGAGAAGTCAAGATAGCGAATCGCTTTCTACATCGAATATTGCTTATCTCGAGTGTTAACAGTACGATCTAGGTCTGACGCTTTCTCTGTGCAGTAACATATGATATTTCCAATTTAAAGATCACTGTCTTACTTTTTAATGTCTATCAATAATTCGCCATATTTTTGCAGCCATTCAATAAAAGAGATAAAATTACTAGATATGTCTTCACGGCTATATTCTAGATAAAACTCGTTAAAGGAAGAGATTTTTTGTGTATAAACTGTCATTTGTGGCTCAACTCTTTTAAAATCCTGGTGTTATTTAATTAATGGCTAAATGGATTTAATATCGTTTCAAGATACATCAGTCAATAATAAATCTGAAAATCGAATCATAAAACTGAGTACAGAACAGGTTTTTGTATTTTAAGGAACACATACAAGTCCTTTTCGAGATTGACAGATTTAATTTTGCCACCCATTTTGTGCGAAATAAACCATAAACGGGCCTTTAAATGGCATCTCGATAACAATATTACGCGTATTGGAGTTGTAAACTCATATTGATATTAATAAACAATAAAATTGATCATTACTCCATTTATCCATTTCAAAATCAAATTAGTTAAGACAGCATTATTAATTTTTTAAAAATTCGAAATAAAGTTTGGAAATGGAGAAAGATTGCTAAAGATAAATTTATTATCAAAGATTATTAATGTGTTTATGATTTGCAACATTAATAATCATCATCTGATTTATGGCTGAATTTGTCAGGTCGCTTTTAATATTTTCTATGCTCACGATTTTGGCGCCGAGGAAGCTGCACAAAAGTGTCTTGAAGAGAAAACAAAAAATAAGACCAAAGGCAGACAGTTTATTCTGTATAATTTACTCGAGAATTTTCATAGCCCACACTAACTTTATCTAAGTGACCATTTAATAAACTAACATTCCATTTCATTGCTTCATTACATTTAAAGAATTAAGGCTAGTGTCGGGTCACGCCCCTACCCCATAGCTATTTATTCGGAGCTATTGTCCATTATTTGGCTATAATAAAATAGCCACTCGTACATCACGGTATAATGATCGGAAATAGACATTCAATCAACTCAAGTCATTTTCATGAAGTGGTTCTAAGGTTGATGAGGCGTAATGCAGAGCTTAGTTCACATTATTTCAGATAACAATTTATCTTAACCATCAAATCCATCAGACTTGTGAAGAAATTTCAAACGCTGGTCACCAACCGATATGAACGGATATAACAGTGCAGGTATAGCACTTGAAACGCCATATAAAACATTATTTTATTTTGACTATGAAATAAATTAAATTTCATTACTTTTCGTGCTTAATTTTTCTTTGGAATAATAAATTCGTCTTTTTTTGGTGTTTTTGTATACTTTTCCGATTCAGTGCATGGAACAGCCCTCCCGCAATATACGAATATAAATACATTTATTGAGTTGACTTGTTTAGATTAACTAATTGCAAAAAGCAATTATATTATACAGCATGGGTCAAAATACAACAATTAATAGTAATCATCGCATATGATTTATCATTGTTATCAATAATATTAAAATAATTGTTTGATGTTATCTATTGTATTTTATTTACACGATTAGACCTGTAGATATAGACATAACACAACACAATACAAAACATTTCTACAGATAAACTTATTCCGTGTCTCAACAATAAATTGGATTGAAATCGACACCTGTCATTGATATGTACGACTGTAAATTTATTCCCAGTTACGATTGGTTGCCATCACAATGTGGAGAATAATTCGTATTAATAAATCAACGTTATCGGATACATTTCTTGAAATAGATCCGCTCAATGGAACGCCATATTGCAATGAGTTATGGCCCACTCTCACGTAAAATTGGATCGTATTTGTAAACTATGCATAATGTATTTCTATCCCCCTATAAACTGCGCATGTGCCTAATCCTGTATCAAATTGTGTTACACGAAACTTTGGACAATATATGTAGCTAAATATACACAGGTTTATGCTAATTATTTACTTAAATAGATTAGTAATGCTTGAATAAAATGGCACGAGACGGTTATAAAATGTAAGTCAGTCTATAGTAATAAGAGACATCTCGGCCATATTGACTATCTTTATAAGACTTGCTAATAATTTATATAGCAAAATATATTTCAATAATATTTTTTATACATGTTATTTCATTTGTAGCCTACTTGTTTTATGGCTAGAGTCATGAATTGTCCCTAGTAAGTGGCCCATCTGTATGCTGTTCCAGTCCAAATGTTACGGAAACTTTTACATGCACTCGAACATTGGATTCGAACCTTGGGCATGTTGGTCGAGGGTGATGTGTCCTAGCCATACAACTACGGAAACGTGTTCGTATATACCAAACATGAACATGAAGACACACACGATATAATAAACAAAAGATTATGGATTTTCCCAGGAACGATGCCATTTGTGTGCAAATAATGATGCGTAATTTCCGGTTTCATGACCAATGAATAGACCAATATCCATGTAGAATATGTGAAAAAAGGGTGTTAAGGTGATTTATGCAACACGTTTGTACGGGACAGAAGAGGGAAACCATGTATTTGATTTATAAAACAAAAGAACTACAGATTCTCGCTCATCTATTGTTCTCAACTCTAAACCTTCAAATGAAGCGGTTACTGACCACAGTTTATATGCTGCTCGTTATTATAAAAGGGAGTATGATTGTCATGGGGTTTAACATATTCCTGAAACAATGGCCCGAGAAATTCCTCTCTGGGATTAGCTTTAATCAAACAGAACACTGCGTGGAGTATGGGGGTATAATAACTACAAATGAGAACTCCCTAACCTCAATTCTTGTTCAACTCAACTGAATCAAAACAAGACTGTTGTTTATAGTTTATTGATTAAAGTAAGATTTATGGCACGATAAAACTCTTAACAAAAAATTAACAAATAGCTCATTTAATTCTTCATTTTTTTTTTAAAATATGGCGAGTTTTTATAGCGCACGTGTACGTAGTCTGAAATTAGACAATCTTGTAACGCCCGAAAAAACCTACATGGCCAAATGCCGTGTTTCTAATATTCGTGCAACTGCCGAGTTCCATTAGTTTGTGTGGAGATCATTATAAACTACACAAACTTGGCACCTAACTCGACTCCATGATTTACAAGCGATCATCTGAACAGGGTGCTGGGGGAACGAGAAGAAACAGTTATCGAACTTGGGGAGTGAGAGAGATAATATACTTAATTCTATATTTATTTAAGGTTAATAAGGCACATGTGGCGAGATTTAAACACCGATTCTCGTGTTACCGGAACAATTTCAATGAACGTTGCCTGTAAAGTTGAGTTTATCCACGTCTGTCTTCACTAATTCGCAGACGACAGTACCACACATACACGTGCTTTTCCCATTATGTATGTTACTTGTTTTTGCCAATAGAATTGTTTATGATGAATGTTTTGTTTCACTGAGTGATATGATGGATAATAGTTTCATGGCACGCCCTCTAATTTGTTGCCAAACTTTTTAGAAAAATGGGTTTGCAGAAATACACACATACATTGAAACAGATGCCGAGTGGAGTAACACAGTACAAGGTGATTAGGGTACACTTCGTTTTAATTATTGTACATATCTCTATACACGCCATTTTACCTGCCCTGTTTAATAACCGTTTTAAGTAGAACAACAATTGTGAAGAATATGTATAATATTTGTTATTGTTGGATTTTGGCGAATCGAACGAGCTAGAAATTTATAAATTTGGAAAATTAAGAGAAACTTACCAAAGAAAGCAATGATTCACGGTGCTTCCAAAAGAAATTCCATATACCTACGTTAAAGAGACATTCCCGCTTTAATGACTATCATTTGGCACAAATATAAATTTTCGGTATAACGATATTCGACTGTACATTTACATCGAACATGCTTTAGTTAGATTGTGTGAACAATGTGTAACAAGTCGGCCAAGACGTCGCCGAGTTATAGATGTTTTAACTTTTTAAAAAAAATGTTTTTGAAGAAAATAAAGCCGTTTTAAAACGAGATAGTTAAAACTAGATAATGTAAAGGGAATATGCTGAACATTTCGGTCAAATTGCTCCTCTCTGAACCGAGATATTAGCAATTGAATTTTCGCCGTAGAATCGTTCATCATTACAAAAAAAATAGTCTCGATTATCCATTTTTTTAAATTTAATTATTAATGAACGCTGGGAAGTAGATCTGATTCAAATCCAGTGACAATCCGACGCATAAGATGACATCAAGAGTTGACTACGGTCTTTTTATGTTAATAAATGTCTAATTAACAGTGTATAATATAATATTTCAGGCCCAAAGATACACCTGTACTAGAAGATGTACCTCGTGCATAAAGTATGTTTAATCTATAGCTTACGGTTGTCATCTGAAAGCAATGGTGAAATAATTAAATTAATCAAAACCTCTTGCTTTTTGATCAGCTGGTTTATCTTGGTCGTACGAACGGGTTGGTATAAAATGGCCGGCTTCCACTATCGTAGGACATGTTCATTTTGTTACTTTTTGTCTATTCTTTGCCGTGGCATTCAGAACAACCTAGTAGTAAAGGTTAAACCCTCATGGCTTACAGACGCCGCCTTACGGCATAATGTCGACAAGTACTTGAAAGTCTACGGTTAAGTCAATCTGATTTCGTTTCGTTTTTTTATACTTTTGATGACCCTCACTAATGTTTAAAGACAACTAATTTAATATTATTCAAAATCATTCTGTGGAAGTGTTAATGGCTTTAAGCTGTTCTGGAGAAGAAAGAATCCTTGTATTCGAATTTTGTTTGATATTTCAACAGAATTTAAGATTTCTGATCGATGTGATACTTATATATATTTATGGTAAAAACGAAACTTAGTAATCTGTTTGTTAAAGATTCTTGTAAGTAGTTTTTAACCAAATATTATTACTTATCATACCTCTGTTCCTACAGTGAACGGTACCTTGACGAACATCTGATTGAAACTTCTTCCATTGATGTCATACTTTTATATTTATATCTCAAGTGGTCAATGTGATTGTTGTGACGAAAAGACATTTAACCCGTTTTATTTTAAATTACACATTGAAAAAAAAGATGCATAACAAAAAGAAATGAAACTTAATATAATTTAACGGAAGTAAGAACATTGCGGTGGTAAGTAATGAAATAAAGGAGTAGTGGTAAACTCTACAGGCAAGGTTTATATAATGTCAGATAAAACATGAAGGGAAATTCAACAAAAGTGAGAGGATTAAGTTGAAAGGTTAGGAGAAGAGCTGTGTAATTATTTTGTAGTAAAAAGAAAGAGAAGTAATAAAATCTTCCAGATATCACCGGCAATTATCTAGAATTCATCATTTCGTTCTGTAATCGAAAAGGGGAAATGAAGCTCTAGTTGTAGGGAACTGGCTTAAATGTTATTATAGAGAAAAGAATAATTTGTCAGCGATATGAAGATGCTATTATCGGATAATAGTCTAGAATAAGGCTAATGTTGATTTGATGAATGAAGCGAGTTCATAACCTAGTCACTAATAAAAGCTAATCTTATTATCTTTACAGTCCAAGACAACTAACCGCCCAAACCAATTCTTCTTCTCCTTATTACAGATCGAAGACTAACTGTTTAGAAATATCAAGCATTTGTAATTGTCACAAATACTGGTATATCTTTCGTTCATCTTAAAACTTTTAAGTACATGATTCTAGAAACCATTAACAACCGGGATTATGAAAATTAATGTTATAAATTATATTTATTTTCGAGAATATGTATTCAGTTTGTATGTCGACAATATCAATGGTAACTCCTTTCATTCCAATGAGGAAAGGAATATTTTAATGTGACATCGAATTTGATATTGATGCTTGCATCGAACCAATATATTAATTGTTTAATAGTGACATGTTTTAATAACGTGTAATGTGAGTCTTAAATACAAAGACCGTACAGAGACTTCGGCACTATAATGACTCACTACACATGAGAAGAAAAGATAAACACAATTTTCAAGTTGGCTAATGGTTTGTGCTCGATTTCAAAAACACTAAATAAATAATATGCTGTCTTTGTCTAAGGTCATTTCATCGTTTTAAAATTTATGTTTAATGGAATTATCGACATTATAAAAAGTGTTCTGGTTCTCGGATACATTTTTAAAGACGCGGCAAGACGTTTTGGATTACAATCTTCTCAGGGGATTAACAAATAGGTTAAATAAAAAAAAATACACTTAACCTCTTAATCCACTTAATCGGCTTTAAGGAATAAAATACTCTAATTATGTTATCATATATATATAGTTCTGCCTGTCAACATATTTCTTATAAATCATATCACGTACCTCAATTTTGTGAGGGGGTTTGTGGAATTCAAGCAGATCTTTTGAATTGTATTTTCAATTAATAAAAGTACCTTCAGAAAGAATTTGTTCGGTCCATGTATGCAGATGTTCTAATTCGTCACGGGTAATCAACGTACATGGAATGGGCACTAATAATAGCTAGAATAACAAGCCAGGTTGTTCAAAAATTAATACTCCAAAATATGTCCATTTGGATGTGAGGACCGATGGGATTATGCAATAAAATAATTCAATGCATACATAAACATATCCTCATGTAGAATGTCCCCCCCCCCTGCATGGAAAGACAAACAAAGATCGCGAAGTGAAATCATTACTAATGTAAGCTTGAAATTGAATATGAACTAGAATATGATTTTAAAAAAAATAAAAGTACTTCCATTGTGTATGTTCTGTAGTTTATCATTATTCTGGCATGTTTGGTCTTTATACATTGTTTTACTCAATTGCCGATTAGACATTTTTAAACTAAATCAACAATCATTGAAAATGTCATGATGATGCTATTAAAAGTGTTTGAAATAAAATGTAGATCTGTTTGTTTATGGGGAATCTACATTTCGTTAGTAGAATATAATTATTAGACTTAACAGAAAGCATGACATACGCTGTGATTTAATCACATGCTAATCATTTAATGACATTTTAATGGTAAAACTTCAGATTAATTGAATAGATATTACATACAATAATGCAAATATGAAAACAGATGATGACAAAAATATGAATATTCTATTATTATCTGTTCTATATATTCAATTTATGATGATGTAATATCACATGTTGATGTATCATTTTAGATAGACGGGTCATTGTGTCTATTATATAATGTATTAAAATTATTGAATAAGTATCATGCCAAAATTATGGTGCATATGTACATCAAATTTACAAACGATTATCATTTTATATATTTTTTATGCTATTTTCATATTAAGAAAGGGTTTTAAAACTAGCTATTATCGTGGCCACGATTAATCGACACTCGATGACAATATAGATTTCAACCCGGAGTAATCAATAAGCCCTCACTTGCTTCGTTCGATTTTCTTTATGAAATGGCTGGTCGTATTTATACTGTTGTGTTTGTATTATCATGATGATATTCATTTCAGCAGCTGAGAACATCGACTTGGGACTCGCTGTCTCGACAAAATAAAATATTGTATTTAATTACAGCTAGTGTAATTTATCGAGATATGGAACCGACAGGATGATTTTTCCCATCGATACCAAGTCTTATTCCTATAAAATTAAAATAATCTTTAAGACAGAGATAAGTTTATAGATCGCCAATAAAATAAATTTTACGTATGTTTTATTCTGTAAATATCAGATTTTAATTCTTATCATGCTGATTTATTAGAAAGAAAACTTATAGTGTTTAATTACTGTAAAATATTTATTGCGAAACGTATGCTTCTCAGTAGATCAACATGATTTACTGTTAAATCCGAAATTCTACATTAAAGATCAGTTTTTTTATAAATTTTATTTATCATGGAATACACATAAATCACATAAATATGTGTATATATAAATTATTGTTTATTTTGTTTGTAGTTCTGTGCGTTTGCTGACTATACTTAGAGCAAGATCTTCAGATACATATATCTCAAATGTAAAAAAAACCCCAATAATATTGTAATGTAAAGCTTGTTGTTATTATGTAATTCAGCACAGGTGAGAATAATAATAATAAAAAACTTATTGGCTTTTGTGAAAAAGATAGAATTATTACAAATTATATTATTTTGCTGAAGCCTGCTTTTGTGTTTTTTGCTACTTTACAATATGATTAATACATAATGTGTTTACTTAATCATTTTATTTGGAGATATTTCTTAATACAATTTTGAACAAGTTTTTAACTTTTTGTTTCTATTAAGAAATAGTGTGTAGAACATATTTTCAGGACTATGTCAAAAAGGATTCTAAACTGTTATATGCTATTTATTGTAATATTATAGATTCTTTCTTTTGGGTCAATTTGTTTAGATAAACTATAAGGAACATTCGATACATAATTCGTGCCGGTGCATTTAACCGGCGAATTAGGGTTAATATGGCTTTAAGTGAAGCTCGCTCTCAATGTTATAGCAACAAGTACTAAGAGAGAATTCAACCAGCTTAAACAGATCAAATAACGAAAAACACGTCACAAAATCTCCATAATATTTTTATACATTTAATTTACAAGCGTTAATACAAACAGATCTGTGATTAAGGAAACATAACCGGCATAATCTACCTCCCCCAATTTTATATAATTTAAAAAAAAAATGAATGTCATGAATTGCACAAAGTTTAAACATTTTCTATAGATTCACTACAGGAACTATCTTCAGCTACCTAATATTCCAATTTCATAAATCAAAAGAAGCTAATAACGGGTTTGTGATTAAGGAAACCCCCTCCCATTTGAAATAAAAAAACAAGTTGGTGCAATTCACGAGATATATTAATATCGCCAAAACCATTTTCAGCATATGCACTCAAATCAGATAAATGAGGAAATATAACCGATTTAATCCGCATCCAACCATTTATAAAAACATGCATGAAAGTTATGTGTAATAAAGAGCACAAATGATAAATATTTTTGGAATAAAAAGTAAATTGCCATAACTATCGTCAGCTATTCAACATTCAAATTTGATAAATCAAAACTAATAAGATCTACAAAGATGTTTTTTATATAAATTCAATATGTATTTGAGATCTTTATTAATTCCCCTGCGACTCTGACATGGGAAGTCTTGCAGATTTTGGACCATGATGCCAGCAATATTGTAACAATTTCAAGATGGTTGCACATGGCGCTCTGTGATTTCCTGAATTCTCAAAGGTCTTGTATCTGTATCGAATTCATAAACGGAACCGAACCTCATATGTGTGTTTACAGCTATATGACTGGGAAAACATGGTTTCTTCGATATTCCGGATTTTTAATCACACCTGGGAAATGAAACGAAATATTGAGCTGGTGTGATTTGAAGACGATGGAGTCTATCCTATCAGATGTTTATGGCCCTCTTGGGTTTCTAGCCTTCTATCAAGATAATTATGGTATGTTCACATGCTATTTCGTTTCAGGTTTTTTCCTCCGGTATTACCAGCCTTTGCGCAGCTTTAAACATAGATGGGTGATGTAATTTAGTATGTTATTTGGTGAAATAATATTCTGAGGGTCTTTGATGATGGTATTTGTTTTAAGATTGGGAGAGATTTGGGGGATATAAAGTGGAATCTAAGAATAAATAACAAGCATGTCTATTTTAATGTAGCACAAGAGTAATAGTGTCTAGATCTTGTTTTTAGAAATGGAGCTTCAATATATCGTATGTTGACATGTACAATATATTTCTTTGAAATTTCTTGCCATTTTGGAAATCCTAAACCTAGAATTGTATTTTGATATAAAATCCAATATCCACCGACGTACTTTTAATCTTATATTCATTGAAAATAAATGTGGCATATTCGTGTCCGGACACATATAAGTTTAAATTGAAATGTTTCATTTGACAAAAACCCCCTCGATTTCCAGTAAATACATTTGATACATATACGAAAAAAATCAGATCGACCGCAAACAAATAAGTCATTATACCCTTGACACTCTTTCCAAACATACAAAGTCTTACTGCCACCAGAATTTATGAATACCTTTCCATACGACATTTGTGTCATCAAATCTACAGTTGTTTCTGAAACTTTTAATTCTCGTGGCCACTAAAACAAGATAGGTAGCTTTGGGTGTTTGTAATATTACTTTTTTTTCTTTTATAAATGGCTTATATTTCTTTTTTAAAATTTAGTTTCGTATTTAAATCTAGTTTCGTATTTAAATCTAGTTTCGTATTTAAATCTAGTTTCGTATTTAAATCTAGTTTCGTATCTTAATTTCAGTGAGTTTTATAATTATGAAAGAAGAAGGAAGAGAGAGTCGATCAGTCTCATTTTAATTGAATAAACCCTGAACCTTGAAGAGTATCATTTGGTTTGTAATGATTGGTGGTGATTTTTTAAGAGGATTAAAATGCTCGCTTTTCATCTCATCCTTTGTTTAATGGAAAGTAAAACAGCAAACATTTGTTGTAATTGTAAACTTGTTGCAGGCAGCTGTGAAGCCATGATGGTCGTTTAGCAGCGTTTTCTGTTTCTATATTGTTTATTGTATGTGCGACTTGATGGATCAAATATACCTTGGTTAGAAAACCACCCGAAGCTTAGCTAGGGTGTTAAGGGGATTTACCATACGGAAAAAAATAGTTTGGCAACAAAATACCAGATCATTTAACTGGGAAACTTTAGACAAAAGAATCAACTAAACTATTCGTTCAGAGACACTTTTCCGTATAGTTTCAATATGTTCAAAAGAACGATTTACTTTTTCTTCACGACCCAAAGCTTACAAAAACATTTAATTATTTTAAGTCTAGTGTTTAGAACGTTCATAGTTCAAATTAACTTTAAAAAATTGGAGACCCATAGCGCTACCAGCTCTCTTCTTACTAATAACAGTAGACCTAATGTTGAAATATATTTTAGGCGTAATGTCTCATTAAAACTGTACACAAAAATAATCAATCTAGAATTTCAAAGCAATACTTTTAAAGCGATTTCTTTCTTACCAAGAAACTATATCGTTTTACATATTATTGACTTCCCTATAGATTTCTGTATTTACAAAGCGACTGGAATAAAAAGATTTAGTTCAATGATAACCGAAGCTTTATAAGAATGGAAGTCCTACTGTATAAAGCACACTCAATAATTCTAACGATAGTTCAACTTTTTGCTTCTTTAGATCTAATACACATGAACTGACACGAACAAGCCAAATTGACGTTTTAAGACGCCCTAATGCCAACATCCATCGAATGTCAATCGGGACAAATATTTCAAAATATGATTGATTGCTTCATGAGTTGTTGTTTCTAACGATACGGTTTCAAAGCAAGTGTATAAATTTCTATTTAATTAGCTGTAAATTTATATTCAGTTTCAAATAATGACTTTTACAGAAGAAAAACACAGTATTCTCAATGAATAAACTATCTCACTAATTGAAGTTTTGTTTATTGCCTTTAAACCCAAAACGTTTATTTTAGTCTTGACAATAGTTAAGCAAACACAACAAAAATGTTGAAAAACAATAGTCAATAAATAAAATTTTCAGCATTGGTCTAAATGTTTTATTTGCTCAATCAATAATCGCTGAATTATAAATAAACAAATTTCATGTTTTTATAAATAACAAAGCCGTACACAATTGTTAGCCGCATTTTACGACTATATGAATAGATATCATCAGAAAAATAAAGAACATGATATGGAATTTGTCTTAATTCTTGTACAAACTAAAATATCATCAGGAGAGAAGAAAAATCACTTATAAAGCATCGCATTACAGATAAAAGTATTAATTCCATTCATAATTAATGACTTGTCATCGATAAATTGACTCTCAAAATTTTCCTATCTATTTTTCATTATTTCTAATCATGTATTTAGTCACATGAAATATTAAACCGGACTTACAGTCTGAAACCATTCTCATGTTAACTGTTTATTCAATGATATATATTATGCATATTAATCGAATAATAGAGTTCTTGACATTTAAATTAATAAATTTAATTCAAGCATGATATATGATTTAATACAAAAAAGAAAACATGTGTACTCCCCAAAAAACAAATGGTATGGACACAACAGCTTAAAGTAGCGGGTTCTTCTTGTCATGAATTTGCGATACGTTAATACCTAAAATGAAACTACACTAGAGATAAACAGATTTTAACCATGTTCAATGGTTTTTATTATGTTATTTCCGTTCTAAAGAAACTCTTAATCAAATAATTAAAAGAATTGGGTAGATTATTTCAAATCAAAATACAGAAACTTTATATAATGCGAGTGAGCATAACGGGTTTGTCGTATCTAAACAAGTTATAAATCATGAGGATACAGTTTTGAAGAGATCACAGCATGATTAAACCTCCTTTTGAATCGCGCGTGTGACCACTTTTTATTCGTTTAAATAAATAAATTGATAAATTTATAGGTAATAATTTAAATGACTTTTAGAAGTAGAGGTATAATATTTATGGATTTACTACTTGTTTTATATCATGCAAAGTTTCGATACTCTTCCAGGTATCTTTATCAATGTTGTATGGAATAAACCAAGAAGTAGTAAATCCATAAAGTTGTGATATTATGAATAATTTAGAGTTAATTTCAGACTTTCAATTTCATGTAAAATAAGGATAAAAATGTTTTTATATATCAAAGTAACAATAGAATTATTACAAAAATATGCGCAGAAATTCATAAAATATTATGTATGTGGGTTTTTTTTAAGGGAAATATAAGATCGCATATCATATCGCATATCGCATATCGCAAGTAAAGTGAAAGCTTTCCAGGTTGAAGCTATAAATGTAATGTTTGATTTTCCTTACATATTTAGAAATAGAAACTCTAGACTTCAAGTGTTTATCTAAATGCGCATAAAAAAGAGATAAGCAAATTAATTTAGATTATACTATTTACATTATAGACTTGATTACTGTGTCTATTATATGTGTAAAGTTATATGACGTTATTTTCCTGTAATCTGGATTTTATTTTCTCTTTTAACACGAGGAAAGTTTTATATTGTGAAAAAGGATAAAAATGAAACCAGAACCTTATTTTGTTATCTATATATATTCAGAGAGAAGAACTCTAGATTTTGGGGATTATTTTTTCCTTTTTTTTTTAAAGCTTATGGATTGAATGGTGTACGACTGAAGAAAAAAAAATACATTAAAGCAGAAAAAAGTCACGAAACATCTTGCATGGTTTTAAATTCTTAACGCGAGGGTTTGAGCAATAATCCAACGATATAATTAAAGACGACATAAGATTTGAACCAATAATGGAGTACTTTATCATTTTAGCTTAACAAGACGGCCATAAATCACCATAGCAGACACAGTTTCAATGTTTATCGTTCCACAACTAAATAACAGGGATTTTTTTCAGCACATTGAAAAATTGCCCTGGTTTGACAAGCCTTGTAAAAAAGGAGTGACAGTTCTCTTTTCAAGGAGAGAAAAATTTCGCCTCTCGCCCAATTGTCTTGTATAGCCGTCATATGCCAGTGACAAACGATCACTTATCAAAGAATCTCTTGTCAATCTTGTGTCTTCATACCCCATTATTATATCGCTTCATATAGCTGGTTAGAGATCAGTGTTCGACCGATCTAACTTTTGTCATGGTACACTTTGGCTATACGATGCCAGATATGGCTGCATGCAAACGCCTGCAAGTCTAATTTTCATTTCTTGTCATACGAAAGAGATGCGATCGGATTACGTAACTGGAGGGGCTAGAAATAATGAGATGATTCTGATACAGTCAATTAGGCTTTTGATGACGAGTGTATAGGTTTAATTTAGTTTTCCACTATAATTAACACGAAATGAGTTTGGTTGATAAACGGGTAAAGATGATAATGTCCTTATTATCTTCTATCATATAGTCCCGCCATGATAAAGGTTCTATGGGAAATGTTCTTACAAAAATAAACCGCAGGCGGTAAAATTATCTAGTTGGGTGGTTTATAATATATGACTTGCTTAGAAAATAAAAATCTTCCAGAAACCAATCACCAACGATGTTACGTATTAACGTGTTACCATTCATACTTGGAGTATGCACGAATTTTAAGTTGCAAACAAGGTTAAATATTTGTAGGAAAAAGACAAAAAAAGTTAAGTACATTAAACTTACCCGAGTAAGTGTATGGGTCCATCATGCCTGCTAAATTAGCGGGCTGGTCCCACTTTGGAATATGATAGTGCTCCACGATGAATTATATACTGTCTGCTGTATGGAGATTTCACTGTCTGCTACATGAAATACGGACGCAAATGTAACTGAGTAATGATTTCAAACGGATCGGTTGCCTATCTGTTTCTCTGGCCACACCCCCTGGCTTAAACGCTTTGTTTCCCTTACGTCTCTCACTCGGCAATCTCCGGCTTTAATCGGCCGAACGACCCGTGCATATGAGATGGCCAATGATTGGCTAATCTTTGTTGACGAAGTTTCAACTTTCGATTCAATCCACAATGGTTCGATAATAACTAGCCGTTCTTCGGACACTGAAAAAGATTGAAACTGCCACTAGAAGAGTCTTGTAACCGTCTCACACAAATTGTTTCTACAACTTGATATCTTCGATGCAAGAACGCGTCTGTTTTGGCGCGCGCTGTTCACGAGAGAGGTATCGTCTGCTAGTGGAGGTGGAGCTTAAGGTTTGAGGTCACGTGATATAAAATGGGGCCTGTCAACTGAGGTGTTTGTGATGTATGATAATCGTATCAGTCAATACTACATTGGAAATAAGAGAATGGCGAAAAAATTATAGCATTTAAAATGTTCTATAACACCTAGATTGGTTTCGTTAATTTTCGAGTGTAAAATAAACGAGAAGCTCCATTATTTATTCCGCGTATACGAACGGATAAGTGGGCCACAATTCCATTCTCATTGTGGTTTTCTTAAAGCAAATAATTTTAGCTGACTGAAAGAATAGGCGCACAAGTAAGTCGGTGTTTGTTACAATATTTTAAAATATCGCTCTATTTGAATCAGTTTCGTTTATCAAAAGAAATGTTCTTTATAAAATATTTACTAAAAAAATAACATCGATATTGGTATTATTATAGGCGTTATGTAAAGGATAAAATGTCATATCTATTCTTAAAATATTGATATTGGTTTTTGTAAAATTTAAACGTTTTGTTTTCCCCAGTCATAATACCATTAATAAAATCACACCATTGTTTTATAAATTGTCAACATTCAATTATTTCTATGTCCCAGGTATATATTTTTTTATAGCGGTAGTATTTATGTAAAGTTGAAATAGGCATAACATAAAACCGTTTTTTTTTATAGTCTATTTTATAACAAGCCATAAATTTTAATGTATTACCGCTATGCCTATGATTGAAAATCGAACGAAATTGATTTTATAACTTTATGTAATTCTTAAACAACAAAAAAGCGCTAAAATTTAATAATATACCTTTATACAATTTACAATGAATAAAACGAATATCGTTTTTATTGTATTAAAAATATGTAAAGGTTTTGTGATTTCCTTCTGATGTCGGTAAAGAGGGACATTTAAACTACAAATAAATTATTTCAAATATTTCCGCGGAACTTTATTAGAAATATCACTATACCTTTAGCCTTTCTTTAGACCCTACGTTGTTATTTATTCCTGGGTGAAATGATTTAAGTAGCAGTTGTTTTTCATGGGGGAAATAAAAATATAAACGTTTATTTAAACAAATAATATAAAATACAAACAAATATATGACATTTTAAGAACTGGGAATTAAATTTAAGTGGAAACGTTCTCATATATCACAAATGCCAAAAATGATGTACTATTTTAAAGAAATGAATGTTGTTATTTATACTACATTCTGATATAAAAAATATCATTATGAAGAATAAGTTAATGTGTATGAAATACATAGTAGAATTTTTATTACTTTATAAAGATGGTGGGGGTGAAATCAATAAACACCAATTTGTGTTTAAGTGGTCAAACCTTATTTCAGATTTGATCAATTTGAATAATATTTGGTCTAGATGTTTCTAAAACTTAAATCTTGATTTACATTGTCATGATTTACATTGTCTTAACTGTATATTTAACCTTAATTCTGTCACGTTTAGGCTTTAAATGTATTACACTTCGATTCCTAGGATTCACCAAATCTTATACTTGAAGACTTACACAAGTATCACCAATAACATAATTTCATAAAATACACATATATAATTTTACAAGAGAAAAAAATGTACACATAAGAATAGCGATTTAGCATTCTACATAACATATATTATTGGATGTCCTAGATTATTAAAAACAAAAGATATATAAATTAAACTTTAATTTTAACTATTGAGAAATTTAACATAAGTTATATGATGTGCTTATATAATTTCCATTAAAGATACATTATGTAAGATTTATAAAAAGAGCTGGACGTTCTTGCTAAAATAGTTCAAAAATAGATAATGCAATTAATGAATATATTGACAATTTCAATCATATTACTTTGTTCTGTTTGTCGTTTGACAAGATGTGTGTATTACCGTAACCATGGTACTGATATATTCGAGACTTAGCTTTGCCTCCCCATTTTTAAATTTAATCATTAAATGTCCGAACCGTTCTAATTTAGTTAAAATCTCGTGCATCCGATGGCATCGAGAGTGTATTATGGTCTTGTCATGTTAATAAAAGCCTAATTAATAATTTGTATAACATTTAAAGAAAGACCTGCAATGGTCAAATTTATCTCTTAATAATTGTCTTTTGAATATGGATGCCTACTGTCTACAGTAAATTGAGAAAAACGTATTTATCTCACTAAGAGTAATTGACAATATTACACAGCAAAATATATAAAATACATTGTTTATACAGCTATTAAATTTAACACCATAAGTATTTGAAATCTTTTACATTTTCATCAGTGGTGAATTCTTACGTTGAACAAGAACCAATTGCTCTATAGCGAAAGCCCCGACATGCCACAACAAGCAAATGTTAAGTATGGAGTTTAAGACCGCAAACAATCAAAAGTATTTTCATTACAAAATATTTTGGCACAGAAACTGTTCAAATCGATCAATTGAAATATAAGTTATCGCCATTTAAATTTTATATTGGTTTCTGGTGATTTTACGCCAACACTCGGAGAATCCTTTGTTTTGTTCATAATCGGACGTACCGGTATTTTATTACGCTATAACAACATCATTTACCTTAACACAGTAAATAATAATATGTCTGTGTTTTGAGATATGGAAATTCTGCCTTGGTGTGCCTTTTATACTGTCTGTGACATTTCCAAGTTACTTAAAGTCATCCAAAAAGCGTCGTGTTCATTTAAAAAAAAAACAAGTTTCGAACTTCATCTATCCAATTTACTCTATAATATTATTTTTTCAATCCGTGCAGTGCTATTCAGTTATTATCCGGTAACGCCTATTAGACGGTAGTTTGGATAACGTAGATTCTGATAATCTCAGATATAAATTTTAATTTGTTTTCTTTTTACCCTCTGAATTTAATTTGAGTTCCAAAGCACCCCCCCCTATTCTCAGACGTTAATCTTATGTCACGTGACATTGGCGAAAAATATTTTGGATCTCAATTCAACAGATTGTATTAGGGAACGGGAATTTATTATGATAATATTTTGAGGTAATAGATAGATCTGATACATTTTGGAGAAAATACAATAATTACCTGCAAGAACTTTTAATTGTATTAAAGGATACCTTTAACGCAATATTCAGAACATGGAAGTTCTGCTTCAACATATAAGTTTGCTTATCAAAGTAATTTATCTTCAAATGGAACATTGATTTAAAGAAATATAATAATTTTGATGGTTCTAATGTTCGGACTATTTTAATTTGTGTCAGCTTTTACCAAAAATAGAAAAATGGGTACACACGAGTAACATATTTAATACCAGCTAATGCCATTTTCTATCTTACATAAAATATTTAAACACTTTTATAATTAATGTTTCCGACCAGTTAAAAATCTAAAATAAATTCAGATAACTTTTGGTATTGGGCGTCATTTTCTTAGTTTCAAAGTCTATGTGAGATAATTTGAATAAATATACATTATGTCAGGCCCGGATCAAAGATTTTGTCGACAGGGGGGGGGGGGTATACATTGCAGCAAAGGTTAATAGAGTGCCCCATGCATTAGTGGTTTGCTGTAGTTCCAAAAGTCTTCGCCGCGGCCTCATTCCGAAAGCAATTGTATACGTTGTTGGCTAAAGATGCTGGTCTTATGAGTGACGGTGGGGAGTGGGGGCTGGATCCGCACCTGTATTCCATATTTTCAGTACACATGAATATATATATATTACATACCGCTAATATTATAATATCAATATTCACGAATATACATAATTTCATTATCCATGAATATACATAATTTCAATATCCATTAATATACATAATATCAATATTTAGAATATACATAATATAAACATACATGAATATACATAATATCAATATTTAGAATATACATAATATAAACATACATGAATATACATAATATAAACATACATGAATATACATAATATCAATATTTAGAATATACATAATATAAACATACATGAATATACATTATATCAAAACGCATGAACATACGTAATGCATAATCTCAATACACATGACTATACATAATATCAACATACATGAATATAAAATATTATACGTAATATCAATATCACTAATACACATAATACAAATACAGACACTCGTTTCTGTATTTACAGCTGTTTACATAATTTATTGTCAATTGAATACATATTTACTAAACTTACTTTTTTCTTTTTTTTTTTGTTACAAAACTTACTTAATATAACTGAAATAAATTTACACAGGTTTATCAATTACCTTAAATCTTAATTAATTCGCTCATTTTATAAGCCCATCTGAATACTTTGTGATATTCATCCCAAACCAATTTAACATTACATGCGGTAAAATTCCGCGTCGCAGGGGAAATATTCAGCTCGACATCTGGTTTTGTGGACACGACTGTGATACCTAAGTAAATTTTGTATAGATTTAAGTAGATTCATAATTTTGTAAAATTATTAAAATGCACAAATCCTGTTGCAGCATTGGTAGGCCTACTAAAGGATAACACCTTTAAATTTATTCCCGAACCTTATAATGAAATTCTTATGTGTAAAATGCAAATTTAAAGAAAAAGGTAAATACCAAGAGCATATAGTTAATTTCTTAAGAGATACTTCTTGTTATCTGTATTGTACTTAAGTGAAATCCGATTCGACATCTAATATCTTAAGTGAATATTAAAACTCTAGGAGTAGCCAATATACAGCCATCGAAAAGGGATGAAATGATTAATTGTTCATACCGATACACTATATCAAGAAACACAAAACCTGGAAGCATAAATTAATACCACTATTCAGATTATCTAAATTTATAAAATAACGGAATATACACGTAAATGATTAATGCAGCTATGTCTAGACAGTTTCAAATATTGTATAATATCTTTATTAGGGGTGATTTTTAAATACCCTATTCCATTGTAATCGCGTAAAAAGTCTAAATAGCTAGATGTAATGTTCTATTCCGCATTGGCATCAACATAATAAAATATAAATAGAAAGTGAAACTGCTATATAACTAACAAAAGTTGGATCGTTCGGGCACAAAGGCCGTTTTGAATGGAATACAGAATGGCATCGTTGTTTCAATAATTCGATTCCCGTTAGAAAATGGATTGACTAACGTGTAGCTTAGTGATGATCGAATTGAATATTCGTCACAAAAACTAAAAATAATGGAGCGAGATACGTGGGAATTCTGCACATAAAAATCCATCTACCTGATACATCGAGAATATCCAACAACTATTAGTATACTGTTTTGTAATGTGGCCCTACTCCGATTTACATCTGTTATACACAAAAAGACTAATTATACCTTTTCAATTATATTGAATGAAAGCAGAATAACTACTTCTCAAAATCATCGAAATAAACTTAGTGTTGTCGACAAAAGTCGCCGATTTAGGACTTAAAATGTTGATCAACTAGCGGAGTCTAAGTATGGCACCGTCGGCACTCGGTAAATCTCGACAGATTCCGGTACCCTACATCTAGACTCGACTGTATGACAGTAGTTGATATGTACCTACGACTATAATTTGCGCTGCGGCTACCGGTTTACGTCAAACAGGAAAACGTGTTGCTTTTACAAAAAAGATCCAAATTTCGTCTTTTGTAGAGTGTGTATACCTAAATGAGCAGAGATATTGTCTCAAGGCTGCTGGTTTGATAAAACTCCCTGGTAATTCCCCGCACCCAATGCCAAACGTGACGTTTGTTAATATAATACACTCTCCACAGAAAGCTCCATGGGGACAGTCATTTTCCATTCGGAACCCTTAAAATAGTTCAAATATGTCGAAGATGGTCATACAGCCTAGATTAAAATGCGTAGAATCTGTCGAGGTTTGCCGAATGGTAGCCTACGTCGGTAGACCAAAGTTTCAATTACCGACGTTTCGTTCGGCCATAGAAGTTAGGCTTAGGGTTTGGGCTAGGCTTAAGGTTACAAAGTTTGTGACCGAAATTTTGTACAATCGGACATATAGAGGTGGAAACAACTAAGGAATACAACACTTAATGGGATATGCGAATTATTGGAATGAAGATATAATGTAAATCACGAAATTGGAGTTTTAGGTTGGTGCGGGCCACTGTTTTCAAGATGGCGAAAAATAACACAGTTTTGCCATTGCCTTATAAAAAAATATATCATTTATTTGGTTTTCGAGGCCGCCGGTTTCAATTCCGACAATAAAAATTTGTTCCATGAATCAAAGATAGCGGCCAAAATCAGGAAGAAATAGCGTGTGCTTGCTATAATGGTCCGGCTTACATAATATAATAATATGTCTTGCTAGGGTTTTGGGGGTCGCCGGTTTCTATTGCAACAATAAAACTTTGTTTCATGAATACAAGATGTTGGAAATCCAAGACAGCCGACAATTACTGCTAAAATAACGTATGTTGTCATGATGTAAGCCTTGTATGCTAATATGTCCTTCTGGGGTTTTCGGGGTCGGCAATTTCAATTCCAGCAATTATTTCACAAATCCAAGGTGGCGTAAATCCAAGATTCGAGGGAGCGCTAATCCAAGGTGGTGGTAAAGATGGTGACCAAAATCGGATAAAATAACGTATTTCTTTTTGTTGTAACTCAAGATAAGTTTAATTTTAATACATGTATTAGCATGGGAAAGATTGTTTGTAAACACACGAGGTGGGAGGAAGATCTTCAATGAAAAGTTAATGCTGTGTTTTGCGCAGTGTTTGGCTACTTTAAAAGTGTCTTTAAATACTAATTAGTATAACTATGACTGTAGCCAACACTGTAGTCAATACTATGTTCGATCAAACTTGGAAAGTATCCACTGAGGATGAAGACGAAGGTGACCCCCAGCACGATTCAACACCAAAAAGAAATAAATATTCCAGTCTAATTATGGCGTCTAGATGAACTGTTCAAGTGCATCTGATCTGTAATCTCACAATAGTGGCAAACTTACTTAAAACGATGGAAATGGCGTAATCACGGTCGGCTTTGACAACACAACTAGGTCCGCTTGACATTGGAGATCAAAACTAACCATCTCAAAGCTATAAACCCATCATCTGGCGATCGGCAAACGTTCACAACTGGGTACATAGAAAACATATCTCAAAGTGGCAAGAACGATGCCGAAGCGTACGAATTCAAAGTCTCGATATTCTGACAGATATATTTTTGGATGCCAGATCGAGCTGCAGACTGTACCGTACTTCTCGAAAATATAGGAATTGAAAAGAACAAGATATTGAAGTTCTGTGGGTATAGTGTTCTTGGTATTGCGTTCATCATTTTCTATATTTACTCTGGGCCTCATCAAAATCACCAAATTGCTATCACCATCTCATGCCACACACTGTCTCTCTATTCAACGAGTTTACATCATGAATGTCCATCTATTGTGTTGATGAAGATGGCTTCAAGGATACACACCCAATAAACTCGTACACTTCATAACTAATACGATGGTCAGTTATTGTGCTGAGGTGTACTCCCTAGACAGCTACAAGCGAAAAGGCGGGAAAGAATTTAAACGGCGAAATTGCAATGATGTTAAACAGTTCTTCAATGAGAAATTCACTGAACTAATGAGATTAAAAACTGATTTCGGAAATTCGAGTAAATGGAAGGGAAAGATGATCTGTACTATAATCGGTTAATCGATAGATGTCCTGGACCGACAACCAGCAAATTTCATGGCCCATAACATGCAATTCATGCCTTTGACAATTGTAGACATTGGACCCATATCTCAAAAAACACTCCCTCAAACACATGATCATCACACCGATACGGAAACTACGAAAAAAAAAACTGGTCTAGAAATACTTAGTCTCAGAAATGCACAGCTTAGGTGGCCCTCCCCCCCCCCTTAGGGCCACCGGACTACAACCATCCTTGGTTACCCAGTGTACTCATTCAGTTCTACTCCACTATACCCTGGGTTAATCCATAGGGTTTCCACGATTTCAAATTATCTCTCCTGGCCTATAATGTAGCTACAGCGAACCAATCAGATAAACATATTTATGTCCCTTTACTGAATGATTTATGTAAATACTGCATATGTTTATAATTTATTGATATTTAATCAACATCTTTAGATATGTTTTGTTATTATTATTCCTTCTTTGTCTGACATTTTGCCCGAATTGTTCCATTCTATTATGTTTTTTTTATTATGAAACTTATACTTGGCAATTTTATTCACGGTGGAAGTGGACGTTAAACTCCGGGATATAAAATTCCGGGAACATAGAACGATTCTCAGAAAAACTGATGACCCCACATTATTATAATACTGCCTGGTCATCATTAACATAATATATAATTAGTTGTTAATAATTACGCATTTAACATAGGCCAACTCCTAACATTGTCCGATCTACATGCCGTAACATGGTTTGAAAAGCTTTATGTAAACATAGAACGATTCTCAGAAAAACTGATGACCCCACATTATTATAATACTGCCTGGTCATCATTAACATAATATATAATTAGTTGTTAATAATTACGCATTTAACATAGGCCAACTCCTAACATTGTCCGATCTACATGCCGTAACATGGTTTGAAAAGCTTTATGTAAACATAGAACGATTCTCAGAAAAACTGATGACCCCACATTATTATAATACTGCCTGGTCATCATTAACATAATATATAATTAGTTGTTAATAATTACGCATTTAACATAGGCCAACTCCTAACATTGTCCGATGAGAATTACTCTCCTTTGCCAACTTCCTTTTCAAATAACAATCTACGGGATAGGTCGATAAATATAACACAATCATCAAGGGCGGATAACTTGAAAACGTGACTCCCCCAGGGTATAGTGGAGTAGAACGGAATGTATACACTGGGTAACCGAGGATAGACTACAATGGACTACCATGGAAACCAGATAGAGATTGAAAGTATATTGGTTTTCCACCAGAAAGAATTGAAACGGGCGTACCTGAAACCACTATAAAGGACTAATTTTAAGGCATACCCAACTGCTATAAAATACGTTATCTGAGTATTTGGCCGCTATCTTGGATTAGCGAAACGAATATAGTTTGTCACCGGAACTGAAACCAGCGACCCAGAAAACTCAATAAAGGACATATTATATGGTGTATCTTATAAGCAAACACCGAACTGTTACGGGCAAAAGTACGTTATTTTTGCCGATATTGGTCGCCATCTTGGATTTCTGCCATCATCGATTCGTTAAACAAATTTTTATTGTCGGAATTGAAACTACCAACCCCCAAAACACAATAGAGGACATATTATAAGGTATATTAAAGTTAAAGCTAATACCGACCCTTTATGTCAATAATTCTCTATGATAGCCAGCATCTTGGATTTTTGAAACATACTACCCCGAAAACCATACAAAGGACATATTATATTATAAGGCATATAAAAGCTAGCACTGAACCGTTATGGAGAAACTTATTTTGCCGATTTTGGCCACCATTTTGTAAAAGTATCCCTCACCAACCTAAAAATCCACTTTTCGCCAAAAGTTCTTCCAGATTCGTGATTTTCAGCCAATAGACAGTTACTCACATGACGTCATAATATGTGCTAATTATGGCGTGTGAACGAGACATATAAACCTCATTTAAATCACAAATTTTAAGCGCTGGATTTACCTGAAGGTTTTGCCGGTGTGGAGTCTAAGGCCTCAATATCTTAGGGGCCCGGCCACTAGTCGTAAGGGTGTGGGATTGGGAGGTGCCTCATAAGTGGAATAGCCTAAGGACAGTAAGGTCTCTGTACATCGAAATCTGGCACTGTATAATGTTAAATCTTTCTTGAAAACCAGATGGGCCCAGGCCCGTAGCCAGCTTGCTGGCGGAGGGGGGGCAGCCCGGCTGATAGGGGGGCCTCGGGATGGTTCTCTCCCCCCGGCCATATGGTTGACAACTTTTTGTCAGGGGGGGCAAGATTATTTCTAGGGGGGGGGGGGCGGCTTCGCCCCCCCCCCAAGGACCCCCCCCCCCTTGGCTACGGGCCTGGATGGGCCAAACACAAGGCTTTGTTTATTCCGGTATCATTTGGACGATATATCGGGCGATAATTTTGTCGTTTTGCACTAAATAAAACGCAAAGTAAAAATTTGGTCACATCAGGTCCATCTTATAACATTGCACTCAAGGACCCAACAGGTGATGACTCCCGTATCTCATTACATATTTTGCATAAGCTTTAGTTTAAGGTACAAGAACAAACTCCACTTGAAAAGATGATGTCCATCAAATGATGTTATTGAGAGTAATGCTTTGAAGGCAAGATACACAAGTTTCAGTTATATCAATCAAATTGCTAGACACTTCAAAAGTCTAAAGTCCTCCAATATTTATCACTGTAATGTCATATTTCGAACTATGGGGAAACTATAACCAACATTGTATGTCTGGCTTTCAATATTTATCATCTAAAACAAATTGTAAATGTTAGGGATCGACTACCACATAACATAATATTACTTGAAGGTGAAAAGATGAATTTGAGTAATGATATTTCATATACTACTGAATATATAGAAGAGAAATGAAATTTGAATAGATTTTAACGAACGCCATATGATTTTGCATTATCCGTCCCGGGCCAATGAAGACGGTTACTGCTGTAGACCATGCCAAATTACACCATTCCCTTTAGTCAGAAAATAAAATATCCAAATAAGGGTTTAACTAATAATAAAGTGTCGAACTGGGTGGATTAAATTTGACGACAAGGAGAATTATCATAACCAAGGTGTTGACACTATCACTGGTTTAGGGGTTTGGTTTGGTACAAGGTTCCTCTTGGTTAAAATTAACCACAGCATTTTCGAAATGCGAGAGAAGATACGTGATTAATCAATTCCCAATTCCGTTGAAGATAAATAGAAATAAAAATGGATATGCAAATGATGCGTCTTCATTTGAGTCCCCTGCACAAATCACCAAGGCAAACCGGGTACCCATTCAAACCTATCTATCAAGTAGAACACCTAATAAAGGCTTTATAATAAGAAGATGTTGGGTTGTTGATGTGGTTTCGCTGGAGTCACCCCATTCTGCATTCCTTCGATGATTTAGTTTTTATAGTCCGATAGTCATGTCCATACAAGTTATGGAGATGTAGATTAAGCTTTATGTTAATTCGATTAAGTTGTAAAAAAAAACACCTGTCTAACCCGGGTACCAACTCTCTGAACCCCTTTACACGACCCTCTCCCTGTAATAATATTCAATCACAAAGAGAGGGAGAGAGAGAGAGAGAGAGAGAGAGAGAGAGAGAGAGAGAGAGAGAGAATGGGATTTAACGCCCACTCGACACAAACTAGGTCATTTCGAGACTAACATATGGTTCAATTTTATTTGAATAATTCGCTTGCGCGTAGGGGTCTTTAACAGTGGGAGGAAGCCGGATGAGCCGGAGGAAACCCACGAGATTGAACAGGCGATCCTACTCCTTGTCACGTAAACCGGGGAATCGAAACCACGCTAGTTGACTCAATCACAGGCCGCACACACGTGCTAACCATTCGGCCACCCAACCACCCTATTCAATCACAAAGTTATAATAAATAAGTTTACTTTACGTAAAGAGTTGCATTGCCCAATGAGGAATAATCTGGAAGAGTTGTTATATAACAAGCGTTCTAGTTGATGTGTTTTACAGTGAATTCTAGGCGTGCTCTGTCAGTAACTATGGGCAAACCCCTAGAAACGTCAACGCTTATTGATTAATCAATGTCTGACGTCATAGGGTCAAAAGCCGATCGTATGACCCCTGGCGCGACTTCCCGATACAACTGGTCACATCTTCATGTAGGGTAGAAATCGGAAGTATAAACAAACGAAACGAAATATAGATCTGTATTGTAATCAGATTGAATCTAAACCTAACTACTTCCGAAATGTGAAAGAAAAAAAAAATTCTCAACCTAGTCGCATTCAAATTTCAGTTTGTTCTGCTAATGCCACCGATTTCAACCCTTGTAACACGAAATAATATAACACAACAGAGAAACACATTAAAAAAATAGAGAAATTTATTTCAAGACAATTATGTTCTACGTAAATGTGTTTCTATGATTATGACATTTCATTACTTGTAAAATGAGAAATGAATCACGCCGATTACATGACATTATATCATTAATTTTTCCACATTATTAACCAAATATAGAAATTGATATATTTAATCATGCGATATTCCCATGAAAAACCGACATAATACATGTATATTATACGATCTATAGACACCAACTAATATTCATTATGATTGAAAAAAAATATATAACTGCTGTCTTTTCAGACAGTGGAATTCATCCTGGATGCGGTAAGTTTTATCTACTATCCTTGAAAGGACATTAATTACAGGTTTTATATAATAACACATTCACAAAACAGGTTGCCAGGACACGAAACATACGTCCATAAGCAGCGGGTCTTTTAAAATCAATCATTATTTAATGTTTTTCTACACCCTAACTTCGATATGTTGATTTTATTGAACGACCGAATATATGATGTGCTTTTGCATAAACCCTAATTCATCGAGTTTACTTTACGTGGTGAAAATTTCTGATAAATGTTAAATCACTCAATATTTTTAAAATCTGAAACATTAACTCCGTGGCACAAACCTTAATTGAGATAGGCGCGTCTGTATTGTTGTCGTTGGAGTTGGTATGGTCCATAGAAAAGGAGAGTTCTTTCCAACAAAAGAGGCAAAATCTTAGTAGAAAAATACTTGATTCAATGAAAAACACCGCATCACGTGACAAGCAAAGCTGCTTATATTAAAACAAACGTTTACGGTCTTATGTAGTTTCTTGCAATTAAACTATTTTGAGAGTGATTTGAAATTAACTTTTGGTACGATAAATTAGTTAAATATTCTAAATACAATCATGTATATCCCCACATCACACTAACCTGTCTGGCAGTACTTAATTTCCGTAGGATAATTCTGTATGAAATGGGGCGGGTGGGGGGGCATTAGGTCTGTCATTGAGTCACTTGGCATGGTTCGATTCCCCGCTTGTACACCACAAGTAGTATCGTCGTCGGTCCAACGTCTTGGGTTTTCTACGGCTGCGCCCGTTTTCTCCCGTGCTGCTAAACACCCCTACGCCAAATCGAATTATTTAAATAAAATTGAATCATGTTAGTCCCTAGTTTGTGCTGATTGGCTCTCTCTGTATGAAATATTTAGTATCTCAGACAACCATCGGTGTTTATCGAAATGAAATGAAATGGAGTTTAACGTCCTACTTTCCAGCTCCTACTGTGATAATGAAGACGGACATACAACATACAGTGTCGGGCCCTCACTGCATCACTGACAAGAGAGAACCACGCCTGAAAATATGGATGAACTTTCTCGACCAATGCAAGGACCGAACATCCGACCTCTAGACTAGCGAACCAGGGTCTACCCACTTAGCCACCGTGACCCTCTGGTGTTTATTGATTATACAAGAATATAAAATACCTACATCCAGCATACAGAAAACGTTGATCCGAATCCCCGCTTGAACGTGACAAGGATTCGTCTACCCACCCTCTTGGGCTTTCTCGCCCCCCCCCCTGCTAAATACGCAAAAGCGCAAGTTAAGCCCTATTTATCTCTTTATACATGAAATGTTTAATACAAGCATTGGGTGTATTAATCATACAAGAATGTTAAATACATATACAGCCGACATATAAAGGTACAACAAAGACTATGTGAACTCCTCCAGCGAGAGAGAAGTGGCAACATGTGTTCTAGGAATAGCGACTTTATACCTTGCATAGCAGCAATTATTACAAACGACGTCAATAATATAGGATTTTTCGAATGGTTTTGTTTAAAACGACAATATAGAAGGCAATTCTTAAAAAAAATATATATAATGCTATTTTTTTCCATTTTCTAAACACAAGGGTTTGAAATCTCTGGCAAAGAGATTCCTTGTACGAAACATTTTTCAAGGTCGGCTATTCTTTTGTTGACGTCGTAGGTTTATAAGGCGATTTCCTTAAACTTGATTTAAATGGAGTGGTCATCCAAATAAACGGACCTAAAATAATGTTTAGTTTAATAAGACTATGGGGCAACTTTCCGATCGTTTTGCACAAGAACCAAGAGGCCTAAGCCAGATCCTGTATGCCTAGATAACGTTACCAGAAGGGATTAGTACGCCCTAGTCATAAGACGAGCTCTCTAGAATTGACTGATTTCGCGTATTGGCATTTGGTCTCGGCCAATTAGGTTAGTCAAGTTTTTTCGACGTCCATCAAAAAGGTAGATAGTCCTACGTGATCTGGTCTTGAACGACAGAGACTCGGCGTTGAGTGACAGTTCTAACTTTTCTTTTTGAATGTCCAATCTCACGTCTAGCCCTTATTCAGTTTACAATGCTCATTGTTGACACGGTGTTAAGCCTTTCCGCTTACGATTAAAATTAACTAAAAATCTGTGAAAACTTGATACTGATTTGATAAACAACAGACTTGAATAAGATTAAAATCACCAGATCTGATTTCCGGGTCCCTTTTTACGAACATTTTTATATGCATTTTCCCCAGGAAGCGATATAGTACAGGTTTGATTTGCGGCTTATGGTTAATTCGAAGGACGGGGCGGAGGGACTAAAAACCTAGGTCCCGTGAACACATTGGCGTGTACGTAAAAGATCCCGTGGCAGTTGGAATTCGATACAAGAGTATAGGCAGTTCAGAGCAGAACAGAACCCCATTTTATTTCATTGCATTCAAAGGTTTATTTTATAAAACACACTCAAATTGTATGGGCCAATAGTAGATTAATTTTATACAAATACTATTTATAAGCACGGTTCATTCGCAGATTCATTTTATATAAATGCTACATATGTTACATTCCAAGGTTCATTTTATACAATCACTATAAAATATAAATATGGTTTATTCGATATCCGAATCGGTAATAAGTAACAAAATCGTTTCATTCAAACATTGCAATTCAAATATTTCGATTTTCGTAAGGCAATACAAGTTTCGACTACTTTATTCAATATAAACCATACAATTAAAATAGCAATACAATGCATTTGTGTAACCGTGGGATTGAATGTATCAATGTGAAATAATTAGCTAATAATCAAATCAATCAAACTACAATGTATTATTTCATAAAATAAACCGTATCAAATTCGAATCTAGTGTTTGTCAATAGACATGTGTTTCGTATATTGCATGTCTCCACTTTTATCAACATTTTTTTTGCGGTATACATGGAAAGAACGGTGTTAATATTACATTCGGCATTTTTTCGTGTAACTAAAAGCGTAGTTGCACACATCGATAAGCATGGTGGTGCGTGGGTACATTTCAAATAAACTATTATCTCATAGAACATAAAACAAAACCTATACATATCAAAATCGAATCTAGTGTTTGTCAATATAAAAAGAGACACATGTTGTGGTGGTATATAGAATTTCATGTTAAAAACAGCTGGAATTAGACCCTTTATCTTTCTCATACACGTGAAATCTAATCCCTATTATTCTCTATTGTTTAAGGATGTCAATAACTTTACATAGTGTCACTAAAACTATTAATATCTTCGTATTTTGAAACATATAAAAACGTTAATGGAGCACATACATGTACAAAGCATTAAAATCTACTAAAATGGCGTCGCTTAGATCACAACTCCTTCAAAATATTGGATATAATTTCAATAACAAAAATCTGCCTTTTCGTAATATTTGGATAGTTGTATAGAATAATGGAGAGCATAAGAATCTATAACATTGAGACCCTAATTAAATTAGGCGTTTGTTGTCCTTTTCTCAACTATTTCGTCCCTTATCTTTACTGTCCAAATACCTTCATTAGATCGGTTGAAGCAGAACAGTAGGACGTTAAACTCCATTTCATCTTGTGGATATGTGACATATTTCATTTTTTGTTTTAAACTTTTGAATTTAATGTTCTTCAAATATATGCATCAAATTTATACCCCACCAATGATATTATATTAGACAAGGTTCACGCTCAATACCCTTAGCATTCACAAATGCTGTAAATGAACAAGAAACAAAATTTAAAAAAATTCTTGATTTGCAAGTAATTAAACACCGGGATTGTTAATCAGATTTACCAGTTTACTCCAAAATCCAAATACTCTTGGCTTACATGTGGTAGCAAGACTATTATTGCATAATGTATATTGTTGAGTTAATGAGGTGGGTTCGATGTACCGATATATTATTTCCCATTATATTTTCATTGAGTTGTAGAATATAAAAATTACGGTATTAAAACTAATAATGAATACATTCCACAAATTACAATAAATCGTAATGATTTATAGACAACTTTATGCTACATTATATTTTCTATTATTTAGGACAGATGTATGACTCAATATTATTGATAGCGATGAGGCAAACGGCATTCAAACACGATATGACACAGACCTTTTACAAATTGTTGGTTCTTGAAATGCTAGTAATTATGCTCTTGATAGTTCAAAATGGTTCCTAATCTACGATCTTCAACCGGCCATAATTTTAGGAAAAATGAGCTTTGGTGTCAAAATGGCCGATTAAGCGATATTGAATTATCTCAAGGGTGAAAACACACTAGTGTTTTATTTCTCCAGTTAAATTGAAACTAAGCCATAAAAATGACACAAATTTAGTTTCTGTAATTGGATTTCAAAAATTAATGATACTTCGTGCACCAACTGTCGTTTATGGTGATTTAGGGCACAAAAAGTTAGATATCTCCCAAACTAAATATCGTAAAGGAATTTGATTTCGACGCTTATCCCCCCGTATTAATGGTCATACTCGTATTTCACTATTGGTCGAGGCATTTGTACTGGTCTTTTGTCGCCGACGAAAACAGATGATGTAGATTACATAATCTTATTATTATTTTCCGGTGTATCGTCATCTATAGAATTACAATAAAATCATTTCAGTGGAAAATTATTATTACAAAATCAATAAAAGAGAATAGAACTCGACAAGCAATGATAGAACTAAATGAGATTAGTGTCTAGGAGATTAAGGTCTTTATTATTATCATCTTTTGAAATGATGACGATGACGACGAAGATTATAAGAATGCTGTTATTGATGGCTAATGATATTACATGTATTTTTACAATGTTAGTATGATCTTTCTCTTTTATCTCTTCTTCTTTCCGCACTTGGTATTTATTTTATTTTATATTTTACTTGAAGAAAGCCAAAATACATTAAATAAACGATATCTCATGTAAGATATTGTGTTTTATCAAATTGTTTTTCTTACATTTTATAATTAAATTCTTTCTAATGATCATGTCTGAATTTTACTGATTACCTTTTGATACTTATTTGTTTTATCCGATCATATTTATATTCTATCTATTAGCCAATCTAAATTGCTATTCTGGCCATATAATTATTTCGAGTCCATTTCACTACGCATTAGGAATATGATGTAACAAATAGTGATCAAAAATTAGCCTACATACAATTTACTGGTCACCACGCCAACGCCCGACATTTGGAACTGTCGGCTGATTCTTTTTAAGTCAGAAACATAAAAAAGATTTGTGAAGCTTTGGATGAAAAATAGACTAGATTGAAAAGGTTTCGGGATTTAATGGTAGACACATGCTTGATCGTCTTCATAAAAAGACAACATGCTAATAAACAATAACGGTTTGTTAGAAACATGTGCTAAGATAAAGAGGTAGACTAAAATTCTCCAAGAAAATAAATGTAATAACTTTTTGAAATATCATATTCAAAATAAGCCAAAGCTCACCTATTCATGTTTTTAAAACTGGTCAGACACTTTTAAATCTACTACAAAATATACAAGATTCGTTGGGCAAATATTCAAACATCTACATGTATATCTCGGCAATGTATAAACAAATCTGCCTCAAATTTTAAACACAATGTATTGTGACAAAAGTATCAGCAATTTAAAATACTTAAAAGTTTGAATTAACGTTTCATCATTTTACGCATTAGCCCTGATCAATTAAGTTCTCTTCTTTTTTTTTTCATCTTGCTAAACTTAGTGTCTACTAAACTATTTCTTCTTCCCTACAATTAATTACAGTTATAACTATAGGCAATTACCTTTGACAAAACTCTATGATAATTATCAAAATTACACAAATCTTGATTAATGTCTACAAATAATCTCTAATCTTAATCTTTTAGACCTAGACATCAGAAATCTCTGATCTATCCAACTTGAATTGATACGAACTCATTATTTAATCTCAAATTCTCTTTCAATTTAAGAAACATTTCCAATTGATCAACTAATAAAACTTTTAATTCTTGCATGTAACACGATTTTATATTGCCAGTGAGAGTCCCCAGTCAGGAATATACGCGCAGTAATTGTCGATGCCAGCTTTTAAAACAGGGAATTTGCAAAACATTAATTGTACAGAGTGTTGTCTTCACTTCAAAAAGGGGTTCGGTGGTCTAACACGCGTGCTTCTAGATAATAAGTTCTGCAATTTAGTAAAATAATGTGTTGTTTTTTTCGATACCAAGTTTGTACGTGACAATGATTAGGGTCGCATGTCCAAATTGTGTTTTCTTCGGACCCTCCGGTTTCCTCCCACTGCTTAAGACCCATATTCGGAAGCGAATTATTGAAATATAATTGTACTGTATTTTAGTCCTGAAATGTCGAGTGGACATTATGCCCCATTTATCTCTCACCCCAACAACATTGTACTGCTCAGAAAACACACCATATACCACAAACAAACAAAAACTCATATTTCATACTATTAGTAAACCCGAGTGTTTTACACAAATTGTTGTTTGAAATTGTCATACTTTTGATTTGATTGTAGAATGAAACAATATTAGATTATTAAATTTGAAATACCTAGTGCCCCAATAAAACAAACCTCGAGTGCCATCTCACTAATCTTTACATTTCCTTTTAAGCCTTACCCTCCATTTTTTATGATAATATTATAGATAATCATCTATATAACCATCTAAAATACATCGTACAATTTGGAACTTCTTCCCGAAAAGGAATGGATCTTAATACCTAGTGCAGTTTTTCTAATTGTATACGTGAAAATGGCTAAAGTGTTGTTGGTATTTTAAACAAACAACCAGAACCGGATTTCTTTATGATATCAACATGGGTTTGTTGTCTTAGATGGAGTTTCCGGCAAGAAAATATTGGAATACACAGTTAAGATAGGTCGTTAACTGTTCAAAATATAACACCACCCTTACATTATTTTGGCTAAATAGCTTTTTTTCTGATTTGATGGGGAAGAAACAAAATAACCTCCAGCAAAGTTACAAATGTTCGCAACTGGCGTTTTTGAGATTCAGAACTCTCTACAGTCTTAAGCTAATATTGGACAAATTTTCCTAATTACCAACTGTGCAAGTTTTTAGCCCACCTAAGTTGAAAAAAAATCATTAAAAAATGGAGGCAACTGTTGCTATGTTTTCTGATCGGTGGCCACCTACAGTCTAATGTTACCCTGAATATAAGTATACTCTTGTTAATCAAAAGTGACATGCAATGATTCAAGTTTAACACTGATTATATACATGTATACATGTGTGTATATTGTTGAACCTGTATCTAAAATGCCAAATGTTGCTTGTCTTGAGAAGAATAAACACAATGTAACACCCATTCTTGGTTTGAATGTCAAACAATTTATTAATTGCTGTTATGCATTCTTAAACGGTGTCCATATGTTTTGCATAACACCATTTTAAATCTAAAAACCCAAATATCCCTGTTCTCTGGAGCAAATATCTGAATAAATAATGCCAGCAGGGTTAAAACTTGAATCTGAAACCAGTGCACATAGTTCGAAATCATGGACAAAAGTTATAAAGCGACGCCGAATTTAGACAGCCTTCAGCATTTCGTGACACATCTATTTCTAAAATCTGACCAGGTTCAGGTTACAATATCCCAATTCCATTTTCGCAAAAGGAGGAAACCTCTTCAAATTGGATAGTTACGATGCATTGGACTACAAAGAAAATCGACCAACAATTTTAACCTACACATGTAAAGCAGGGCCACCAACAACTCTAGACTCTATGCTGTTGACCAGTTATGTTGGTGGCGACAATATACGAACACAGATGCATAATAGCAGTGATACCAAAACAGAACTATTTTCACCTGGCTCTGTAAAACATAATGACATAAAAAGAAAACGGCAATAATACAATAATAAGTGCTTTAATTTTGAACTAACACCTATTATGTAACTACACGAACTTACAATATTTCAAAATATTCCAAACGCTTCTAATTTGGAGATCTCAAACAATTACTACTTTTGCATTACCTTCTTACAGTATAAAAGGTATTTACTTTGTATCCACTCGCATTACAGCAATACTTAATGGAAGACGTCCCAATATCTCTTAGGGCGTCGTTTTGTATACATTCTTAAAATGCAGTGGTTTAAATCCAGTCGTGATAAGAACAGATTTGACAACCTGACCACCAGGGAGGGGGATGATAGGGGCGTTTTAATTTACACCGAGGCTGCCACCACAAACCCCACGAGTTGGCAGTTGTCGTCATTATCTATATTAGATGAAATTGGTTTAGTGGAAGAATAAAGCTTCTCGCTTGATTGCCATCTTCAGTAGTTTCCCTTTCCTTCTAATCTAATCTGGCTGGTTTTAATATTTACAAAAGATTTCAAGCCATTTGAAGAAAGTATCAAATTGTTCAATAGCCTGACTATCTGGAAAATGTCTCCGGCAATTGTTTTTACGCGATCCTGACAAACAGCCATTACCAGACTCCAGCGCTTCCATCTGATACTGTTTAACAACGCCAATACGATCAGCTTAAATTTCGCTCTCGCCCGTCCCTATCTCTGGTCTGATCCGCTTTATGCGGTTAAGATTACCATGTATTACGTCTCTCCACAGATTGCCTGGGATACATTATATAATTAGTCTGAAAGAGAAATGAAAAGATCTTGAGTGTGTGTATTTTTTTGTATACAATAAGAAACGGTGTGACAATGATGTTGTTATCCGCAACACACTGTCTTAGATCACAACTGTTACATTAACCAAAGATGACAATAGCAACATTAACTAAAAGAGGATAAAACGTTTCAGTTAAGTTAAGACAATTGGAAACACTTTTAAGACAACAATTAAGCTTCGAAAATAAAAGTTATAGTGTAATATTAGTCTTATTAACGAGGAGTTATAACATATTGCAAGTATAACCCAAACAATCTGACCAATATTTAAAAGGGTTGCTAGTTAAAAGTACTCATGTAATAACTTTTTTTTTAGTGTTTTGAAGTTGTGTCTAAAACATGAAGTACAAATGGAAGTGTTAAACATTTACAGAACATTCACTTAGATTTATATGTTATCGAATTGAAATGCATCCTAATAGAGATTGATAATCAAAATTGTTTGATATATCTTTGCAGAAAGTGGTTGGTACAAAACCCACGGTACACCCCAACATGGATAAATATTAATTCGGTTAATAATAATAGGTGAAGCTTACAGATATATGTTTAAGCCCGTCTCATGAACATCATATCGCAAGTTGGTATTACCAATTTATTCCACCACCAATTATAACAAGTGGTAGCCATGTGAGATACGCCCACATTTCCAAGTATTGGACGGAAAATGAAAAGAATTTGGGTTTAACGTCCTACTGTTCTGCGTGGTCCCGAACGGCTATACGTTGTCCCTTACCAGATCCTCTGATCTGTGCCATTAGTGAAACAATTAGGGTTCACCCTCTCAGGGTCTCCATACTTTATATCAACTCGACAAATATCGTCCAAGAACTGTAGCCCAACATTTACGAATGAACGGTTCAACGGAGAATAGTGAAATCGAGTTCGAATGGACGGTCCAACGGAGAATGATGAAATGGGGTTCATGTTCTTATAGTCCTAACGCTTCACACTAAATTTGTCCACAATAAATTGTTCAAACTTATCACGTTAACTGGATACTGTTGATGGACGATGCCGGACATTAGTTGGGTTCATCCTTATAACTAGTCATGGGTCTGCGACCTTGGCTTAGCACTGTTTGCGTAGGTGGAGCCAGTTTAAGTCACGGTCCGATTTCCATCCAAATCGAATTCACACGAGAGTTTATTTAATAAATATATATTTGCAGTTGTATCAAAATCGAAAAAAAAATTAAGAATGTTTGGGTTATTTTCGTTTATAAGCAAGGGAAGTAATTCAAAAAGTTACAGTCCCGTATATTCTTTGTCACTATTTGGGTAAAAGGCCGGGTGAGGATAATGGTCCGGTTTTCACCCATCCGAGATCTTTTGGATATAAAAAAAAATAATTTCATCGATATCGGATAAAATGAAATGAAATTGGGTAATGTCCAACTGCTCTGCTTCGAACTGGGCTAATGAAGACGGTGGTACGCCACACAGTGTGCTATGGGGGAAATTTTGCCCGGACAGCGGACTAGGGCCCACTCTTATATGTGATTCTAACGATCATGGGATCTTTTACGTGCACGCACCGTTTTTCGTCCCATTCGAACGACTAGACAAGTGTCCTTGTCAGACCCCCCGTTCTGCATCACTGATAAGGGGGAACTACGCCGGAAAATCTGGATGAACAAGGATAAAAACTGTGACATCTAGAATATCCAATCAAAATGTAAACGGACGGACAGACGACGACATAATACATCCACATCAAAATGTCGACGAATAAAACATACACCCTTATTTATGTACTATGGGCGTTGTATAGTGGATACAGCATTCACTTTCACTTAATCCTACTGTTCAATATGTTGCATGTATACACGATTACGCCCATCTTGTGTTAGAAAAAAAATCAATTTTTAGAGACTATCGAATATCTCAAAATCAATATTTAAATTTGAATAAGTGATATTTACATACCCACGCGAGTCTAACTATTCAATATTGACAGTATGCTTCCTGTGTTAGGTATCTATAATACGTGACCTGCTCAACATTTTCTTCATTTAACATAATTGCATGTAGATTATGGCGAGTCTACTCTGTCGTATATTTTAAGATTGATGTTAATCCCAATGACAGTGATCTAATTTACCTGTGTATAAACATACATATTACAGTTTAATTGGTAGTGTCCTTGATCCAAAAAATTCCAATAATACGAAAACTGATGCTAAACATATGAAAATTTCAAAATAAATTGGAAACTATAGATAATTAGTATTAGAATATCCATAAAATATAACATTTGCAATTATGTTAATAGCCATATTTAATTATTATAGATAGATGGATTTATAAGATTGGCATAATCATATTTTGTGCAGCAAGTTTGATAAACTAAAACTTCCAAAATCCTGACTTTAATTTCAGGGGTTCACTTACAAGGGCAATAAATAATTGGTGACTGGGTTTCGGTATGGTTGATTCTTATTACTCGACAAACAATTCCCGAAACGCTTACCCATACCATTAAAGGGGGTTGGATAGCCGAATGGTTAGCCCGTGCGTGCTATATCATAAAGCCTGTCATTGGGTCAATTGGCGAGGTTTTGAATCATCGGTTGTACGTGACAAGGAGAATGGTCGCCTGTCCAGCCCCGTGGGTTTTCTCCGGGTCCTCCGGTTTTCTCCCAATGTTAAAGACCCCTACTTAAACCATATGTAAGTCCCGAAATGACATAGTTTGTGTCGAGTGGACGTCGAACCCTATTTCTCTTTGTATATATATCTTACCTCTAAAGTGATTATAGGGTTCTCATTTGCTGACAAAGACAGTAACACTGCAATTAACTTCACGTTACTATGAATATCGATCTGGCTTCAATGAGCATGATTACAAGGATTTTGACAAAAGAACAGAGTCTGAGTGGTAAAATGAGCCGAAATCCTGTAGCATTGAAGGTGTTCTAAGGCGTTGGACGGACGAACAGATTAGCGCGACGACTATATACGGGTATTAAACGTGAGTGTATACAAAGGACTATGATGAGAAGTTGTGTATTTGTACCCCCCCCCCCCGCGTTTTCATAAATTAGGGTTGAAATCAACACTTCTTAGCGGGTACTCATTATGGTTTTTTTTCTGTTTAACAAACTGTCAAAGTCGATGTTCTTTCGAGACTAATGATACATTCATCAATCATAAACTATCTATTTTATGTATACTATATATACAATGTATATCTTATCTCTAATGTGCATCACTACTTATGATAATAAGTATACCAAGAAAAATCGCGTAACTATATAAATGTACATAGGTATCGATATTTTCCCGTAACACGAAACCTTTTCAAATCTATTTATTTAAGCTTTGATATCAAAACACAAAAAAACTAATTCATGATACAGCCAGATCCAATATCGATATATACAAAAACATAATTCTTATTAACAGGGGGTCATGTCATGTTAATTTTAGCCGTATCAATCTAGCTTACTAAAACCTAAAACCGTGGGGAAATGGGATATGTCTTAATGGTGTACATAGTATTCATAACGATCAAATTTCATAACTATCAATACGGGTTGACATAAGATTTACATTGCGCACCGTAGAATAATATCGAGGGATTATATAGCCGGCTACCTGTCAGATAAGTAACATGAAATTGACATAATAATACCGAAATGAACATGCCGAGACATCAAGACATTTCGCGTGTCAACCCTAGTTCTACGGGATCGAATTGTTGTGTGGATAGTGTCAAGTGGGGGCTATGTTTCCTTCGCTCCAGTAAGACAACTCTAAGTGGTTTTTGGAAGGATCGAAGCGGGGTATTGTGAAACTTTTCTCAAGGTATCGATGTCGGCTACTGTGTAGAAAGTAGGTGAAATTATACCTATATGAACCTATTTCTCCTTAGCTTGCGATTCTAAATACATTACCATTAACCTATTATACACAATTTTCTAACTAAACATTGTCTTTCGAGATACTTCAGGATTCACACTGTGCAAATTTTAACATAGCCGCTAGTATGTAATACATGTACAGGGGTTTGCAAAACTTGGGAAACGGGAGGTTAATGTATATGGCTTGTGAAACCGGTAAACGGTAGAGTAATGTACCTGGCTCGTGAAACCGGGAAACGGGGAAGTAATGTACATGGCTTGCGAAACCGGGAAACAGGAGAGTAATGTACATGGCTTGTGAAACCGGGAAACGGGAGAGTAATGTACATGGCTTGTGAAACCGGGACACGGGAGAGAAATGTACTTGCTAAGGCATGGTTTAACTGCGGAATTGCCAGTGAATACGTGGTCATTACAAATACCATTTTGTTTTTAGGTATGACTTACTTATACCTCAGAGAACAATTGGAAAATACGTAATAAACATATATGGAAAAATTGGAAAAAAAAAACGGAATCATATAAGGAAAAATAGCTGATTGTTTCGGTATATTAGTAAGTTCTGTAGAACAGGACCACAACACAAGGACATTGAAAGCCATAATAATACCCTGATTGGTGCATGAAACGTCACTAGTACATTGTATAAATGAAGTGGGATGCATGGAAGATATTTCATATAATATATTATTTTACATCATTCATCCGTGAAAATTCATCAACTGTTAAATACAACAGAAACTGCACACTGACATGGGTCGAGCGGTCATTGATAAAATTTGGAATGTAAATTTCTGAACGACTCTAATATCTTAGCAGACGCATGTAATATGAAAATAATTGTAGGCAATCATATATAGATTTGAGTAGAGCGAGAGCAGTAGGCTAGCTACCGCTAGTAGTAGATTCTGTATCCGATCAAGTATGACACCTAATGGTTAACCAGATGATATAAGTTTGACCCCAAATCCTCCCGCGTAATTCTCCAATTTCACTATATCCCCCTTGGTTTAATTAGGAAAGAGGTCACGGTAGTGTTATGGAAAGTTTGACCCTGTCACAGTTTAACAAATACGTTTTATTGCTCAAAGATCAGATTATCTCTCTTGTGTTCAGTTAAACGATGGGGTCAAAAATCTCAGCCAAAAACAATGAAACAGTCGTCAGTGACACCTGATCGCCGTGTCCACTACGACTTAGACTGGACGATGGTCACTAGTTTATACACGAACCTGTCAAGGGGTGGGAATGATGACAGTCCAAGTTTGTTTCTCGGATTTGTGTTCTTTTCAAGGCCATTATCAGCGTTACAAAAGACCCCTCCCGCTTTGACTAGTCCTATCTGTAAGCAAACAACCCCTTCACTCACCTTGTTTGTTTATGAGTTTACGACTTTTCAGCGCGCTGGAAGATATAATATTTAGATTTTGTCCCAACTACAACACTAACGTGACGCGAACAATAGTAATTCGGGGAGAAATTAATTTCGACGGTAGCGACAGCGCGACAAATGATAGCCTCCATATCATGTTGTAAAAGTCACTCAGAGTAAACGGAAGAGATCTTTTGTACCAGAAGGCGCCAAACTGACAAGACACTTTCATTCCTTTTAGTGATGTTAAATGAAGAATTTTTTCTTATCCAAAGGTTGTATATAAAAATTAGAGTGTGAGCTACACGAAGTATCCTATTTTAACAAAGTGTTATTTGTCCAGGGGGAGGTGTTAAATAATATATTTTAAAGAAAGAACAACAATGGCGGCATACAGAACATGTTCTTATTAAAATAAGCTGCTAGACTATCATTATTGATAAGACAAACACCCAGCGTGTTTTAATAAACTGTTACGGGTACAAGTGTGTGTGCGCATGTTTAATAGTGCATTCGGTAACATCTTCATTTTTTCATCACTGAAAGGAAGCTACAAATGGAGTCCATATGTAAAAAAAGTGAAAGTAGTGTTAATAGGTGTTATTTGGGTTGAATAATTTTTTTTTATATGTCTAACAAATTATTGATATAAATATGTACATTGAAATATTAAACACACGCATTGAATATAGTATTTAATTGGTAGGTATGCGATCTATATTCACAGTTCATTCGTGAAAGCTGAAATCTGTTGTTGTATTTGCGTTTTCCTATATATACCCATTGTAGTATTTTGTCCGTTGGTGCTTGTTTCAATGTGCGACAAATAATAATCCAATGGTAGATTATGGTTGACTAAATTAAATAAATTGACAATATTTTATTTCAAAACGTAAAACCTCTCTAGAAATCTGAGAATATAAATTAACAGGTTTCCATAAGATCTAGGTTATTCATGGGTGGTTTGTTTTATTGGATGTCCACTATGTCAGGTCATCGCCTCCTAGGACGATGGATGACTAGTTCATATATAATTTGCTCGACACGCAAATAAACAACGTAATATATAAGAAAACAAAACTCCGGGGAAAGGGTTTTGTTGTGCAAACACCTTTATCTCTAACACAGGTGGTTACAAAAGGCGCTTGAAATTTGCATGATTGCAGTGGAACACCTTTCCATAAATTCGTCTTTTTCAAACAATCTAAACAACTGACCCATCAATTTTTTTTGGAGATGAAATGCGATCCCCAACACATCTCCTTGACGTTGTATTTAGATAATTTGTAGAATCTATATGTTCCATGTATTGGTAATTCATCTAGACAGAGTTGTTGGCTTTGCCGCGAATTAGAAAATTACTCGAAAACGTCATGGCTCTCAAATTGTATTTATCGAGACAAGCAAAGGAAGCCAGGATCTTGATAAAACGACGTAGTTTTCAAACAAGACAGACACGATTGGTCATTTGACTACCAAGCTGTGATTTGTTAATTTCCTTTACAAATAATGTCTATTTTTTCGTCATTACATTACAATTTATTTCAAACCATCTTCAGGATGTTGTGGTGGAAAGGTTTCAAGAGGATATATGGGAAGTGGAAAATGGTGGATAATCGTTCAAAGGTTTCAGACAGTTTTGTTCCAGAAGCGGGAACAAGTTGGATATTAACTTTTAATGCACTAATGTCATTCAAATTAAATAAGGTCACATTTTGACCGTGGAAATTATGATTATCAGGAGTATCTTTTGAGATAGCAATTTGGTACAACAGTCCAGGGGCTCCCACCCGTTCGCTGAATATCCTTTTTTGACTTATTTGTCAAAACCAGCGAGTCCCTTTTAATCAATCTTTCATTTAGTTAGAAGTATTGAAGATCCATAATTCTAAAGCCCTTTTTACAAGAGGGAAATATTTGATAAATTCTCTTGAGAAATATAAAACTTCAAAGATTTCTAAATAAACCAATAATTTTAATCAGTTTGGCATGAACATAATTAGCACAGAACGATTACAAATATTTTATTTCAAAATGGCCAACATATCAATAATAAATAATAGTTTTGCACTACTACACTACTACATTGATTTTATCTTAAGCTGCTGTCCGTTGAAACAGACTTCTCTTTATATTAATCTAGCTAAGGGACCGAGAGGCATGTCATCCCCCATTTCCATTGTCCATATTATGATTATTAAAATTTTGACCAGGGAAATTTATATATCAACAGAAGTACCGGTAAATCATCAACATAACGTACAGGAAATCATCAACACATTGTACCGGAAATGGTATATATCATCAACAAAACGCAGAGGAAAATGTATACATTATGAGCGTAGCGTACTTTTTGGGTAATTATGTTGACCGGCCGGCATTTCAGTATTCAGAATTGTTAATTCCGGCACACAAAGATAAAACAAGGTCTCTTTTAGAGTCAGATTAAGTCGATCCTAAACAGATACAGTTTATTGTTGAACTTCTAATTACTGATACTACCAGCTGTATATAATTACTGATACTACAAGCTGTATATAATTACTGATACTACAAGCTGTATATAATTACTGATACTACAAGCTGTATATAATTACTGATACTACAAGCTCTATACCTTTATTGATACTGCAAGCTCTATACCATTACTGATACTGCAAGCTCTATACATTTACTGATACTGCAAGCTATCAACAATTACTCCAAGCTCTATACAGTTACTGATACTGAAAGCTATCAACAATTACTCCAAGCTCTATACAGTTACTGATACTACAAACTACCAACAGTTACTTCAAGCTCTATATACATTTACTGATACTACAATAGAATAAAACCAAGTACGAACCATCCAAACCATTAGACACAATTCGAAGTCCTTAAAAAACGGTATGGCACAATAGTCAGCTCCATACGGTTACTGGTACTGAAAGCCCTTTACAGTTACTAGTATTACAAGCCCCATACAGTTACTGATACTGTAAACTTTATATAGTTACTGATACTACAAGATCTATATAATTGCTGATATTTCAAGCACTATGCAATTACTGATAGTTCAAGCACTATACAACACAACAATCAATTGCAGTATACATAATGTAGTTACTGGTACTATTAGCTCTGTACTGTACAATTACCGATACTATACAAGAACTACACAACTACAGTCTCTTTACAATTACTGATACTACAGACTCTGATACTACAATGTCTACTAAGATAAAATGTTATTTCCATTTGTTTTGCTGTGTCGAAAACCCAATCAATCGATTATATGCTTAACATTAGTTTTATCTATGGGGTAACATTTTTAACGAACACAGATATTGCCATCTCACAAAACCTATCAACAAATAAAATTCAACCAAATCAATAATTTTAATTTTGGCAGAAATTGAGGCCATGGTCATGGTGCCATTTCCAAACGTCCATCGGCTATTCAAACAATTAGAACCCTTTTAATGGTTTTAATGGTTTTGAATATGCAGTTTATGTTAGCGTTCAGGCAGGTCCACATGCAGGCTCTCCACTTCATTGTTACGGGGGTAGGTTACACAAGAAGTTATCGGAAGCGGTATTTTAGTAAGCAGATCATCGGATACCTACTATATCTTTTCCCCGAGCAGTGGCGATATACATGTAGTTGTTTCTACATTTAGACAGATGAAACGAAATAAAACAATTTTATAGAAGCTATAAACATTAAATCGCAGGACAACACACATAAAAACATACGAAACGCAATAGCCTTATATCGGATAGTTTTGTTTGACAGCCATTTTAATCCAGTCTAATTTATGGTTCGTTCATTTTTTAGCAAAATACTTCTCTTTGATTTTCCTACTTTTTCCATTACAAACTTCATTGTGTTCGAGGGTTCGAATTTCGTTTCGGGTTTCCACGACAAGACAAATAAAACAATACACCACGCCAAGTAATTCGCTGGTAGGTTTTCTCGAATGTGTAGCGACACGCAAATAAGGCTAAAACAGCTTAATTTTGACTGACGGATTTAAGTTAAGGGTTTAGTGTTTCTTGTCATCGATTAAACTGTATTTTCTGAACCCATCATAGTATAGGATTACATCCTTTACTTACATAAAGTATAGACTAAATAAATATAAATAGCCAGTCGCCATTATTCTTTCTTTTCTTTGTCGGAAAAGACAAATACTTGGAATAGATATAAGATACCAATTAAAGTAAGATTCTTGAAGATTGTAGATCTATGGTTATCTAGTTAAATGGGATCTATTTGGAAATCAATAATCAAAGTAAATAAGTAAAACAGAAACCGTCGTAGAAAATACATTCATTTAAATTATCCTTAAGTGGGGTATTTATAAATTGATTAACTTAATTTTTTTAAAGATTGCTAGAGTTAAAATACTATTTCAAAGAAGGAACTTGATGATCAGATTAATTCCCTTTTTAAAGAAACATGATAAAAGATCATTAACAAATATATAGTGTTCTTTAAATCTAGTGTGAGTATAATATAGTAATCTAAAAGATTAAAACAATTTTAGGTTAAATAACATCTTGGTATCGATGTTACAAACAACATTTTCTTAAATTCGTGGATCAGAAAATTCAGATAGCCATTTTTTGCACCGATATGTACCTAGAAAGACTAACTTTTATTGTGTATGGTCTTAAAGTCTATATTTAGTGTAGGTCAGTGTTTTGTGCCATAGCTTGTCCATTTACTATAATATAACATTTGTGTGTTTGAGCAGACATCGTGTGATAGGGTATAAGGTAAGATAGTTATGTCGTCCAACTGCATTCGTGTTAAAAAGGTCTCCCCATAACCAAAGGTTTTAAATTCTAGATAATCGATAGAAAATGATTTTTTATTCGTTGTGTCCTATATTTAGGCTTCTTTTGGATTATGTTAGCGTTTTCAGACTTTTTGTGGTAATTCGTGAATGCACCATTTTTTTTCAGATTGAAACAGGTAGAGATTAACTGGGTGAAACATAATAAATGTAGCCAAATGGAAATAACCCGTGGATCGAAAGTAAAATAGACAGTTTCATTAAATTTTAATGCTGAATTGTCTCCGTAGAAAATTCTACTCCTGTAGATGAAGTCAGTATTAAGATATCACCAAAACTAAAATAAACAAATAAGGTCAAGTTGTCGGAAAAAGCTTAACCGATTACTAATTGAATTGGAGAGGGGTGATATAGGCCTTGTCCTGTTCCCCAATCCTTTCAGTTACCTGAATAAATATTGTTTAAAAAAAAAAATTGAATTAACATATCAAATCAATACTCTATGCTTGCGCGTAGGGGTCTTTAGCAGTGGGAGGAAACCGGAGTGCCCGAAGGAAACCCACGAGGCTAAGAAGGCGCCCTATCTCCATGCCACATACGCTCACACTATGGCTCTTAACCACAGCCGCAAGCCAGAGGTGGCCGGCCATATAGAGTTCGGAGCGCGCCACCCTAGACCACTTGGCCATCCCAACTGACATAAAAGTTAATTAGAATTTATTTTCAGATTAGTATCAAGCCAATGTGGACAAGATGGCCGTGTTAACGGAAATTGCTGGATAATTTTTTGAACATTTTATAAACACTTCTTTAAACAGAGAAGCAATTCCTTACGTCAGACAATGGTAATCGTGAACATCACGTGTACAGCTGCTACAAAATACTGATTAGAAAGTTAGGAATAATTCTCTATGATATACTTGATCCTTGTATATCGCCGACGGTGGTCTACAAGATCCACAAAACACCATACTTCTTGTGCTGAAACGTCACAGATACCAGCAGAAAGCTGTAGCCTGGAGCTGTCACCACATCCCACAAAAAACAGCTTATTCAGTCAATGTTGCGCGTTGGTTTGTTTTTAATAAACAATACCAAGATGACGAAGCGCCATAAAAAAGAGAACTAACTAAGAGAGATATTTTGGGAATTTTCGCCGTTTGGTGGCGCTCGTCATTATTTGTCATCACACAGACAGCGGTGGGTCTGCACGAAACGTCGGGAATTTGTATATAAAAGTTATGGATAGTGTTGAAGGTAAATGTTATCAAATATCCCGCCAGTATCTGGAATCCTTTAGATTACATAAAAATACCGCGGAATAGTATTTGAGTAAAGTATCGTTGTATTGTCTTTACAAGAGAACAAATGAGATATAGATATGTAACTTTCTTCTTGATTTTTCAGAAGTCAACTGAAATGAATGAGAGTTTATCATTTTGTGAAAAATAGATTAATTTATTTCTGAACTGAAGAATTACTTCTGAAAACAAAATTTGAATAAACCAGAGCAGCGATTTGGGAAAATTCTCTCGTGCAGTTTTATTTTATGCATACAAAATATTCCCGAGTGGTTTCCCCTTGCCAGTAGTGCAGGATGAAAAGCCTGACAAGGACAGTGTCTAGTCGTTCACATGAGACAAAATTCCGAAATCTCGTATACACATTTACGTGCACGTAACAGGACACTCTACAGTTGGCATTCGTAGGCTCCAGTGTTGGTGTCTAGACAAAATTTCTCTCATAGTACTCTCTATGGCGTATGCAGATCTTTTTTGGCCTATAGTCGATTCAGAAAAGTAGGACGTTAAACCCAAGTTCATTTGCATACAAAATAGACCCATTGAAATCAAATTATTTTGCGTTATGTAATTTACCTACATGTGAACGGTTATACTTATTTGTAATTTTAAAATGTCCTAAGTCATAGTATTACCTCGTACATTCTGTATTTTTAATAAATCTCGAATGGGGTTCGGTTGACGAACAGAAACATCAATCTTTCGTCATTTCGTGTAACAATATAAAGATTAAACAGGAAGTTAAATACACTGTTAGGTGCGCTAGTGTATTTTTTTTATACTATTCTTTTAGTATCAACAACCCTAAATGGCAAATGTAAAATGACAACATATTAGTTTAATAGTACTTTACTCGGAGAATGTGCAAAATTAGACGGCGGGTTAACGGGTTTCTAATGTTTCAGCATCGTTGGTAATCATCTAACACTGAAAATACCAATAACACGTGTGAAAAAGAAGGTCATCAAATTGAGAACTAAGTTGCTACGCACTTTTTTATATTTGCCAAGTGCATGTGCGCGGTGTCCAAAACAACCCAAGTGCTGTGTCGCAAAATTCATTATAGTCACTGGGGTACATTTCAGCGTTTGTTGGGTCGCGAAAACTGGAAATGAGAGAACTATGAATTATTTGCCTTATGGTTATACTTTTTATTCAACAAATATTAAGAGTTACAAAAGAGAACAATACCTCACTACAAGAAATGGAATGGGGTTTAACGTCCTACTGTTCTGCTCCGAACTGGGCTAATGAAGACGGGCAGTGTGCTACGAGGGAAATTTTGCCTGGACAGCGGCCCCACGGCTTTCTCTTATATCGAATTACAACTGCCAATGGATCTTTTACGTGCACGCCAAATGCGTACATGGGATCTCAGTTTTAGTCCCACCCGAACGACTAGACAACTGTCCTTGTCAGTCCCTCCACCGTGCATCACTGACAAAGGGGAACCACGCCGGAAAATTTAGATGAGCTTTCTCGGCCAATGCAGGGATCGAATACCTGACCTCCAGGCTAGTAAGCCAGCGTAGTAAGCCAGCGTCTTACCCACTTAGCCACCGTGACCCCCCACTACAACTTACAAGAGGGATATATAATTTTGTCGTAAGTACGATATGCCATAAGTTATCGAAAATCTTCAAGATCAAAGGACATTCAATCATTACTAAATTAAACAATACTCGAAAAGTTTTAGTTAAATAGCACGGACTCTTTGTCATTGCGAATAAAATACTTTGAATTCTTAAACATAATAATATACACACACAGACACTCATAAGAGTATTTCATTTAATTATTTATAGTTAGTATACACTATCCTCACGAATATTTACCCCATTTGTAGACACACATAGAAGTTGTAAGATATAGATATATTTTGAATAGAAACCTATAGTGTCTTTAGGAAGGCGTATGCCGTCTTTTAAGAAGTTTGCAAACAAACCGTTTGATGTGGCCTTTCTGATACGACAAGGTGTGAGAATATTTCAGTATTAGGGCACATTATGCATGACCAAACATGGTTTTTGCACTTGGAACAATGATCCAGCTGATGTGCGTGACTTGCAGAAATAAGATTGTTGTGAAATCGAATTACGTTCGTGTCAAACTTATGATAAGTTAACCGATTCTGGACAGCATGTTATGAAAAGCACTTTGAACTCATTTATAGCTCGTAAATAAAAAGAACTTTTATAAGGGAAAGATGAGTTCAGAGCCACGGTGAACACCCCTTCACTATTCATTTTTGGTTTTATATAGAATTTACAAAAGCTTCATATATCTTGAAACTGACGTGTTAACAAGATGTTCGTGAAAAATGGGAAATATTATAGGCATATAGTACACACACCATTGATATACTAGCTCATTATTGGATATCAAAGTCAGTTAAGTCAACACAATATACAATACCAGCTCTGTACGAAACTGTGGCTAAAGGGGTTTGATAATGTATATTTTATGTATAAAAAAAGAAAAGCCGTAGCTCGCGTATTTCCCGTGCGAATATGAACGCAAGAAAAGTAAACAGGAGTATCTATGAAACAATGTTTCTTTTTTGTAATGGGGTGTATAAAGCCGATTTTCAACGTAACATCTTAACTACGTGTAACCCAAGCCTTACAGCACCAACCAGATAAGTTTACTAAACTTTACTCATTTCTGGTTAAAATTTACTTAAAAATCACGACCAATCCTTGTTGATAGTTTGAACTTTATATTACAATACTCCAAGTCAGAATAGAGAGCTAATTATTTCCGGGGCAATAACCCTTTTTATTACCCTTTCAGGTGATGTGATATTTTATCTTTGGGATTGGTTTCTGATTGGGAATATATCTCGACAAAACTGTGTAAATTTAAAGTTCACAACAAATAACTTACAATAATTAGACGTCTTTGATACGGGTTTTGAAAATAAAACAGTAAAAGTTCGGTGTGTCAATATGCTTTGTGAAGTGAGTTTCTGTCCATTTTGTAAGCAGAAACGTTGGACGTTGAACCCCTTTAATTTCATTTCTATATTAAAGCGTTGGTTCTACAAATGTAACCTATATTATGACATACATGTAATTGATTTTGTGTTCCATTGTAAACAATTTTAATTCAATACGCAACTAAAATTTATAAATAATAGTACATATTTTCCGTTCACTAATCGAAATAACGTCAGATCAGCCCAATTCAGCTTTCATTTAACGTATGTATTAATGGTTATATCCATTGCCAGTTACCATTCTTCAAAATTAGACTGTAACATAGAATCCGATTTAAGAGATTGGACTTGTCGTTCAAAGATCTCAAAATTTGAATTCCAATATTTGATCTTCAAAAATACGTTATTGTCTGCTACCATTACCACTTGTCATTTGATGATTTCATATAACAACTTTTGATAGTTTTGTGAGTACAACAATAGTTTTTTTTTTATATTCGAGATTTAAATTTGTTAATGATCTACAGTTAAGATTATTTGAATATATATGAACTAGAAATAGAAACATTTATTATAACTAACAATCTTATCAAAATTTGTTGTGGGTGTAAAAAGATTAAGTAAACATTCGCTTTCAGAGAAAAAAAAAACAAAGTTCTCCATATTTTGTCCCCTATAGAATGTTTCAGTTAAATTTTAATACTCACATTATATTACAGTGATTAAAATATCCCTGTTTCCAGTAACAATCGTTACTTACTTGGACAATATACAATCAAAGAGGAGACTAATTTAATAGTGAACCCATTAAGAAAACGTTAAAGAGGATAGTACTAAGAATATAATATGAATAATATAATGAGAATCTCTCAGTGACAAACAGATGATATCATCCCCGTTAATTGTAATGGATTGATCTGTCATTTCTAGATGAAAAGAAAGATATCATAATTATTCTTTAGCTCGCAATTCAGTGCTTTGTATTAAATAGCCAAAATGTATGGAATAAAGATATCATTTTAGGATTTTGATTTTCCATCTCACGAAGATAACAGTGAACCTACTGAAGATAAATTCAAACACTGGGTGCTGTTTAAAAAGTAAGCAAACGCTGCCTCGCGCACTCGAATCCGAAGCGATACTAGAAGGTAACCATTGAGCGATTGTAACCAGCCCAATTTCTGAAATATCTTTAAAAAGACCGGTGACAGTATTATAGAGCAACGATATCCCTATCATATTATGTTAATGAGTAAAATGCATATTCATTAACATGCTGATATACATTTGAAAATTTATCCAGTATAATAATAATAAGACACAATGCTTGAGTTCAACTAAAATATTTATTTTCTAGGTTTGAAAGAGAATTGTGTTGATTAATGATGATGGTTTAACATACCAACAACACCAGCCGGTATTCGCATTAATTCTCTACCGTTATAATCCCAAGATCGAGAGTCATTACCCTACATACTATTGAAATATTAATAATACATAATCCTTTATTATTTATGTTATTGACAATAACGTTCAAATTTGACAATATTCTCTCAATAACCCTTTGATGACGTATTTTCCTTTTATTTCAAATTAGCGCTTGTTAGTTTGACTGGTATATTTGCCCGGGAAACTTAGATTCAAAGAATCTACCATTTGGACTGGTAGATGGTCCGTTATACTTACGAATGAGTGTGTTGATTTAGATTCAACGTTGACGTTTATTTTCGCTTGTTGCATATCTAAACCTTATTTCGATATTCCTAAAGGGATATCAATTAATTATTTATAAATTTTAGCCAATGAACTTTTATGATAATGCAGATTTGGTGACGTTTGTTATGGCAAATTGTGTCGTTAAAGCAGCTGTAAATATTTGGCCATTTAAATTTTAATTAATGATTTAATGATACGGTTGCAAATACTATAACTTTTTTTTACGGAGATCTCTACAACTTCTATCACTAAACAAGCTATAAAACCCAAACACAACAAAGTACGAAAGATTAATAAGGGAAATAACTCTGAGAAACTTATGGACTAAGACTAGTAATTATTTGCCTAGTTTTCATGATGGGTAGTGCGAGTTATTAATAGACAATTTTTCCCTTAATTTTTTTCTCCCCTCTTCCTGCATTTTTGGGTTGACTCTTTGGTCTAGAATAGGAGAAAAGGGATCAAATTTGCAATTTTATAGCAGTTTTGGGTAATGCTGGTGATATTACAGCGGAGGGATGTGGGAGTAAAATGTCTTTCTGCGGGGCAGTGAAATGTATCGGAAGTGAGATTTTCACCCAAGTCAACTTCAAATCCCTGTAGCAAAAAATCTAAACCATATTAACCCTACAAGTTTATGATGGGGAGATTGCCAAATGTTGTCCCCATTGTGCCTACAAATATTGGGACCAACAGAATGTTGAGCAAAAAGCTACAGCCAGTGATGTTACAGCCATTTAACATTGAAGTCAATGGGCAAATGATTACTAGTCTGAGTCCTTATAATTAATATTTTGAGGATTGTGGAATGAATATTTGCGCAAGAAAACTATAATTATACATCGCAAAAGGAGTTACATAATTAAAATACAAAACATTGTGTGATGCAATTGATGTGATAACCTTTCTATTCTGGTCTACGTGTGCAGTTTGACATAAGAAGATTGAAAATCCCCAGATCATTATCTATTTGAAAAGGATATTACAGTATAACCTGTTTACCATATTTTATCATCTTCAATGTATTTCTTTCTTCAATACCATCTTGTAACGTGTTCCTTTGATATATTATTATTAACAATTCAACCTAGATCAAGATAAAAGATATTTTATTTTTGATCTTGCTTGTTCTCACTAATCGAGAACGATTACGTATAAACTGAAAAGCTCTTTCTAAACTGTCTGCTGGTGCACCCAGACTTTTACCGCCCAATCCTCTTATGTCTTCCAACAGTTGATTAGGACAAGCCGTATAATTTATTTTTAATTTTTAAGAAAAGGGCAATTGAAACTATAATACACAAAACACAATACAATTAAAATATTTGCGCCATATTTTTATTTCAGATTTTTCATTCTTTATGTAGAAAAACCGAGCTTGTCCATAACCATCTTTTCTAACAATCATTGTGAAAAAATAAAGAGATATTCCCATTCTTTATGTAGAAAAATCGAAGCTTGTCCATAACCATCTTTTCTAACAATCATTGTGAGAAAAATAAAAAGATATTGCGCCTATCTTCGAAAAAGTCGGCATCTGAAGACACTCTGTATGATATTTTTTCACAAGCACCCACGTTTATTAAATTTGTAAATAAAAGCGTGTGTCATTTAAAGGAGCTACATCGCTATTCTTTGGCACCTATAAATAGGCACAGATGGGTCGCAAAGCTTTTGATAATGTAAAATGAATGTAACTGATTACATTCAGTCGTTTCTGTTTTTGCTGTAATTCAAAATTTATTATGTTAAGCGAAATACGCAAAGGGTCCCAATCGAATGGCACTCTTTGACGTCTGGTTAATCCAGTCTACCTCAGTAATATTATCTTGTAAAATATGTTTAGCCTCGTTCATGGATTCGATTCATTACATATGGTACTTGAAAGCATTTTTGTAATTTTAAAATTTCATTTTTACCTAAATATTGCATATCAGAAGCCCATCTTTTTACGATAGGATAGCATCAATGTTGGTTTAAATTGACCAATAAGTCGTGTATGCAATGCCGAAGTTAAATTTCTTAGCCATGTTTAAAAGTTGCTTAAAATACAGAGATAACATAAAGTTGAGGCTTTTAGTTCTAATTCTTTTATGACCAAATATCTACATTTTTGAATTAAAAGTTTTCTGCGGCGACGACGTTTTGTTCTTGAGATATATTTATAAATACCGGATTGCCGTGTTCGCGTCCCCCCCCCTCTCTCTCTCCCTCTCTCTCTTTCTCTCTCTCTCTCTCTCTGGCCCACAGAGTTTTTTTTAAAAGAACCCAGAGAAATAATTCTGTTGAGATTTTTTAAGGTTTAATTCTGTATTGAATTGAGTATCTAATTGTGCAGTTCTATTGTATCATTTGTTATGTCCTTGTTTTGCTGTACAGCTGTTATCCTTATGTTCTATTAGGTGTCTGTAATAGGAGAGAGAAATTTAATTTTTGCAGTATAACACATATTATCAACAAAACATTAAAGACGAAGCTGCTTTATAAAACGTAAAGTTTTCTACTATGGAAGTAAAAATTATTAATGACTATAAATTTGATCGTGTTGTTAGGAAATGGGAAGTTTCGGGATCACATTTAATGAATAATTATTTTCCATTTTCATGACATAGGATAAACCTTTTCAGGAACAAATTATTCCATCATCAGTGCGGAGGAAAAAAATATTCCGTGCATTATTTCCGTGCAGCAATGTCATAAAAAACTTGGTAAATTCCACTTTAGCAAGGGACGAAAAGGAAATGGGCCATTTTAAAGGTCTCATCCATCTTGGAATTTCTTCACGCCAGTCTCGGTAGACGAACATTTTTATGTAAATTTCCTTCCACTCTCACATATCCGACTGTGGCTAACTTCCGCCATATGCGACTGTTCCGCAGAGAATGATTGTATGGAATTTGAGCCGATAATAGTGCGAGAGCAATACTGATTTTATGAGACCTCATCACGGAATACGTCATCCTGTTTAGAAAGCAGACATGATTGATTTTCGTATTCTTGAAGCAAATATTTTTCACTACACGATGACGAAAAGTTGGAAAAACTACATAAAATGTAAAATTTCAAATATATTATTGAAACCCCAATTTGCTTTTTGTAGAATAATGTTGTATTGAGTACTGTACACGTTTATATATCAGTAGCTATTTCGAATTGGAAATAATTTGTACTTTGTGTACCCGAATTTTTTTTCCTTAAAATCATACAAATATATTGTTTTACACATATAGTTTGATGATTTTGACAATATGAGACTGGCGATATTAAGCTGGGGTCTTACGTCGATGAATAAAGGGAATGGAATGATTTAAATGTAATGCGTTATGATCGAAAAGATCATAGAGTATCCGAAAGTTAGTGATTAAAATGGTATTTCGCATCTTTAAATAATTCGTAAATCTTCGATTTACAAGCAGAACAAAAACGAAAACAAAACGCACAAAACTTCACCGACATTCGATCGACCTACAGGTATTATGTAAAGTTTAGGGAATTTAATCAAATAAAACTAACAACTGACATAATGTAATTAATATCACATGATATGATTTATGGCTCACCTCCGTCAATTTCGGGTAGTTTGGTAAGAAAAGACACTTGTCTCGTTTGAGTTTAGCCTGTGAGAAATCTACATCAACGCTGTGAGAAATCTACATCAACGCTATCAGAAGACCCTAACGTCGCGACGCCACGAGAATTCAACAAGAAAAATATATGGATATTTGTCTATATAGACTGGGAGAGGCCAAACTTCGTGTGGAAAAATAAATATTGTTGCAACGTTTTTACCAATACTTACTTTCTTTATCTATTGTTTTGAAACTAGCAGATCTAGAAAAAAGTCAACAATTAATAGCTTCTAGAATAATACGATATGTATGGCTTTTGCTCTATAATTATGCCTCCAGTCTGAAGACTTCTCCCGTTCCTTGTTTAAAATAAACGTCGTACAATGACTTGAAGGGTATTATTATCGTCATTTTGTGAGAGTGTATCAAGATTGGTCTATTCAATTCGTGTGGTATCAGTTATTTGTATATAGACGGAATATATAAGTAATGAATACGTCTATAATAATTTCATAATCCAAAAACCCAGGGATTAGTTTGTATAATATAAATATACATGATATCCTTGCCTGGAACCAAAAATGTATAGAAACAATAATTGTTTTATTTTGTAGGTACATCTTTTAATATATTTAATGCTTTGTGTTTTCTTGACAATTTTTGAAAGTCCTAAGATAGTTCAACAGAATTAAACAAATCATAAGGATATTTGTATAGAGCGAAAGGGGGGGGGGGTGATGTTCCCGGGCATCTGTTTTCAGGGGAGCATCCAATCAATGATAAAATTTGAAATTATCGCTGTCGTACTTAATTTGAATAAAACGTTCCATCTGTTTTTACATATATAAAATGTCTCCCTTTCTCACACTATTGAATAATATGCTATATTCTTGACTTTTGTGTCCGGCATTGGCAAACCCCTACACGCCAAATCGGTTAAAGGCGCGGCTTTTCTATAATGAAATAGTTAATTGTTAACTGTAGTTGCATCTTATAAGAAACTATGGGTAATAAAATACAAACTCAAATCTATTTCACACTAAAATTCACTTGTAAATTACCTTGGAAAAAATCCTTGTTAATTCTGATTGGTGTTCACAGCTGTTTATGGCGGGTGTTCGCACGTGCAAGGTTTCTGATAGCCAACATTGCAGACGATACGTTAACCGGAGTTTCGTATAATGACGAGGCTTTACCACCCACAAGCTGACAAACCAAACAACAAAACCAGTCCTACAGATAACTACGGTTTCTTTTTCTTTTCATCCCCAAGGAACTAATTAAAGCAGTTTTCATTTTCTAAACGCTGGTAACGTTTTCGACGCGGGATTCAATTTGATCTCACCAGAGAGAGCTACTCTTACAGCCAACTTTGTTTTATGAGAACTCTATCCACTAAAATGATATTTAGAAGTTTTCTTTGATAGGGAAATCCTACTAAACTACTCTATTGAATATTTAACACGTCACTATTCATTGGCTTAATTGTCACTGTATCTTGGCAGGCTAAGATTGGGATGTAAAAGACACTAATTATATCAATTTGTTCATTGATTTTCGAGCTTTTTAGTGTCGGTGTATATTACCAACTCTGCCTAAATAGACAGACATTTTGCAAACCGACCCAAGTAATGTAGTTAATATTTATTATACACACTCCAAGCACATCATATCAGTCAACATTATGGACTTTATGTGGGAGAAAAACAAGAAACATTAGCTAGTCCTGTTTTACGCTAGACAGTATCAATTAATCGACGTATAATCCTTACAATATCTTATTTTAATAGACGACATAACAACAGAGAACGCAGGATGACATCCTAAACTATCGGTAGCTATATTTCATAACTTGGACTAGCCCCGGTTAATATAGTAGACCCTTCATTGGAGATACAACGTAAAACGACGTGTACAAGGAAATGTTTTTTTTTTCTTTTTCTACCGATTATAGTTCCTGCATATAGTTTGTATTCCACAAGACCCTATCTTTATTTCCCCAGGGCTAAAAGTCTTATATTGGTCTGAAATGCGTGCAATTTACTCGTTTCCGTCTGGATGTATTTGTTTTATTTATTTTAATCGTATTTATATTTATAATCCATAGTTAAATATACGTGCTACATACTAATTTAAATGTAAACAAAAATCTGGGTATTTAAAGTTACATTTTTCAAGATAAAGATAATAACTAGCCATTCTTGCTATAATAGTTCGAAAGTAGGTGATGTAAAATGAATAATTTGAAAATTTCATTCAAATAACTCTATTGTAAGCGAAGATATTGGCATTTGAAGATTTGGCCGACGTTTGCAATAATTTCAACCACGGTCTTGGTTGATCAAAGCTAAGACTCGAAGCGTCTGGAGCCGCCATATTTGATTTATCACTGAAACGTTTTAATCTGTTTAGTATCGGAGCAATGTGATGCCATCCAAAGTTGATTAAGGCCTGGATCAGTTAATTAATGTCTAATAAATACTTTAGAAAACATTTCATGCCCAAATAAAGACCTGCACTAGGCAGATTTTGCTCTTGAATAATGCATGTTTAAGTCGTGGCAAATTTGATATTAAATTAATTCTTCAAAAAATGTTAAAAAAAAAAGTAAATATGGATGGCCACGGTTTGATCCAGTCCATGCGCTGGAGAATCTTAAGAGAAATCGAATCGCTAATGAATCTCTTTAGATTTCCATATTAATACGTATACGAATTGATTTATCCTATCTTTTCATATTTTTATTTTCTATATTTTACTCTCTGTTAGAAGTAGTTAAATAACCTCCACCCACACATTTGTATTGTTTGTCATATTATAATTTGTATAATGCACACAGAGTAATGTATCTATTATTCCTTTTAACCGACAACCAACAGATAAATTAACAAGTTATGTCTTTCCAATGTTCAGGTACAGCTCTCAGTTGAATTACATTGGGAACTAAATTCTCGCGAAGGTGACACATTTGACGATTCAGACAGCCCAAATTACAACTATTATAAAGGAAACCCAAGACAAATATTACAAGACAAACAAAAGAAATAAATATACACATCATACAGAATATTAGACGTTAAAATATATACAAAAAATAGAAGTAGACGTAAATTAGGGCCTTTAACAACAAAGGGGGGTAACTGTCTAGAAATGTATACAGATTGGTATAATTCTTATAGTTTGAAGTGTAATCGTATCCTACTCAGGTCGTTCCCAATGAAACGATTGAGTCACATGTTCGGATTGTGTTGTCACCTCGATATGTATATAAGTAAATACCCTAGTAAATAATAGATGATGGTGAGGTTAGCGAGGAACATCTCCTGTCTGGATTACCCTCCATCCATCACTACCATCAACAAGACAATGTCTCTCATTTTAACAACAGGTATCAAATCCTCACTTGGGCTTTCAGTAAGTAAGGCGATAGATGCTTGGAGAAATGGGATATATATCTATTCCTACCCTAGAAAAATAAAAGTCAAGATATAGTCACAGATAGTATCGTTTCTTACTATCTCTTAGTCCTATCTATACCAAACATATTATAGGCTTGATCGGCTTTAAGGGAATCTGCTGTTAGAGTGACTCTCATGGGGGCAAAGTATATACATCCGTTAAGTATAACTAATACAAGTACATAGTATACCTTTTTATAAACTATAGATAAAATCTAAACGATTTTATGGGTATTTACTGTGTCAATAAAGAATTAATAGAGATCCGAACTGGGTTCGATTTTTTTAAGGGTAATTTTATATGAAATATTATTTGACTCACTGTAAACGAATTTGATAATAATTTTATATTACAGGGGAGGGAGTGGGCTCGAATTCCAAATTCGTACTCAATACTATTAACATCATATGAAACGAAAAAGACCGAATGGAACTGAATATAGCCGATGGATTCGGAGACGGTCTGTGATTAAGTCTGTGTTATAAATTGTAATATCAGTCGTCAAGGTTTTTTTTCCAAGATATTGTATCATTTATTCTGCATCTTTTTATTAAAAACACAAATATAAACATAATGCATAGTCACAATTTTTTTCTCAAATATTCAGTTTCTAGCCTCTCAATCCTAGATTATTTTTAACTGATATTTTACGTCGTCACCTTTTCTAACACTTTGGTTCTTGAGACAATTTGGTTCTTTACAAAATTGTTTCTTCACTTTGTCTATAGAGTCAAATCACGAGTTCTTAATATATAGTTATACATAAAAAACGGTGATATTTTGGTTAAATCATAATCATTGTCAAAATATCCACCATATTCTGGTTGTTTATATAAGGAGGTTTATTCCTTATTTGGAATGGATTGTTACCGTAGACCTGCCGAAGTTAGACAGGTATAAAATTAAGGGATAAAGTGGGTTGAAAATTAGACTCATCAAAGAATTCCAAGAAGCCATTATCTATTTAGAACGAGGAACCTGCAAAGTTAATCCAGCTTACCAATAAAGTTGTGAAACCATTGATGCTGTCGTGTCATTACGATCAAAAAGAAACACAACAATTAATTAGGTCCTATAGTGCTACACTTTATGCCTTGGAGACGATCTGAATTATTTTACTTGGTTTCTATCCGTTGACATCCTAGACACGACGTTAAAACAACCCTTTTCAGTCTTTATCTCTGACAAAGTTAATAATGTTGCCACCCCCCTCCTTTAATATCGGAGGTAATAGAAATAAAATAATATAAAATAAATATATATACTTTTAAGTGTAAAGAGGATAATGTACGATTTTGGTATCCGTTACATTTTATGGTATATCTACATCGTGTTACCCAACTAATATTTCTAAACCTGCATTTGAAATAATAATCGTTAGTCATCTTGAGTCTGTATATTATATTATGAATATAACTATAGAGTTTTACACAAAATTACCTTATCCGAATGTAAACCATTGGCTATCTCCAAAACCCGTCGATTAACGTGAAATATCATCATCAAACAAAAAGCTAAAAATTATATCGAAACTTGTCACACAATTCCAACATCGGAGTTTGGTTTTTTTTCTTTGATTGACTGGATGTGTGTTTCTAAATGGTGCAACAAATAAATAAACAAAGATGAGGGCAAAAACAATTATTTCTGATGACGGGTTTTTAAGCTCGCTATGATTACATTTTATTTAACTTGTCAATCAAGTTGTAGTGGAAGTGATTACCACGAACGGGAGGTATGTACGTCAAAACTATCAACCAAGAACCGATATGACACCTGGTTCATTTCATCTCGTCAAAACTTCTATTAGCAGTAGAAAGAAAAGTGATCAAATCGGGTTAAAACTGTATTGCTATTTTCGTTTGAAGTTGGTTCTAATATCATAGCTCATTATATCTATCTCATCTCTTAATTCGACCGTCAGGACACAGCCGGCGGTGGAATCAAGTCAGCACGTATTGGAACTTTTGGAGTCAATAGTGAACCAATACCAAGATTGTACGAAGAGGAAATTCAGATCTCAAAAGAAGATTTGATGTCTTGGTTCGTCCATAGAAGAAATTAACAAGTAACTCCATCAATTTAATTATTTGAGTTACACTAAGTGCCTTGTGTAAAAATCCTATGCCTTATGGTGACCAATTATTTAGAATATATTTTGTCAACATTCTTTCTTATAAAAAAGACACTGTTTATTGAAATTATTCAAAATGTCCTAAAAGATGTGTATAAGCATCCAGTCAATAAATATTTTTAAATGTTTAGAAATTTCTAAGATCATAGACAACTCTGATCGATTACATAATAATAAAAAATGACTGACGACGAAGACACAGATAAATTCACTAAGACAAATTATATTATAATAATCACTACACCACTGGTTTCTATGTTCATTTATGTTAAAAGTATGTTTTTTGGAACCAAGAATAATTATTAAAATAATTACCAATAAACGAAAGGTACCAATAAACGAAAGCACAACCAACTACAACTTTGTGTATCCTGCCACATTTCTCAAATACATAAAAATGGCGGTTTTTACAATACTGTTATTGGTGTGGTTTGCAAAATGTAACAGGGTTTAAAGCGATAATTTCATATTTTCTAAGACAGTCTAAACATAATTATTTCTATGTCGTTTGCTCAATAGATTATTAACTCACTATTATACGACCGTGGGCATTATTTACCACCCTTAAAAATCATTGACACAGGACATGATAACACAAATACCTCCCTTGTTTTCCCATTCACTCCATGCATAAGCGTTATTCAAACGTTGGAATTTGAAGTTGAAAATGATAATTTTTGTCAATGTCTCAGCTGGCAATAGTAAATTATAGGATTATTCTGTAACGAGATAGGGCTGTGTATGGACATCATCTATTTTAAGGCTTTATTTTAATACATTGTTAAAATATAACTTAAAAATATGAAATTGTAGCTTTAATTTGTTTTAGTTTCGCAATTAGGATGTATATTAACCGTCAGTAATTGTTATTCGGATATGTAAACACTCATGGCTACTGTAAAAAAAAAGACTGATTTGTTTACAGAGGCCCAGTTTGGTGAATTTTCAAATTAAAAACATATAGTTAAATAGTCATTGACTTTATAACTGGTTGTTGTAAAAGGTGTGGGTATTTACGTGCTTTAAAAGATATATTACGAAAAATTAGTAAAATACACCGAGTCAGACAATATAGCTGTGTGTATGACATTTGAACATTATGTTATTATTGGTCGGTTTCCGTTCTCCAATAGACTGACTATATGGCATTTGGATCTCATCAGGTCGGATGTATTAAAATTATACCAGGGAGCGAATAACGCTATAATAATTGGCCAATGGCGACACTGAAACCGACAATAGCTAATGAAATAGACATCAACGTGAAACAGGCATGGTATGATTGACATGTAATTGAACAATTCCTGTTGTATATTTCAAATATTTGTAGTATAGGGTTCTTTGGGTGTATTACTGTCATTGTTGGCATATAGAGAGACGATGGGGTGTAATTAAAGCTTCCCAGCAGGACACCTTACATTTCCCCAATATTGTTTGTTTATGTCAATTGGAGCTATCTAATGTGACGATCAATGGCATGCACTACCCTCTATATTATAGTTACCTCCACTATCCTGAGAGCAAAGTTATGAAACATATATAAGTTCAAAATAAACCAATATGGCACCTTTACTGTTTTATCACTGGATCTATGTTATATTTTTATATATACACAAATCAGTGTGGGCCAAGTAACATAAATCAGAATGTGAGTTTAATCAAACCCAGTTGTATTGTCTATATATACATACATGTGTTACTTTTTATTTTGCGATACACTTTTTTTTTTACGGTACCCTATTGGTAAATACAAGAGTTCATCAAAACATATTACCTAATTGGAATAATTCTTGAGTTCTTTCACATTATATATATGTTATAAATCGCCTGATGAGCCGCTATCGCGGTGAAAACGTTAGCATACAAATGTAGTTTTATTTTTATTTTGCCATCTTTAATTTCAATTATATATATATATATATTTAAAATATACATTATAGCAAGAGCTAAATCTGCCTATTGTAGATCTGAAATGTTATCTGAATTATTAACTAACTGATCCAGGTCATAATCAACTTCCGATGGCATCGGATCTCTCCAATATTTAATAGATTAGAACGGGTTCAGCCACATGTTAATTAATTTAAAATTGGAGGAGCAAGACTTAGCTTCGAACAACCAGTACAATGATTGCAATTATCACACACGTCTTGTCAAACCTTCTAACGTCTTGTCAAAGCACAAAAGAGTAATTAGAATGAAATTTTCAAATTATTAATTTCACATTATCTATTTTCGAAGTATTATAACAAGAATGGCCAACTCTTTATTAAATTGTTAACTAATGTGTCCTTAAATAACAGAAACCTAAAAATGCGAGTGAATAATATTTTAGTATTATTTTGATTTGGGTAAAAATTAACACTGTTTATTTCATTGGCTTTTATAAGTTTTAGTTCCATTGAAAATAATACTGTCCATTTCATTGGCCTTTATAAGGTAATTTGATTTAGATAACAATTAATTTGTTGAAATAAGATAAAAGATGCAAATTAAAGGTCGTTTGGCTGTATTTTGTGGAAACTAAAAATAGAAGAAAATAGTTCTAAAAGCACATATTAATGTCATATGAATATATGTAAAGAGATTTATATTAAATTTTTGAAAACAATATTGTAATTTCTAATCAATTATGTTCGGGGAACACTTAAAATTCAACGACAGTCGTTCACTCCATTATTTTGTCGTTTGTGAAGCAGCCTAATTACTTACACATTGTCTTGTATGATATGTTTTTATTTGTTCATCAAAAATTGCCACCCGAAACCATAGAATACACGACTCGTGTACTGATTATAAAATGTTAATTGTGTCTTAAATATTGGATGTAAGGATAAGGTACATCAATATTGATTGAAATTGACCATTATTGTATTCTAATTCTTGTTTTTAATTTCGAATATTAGGGAAAATAACGAGTTAGAGATTGAGCCCCTTTAAGTAAAATTAGTAATGAAACAAGAAGCTGTTTTCAGCTTATCCAACAACTGATTTAACTATGATTATTGATATTTTTACTTTACCGAGCTAAACTTTGGCCACCATACAGACATAGTTAGCGCTTCAATAAAGGGAGGTAACTAGATCAGATAAGTTTGTAACGACCAAAGCTTCAACAAAGGAGTTTTATGGGACATGAACATATTCCCATAGAAAGTTTGAACTTTAAAAAACCTGGACTTAGTTTGATATTACATACTTGAAAGTTGCTATGAAGATTTCAACATTTACCTTTGGAGCTCTCATACGAGAAATTTCTTGGTATAAAACCGACGTGAATTATAGCATCAATCTATTTTTCAACATATATGTATTTTAATAAGTGTCCTTAAAGACCCTCAAATCTTGAAATGTATTTGGTTTTGTTTGTGAAGTGGAAACTCACACGGGAGGTATGTTTTGGTGTGTCATACCCACCAGATCTAAACCCTGCAATATACATCCCCGGTGAAATCTACGAACGTCAGCTGTTCATTTCACTCACATTTCCTCTGTAACTGTTAATTAACACGACAATGGGTTTCAATTTCATTTCTGGAAATTCAAGCGAGACTTCTTAGACATGAGGCAACATATAGCTTGCAGTCGGTTTAACGTCTGTGCAATCTATCATTACCACTTAAGCTTAGAGTGTCGAAATTATTCACATAAATCTCGCAGTCATTTTCTGTCAGAGAATAGGGCAATGTTTCCGGTTGAATGTTGGTAGAGGAGTGAGAACCTCCCCGTCCTCGGTCCTGAATCATGGTGTAAATTATGATCTGATGCCGATGATAGACATGATTCGTCTAATGACGTTTTTATTACCTCTTCTACATACTATACGATGTAGGAATCGTTCTCTTGTTTATGTTTCTCATTCTATGCCATGATATATGAGTTATTGTTCGTTAACCAACGTCGGGTGTGGTTTTCTTGCGTATTATTTTCTTATTATAAACCCCAAGCTATATTAAAATACAGTTACAAGAAGTAGTCGACATTGATTTATGTACATTTATAAATATTTGTAAGTATTTTAACAATAAACTATTAATGGTAGAGAGGAACAGGTAGCAATGATGGTATCTATCGCACGTCATTTATTATATATTAATTACCAATAAACATTTTACAAGGTTATCAACAAATTTTGCACAAATAAACATTTTTACAAAGTTATTTTTAATTTATGTTTGACATATTTATTCCATGTTCCATAAGTATATATGTATTTTGAAAGGTGTAGCGATAAAGCATTTCGTAAAATAAACATAAAGTATTTTATAAATACAAGTCTAATGGTGTGGACATTATCATTTTGATAGTACTTTACCTGGAATTCTCTTCCGATTTTTACTAAACTTTATCTGGAAATCTCTTCCGAATTTTACAAGACGTAGTGTTGTGTTAAAAGCTTCCGATTTTGATGCATTTAATCTTATGTTCATATCTATTTTAAGTTTTATTTGAAACAAATAATATCTTGAACACGTTTTTTTACTTCGTAATACCATCTGAGACTGGTGGCTATTTACCAGATGTAACTTTATCAAGAATTTAAAAAAAAAGGATTTACTGATTACTTCAGTGTAGGGCTGATCGTGTGCGAATTTTCTCGGATTTGTTTTGACTTTTGGCCACCCTACCCTTAAACTTGATCCCTGTTTTCACAAGATTTTTTTACCAAGTCACATCAACACATCGCACGTGAAGAAATACGACATATGTCACCAAGACTAAAGACTCGATCAATCAGTACCACCTTGAGTGAACACGATACGGGTTTTGGTGTTACAATAAGCAATTGAAAACAGAATTCAATACCATACGTTTTTGCTTCGCTACAAGTTAATTGTTTTGAATTGCGATTTTGAAATGTTTTGAAGATGTAACGCGGTACCGCCCTGTATAGAAGTATACTTATTAAGACCTATTTGAGTTTTTTATACTCTCTGTTTTAGACGCTATAGTAGAAACATACTAGATTATTAGAAATGAACACATGTGCGGGTTTCGAGAAAAATGTTTTTCGGAGATATATTATTTACTTTAAATATCAATTCAAACATCGACATATACAGTTCAACCACAACTGACTTTAAAATTTCAACTGTTACGTCTATTTTCAAGTCAGTGGTTATAAAGCCTCTTTCAAAGAAGTTTGGACAAGAGCAGCCTCAATGATTATCGAACAACTTCTGATCTGCCTTTCCTTTCCAAAATTCTTGAGAAATCTGTTAATATTCGATTATTTGAACATTTAGAAACCAACAGCCTTTTCTATACGAACTGCAATCAGCCTTCAGGCATGGTTATATCAGCCTTCACAAGTCTTCAATTATATAAGAGTACCTGTGTATAATAATAGAGTTGCACTTTTGATATGTTTAGATTTATCAACTTCATTCGAGACTTTACTCATAGTAAAGACCCAAACCGTTTAAAACTAACAAATGATACCCCCCCCCCTCGTCCCGTCTCACATTCATCTTGATTGGCGCTAAAAGTAGACCGTTTCAAATAGAATCATTCGACATGCATGTCCTATAATACAGGGTGACCCCAAACTGCGGCAGCTATGCAAAATTTAGTAAATCCTACAAAAGGTCTAGCAAGGATTTAAACTCGAGTTTGTTATTCCCCAAAGTTTCAGTTATTATGTTCTTTCCCAAATATGCTCCAAATGGCCCCCGCGGCATTGGAGGCAAACTTGCATATAGGTCGCGCAAAATTGTCAATTACTCGAACACATTCCCCTTTCGCTATGATTGCTGTCGTCCACCAATCGTTTGAGGGTTGTTCTGGTACTGTGAACTTAAAGCAGAAATCACAGCAAAAATCAGGGAAATCCCCAAACATGAATGTGTTCGAGTAATTATAGGAACGTGTTCCAGTATAATTGACAATTTTGCACGACGTATGCAAATTCTTGAAATATGCGGGACCTTTGCAGGAATTAATAAAACATTTTATGGGAATCTGTTTTTTGGTGGGTCACCCTGTACTACTATATATTATAATCAAGCATAGTAGTCACCAACCCTTTCGTTTTAGTTGGCGGCAAATATTATTTATCTTTTACTCCACAGATTAGCGATTTATGTAAGAAAATAGGAATCATACATTTTCATAGTATATATTTTCACCACCTGGCTTGTTGTGCCTTTAAGGAAACATATTTTTTTTACCACCTACAAGAAGCAAGTGGTTAGGATTAATACTTTACTCTAATAGATATTACTGGGAAGAAAATCGAGAGGCGATTTATACGCCATAACAGTTCTAGTTAATTGATAATCCCCGTGTAAAGAGTTTCATCCTGTGTGGTCTATTCATTCCACATGTAATTGAGAATATTTAAAAACGTTTCTTTCTCTACTTGATTAGGCTAGCGTTTTAAAGCAGAACGGGACTCATTAATTACCACAGTAGACCATCAGATCAGTATATACCCAAGTATATAAAAAGACACCCCTAACTACTTGTGAAACGGCATTATGCTATGACCAGCATTCACCACATTGGTTATTTCTTTATTGGTTTCACGTAACTTGTTTTAGTTTACTGCCAGATAACAATTTTGATTCTCTTACTATTTAGTATATTTATAGGTCTGTAAGTTTTTCATAATTTTTCAGAGAAAAATCAAGACATTAATAAAAGAAGTAATATTATAGCTTTCTCGCCTCAATACCTAACTATGGGCTCAAAATTATACCATCATTTCAATTTTTCCTAACAATTTTTTTATGTAGTTTATATGGCTATGTGCGAAATAAAAGAGAACATAATAATAAAAAGACTCCTTCAAAATAGGAAATTATAAAATATCTTTCTAATTAAGAACGAGCCTTAGAGACGACCAGATTATTTGGTTAAGTGTGGACCTTAAATCCGTTACCGAAATCGAATTTATTCTCAAATATTGACTCTTCTAGTCAGATATGACTCACTTTAATTACCTCCATTTCAAAGAGTTCCGGTGTTCACAGGGACGACAACTCTATCCCCAACATGGAACTTCTGCAAATATTAAGACATTGAGATGCCTTCTCGGAAGAAAATGAGGTTTACAAAATTGCGAAATTATGATTTTCCTGTTTCCGAGTGACTGTAAGTGAAATAGTCTTTTGACAAATTGACACGTAATTGGCGTTAAATATTTGACCTTTGAGAAGAGAATTGTGGTCTTTTCATGTAACCATCTTCTTGGAGTGACAGTTAAAAGAGACCCATCAATAACTAATCATATTTCCGTCGTCCAAATACATTAACTAGAATATTAAGAGAAGCTCGTAGAATATACTTTAGAAACACAATAAAAAAGAATTAAATCATTAATGTTCAAATAATGTAATAAATAATAATCTGGAACAAACTATGGTGCAATCATTACAAATAATTTTTGGTGTTTTTTTCATATTCCCAAACCTCACATTGATAGACATAAACTATTCTCATTTACATTGAATACTCTCAAAATTAGCTTCGATGTGCAAATTGAAATCGTACGATATTATGCATGTTCGTGCCAGCTGGATCAAGAACAAGGCGGCTACATTGATAGCGTCCCACCTTCAAATATGGGTGAAACTCAAAGGCATTAACAACGCATATAAAACATAAATCAATGTCGTGAAATGATTTCTGAAAAATTATATTTATACTTATTTAATATCATGTTTAAGAGAATATAAGTAGAATAGCAATGAACAAAAAAAAACATATTGTTTTTATAAGGTAATCGATATCACTAAAGAAAAACCTATTAATTTATCATCATCTGTGCTTGCATTGAATGAGTGGAATATAAATTTATATTGTGCGTATATATTACATATATCAAAATATAAATCTTGCAACAGTTCATTGTTTTAGTATTATATCACGCCATGCAGTCAGACCATTAATCTTTATTAAAATACCAAATACAGCGGAGATATCTCACTACATTACGTAACAGATGTTCACTTCAATAAACAAGAAAGAGTTTGAACTCACAGATTAAATTAACCTTCAAGTTTTGTAATATTATATTTCATGTAAAGTTGATCTTTCACGTATTGTATACATGTAGTTTTGTTTTTTTATGGAACGCACCCCACCCCCGAAATACTTGAACTAAATAAATTAATACCTTCTTCTTGTATGCTGGTGAATTAAAAATTAATCATATCTAATTGTACTCCTAAATACGATTTACATCCTATTCAAATTTATATTATAGATAATTAAATATTATTAAATCTCTAGCAAATATATATATATATATATATTATGCATAATGGCAATAAATATTAGCTAATACGCAGAATGTAACATTGATAGGGTAAGAATAATCGTTATACGAAGAATGTTACCCGTATTCAGGGGTAATACGCAGGGTTTTTTTACCTATACCGTCAGACAGATTAATCAATCGGCGTTGACGCGTTTCCATTGGTTTACCCAATGTTCCGTGAATGGCACGCCAAGAACTTGCCGTAACAGATCATTTCATTGGCTAAACTCTCAATTCAACCAAACCGCTTTTTCCAGGTCCTAGTGTAGTGCAGACAAGTAAAATGATATTTTAAACTATAATAAACAACGAAACGAAGTAGGGTCTGTGTTTTAATCAGATTGATTGCAATATTAATAAATGCATCGTTTTATATATTTATCCATGGTTAAATATAAGGGTGAAGAGCCATTACATGATGAAAGTACATCAAAAGGCATCAGCGACTTACTGTCACAAATAAAACTTAATGTAACAATAAAGGCTAGTCACAGATATACAGAAAAAACAAATACCTGGAGATAAATTGTGTGGGATATATACTGTAAATAATATAAAATAAACAGTCAAAATGGATACAATATAAGTAAATATATTATACCCTATTGCTATTTTAGTAGATATACTCTATATCGACATGTGAAACTTTTTCCCACGTTCTGTCAATGAAGGCTGACTAAAAATACAAACCAAACTAAGTCACTACCCAATTTTCTATTCATAACAAGCAAACTACAGAAACCTATCCAGACGCAGAATCCTTTGAGAATTCTGTCGAGAGTGCTATGGTGGATTAGTATGTTTTGATTGCTTGTTAATAATCCCAGAAGGGGTGGACACGAATGTTAATATTTGTAACAATACAAGACTCCAACTCGCACTTGAGTCCCTCGACAAGTTCAACTTTGTTAAAATATTTTACAAGAATAAATAGTAGCGAATTTGTTCTTTCACTACTAAAAACATCAGCAAATAGATATTGTTTCATTTACTACATAGAAGGCGACAAAAAGTTTCGTTACTGTACACTTTTTCAAACATTACGGTGTCGAGCAGTAGCCTACAGGGAGCCCACACTTGCCAAATGTTATTTACTATGGATATATTTCATTAGAGTTAATCCAGTAATAGCATCAGTTAAACAAAGGGAGAACTTAGTTATGTGTCCTTATTAAATAATGGAGAGGGCGATGGCTGAGTTATTTATATTGGTGTTCTGTAGAGCTCCGGATTACGTTCCTGTTAAAAAGGGTACGGGGGAAGGGGGCAGGCTATAATATATGCTTCCACAAAGAGCGATATTAATGTCTCTTGAGTCAAAACAATTTAATCTTGACAGACTGCAGCTAACAACTTCTGATAATATGTATAGATATTTTGTTCTTTCTTAAAGGGTGACGAAAATGGTTACCCTTTTTCATATGAAATTGAGATATCAAGACGAGGGAGAAAAGGGGCCTGTATATAATTAAATGATATAGATATAAGAGTAGGTCTAACCAGAATCGACAATGTCGCAGATATTTAATTTACTTCACTCTCGGAATTGTATGTCCTTATTAGAAATTTATATCAAAAGCACTGGATTACCCCCGATTTTTTTTCAAATTTTTTCAAATTACGATCAGTAAATAAAATCATTTTGTTATTCGCGCCATATCATTGTGAGTTATAATTGACTTTGTTAAAAGTTATCAATATTTTTCAATACCGCCTGTGGTTCCACTGCGATATGTATAGTTGGAAATACAATATTGCTTTGTGGTTTTCATATCAACCCAAGACATCTCAATATTCTGTATCATTTACAGCAGGGCGTTTAACCAGCCCATTCTTTTAATAAAACTAGTCATGTCTTCGACGGCGATATTCCCCACAATTTGCCTTTGTGATGTTCCACACAACGCCTTAACTACAACCTCGCGTAACGCACAATCTAATATCTGAGGAAGAGATTGAAACAAAGGATGAATGTAACCGAGGAAATATCCGCTTTATCTTTTTAACTTGAGTAATGGATACATTTAGTATATCTTTTTTAAGTTAGTGGAGAGCGTCGTATATTCTAAGAATGTCCCGAATGCAGGCTGGAAGTTTATGATATATTTCAGAATAACCTGTCTAAACGTCTGTCATAATTCGGTCTAATCAGACCCACTGACGGCAAGCATTGTCGTGATAAAGCCGTGTTTGTTTTTCTTGCAGATAACGAACACGTGCCTATTTCACTTGAAAGAGATTCCGGTGTCCTTTAGAATCTTTTTTGTGACATGACGAGGGTAGATAGAAAAATAATCGGTGTTAACCCGCTTCAAACTTCAAAGATGGGCTACAAGTTAAGAGGCATTATGGTGGGTTTCGGATATCAAATAGTAAAAGGGATTAACATCAAAATATTCCTTTGTTTTAAGTAATCCGAGGCCTTAAACATGTTGTTATTTTGGTTAAGAGTAAAACTAATGCGCTGATATTTATAAACTCTGTTACGTTTGGCAAAGTGCATCTGTTTCAATTGAAGAAGTAGTTTGCTTTTGCAAAGGTTCTCTAAGTATCAACGAAAAACAATATGAGATTGGGTAGAGAAGTGAGCAGAACTATTGAGTTCTATTAAAATAAACTATGTATTTGATTGTAAGCTAGTATTATAAACAATGGTAACCCCGTTAAAGAGTGATACGCACCATGTTGTTAGGGTAAAGTGCCAAGGGAGAAACCATGCTATTCTGTATTCACGTTTACAGATTAAATTTAAAACTAACCACTTCATAAAAAACTTTTAAAGTATGAATTTGAATTTCAAACCAAAGATAGGGAACATATATAATATTGTCTTACCATGCTAATTTGAAAGGTATCTGGGTAGCTGCCATTTTTGAATAAAATCTATATTTGTGTTTCAGTGTTGGCATATTTTTTGCGTTGTTGGTAATGTTGTTTTTTGTTGTACAGTTTTGTGTTTTAGATTCAGTATTTATAATAAAAAACAGCTCATCATACTGGGTATAATTTTTCTAACCATGCCACCAGCCATAATAATATATTGTTTGGGCTTTTGATAAATATTATATATATCATATTGTCAAAGGAAGAAAACATACGGTGATGTTTTGCCGAAGAAAAGTAGAAGGGGTGAAAAGTGAAATCGAGTAAGTCATGTACATGGGAAAGCCTTCGCGCTCAGGCGATTCTAACCAAATATTTTCTCCAACTCGATACATTAGAGAAGGGCTAAGAAAAGCGTATAAGTTTCATTCTCTGATACCTACTGTAGAATTCTGACAAACATTTATAACATATCATTCTTGTCATGTTTACCTCTTCAACAAAAGCTGAATGTGGTCAAAACACCATGTCATATTGAATGTCTTTATACATACGGACACCATTTGGAGTGGTAAGTCTCGGGCGGTGGGAGGTAGTTAATTGGGACCCATGGGAAGCCAACATAATTTTATTTATCTGGAAATCAGTGTAACTCCATTCTTAAATATCCTTACAGCGGGACATAGGATACGCCTAGTGATATACGTCGGCGAGAATGACGGGTTCCAAGTGGCATAGCTGGCTGTCTGAAAGGGAACCACCATCTTAAAGACGTGTTTCAGATGTTAGGGCAACCAACCCGCTTAGGTAAATAACTTGTCTCTTATTGCCTATTTCTGAATCGGATACCTGCATTAATTTGATTTGTCTTGGTAGAAGGCAGATTGTTTTATTCTCTAGGGATAAATTCTGGAGCTGGCCTGGTAGTCGAATATTTTTAACATTAGCTTTGTTTCGCGAGTTAAGGTATCGAATAACGGTATAACACTTTTCACAATTTATGCTGGTGGGTATGGCAAGTCCATAAAAAAGGATATTCAAACACTTTATTTTAAGCCGTCAAAATAACCCAGATAGAATTACACCGTGATTATTAAAATGAGAATTAGTTTAGTTTGTCACTTGAGGTTAGCAATATTTATTTGAATAGACTATTGTCTTTCCTCCCAACACCTTGCCTTGATTTATGCAGTTGGGGGGTAGAGGAGGCGGGGCGGCCATTACGACTACATAATGGCGGGGTGTTAAATCATGGTTAGAGACGTCTAAGTCAGACTTTATTGGGTGTAACCTTTCTACCAGGGCAAGAGTATCAATACCATGAAACACAAGACTTTTACTGACTAAATAGCTATCATTTGATAGGAAATTATTATTAATTCCTTTAATTCTAATGGTTAGATAAAGAACTGACCACTTGTCTACCTTTTGACCGTTCTTAATGTTTCTCGGTCTTTGATGTAGGGGTCACTTAGTGAAATTATATCAAACTTGAGCCTCCCAAACAATTTTATCTCCCTCCTTCTGTTAAATTTGTAACAAAAGAGGGTGTTTTATATCATTCATAACAAGTACATCTTTTAAAGTTTAATCTATAATATTAATTGGAGTTTCATGAAAGGGGAGTAGATTTATCTGTTTAAGGTGACATGATTAAAATCAAACTAAGCTTCAAGTTAGTTTACAATATAAGCATGTACAATCTGATTTAAGAGCAAACTCATAAACACAATAGCAATTGCTGCTATACCTTAGTAAACGTATGTAATATATGTAACAAAACTTAATCCTGAAATTATTTTTTTTAGATTCTACTTTATTTTATTCAAAACAAAACACTGTTAAAATAATATTGTAGTTGTTATTTTTTTGGGAGAGGTAGGTGCTAAATATAAAGTACAACACCAAAATCATAATACGTTTATTGATTGTTTATAATTAATATGATAGAATTAAATCTGAAACAATCAAGTGGTAATTATGCCTATTGAAAAAGCTGTATAATAATTGTTTTTCAGATGTCAATGATTAAATTTTAAAAGTAACAAAATATTTTTTAGGCTAGAACTAATGGATCTAAACTAATTTAATTTGCCTAAATTTGATGAATTTCTGGTTGCACGCAAAATGTAATTCAATGTGTGTCACATCATTGGATACCTACAATGTTTTCTGGGTTCAGTTTACACATCACTCATTAACACTACCGCAATTTGAACAAAAAATTAGAAGACGTTAAGAATTGTGACACTAAAGGTACAAAAGCCAGAAAATGTCGTTTCATTGATGTCCACCCATCATCCTTAACCAGTAACCTTTCACGGTGACAAACTTTCAATTCCTATCAGAGGCCCTTGACATATGGAAAGAAAAACAATGACTTTTGTATCCAAATACCTAAGGTAAATCTTGATATTTTGATAAACAAATTCACACTTATCCAAACTTTTCACGATAACTTATTTGCTTGAACTAGGCACGGAAAACGTTTACTTTGATATAATTGGTCGCGGTCTCTTCCCATCAGCCGCCATATCTTGTCAATTTCTCTTTTGTTTCCGGAAATCGTCTGCTGGGACTGACACGTGAACACCAGAAGGCGCGAAAAGTGAAGCCCGATTTAGAGGAAACTTACCATAATTTCAAAAAACTAAATGCGCTATTTATAGTAACTTTGGGTAAGGAGGTCAATTGATAGAAACATGTATGAAGCAAGTTTTTGGGGTTTTTTTTGCTGATAACGGGGAATTTAGCAAGATTTTGATTTGCGTGATTATGAATTAGAATTTTTCTATTCAAGTAATAATTATGAAAATCATAGAATTACTACTTTGGGTAAAGATGGATTAAATTTTATTTATTTTTGTTGATTACAAGGAATTTGTCAAGCTTTTGATTTATTGGATATGGAATTAGAATTAAATAACCAAAGGAAGAATTTTAGAATTACTACGAAAAAAGATAATTATACATGTACAAGCATTTGCTCATAAAATAGACGAAGAACAACTAAGGGAAAATGTCATATTGTAACACTTAAGTTTAATACCTCCAGCTATTGATTTAGCATATTATATTTTAACAATAAGAAGCTGGCATAAGAAAATAGAAATCAAAATATCATTAACTGTTAAGATAGATATATCATTATATACATTACCTATAAGATATAAGCATTGATATACTACACATGCTTTAATACACAATATAAGATTGTTATTATTAAAGGCTTGGGGATATTGGTTGTCGTGGACGTGCAATAATTCTCATATTCAACGACGTATGTGTTTCAACAGATATAAATTGCTCGAAGACAGATTATTGTACATTGCGCTACACCTGTGAAAATCCCACGTTGTTTATTTAAAAAGCGCTTAATGTTCATGGTATTGGAATCAAAAGTCACGAAAAACAACCATCGCGATCTGTATATTGTGGGTACGTACCGCCGTCAAACAATACTCGTATCCTCAAAGAAGGAAATCTCCACTGTTTACATTTCCAATGTCGATTGTTCATATATCTATAAATCTGTGAAGCTGGCGAATTAATCACGAAACGGCGTCGGGCGATACACGGGCGTGATCGCTTGAAACCTTACAGATCGATGGCTTAAACTTGTTAGACCCCAGAAAGACCGAAAAGTCAGCTCCTGGTAACAAAGAGTCTTGTTGAATATTAGGAACATATGAATATTTGATCTGTTTACCTTAGCGATAAAGACAGAATAAGAGAAAGAAAATGGAATTAATGTGAAGTGATCTGGCTTTAAGTCACGACCCGCCTGATCTTCGGTTAGTACCTATAATAAATCCTGTGTATTCCATCGTTCGATAACAATACATGATTGAATATAAAATTGATACCAGTAAAAGCTTTCTATTCTAACCAGGTGTTCCCTTTCTTGAGACAAAATGAATTCGGTTAATACAAGATAATAGTCATTGGTCTCTAAGAAATTATCAGACATTTTAGGGATCTTGCAGATCGGTCCGACAGAAATATATTATTGGTAGAAATTTTGTAATAGCAGAAAAGCGCCAAAATATTTTTCAACATGTTATAATAGTATGTATATTCATGATTATTGTAGAGCCGCGTTGAAACGATACATCTGTCCTGTTTTCTTGGTATTCTTTGTTTTTACTTAAAACATTTCTAGACCAAGTGACGCGATTTCATATTTAGAGGAGTTCACACACATTAAACACGATTTTATTGTATTTAAACCACTGAAATGAAATGGAATTAAATGGGATTAACGTACTCCTTTTCTGTACCAACTGGGCTAATGAAGACAGGCGTTGGACACACAGTGTATTATGGGTGAAATGTTTCCTCACTCCAGCGCTACAGTCTACTCTTATTTTTGAATTTCAACTGTCCAAGTGCCTTTTTACGTGCACGTCAATTGTACATGGGACCTTGGTATTTTGTTCCATCCGAACGACTATATCCTGCCATTTGTCAGTCCATCCGTCTTGCACCACTGACAAGGGGCATCACGTCTAGGAATCCATAAACTCTCTCGGGAAATACATAGCGTTGGTAAGTTAGGTGCTGGCTTTTAGCCCCGAGATCAGCTTCGACCAAGTAGCCGCGGCTTCGAAAATCCACATCCCAACTTCTTTGCCATTGCCATATTTTTTTAGAATTATATGCTATCACTTCTCATTAACAAGAACTAATAAGATATAAAATTAAGAGTTAAGAGTGCCCACACTCATATATTTTGTATCATTTGCTTGATAAAGACGAGAGTATCCTCGTCGAAACGTCGCTTAGTATCAAACTCAGTAATTGTGTATCCATAAAATTGTACCTTATGTAATTAAGAACCAGCTTCCACATATAGAATGTCAATGACGAACACAGGTGGTATGGGATGTTAAACGAGTAAACTGGGCTAGGTCACAGCAACAGGCATGTAAATTACCCAACTACAAGTATTTATTACCACTATATTTTCGGCTTATCGTTGTTTCTCAAGACAAGAAGAAATTTCTTCTGATAGAAAAATAGCGATAAGACAAAGTTTCAAAGCGTGCAGATGTTCATAAAATCTTACCCTGTTTTAAGCTTTTTTTCTATATAAATATATTCAGAAGTTATTGTTTACGAGTTTCCAGGGTTACCCTTTCGATAATTAGCACTATAGTTTGTTGTGGAGTTATCTCTTATACTCAATAAATAAACATTTTATTAACATCAATCTACCGGGGTTCAGATATTGCACTGTGATAAATGGGCGTAAAGTTGTGTTTTACAAATATTGTACATATGGTTAAGATTTTCATTGAATATATTAATTATTTATACGAAATAAATACCAGGTAGGAACACAAAATTTCACTTTCTTAATAAAGCTTCAAATTGTTACTTTGAATAAAATTCTCCGAAAGAAAATAAGTCGATGAACGGGAGTAAATTATAACTGCCCCTGCTGTTACATGAGTTAGACCGAAACTGCAATCATTTGGCTGAAGCTGTTAGTATAACTAATAATATTGTTACGTCACATTCTTTCCAAAATGTGTAATGCATTTCAAGCATAATTGTTTTGTTGTTGGTTTTTCCCCCTTTTTATATAGTTTTTTTCCGTCTCCACTTGGAAATGTTTAACAATGCCATTCATCCCCTAATACAGAAATTACAGTCTATGTTCAAGCAATCCAAGAACTTTAACTGATAGGAAAAAAACTAATCATAAAAATGGTTAAATCTTTCAAGCAAAAATCCCCTAATTTTTAATCACAGTTGTATTATATTTCTCCAATAATTAACGGATAACAAAATGAAACTTTTTGCAGTAAAATTGGGATCAGATCTGTATATTAATGGCGTATTCTTATTTTAATTGCTAGGAAATTAGTCGGTAAGATTAGACTAGAACTCGTCAGGTACATACTCGTGATGGCAGAATCAATTGCGCCCAAGGGTTAGAAGAATGACAGACAACTTTTAACATCACATAATTAAAAGTTACCATTCTAATTATACGACAGTCTGTCAGTTTTAACATGATATGCAAAGACGACAACGACGCCATCGGATAAGTATCAGTTACACTAACAGTTTCCTAATAAGACGAAAAACATTGCAATTTAGTCATGAAATCGTCTGAAAACTATCTCCGAATGTTTTATAAAACGCCATATTCACTAAGCAGAAATAAGTCACAGACATTTCAAAATATACTCAATGTATAAAGCTACATATATCTATGTATATACTTCAAACTGTTTCGTGACTAGCAACTGTCCAGAATATTAGGTCTTGATCATATTATATTTTGGCTTTCGACAGAAAACAAAACTTCAATTATAAAAGGGCCTTGATCTCATTATCGACGAATTTCGATATGTCTAGCAAACTTTATAAACTAATAGTTACGTCACTAGCAGCTTATTTTAGTAGTAGTTTAAATAGGACAACTTCCAGAAAACCATACAGATATTATTTGATCCTGTATTGTATCAAACTCATTTAGCAGGCTGAAAATAGGCTTTGTGTATAACAATTAATAAGAACAGCACTGTTTAAAAACATTTTAGTGTCTAGCATTTATTTCAATATTCAGTTTATTTTAATATTATAATTTTTAAAATCGTATTCCAATATTCCAAACTGATTCGAGATTTATTTTTTTTGTCCTTATTCCAATATTTTTGTACTAATTTTTTTGCCTATTAAATGAGCAGTCTGCTCGAAAACATACGTACCCCCAAGCAATGAAACATAACCTATCTTGTTTCCCCTCGTTAATTCTATCATTATAATGTCTCTATTTGAGCCTGGCTTGAAGCCTTTCGATGTATGCGAACCTGAATTAATTCCTATATTAGGGTTTAGTTGGATGTATAATTGAATAACGCTGGATTAAAACGGTTAAACAAAACTGTTAATGAAACGTTATAACTTGAATAATTCTGAAGCTAAAGATCACACTAATAAAACTAGGGACATTACGCGTACGCTGATTCATCTTTTTGTGGACAACTAAATTTTCGTTTCTATAAATTATTATTTGAAGACAATTATGTTACTTGTAGATCTCTTTCAGGCGTATATGCGAGAAAAAGAACTATGAACGACGAAGACTTGTGTACTGGTGGAATTCATAATCGTTTACCAAAGAAAAACAAAACAATAATTGAACTTAACAAAAAACAATAATTGAACTTAACAAAAACAAACCTACAAAAGAACATTTGTTCAACATAATCAAGATTGGGTACGGATTGTATTAAACGTAATAACACAACCATTAAAACTTCTATGATCGAACAGATGCTATAATTATTAATAGTAAAAATATAACCACAGTAACCACTGTTATTACTCTCAATACGGATTGATGGACAGGGGAAATAGATTTTGATGGCTGTAATGTGAAATAAACAATCAAATTTCGTGTAGTTTAACTCGACTTGAAACGATCATGTCACCCTACTCGGCTTCATTCACCAACGCCAGTTCCACGAAAATCAGACTCCAAAATGTCTTGGAGGGAAAGTGACAACTTCATGGCCCCAAACATTATTCTGGCAACCTGATCACGTGTTCAAGAAAAGTTCGATGCTAATTAGTAAGAAATTAATACGGAACTTGTCAGTGAATGGCGGGTGTAAATTTCATCACACGTCCAGAATTTGTAATGAAGACGGTAGGTTTGAGATTAAGTTGATAACAGGATTAAATTTGATGCCATGTCTTGTGGCTATCTCTGTCTGATTGACTTGTTTTTATAATTAATCCTTCGTTTTGTCGCTCAAACTGGATTTGGCATCGGTTAGTTATCGGTATATTCTATGATGGCAACAGCTATCCATATTGTTTTCTAGAACACCTGATTGCACTTTAAAAGAGAACTATTTGTGAGAATGGCATCCTTTAGAAAAGGCAAGTCTTTAACTCAATATCACCCAGTCTTCTATATTGAAAACACGACTTATTGGTCAATTTAAAGGAGTTAAATCGCTAACATTTGGGACCTAAAAATTCACAAAAGTGGGTCGCACTCGCAACGCATATAATACTTTAATATGAATGTATATAAACTGATTTACATTCAATGGTTTCCGTTTTTACTCCAATTTCAAATCAGTTATGTTCGACGAAATAAGCCAGCAATCGCAATCAAGTGCACATTTCTAGCGTCTAGTATTCTAGTCTACATAACTCCGTTTGGTTTGGTGCAATGTGTCAAGCCTCGTCCCTCGAGTCTCTCAATACAACTGGGACTGAAGCGCCTTATCTTACACGATTCGTGTACCAATGTTAAACATTTTTTTATCTTAAATATCGGATTTTAGAAGCTCATCTTTTCCCGGTAAGTTTACTTTATCAATGTTGATTTAAATTGACCAATAATTCATGTTTTCGAAGATTTTGGAGGATTTTGAGTTACGGATTTAGGTCCTTTAAATCAATATTGATGTTGTTGAACAAATTGGCTTCTGATATTCACTATACAAAATGAAAATTTTAAAAATGACACACTAATCGGATGACAGAATGCTCTCGGGCGCCATTTGTAATGAAGCGACTCGATGAACGAGGTTAAACATATCCCACGGTGGAATACTACCGGTGTATACTGAAATAACTAGATGCCAAAAACTTATATTCAATTTTGACTCTTCGCGTATTTCGCCAGACATAATTGATTAGAAACTACAGTAAAAACAGAAACTATTGAATGTAAATCAGGTTATATACATTCATATTACATTATTATATGCGTTGCAACCATTTGTATCCATTTCTAGATGTCATAGAATAGAAATTTAGCTCCTTTAATTCAGGTGTTTCCGTGTATTCGAATACTTTTATATGCATCAAAGGTTTTGGCATTGATACGAGCTTGATTTTTCTTAACATTTATGTATATGTGACAAAACAACGCACCCAGTAATTCAAAGTATATTCTTTGAATTAAGTTCTAAAACTACGAACAAAACAAAAACCGGCTTTCGTTCGATGTTGGCAATATTAAAACTGTTTTAAAGTAAATAATCATTTGGCAAGACGTATCGATTTAATATAAAAGTCACTCCCGTACACTACACATTTATTTATTACTTCACGTGCACACGAACCAAATATAAGGTCTTATAGTTTTGTCATGGTTTTTTTTAGCAACTCTATCGTGTTTTTTATTTCACCCCTTTAAGTGGACATATCTGAAGCCGTCTGGTGGACTAATGGTCAAGTCGTATCGCCCGTCTGATCAATAAAAACAATCTTCAAACAAAACAAACATTGTCTCGCTGAGATTGTTCTATATGGCCCTTTTATCCCGGATTGTCAATAATTAGTGTAGTAGTAGTTGAAAGTAATACCCATTCGCAGTGAGATTAACTGGATGAATTCTGAGCTTATAAAGCAGCTTCACAAAATGCTGTCAAAAAGTCGACACATGATTCCAGTCCGGTTTCCGTAAATTTGTTATCACAGAAAACATTTAGTCGGTTGGTTGATGTTTTTCTTCGATAACGTATTGGAACGAAGAATGAAAAAGACCCGAAAATGATATTAGAAACGTGACATAAACATGTTGACTTCTGATTTAAATCTCATAAATTGTCCACAGCAGCCACGTTTAGTTTGGAACATGAGGCAGGTGCTGGTGTAAATTGGTTGTATCCTAACACAGACCGAGGTCTCTCAGCTTATTCACTAAATAAACTTAACGTGTTTTGCGTCTAGTCGTTGATTTTATAAAACTCTAATTCGCCTGGGGTGCTGCAGGGATTGCCTCTTACATCAATCTTATTTCAAGTAAAATGTGTGTAGAAATAACATAAATATTGAAAAATAAAATACATGTATAAATCTATCGTGATATTACTCCTTATTAATGTCTTACATCTGTAAATTGGAAAAAAACCTAATTGCATCTTTCTTTTTTATTGCCAACCTTCCAAAAATGACTAATGATAATGATATTTTCTGTTGAAACTTAACTAACATTAATAATTATTGGAATATCGGACACCTGGAAAATTTTTAAAAAACACAGCCCGGAATTGATACGAGCTTTGAATTAGGATTGAAAGATTCTTCGCCAGTTTATCCATATTCTAGAACTAAGTAAAATGATGTGCACCTTATTACCCATCTCTTGCAATTGTTAGTCATCCAAAGTTAAGACTATTCACTTTAAGAAAGAAATAAGATAGATATCATTTTGAATCTAGACATAAGACTCGATATATTTATTTGACTAAGAGGATACATTCATACGTAGAATAATATACACCATGTCATTTCATTATGATAACCATATATATTGTAATCTTGTGGGATTCAACAGGAAATTAATCCGTCTGTGTGAAAATATGAATGTTTATATCTCAATATGGGATGTTTACCATGCTTGAAGCGGGTCTGTAAGATATTTGTCCAAAATACTGCTTTCATCCAAAACACGCTAGCTAGAAAATCATATAAATGCATACGTTCTGTTTCCGTATTTATCTATTATTTTATCCGGCATTCTTTCCGACCAACTGGGATTATCACAATTCAGAGACAGTAGCAGTTACTGAAATTCAGTACCATACACAGAATGCCAGTGTAACGGAATATCCCAAGGGTACCCCCAAACTTATGTCGTATTACAAAACATATATCAGCGGAGATAAGTATTTGACACACAAATAGATGAACGAGTTTGTGAACAACCGAAAATGGTGTCCGAAAAAGATTCAAGACAGATGTATGATAGACTCGCAGAGTGTTTGGCTAAAATGTGTTAAGAAACCAGAAGTAAAAAACACACCATACCACATGTATACGTACCCAGATATTGTTAATATCAATTTTTATATGCTCCTATTTTCCCGTGATGTATTATGTCGCCGCCCACGTCCGCACATAGGTAACAAATTTCAGCTCCGTTCTGGAGTTATACCCCATGAATTTACTCAAAATGTGAAATATGTACAAAGTTTGTGGATCATACAGGGGCCACATTTTTTTCCGATTTAGATAGAACTTAAAATACGAAACAAAAAAGGTACGATTTTGTGGCTGTTTGACCCTACGTTTCGGAGTAATGCCTCATTAGCCAAAAACCCTGTTAAAGCCATAAAGACTATTTAATTATTTATTCGCCCACATTTTCATGTGAACATATTGTTGTCGCCCCTGTCCGTGGACGGACGGACAGGTCACAATTCTTATCCTATTTTGACGGAACTTGAAATATAGGTTTATATCCAAAAGATCTCATCTGCTTACGATATTGGCGTGTATCAGATCGAAACTTCATGGATTATGGCTCCTGGTGTAAGAAAAATCACGTTTTTAGCTTGTGGGTCATAAAAAGTTCTTACTTTTGTACCGATTTTGATGATACTTGACATTTTCACATTCAGGCTAAATCTGTCCACCTATCAGTTTAGCTATATTGTACTTGCAGTGAACAGCCCTGTCAAGACATTTTGTAATCGTGGTGTTTTAATAAACGTTACTCTTACTCCATGTCACTCTCAAGTGTGACATCGAAACAACGCCAGTTGCCTCAGTAACAGACGATATGATCTAAAGCCATCTATCACAAACTTCCGAGGAGATTCCGTTGAAAATGTTTATTTAATAATCTCTTAAGCGTTCTAACAAGTCTTCTTGATCTTAAAGGTTCATGCTTACGGAGAGTGCAGCATGTCGCCCCGCCAAAGGCTATATGTCACAAGCCTTGGTCAATCACTAGAGAAAGGAAGTGTGTAAGATCGATTATTTGTAAAAAAAAAAAACGAAAAAAAAACGTTTTTCATATTAGTGTAATAATATTAATCAAAAATGACATTTTTCTACAATAGAAAACTGTCAATAATTGCCATGTAGTCATGGGTTGCCTTTCTATGAATTGCTACTAAGTACAATTATTATACGCCTACATTTTGATCTGGATATTATGTCACCGTTCCCAAAGATAGTAAGCTTGCACTGCCAGGCAGGATACACCCATTTTTCGAGAGATGGATAGAGAACAAACAATACCGAAAGTGATTTTTCTAGCAATCAAAGGCCATAATTCATTAAGTTAGAATTTGATAAACGCAAATATCCAAAAGAATGAAGATCTTTAGGTTATAAACATGTATTTTAGGTTTCATCAAAATCGAACTAAAATTGTGACCTCTACAGGGTCAACTACTTTGATATACCATATTTTTACACTATTCGCGTACAAATGGTGGCCATTTTGTCTGGCATTTATGGTCCGATTTTCTAGAAATTCGACCTCAACCTTCCGTAGTTTGTAGAGTAGACTGGCCCAGTCTCTTCTATTTATTTAACATTTCGATTTATATAAAAGTATTAATTTTTAGTAAAACAACACTTTCGTTTCCATTTGTATAAAAAAAACTTTGAGTAAACCTGTAACCAGCACCAGAGACTGGACAATTTGCGAACCTCACAATAAAATGGGCGTTCTTGCCATGGTTTTCGTCCTGCCTTATTTGGAATGATTGACAGTTATCAAGCACGCCCCAAGTCACGTGACATGAATCATGCGTCTCAACTGGGGTGCGTCTGAGGGTTGATGGTCACGTTGTTAGATATGTCGTGATCACGTGCACGACGTCACACGACCTACACAATGCAGATTGACCTACTAGATGAGTTTGAAGCTCTATTTGCCCGGTCTCTAGAGATTACGATGTTGTTTTTTTTTGGAGAGGACTGGCCAATTTTTGGTGTGTGGAGAAGACTGGCCACCAGTCTATTTGTAAAGGTGATAGAGTCAAACGTTTTTTTTTAAATCGAATAATAATCGGGACCTCCAGAGGGACCATAGGGGATTTTTCGGACAATAAGGTGCCATAATTCAGGAAGTTATGATCCGATATGTGCAAATAACAAAAGGAACCAAGATCTATGGGTTATAACCATGCATTTCAAGTTTCATCAAAAATCGAATTAAAATTGTGACCTATACAGTGTCCACAACCATGATATACCACTGTTTAACAGTATTCGCGTACAAACGGCGGCCATTTTGTATGGTAACTTTGTTCTGTTTTTCCGAAATTTGAACTCAACCTTCATTAGGGTGTAACGGCGATATAATCAAACGATTTGTGGAGGTTACGATTCGATATGCGCAAATATCGAAAGGAACAAAGATCTTTGGGTTTTAACCATGCATTTAAAGTTTCATCATAATCGAATTTAAATTATGATCTCTTCAGGGTCCACAACCTCGATATACTTTTTTTTAACAGTATTCGCGTACAAACGGCGGCCATTTTGTATGGCAATTTTGGTCCGATTTTCCCGAAATTTGAACTCAACCTTCCTTAGGGTGTAACAGTGACATAATCAAACGTTTTGTTTTTAAATCGGTTAATAATTGTCACCTCCAGAGGGACCACAAGCTAAAATAGGAGATTTTTCGGACAATCAGGGGCCATAATTAGGGAAATGACTTTCCGATAGGCGCAAATATTGAAAGGAACCAAGATGTTTGGTTCAAAATCGGTCCACACGCTAAAAACGTCATTTTTTGTACAATCAGGGGCCATTATCCATAAAGTTTTGATCTGATACATGCCAATATCAAAAGCAGCCGAGATCTTTTGGGAATAAACCTAAATATCAAGTTTCATCAAAATCGGGTAAGAATTGTGACCTGTAGAGAGTCCACAAACAACTGTGGACGAACGGACGTACGGACGGACAGGGGCGACGACATAATTAGTCCACATGAAAATGTGTGCGTATATAAATTGCTATCCGAGTTTGTTGAAACATAAAATATATGATTTTATCCGTAAGAGATCACGGGTGGATTGGATTTGAACAAATATCATTCAGTAACTACCTAGATTATTGCTCGTGATTGTACGGAAATGACGTACATAACTTATAGACTCTGGTGGAGATCATGATTTTTACTATTGTGTCCATTCGACACAAACTAGCTCGTGAGAAAACCAAAGAGGTTGGACAGGCGATCCCACTCCTTACCACGTACAAGCGATGAATCGAATTCACGCCACTTGACTCAATGGCAGAACTTGTGATCCAACGCACATGCGTTAACCATTCGGCCACTAAATCCCCCTGTTTGATTTTGGACCACAACGTCCTTGGTTATCACAGTTTGTGGGCTCTCAAAGTGTGATGAATTGGGAATGCTGGAACATAATACCTATCGATTTTTATCGTTCTCTGTTTGTCCATCAGGGACAAACCCGATCTTATCAGAACTCGCGACCTTTAGTTCTTGTGTTATCCCCCTTTGCCGAAAATGATAGAGGCTACAGTATTTAACAGATTTTTTTTCAAATTTCGTTAAAAAGGGAACAAGCCCTTTCGATTTTTAGCGTTCCGAGTTTTTAAATAGATTTCTTTTCAAGCATTAGGGCCATGAGAGGACGAAATATATCGATATTCAACATCCCACAACCTTCCGTTCTGAAATAATGGCCCTTTTCCGGAAACCTTGTGAACACGGCAGTAGCTATGCTTTATATATCTTGTTTTCAAACATGGTGTAGGGTTGGGTGTATGACAAAATATTCAAACGCATGATGTTATTTATGGTCATTTGGTCCTCTAAAGACGGTTATGACATAAGTTTTTCTACCCCATGAATTTTAATTACTGAAATCTTCATAAACTTAAAATGGACGCCAAATTTATTTTAACGACTTGATTTGCAATAATATGCTAATATGCACTTGTGATATATCATTTGACGGTGAGTTGTTTTAGCCTGCTGAATCTAGTTTTTTTGGTTTTCTAGAGGACTAAATCTATCGGATAATAATTTTTGGGGATACGTGAACCAATAATGTAGCAAACACACATAATTTCAGCTACAAAAGAACCAATGATCATAGGATATTTCTCAGCCACGTGCCAACATCGTTGACAATGTTCTTTACTGGAATCACCGTGTTTCTGATCTGTCACCAACTTTTATTCCTATTTGATATATAATGCCCCGTGACCATTTCGACAAGCCATTGTTGTTCACTGAGAGTTTCGATTAGTTTCAAACAATTGGGAAGAGATCTGAATGTTGCTTGAATGTTTCTAACAATTTCATCACTCCTGTAGATTTTTTCCTTTCTTCATTTTTAGGTAGCTATTCTATTAACCCTGCGCTCTTGTACTGACGCGTAAGCGAAAGAGGGGTCCACTAATAATGCATTTATCTCGACTATATTTCTTTTTTAGAAGTGTCGGCACTGATGTTGAGTCTCATGTAACTTTGGTGCTTCACTCGATTCTGCTAGCAAACGCCGCCTTCAGACGCTTTTTGCCATGATTGTGTTGAACTCATACCAATTTACTTAACATTACCAGTTTCCATCAGGTGTGTGAAGTTATTTTCTCTCATTAATACCAAACAGAACCACAAGGAGGAATATGATAATATCTGCTAGTTCAGAGTATCGTCAGACTATACTGCCAGTTCTAGTTTATTTGATTTCTCGTCCACAAAGCTAGGATTGATTCTCTTAGGAATTATGTAGCGACTTTAGCTATACCGCTAAATCTGTTGGCAATAACCCCTTTGGACATGGATGTTCTACACTATTGTTTTTCATCTAAGTAATAAAGCAAAGGGAAACAGAGTGAACAACGTTGCTCCATGATGAGAGTAATTGCTATTTAAGCGAGAGTGTGTATACTCACTGTATACCATGAAGACCATATCACGAGCTGTGAGCTCCACTAGTTTATGCACTCCTATTTTCCATTCAGCCGCTCTGTATACTTTATTTGCTGCGTTGTCAATGCATAAAATCACATACAAACAACTTTTTAAAACTTACTAATCAGCTTCTCCAAGAGTATTCAGAAGATTTCTATAATCTGCGGCCCTATCTGTTATCCAAAAGTCGCTGGATTGTTTTGTCTCATCAAGAGTTGAACTGGACAAAATAGCCCCGACTGTTTCGACATGGCTAATGTTTTCGGTGTATCCGGTAGTTAGATGCAGTCATGTATTGGTTCGATGTCGGTATTTGACCCGTTTTAATGTTATAAAGACTGTGTTCCGTTGCCTTAATTGCATCGTCTCCTATAGTCACCACACACTTTGGATCTTTGTTCAACAGGCTCTCTGACACAAGTTTCAAATTTAGTTAGGATGCATCTTCAAGGTAAGCAGTAATACAGCGCCAATGAGAAATACACAATATTGTAAGTCTTCCAATGGCGATCCGCTTTCTGGGGTTTTAGATCTCGCACAACAGTGAAACTGCTGGAGTTGTTGGTGTAATGGGTAGGTAGTCCATATTCATATGGATGTACTTGGAAGTTCAAGTAAGTGTATTTATTTACCCAGTCGGAGCAGAAGAGTATGACGTCGTTAAACTACTACTACTAATAATAATACAGCCAACAAGACAATCTGATTAAAACACAGATCCTTTTTCATTTCGTTGTTATAGTTCAAAATTGCGTTTTACTTGTCGTCACTACAAAAGGATCTGGAAGATGTGAGGGATTACCCAATGAAACGGTATGTTACTGCGAGCTATTGGCCTTTTGATATACGGAACTGTGGATAAACCACGAGAACGTTAACGGCTAACGCTGATAGATTAATCAACGTCTGACGTCATAGGGTCAAAGTCAAAAGCCGCTCGTCTGACCCATGAAGTGAACACCCACTATAACTTATTAGATCTTCGTGTAGTAGAGGCCATCGAAAGTATAAAAATACAAAACGAAGTATAGATCTGTATTTTGATCAGGTTGTCATCAAGAATTACAACTCAAAAATCGAAATAGGTAAACATACGTAAAAATTGTGTGGTCATTTTTCGAGTAAATTCGACAACAATTATTCTTAAACCTTTAATGTAAATGTGATTATTGGAGACTTTATATCACGAGGTTCATCATCTCTGCTTTTTTTCGACTTAAAAACCTAATAATATATACATTTTCCAGGCATTTAGTGTCAAGAATTATTTTGGAAACAAGAAAAATTTCAACAACTTATGATACATATCATTATTCACCACAATACACCAACGTCATTACTCATGGTACGTGTGTACACGATAAAACTTAAGAAATATTTCCCGAAATGTTTTGTATAATTTTGTGTATTTAAATTCCACCTGCTTTTGCTGAATGATACTAAATCTTTGACGACTTTAAAACATTGGGGGTTGGATGGCCGAATTGTTAGCACGGACGAGCTGTATCATAAGGTCTGTCATTGAGTCAACTGGCGTGATTTCGAATCCCGTACAGTGCTGAAAGACCCCTAAGCGCAAGCGAATTATTGAAATATAATTGAACTGTGTGTTAGTCGCTCGATCTTCTCCCATTGAAGACATTGGACAGGCAAACACAGTTAAAGGGAGATAATACTCAATTTGAATAACTGGTAGAAGACCACCAATAACCCATTTAAATGACAATCCGCTGTGGGCATTGGCCCAAACTGTGTTAGTGGTATATTGTTTGCATAGCCTGTACTATGGTTATTTATTAATGACCTTCGCGATTGCGAACCAGAATAATATTGAAGTACCTTTATACCGCTAATTTGACCAGGAGATTTAAGATTGTAAATCCTTATCAAAATATCCTTTTCGACCATACTAAAAATCCCATACCAAGAAGGAAAGCAATTAACAATGGAACAAACAGCGAATTTGATATGCCAACAGGTATTTAAATTTTCTCGCGTGTGTATGTTCTGATTTTACACTACTCTGCGGCCCGTTCGATATGGTCTCTTTCGCTTCTTCAGCGAGAGCGACCTCCATTTCATACCATGTCGACTGTAACTGGCTAGTAGTATAGTCAAACAAATGGTGATGCTAATTTAAAGGTAGGTAATATTTTGCCAGGTTGTTAAATTAGTAATTTTAAGTGGAATGATATATATATATTACTTCATTTATCAACAGCGACAGTTATGTCCCTTTGGAACCATTCAAATGAAATCAATATGTTAGCTACAGCGCTCCATCGTTGTCTTCTCCGTGGTCTCATCAAAAGACTGGCATTGTCATTTGAAGCGACCAAAATAATATTTATATTCCTTCCGAAGTGTTCGATTTGCCAGCTCTCTACTGTTTCCAGAAGGGGCAAATCGACACCACCAGTGGACATCTAGCAGAGTTTATATCATCACAAATCAAGATGTTCTGCAAGGAAACGTATAACTGATATCCTGCGATTCACAACTTACCAATACAGACATTTACAAGTGATTAGAAAGCCGATGTGTAAGATGTTGTACAACAGATTACGGAGATTAAAATGAAAACAAAATAAACGTCTGGTTTCAAACGGATTAATAAAGAGCCATAATTGAGAGCCTTTTTATCTAAGGATAGTTCTTAATTTGACTAACGGATAACTTGAAATACAACAAAGATGGCCAAATTTCCAAATTTACTTTTCCAACAAAACTATCACAATATAGGTCCTTTAAACAACATTTATTTAGTATTTAAACAATTGATATATTTTGCAAGAAAAATAATTATAAACTAAAATAACTATAATGAATAAAAATACAACTGAAGACATGTCAAGACTTGGGTTTATCCAATGGCTAACAAAATTTAACTTTACAACATTTTATGACATAATACAAAATTAATGAAGTCATGTAAATAAAAATGTGGAATGTATTTAAAACTGGAATCAAAAAATATATATATTGTTGATCATATTTTGTATATATAAGTTTTTAAAAAATTGTAGTCCCTTAAAGTTGGCATTTAATGCTGGTCCAGGGTGCTTAAAGCAAGACACGCTTGTGCTCCATAGTAGGTGGCCATAATCACAAACTCTGATCCCAAAATACCAAACTTCCATCTATCCACAGCAATGATGAAATCGGAGATCATAAAAAGCACACCCCCGTAAGCGGCAAGCTTAGCGGACAGAGATCGTTCTTGTTCATACCTGGCAATTCCAAGAAATCCCACGCTTGTTACCAGGCAATTATAAATGAATAAAATGACAATCTTGAACCACGAATCAATTTCACCAGCTATACAGAGAAACGATGCTATTGCAAGATATGCAAATAAAGCTTTATTATCACTTTTACCGTAGGTTGTCAGCAATCCCAGTGAATAAAACATGTGAGACACGCCAAAGAAATATACGCCTGGAAGGAACAGTACATCTCTCCATACGATGCAAATGTCTCCAAGAACTGATACCAAAAGCCCACATGTTATCATATTGGTATAAATTCCTTGTGATTTGGTAGCATCATTAAAGTTGAAGACTAAATATCCAGCTAGGGAAATAATAGGTAGTATTTTCAATGCGGCTGTTAAAAAGGTCTCCGGTGGATAATCAAGATGGGGCTTGCACACGTAGAAAAATAATGCCGTTGTAATATAAAAGGGTATAAGTTGAACATCTTTAAGTCTCGATAGTAGTTGTCTGAAATGATAAAATAACACTATTATTAATTGGAACCAAGAGTGACGTGGTTGTCCATCTTCATTAGCTGCTGTCGGTGTAGAAATGTACAAAGTGCATCCCCATTTCAATTCATGACGTCGTTGCTGCCATGTTTGAATTCTAGCGCCATATCAAGAAGTTCGTGAATCGATGCGCAAGTTTTATGTTGTACCTTAACCGCTCTTTCCGTGTACGCGTTTCCGCTGTCGGAAAAGGCGGTCTAGTGTAAATGTAAACGGGATTTTTCCACGTAGCATGCATAATTGGCTGATTATGATCAACTTTTACCAAGTCAACTAACGACTACTGTAGCATCATATAGAGAATGGTAACGGTGCATGTAAATGTTATTTGAAAAAGGCGACGATTGAACGACAACAATGTCGGTCCCCATGCTGTCGAGACAAGCCTATAGGAGAAGCGGCAGCCTCCAACCAGAATTTATTAGGAATATCTCTAAAAAGAAAACTGGGCATTGAGTTCTTTGGAGGGGCCCGTTGGTCCAATAAAAAGGCCACCGAATAAGAGAAAAGAACCCATCTGACTCAAACTTAACCCACAACCCCACCCTGTCTGTGTCCAATCGAAAGGCACACGAATCTTCAAACAAATTTCTCCTAACAATTCTTAATTCATCATTTACAACTGTCCAATTAGAATCCTACACTGTATCTAAGAAAACCTTTTTTGGAAACCATGGCGAGTAAAGTATAAAACCTTGCCAAATAACTCTTTGGTATTAATAAGTTTCCAATAATATTAGTATTATTATCATGTATATATTTCACCTCACGTATTTCAGGTGCTTTAGGTACAATCAATAGGTCGCCGTTGTTTTTATTTTTTTTGGACGGGCCTACTCCATACAGTTATTGCCTGGCTACGATTTACCGTCAAAAGGCCCATTTGGAATAAGCCGCCAATCCTCGAAATTCGGAAATGAACAAAAAGATGTGCCATAGATTTTGCACGTAAACCTCCAATACTTGATAACAGTACATTAAAAAATAACCGAAGTTATCTCCCTTTATATATAATTTAGAAAGTTTTCAACAAAATTGTTATCATATTATATTGATATTATTTTATCCTTTATGTGTTCTTTTTAAGTACACGACCCTTATGTCCAAGGTAATACTAACCCAGCTCAAAATGGCAGATTATATTTATCTGCAACAAATAGAGCATTAATCGTGTTATTGTGTTGATCTGATAATCCATGGGACTTTCATGTAGAGCATAATAAAACAGTGCATGTTAGTCCAAAGTACACTCGTTGAGAGAAGCCATCTTAAGTTTACCAAGTAGTTACTATAGTATACATCACAATTTACTTTAATTAGTCTGCTCCTCTGCCTGGAAATATGTATACTAATAATAAACATAAACATACCTATTCATAGTTAATGCAGATCGTCCGAGGACTAATAAATAATACTTATTCGGCAGATCAGTCAGACCCCTTTGAGATATTTCTAAGTTGAGTAGTACGCATACGACGATCTACATAGTTACAAGGCAATGCTTATATGACAAAATATCTAAGATTAGACTAGTGTTGTCCCCACTTATCTAAAGGTAAATAAGCAATATATCATCTGAGTAATCCTGGTATAAAAATAGTCACAATGACCGAAAATAGAGTTAACTCCCATGATCTGCTATCTTCATAATTATGTAAATGGCGGGGTTTGAAATGGACGGTGCGCAGTATTTAACGTCCCCATCAAAACAATCAATACTTGATGATTTTAGAGACTTAAATGTTGTTATTTGTATTAACAATGGCACGTGTACAATGATAGGTAGGCGAGTTCCATGCACAGGCCCGGTGGAGTAGGGGGGCTAGGGGGGCTTTAGCCCCCCCAATAATTTTGCCGCAAGTACTCTTTTCTTCAGGCGGCACTGTTTTTTGCCGCCCAGCACAAAGAAAAAATAGAAGAAAGCCGCCCAGTCGTATTTAAACCCCCTCGACTTCGTCCTTCTCCCATTCTGTACTCAGACTCCGCACTCGAAATTTACCATCCCCGGCAAACGGCAAAGCCATGGTAACTATAAGCCCACGCAAACCATGTCTGACACGGCATTATTTATTTTTGTGTCCGTAGTAGGCCTATACCCTATCATCCCAAATTAGTTTAAAGAAAGAAGTATTGGTATTATGTTTATTTAAATTTAGAAGTTGTGCAGGTCTATTCATTTCACGGTCACCCAGGCCAATTGACGGCACTTTAATGTTAAAGGTTTGAATGTCGTAAATGGTGTCGAACGTTCGGTTGTACGATCAATTTTTAATGTTCGCATTCTACGGTTAATTCTATCGAATCTATATTAAATCCTAGCCTATCCACAATGTCAATGTTTCTTATTCTTTCTCAACTTCTGTCTGACCTGATTCTCATTTCACCGTAATAATAATATAAAATACATGTACTACAAACACCATTTTAAGAATAGGCCTATATAAATTTGAATATAATATAAATGGAAATTGATTTTGCACTGAAGAAAATAAACGACAGCAAATGCTCTGGAAATACACCAATAATTGAATAAGGGTTAATTTTCATAAAAGACCACGTCCCCTCCCAAAAAATTTTTGGACTGGCTACGCTCGCCAAAGTGTTTTTTTACAACTACTCAGCAAATCTTGGCTACATCCCTGGACCTAGGATGGGAGCCCCCCCAATCAAGAATTGCTTCCGCCGGCCCTGATGCAGCAAGGGATCTAGATAATGTCATCCAAGTGTTTGATTGAGTTGGCTTTAGATAGACCCTAATTAAGATGTTGCACTCATATTCAAAATACTAACTAAACTCAACGAGGTTTTTATTTCATCAAAATCATTGTGTAATTAAGACTTCAAGTGTTTGTCAAGTCAGTGTTGAATATAACCGAGATCTGGAGACCCTTGTGTTGCGTGAAGATGGCGAACTAGTCCGTTAAGTAAATCGGTATCCAAATTGAAGCCGTAGGAAATTTTAGAGCTGGATGGGTGATGCTGGCTTGCTAAAGCTAGAAATTGCACCAATAAGTCGTGCGCAATGCACAAACAGACGACGATTGTTTTTAGGGCTATGTGGGTGATGCTGATTCTTGTGATGTTTTATCAATTTGCATAAACCGGATATTTCGGTTGCATTATATGATTTATATCTGGCATCGGACACAGAGGCGTGATCAATAACAGCTCAACTATAAAGAACCGTTTATAGTTTTGTAAGGAGCCCGGTAGTTATCGGTGGGATTTGGGGATTGTCGTGTCTTGGGTGGAGGATAGGGTTTGACCTCGAGATTTATCAAATCCTGTTCCCGGCGGACTGAGAAGAAAAGTTCCAGAGTCGTTTCTACTGGATAAAACCCTTACATCCACCCATGTACCTGCCGCTGTTGAGCTTTTTCAAGCCCGGTTCCTACTTATCATTGTATGGTCCGCCAATGTACATATTTCCGTATTCGGCTGCTAGTAAATCGTTTTAATGACGCTTTCGTCGGAAGCTGCAGAATAGATTGAACGCTTAGCGACAAAGCATTGTGGGATAAGGGGCTTGGCCTACAAATAAAATCCACACGAATATGCCATAGCACTCACCAATAAGGACAATATTTTCTAATGGGACAGACTTCCATTATATTCATAATATAGTTTGCAAAGTCCACTCAGGGATATGAGACTGATCGCAGTTTAAACAATTTTCTGCATCTTCCTATTACAGTGGGCGGATATGTGAAATGGGCGTGCACTTCCGGAAAGAAGCATGAAAATTTGGCCTCAGAGTTTTATGGGTATGCTCATTTCAAAAATGGCGGGAATCACGACGTCACTCCAGTTGTTCCAGCCAAAAATCGAGAAATTCAAATTGGCCAAAATAAAACACGTTATCGCCCATAAAATGTCTAAGTGTGTCGATTTCACTGATCTTGATGTCTATACCTATGTTTTGGAGGTCAAGGAATCCAGCGAAACACATACGAAGACTCATAATGTTCTCCGTCATAAATGTTTTCTAAAGATAGTAACTGGCACTGTCAGGCAGGATACGCCCACATTTCCAAGAGATGGATAGAGAACAAGCAATACTGAAAGTGATTTTTTCTACAATCAAAGGCTATAATTCATTAAGTTACAATTTGGTATGCGCAAATATCGACAAGAATCAGGATCTTTAGGTTATAAACATGCATTTCAAGTTTCATCAAAATCAAATTAAAATTGTGACCTCTACAGGGTCCACAACTTTGATATACCATATTTTTTACGCTATTCGTGTACAAACGGCGGCCATTTTGTCTGGCAATTATGGTCCGAATTTCGACAAATTCGACCTCAGCCTTCCGTAGGGTGCAACGGTAATAGAGTCAAACGGTTTTTTAAATCGTGGCCTCCAGGCGGACCATAGGGGATTTTTCGGACAATCAGGGGCAATAATTCAGGAAGTTATGATACGATATGTGCAAATAACAAATTGAACCGAGATCTGTGGGTTATAACCATGCATTTCAAGTTTCATCAAAATCAAATTAAAATTGTGACCTCTACAATGTCCACAACCTTTATATACCATTTTTAACAGTATTGGCGTACAGGTGGCGGCCATTTTGATCCGATTTTCCCGAAATTCTAACTCAACCTTCCCTAAGGTGTAAAGGTACTATAATCAAACGATTTTTTTAAATGGGATAATAATCGGACAGTCAGGGGCCATAATTCAGGAAGTTACGATCCGACTTTATCGCAAATCAAAAGGAACCAAGATCTTTGGGTTATAACCATGCATATCAAGTTTCATCAAAATCGAATTAAAATTGTGACATCTATAGGGTCCATAACCTTGAAATACCATTTTTTAACAGTATTCGCGTACAAACGGCGGCCATTTTGTATGGAAATTTTGGTCCGATTTTCCCGAAATTTGAACTCAACCTTCCTTAGGGTAGAACAGTGATATAATCAAACTTTGTTTGTTTTAAACCGGATATTAATTGTGATCTCCAGAGAGACGACAAGCTAAACAAAGGCGATTTTGCGTATAATCAGGGGCCATAATTCAGGAAGTTAAGATCCGATATGCGCAAATATCGAAAGGAACCGAGATCGTTGGGTTATAGCCATGCATTTCAAGTTTCGTCAAAATCGAATTAAAATTGTGACCTTTACAGGTTCCACAACCTTGATATACCATTTTTTAGCAGTATTCGCGTACAGACGGCGGCCATTTTGTATGGCAATTTTGGTCCAATTTTCCCGAAATTCGAACTCAACCTTTCTAAGGGTGTAACATAAATCAAACGGTTTTTTTTAAATCGGATAATAATTGGACCTCCAGCCAGAGGGGCCACAAGCTAAACAAAAGCGATTTTGCGTATAATCAGGGGCCATAATTCGGGAAGTTACTATCCGATATGCGCAAATATCAAAAGGAACCAAGATCTTTGGGTTATAACCATGCATTTCAAGTTTCATCAAAATAGAATTAAAATTGTGACATCTACAGGGTCCACAACCTTGATAAATTATTTTTAACAGTATTCGCGTACAAACGGCGGCCATTTTGTATGGCAATTTTGGTCCGATTTCCCCGAAATTCGAACTCAACCTCCCTTAGGGTGTAACGGTATTACAATCTAACGGTTTGTCAAATCAGATAATAAATGTCACTCCCAGAGGTACCACAAGGTAAAATAGGTGATTTTTCGGACAATCAGGGGCCATAATTCAGGAAATTACGTTCCGATAAACGCAAATATAGGAAGGATTCAAGATGTTTGGGTTATAAACATGCATGTCAAGTTAAATCAAAATCGGCTCAAAATTGTGACCTCTACAGGGTCCACAATCTAAAAACGTGATTTTTCGTACAACCAGGGTCCATAATCCATGAAGTTTAGATCGGATACATGCCAATATCGAAAGCAGTCGACATCTTTTGGTGATAAACCTATATTTGTAGTTTCGTCAAAATCGGGTAAGAATTGTGACCTGTAGAGAGTCCGCAAACAATTGTGGACGTTCGGACGGACGTCCAGAAGGACAGGGGCGACGACATAATGCGTCCACATGAAAATGTGGGCGTGTAAAAATGGTCATAATTCTCATCGAACAGTTGTATTATTTGCACTTCCGGAAAGAAGCATGAAAATTTGGCCTATGGGATGTGTCGGTATGCTAATTTCAAAAATAGCGGAAACCACGACGTCACTCCAGCCGTTCCCGCAAAAAATCGAGAAATTCAAAACGGCCGCAATAAAACACGTTATCGACCGATTTTACTGATCCCGATGTCAATAATATATACCTATGTGTTGGAGTTCAACGAATCATGTGAAACACATACGAAGACTCTCAATTTTCTCCTTAATAATGTTTTCTAAAAATGGTCATAATTCTAATTTCTCCTTTGCTAAACGGATATCCAGAATTCTTTATGTTCCATTTCAGTGGAAACTAGCTATTACTGATCAAACCACTGACAAGGGAAAACCACGTCGGAACTTTAACTGAAGTGCAACATCATATAAAAATCAAGAATTGAAAATAGTTACTGTTTTTGTGTTTTCGGGATAATAAATACAGCAATGTCTGACAACGTTCTCTGTTTTCAGTTAGGGGGGGTCGGTGGCTGAATGGTTAGCGTGCGCGCTGTATCATAAGGCCTGCCATTGAGTCAACCGGCGTGGTTTCGAATCCTGGGTTTTCTCCCGGTACTCCGGTTTCCTCCAACTGCTAAAGACCCCTACGCACAAGCGAATTATTGAAATAAAATTAACCCATAAGTTAGTCCTGAAATGACCTAGATTGTGTCGAGTGAACGTTAAACCCATCTCCCTCTCTCTCTCTCTCTCTCTCTCTCTCTCTCTCTCTCTGTTTCGAGTGTGAAAATTGCAACTTTCTAAATTATAAATTCCTCTAGATCTCGCATGAAGAATGATTATTTAGATTAGGGACCTAAAATATCATCTGATCCTTGAAATAGAAAACTGTACATGCAGCCTTGACGAGATTAGGTGAATAACGATCGTATAAACCTATAGCTGGGCTCGTTTAGAAATCATATTGAATAGTTCTATAGATCATCATACAGCTGGTTTCTCTTTATCTGTTTCTGACAACCACCAACATCATTAATACTATCTCAATACAATTCTTACTGTATGAATGCCTGGTGATTGGGCATGATCAATCTCCAATGAATAGCAACTATTGCATTATTTCAGCGTTGATAAAGGCATATTGAATAGCTAGTCTCTGATTATGGGCGTATTAATATAGTATTATATGTTATTGGTAATGCTGACAAGTATTGACACCCTGGCATCATTGCCAAATTGATGGTTAACCTTCTGCTCTACAGCCAACATATTCAATCACAAAATATAAATAATATTTCCCAAAGATTTCTATACGTTTCTCTAAAGTTGTGTGCTGTAATCATACATAGGATGAAAATGGGGATTTCAATTTGTATTTTCCAAGATTAAATTTACGTCTTATAAAAATGCCGATGGTTGTGGAACACGTCTCTGTAACACACTGAAAAATATGGAATATTCACATTATAACCTGCTTTGGATTAATCTGTCTTCTAGTACAGTGTAGTTCCGTAATGTTCATTTTTAATATGAAATGCATTTCTATAAGGAATATACTTTATCCCGTAAATAACCTTATACGCAAACGGTGGGGATCATCTTGTTCAAAAGAACTGTTGAAAGATCAATGTCAGTTTAGTAACACTATATATAAATTTTAGGTTCCACTAGATATTTCATTAAATATATTGTCTCTATTTCAGAAATCGGGGTCTTAATTTCGGTATTCTGTTATTTTACATACTTATCGTTCAACTATTATAAAGCCCAAACTTTTGAATATCCTATCTTTGTCTGCGATATCATTTCGGTGGAAGCGGACTTAAAATAAAACTACTTCACACAATATCCTATCAAAGTCAGACAATTATCTCACCTGGCATGGAAACATCCCATTCCGGTCCTTAGTTACCGGTTACCCCCTCCCTCTTTCATTGTCATAAAACCACATTGTCCAGTTAATAAATAGCAACAAATGAGGCGTAATTATTTATGCCGCATACTCATTAACTTCAATTCAAATATATTTTTTGGTTCCAAAATAAAAAAAAGAGATAAACGGCGGTGATATCAATCATTTGATGTTCCATATTGCACGAATAACAGAAAACATGAACAAAGAATTGTTAACATTGGAACAAAATGGTTTTTTGCTACATTCAAATTGCATGGGGTGATAATATTGTCATTTTGTGTGTACACAAAACTTATTTTCGAGATTAAAGAACTGGCTTTCTGTCAAGAGAACAATGTCGTCATCGGTTTAAGATCGGAATCTAGTACATGACGAGGATCCAGCAGTTGATAGATGTTGTTGTTTAGTGAGGTTAAATCCTGTGGTTTTAAGATGCCTATCACCATTGTTAGAGCGGAAATTGTTGACTTTAGCCATGTGACTGATGTAGTCACAGGAGTTTTTATTCATCAACCATCTTTATTTCTGTGTGTATTAACTTATTTCAAAGTCATTTGTGCGTATCCAGTTTGATATGTAATGGTGGTGGTTTAGGCTGATTTGATGAATCAAACCACCATGACGTTTGACAAGAGTATTGTAATTGGATAATGGAAGAATTTAATATCTCCGTTTCGCTTTGCTTCCCTTTTATTGATTATGACAGACATTTAAAATCTTTGTGTAATTTTTTTTCACTGACTTCAAATTTGATTGTCTCGATAGTAATTTACATCTATATACGTCTAATGGGTATAGATACATTTCGCTTACTCACACATATCTTCGCAAATATTTTATTGAGAAACTCACACAGCAAAGAAAAATCATAAAATTATTAAAATACTGCGAGACATAGACATTTATTATTAAGATATTTACTATTATAGTAGAGCATTGCATATTTAACCAAATTAGTAAAGAGTTATAATCAGATAATATTAAGAATAGTGTGTCTCAATATATATATTATAGATTAATAGAAATTCGTACAGGTTAATCCGAGTTAAAGGAAGTTAATGTTTAGACTTTTTGTCTTTTATTATTGATAGTATAGAATTACATGTAGTATTCATAAATCACATTGACAAATTAAAGCAAAAAGAAAATTCCTAAAATAAGATATAATGTGCAAGTATAATAATTTCATACATTCATATCTTCATTTCAATTTGCTAGTATATGAATTGGACATAATATACAATTAGTTTAAATTTTTCTCAACTCAGCTTTTGTTTAAATGGAATTGTTGATTGATTCCGGTTTCTCTTAATGTCCAATCCCCCCTCCCCCCAGCTCCACAAAAAATATAGTACAAAATAAAAGAAATGCAGTTTATATTTACATAACTTTATCCTTATCAAACCTTCATAATCTGTATTCAAAATAGAATATTATAGTGTTGATTAATTTCTTTGAGAAACATAATAAGAGAATGAACATGGGTTAAGCTTGTTCCCAAATCCCGGAATAAAAAATATTGTTTAAAAAAAAAAAAAAAAAAAAACCCCATTGAAAGACAATTCGAAGTTCACCAATTTTGGAGTAAAGATGCATCTGAACTTGTACGTAACCGTTACCGATTAGCCATAGCATATACAGTATCTGTTGAAGGTAGCACTGTTCTTAAAGTCAATGAAATAATCTGTGATTATCTTCGGTCAATTGAAGGCTATGTGAATAAAATGCACTACGGAATGTGTGAGTTGTCTCCCTTTACATGTTTTAAAAAGATGAATTATTTACACCTTCTTAATATATAAATGAAAAGATATATGCATTTTAATAATAAATCAATTGTCCAACAACCGTCATCAATTTACCTTAATTATTAGTTAATTTCATAACTAAATTTCTGGGACAAAGACGATTTTCAAATAATTCTTTTGTTTTGAAGCTGTCATCCCTTTTAGTGTTTTGGAACAATTTGAACAATTGCTTTAAAAATCAATGACAATTAGTTTATCTTTCTCCAAAAGTCCCTTTAAAATAACACAAATAATAGCTCACAAAGGGTAACGCCTTTCACATGTGAACCAAGACGTGTACATAAATATAGTGTGTTCATGGTTAAAATTGTAAAGTGTTTAATAGGATTGCGTTAAAAACATGACATTTCCTTTTCTTTACATTTCTTTCAGGAAAGAAAATAAATTGAATATGTATTTGTTGTATATATTGTGCGAGATGTTGATAATTCACACAGTCAAATCTTTTGTTATTCAAAGAAAATTATGATGGCGAAAGTAGATCGATTATTCCAATACATTAATGAAAGATTAGTTTGAGAAAACGTAACACGGCTACTATAGTTTGAATCGCCCTCCCTAAGGTAAGGGGAGGAACCACAAACACGAATTGACCCTGTTCGTTAAATAGAAATCCCTTTTGTACCCCGAACAGCTTTATATTTTTATTTGACATTAATAATATTATATATTTTTAATGTTAGGCATAACATATTAATGTTTTCTTTGCAAGCAACAAGCAGAAAGATACTTTTTTAATGCATAGACAAACTTTCACGTGCATGTTATGGTTTCTTTTATACACCTATAATAACTATTTATGCTAAAAGCTTTGAATTGTAAAGAACTCTTTTGATAAGACGACATTGTTAAATGTTATTTTTAAGAAAGTACAGATGACTGTGTGTTATATTTAAATGGTAATAAACCTAATGTAAAATTAAAATAATCCCGTTTTAAAAATTTCTCTCATTTTGTGTCATTTTTGTCATCTCTTAATTATTACCTTTTGTTTAATAGTAAATTAAAAGTAATGTCTGTTTTGATCTGTTCTATTATTTTTGGATATCCCTATTTTATGTACATGTAATGAGGTACATGCGTTTTATCTAACTGATCATAGAGACCGATATCATTTGCTAATACCATTGATGGCAAGGGGTCTAATATATAGCCCTGTTTGACTCCTGGCTGGAAGCTAAACATTCTTTAGTCTATACATTAAATGGACAAATTGGCTCATCAAAGACTTCGATAAAATCCTATGATTTGTATTGATTGCAGTTTTATTGCTTGTTTACAAATTGGTATCGTTTCCCCCTCGGGGGTGTTGGGTGGTAGCTAATAAAGGGCGCCGACGGTTTCCAGATATGATCCTTTAATGGCGATACGTAGATAAATAACATCTGATATACTACTCGGCAATATAGAGATTTGTTAGGGTAATAGGACAATAATGTACTAAACAATCACTTTACACGCTATTTCATCAGACATCTAGAAGAACAAAAGTGGCTCAGTATTTAAAATCTTCCCTCGAGCGTAGATTGAATATAAATGTATAGGCTATGACCACTTCTTCTTGTCTGCTCGAAATCCGTATATGTAACGGGAGTTAACCCACGTGTGCGGTATACGTCAGCGGATGATATGTACCTACTACCTGCTTAACCCTTTCTCTTCATATCAGATCATATATATCCGTTACTTGTTTTTTTTTTATTTTTGCTTTTTATTTTTAAAAAAATTGAATTAATACATGGATGGCGTATGCGACAAAAAATTTCAAATACAATCCTTAAATGTTTGCGTATTTTTTATAAAAAATTCTAAATTAATAAATGTGGGGTTTTTTTATATACATAATATTATGCCTGTCGGGCCATTGGCGTGTGTGTGGAATAAAATCAGATGCGTATCGCAAAGACGTCAACCTGACAGAGAATGTCATTGTCACGATATTTGATTATATTATTTTATTATTTGTTTATATATAATAAATATTTCCAGTGTGTGGATATTACATACATATCGCATAGATCTCTACCAAACAATGTCATTGTCAAGATATTTAATAATATTATACTGTTATTTGTTTAATGTTTTAAATGTTTTCAGAAATCGTATAAATCACCCAAAGCTGCACAAGAGGCCATTATAAGTTGTTTCCCGACTTGCCAAGGCATGTATCGGATAATTTTACTCTAGGGTATCTTAATATTATTTTTTGGTTATGAGAGAAAATACCCTGATGTGCCCCGAGGGCTGCTCATAGCAATACCCTATGTAAACACCAAACATATTTGCGTATGGTTTTCACTGGCGTTTTTCAACCATGGAAATCTCTTGTGCGATATGACCGGTCCGTATTTTCGCTAGAGTCCTTGTATCAGCACACCTATCAATGCCCAATAATTTCAGATAAATGAGTGCGTTCGCACAAATATTTGGGTTCCTTTTCATAAGATAAACTATTTTAATCGCGGATCTTTAATTTAACATCAAAAGAATGATAAAGATTAATTTTGGCCGAGTGGACGTTAAGAAATGAAACCCGTCAACTAACTGTCGTTAAAACAGGTGTAGTCGAACGTGTTTTCTCTCAACACTATCAACTAAATATCACTTAATTGCGGATTTTTCTATGGATTCCTTGTAACACAAGTATTATTGTAGCTTTGTTGTTTTTCCATTTAATAGCACAAGTGGAAAGGAAGCGATGCCAGTTATCTAAATATGGGTGTTTGGTTGACATCTCAATGCCAAATGAAGTCTTATTAACAATAAGCCAACAAGAAACATCTTTGTGGATCTCACACCTGATAACGAAATATGTATATGTATATGATACTGGCTACTGGTTTCCCTTCATCATTGTCCCTTATAGCAATTTAATTATACCTAATAATATTCACAGGGCATGGTAAAGGGCGTTCTATTCTCAAAGATGTTTTCCTCTTAATTGTTCAGATTATGACAAATATACTGTTCAAAACTTGCGCTTTAGGCAACATATCATTATCGTGTATTGACCATATATTTCAATAAGAAGGCATATTGTAATTTGTATGTATCAAGAGTGGGTAGAAATTACCAATATTACCATAAATAAAAGAGTATTTTCCTCGCCTTCTTCCATCTAACCAGCTGGTTTATTTAAACCGTGAAATTTCTATTTACCGAAGCAAATTATGTTGATATTATTTTCCTTACACTAAATTCATATACTATCGCTCGAGGACCTATCTTTGTCTCTTACATAAATGAAAAATATTTCATTTTTTATTCGATTCTCTTCTCGGGATTGTGTGTGTGTCGTGACGTGCACCTCTATGGGTTAAAATAAAATAGAGATGTATTCAAGCTAAATAGGTATCACTGGATTATTGGTGATATTCATTAATTTTTCCTCCCTCTTTTTAAATTAGTTTAACACCTGCGACGAATATAGACCCACCTGAACAGTTTATTTGAATTTTTTTAAAAACGTAAGGAATATGTACGTGAACATTTATTACATAACTGTGTGAACTTTTGTTAAATTGTCTGGACTATTTTTTCTGCCAGTATATGAAACATTTACCTTCACTTGTATATGCCCTTTCCAGTTTAGTCTTCCCACTAATTTATGCTAATTTATTAAACAGTTACTATGTAAATACTATGTAAATCTGTGGTGAAAACAAATACCGATTCGTCTTTTTAAAAAAAACAGAATAACTTGTTACATTATGGTGGTTCAGGGTCGGACTGGGCCCTCGGACAAGCTGATGTCCTTCGGCCACATAGAATACGTGACCTCGCGAGAAAACGAAACTAGATAAATTCACCTTCCCCATACTACACATCAGATCATTTTTCTCCTGGTTATTGATGTTAATGTCTTCTATCAATAACATTATGACAGCATCAACAAAAAGGAAGCGTAATATATAAAATAAATAAATCAAGTTATATATTTTCTAACATATTATCTAACTGGATGAATTCAAGAAAATAAAAGACAAAATGTAAAGTGATAGAATGGTTTGCAGCATTGATATACACGGCCGTTTTATACGTCCAGTTGCAAGGGTTAAACTTTCTCGATTTATAATCATTATTAAAGAAAGGTATACTAGATTATTAGCAAGCCGTCCAAGACTTTTGCATGATCAAATGAAAAAAAACGTGATCATTAATATTTCAAACAGGCTGACCGTTCATGTGGACTTGATGAAAAAAAAGGAATATTCTATTTTCATCTGAAATCAAACTATATGGAATTGGTAATAAGTTTTGCATGGAAGGAATTGCCAGTGATGAAAAGGTATTCATTTTTAGAGTCATTTATTGTTTTCTTTCGCGCCAACTTTCAATAATCCGCTTGTGCTTAGGGTCTTTAGCAGTGGGAGGAAACTGGAGTGCCCAGAGGAAACCCATGAGGTTGAGAAGGCACCCCTATTTCCATGTCACATACGCTAACACTAGGGCTCGAAACCACAGCCGCAAGCCAGAGGTGACCGGCCAGCTAGAGGTCGAAGCGCGGCACTCTAGACCACTAGGCCATCCCACCCCACCCCACCCCACCCCCCATCCCAAATTTCTAGGAAAACGACCTATCAGAAACCATTTAACTCTCCTAACTGAGAGCGTCAAACATATACCTTTCCAAGGAAGACCAGATGAAAGCCTGAATAAATCCCCAAAAAGAATGAGAAATTCAAATGATTGTCTGAGCTTCTGCTGCCTTGTCTTACATGCAAAAACAATGTTAGACGCATATTAAAAGTCAAAATTATTATGTACTACGTAATGAAACACATCCGATTACAAGACATGTCTTTACGAAAGAGATAGAATTATTATTAATTTAATTGTCTAAGACATGTAAATACATGTATACATGTAGCAATGGAATCAATACAAACCAGTGATGACTTTAAATAATTTTAAAACTAATTGCATGTGATTGTAAAATAATATTATAATCTGTATTCAGATATGTTGGGGCTATGATTATCTTACCCAGACGATAATCTGATAGATATATATTCTGACATTGTCTATAATCAATATATACATATACATATATTTCATCACCTGCCATCTTACATAATTCACAACTCAAGCTTACCAGCAAACAAAATTTACATGTTCATATCCGCTTCTTCACTTAATACATTTGTACATGCCATCTTGCTATAAGCTGTAAGTTTTGTCACGTATGTTTATTTTACTGATAGGCAAATTGATACTCTATACTTATGACTTTATATAAATCTTTGGTACAAATCTATTTTTCAAGCAAGTTACTTTTAGTCATGTTTCGTGTATCTGAAAAAAAGGCAATAATATTTATTTCTTCTATTTAATTGATTTTCGAATTTCAGAAAATTATCCGATATCCAACAAATTCCTAGAGAATACCAAAAACCTTTTAACAGTATAATGGCGTATTCGATATCCATAAAGCGGAATTTTGGTGAAAATCAACACTCGTAAGGGGAAATTGTATTATGAAAACTAATGGTTCCATGTGGTAAATAAATGGAATGAAAAATAAATCAACTGATTAACATTTGAAACGAGTAAACTAACTATTTGGAATTAGACCTTAAATTAGTAAACATTATAAAATGTCACACAGCCATTTGAAAAATCTAATATTTCAATGAATAATCCTGACTTATTCAATTATGAATTATGTTGGGGTTATTTAAATCACACAATGTAATGGAATATTTGTTTTTTAAAAAAAGGTAGAATTGTTTGAATTGATGATGATATTCTGTTCATCATTAATATGTGCGTGTGAATGTGAACAGTAACTGTCTTATTATACCATGTGATAATTTATAAGACATTTATATTTTATTTTGATGGGATTAAATTTCTCGCAGTTTGATCAACTATTAATGAATGATTCATTTTATGCTAATTATTAACGGGAGTTTTAAAATCTCAAGGTATTCTAATGGTCGATGCAACATTATGCGGTCGTAATTAAAAGAAATAGAGCTGCAAGATGGTGAGGGAGGTTCCTAATTATATTAAAAAATGCATTTTTTAGGTGTTTATGATTTTTTTTTCCTTTCAGGATACACTTAGCTCTCTAAGCACAGACAGTTTTATTAATATATATAATTTACTAAATTCGAAACATCCCTGTCCAGAATAATACTAAATTTAGAATTAAACATGTATGCCGTGTTAAAAGTTATAATTTCGGGTCGTATTTCTTTAAAAGTCAGCTTGATTTGGGTATGATCTCGATGCACCTATCTCACAACATTTATTCTAAAATTGGTCTAGCTTTAATTAATTTCAATCATGTCTGACGAGAAATAATAACTCATTCAATTGGGTTATACTCGGTCTAGACTAGAATCCCTTTATTGTGGAATATGTCAACAATGACATATACATGTAGTATTAGATAATATCTTCCATCAATAAAATATTATAATGAATAAATATAGTGGCATCTCAATGTAAATGTCGTTGAATAGATCTGTATGACGTGACATCAAAAGTCAACAAGGAAACGGTATTTTACTTAAAAGGGTATTAATAAAGACTGAATTGTTTTTGACAATGTGACGTTAGTTCCAGTTGTTGATGATGGCGTTTTAAACACAATTTAACTCTTTCAGTTTTCAATTTAAACCTTCAATAAGTGTACATTAGAATCACCTCATATCAGTATGCTTGTATATGCCGAGTGTTGCATTGTTTTTCTTTGGAAAATAAATCAGATCCGCCGTGTGTACACATAAATATTAACCTACTAGCACGGTAAAATATACTTTAAAAACCACCTTTACTTCCAATATAGAATGAATTTTACACCCTTGTATACGAGAATGGTACTGAAAACCTACTTAGTTTTAACTTTGGATTTGGTTCTGTTTCTTTTTACTTCTTTTTTTGCGGTTGGGACTCTCTTTGAGTCGTTCAACAAGAACGGTAACTCCTATGCTCTTAAAATCAGTGGGTAATCCAAGCCTATAAGTGAAATAATGAAAAATAAAAACAAAGCAAATTATTATGCAAGCTATTTAGTTAAAGCCCATTTATTATGCTATGATGGGTGAAATAATATATGATTATATTATAGCTTAATATCGTGCTATATACATCTAAGAGGTGAATGGAACCACTTGGCATGTTTAAATATGTGCCTTCAAGGTAAATGTTACATTAAGACTATTATCAATGGCACTATCTACAATAGTTTATATGTATAGAGGATTATTGATAAGATTGTATATGACACTAATTATAAATGTATGTTCTCATCGAATTCAAGATGGACGAGTCTGCCTGGCCAAACACTTACCATTAGATTTACGACAACCCCGTCAATAAAATAGACAGAGACCATTCTGATAACACAGGGGATGATTTGAATACAGTGAATACCATGAAAAGATGAATATGATGTTTTATCTATTCAATATCAACTATTGATGTACTAAATGCAATATAATAATGAATATCTTAATAACGGAAGGAAATGAAAATAGGATTCCCGGAACACGATCCTTTGTACCCAATATATAACACTTCAAACTTAATACATGCAGATATACTACGTAAACTTCTCATACCTGATGGGATTCGTCTACCTTTGTCTTTGATGTTTTGTTTTTTAACACTATTGTAGTTAAGGTATAGTGCATTATAGATGATATATTTATGTGTGGAAAAAATAGGATCTTTTTGTACATCTGATAATGAAACATAGAAAATACCCACCTCATTAAGACAATATTAACAAAGAAAATCGTTAACCTCGCCTCGACCGAATGCCCAAGAACAATCCAGTCTACTTAGTAAAGTCATGTATTGGCCGCATAATGATTAATGCTTATACATTTGTACATATATCTGTTAAAACATCTGACAATTTTCTAGTCGTTAACAATGATAATTGATTATTCACTTTGTATTAAGTATTTTGTGAGGATAATTCCTGGTACTGATGTGAGATTTTATGAAAATAAGAGCCTTTGAACTGAATTATCAGAGTGGATATTTAGTATCTTATAATTTTAAGAGGTCTCCAGAATCATATTAACTTAGGGTATAATGTTATAATTAAATTATAAAGCGCCTGAGATTCAACTAGCGTTGTTACACTCATCACAAAACCACACGGACTAAGAAAACACACGAACCAAATATTTCAATTATGTATAAATTATAGGTATAAATGGGTCTTAACATACATCCAGTTTTAAATTTTGAAACTTTTTCGTAAATATCTGAATCAATTTAAAATAAGGTTTCTCTGTTCGTTAATATTGTAACAGGATCTAACCGAAAACTAATTATGAAATTAGGATCTACAAATTCAAATACAGGAGTAGGCTACATTGAACAATTAATTTCGTTAAATCCGGATATAATAAGTTCGATCTAAAATTGTCGAAAGTTTTAGAAATCGAAATCAGTAGTTTTTATAGTGGATTCTGACTCATTATTATAACAGAAATTATTATTATCATTTTAATTAGACATTTAGAGTTATAAATTAATTAATGCATATTTAATAAGATTATATGAGTTTTCTCTAAACTATAAGTCATATTGATCGAGAATAAAAAAATAACCATAATCAGTGCTAATAGGTAGACGTAAATACAAGCCTCAGGTCCGTTTAGGACACCTTATCCATGATTAAGTATGTGATAGTAGTTTAGTCTAATTAGACAATGGTTTAATCAACTTCTGGTAAATATCCTCTTCCACGTTATTCATTACTTGATTAACCAGTCTACCTATAACAAGGTAATCTTAACTACTATGTTTCTCTACTCATAGACGTAATTATTATAAAAGGAGTCAATATATCTGGGTGATTTTTTTTCGGAAAACTAAATTCATAAATTTTAATGATGCTTCAAAATACACACGAGAGAAACCGAAATAGTCACACAAAGCATGGAATTGCGCACACGCAGTATCTAGTTACGTCTCGAATAAATTTGGAAACAATCCTTAAAAAACTCTACCCTCTATCACTTTAACAGGGTGTAGGAAAAGTTGGGTGTTTTTGGAGAGGTAGCTCAAGCTTTCGCAATGCAAAATGTGGATATGGTTCTTCCTCTATCGCGTTTAATCAATCTGATTAAAACACAGACCCAGTTTCTTTTCGTTTTTATAATTCAAAATTTCGTTTTTTCTTGTCTATACTACACTTAGATCTGGAAGAGTTGTCAATTAACTCGTGTTCTGCTTGAAATGAGGGGTCAGCCAATCAAGTGGTCTGTCGAATCGTGCTTTTGACCTTTTTTACGCGGAACTGTGGGTAGACCATGGAAATAAAAACAAATCAAACGTAGATGGCGGTCGCTAATTGGTTAATCGAATGACTGGCGTTATCGGGTCAACTGTCGCTTCTTTGGTTAAATCCACATGTAGTGTAGGCCATCGAAAGTATAAAAAACGAAACGAAATATAGATCTGCATTTTATATACACGTAGATTGGTTAATAATCAAATTGTTGACGGACCAACAAAATAATTGAGGGCGTAGTTTTGAGAAGGTAGCATTTCATAGTATCGTGGAAATCTGTTCGATCAAATTTATTTGTATACAAGCAAATTCATATTATCATAAATGCCACAAATTGGCATCGACTGTAGGACTTGCAGACTATCAAAATCAAAAACGAATCAAAAACGATAGATCTCCAACGTTTATTCGATTATTTCTGTCAAGAAATGGTATTATTATAATCTTTCTCAAATTATTGCTTTTGCCAATTCTACGTGGATAATATATGATGTTTATAATTTCTAGAATAATACCCATTATTTATACTTAAACATAATTCGGTGTTCAAATCAAACATACTACTGTTATGGCCGTGGAAATAAAGCGGGTGTACATGAAAAAAGCCAACACTATGAAAGAGAGATTTACAGTATAGAACATTGCCTGGGGTTAGCAATCGACTAAATTTGATAAACTTGTTATTCCAGTTGAAGATTTATGCCATTGTTTGTGTAAATACTAGTAGAGAAAATATCTTAAAAGCATAAAGGATATCGTTTTGTTGCCAACCTCGTGTTCTCTATAAACATTTCTAAATCATCGATATAAAGGAACTCTTAATTTTATTGTGGCGTACAGTTCTTCAGATCGAAAACACGGGATAGATCAATTTCACGAACAAAAGGAATTCTGGTCGTACAATAACTGTTTACCTTCCATAATCTGCAGGTAGAAAAACTTAAACAAACCATCAAGTTCATCAAAAACGGGAAATTTGATTATTGATGATGCGACTCTCCGTCAAGGAGGTGTCTTTGTTCAGTATGGCTAAGGATGCCAGTAGTTGGTCTCGTCGTGTTTTGTGATTTATAATCAATTGGTCTTAGAAAAGTAGACGACATGGATACGTTTTTGTTTCGACATATATACCAGGAAAGAAATTCAATATTCTATGTTTAAAGCGATCCATACTTATGAAGACTTGGCATCGAATATATGCCACATTAATGTTTAGATAGTCAACAATGAACTGTTTAGATTTGTCATAGACAATTGTGCGGAGAGGTAAATGCTTATTGCTTCTTGTGAATAGCAGGAAACGAATGAAAAATACTCCGTGGGCTTTAATCTTTATAACCATACATTATGCAAAATAAATATTGTATTTTATAAAACCGAATTAATGACATACATAGCATCACGCAATCGGATTGTTAGTGTATGAAGATTGCGATGAATCGTTAATGATATAAAGGGGTACATGTATATTAGACCCAGTGGGCTTTAAAGTTGCTCATATGTTTTTTGTTGTTGTCCTGTACAGGAAATATGACAACAGCATTAAATACTTTTAAACATGCCATATATTATTTTAATAAATAAAAAATAAATTGGGGGGGGGGGGGTGTTGTCTTACTTTTCTGAACGATCTGGACAGATGGAGACGGGCATGCGCCATGCAGTTTACTACGAGGAGAATTGTTATAGGACAGTGTCGCTGCGATTGCTAACTCTTATTTCGAATTCCAACTGGCATGGGTTTTGTTTACTTTGACGTCAACGTGTATACGAAACATCGGCACTTCGTCCGATCCGAACGACGCTGTATCTTGCCAGCCCCTCTGCCATGCACCACTGACAAGAGGAAACACGTGGAACTATCTCGCCCAAGGTTATGCTATTTGTATCCTGTTTTCTAGAGAAAGCAGTCATACTCTACCCCATGAGAAACACCTGTATTTATAACAGAATGAAACAATAGTATATATAGTAGGTATTTTACCAACCGACGAGACCATAGTAACAAAGCAGAACAATAGAAACTGCAACATAACCGGAAATAATCTCGGTCATAAATCCAGATGTTGCATAATTTAAATTCTACGAGGCCATTGATGGCACTAGGTCAAAGAGTGTAAGCCATATTTATAAAATAATAAAGACGGGGTAAATATTTTTTAACTATCAGTTAGATGTATATCTATTGTAATAGTTTATAAAACCCGTCTTAATGGTTGTCAACTTATAATATAGGTTTGTATTCAGGTGGCATGCGGCGGGGGCGACATTCGAGTTCCGCTGACAACTGACACCTAACAGTTTCGTTTCGTTTCTTTTCAAGTAACCTCAAGGCAGAGAAAAATGTACGAAATGAATACTGTCGTGTTGAGGCAATCCCTGGAGAGGTGTATCAAGACAAGTTAGGTCCCCTGCTAAGAAAATGACAGTTGATTCAAACTCATTTGTGACAGGTTCTCGCCGAACTAGATAGAAAGCGAAGTCCTGATGCGAGCTTTGTTTACTCATGAAACGTGGTTGATCTCTAAAAGTCGAAGGACCGCGATATGGGTTACAGCAAAAAGTAGAGATAGCGACTCGGGTTTCGGACCTAATTGGCGGGGAGGAGTTAGTAGTCCGTTTATTTAATCCCGTGTTCATGGGATTTCTCTGGGGATGGACTTCAATTACGTTTATAGAGCTTAGCGTCTCAAATGTATTTGGCTGTTAAAACAAACATGAATGATCAATTTAGACTTTAGATGAGTCGTCGGTCGGAAAAACGAAGCTACAGTGCTGCTTGATTTGAGAATGTATTTTGTTAGTTTTAAGTGAGTGATAGAAATTGGCGGTTCCTGCTGAGAGGAATTGTACACGGTGAACTACGTCCAATCAGACGGTAATTACCTCTACAAATAGTCATCACATGTGATGTGGCTACTGCGTTTTTGTTTCATTTCTTTTTCGCGCCGGCACCATATGCGGAACCGTTATAAGTTTCCCGCCATTATCCCCTGAACTGAGAAAGATTCTTTTCATTCTGCACACTGAAACGAAACGAGCTGATGGTGTACACGTTGATGACGAAGATGGTTTTGATTACAAGAAGGTCCCGCCTTGTCAAGTTTCTCCAAGATTTTAATCGTTCTGGAAGGTTCAATTAGCACAATGGACACTAGCTGTAACATGATTATAATTATATCAAAGCCATTAGAAGATGAGTTGTAGAACTCTAAATGTGAGACTTTAGGCAAAATCTAATTTTCATCCCAACGCAACTGCTTTCGATATTCTAATTGTAATTGATTATTGGTGTATATATGTCGCTAAAATGGGATGGGTCGTTCTTTTCCATGCAAGTTTCAAATTCAGTGTGATTATGAAAATATACAAACAAACAGCTGTGATATAAAGACCATTTTTATAATTAATCCTTAGTCTATAACATTATTGATCAATGCGATAATCATAATATTATCAAATTAATCTATATTATAGGCTGTGGCGTTAATTTTCGGAGCTTTCCATATCAAATGTGTGGGGAGAAATAAATTGGGTTTTAACGTCCTACTTTTCTGCAGCAACTGGGCTAACGTCTACTTTTCGCCGAATTTGAATTGTCAAGGGCTCTTTTACATATACATGGGTTATCGATTTTTCTATTTGTCCCATCCGAACGACTAGAAACTGTTCCTTGCCAGGACCTCCATCACACACCATTGACAAGGGAAAACTACGCTGGAAATGTCCTAGGAACATTCTCCAATACTGGGATCGTTCTCGTGGCCCCGTATTAGTGAGCTAATGCCTTACTTACTGATCCATATTGGCTCCTACAAAGGTGAGAGAAGAGAAAACCGAAATAATAAATATAAATAGATATACGTGTTCATGAAATGAACGGAAAAAATACCATTCCGTGTAACTCCTGTTTCCTGAATGCTTCCACCCCTTTAACTTATTTACTTATTTTGTTTATATGAATGGGGGGGGGGGGGTCCAAATCTATTGAATTTAACTTGTCCGAATCCCGTTAACAAGAAAAGGTGTCTAAGTCATTGAGTGGGACGATAATTCAGGCACAAATTGTCAGTGCACGTTAAAGATCCTTTAACTGCGTGTTGGAATTTGAAAGAATTAGGTTGGATCGCGAGTAAAATATTCTCCCTCACATGGCACACAATTTATGACGTGTTGGTCCCAAAAGTGATGAAAAGTTAAACCTCATTAAGAACCTTCCCAATCCTTAGTGTAGATAGTCATGAAAGAGACCAGGATTGCATATTTTGTCAAATAAAATGTGTAATATCCCTTCTATCATCATCCTTCTTATATTGTAAACGGTATCAATTTTTACCTGTCTAAGTGTGTTGAAACACTTAGTAGAAGGAATAAGATACTGGCTCCATATTTACTATAGCCTATTCACTGCTTGTTTTATTATTAAAGTACTGACATTTAGATGGTTTCCGTGATTGTAGGTTTATTTACTTAGGGACTATATATATTTTGTTTGTGGTACTAGCCTTCAGCACATCTATGACAGTTTCAAGTGTTTTGTATACTAGTAACAACTTACTCTAATCTTAAACTCCAGTCGAGTGGGTTATGTGTGGACTATCTCTAGGGTGGTCTACACAAAATTACCATTATATTGTCTTTCATTTTAATATAGGCCTATACCTTCAAATTTATAAACAGAAAGTTTCGGAAATTAAAAGCGTGAAACAAAAAATGATTTAAATTTATATTATTATATTCTTTTAACGGTCACACAATATGGTCTTACTCATCACCGACTACAAGCAACAAGAGTGGTTATATTATTGTCAATATCGTCCAAAATATTGCAAGTTGTGACCAACAAGGACAAAAAATCTTATAGATGTGCATTTTATACAAATCATATCCAAAATATAAACGATTTTAGTGTGAATTGAATAAAAACTATGAATAATGGAAATTGTGGTATGTGCATGAAGCCAGTTTCGTTATATACGCTTTATACCAATTCCACCCAGTAAAATAATTAAAATTGTTCGATATACCACTGTATACCTGCCACGCGCTCACAAACACTTTTCAGTTTTACATTTACAGTAATATTAGACAAGATGGCTGTGTTACGTCACACGTACTGACGATTGACTTACTTTATAAAATATATAAATTTAAAGTTTATATATAGTGAATTAAATAAAACATGATCAAATTATATGCGCCCCTGATTTTTTTTAGTCTAGTCGTGTGACGAAAATTACCGAACAAACTTACAGACTAAACTTTATCCCCAACAATCTGGACTTTATTACCCAAAGAACAATTTAAACTTCCTGAACAATACACCGTAAACGTGATTATATATCAGTTACGATAGTGTTTTGTAACTAAAATATACAATCTACAGTCGAACCGGGTACCTGGTCAAACAATGATACCGAATGTAGTGTGTGTTTCTACGGTGGGGGGGGGGGGTGAATCATCATTCAGTTGACTTTAAACCAGCATCACATTGTTCCAACAAATGAGGTGAATGTAAGCTGTACATTCCAGTTCTCCACAAAGTCACCTACAATTTAAATACAACTCTGGAACAAAAACAAAAAGTGTGTCTTATTATCGACAAACGGTTCTGGCACAATCTTCAATCCCTTCTTTTCCAATACCGCTTTATTTTTTATGAATCCGAATAATTGATCGAGAACAGATGTTGTCTTTACTATAACACTCGTTTGAAAATATATTTACACCTAGACTTCTATTTATATAGAGTTGGTAAAAAAGACAAACAACCGGTTGAAATCGATGCCATAATATTTCTCTTTAAGAAAACAATCAAGGTTATCGATGACTCGTGAAAAAATAACGATAACATTTGAAATATGTGATCATGGGATTTAATTAGAGAGAGAGAGAGAGAGACAGAGAGACAGAGATAGATGGGGTTTAACGTCATCTCGACTCAGACTAGGTCATTTCGAGACTAACTTATGGTTTTTAATTTTCTTTTAATAATTCGCTACTCCTACTTCTTGCCACGTACAGCCGGGGATTCGAAACAACGCCAGTTGACTGAATGACAGGCTTTATGATACAGCGCACACGTGCTTTACCATTCGGCCATCCAACTCCTCCCCCCCCCCCCCCTGGGATTTAATGCGAAATGTGTTTGGCGGTCAGCTCTCGATTTATATTTTGATTGGTCATTAGTTTGTTTTTATGAAATTTAGTTAATATTCGTGACGTCATTATAGATAATTATTAATACAAACAAGATCAATCGGAGGAAAGAAAATTAGATTGTTATTTAATATGAATAAGATTTTTTTTTCAAAAAGAATAAAGTGTTAATACAAGCTCAAGAGTAATTGATGCGTCTAGTTTCATGTATAGAAAACATGGCATGTTTCTCAATCAGCCAATTGGATTATTTTCGCAAGACTCCCATGTGTCTTAAGACGTGGATTGAGTGTATATTTAATTAATGAGAAGAAAGTCTCGAAGACAATTGAAGGTGAAAACACGATTATTCCTAGTCTTTTACCTTGCTTTTCGTGTCAGACTGATTTCAGAGCTGACAATTCTAATAGTCTCGACTGTATGATATTCATAATAACTGGCATCTTAGACACGTAGTTCGTGAGTCCTGCATGCGTGTTTCTATCTTATAATAATGGCCTATCCAAGAGTTTTGATTGCGAAAGGCAACAGATTTCAAATTTTAATGAATCTTACAAGGTGCTTATCTATTTGAAAATAATTAGCCTTGTTTCATATTTTATAGCCCCAACACGCGACCTCATCATATTAAACACTGCTCTGCGACATAAACGGAAACGCGTATGAATACATAGCCCGATAGATGGCGGGTTAACACATCTACATCAAAGGAAAAAAATATTATTTTAGTGATTAGAATGAATGATAAATGAATATAATATCCTTCGCGTGTACGCCGCCATTTCTAATATCATATCACACTAAATATCATAATCAGAAATTCTAAATATTAATGTACTTTATTCGTAATAGCGGTATTATATCAATGGAAATATAACAGTTTACTATTTTGTTCTGAGGTTATATAGGTTGCGTTTATGACTTGATCAAATGTACTGGCGGCTATTGTGTTATTTATTTTTCATGAACTGGGGTTACAAAGACGTGTTGATGAACTCATCAATAGGGAAATGAAATAAAAGAATTTATTGCCATTTCCTCTTCTATAGCTCATAAAATACAATTCAATAAACGACAGATTGATATCTAAATTTTAGATGAATTTCATTTCAGTTAAGACATTTAGAAAAAAAAATACGAAATTGAAAGAGCTTAAGAAAAAGAGGGAAAAAAAACAAATGAATAAATTAGTAGTTTTTTGATCTTTAGAATCGCAACTCTCTTGGATTTAGTTGCTCAATATTTAATACATTTTCAGGATAAACGTATGTTCGATATCAGAAAAATTTCAAAATATTTCTGAAAAAATAACAAAGCATTATATTTTCCACCAAAGGAAAACGAAAAAAATATGTAATGTTTGGATAAATATATTTCAGTGAAAGAAAAATATTCTATTTGTCTGTTGGGCAAATTTGCTCTTAGAAAAGATGAGTTTTCTGTTTACTTTTTTTTAGGAAATGATTCCTTTGTATCGGTGACATCAAGCTAAAATGACTTCGGTTTATTTATTTTTTGTGATTATTTTTTTTATGAAGCTAGAAATTGAAAATTCGGTTTATAACTATCCAGTTTATAGAAAGAAAGCAAAAAAGACGAACATAGTAAGCCATAGGTTCCAAAACGTTTAGGAAAATATGGGTTTATTAAATCTAAAGTTTTGGCATACGAACTCTTTTAAAAAAAAAACCCTAACACCGAACACGAGAAACTGGGCTTGATCCCGGTTGTCGGTAAACTAACGTCCCTTGACGGCTGTTGTCTGCCGAATGACGTCACTGAATTAGAACGTTAAGACAACCGAGAAACAAACAAGGTAGCAACAATAAAGGTGATGACCGGGTTTCAATTTCTGAATGGTTAAAAATTAACAATTTCATAATACTTCTATTATTCAAATGTATTATTTCACAAAATATATGTGTCAGTTCACAAAATATATAATAATATACTTTAAGAAATGTTTAAGAACTTCCTTTTACAAAACATAATATCGGTTTTGTACCCTTACCAATGCATCTATACAGCGATCTTTTTCCATTTAAAAATAGTACTTCATCGTCACATCTTGTTAAAAATATTGATTGCCGTATGATTAGGACGTGTGCGCTGTATTATAATGCCTGTCATTGAGTCAACCGGCGTGGTTTCGAATCCAAGGTAGTACGTGACAAGGAGTAGGGTCGCCTGTCCAGCCTCGTAGGTTTTCTCCGGGTCTTCCGGTTTTCCCCCACTGCTAAAGACCCCTACCCGCAAGCGAATTATTGAAATAAAATTAAACCATATGTTAGTCCCGAAATTACCTAGTTTGTGTCGAGTGGACGTTAAACCCCGTATCTCTCTCCCTCTCTCTCTTCTCTCTCTCTCTCTCACGATCTCTTAAAAATCGGACTGTCTGTGAATAGAATACATTATGCAGAGTAGCGTCAAGTATATTAGTATTGAGAGAAAGATATTTGACAACTTCAAATCGGAATTTCCGAGTTATCGTTATTTGTATAGAAAAAAGGCAGCTACATGGTGCTAGTATTTTATTTATAATACTTGAAAAATAAATGACTTGGACAAATAGACTATTACAGAAAGAATATCCGTTGATCAAAATATGGAAACAAAACGCCTGTATGCATGAGCGACAGTTACAAAACCAAATCAACAGAAACTAATAAGCTTATCATTAAAGCATATTGTTGTCGAATCACTTATTGTTGTTGTAAATTACATAAATGATATAACGCTGATCTGAAAGACTTATTCTTGTCGCTGGCACAAAATCTCAACCAAAAAAACAACATTGGATGAGTCTTAAGGATAATAATAATATAGTGACACATACCGAGAGGAGTTGCCATGAAGGGGGGCATTACGTAACGTTCGTACCCCTACTGAGGTGATAACAAATGACGTATTAATATAGGTAACACATATATAAGAATATATATTACACAGTCAAGAGTCAATATTGATATACGATCTAAAGTTGTAGCATGATCCCTAGAAACAACAAAACCACTTGAAGGTCTTTAATGTTAGAAATACACGTAAATATATATGCAAAAATATCGCAATACTTTTGCTTCAATAAGCAAAGAAAATGTTAGAGGTATGTTACAAGCTGCTGTAATCTTGCCCCCATGACGTATCCCCCTACTTATATGTCTACCCCAGATTAAGAAAGCTCAAGAGTTCCAATTGAAGCGAATTTGATTAGCCTTGCGTGGGAATAAGATCTATTAACCAAACTTAAAGACGGATCAAAATTTCATTTAAGGCGTAAGTTTAGACTGAGGTGTAATGTTGCGTGATTAGTTGGTAATCCGACATTGGGCAACTGTGGTGGTGCTTTAGATCTGAACAAATTTCCCACGAAATAATGATTTCGTGTCAATTTCACGCTGAATCGAACAAAATTCTCACAAGATGGTAACTAATGATATGCTGAAACATCTTCTCTTTTATAACAAAGATTGTTAAATTTTGAAAACTGACTATAAAAATCCGCAAGTTAAGACACATATTAAATTCAAAACAAAACAAATATAGAGCAGATTACTTATATATATGATCTCCAAACTAGATAACGCTTCTTTCAATCAGTAGTAGCAAATGTTAGAAGACGTATCAGAAAGAAAAAACACACGCTCTGTCCGAGCACGACAACTGTTGCTACTTGCAGTATCTACATGAACCAAAAAAATATGAAGCTTACAGAGCAATAGATGCAACAAGATTTCGAATGCAGGTATATTTCCATGCCGTTCGACTTTTCAATGAGGGTCTTTTTGTTGGGTTTTCTTGGGGGGGGGGGGGCGAATGCGCAGCTAATTCAAATAATCAGTATCAAGGATGTTGAACTTGTTAACAAAAATCTGTTTTACATTTGTTTTTTTCACACGTAAGTAACCAGTTAAATTACCGATTCGTTAAAGCTATTAAAAAGGAATTCTAGAAGGATACTAACCAGATAGAAATTACAGAACCTTCCAGTTAAAATTCCTTATTTTATTTTCTACCATTGATTGTAGTTAAGATTTTCTTCCTGTTAAATGTTGTTTGTTAATTTGAGCTATGAGACATTTTACAAAAAAATGATAACAAATTTAAAGTAGTGTATAGTAATGTATATTTATGTTTGAAATGTAAAATATACTCTACACGATGTGTGTTAACATCGACAACCAATTCCACGGTTCATCGTATTTCAAAAACACGTGCGTTAGTGAGAGCCTGCATCTCGACAAGAGGGGTGTAAAAACGACATATGTCATTCGAAGAAGAAAATAAACCCATTACAAAATGGGCTAAGAAAAGTCAAATATTTTGCTAAATGTGAATCTTTATTTTTTTATGGTAACTGTTCAAACACGTGTCAAACATGGTCTGTTTATCATTGTAAGCTGAAACAAAAACTAATTCTAAATATTTCCGTAAGTGTAATAGATGGGAACTGTCTTGTAACCAATCAAATTTTATGAAAGGACTTGGGTTACAACCTTTTTGAATTATTATTAAATTAACAGCTTAATTATTTTCAAAATATTTAAACCTAATTTTATATAATATAAAAATGAAAACAGAAAGTAAGTTGTCCCGACCATGTTTCTTTTTCTGTTGCCCCCCCCCCCCACCTCCCCTAATTTACTTCTTGGACATTAATTTGGAGAATAATTATTCTGTTTTTTCTCTGAAACACCTTCATAAAAGGTAACATTTACCTCCACTATTTTGTTGGTTTTAACAAAAACAAAAAAAACCCTGAACGCCAATTTTTGATAGTCAGTGGTTACGAAAATAAAAACAACATTTTATAAACAAACCGCTTTATTCCAAAAGTTGTAGTAACTGTTTGAGAATATGAAAGTTCTCGACTGCAATTATTACAAGATTAGATTTCACAATAGTGTTAATTGTTTAGCAATTGAAATTAATATTTAATGTAGTTTACAGTATAATTTTATAATTGGTCTTTAAAAATTTCGCTTGGTTTCTTCAGAAACTGAAAGTAGAAATATTAATGGTCTTCATTATAGAGATAACAGATATAAATCTATTTTTAAACAAAGGTAAAAGGTGTTTGTTAAGAATTTGGTTCTCACGATGATATAAAACAATAAGCACAAGGATACCACAGAACCAATGCGGTATGAATGAATGAGTTCCTCTTATTTTTCTTAATGTTCAACGAATTTGCCATATTTGATTAGTTTTCTAATTATTTGAAAATAATATAATGTATAATAAAAAAAAACCTTTTTATGATATCTTTTTTCCTACCGATTTCTACTAAATGATTTCTATAGATATTTAGATCAATCACATCATTTGGAATTGAATAGCGTTATTAACTGTGATTGAACTAGTATTTATATAAAAGTTGTAGCTTGATTGTAGAGATTAGAATATGAGAGGTAATAAAAGAGGTGGATATTATGTTTAATATGCAGACTTTTTTCATATCACTTTAGCTGGCATTAACGGTATTTATAGTTTCTACATAATACACTGTTTCAACACAACCCGACACGTATAATCCTCTTTGAGACTAAATGAAATCATGTAGCGGCAGGGAATTAAGGGACTATAAGGAATTGGAAATTGCCACCTCTTTGTTTGCTAATTCTGAAACGCTGCTACGCAGGTATTTCGTGCTGCCAAAGAGATGTGCGCTTTGTATCAAGCGGATTTATGTCATTGTTGAGGTCCGTCTGAAATGATATTGTGATAATCTTTCAAGATGTATTGGAAAATGAAATGAAATGAGTGTATTTATTCGGTCTACAGGGACTGACAAACCGGTGATTAGACCAAGTTTGTTTTATTTTATTCCTTCACTCAACTCCATTAATACCGTGTCAGTTTCCGATGCAGGAGTAAATTACCTCACGAAACCCACGGCTTATCTTTTTCTGGTGTTTAAACAATGAAGAGAGAAAAGCGGCGTTAAATGAGAAGTGATTTATCAGTTTGTTTACCATCAGTCTATATTAATCAAGTAGAAAAAATCATTTATACGCCTACTATACTATATTATTCCATATAGTTACACTTACAAAGTCACCTCTTTGACCACCAGCTTATTACATTTAGTCTCATATGGCGATAGCCATTATCCCACACATGTATTTATAACCATACTCTCTATCAGGATCGTCACAGTATCATCTTCGTCTTCATGCATATTTCCCTGTTGACTTCCCAAATACATTTTATTCAGAAGGATATCGCCGCATCCCAACATGGCGAAATAATCATCGTCACATATCAGGATTCCCATGGTACCATCTTCATAGTCACACATAGTTCTCTGTATTCTGGAGTTAATTTATATGAAATAAAAATTGGATTAATTCATATTCTTCTGCTCAGTATGTGCTAATAAAAACGGACAGACGCCATGCAGTGTTATGAGGCGACATTTTGCCCGGGGAGTGGTGCTACGGCCTATTATTTTTTTGAATTTCAACTGCAACTGAGCCACTGCGGCTCCAAATACTGATTTTGTTATTAACATTTTTATTTTACATAAATAGTGTTTTGATTATTGAAGACAGGTGAAATGTTGTTTATCATTTAAGCAACATGGGTGTTAAGACGCTGGCTCGCTAGCCTGGAGTTCATCTAGATTTTCCGACGTGGTTCCCACTTGTCAGTGATGCAAGACGGTTGACCTGGCACGGATAGCTGTCTAGTCGTTGGAATTCGATATCAGAATAGGCCGCAGTGCCAGTGTCCGAGCGAAATTTCCCTCATATCACACTGTAAGGCGGATGCCCGTCTTCATTAGCCCAGGCCATTGCATTACATTTGGTAAGGCAGAAGCACGGGATGGGGGACAAAGGTTAGCGCGTGTGCGCTGTATCATAAGGCCTGTCATTGAGTCAACTGCATGGCATGCTTTCGAATCCCCAGTGGGGCTGTCTGTGCAACCTCGTGGGTTTTCTCCTGGTCATCCGGGTTCTTCCAACTGATAAAGACCCCAACGCACAAGTGAATTATTGAAATAAAAATAAACCATATGTCAGTCCTGAAATGACGTTACACTCCATTTCTCTGTCTCTGTCTTTAGAAGCAATCTTTTTTTATCATTTAAGACATACGTATTTAGTTTCATTTTGGACACAAGGCGTTTGCTGTATCATTTAAAAACAGACCATGTTTGGTCATTAACGATCGGCGATATATATATATCATTATGTGTTTTGTATTGTTGTGCACAGAAGATGTGTTTTGTATCATTAAAGACAGGCGTTGTATTATTCTCTATCGTTCTAGACAGAAGAATTGTATGTGGCATTAAAGATAGGCAATATATATATTTCGTATCGTTGTAAACAGAGGATGTGCTTTGTATCATTAAAGACGGGCGCGTGTATCATTGTGGACAGAATATGTGTTTTTTAAAGATAGAAGATTTGCTTTGTGACAAGAAAGTTTTTAGATGTGTTATGGTATTATTAAAATCAGAAGATGTGTTTTGTGCCATTAGCGAAAGAAGATTTGCTTTGTGTTATTAAAAACAGAAGATGTGTTTTGGGTCTCATTAGAGACAGAAGATGTGATTTGTATCACGATAAATAAATGGTGTGTTTTTAAAGTTCTATATTAATGCTATGTCCTATCCGAACAAGTAGCCCCACGTGAACGAACTTGGATCAACATCACTCACACAGCATGCTTACGTAGTCCACCAAGCTGTTCATGATGTATAATTGTACCAACGACATCATTTTGGTTATTTCCCCTATAGACTAAAATGTGTTTATCCGTCAAGTGTTTTGTTTTAACTCCAATCAGTGTGCAAGTTTGGTTGTCAAGTGGCAGTACTTATACTAATAAAGACGGTTCATTCAGGAAGAGCAAATTAACTATAGTGTTAATCTATTTAAAAGACAAATAACTTCTATTGTCCATCGTAATATTTACACACAACCTAATTTTTAAGTAGGTAATTGACTAATAGTTAGTTTATGTGATAATGGCATTACTTAATACAAAGCACACAGCTCGATTTGAAAAGAAGCTTCTCTTAATTATTGCCTCTAGTGTTTTCTTCAGAACACTCTATTGTTTCGCGAGCATTTGGTGAAAATTTAGATTTACCTTGCACTTATCAATTGAATTTTGTGTTAATGTTAACGACCATTTGAAACTCTGATTGATGTTAATTACAACGTGTAACAGGAACTATAAATAAAGAAAATGTCTACAATTAAATACCGTTTTTCTTAACAATTTCTTTTCTTTTTTTTCGGAATAATTATTTACAGTTGTAGGACACGCAGCAAAGATTTCCCTTGATTAAGACAATATAAAGTTGATGATCTTCAAAGCCAGTAATTACACACTTTTAAAGACACTTACATTTCAGTTGGCTATTATGGGGAAAAAAACTTTATTGCATGACTGTTACGTTGCTGCTTCAATTAATGTATGTTTCACGTCAATCAAATTGTTAACATCATCCCAGATGATTGACGTGTAGTAGTCAAACGATGCTTTAAGCTTGGTGAATAATTCATTACTAACTCAATGTTTTCCCTTGCTGTGCTCGTTACGAAAACACGTCATTTTTGGCAAGCAGCGTATCGTCACGACTCGACGAGTAGCTCTTATAAATCGGTAATTCGGCTCTTCTAAAACGTTTACTTGTGCCCATTGACAACCAAGAGTGGTCCTGTGCAAATGTTTCGCCTCTCTAAGTCTCTCTCTAAATAGAGAATCAAGAGCCATAATTGAGAAATAAGAAAAGTTCAAAAGGACCCTGTGCTCGATGACGTATATTACTATTAAGTTCTATGTGTTTTTGTTAAGTAAATTAAAACAAGTAGAAGTGTGATATTTTTATTCATATAAGTTTGGTATTTATTGGTATTTTCATATCTGTAATGAACAGAAAACTAGAATAAGTATTGGGCATTTAAGATGTCTAAAGCGCGTGAACATATTAAATACCCATAAAAATATAATTCCCACTTTACTCTCAAAATCTACCCAGAAAAGTGTTGATAACATCGTCAATACCTGTAATTTGGTGTTCAGATAAGTAGGGAATCTTATTTGTTACATGAATAACTACATACGAAGATGACTTCAAGGAAATGAAATAAACACGTTTCTCATATTATTAAAATTCTCTTCGTGAAGATCTGACCACAACTTGATTGACTTCGGCAATATGGGTTTTACTGTCCGTACTGTACTGATGTAATTGCTGCATCCATGTATTAGTTTAATTCTTACACTATCTAGTAATGCAAAACTTTGTCCGAAGTCTTTAGTGAACTCATTAACAGGAAATCAAGGCACATGGGTTCTAACGTACTTTTAAAGAGAGAATGGAGGATGGACATACTGATTGGTGAAACTTCGGATAACAAAAGATGTATAAGGAAATATAAAAAGAAATTGAATAATATTTTAAATCCGGATACGAGAAATTCGCAGGTGCGTTCTTTTAAGTAAAATTAATTATATGCCTGCAATTTAAAAGCCTATATATAAATAATATTCACACATCACATCCTAACGGCTTTAGGATTTTCTATTCATGGGATTCACATAATGCAATTTCGGGCTATATTTTGTTTGCCAATATACCACAAGGAAATCGGTCTTTTTTGTAAATTTTCCGCTTGGTTAATCGTTTTAGACGAGCGTTATTTGCAGCCTACTATCAGAAATATTACCTATAATTGTATTCATCACTTTATGATTTACTGTGTACACAATCTTCTTTTAAAATACACACTCACTGTTTGCTCTAACGAAATCTACTCCCCACTCGCCTTCGGTTATTTGCGAGAGTGTAAGAAACATTATTTTCCGATAGTACATTTCCCAAGCTAAGGAGATGTTGTGATTTAAAAGCCGTAAATCGGACCCGAGGGGAAATGAATACCATTTGTAGGCCATTCAATTTGTATTTAGTTGATGGCCATCCTTTTATTGCCAACTGATTTATTTGCTTTATAAACTTTGATTATTTGCTATGAAACTTGGTAAGAGTCCTGAGATGCAACTCAACATGGTCGTCGACTAAAACATCTTTTATTATTTGTCATTTTCAAACAGACTTTACTTTACTTACAGACTATTCAGTGTTGATAATCGGTAAAACAAATTAAACTGTTTCTTAAACTCTACATAAATTTAAACTGATTTATGGCTATGAAGACTCTAGATATCGTTGCATGAATTCAGTTTATGTATCATTAGATTTGGTGGCATATCTGATTATAATAATATCTCATAAATCGATTAATTTAGGCCAAAACTCCGACCAGCAAGTAATTTACAACCATCAGACTGTGAAATTATCATATCGTCATATTATTAATTAACTTATTTTCATTGTACCGTCAAGCGTCAAGGGTATTTCACTAGTTAAAAAATGGGACTAGTTGAGAAAATTTTGACCATTTGGTTATAACCAGTTAAGTATATTGAATAATTCCGAATTCCGACCTCATCCAACACACCCGGTCCAGAAAGTCTATTATACCAGCCCATTCCAGACTCCAGTGATGGCGTGGCGGCCCGTTAAGGCCACCGGCTACATACAACACTATCATCGTCGCCCCATGGCCGGTACAATCCCCCCCCCCCCCTCCCCCCAACGTAATGTTCCGCAGAAGAAAAAGTTACTTTTAGACGAATTGGACAAAATTATTTTTTCCATTTTTTGTCCGACCGACACTTCGGGCGATCGTTGGCCCGATCAGCCCCTGGTGAGGGGGCGATAGAAGTGTCAAGTTGAACTTCCAAAACCTTCTAAAACACGTCGTTTTGAAACATCCATATTATTATGTGTATAAGATGAAAACACACCATGTAAGAACTATCTTATAGTAATCTTGAGCAATTTGACCTCAGTTAGATTAGGTGGATTACCAAACCTAAATGCATTCAAAGACAGTTCAGAATAAGATCCCTGGGGATGACGTCTATTCAGGGGGAGGTCACTACGGGCAGAAATGCGACTCTTCTATTCGGGGAGGGGCAAAGGAAATGATATTTTTTGCTCAATTACAAACTAAGTAAGGCGTAAAATATTGAAGAGCTGTCCCCTATAGAGCAACTAGCGTGACCCGACTATGGACTTCTCGTATTGCGACCAGCAGGAGGTGTTTTAAACATGAGTATGTTATTAATGTGACACCTCGTGTATAGGTATTTCTTTTTCTTAGCTTACCTTTAGCTTATGCCTTGCGGCTACCATGCGCCTAGACCTGCTGTGTTGGGGTTTATATGTTCTAAACTTTATTATAGCGTATAATCGCAAAGTATTACTCCTCTAGGTGCACTGATATGCCCGGGGAATACTTATACAGACTAATGATAGCGACACTTGTAGAAGGGGGATTTTAGAATCCTAAGTGGTCACCTTTAAAGGACTTCTTATGCCAGAGTTAGCGATAAATTAAAATGGCTAATCCTCTGGTAGGTTCCAATGTATTGTATGTTGTTTTGTTTTATTTTAAAGGTGAGAATTTGCCTTCGTTGAAAATTAACCGTATTATAGATTACAAAAAAAGATGTTTTCCTCTGTCGACAGATTGAACTTACATTGAACTAAAATAAGTAAACAAGCCGACTTCCGCTTAATTTTTCGAGATTGAACACCTCAATCTGTAAATAGTTTTGTAAGGTTGATGGAGTATGCTTACTCTTTCTATAACTCATGATATCCCAGATTATTTCTTGTAATTATGTTCGAATTAATATTTAAAATAATGTATCATGTATAATCTGTTCATGATCATTACATAAGACCGAAACCTTTAAACAAGCAAGACAGGTATGAAATAGTACAGGATCGTTGCAGCGGAAAAAAGTTAACCGATAAATGCAACGCTTAAAATCCATATGTCAAAGGTATTTATAAAGCTATTAGCTACATGCACTCCCCATAATATTTTATTCACCCAACCTGTAACTGTCACAGTTTTGGCAAGTTGCAGCGGTTGCTCTAAAAGCCTTGGTCCGTATACGAAGCCCATACAACTCTGCGGGGTCAAAGCTTACCGGGCTTGTGGAAGCAAAAGTATCTAGTGAAGAATTTAGAATATGTTGGTGATTTTTTATTTCAGAACAGCCAAACTGTACAGAGATTTCAGAACATGACGACGCAATTGAAATGGTCTTTAGTGTCAATACAACGCTGTGGGTGCGTCATCGCATTATCATCCTTCGAGATGGTTTCAATAACAAATGGTCCTCTCTAGAAAATATATAATTATTTGAACAGAGCAGTCGTATGTTTATTATAAATACTTCAACTCGGGAACTATAACCCGAAAACCCGTGCTATCAGTAGCAGCGCATGGCGCAACATGCTCTCAACAACTTCAATCCAAACATTTCACCGTTCGTTTCGTAATCTATTTAATAATTCTGAAATTTATACTTAACCCCAGCATGATTGGTTCTATTTACTATGTAAACGTTTGTGAATGAGTTAACTAGCGTGGGAAGCTCTATATACAAATTGGCCAACGTTAACTACACTTTTCCTATAGCGAAAGAATAACAATTTTGTTTTTATTGAACGTGAAATGAATTTTAATCTGTCCCCTTTCAAATTTTGCCAAATTTAATCAGCTGACAATTATGTTTAAGTAAATATTTATTCTGATGACATGGACATAGTTTATAGAGTAAAATATATGTTTTTAATCCAAGTAATCCGGTGAAGATCGGTGCATATTTCTTCGCCATGTTTGCTTATTTGAGTGAAAAAAACTTTCAAGTGGGGAGATATGAAAGGTAAATGAGTGAAGGTGTTGGGTATTTATATAAAGATATTTAACAGGTCGATTGTGTAACTACCGTTTAATATAAAGACCATGATCTACTGAATATAATCTTAATGACGGTCTTATCATCACGTCTTATCAAAATATATTATTAAACCTAAACAGGCAGTAATTATAAAAGGTTTTGAAACTTTCGTGTGAATGATTTTAATAATAATATACTCTACTAGTTTATATATAATTCAGAGTACGTCTATAAGTATATAAACACCTACACGTCTGTGACTGAAACTGGGGTCACGGAGTGTGGTAAGTCTACGTTTGGATCGAATGGTTTATTGCAGTGTGAGATTGTCTGTTGTCGTAGTTCAAGTCTGGCAATGAAATTGCTGCCATGACAAAATCGTTATTGTCACAAAACTACCCGTCGTACTGTCCATACTGTTAAGTCAATTTTATTGCGTTCCTCAAGTTTGATTTTTAGGAGAGAGGTAATATAGGCCTAGTCTGTTCCCCAATCCTTTTCTGTGATTTTTGAAATTTTGCAGTCGACCAGTTGAGTTCAAGAAACTTGGACCAAAATATCTCAAAAGATCAGTTCTATATTTCACAGGAGGTTTAAACATAAAATCAAAAGACAGAATGTAACTAAAAACTTGTTTAGCTTGTCGCTCATAAATAATAGAGCCGTTCGAAAATGATGATCAAAATAACACGCCTGGTCAGCTACGTCAAACTTATCAATATGGTTATCAAGACAAGCGCAGAAGTAACTTTTTTAATCAATATTATAAAGGGTACGACGCTTTTAATAATCCGGGGCAATAACTCTGCAACATATTGAAACTGGTGTATTGGGCAGGTGTTCGATTTGGGTAAACGGAAGCGAACGTAGCAAGGTTCGTTTTTAATTTTTCAAAGGATAACTCTTGCATGTTAAACGATTGCATCATTTGCTAATACAAAGTTCCAACATGTTAGTCCCGAAATTACCTAGTTTATGATGGGTAGACGCTAACACCCCCCCCCCTCTCTCTCTCTCTCAAATTTTGTTTGTTTGAGGTGTGTCCCAGTGCCTAACCAGCTAAAATAATGAATCCATGGATATCTGTATGTCGTTATTTAAAATCATAGTTCAGTATATCTAATAAATACATAATAATCATACTGGCTACTTGTATACATTAACGATTATTAACCATCATAACTGACCAGTTAAAGTGATAATAAAGTCTACACTGTACGGCATCTTTATCCCTTCTTGCCATATTTATAATATAGCATTAGATAGTTTAACCCCTTCGTCCTTGTACTCAAATCAGTATTAAAGTCATCTTTAGAAAGCCAACTAATTAACTGTTGTACTACACTAATAATTTCCTCTATGACTCGTCGGCTTTATATCTAATGATCAGGATATTGTTCTGTAATCGTTTGTTGAGCCGAAGATTTCAGCCAGCAAATTAAGACCCTGGCGCTTATTTCAATGAGGGATGCATTTGACCGACTGGTTCGCCGTCTCAATCAATTGAAGAAAATTGCTGCGATAACTATGTGAATTTAGATGATTATCAAACACCGAAAATATTTGCCGAAGAGTTTAGCCGCCCCAAGGCAGAAACCTCTCTTCTAGCTGACATTAGGGCCGTGTTGATGAGAGAATTGTTCTTCACAAATAAGAATGCGCTGGAAATGACGATTGTAGCCCCCAAGCAAACCGTTATAGATGCTTCGTTTGTAAATGCATCGTTCCACTCTTTATAGAGTATTTATCAAGAAACCCTTAAGGTAATTCGCTTCCACGTTTGATGATAGGAAATGTTTAACAGACAAAATGAGAAAAATTTGAGGTGTTATACTGTTCGCCATAAGTGACTCTTCTTCGGTGTGTTCATTTATCTAAGCGGCGTTTTCTTGGCTGCTCGTTGCCTACCGATCAGATTTTGCTCTGGGGCAAGAAAATTCAATCTCCCATCTTTGGTGTGCTCAGACTTCACAAATTAGAAAGTCTGGCAAATGATATTTTGTAAGATTGCTGTCTATATGGATCTAAAGTGACGACTAATATGGACTATTTTGATTTCGGCTGACAAGCTCCTTCGAGTAAGGTAATTCGATTTACAGCCTAACCGAATTAGATCGTACAAGGAGACAAGCTCTTCCAGGCAATCAGCAGCTTCTTAAAGTTGGATGACATGGAAAGCGAGAGACTGGTAGTTGGTAACTAAACATATCGCTGAAATTGCTTCCATGAAATTGCGGAAGACTCTTGTGTCAAGTGTGGCCTGTTCTAACAAAGTTGACCTTTACTAACGATTCCTTCTACACAATTCAATCATGGTTACCTCTTTATTATGGCAGACATTGGCCATTTTGATGCCTATTTAGCTCTTTTACCATCACTAATCGTGTGTCACGTTAGTTATGAGAAATAGAATAGGGTCAAAGGGCCGAGGTGTTAAATCAAATATTATTTCGTCTTGTCACATGCGCAAATAGAATTTACTAATATAATATGTTGGTGAAACGCTTATTTCAGTAATGGCGGTCAGTGGACAGATAAAGGGTAAACATAACATGCTACATGTTCGTCATTAAAATGTTGTTCTCTTTCACAAAATAACATTAACAGCTATATGGTTTAAACAGATTTGTATTAACAATAATTGTAATAATGTATTTGAGTCATTAATACACAATTACAAGTTGGTCACCCGACAATTAGAACGTGAAAAAAACAAACATTTTAAACAATCTGGGTTTCATTTCTTTTATTAGGAATTATATCGCCGTAAACATATATAAGCTAGTTACTACTTGTATTTTTAAAATTATTTATTAATTGCAGGGTGGCTAACTTCTAGTTGTGCATTAATGACTCAAATACATATTTATCCTAAAGTGTAAGAATTAAAAACTTCAAAATTGATACATTAACGTCATCGATCTCGATCAAACTGTTTGGATTATATCTAATTTTTCACGGCTTAATTATCGCTTAAATATACTAGATTGATTATTTAGCAACGATTATTCCCAACACTCATATATTAGTCCAGTGACTCAAGGGATAGTATCACCACTCCAGATGAGGATTTATGGGACCAAGTGTTTCTAAAGCAGTTCTTTGCGTAGATTTCTTTTCTGGGTGGTGATCAGGCGTAATGAGGGGGCTCTTCCGAGATATTGGATTAGGGATGGGTGGTTCCACTGACTAAAATTAGGTATGAAAGCCAAGGGAACACCTGTACATTTATTTATAGGTTTTCAGTAATGCTGTATTAATCTTCAAAACGTGTGACAATATTGTCACAGTTCCTGCCAATTTTACTAATTACAGCATTGTCGATTAACCCCCAAACACCCCTCGCCCGGCACACCGTTTCTCACACGGTACCCGCACCATATTTTGTCCATGTGAATCTTATACACATTTTAAGTGTTCAGTGCTAGAAAACACTAATCTATAAACTGTACATCATGCGTTTCTTATCCGAAAAAAATACACCTTCAACCCCTTAAACCCTCCCTCTCTCCTACGCAAAGTGAAACAGTTGTCCACGGACATCCATACCTTTATTTACAGATGTACATTGCTAAAAATGAATGCAAGTAGGGGTAGGCTGGGTTGTTGACGTTCACTTGCCCCTACAATCTGACGTAACGAGGACATGGTCAGCTGGTTTTTTTTATTGCCGAATCCCGAAAAACGTGCTGACTTCATTCCAAAATCCCGAATAACGTGTCAAATTTACGTTGCCCCAAACTATCACATTCCCATGAAATATTAGACATTGGACCCCATGCACCTCAATTTCCCATCCCGGAAAAGCTCATCTCAAACGCCTGATCACTACCAAAATCAAAATCTATGCAACAATAATTACTAGTCTCAATCCCCCACCCTTTCAGCCATCGGAGTATATGGTACTGGTTAGTTTATATCGTTTACAAAGGATTTCTATTATTCGTCAATCCTTTGTAAATTTTCGGAGTATTCGGTCTTAAATTCCATTTAAAGCAGTGGCCTTAATATTCCAGCCATATCAGCAGTTGAGAAGTGGACTGGACCCTTACGCCAATGAAGCATTTAGCTACCTAGTCGATTAATTGCCAAATCCCCATCGCTACTTGAGCAGTATAATTCTGAACATTTATCGTAGGTCTGTACCTGTTAAACCTAGATGATTTCCCTTTAAACAATAATCGATCGATTATCATAGACCGGCGAAAAATCGAAATGTAAATAAAAGTTTGTTAGAGCTAAAGAACGTATTAATGACGTAAACTAGTAAAAAGCATAAACGCAGTAATCCCGTGTGGTGTTTGACAGGTAAATCTATGTATATGTATCATTATCAATAACAGCTTCGTTTTACTCAAATGGGAATTCGATAATCGCTATTTTTTTATATAACAAAGCACACACTCATGAAAAAATGATGAATATACCGAAAAGAGTGCGATGCATCGCAAATCTTTCCATTGAGCTAATGGCGGAATCAGTTTCGCTTGACGGCACGTAGATATAGATCCGTAATCAAGCCGAACGATGGCATTCATTGAGACATTTTAACGTTAACCAACCATTGCTATCTTTACACTGTGTAATTATATTAAATATAATACAAATATCAACAATGGTTAATATACGATCCAGTGGGTTTATATTGAAAAGTCAGAGATCCAGGCGACTTAAGGATTAATAAGGCTTCCCCATTGGGTATGCATTTAGTACATTCCTTTAATCTGGGTGCCCTAGCTCCATTGCTGGTTTATAATGTCTATTTATCTGGCAATAAATATTAGATAATATTAATAATTGTCTTTTTTTTCGATAATTTTGGTTTAATCAACACATTTATATTTAACAAGGTCTCTCAATGGATTGACGAATATAAACTAAATTATAAACCGATGTGCGACCACACATCAAAACTGCGTCAAAAAAAAACGCGCTATTTTCAAACAGTTGAATATCCAGATTATGAATATGTGCATGTTATAGTCATTAACATTAAGAAAATTTATTCAAAGATAATAGCAATCAATCAAAAGCAAATTTTGCACACGTTTCCATATTTACAAGAATGCTCTATTCCGCATTGTTGGTTTGTCGTTTTTTATATAGTTTTTAAACTATTTTCCACTCGTCTACATGTATATTACTACCGCTTTTAGCCTTTAAAAAAAATTACAAAAATAAAGACTAAACTGTACATAGTATATGGACATTCCGGTGGGCTAGATACAAGAATCTGCCTCTCGAATATCCGGGATACAGTTCAGAAAGAATTTGTAAACAGACTCGGAATTCGCTTTTTATGTAAAATTCGCTCCTTATGTATAAACGAATACCAATATCCACAATTACCATCACATAAATTGCAAATTTGCTTGTAGTTATTATGAAATTCTGTTTCAATATTCACTTTCATTCCAATATAATAATTATTGTTCTTATAAATTGTCTATTTCATAGACTAGGTTGCCCAATTCGTGCTAAATTTCGACCTTTTCCGTGCATGGCAGCCATATTTGAAAACAGCTCTGCAGAAACTACATTTAAAAATATTATTTTGTTTGTGATTTGTTACCCAATCTGTGCATACAGTCAACTTATAATTTAAGAAAATATGTGTATGTATTTCATCAACGCTTGAAAAAACCCACATAAGTTCTACCTGTAAAATAAACATCTAAGTCCTACCTTTAAAGAGAAATATAATCCGTTTGAATCTATCGATGAGAAGAAAAATAAATAGGATAAAAAAAACTCCAAGAAAAAAAATGAGATGCGATATCAATGAGGATGTTGAAAAGACAAAGAAAGGGATACATTGTATATATTTTAATGCTATTGTTGATTGTCAAGTGGGGATAGAACTACTTTTATGACGAGGGACATATGTTTTCCAGATCTTGCCCTCTTGTTAGTTAGAAAGATATAATAATGTTGATGACGACAAGTAGATCTCCAAAATTATAGAAAAGTGAACAGAGCGACTTGTATAGAATAAAAAGATGGATTGGGAAACTTTTGAAGCAGTCTTTGCCTGATGCACCACCCTGTTCAAGAACAATAACTCCGTGGTATATGAAAAGCAGAAGTGAAATTAGTAAAACATACAATAGACATCTGCGTGTGTCATCGACTTTTGGCCACAAGAGAGACAAAAGTCGACATATTGTTTGAATATGGATTTTAGCAATTCGGGTGTCATTGTGTGACTGTAATTTCTTTTCTAATCAACTTGATAAATAAATAAGGTGGAGTGGAGCTGCCTTGGCACCAGGGGGCCATCACTACCTGTCTTCCGTCAATCAATTAAGAATCGCGCACAACGAGAAATCTGACGTAGGAGAATTATTATTATCTATTGTCGTAGTTTTGTATGAAGATAAAACGTAATAGCTTATTATTATGATGATGAATATTAACTGAAAGAGAAGGGGATAATAGAGGAGGGGGATATTGTTTAGAATTAATGTATGTTATCCTACAATGACAGCCAAAGGATTATTATCGTTATTGTCGATTCTGTTTCAAGGCACAGCAATTCCTAAATATAAATGCCAAGTCAAGTTTTCGAGTGTTTGATAACTTGCAGCTGTAACTCGTTTAATACATCTGAATCCTACTTTCGCTTTATCTATGAAGAATCGAACCCCACTAATGTACCTATTGTTACTATTATCATCCTCCATTTAGGCTGTGAATAGAAGGTCTCAACATATGAATAGGGAGCAAATAGTCATATTATATGTCGATTACTTTTATCATCTAAATAGATGGCTAGAATTCAGTGTGTTTGACAATGGGTCGAGACCTGGTGGATGACGCGCAAAAGACAAAGCGTGTGTTATTATTGCAAGATTGAATTGATGCAGGGTTAAGCTATAATGACATGACTTCTTGATATTACTATAGCTAAGATAAAGTATTTTGATATCAATAACTATATATTTTAAGTAATATATTCCATATTCTGTTATATACTTGCACCCCTTCTGAAAGACCTGCATTGGCTGCCTATTCACTTACGAATCAACTACAAGATTCTATGTTGTGTATATAGATGTCTTAACGGTTCCAGTCCAAAATATTTATCCGAACTAATCCAGGTGCACAATCGTGAACGAAAACTACGATCCCAAGACCAAAACATTATCACTGTTTGTTGTTTTGACAAGATGTGTGCATAGTGGTAACCAGGGCATTGATTTATTTGCGACTTAGCCTCGCTCTCCCATTTTTAAATTAAGTTTTTTAAATGGCGAACCGTTCTAATCTAGTTCAAATCTCGAGTATCCGATGCCATCGTTAGTTTATTATGTTTTTGTTTTGTTAATAATAAGTAATATAACATTTCAGGCTTAAAGAAAGACCTGCAATGGGAAGATTTAGGTTTTGCACAATGAATGTTCAATTTTCAGATAAATAGCCTAAAGTTATGGTTCCGTATTATTTACATCACGGTTTGTAAATCTAAAAGTCTTTTTAACTGTTCCAATATGCCGAAATTTATCGAGCTGGTATTGCTTTAAATTACACCGATAGCAGGTGATTGGATTTTTCATAAGTAATAATTACTTATTGCTTACATTATCTCACTTTCAAACTTTAGAATATTAAAGTTCCAATTTTAAATTTTCAAGTTATTTTTTTTTAAATGTATTAAAACAAATCCTTAAAATAGATGGTATCTATAAACAGTCCTACCTTGTTAAATAATAATCCTATATAACCTATAAGTCACTATTGCCAGCTTAGAAATTGGCAAAAATATCATTTTCAACTTAAAATTCAAACGTTTGAGGTGTCTAACACATGGGAGGCAATGGGAAACAAGGGAGGTAATTGTGTCTATGATTTTGCTCCCATGGTCGTATAATAGTAAGTAGTTTAAAATATAGAGGCCAGTCCTTTGGAATTCTCTCCCATATTCACTTAAAAATATTAAAATTCTTCATTTAATTAAGAAAAATATCACTAAGCATGTTATTTCTTCTTTTAGGAAGCCTATATTTAACATATCAACTACTTACTACATACTACTTTTAGTTTTGAAGTTAAACTTTTTAGCTTATCATATTGTCATATTTGAATGTTTTGTGTGCGAGTATTTGTAAAGTGTCTTGTTCTGTTACTGCCTTTTTTTCATTTCGCTGGTATAAAGGGCAAAATTGTAAACAGACTTTAAGCCTTTTTTTCACCTTTGAAAATAAAGATATTATTATTTTAGTTGATAACCTATTGAGCAAAAGAGATAGAAAAAAATATGTTTTGACTTTCTTAGAAAATATAAAATTCTCGCTTTAAAGTGTAGTTACAACCTTCCAGGTGCTCATTTCATTTGCCGTCGCCCGCCTACAATTCTGGTTAGCAGACTCTGCATTTTTAAGATGTTTATATTGTTGAGTGTTTTTTGTTTTAAATAAGTAGAAGATTTATTCAATTGCTGCCCGGGCGACTAAGCTGCTGGTAGAAACATGTTTTGTTGCTTAACAACGTCAATAAAGCGCAGTTCCATAAAATTTGCTTGCTTGGGGAAATGTACCCGATAGCACTGGTTCATAACCTAATAATGACAGTTCACTGTGACACTATTGTGTATTCCACTTTCAAGATGAGATTTCTAACATTCTCGTTTCCAAAAATAACACGCCAAACATTTCATGGAAAATTACCCTTTATTTATAATTCATCTTATAAATTAATTTACAGCGTTGTATACACAAGGATGCTTGCCGGCCATTTTATTTTGAGCAAACACCGTGCTCCCAATTGTAGATTTAAGTAAACAAAGCTGACTAATGTATCATTTTATCGTCAATAAATACTGGAACCATAGGATAGCCTATAGAAATCAGTTGAAAACAAATATAGAATCATCGCAATATTTGACAAGTCAAAGATTACATACAAAGTGCTTTGTATCAACTGGGAATTACGCATACAATTAATTGAGATGTACACGTATATATCGAAATAAAAGTCTCAATTTACCATTGAATATAATAGTATCGTTTCAGAAATTACTCACTATTCACTATATAGATTAATCTATACCATTGTCATTGATCAGCGCCCATAGCAATATTGTATTTCACCTCCCATTAAGACCATTGTCCTAAAAGTTGATTTAAAAAAAAAAATGTTTTGAATGAGCTTGTCTTATATGTTATAAATATAATATTCGATATATAAATGTAAAACTACAGGACAGAAATCTTTAAATATTAGGCAAATGATATCTCTATTGTGCTGTGGGTTTTATGCGGGCCTAGTTTTTAGTAAGTCGTGTAATCTAAACGTTAAAGATCCCAAATAAGCCATTCTGTCAGCTTTAGACTACAGATGGTACAGGAATAAAGAGCTCAAACTGTGCCCAGCAGGGGGTCCAGAGTAATATCAATCTATTCAATTCAATAATCAAGTTACTGTTGCTCTCAGTTCGTCATCCCACTAGTGGGCCAATTCACTGGAGCTGTGCGCATGCGTTCCAAGCGACGGCTCATGCGCGTATTGAATACACCAAGACAGCGTCTGATTAGAGGGGCGGGCACAGAGAACAAATTAAGTTGTAGAAATGACAGTCTGCCATCTACAAAATAAATACACACTGACCTCGACATCATTAATTCCACAGTTGAGCAAGCAATGGTCACACAAGACAGACAACAATCACAGCCAGAAAGAATGGCGAGGTTTCGCTTTATTTTGTTAAGCCATTGTTTGGGAATTTTTGAACTGCCGCATGAATAAATTTCCTCTGATACTTGTCATCAGTTAATCGGATGACAATTAAAATCTGCGATCAGGGGTCTTATTTTCAATCTTTTACTCAATGAAAGATAATTGTATTCCCGATAAAACAAGCGATCATGAGCGGCATTGTTTTCGGTCCCTGACAAGGATTGACCCTAAGTGCCATTACCTTTCTTAGCCTTGAATCATATTTCCCTGTAATCTGAAAATATCTCTATCTTGCATATGGTAAAATTAATTATTACTCCCATCAACGGTTAATAATGCGTTTTTCTTTCCCGGGTATTGAACAGAGAACTAAATGGTAGCGCATCTAATGACATATAATTGACAAGAAGCAAGCGCCCATATGGCATGATGCCGCTTTAGTATAGCGCGAAAATCGAACACAGAGTCTGCGTTTCCCAGCCAAATGTTTAGACACTAAAAAGCCTGCTCATATCTGGTGACCGAAATTTAAACAAGTATTAGAAAGGATCCATACAGACTATTCATCAAGCACACACATTGATAGGAGATCATTGCCTAGCTTGTCACTTCCTTCATATTAATGAACAAAATAGGGACTCCGATCGTGCATTAGGAGTGAATCCAAGGCAAAGATATATATGTATTATTATGATTAGGTTCAAAACGTAGGTACACAAATATTGATTACGTGGCTTATTAGACGCATGGTTGGCCATATAGAATGAACTCGTGTATTGAAAAATGGCCGGATGTGGAGGATATAACATTGTGTGATATAAAATATACTGATATAGTGTCACAGGGATGATAATGTAGTCGATTGTCTTGTAGGGCCATTATCTTAAGTAAGCAGAAAATGAAATGATTGGAAATAGCATTACTCACGAGAAAATGGTCGGAATAATTTCATTAAGGTGATTCAGACTAATCTTTACTAAAACATTAAACTGAATCACTAATTCTTTATTCTCTGTTATCGCAATTGTTTTTATTTTACTTTAATTATTTCTTATACATTATGTTTGTTTATTATACATATTATTTATTCAAATACCATTTTTTATCATTTGCAAATATTGGACGGTCTCTTTATTAAGTTTTATTTGCATGCCAACTTACACATGGATGGTACTCGTTGTTTTGTACTATTCCAACGACTGCACAACGCTTTACTTGTCATTCGAACCAGGGAAACTTTCAAGGACACGAGGATTTGATCTATATCTGAAATGCTGACCGAACATGCAAATGTGTGATAACAGATCTAGCTCCCTAACAGCTGATGGACAATAATTTAGCTTAAAGGAGCTAAGTCTCTCACTCAATATCATGCAAAATCTTCAACATCGAAACACCTTTAATTTGTCAATTTAAATAAACATTGGTATTGTGATCTTACCGGAAAAAGATGGGTTTCTGATATTCAATATTTAAGACAATTTTTTTTTTTTTACCATAATGCGTTTCAGCTTCAGTTCTGGCAAGATACCCGAGAAACGAGGCTAGACATATTGCAGCAAACCTAACGGCGTATGCAGACTGGAATATCGAGACGCTGTTCAAATATAATCATATTACATTATTATATGCGTTGCGACCCTTTTAGGTCAATTTCTAGGTCCCACCCATTAGCGATTTGAAAACAAAATGCAGACTCTTCGATAAGTTTTCCAAATAAAAACAAATTATGTCTACATAACCAGTTCTATCACATATGTAATAATGACTGACACCTAAAATTGTCTTTGAAGTTGTTGATGACCTAAGAATTGATTTGGGACTAAAATGTTTATCAAAATAAAACTATTAGAAGTTACTAAGTAATAAAATTATCTAATATTTATTAGTAGAATACGGTAACATCCCGAATCAACAATCACGGGTCTGGGCCAATAACTCAATTAGTATTTTTTTTTAAAACGCTAAATACCAATAGGGGTCATCTGTAACCCCATAGTAGTAACTATTTCACAACATGTAAACCAGCCAAAAACTATTCCAGAAAGATTTATAAAATATAAGGGACAGTAACTCAGGGAATACCTATGCTTATCAACAATCGTTCAAAATCGACAATGATCATCTCTACCCTATAATATCTATTTCTAATAATTGGTGTATATTGGAAAAGAACTTAACTCTGTAAGTATACTTGTGTATACGAACAAGGGGTGGCAAGAATATACGACGTCATGAACATGGGTGTGTATAAAAATGTGATGTATCGAAATAGCAGCCAGAAACATACCATACTGTATAAAATGTTTAAACATTTTTAAAGTTTCATTTTGACATTATCAAAATCCAATACAGATATCTGATAACCTTAGTTATTTGGTTATTGAGAGTTTGGGAGTCTTTTTTCTCGATGCCATGTTTTTTGTGGCTTTTTAGGTTTATGTATTAACTCCTGGTCGTAACAAAAACATGTCCATGTACACATCAAGTAAAATCAGGTAAGAAACGCACCACAAATAACCATTATTATTATACAGAAGTGAAGAATCAGTAAATAAAGGTTAATATTTAATATAGTTCAAACGAACTGATAATAAACCCATCAGTCACCATATATTACAGCAAATATTCGTGGACAGTGTATAGCTGATTTAACAAGTATATTTTATAAGCACTGTTGATTTGCAATAGACTTTATTGATAAAGTGTCACTGCTATAATTTGTTTGTCTGTTTGATTTCCTATATACTTATGGTAGAGTATATAATTGAGATTGTGGTCGATTTCTAAGTAACATTATTGACACGATATACAAATTCATAACAAATGATATAGGGTGTCAATATAAAATATTGTCATCTATGAATTATACATACACACATGATTGTTTGAACGCTAGGTACAATAATTACAGAAGGGTGTTATGCTATGTGATATCCTATCATAACCTATACTACCACTTATATCACGATATGGATTACAATTTATCGATCACAGATATGGAACTGTCATTTCTGTAATGGACATGATGATCCATTTGGTAATATACATCCATGGTAATATACGGTTGTCGTTATTTGTCTACCTCGTCATCAATTTCTCCGTTCTTCAGACGATGAAGAAATGGATAATGTCTGAGTGGATAAGGAACACAGGGTGTCAATGAATGTCGTTTATTGATACCGTGTCAAGATTACATTATACTGTGCTACCATCTTGATAAAAAAAAATACCAACTGTTTAATATGATTATATCAATAACCCAGACATAAAAATCAATAGAACATTCGAGTCTTGAATTAAAATAAGACAGAATGGAGAATAATTCAGACTGTGATACAAATTACCCAACAATTTCTTTTCTTAATTTTCTTTTTATTTCATAATATATGTCAAACGATTATAAAAGGTAATAATATATACATTGTTTTATTTATCATTTTGGAATATTAAAATTTATGCTTATCATTTTAATTTACCATAGTAGCACAATTTCGAACAATATAATAATATTAATATATTTCACACTGAAAGAGACCTGAAGCACCAACGTGCATACAATTGACTTCTAAACATCGACCTTGAACAATTAGTCAAAGTATGTGGCAGTTTGACTCGGTGTCCGGTTTGGCTGGGTTCCGTGTGTATATTACGTGTCTACTTAGTTCCTTGGTCTTGATATGGAAACTATTTTATAGCAGTCAATAATTTTTTTTTCAAGTTGCTGTTAAGAGCGTTAAACAACATAGCTGTATACTATTGGTATAATTTACTATAAATCTTTGATATGGTATTGTACTTATTTATTTACATATTTTTACTTTCTATTAGTAGACACACTTAGTTGTTTTAAAGGGCCAATCCCGATAACTTTTTGGGGAATAAAACTGCTTAATTTTGTGTTAAAATCATTTAAAATCCATTATCTAAGGCCGACCAACTAACCCGATATTTGTGATACGCTTGTAAATAACTTAAACCTGACAGTCTGCATCTGGAAATGGAGACCTTTGTATCATACAGTATCTGGATAAAACCAGACTATTTTCTATAAAAATAATATGTAGGTAAAATTTACCTTTTGTTATCAAGTACAGTACATGGGTCATTCACTGTATAGACCTCTCAAGAAACGTTAATCGATTATAAGGTCACCAAATGAAAAAAATGACCATCAATCTTAAAAGGGTTACGTGTCCGGATAAGCAATTTTGGCGTTCACGTCCAAGTGACTCAATATTTTGAGTTGAAATTTTGAGACAAGGTATATACACCATTCCCCTATATTTTGGCGTTTTATTTTCATACATTCTCAGACTTTTATTTTTGAGCCTCTGTATAATACGGGACTGTCCCTTTAATACTGCTTTGGATATATTCAAAAACAATTTAATTGCTTAAAAGCCATGGAAATATATGGTATCGGGTACCAAGTCACCCTGATAAGAACAATTTTAAAGCTCCCATTTTGTGTTGTACATTGCATGATAATTATTGAACAGCCACAAAGAAAAATTATAAAAACGTTCCTATCCTCAAGTAGGTTTATAATGTCCTTGTGCGAAGTTCTTTACAAATTCTGTTTTGTTTTTTTGTGTTCGGTAGATTATTAGTAATGCAGCCTAGTGTTAGACTTTCTTGTTCTATTATCAAGTTATCTTTCCTTGGTTTGCATTCGTTTAATTCTCAAAGCATCAGTAAATTTCTTTTCTCAACGTCTGTCTTCTCCAAGTGATGTTTAAAACATATTAGACTCGCCTGATTTCCCTGGTAGAAAGATTCCAACCAAATTGAATATAGAAACATCGCACCATCAATTACATACGCATTCAACTAACGACATTGGTAATCAAAGCAACGCTCTACTGCTCTCTCATAATGCCTTGTAACGAAATTCTCTTTCTTGAAATAAGAATCACACAAGGAGAAAAATAGCTCCCATTGCCATTAGAAATACAAATTAGCCACCAAAGAGATTATGGGGGCAGTTAGCTGTAAGGCGTCAGTCCCATCTGCTAAAGACTTAACATCAGTGTTAATAGCGGTCAGGAGAAAACAGCAAATGACTTTTGAAAACGGTTTGCTTGTCGGAAAGCTACTAGACATATCCGGCAAGACAGTAATTCAATTATTTGTTGTCTTTAAATGGAAGGGTCGTTTTACTTACGAAATCGTTTAAAATCGGACAAATATAATTTAAAGGTATTTTGGTGATAAAGGAAAATATCGATTTGATTAAATGTGCTTTGATTATATCAGGGTATAACTGAATTATCTTTAACAGTGAACAGTTCAAGACAAAAACAAAACTAAAACTGATAAAGAAACCAAATTCAGTTTATTCAGAAAAAAATTTCGATAGTCCAAGGTTAGCACTCTCTTTTTTTAAAAAAACCCACCCAAAACAATTAAAAATGTATTTTTGTGTATTTAACAGGGGGTAAAAAAAAAATCCAATAGAATTACTGCATCTTTTTGTTTTACTCTAATTTATTTTACCGATTTTATTCTCATTTTTTCTACCTATTTTATATATTTACTAGCGGATAACACTTGGCTGCCTGGATTGTCTCGTAAATCCGAAATCGAAAGCGGTATGTCAACGCCACCTGGCCTATGTTACTCTCTGATCAGAGTTACCCCTTTACACCAAATTTCAGTATCGGAACAGTGTGATCGCCAACCCTGAACAAACTGAAAAATGACAGTCACACATATTAGTATAGATTTAATTTTCTGTCTTTTTTTTCTCGAATTCATTTATTTCGTGATTCGTCTTTCAAATTTCGATCAATTTCCCTTCTTCGCAAATCAAGACAACTATTAATTCCTACATTCCTAATATAATGATAAAATAATTTGATCTCGAGGTCGAAATGAAGCTAGATTACCCCTATAGCAAAATAAATATAAAAGAAAATCTTGTGTAATATTTCTCATTGTTCAGACTATGGCCAAGTTTATAATAGCTAGCTTTAAGGCTAGTTATTTAGATAGTTGAGATTGGAAATCATTTTTCACTAAATGAGACGTTTAATGGCAGTTTTTAAGTAAAGCCCCCGTTTTATAAATAAGACACCCCGTGAAAATTTGCAAGCAATTCTAGATGTTGTCTTGATATGTCATAAAATCGGACAGATAATTTCTAGTTTGTCGACCAACATACCGTGTATTTCAACCCAACTAAATAGCTACCGTCTTTGCGTCTCAGATCTTCTCGGGATAATCGGCAACGATTTTGCCTCGAGACACGCGGGATTCAGCTAGGAAATTGTTGGTTTCGGATTGAAGCAAACGATTCAATATAGTAATTAGAATAACGAGTTATTGGGTTGACGATTGGTCGTCGGAAGTATTAGCCAGCAAGTATTTAGGTAAACAGCTTAGTCGTAAAAGCGAGAAAAGTCGAAACGATAAATGTTTTGCATCAAATTTCTTTGAGTGTCTTATCGACAAGCGCAAGCCGTTGGGAGCTTAAATGAAATCTGAACCGCGCTTATTTTAAAAGAAAAAGTCATTAAAGGTTCGATGAGCTCTACAAGAAATCTATCTAATGCACATATAATGTCAGTGCTGCTTAGGACTTTTCAAAACGCGTCATTCTGTTTGCTTTTGAAGATTTAGCCATTTAATGCTAATGATCAAGATACACTTTATCTCTTTGATATTTATAAGTTCAAGAGAAAGGAAAGACCTTCCTTAACAAACTCTCAAAAAAAAACACAGAAGTAATCTGGTCAAATTTTAAATCATTGTAACTAAGACAAGAAAAAATAAAATCAGAATATTCTTGTAAAAGACAATTATGTGGTCAGACTTGCGATTGGATACGTGTTATGATGCACATACTCTGTAAACAATTTCTTAAATGTTATAAACTAGTAATTAGACATTCACTAACATGGCAAGATGCCATCTGATACCTCCGATTTTAAACAGACTTGAATTCGATCTGCTGTTCAACGGCCGTTGATGATTAACCGTAAAAATGGATAATCAAGACTTTGTTTATTGACGTAACAGCGGTGACAATGACAATCGAGACTATAGTGATAATAAAATTAGAATTTATCTGCTTAGAGTGAAATAATTTGACTGAAATTTTCAGCATAAACCCTTTACATTATCTATTTTTTAACTAATATAACGAGAACCGTCAGCTCTTACATATAGAGCCGCTTTAAGCGAGCAATCGGTGGACTTTAGAAAAGAAGAACATTGTCGTGGTTTTATTGGATTGTTACAAAGGGGATGATAGGCATACTACTACAGGTATATCGTTTAAATATATCTCAGGTGACTTTGAAGGCTAAATGGGCTACAGTTATAACTAAATAAAAGTGTGGTTTTAGACGCCATAAAAGTAATCATAACTGGTTGGATAGTTTGGACAAGTTATATGTTTAAAATGTATTAAAATAAAGCCCTAAAATAGACGGTATCTATAAACAGTTCTACCTTGTCAAAGAATAATCCTATTATTTCTATACTTCACTATTGCCAGTTGAGAAATTGGCAAAAATATAATATTCAACTTCAAAATCAAACGTTTAAAGATAGCTATTCTATGGTGGGGAATGGAAAACAAGGGGGGGGGGTAATTGTGTTATTATTACCGGTGAGAACGAGTTATAAGTGTGAGAATGACTCATATTATCGTATAATAGTGAGTTGACAACCTATTGAGCTAAAGACATAAAAATAATTATGTTTTGACCTTCTTAGAAAATATGAAATTCTCGCTTTAAGGTAATTACGATGGATCTAAATAATGCAGTATTAGTTACATGTGTGTATATGGTACCCATCTCTCATGGTAGGCGTTTAATTTTATTGCATTATTGGATAGCTTTTATACTTTAGAATCTAATTCAAGGCTGTCATTTTTCGTTGAATGACATTTTATATATATATATAGGCCAGATAAGTATTGAGATACTGTTATTTAGAAAATTTATAGAAATGGTGTAATCGTAGTTTGAAACCATAGGATACTAGATGTGTTGTAAATACCGAGTGTAGTTGGACAGCTCAACCCAATTATGTTATTAAAGCCCGCTGTGAACTGGTGACTACTTATCTATATAGTATTGTTTCCCACCTATACTAAATGTCACCCGTACATGTCATCGATTCTTCCGCCTATCACAACATGGCCGAGTGTGACACATCCGGCCATAGGGGGTTTGATCCGCGTTAGAAAAAAATATAACACAATAAACACAGCAGACTTATTCGCCTATATATGACAAAAAGTCCTCGATGAATAGTCAAACAAGTATGTATGCTGTTCTCGACACCTCTTACAATTAACATAGTATAGAGACCAATAACCCTCAGATGTACTCCATGTAGAGCGGACCTTCACTGCTAGTGTTCCGCTACTTGCTGGCCAAAAAGGCCGAAAAACTTCCAACAGGGCAACTGACCACCAGCGATTCCCTGTGGTCAGCTTATTGTCCAGAGCCGGGTAACACATTTTCTGCTAGAATGGACCTTGGGCACTTAATTAATTTGGAGCATTTTGTAGTATTTTACGCTTATTGTGATTAAAATGGCTGAATCGGGATGGGGTCGGTTAAGCCGAGATAATATCAGAGAGTTTGCGAACAAGATTGTAGACGAGAACAAACACTCGAGCTAAACGATTGAGCGACATGAATAGATCTTTTTTCTCGCCTGCCGAGCGGGAGAAGAAAAGGGGCTAGGGAAATGATTTGGTGTTTATTGACAATTGAATACACCCTGACTGTATTAATTTGTCGTCTGCAATAGCACGCTGACACCTGACAAGAGAAAAAAAATATTCCCGCCAAAGTGGACTTCCTTAGCTCCACACGAAAAACGGTTGACATGTTTTAATGAGGTTTATGAGAGGTTTGTCGTTAGAGTATGTTTTACAAAGCTAACACGATATGAAAGTGATACCTACATAATATAAAATGTAGGAAGACGACAACAATGGGACTATTTTAACAATAGAGGAAGCCGGCGTGAAATTACTACGTTTTATGCTCTGAATATTGGTTTAAATACACATATTAGAAATGAACATCTCTATTTAAAACTGCTGTCACTTAGAATTTCAATGGATATTGTTCACGTGATTTGCGCTCTTATAATACCCAGAACATCTTCCCAAATTTTTGGATAATTTTCTCAATTATCGTGTCAACAAAATAAGTCATATAGCAAGCTAGCGATATATTTGGAGGATGTTTCTAATTTAACTCGATCTATTAGATATACCCAATAAGATTTAATGTATTCATCACACTTCATTTTGTGGGGTTACATGTACCTTAAACCCGATCCTATAAGCAATTTGTGAAGCAGGATACGGATGTAATGAAATGTCGTTTATAACAACTAGAATTATGAAACGCCGATATTCTATCGCCGTCATTGCGCCTGCTTTAGTTTATTATAAACTTTAACCAAGTCAGCCAAGAACATCAAAATCATTTAAATGGCTAGATTGTTTGATCTGGGTCCGTAGACCAGATACAGCTAATGTTAAGGCAATCGATGGTAGAAGAAATGGGCCTAAGCCATATATGAAACTAGTATTAGTAAACAAACCGACACCGACTCATTCCCTATAGCACATCAGAGCAATCCAGTTTGAATCCAGATCAAAAAGATTAAGCTCCTGTAATATCAGAAAGGGTAAGAAATGTGCCAGAACCCAAATACCCATCATTTGTTTGTGTCGTTTTATTTTTGCGGAGTTTCTGTATCGACACGAGTCCTTTTGCTCTCTGGTCCTCCCAAAGCTTTGTGATTGTATCGCGAGCGCAACAGACTTTGTCAATCTGCAAGTTCTGAAACTAAGTTGGAATCTGCAAGTTCTGAAACTAAGTTGGGGGTTTTATCAGTCTTCAGAGTATGGCACTTCTCCATTTACTCCCCGTAGATTCCATGATGTTTAAAACCCTAACAAGACTGTTGTTTCTTTACAACCTTCTAATAGATTTATTTCTTATGTTACATAGAGACAAGGGAAGACCACACATGCTTAGAGGGGTGGGCTTATTGCTTCAAAGTCCAGATAAGACTGCCGATAGACAACCAGGAACGCATGTGTTTTCTCACTAATTGCTTGGCTTAACGTAGGTTTATTTGTTTAGAAACCAGTCCTATTAACTCGGTTATTCTAGAGCCACAGAACACAACTTATAAAGTCAGTAGTATTTCTTTACGTATATTGAATTTAGAAAGATACTTTTAATTATTCAGTTTATCTACTCGCATTTATATAAAGAGATGCTTTCACAATTAATTGATTGAAGACTAGACAAGTTCGTATGACTCCCCGGGGTGTCTGAATGATTTAAATGCTCTTGCAGCTCGCAATACATTAATGTGAATATTTCATGAAGTTTGCAATTATAACATTCTTGATACCCTCAACTCTACAGTAGATAGAAGTGTTTTTTTTTAAAGATATACAGTTCGGAATACATAAAAACAATCTAATCTATCTTTGTTGATCGTTCATGTATAAGTAACCTGTAATTTAACGAATTTGACATTTCGATCACTAAAAAACAACTATATAGTACTCTAGTGTGTTTTTCTATCGTTCCATTTTAAAATGTATTAATTTAAATGTGTTAACCCACATGCCGAATCACAGTTAACAAAGATATTGGTAGTTTTCTTATTTTTCCAAGTCTTTAATTATACAACATCGGGTATTGGTATGTTTAACTATTAATATAACTTAGAAAGTTATTAATTACTATCTTTAATTGTATATAGGAACGAAGTGGTATACGATTATCATAATAGGGTGTCAAATTGTAAAAGATGTACTAATTATAGCCCTGTATTTGTAGTTATTGCCATTATTTAAGTGATCATTATTTTTCTTCTATATACAAATAAATTATTTAACAATAAGAATAAAATCTATACTTCGAACATGTGGGGTGATTCCTAAGAGATGAATATATCGCTGAAAATCTCTTAAGTATTTCGTTCAAAGGAAATTAATTCTAATAATTTGCTTAGGCGTAATTGGCACTATTTGATCCAAGATTTAATCATTTATTGTCCTCGATAGCTTTTGTGTTCTGAAAAATGTTTCTGATATATAGATTAATTACAAATATAAATAATCGATATATTTGAGGATATTTTTCTTTAAAAATGTAAAATAATGAATTAGGAATGTTGGAAATATACGGGTTATTGAAAAATTATTCATTATATACTCACAAGTACAAAGAGTAAATTCCTTTACAAATAGCACCATCATGTAAGTGGGATTGGATAATCAAATATTACGAAACAAATTAGCGTAGTACTTATGCATTAACATTATTATTTCGGCTGAATTGTTTTAATACGGGACTATTAAAATGAATAATTATTTTTCACAGAGTAGTAGGTAAATCTAATGGATTTCTGGGTTCACGGTTTTATCTTGGATCACGATTTTTATATTATTTATATAATAATAAATAAGATACCTGGTGTTTGTATGCTTGATTTAAGTCAATTTAAGCATTGTTCGGTAGGGGGGGGGGTCTACTAATGAAAATGTAGCCGTGTGACTCGATGCAACAAATAATGGGAATTTGCTTTGATACTAACGTGCAAATGCAATTCATTTCCCTATTGGGTCTTTTAAGGACTAATATCTTTTTTTTTAAATAATAAAAGAGTACAACCAACCAGTTCATTCAATAACATATTTTAATAACAGAACTGAAAAATATCCAGATGAACAACGTATACATAAAAACACGTAGCATTTTAATATAAAGTCACTAGTGATTTGGGTAAAAATTCTAGAAGTAAAAAAAAATAACTGTCGCCTCGCACAGAAATTTTAAAAAAATAAACAAAAACAATTAACTATAAAGTTATTGGATTTCACAAGATAGTGGTGCAATATAGTATTTTTTTATATATATAAAACAAAAGGCGTCTCTTTCAGAAAAAGAAAGTAGGCTATAATTTTACATTAAAGAAATTCTTGATTGGAAATTTTAAAAAACCAAATTAAATTAATTTGATTGAAAAGACAAGAAAAATTGATTATAATAATAATTGCCCGTACTTCTGGTGGTGTCCTATAGTATTCGGTTCGGGGTACTATCTCGTCCCATATATAATATAGAAAGTTCGTATCACATTTTATGCCCCTTTTAGACATAATGAATTATAAGTAAAAAGACAAATAATATACTGGTATATAAATTAAGTAGTCTGCATTTTGTTGTTGTCCATTATGCTGCATCGTCTCATATTTTGGTGACCTTATCGTTCTCGTTGTAGTTCGCACTTTCATTTTTGTAACTTTCTCCTTTTTTCCAAAAAATGATTTTGCTGGTTATATATTTCGTCTACATCATTTTGATTAACTATGTACAAAAAACTTAACATCACATTCACTAACAGCGTAAATAAAACGGCTTTTTAAATTGATATAGACGAAATAGGTCGTTCAATATTGTTTGTTGGTTTCTTTCAAAATACGAATAATTTTAGCACTTTGTCCTAGCTTATCAACAATACACAGAAACCTTCTACGTAATATTCACAATTCACAAGGTTTAATAATTGTTTTAAAAGGGTTAATGACTCGTGTCAGTTTATCAGTGCAGACGACAAAAGCACACGATACCTGAGAGGATGTCGTAAACTTGTGTTCCTTCGCTCATCAACGATAATCTGTGCACTTCATCATCAAGTTGCATGTACTACGTCATGGTGTTCTGTGCTCGTCGACGGGGTACTTGTTTCACTTCTAGAATCACTAAGACAGTCTATGTCATCTAAATCATCGTCGTCGTCAGATGGTGACGTCATATCATCATGAGATGTGTTGGGTCCCCCAAGTCTGTGTAGCTGTCGCTTCTGTTCTTGACTATGTAACCTGAAACGAAATTAAATATATTTAAATAAATCTTCACATTACTAGATAAACCTAAAATTAAAATAATCAATTTTGTCGAACCTGAAAGAAACGAAGAAGTTATCAAATATTGAAAGGACGCTTTTAAACACAAACGCACAATAAAACCTCATTGAATTGTGTTGAAAAATATAGGTCCAACCAATGTCGAAAATATTGCAAAGCCGTAAGTGCTAAATATTAAAATTTAATTCATTTGCCTCATATATTTATTTATGAGTACGGTTAGGTTGGGTTTTTTTGGTTTATTTAGGAGGATTTTTTACTTGTTTTTGGAGGTTTTATTTTGTTTTTGTTTTGTTTTGTTTTGTTTTGTTTTTTTGCTTGAAGGAAAAAAAAAACATCTACACATACTTCATTGTCCTTTGTTCCTCCTCTCTATTTGATGAAAAAGCTAAAGCTATTAAGACGTGAGTTTTTGTAAACTAGAAGCGATACATATCTTTAAATCGATATGTAAGATAAACATAGTTTACTATGTAAAAAAATCTCACTGACAAATTGAAAAGAAATTAGTTTGCCAACTTTACAAAAAAACTCTTTGTCATTATACATAAATATATCCGAGTTAATCAACAAAACGTGGCCTTAATTCGATCTTTTTACATGTATATTTTTTTATTATTATTAATAAATTTGAATTTGGTTGTGTCTATTTGGAGATGGGACAAACACCCTGCGCTACAACCCCTTTCTCTTCTCACTTTCTTACATTGCGAAGGTAACTATTTTGTAAATAAAAGAAAAAGTCTCACAATTAATTGCGCATACTGGTATTGAAATTATAATTATTTGTAACCAATCTGATTTTAAGCAAGTATACTCCCTTGTTTCGTTTCCTTACTTTTTTAGTTCTTTAACTTCTGCGTCATAGTTGGGGACATTTAAAGTATAAATCACAAAACGCAATCTTCTGCCTCTATGAAGGCCAAATTAGATTTTTGTATAGTGTACTAAGAAAGTAAGATATGTACATGATTATTAAAACAAACACTATGCATTAAAACGACATTTTAAACGGAAATGCCAAATTGCATCATGATATTACCTTTAATTTGGTGTAAACTGTAGCTGTACATGTCAATTATTTTATAAAATGTGCGAATGAATGTAGATTTTACCTCTAAACCTTTCAACAATTGGAAAAGTTATCTTTAAAGTGTATTTAGTGGCAGCCATATATATAATAACGTCACTAAGATTATATATAACGTTACTATTATGAATGAATTGGTTTGCATATGTATAATACATGTACATGTGTGTCCATCATCCTTTGAATGAGAGCTACCAGGCCGTAACCAGGGTTATTAATTAACAAAATAAATAATATAATATGCATAAATTTACAGTCTCTAAGTGCGATGTTGTTAGCGTCAATTGCAGATAATAAATAAATTAAGGTATTAATATTTATAATTAGGAGAGATGTACTGACACGCGGTCAGCCTATAATATTACTATATTATCTTCACTGCGGGGTTACTTTATTCTACCATTTTATATATAAATGACGCCATCTAGTACATTTTATATTATCTAGAACAAAAACATTGCATTTTGACGGACCAGAATGGACTTTGGTCTCACTGTTTTACATTCTTATGTATATTCCTCAAAGGGTCATACTACTAGGAACAAACTATAACATTGTCTAGTAGAAGAAATAGTTTACTGCTTTTGAAAATTAAACAACGGTTTATGGTTTGACTATAGCCTGAATAACCGTAATGCGTGAAAGTTTACGTTAAATCTGATTCACAAAACTAAGTTCACTACTGTTTACTATTGGTGTATGTTCCGTTACTGCTTAGATATCGTCCGATAAGGATTCCCTCTAGAAATGTTACCGGAAGTAGGGAATTGTTTGCCATAAAACTAATTGTAGGCAACTGTGATATATATTATTAAAATGAGTTTTTGAAATGGGATAAAAATAGGGTTTAATGTCCTACTTTTTTGCACCTACTCGGTTAATGGGGTTATCAGCCACAACTATTGAGATCACGTAAAAACCAACAATATAAAATATAAACAAACAGCTTCGCATTTTCGAATTTCAACAAAATAAGTTAGAGTCAAATCGGTGGATTGGAAAATTTAGTACAAATCACTTCCATTAGCTCATCGAGGTGGTAGAGGTAATCTAGTTGTAAGCAAATTAACTATAGATAAAAGTTTCCGACAATCTAATCATTCCGTGGGTCAAGACGAATCTCGGGGATATATGCAGCCCGCTTGTATCAACGAGACTTTAAATTATGCTCTATATTCACTAAAGTTATTCTTGCCATGTTTTTCAGAATAAAATCGGCTGGATAATAAAGATGAATGCTAGATGACAATATGTTACATGTATTTGCAATCATTCGTTCGAACACAGTATTTAGATATTGTATAAATCTATATTCTAGAAAAACAAGAGTATGCATTAGCCATGTCTAAAATCATATTATCATATTAAATTGATCTAAAATAACTCTAAATAGATTCCATTTCTGTCATCTGTATGTAATATAACATGTGTATGTAACTAAATTTAGAATAGAATATTATATTCTAAATATTTTCTATGTACATAAAATGTCTAAAGTGGCTTAGAAATTAGTTAGAAAAACCTGCAATACATGCGTATGAAAAGATGTGAAGTTAAGCAAATATAGTTTCGGGCAATAGAAAATATTTGCCGAGCTGGTAACGGTAAAGAAATTTACATCGATTCCAAATTATGGCTAATAGAAGTGAAATAGCCTTCCAGTTTTAAGTGGACGTATATTAAACGTAATTGACAATAGGATTAATTAGGGAGCTACTAGTCTGACGTGAAGACAGATTAATCACAGGCATCATGGTATTAGACACTGTTCATCGTGTACCTATTTTACATTCATACCACGAAGAACAAACATGGCGTTTTTGCTCCTTATTATATTGAGGCGCTCACAGTCTATAACTTGCCTTGTCACCCCTTTCTCAAGGAGCGAGTAGCAATCACGACGGATGAGAAAACGTGACGGTGCGATTAGTAAAACGGTTACTATCGATTCATTGCGACAATTATTGTTGGCACTGTGTAGATTTTTAATAAAGTGACATGTATCAATCTAAAGTGTATATTTCATCCTCCTTTAAGAGTTAAGTGATCGCATTTAACACCGAGTTCAATTACTATGAATTTATCCAATGTATGAAGAAATATCGCTTCGCTTTTTTTCTCAACATAAGTGTATTTCAGCAGCATGTTTGATATCTATTTTAATACCCCAAGGATCAGGTATTTGTATCTAACAAATAAACTATGTTTTTATTAGGAATACGCGAGAAAGGTTGAAGTATTTTAAGATGTTTGTGTAAAGTGCGGGTGTATATCATATAATAAATATAGACACGTTCAAAAGTTATTTTGACAAATATAAACTTGGAAGAAACAATAATATTGTATTAAATTATAGAAGGCCCCTACTCCACCCTATCTGAGAACATTATACTAACTGTTAGCTATATAAAACCCTTAAAAATAATTAAAAATTGTATAAGCCATACCACATTTCGTACCCAACACAATTAAAAAAAATCCAAAAAAAATCAATTGACTATATTTCAAAAAAGAAAAAAAATCTGGTCATGATTCGGTCAATTTCTACAAAACCGTAATCACACAGAATGCTTCTCGGAATTATTGACAAGAATGAAACCCTGTTGGGGATATTAAAACTTTCCAAGTATTAGTAAACTAAATATTAGTGTCTGTGGCAATTTATTAACTGGACATGTGTAGCTTTCAACTGGCTTTTAGTTAAAGTACGTATACAATAGCCATAGTTTAGTATTTTCGTGAGAGAAAACATAAAATAGCCGTAGTTTAGTATTAGTACAGGTGTTAGTTCTCTTGTATTTACTTTCAAACATCTTATATTAAATACTATCTATAAGGTACGGTCACTGTCTATTATACACCTTTGTATATATATCAACATATATGTGTGGTCTGGGATATAGATATTGTCGTGTCCATCATCACAGCTGTTATCTCGGTTTGTCAATTTCAATCAAATTGAGTTGTCGAGTAGATAAATCAGATGTAGAAATGTACACGTCAAGTGAGGTCTTGTAGAAAGGTACACACTTTTATAGGATAAATTACATATCATTACAATTATATCCCCGAACCCCACTTGACCGAGGGTCTTAGTTAAGAACCCCATTACTATCTAGCTTCGTTAAAGATAATTTTATTGTATATAATGTTGATTTAACGAACAAACAAGTTAATAATATGCCACCCTGACAAACCTCGTCTCGATTACACGTTATGACCGATTCAACAAGCGAAATCGAACGTTTTCATAAGAGATCTGATTTCGAAATTTATTGCCGAACTTGTCTTATATTTGCCTGTAATTGACAACACACAAAAACTACTCGAGTTCGATTGAACACTGGTTCTAGCGAGCCCACTGAACAAATAGTACCATCTAAAGAGATCTTCAAGGGTTTTTTCAAGAGCTCCCTTCGTTAAAGACCTATTCAGAGCCACCGAGCGCGAAAGTTTACGAAACAGTCAGTTCAAATGAATTTAATGTAGAATTTAAAGGGGGTATTATTGTGAATTGAAAGTGAGTGTTTATTTGTTGTGTTTTTAAAGGTTGAGCTATGTCACGTAATCATTATTGTCCCCCAATCTCATCAAAATAATATTTTTTCTCTTGTGTTGTTGCTCTGGGTCAAACTGTGTGATTCGTGTTGTGAAGATCGCTCTCCCCGATGCGGTTAATGGCTTCCTTTATGCACTCTCTCGTTGTGAGATTTCAGCTGGCTACGAGGCATGTTATGTTTTCATTATGATCCAATACGCGTTGAAATAATTCTGAAAATGACCGCCCGCCGTTCTAACTAAACTATTTAACATTTAGAAAAGAGTAAAAATGATTCGTGTCAATAATATGTCATAAGTCTTTTGTTTTATATAGAATAAATTATTGCATATAATGTTGTCTGGTATGATATTGCATCACACATGTGAGATAGAAAAATAAAGTGGTATTCCCCTGCCATCCTATTGAATAAAATAAAACCAAGTACGAACAATTCAAACCTTTAGACAAAATACGAAGTCCTAAAAAAACGGTAGAGGCAAAATAGTGTAATAAGGAAAAATATATTATTGTATATAATTCTGTCGGGTATGATATAGGATGACACATGAATATAACATGAATATAACAATATTATGTATCTCTCTCGTTCTTGTAAATTCATAAATATATACCCATGTATACGTCTTTTCATAAAATTTAATTAATTTTGATGTAACAAATTTTCGTTTTTGAAAAGAAAAGCATTTGTAGGTTTCACATCTCTATATACATGATATTATGCTATTTCAACAATAAATTGTTATCTATATAGAGTCTTCATAAGAGTATGATAAAGATATAGTAAGAATGTTTACACGAATTTACAAACTTTATTAGCTGGTTCATATGAAAGGTGTTTCGATATTTTATCGCTTAAATTAAACCATATGTGCTTGTATAGGCAAGGAACGATTTAAACGAGACGTCAAATTAGCCAAATTTTTATTAGAATTTTGATAACGGGTGCAAAGTATCGATAAAATTTGTTGATAAGAGATTAAGCCGTGATCACCTATCGTCTTAATCTTAATCCTTTCTCACGCTGTCTTGTCATAGACAGCACAAGTTGTGTATAAACGTTATTAACTTTAGAGATTAATATGTGTGAAGCACTGACAGGAAAATAAAGAAGTTTATAATCACTTTATCAACAGATTTATTACTTTAACGTGACGAGTTGACTTGTAATATTACATTACTAAATTATATACTATTACCCTGCACACGTCATCTTAATTGGGAGTTAATGAAATACGGTTTGCTGATTGGCCAGTATAATGATTTAAAAAGATCAACATTGGATTCTCTTTTTCTTCAAACTCATTGACACATTTATCAATTTATAAATTAATCAAACTTGTCGACATCCTTTTGTTTTGAAAATGTATGTTTAGATTTATATTTTTAAAAACTTCCGGCTGCTGGTTTCTGCGTTGCATTCCAAATCTCGAGCAGTGGTATATAATGTATTATGTTCTGTTTTTTTTTATGATATTTAAATCTTCAATATCATATATATTAACTGCCAGTTTAAATCACACAAACACAAAATAGTGATAAAATAAGATATAAATGTATATTAATGCCTGACTATGTTTAACCAGATATACAGGCAAAATAACGTTAAAATCTATTACATTATCAGATGTGACATCCCAGTTATGGTGTTAAAAGATGTCGCAGATATTCCTCCAGGTTAGCATGTCCAAAGGTTAAACTCTTCGACAAAGGGTAAGAATACCATGTAAACATGCGTTTCCCCATTACGCACCCTTTGGTGAAGTGAATAAGAGACTTTGAACTGAAAACCTTAGTCCAAGAATGAATATGATAAAATAAAGGCAGCTGATGCCATTCTTGATTTTATTGATTATTTTGTACAATAATTTAATGCTCTATTTGTGTTCATCTCTATTTTTATTTCTAGTCTGATAGTACTACCTAATCTTTAGAAAAGTGGGGAGATATTTTGATTCGCAATTTACGAAATCTGTTAAAAACTATCACTATAGATGCGCAAATCTGCAATTGTTTCTCGCCAAATTAGGACGTAAATAATAATAAATTGATAATTGTTTCGTTTTCTTATATTAATCAGTTAATTTTCTCCAGTTCTCATCCATGTTTACCAACAGTAAAGGAGAATTTAATGGATTTCAAACGAAAGATGGGCTAACATTTTCCCAGTTTTCGTTTGGCTATAACCGAAAACGACAGTTTCCCCTTTAAGTTAAATAATATGCCTCAAATTCTTTACTTGCCTAAATATTGAAGAATTTGTTAGTCAAGATAAAGGTAGTTAATTATTCTCTGATATAGTATATATTTCAATACGCTTATAGTATGTTATTTACTGGCGAATTTGACAACTGAAAACTGTGAATTTATAAAACCTACATGTATTGTATCAGTGTATGCATTTATCATCTGGACTTTATTGACTCTTCTTACTGCTTCTTAAGTGTTCTTACTGTGTCAATTTTAAACACATATATCTTATACATAACCCCCTGCTTTACAAAAAAATCTAGTGGGCTTGTTTACCACGAGTGCATAATAAAATAAATCCCGATAACAAGTATGGTAAATGGTAAAGTGAAAGTATAGGTATAAAAAGATATACTATAGTACATAATATTATCTTAAGTGTGTATTTTCAGAAAGGGATTCTAACTAACTCTTATTAACCATCGGTTATTTTATTGCTTATAATTAGAGTACTTTTTTTTAATTATTAAATTCAGTCTTTTATTGCAGTTATTTATCATAAGAATTAGATTTCCAAATCAATATTTCAATCCTTTTGAAGAATTATTTTGTATATTCTTACTTTGAAGGGTGTTTACTTTAATATAATTTCTACTTCAATATAACCAGCGACATTGTGTATAAATACAAAAGATTTTAAGCAATAAAAAAGCATTTATAAAAAATAAATTAATACTTATTATATTCTCAAATGAAAAAAAACCTGAAAATGTAAATATTATAGATTATAAAAATTTAGGACTATAAAATATTCAACATGGTTCTATAAATATTACTTAGATAATGCTGGAAAATCATTTTACTAAATAAAATAATTGTTAGCTTTATAGTATATCCTTTGTATCGAATCTATACAGCCATAAATACTTTCTTTTTCGATTATTTTGTCTCAAATGCTGAGGCAATTATTGCTATTTGTAAATATGCTGTAATTTTCGTCCATTCCGATTATAAGCAATTAAATATAAACATAATAATGATCATCATAATTTTCTACAGACAAAACAAAATTCAGGTAATTTAAGCTTTGGATTAGGCAACAGTTTTTGAAACTTTAATACAGAGCTTGGAAACGCTGCTATTTACATGTATGGATTTGTATTTTGCAACAAAGATAAAATATTTAAAAAAATAGTGTGATGAGGTCATCAGAGAAATGGATAAATTATATTTGTCATAATAATATCTCTACTTCATTCGAATATTGTAAATATATTGAAGGGTCATTCTTGTTAATATTGACCATAAAAGAGTGTAAATGGTCAATATGAGATGAAGATCTTTTGTTAAAAATTGTTTAAGTATATTGTATATAATAGAAATGGCTGTAATCTATCGTCATATAAATGACATTCATATAGATAGGTAAATATATAGATAAATCTCCCACGAGTGTATGTAATAGTCCTTTATTTATATGTATAAAAGACTTTCTATAGATATATTAGATTTAGAAGAAGAAACTATTTGAAAATCGACACGGTGATGATTATACACAAAGGAAATGATGAAGAATATTTATATTTTCAAATCATTTACGTCAATATAAACTATAACAATCTGATTGTAACACAGCAGTGTTTTCCTTGTAAATGCACAAATACTCCACCCAAACGTTCAAACATATTTTAAACGATTTCGGTACATTTCTTTTATTATCCATAGCGTAAAATTGACAACAAGCAACAATCTATCTAGCGATCTATATAAATAAACCCGCCGGCGATTTTTTTCTCGTTTTCTGAAAGGTATGGTTGTAATTTCTATTTTCCGTTTTTGAATATTTCGGCACATTACGACAATTTAGTTATCCGGATGTCTGTCTGTGCATATTATCAGATTTCCTTTCGGCCAGATTGTGACATCGCGTAAAACGTTTATTTATTTATTTAATCTATATAAATTCCAATTTTGTGTGTAGTTTCTTTTTTAATATTCATATTATTGGTAAAACATTAAGGATTTTTGTTTGTAGATGTTTGATGCGAACATACATACACTATTATCCACAAAAAGTAAACCAACACAGATATTTACTGAAATTTTGTTCTCCCAATATTTAGTGGAGATTTCAACACCTTAATTTTCAGAAATATGTAGATGAATTTAATAATTAAATTGTATAAGAGTTGGCGACTATTTTAGTCTGTATATTTTAAACTATCAATAATCGTCTTCGTGGTTTTAGTAATATAAAGTACCTACACTTTCATAATGCACGGATAAATAAGTTTGTTGTCATCATTGTTTACTAGGTAGAAATGTAAATAAAATGACAATAGCAGAAATAAATATTATAATAACACATATTTAACAAAACTAAAATAAAAGTAGAAAATTAAAATTCATATTTACCTATTTTTTGTTGCTGCTGCCCTGTCTCTTTGTCTTCTATTTTTAAACCAATTTCCTACTTGTGTTGGGGTAAGCCCTGTTGCTTGGGCCAGTTCTCGCTTCTTTGTTGGATTAGGGTAGGGGTCTTGTAGGTACCATTCCCGTAACAGATTCCTCGTTCTCTCTTTAAAACAATGAGTCTTTTGTTCCCCATCCCAGATAGTTCTGGGGAGAGGGTACTTCTTTCGAACTCTGTATTTGTCGACGGGACCGAGGGGTCTACCTCGTAATTTTTCCGCCTCTTGATAGTGAGCCTCTAACCACATGGCTTGAAGTTTCGCGTGTGATTCCTTAGTAAATTTATGATGTTCCAGTATATGATATAAGTCTCTGAAGTTTCCAGTATGAAAACTCACCAAAGATCGAGCCCTTAAAATAGATTCGTGTTTGTTCAAAGCTTCCATAGCTGACGGATTGACGGGTAGGGACCACAAAAAACGTCCAAGTCTTTCAATATCACCACTTTCTTCTAAAGTTTCACACACTTTGGCTACTTGCTGTGGAGTAAAGTGTAGAGTAGGAAGGGGGAACATGGCGGGAAGAGGGGTATCAACGCCACACAACCCAAACATGATGCTGGATATTAATATCGCAATCCTCTCTTATCTGCTCGTATAGATGAAGTCTCTCTTATTTTCTCGATAAAACTACTTCTTCATTTATCACCGATACAATTATAAATAGACATTTTGGGGAGTGGTTACGTTTAACGATAGCGTTAGAATTTGATTATAGGGGCGGAGCTTATTGGTCAGGCGATGACGTTCATCCTGTAGCAATATTGTGATTTATCCGTCTTTCGATTGGTCGATGGTGATGCGGGACACTTAGTTGTCACGGCAACTCTGTCAATCATCGGAATATCTGTCAATCAGACGGCTATAGTGAGACCATCATCATACTCGCGAGTTTGTATTATTATCGGATGGCGGTATATAATATTTTTTTAAAGCGAGGCGTTTCGCTTAGCGATCTGTATTTCATGTGAAAGTAGAGCTGTTATTAATGTAGTGACTATCTCAACTTTATTTGGCTCTGACCTTTTTCTGTATAGAGAAATAAACTAGACGTTATGTTATGATAGTGTCTATACGCCATCAAAAGTCAAAGAACTCAGCTTCTTGGCCTTATATTGACAGCAAACACAGTTTAGATTTTTGGTTAGACACGTATTTGCATTTTTTTAATAATGTCAGTAAGTATGAGAGATGTTATTTCTTTTGGAAAGATATTCTGCCCATTATAAATATAGGCATATTCTAAGCTTTAGCTCTATATCTAATAAAACTTATAACAAAAAGACAAGTGTCGAATCAAAAACAATTAAAATAAGAAGATATTCGAATTAAAAACAATAAAGAAATAATATAAAACAAAGAAGATAAACAATTATCAAAAAAAATAAACTTTGCTTTGTTTACTTTTGTTCTAAAAATATATAAATTAATGTTCCTTGGTATTGTAATAAGAATGGTCAGCAATGGTATGTGGAAATTTACAGATAGTATTATTTCAATTATTATCATTCTGGATTAAAGATACTCAACTTGAAAAGCCTGTAATCACATTAAATCATTATATTTCTGTGAAATATTAAACCAATATAAAATTACTTCTAAAACGTTTATATCATTAGCAGAAATCTTGGTGCCTATTAGCAGAATTACATTAGGATAGAATCTACTCCAAATTGTTCGACCGAATGTCTGAGTTTTAAATCTGATTAACTGGCTCAGACTTTCAAAATTCATAAATCCTCCAAGACCCGCTTTACAGATATGTTGTCATATTGAGAAAATTATGCGTCAAAATTAATAAGAAACACGGACAAATTTACGCTCTTTGGTAAATTTGATCAACAGTGGCCTAGGGCTAAGATGCTGAAAATCCGAGCGCTTTCTCGCGTTAATTTTACTCAAGTTAATACTCCCAAGTTTGTGCAATTGTTGACCGCAATCTAACCATGTTCATCCCATTTTCCTATAACACAATCATCATAGAATGGATGAAGGCGAGGGTAAAGAAAAGCGAGTAAATAATTAGACAAGTATTGTCAGATTAGCTAAACGGCCATTGCTACTTGTTCATCGTAAACGTGTCATATAAAATTGTACTGATTAGATTTGTGTCTCTAATTATTGAGTTGTATAAAAGATTATTACAAGATATAATATTTTCATATAGCCTAGTCTAGTCATACCATTGATTCATAATAATTTCCCTTTACGTCCCCGCGGGCAGCTTTAAAATATTCAAGTCTAAAGTGAATCGGTTGTGCCTTTGTTATCTAATACCGCTCTAAATGCTAAATTTGAGAAAACGTTAATCTGTCTGAGAAATTCTAGACGAACTTGATGAAAAAAGAAACAATGAAGATTTAGGAATAATTTGCTTTATGGTTTGATGGCAGAAACAAAAATATATTGAATTGTATTTTTCGTTAGGTAAATTAGTACTAAAAACCTTTCGAAATATTTATGCAAATAGCTCGTCTAAGTTATCACAATTCTTTTAATCTGTTAAAATCCGCATTGTTTAGAAGTCAATAACATAATTTTTTAGAGAAAGAAGGCAAAATTCTATATTTATATACATAATATGTATATATAAATTATTCACATTATTGCCTTTCTTTATTTCATTTTTTTTTACATAACCCATAACGCAATCAATAACATTTTAAATTGTCTATGATAATGACAATTCTGAAGCGCTCAACGATTTATACCTATTTTGTTAGGCTTTGAATAATAATATTAAAAAAGCAACAGATAGCTTGAAAGCCGATGTGAATGTTTAACAATGTTTATTGTATATATTTGTAAAATTGGTCACGGTTGACTTCAATAATTTGTGAAACAACCCATAATACTAGAGTAAAAGAAAGAAAATTGGACCAGCCACCAGTAAATGGGTTCCGTCGCAATGTTAATGCAACATTTTAAAAGGGAAATTTAAGTTCCATCCCTTCAAACCGACAAATAAATAGTGTTTTTAAACTGTTTTCAAAAATAGCATGTCGGAGTCAAAATATGCACCAAAAACAAATTATGCTATATGTTTTTAAAAATAATAACAACTCTGGTATACATTATTACACGTTGATCTCATGTGTTAACTGATTCGGTGATGTGGAAAGAAAATGTACGTCTTTAAAAAGAAAATTAAAGAGCAACGTGATCGAGTGTGAAAAATCTTTTTAAAAAAAGAAATAAATATATTTAGAGACCTTATAAAATCCATTGTTGTACTCGCCAAGTACCCATAGTGTTTACATTGAACAAGAAACACTGTAAAGAGTGCAAAGCTATTAAAAACATTAACAATCGTCTTGACTTTTTAGGTTTCTTGAGATCAACCTTAATTTCTTAATTAACTCAAAATCATTCAAGATGTTCAAAGACATATTATGTAGTGTTCTTTTCAAGATGTGTGCCTTAAATCTTAGCAAAAACATTTTAAAACAATGACTTAAAAATCAAAACATCTTACGTACTAATGCAATCTTTATCATTGTAAGTATATGCACCAGGACTAGCTGTAATTGCTTATCATATTTTTCCTATAAATTCTAATTTCGTAGCTAATCGAAGAACATTGTTGGCTTTAGAATTATTTTCAACTGGTTGATGAAGCAGATATTACTCAGTTGACTTACTATAAAATAATAGACATTTTATAGTAATTGATTCGCATGAGTTATAATGCGCACGCGTCTCTCAGGGTATTGCCTGTCAATCAATCTGCATTATTCGCCGATTTCACTGGAGACAATTTCGTTTCACTTTTCTGTTCCAGTGGAAAATCTATAATTTTAGTATAATTTGTTTATTTTTTTGAGTATTATTGTCCAATTTGGCGAATTGTTTAGCTGAGTACAAAGGATATGTTTGAATTAAGGGAATATAGATTACTATTTTGAACCGTATTATTAGGTCTCCAGGGCTCAGACAACTATCTTATTCCGTATAATATGACAGATCAAATACAGCATGAGCGTTTAAGGTTTTTAATATGATCGATATATTGGTCGGTTTGTAACTAAGCTACGTACAGTTCTAACATAAAGATTTTGAAGCTAAGGGTAAACTGGCAAAGCTCGCATTCCACACTCAATCCAGAAACACAATACTCAAATTCTAAAGATTGTTTATGTCGAAATATCTATGATATTATGTCCAGTACATTACATTATCACATATTCGAGTTATTCAATAACGCCCTTATCAACGTGTTCAACAAACGGAAAGTAAATTAGTATGGTGGTTATGACGGAGAGGGATTAGTGACGTAGATGATAATAATATTCGTATTTCTATATGAAATATCTTTCTTGATTGTTTTTCTTACTAGTTATAAAAAAAACCCTTCATATCTTTTGTCTTTCCCAGTGGATATGGACTCTCTTTACTATATTAAAAAAAACTCTAAGCCTGGCATACCTCATTAAACCCTATCTGTAAAAAAATAAGTATATTTCTTATCTCACAGGAAAGAAATATAACGACACGGTTTATGATAAGATATTTTCTACACGGAAATATAATATTTGTGAATAACTAATTGCGTTATCATGTATGGTATAATAAATTACAAATCAAATCTAGATATTAATAATTAATCTTTTATCAGTAAACAATGGATGCATAATTTAATCATATATAAACCCCTCAAAGATTAAAGACACGGTATGGAAGAAGTAAATCTGCCCGTCTCACATGATGAGGTCATAATCAACCCTCTAGACCAACGGATGGTCATGGTTATTAATTGATTGAAACACGACCGGCATTTAGTAATTCAATTTAAAAATGGATAATCGAGACTTTGTTTTATATGTTTTATGGTTGCAATGAAAATCGAGACTACGCAATTTTAATCAAAACCTTCAAACACTGATAACTTTCCTCAGAAAAGTATAATTTGGCTGAAATTTTCAATATATTCATTTTACATCAACTATATTTAAACTATTATAACTAGAACTGACAACTGCGCTTACGAAAACAAAACATGTTGAAAGAAAATGTTTTGTTTATTGTAACGACTATCCGATTTCCTCTTTTTGTCCGGTTAGAAAGACTTGTCAATTGGGACCAAGTTTGTACGGACGACCATGTTCCGTTGTGACAAATGTATAACAAATCTAAAGTTTGGCTAAATATAAAATATGACGGAAGAAGTAAAGGATTCCTACATTGATGGTTATTATTTTTACAGATCAAAATGTCTTAAAACCTTAACTACATGATAGAAACATTACACCCTAAGTTGTTTTCACAATAAACATTCAATAATGTCGAATTTTGTACTGACAAGTGCAGCAAACATTTTGCCCGTTCGTTAAATTTCTCAACGCTCATCACTTGTGTCAACAATCTCTCACGCCATCAATTACCAGTAACTACGCGCCATTTTACTCTAGGCTGGATGAGAAGCAGATGATTTCCGGTTGTGCGTTTTGACAGAATTTAGTTTCGTATCAAATCTGTTTCTCTACAGACTTTAGTTTATTTATTCGTTGTTCTCTCAATTTACAAATGTGTAAATACAAGAAATTATATATAAGTTTATTTAAAATATGTTTCACAGCTTCAACATGTGCAATAATATGTTACTTAATAACATAAACCGATATATATTACGTTTAATATAACAGAGCAAAGATTACGAATATAGATGGAAATTCTGTTTTGTATAATATGCTTCAAATAACAAGCTTGTCAGTTTGTTTTGTATCGATTTTATTCCATGTAAATCGCTGTAAAATAAAACCCCCTAAGAGTGCAGCTTTACAAAATAGCAGAAACGTAGACGATTCATTGAATATAAGAAGTAAGGTTCAGTGGCCGATATGACGATTTTTATTCTCTTATAAGGTGTGACCCAACGCTTTTCAACGTGGGCGCAAGTTCCACAGTTCCTCCATATCTCTATTCATTTAAAAGAGAGAATTTAATGATTAAAATACGTAAAAAACATATATATCAACATTTTTTTATATCATACCTGAAACGCGTGAAAAGTCGATCAATATTTGATTTTCTTGTTGTTACAAAAACACTATCTAATATTGGTTAATAACAAGAGAAAATACGATGTTTGTTATACAGGAAATAAATCTAACCGTCAGATATTATTTTTCTAACCTTGCATTGTTATTAAATACAGTATTATTGTTGCTGAGAAATGCTAGATGTCAACGGTGAAATTATACCATCGAGCAAATAATGCAAATAAGCAGTTTAATTTTAAATATCAGAGTCGCGGGGATTGAAACACACAGAACGAAATCCCAAAATGGAGACGCTTAATAATGGAATTATACACTTTATATTCAACAAATCATCCTTGCAAAGAATATTACATATTACTGAGAGTGTGTCCCCGATGATGTACCTTTAACACGCTGTGATGGCGTCATGCTCGATACCTGGGGCCGTATTTATAAACATTCTTAGAGTTTTCATAACTTTTACTCTAAGACTTCCTAAAACAAATTTAGTTAAAAGTTACTCTTTAGAAATATTTATAGTGGGTCTTAGAGTTACTTTTAACTAAATGTAAGACTTGGGTCGTAACCAAACTGAATCTGTCACAAAAAGAATCCCACCCATGTCCATTCGATATCTCCTTATCAACTCGTCATTGTTGTACTCCACTAAGAAATCTCTTCTTGTTTTAAACTCTCTTAGGCGGCGTACACTGACGGCCATGTTACCCAAGATAAGAGTACTTTTAACAAGTTAGGAGTGCTACAGGAGGACTCCTAAATATGTGTCATAGTTAGGAGTAATTCTTAAAGTAAAATGTTTTATAAATAGGTCTTAGGAAAATCTACAAAGTTAGGAGTATATTTTGACAGTTAAGAGTTGGCTCCAACTCTTAGAATTTTTATAAATACCGCCCCTGGTCTATTTTTAGAGTGCACACCTACATGCTTTGAAGCCATGATGTATACGTAAATTATATATTATGTTGATACTATATTTATAATATTGATACACCCAGGCTCTTTATATTATTTAATAGTAAATGCAGGAGGACTGCACTACACGCAAAATAAAAAATTAACAAGATAAACCTGCGCAGATTCAACATTGTACTCACTGAAAATTTGAAGAAAAATATTGTTCCCGCTCAAAATATTGAGCCGTTCGGACACTTGGACAATTTAGGTGCATATCGCTAAGCACATCAAAAACACCGGAAGTTTGTATTTCTGCTCAAAACGTACCACGGCCATGCAGATGGTAAAGAGATATATGATTAAAATTCACAATTGTAATGGTCGTCCACGCATAATTAACCCGTAATCATTAACTGCAATTTGTTTGTCCATGAATTACTATTCCAGAGGAAAATGGGGATCGTCTTATGGCTAACTACCATTAATACAGATAATGAAATAACACTAAATGGTAAACATTTACGGAAGCTGTGTTGAAATGTTAATAGAAATGCTCCACATAGTTGTAATTCATTGAGTTAAAGGGGGAAGTATTTAGTTGCATAATTACCCATCATTCTATACACTGTGGGATGGTTAATTACGTCGTTGGTCAACGGGCCACCTGTGTCTATGTTATAAGAATGACCACTATACAAATATATCCGATCAACAGTGTTGAAATTATTAAAGATTCCATGTTGGGGAATTTAAAGAACAAATAATGTACACCAAGAGAGGTATACCAAGACTTTGATAGGTTATTCCACAAAAAGAATCCATGTTGAACCGATATTATTATTATTATGCGTTTTAAAAAATTTTGATTGATATACATGTAGTTTCAGTTGGGAGTCTTTGTATCAATATTTCAGAAAGAAGATATCATGCACATACTGGGGATCTATATTGAAAGTATAAATATGTATATAGTGGTTATTAAGGGCAAGGGGTTACTGTGGCTAAGTGGGTAAGGTGCTTGGTCACTAGCATGGAGGTCGGGTGTTCGATCCCTGCATTTGCCGAGAAAGTTCATCCAAACTTTCAAGTGCATATGGACGGTAGGCCTGACGAGGACAGCCGGTCTAGTCGTTCAGATGGCACGAAAACCCGAGGGCATGTGTACACATTGACATGCGCGTAAAAGATCCATAGACAGTTGGAATTCACTGCATAGCGGATGCCCGTCGTCATAAGCCCAATTCGGAGCAGAACAGTAGGGCATTAAACCCCATTTCATTTCTTATTAAGGGCACAATATTCCCGACTAAAATTGAAATAAAGATACAAATCCATGTAGTCAATATTATTGTTCCAAAATTACATAATGAGCCGACAAAGTATCTAGAATTTATTTTACTTTCTATTGATTTCAAACGTGTAGTCCCGAAATGACCTAGTTTGTGTCGAGTGGACGTTAAACCCAATTTCTCTGTCTCAAACCACCATTTTTATCGTCTTAGAAATGTATAACTCATTTCTATCCATAAACATTGACCTCAAAAAGGAACCTCATTTCTATCCGTAAAAAAAAAATTGACCTCAAAATGGCATCTCACCATGGTTTTATGACCTAATTGTCTAAATTAATATCTGATGAACTAATTTTAACCCTTTTTGTCATAAATTTAGATAAATGACATGATAACATGTATTGGCATTTTGTCTCATTGAGGCTTTTAAGACATCAGTGGTATTTTGGGATATGCATTAACTAGAATGTGAGCCAGATATACAACTGTAGTTATATAATGGAAGTAGCAAGTTACATGCCGATACATCTTGGACGCCAACTAATACAGTTACTGTTGAGTAGTAATAGGCTGAAATTGCTTTTTTATTTTAAACGAATTAAATATTATTGAAACGAGGTGCCATCATTCAGATACAAATTCTGAGAATTTTTATTCACCATTGCTAAGTACTGAATCTTTAGTTGGCGTTCAGGTTTGGGATTCCAGAAAACATTCAATCCGTCTTGCTTCGAAGGCCAACATGCAAGGTTATTTCGAGGTTTCCCGGACATTGAAAATGTAATCTGTACCATGACTGTAAACAACAGAGCACAAACCAGTATAACCATATTGTGTGTGGGAAGGGGGATATAGCAATATCACAAATACACGTTATTTAGTTAAATCTATACTTTTCAGAATAAAACATTTCAGCAAAATAGAACGTATTCAAAAGTATACACGTAGACAACACGGCGACAGACACCTATGATCGTCCATCGACGTCACACAGAGTCAACCATTATGATTTAGTTTCGTATGTTATAATAGCCAATGACACTTACTGAAAGAAGAAGAGGGAAATCGCATTATTTTAGTTTGAACAACCACAGAGAGCAATTTGTTACAGTGTTATGATAAGAAGTTAGGATAGAACCGTGACTTCTCACCTCGTATCGAGCACCCTACAATTACGGCTAAAAAGATTTGACTAGGTGATCGGTAAAGGTGAGGGGTAATAAAAACAAACAAAGCTGTCATTAAGACGGACATAACAGAGTGGATGAGATCTTAATTAGTTTTAAAATCACATTAACTGCGGGAATGCTATGAAACATGGCCGCCTTAACTCAATGACAGCCGTGAGAACTTGCTATTGTTTATATGTGTGAACCTGAGTGTGAATATTTGACAATTTTTACGTTGTTACTGATAGTTATGACAGATTTGATAAAATTACAAGAGATCCTAACACAAGCATACTTAATTTCTTTATGTAAGCTACAGATTTACAAAGAGCTTATACTATTACGAAATAATAACAAATAAAAAAACCTATACTTTTACAATAACGAAACATTAACAAGTTCAAAATAAATAATTAAATATATATCTATACTTATATAGATCTGTTTCCTGTCGATTATCCTCCGGGATTATTGCAATTTTGAATCCAATTTTATAAAGTTGCTATTCTGCTTATCATTCATATTGGCATGAATATAAACAAATCCTTGGTAATTGGAATAAGAATACGAGTAGAAGTATCTGCCGCTGGTCGACAAACATCCCCTTCCAGCTAAAGTATGTTAGAATAACAATTATGACCGAAATAACTACATTCAAAGAAATATATAAATTTGGTATTGTGACCGCATGTCAAAAATAAAAGTTGTCAATCGACGCGCAATTGTCCAATGACCAAACAGGTCGAGTTTCATGTCGAGCGTGCCTAAACTGACGGAGTCATGAACCTTTTTTAAAGAGTGTCATCCCCAAGAAGAAGACCATCAACACTAGACGAGTAACGCTTGGGGACCAAATCCGATCTGCGGTGACTAGACTTTCAAGCCAATCACTCCTCTTTCTGTACGATCCCTGCATTGGCCGAGAAAGTTCATCTCGATTTTCCGACGTGATTTCCCCTTGTAAATGATGCAGAAGGAGGGCCTGGCAAGGACAGCTGCATAGTCGTTCGGATGGGACGAAACACCGAGGTCCCGTGTACACATTGGAGTGCACGTAAAATATCCCTTGGCAGTTGGAATTCGATATAATGCCCGTCTTCAATTAGCTCAGGTTAAGTGCATAACAGTAGGACGTTAAACCCCATTTCATTCATTCAGTACGCAAACTCAATAGACATAAGTCTTAATTAAACTTACCAGATAAAAAGATAACATTTTAAACAGAATTTGTATAAGTTTTAGGTCATATCCATAAATATAAACCATTACAACTACAAACTGTATATCTCTGTTCTGACTATAAATACATGTAAAATTATGGGAATAAAAATATATTTTATTAATTATACACAATCAAGATGCTACACAAGAAAAACATTCCGCAGTAGGATTCTTTTTGTAAAATTCCCATATGTGGATTTCTCATATTCTTTGACATGCCCAAAGATGGATTTAATTACAAAAGTTGTGATAAACTTCCTTCTAGCTTAATATACTAATGTTACTATTAGGTAAACCACACAAAGTCATGCAAGAAAATCGACAAATTATAGAAAAGCTTTTCTTCCAGTGCATGAGATCGTAGAGCCCCCTGCTGGTTGTCCATTATGATCATTTAACGGCTAAACAATATTGAGTGACAGATGATGAATAGGTGGGATAAAATCTTGTTAGGCAAGGCATCCTGTTTAATCCTAATTTACCCTAACAGGATGAAGACAGATTACAATCTAGACTTCGCACATCAAGTTGCTACGTACAAATGGGGGTTAGAATAGGTGTTTTGTTGGTGATCATTGTCTCGAGTTTGTCACTAAACAAACAATGATGTCACCTACTCACCCCCCTTAATGAAGATGCTGGAATAATTACTTCATCCTAAGATAATCAACATCACCTGAAAATGGCTGTCGTGAAAATGTTTCAGGGGTCATCGGAATCCTAGATGTGTCACATCCTCTGTAAACAATAGGTTTTTTTCATCAGTTTGTTGTTGACTGTATAATATGATTGGAGTCCTATACATGCCATATCACATGTGCTAGCTTGTTCGTATGACCTTCCAGGTTAATTTGAAATCAAAATGATACTAATGATATATGATTATAATGCTATCAAGTTTCAGCTGTCCACTAGAATTTCAGATGGCGATACACACGAGTTAAACAACCTTAAGCCAGGAATAAAAACACGGCAATGGCTTCTGTCTGTTCTGTTCTGATGGGGTTTTTTAAAAAATAAAAGTGTGTCTTATGCATGCTTCTTAGTTTGATATGAGCGTTGGGGGGATAATACGTTTGCTGTAGACCCACAACCGTTTTTTTCTCTGAAAAATAACGCTTTGGTTTCATTTTGGTTTTGTTCGTGTCAAGGAGAAGCGTCCCTTGTCTAATCCCCTACTTCCAAAATCACATTAGTCTAGAAATGACATGGTTACTATTTTTACCTACCACATCAACCCTCTCCTCTTTCGGTAAGGGGTAAAACATTAGTTTATCTTATAGCCACATGCATTAAGACCCGGCAAGGCTTTAGGTTTCCTATATCTGAAACAATGTAATGCACCTTGTTGTTTTTCAAAAAACAGACTTTCCTTAAAGCAACAAAATTTGAATTCTAGTATTGACTGAATGCACGCTAATATGACACACAGTTTATAGAATAATTTATTATGTCTAAATAATGTTAAACGTGGGTTAAATCAACAGTGCCCGGAGCTTCAAAATTATATTAGTTAGAGTGCACCAAATGTAATAAGTTAAATCCTTTCTCGACTTACAGAATCAGGGGTAAATAACATATCAGCATGGTATAAATAGAGGGATTCTGTTTCTGAATAAATCAGAATTTCTAAGCTCTGATCAGATTTGACTTTAACGCTGCTAATTTTCAAAGTTTACATGATGACAGGTGTAAATTACATTCCTGTCATTTAAACATGGTTTATATAGCCATGGGCGGTGTGGTGTACTTATTAGTATACCTGCTCTTGGTAGATCAATGTTATTATTGGTATCGTATAAAAAATCGACAGTTTCATGGTTAAATTTTTTTTCAAACAAACCATGATTCTGGGATGATTACATGTCGAAATCACTAAATATCTACCGCCAAGTGTTTAAAAGCAACTGACTTGAATAATGAATAACAAAATTAGCCCCACCGCTTCATTAAAGACCTCCTCCGGACATCAGTTCAATGACTTTCAATTCCTGGCAAACTGACATATTGTGCGAATTGAATCCCAAAAAGGAGTATCAGTCCAACATTGTTCAATTACGTTCAGTATTTACAAAGATATGATGGATTCAAAACAAAAGTGAATATTTTCTTAAGTAATATTTTATTCAAAAATTCAATGGATTGAGGAATAGACACAGCATAAAATATGACCGATACTGGTATTTAACAATAGCAACTCTCTTTGTTAGTAGTCTAATCAGTTACATGTAGATCCGTTTAATACTCCAAACCATTCTTTGTTCAAATCTTAAGAGTTCTAAAACGGATGAGAGTTTACAATAATGAATCTAATTACCAAACTCGAAATATTTTCAAAAAAGTTCTTTAAATTCGTTTCGGGGAATGTTATCAGAATCAAAAATTGTCAATATCCGTTAGCTGCATTAATGTAAATTTGCTTCAATCTGCGGTGGTCTTACACTACAAAAACAAATCCTTCTCTGAAGACGTAATTTTGTTTCATCTTTATTTCAACTATTTTCCTCTTGGAAGAAAGGAATGTAAAGAACTGTTTCCCTCGTGGCTAAATCTATTACTTAAAGTTAATTTTACAATTTTTGTTGAACTATCTCTGATAAAATGGCTGCCAGATTGGAAATTAGCCAAATCATGTTGTTGGTTCGCTTGAGATTAATTTTCGTAATCCTCTACCCCTCATTTTAACCCACCATTTACTCTGAAACCTTTCTTCACGGGTAATTTCAATAAGCCAATTTCTACAATTTCTCACCGAGAGCAACCGGATTGACGAACAAACTTAGCCTCATTATCGGAAGCACAAACCGAAACATGTAATGAGAAGTCACTGAACTGCCCCCTATGGCACGTTACAGTTTACACACGTGGTGGAAATCTCCACAGGGGACGTAACTCGAACCCTCGGGTATTTAGCAGCTCGTTACTTTTTGATAGTATGGGCGGGGCCCGGTTACGTAGTTATCATGCGGCCAAGAAAATTGACATCTCAATTCGAAACTAAGATAAGTAGGAAAGGTCTTTGTTATCTTAGACGAAATAATGCAAAGAAAAGGTATACATACTCTAGCTGTAGGGATAATTCAGTTATAAGCTCCCTCCTTAGAACATCCCAAGATGTATTTTTTAAGAAATTACCCTGTTTAAAAGCTAACTTAAATGTCACGTCATTTTATTATGCAACACCATTTTCCTATATCAAAATTCGGTGACACCGGGCTACACGTGTAAAGACCTCGGTAGTATTTTAAAAAAAAGTTATAGAAAGATTGAAGTAATGCCATACAGTACAGTGTGATATTGGTGTACGAAGCATGGTGTGCTTAATTTGTTTTCTAGAACACCTGGTACAACCGTTTCATCTGAAGGAACTAATAATTCGGCTTTGTTGTATTCTTTATCAGTTTGTGATAGTTGACGAGATTGTGACGAGCAACGGTGACACTTTGTTGAGCATCCTTAATGCAATGGGTCTCATAATAAATCAGGCTGACCAAGATTGCTGTGTACGGGAAATATTTACCAAACTGCGACGCGACACCTACTTTTTATAGAGAGTTGGCCATTCTTGCTATAACAGATCAAAAGTAGATGATGAAAGAATAATATATTGAAAATTGCAGTCAAATTACTTTATTCTGTACATACATGTAGTTGTCATCGTTGCAATATTTGACTAGAAATGGAAGTCAAATGTACCATCACCTTGGCCGATCGTTTGATTCACAGGCGTTAACTCCACCCACATAATCTCGATTATCAAGTAACGTATTCAATGGCATGTGGAATCGCCTAACGGCGGCCTCACTACGTACACTCTATCATTTAGCCTTGATCTAACTGATGACGTCAACGTAACGGTTAATAATCTCCGCATGGGGCGCCATTTATGATCTAACCAATCAGTGAAATCCTATTTAAATCCAAGCTATAACCAAGCCATCCGTGGGTCTATAGGGTTGATTTTTAGGGCGTGTTGTTTTAATAAAGATCTAATTTATAATTACTATAACATCTTAAGCCTAAATTAAGATTTTCGGGGATTTCATTACCCCAGAAACATGCTGCCAAGATTCCAAATTTACAAATGGGAATAACTCTGCACTGTTTTATCATAAAGTGGCAATTTTGGTCTCTAAATTAATGTTTTGGGGGTAATTCTTTTATTTGAAAATACGCCCAGTGCATATGTTTATAATACATTCATAGCGTATTAAACCAACAGTTTAGAGTTGTCTTGTGTATTGATTAGGCAAATGACGGACATCTTGGATTTTACCGCTTTCCGGTGCACTAAATTTGGTAAACATTTTGAATTTTATAAAGTATACCTAAATAAATGCGAAAAAGCATAAAAAAAAATTTCTTGCAATTTGTTGGGGTAAAATCATAAATTTATTAGAACAAAAACTGAGAATGGTACAACGAAACATTAGGTTGGTACCAAGCATATCAGTAACGATGATCGCAAAGTTTTTTTAATGCAAGCTCCAGTCTAATTGGTAAATAGCCCTGTTGCATCAATTTCATAACAAAATGAGCAATTAAAATTGTCTTGTGTATATATTAATATTAATTAGATGTATAAAGCAGAATTAGTCATGTGACACGTCTCATTTCGGGAATTCACATAGCTAACAAATTCTACGTGTTTTGAAACCATTATGTTGGTGGTCTTGCCCCCCCCCCCCCATCCCCGGTCTTGTTCTACCCTAAACCTTTGTAGACTTGTACAATTCCTGTGCAAACCGTTGCTCTGCCTAGGTATCACTTCTCGATTGAAAGCACTACACCGCCAATAGACTTTTTTTTGTTGTACTGTTGTATTCTGGATGGACGGAAGCTTCGGTGTAAATGGTCACCAGCACAGCAAGTGAAACAAAACTGAGTTGCTTTGTAATGTTTAAGTACGATCGTTAAGGGCAGAAAAAGTAACTTCCGTAATTCAATCACCATTTTCGAATGTAAATAAGGGTAAGATGTGGTAGGGTATAAAGATCGCCATTACACATATTTACCGTTATAATCAAATGTGATGAGTGAACGGGAACAACGAGTGTCAACTTATCTTGCCTCACTGATGACCCTGACGAGCCACTGACTATCAATGGAAATTATGTTTGTATTTTCATTGAGCATGACAAATTGGTGTCGTTCACCAACTCAAGATGCATTATACTCTTTTCCATGTCAAAGTTTGGCGATATTTTGATACCTCCAAAGCCCTAATGAGAAATTGTTGTCATTGTTTGCCGGAAATTTTGTATTTGCTTAAACGCTTTGTGTTAGTCAATAGATGGCCTTTTCTTCTGGAAGCGTGTCTGACTGTCACAGAGCAAAGGGCGAAAACAAAATCCCTTTCTAAATATAATTAGCTGTAATTCCGGAAGAATTGGCGAGGTCTGGCATCATTCTATATAAAGGACTAGTCGCCCTGAGAAGGACTGAAGATGGGAAGGACAAGGGAAAACTAGGGATTGGATAGGAAACACGAAACTTGTATCAATCCACTTATATGAAGCTAGTCGTAGTGCCAGGCAATAGGTTTGTTTTCTCAGCAAATATGAGAAAGTAAAAGATGCTATCGTGTTTCATGCCAACCGCTTTATTTTGACTGGACGCCGTAAACACGCAGCTTTGTGATTGTAGGATGAAACGAGGCGAAAAATGTCCCGTTGATCTGTCTAAGTAGATGCTTGCTTAGATTAATATATGCCCGGCTCACATGTTTGGTGTCTAATCGGCTAGAAACAACAGTAACGTAATCTCGTATCGCAGACTTATCAGGAATTTTAAACATGAGGTAATTCCAGCCGATTCCATTTAAGCAATTAATGACCGGATGTTGTACGAGATAGACATGTCCATTTCATTACCAGCGCGTGAATTTGTACGTTACAAATTACATCGTCTATTAGATTATCAACTCGAGTCTAGCGTATTTACACAAGAATATCAACTTGACTTAATTAACTTAAGGTGCGATCATTATATAGATTCCTTAAAGATAACTTTTATCCTACCGCAAATAACTCGATGCATGCTAATTATTATAATGACGTTGAAGAAAGGCGTTATTAATTGCAAATTACTGTTGCTAAAAACCTAATTTTGTATTTTATATTATTTTAGAAAATTGTATATTTTGCTGAAATAACAAAACATAAACAAACGAAAAGTTAAAGAAAATGAAACGAGGTTTTACGTCCTACTTTTGTCCTCCATCTGGGATATTAAAGAGGATGGCAGCTACCCTGATCAACTGCACTGACCTCGTCTAAATAATAATATAGGGACGCCATTAACACTAGAAGATCTTTAAATATAATGTACCCCAGTTTGAGAAATGGGAATATTTATTTTTTAAATCGACCAAATTTGTATATTTTGCTTGCTGAATTAACCGACCGAAAGTTCTGTTTCTGCTATTATTTTTCAATTGACAACTGCTAAAAACGGTCTTTAATTTAGTGTGACATTTGAACGAAGGCGCCTAGAAAGTTATAAAAAGTGGATTCTAGTATCCGTATATATCGAGTTTTAGAATACAGAAATAAACCGACCGTCTCCTTTGATTAATAGTTTTCATGAAGTTCTCAACATTAAAAATAGTATACTGATATAATATGTAACTGGTAACCATTTATTGAAATAGAATTTGTATCACGGCAGAATTTCGGTTGATTCAAAGAAATCCTGTTTCTGTTCTACCAACAAAGGACATTAGCGGGAATTTTTGTGCCATATGTGAAATTGGCGCTAAATCGTAACGGTATATTCAAGACAAATTGAAACAGTCAAGGGTCATTGAGTTTCCTCTGTGGCAATGAGTCTACCAAAAGACGTTCTAGCAGACGTTAACAGGATATGATGGCAAGTACCCTTTTCAACGAGCTTTTCACGATACCAATCAGCCAAGCACACTATCAAGCAGACGACATTGTTGATGAATCCGCCAAATTGGAGTGCTCAAGGATCTTAGCCCGGCACATTGCTCCAAATTGAGTTAGTGACTGATATTGAAAATGGGTAAATGCTCTATCTGCTCGCCTAATCACATCCTACACTTTTTCCATTTACTCTTCGATAGCAAGTGAATCAGAATTAGTCTCGTGATGCCCAATTTTCGCTGGAAGGATGAAATGACACGACTGGTAAGAGGAGATCACTTAATTGTAAATCACAATCTATTGTCTGTCAAGCACGGCGATCCGCCCGAGCAAGAATCATCAACGTTCATTTATCCGTTATTTCTCGCGGCTTTCTTCTTTCGTCCAAAAAGTTAGTTGCATAGATTGAGTAAAGAGAAAATCAAATTTTCCGCGTCTTCAGAGGCTAGGCTTTTGATCCGATTCATCTATTGAGGGCGACGTCTTTAGAACAAACAACATTACACGCGCTACCTAAATCAATTTGCACTTGACAACTTGCCTTTCCCGGTCAAATACTCGATGGTAAATTCAATTTGGAGTTTACCTGCTGGAGGCGAGACGTGAAAGCAAGCTTGTTGAACGACAGCAGGCTACTTGGTGAGAAGAGAAGAAGTTAATATTAGAAAGTGAGATGAGGTACTTGTAACAACAAAGACAACAGTGTCTAGTTTTTCAAAACTAACTAAATTCACCAAAACAATCTTCTTCATTAAAACTAAACCAATGTTTATACAAAACATGATTTTCTTGATGTTGATAACATGGTTTTATGCCGTAGATTGTCACAATTTGTATATATTTGATTGTGTTGATTTTATTTATGATTATCTCACCAGATTTAGTATTTGTCTAGGGGATAATTAATTGGGGTTATTTTCTGACATAATTATTCATACAAACTAACTTTGGATAAAACCTTCATTAAAGATACATTATCGGTGATTAGATAAAGAATTGGCAGTTTTCAATATAATAGTTAATGTAAAGGGAATTTGCTGAATGTGGGTGCATTAATAAAATTGAAATAAACAATTATCAATTCCAACATAATGTCATTTGTAGCTTACTGGATTAAATCTCTGGTTTGTTTTCCATTTGGGGGTTGGGTGGCCTAGTGGTCTAGAGTGCCGCGCTTCGACCTGTAGCTGGCCGATCACCTCTGGCTTTTGGCTGTGGTTTCGAGCCCTGGCGTTAGCGTATGTGGCATGGAGATAGGAGCGCCTTCTCAACCTCGTGGGTTTCCTCCGGGCACTCCGGTTTCCTCCCACTGCTAAAGACCCCTAAGCGCAAGCGAATTATTGAAATAAAATTAAACCATATTTAGTCCCGAAATGGCCTAGTTGTGTTGAGTGGACGTTAAACCCCATTTCTCTCTCTCCCTCCCTTTGTTTTCCATTTATACTGCACTCTTCTTCAACCTAGTCATCCTGAAACTTCTGCAATTTCACTTTTAAAGAAACTAACCCTGCATTCACGTTATTAAATTACATAATTTGTACAGTAAGAAACTTGTATTTGTACCAGCAAAAAAAAAGTAGCGAGAATAATATTAGGACACCAGTAACATTTTGACTTTTTGAGGTATTATCAAAAATAAAATGATTTCAGATTTGAAATTTAATTTAAACCCATAGTGATCGGGAAATTGTTCTGAATTTTTTTTTTAGAAAAAGTAACAAGAAATAAATTAGCATTATTATCTTTAATATCCCAGTGTGTCGTGCTTGACTATACCATTCTCATCCATTTTAAATAAAGAGAACATTGCGCACAGATAGCCATCAGATTTTAATACTCTTAGTTTGCTCAATGAGCTATGCTCAACGAAATATATTTACGTCATGTTTAACAGCAGATTGTTTTTTGTATCAGGATCAGCTTTAAAGCCGTTCAACAAGAGAAGTAGATCTGTGGGGAATATTCCAGATTTAGATCCGCACTGGCTTAAACAGAAACCCATTTCCCGAGAGATGTTCGTTAGACACTCCACTGTAACACTTGCGATAATATCCCCATTGCCTACACGTTTCCCCGCCGTCTTTAATAAGGTCGTGTGGTTTAAAGAGACTCGGATAATTGGTGACAAAACCACGGAGACGACAAAGTTGTCGCAGCCACGTCTTAAATGCTGAAGACGTGATATGGTTCTAATTGCCTTCACAGCCGTATCGTGCGTTCCTTGGGGTAATAATAGTGTGTATTATGACAGGTCTTAGAATCAAAGACACGGTGATGATCAAGCTTTAATAGGACAGCCACAGAGCTCACTTCCTGAGAGTCGGTCTCCTGGGAGGGGAAATAACTCTGGCATCATTTAGACAAGTCATTAAGAAGGAGACAAACAGGACAGTTTGTAAGAAATAAAGGCAAGTCACGACAGAAGTAAGCAGTGGGGACATGGTAGGCTGATAGAAGACAGTGATTACTATGCGACGTATAATCAGCTTTAACAGAACAAGTCTATTTGGCTTTGTGGGTATCTACTTATAATTGCAATCATCTGGTAAACCACCAGATTGGACTACGTTCATTTGGAAACACTTTGAATTTTAATTATTTTCTGCCAAATGAGGTATTAAAACTGTTCACAGGTTTTAAGTAAACATGAATTCACAACGTTATGATACATCAAACAATCTTACATTATCAATCTTTCAAAAATTGTAAAAAAAAAAAGATACGTGTGGTTTACACATCAAGTCTACAAATCCTGCAGTAAAAATTATTGATGTTATTCAGTTAAACGTTATAGTGTTCATAGGTCGAAACAATTCCTCGTAATGAATTGAAGCAATATTAAAACATATCGTTAAAGCGTTATGCTACAGCTTGTACAGCTTATGAGAACTTTCTAGCAATGGGGTTATTAATTTACTGACATTAGACTTATATGTACAAGGATATCAAACACCCAATCCAAAAACTACGTTCAGAAAAGTTTATTGTCCTCACCAAGAACTATAACATGACTGTGCCTTCTATCGCCATAGATCTATTTTACCTATGTTTATGCATTTAACCAATTATGTCATGAGTGATTTTGAGACGATTCCCGTGAAAATCCACATATTATTAGTAATACAGTATTCTACCACTTTCAATTTCATCGGTGGTACTTTTATTCCATTACCATCACTGTACAGGTGTTACTTCACTGTAATCCATAAACTGCAGATTAGTTACATGTTACTGTTATTCATTGTGTTTGATAACGATAAGAGGATACTTGTCGAAACGTCGTGCTTTTAGAATAAACTAGTGATTGTATCCATAAGAACTGTTTTCTGTTACTGTTATTCATTAACTGCATATATGTTGCATTCTATTGCGCGTCATCGACTGCAGATAGGTTAAATTTTAATGTACTTCATCGACTGTAGTTAGGTTAAATTTTAATGTACTTCATCGACTGTAGTTAGGTTAAATTTACTGTAGATAGGTTAAATTTTACTGTACTTCATTGACTGTAGATAGGTTACATTTTACTGTACTTCATTTACTGTAGATAGGTTACATTTTACTGTACTTCATTGACTGTAGATAGGTTACATTTTACTGTACTTCATTGACTGTAGATAAGTTAAATTTTACTGTACTTCATTGACTGTAGATAGGTTACATTTTACTGTACTCCATTGACTGTAGATAGGTTACATTTTACTGTACTTCATTGACTGTAGATAAGTTAAATTTTACTGTACTTCATTGACTGTAGATAGGTTACATTTTACTGTACTCCATTGACTGTAGATAAGTTAATTCCTTGACTGTAGATAGGTTACATTTTACCACGATTCCCTGACTGCAGACAAGTAACATTTTACTACAATTTTTTCACTGCAGACAAGTTACATTTTATGATACTTCTATAATGACACATTATACACTATTTTCAACATCTCTACTTTTCACTAGTTCCCTAGTCTTTACTGTCATTCGTTAGTCCTGTGACGTATTAATTATTACGTACCAAATTATTCGTACATTATTAAGCTATACACTGATTTATGCACTGTTTTCGTACAAGTCACACAAAAAGGACAGAATTGTCTCATTTTCTTTCTTTTATGACTTCGAATATCGTTTGTTAATGCCAATGTATGGCTTTGGTAATGATTGTCAAACTAAGCAGTGCCCTATATTCGTTGTACACGGTTTTACATAATTAAAATCTAGATATCGATTTTATAATTATATTGACAGAAATCGCATGTGCCCTGTTGATTCCATGGCCGTTTTTATGGAATTGCTATATAGGAAAGTTATGATCTATGTTTTACTAAGTTTGTGGAAATTTATATTAAACTTTTGACTGTATGTAGAGAGAAATGAGGTTTAGTGTCCACTCGACACCAAATAGGTAGTTTCGGGACTAACATCTTTGATTTTATTTCATCAATTTGCTTGATTAACGTAATTAACCAATATTTTAATTTCTACATCGACGATTTTAATTGACAACACTGAGTATGCTTTTAGAAATTTTTAGATATATTTTCTCTTTTATTGTGTGTATGAATCATGTCAAACCTAAGCCAAATCGCAAAATGAAAGGTAATTTCACAGGGGCGGTTTAGTTTGCGAAGACAAATTTAGGTGTATCTAACCTTGTTTTGAAAGATAAACAGATTGAAACTCTAAAGACAGTTTACAATGGCAAAGAATGTATTGCAATATTACCCATAGCACATAATATATTATACATGTATATCGTTTTTACCCGACTGACAGTACTTGAAATTTGACATAAAACACGTGCTACGGGTTATTTTTACTCTGTTGTGCAAAACAGTAGTCCAGTCGATAAGTCCCTCCCCAAAATGACCACGTGAGCGTTTGAAATGGAGGATAATTAGCGCAGTGATCAATTCTCAGAGTCTGACGCGGATGGATCGTTGCGTGCAGTATGCCAGGAACATTGACGTCATGTCAAAATCCAAGCCTATCCCTGCCCAGGTGACCCAGGAACAAGCTTGCCAAGTTTCGTGTCTTAGATTGGCTCTACCTTGAGCTTTATTGGAACAGCGCCCCACTTCACCTTTTTTCTCTTAGCAACACGATTAAAAGGGTGGGTATAGTTTGGGGTCCAATTCCTCGACCAGACATTTAGTTGCCTCATTCTTTTTAAACCATCTTGTGACCATAATTCATTAATTATTGAAATAAATGTGCACAGTATACCATATCATGCATGTTTAATTTGAGATACGATTATTAGGTATTCACTGTTATCTCACTAAACGAAACTAATCAGGGTTATTTAATTATTCCCATTCTAAAGTATATCCATGGGAATTTCTCACGTAACGCCACAGGGTTTCCTAACAATCTTTTGTCGGCAAACAAGTCGTGATTGCGCTTCAAGATGTGGAGTTTCCAAAATATGGTTAGTTGTGTTTATACCTGGGGCTAAATTTTCAGATAAATCACGCAAAGAATATCTAAAGTAGTTTTTAATAAGACTTTTGAAAACTGATTAACATGCCCTTTATCTCAATTATATCGGCGCCGGTAGGAGATTAACCGCTTCGTTTTAACAAAACTAAAAAGCAGCCAGCATAGAAATTGAACAACTCGTGTCCAATCCGAGGTTTTGTATTTGATATTTGCATGAGCGACCGTATTTAACAATCTGACGATAACGAAAGATATTTTGAAAACAGGAAAGAAGAAATATAAAAATAATTTGCGCATCATGAATTATCTAGTAGCTGAGAGAAAATCGTCCTTTTTAATTCTTCGGAGGTATCTTAGCATCCAAGAAATCGAGTCGCGGATGAATAATTTTAACTCATTTCTAAGGCTGCAGAAGACGGATAATGTGTGAAAAAAGAGCGCAAGAAACACAAGGACGACACTCAAGGGGTTGCTTCAATTCACACGTTATATCCCGTTATTGTTGGGGAAATCTTCACAGTTAAATATTAATTTATAAAGAGATCTGCTGCTATTTAATATTTTAATTGATGTTGTTAAATCACGAACATGGTCTTTGTTGACGTAGCCTTTGCAATCAGGGGCCGTGTTTATAATATTTTACAGAATACTGATATCAATGAGCTTTAATTAATTAAAATATGCATGATATCAATTTTTGGGAAATCTAAAAAAAATAATAAGAATTAAATTAAGAGAAAAAGCAAACCAAGATGTATTTATCAAAACATTCAGAAAGTCTTAAAATTCACCCACCCCTTAAGCGTATAAGGTAATCTATTTTATTAATAATCTACGCTATCTCAAAAAGTACTCGCTAAATTAATTTTTACATTTTTCTCTTGAGAAGGTTTCAAGAATAGGAAGGTGTGCCGTGAGCTATACCCTACTGTGTGTTTATTTTTTCAGTATCTATATAAACCTACGCTGTCAAAATGGGTTTCATGTTTTACTATAGTTTGTTCATACTATGTACAGCTAAAGACCTCTTTCTCAAATCTGATTTTCACCCCCAATAAACCATTTGTTTAAAGTATTCATTGCTTAAATTTACATTTATAGACTTAAATGAAAAGATAACATAAGTACAATAATACGGTTGTGGGTATTTACATAGGTAAAACGATATGTCAACACACGTGCTTAATAGAGGGATAGATAGTAGAGAACCTTGCTTCACACCTGTTATGTTTTTAAAGGGAAGATTCCCCCGGGTTAAAGAAAATATGTTTTACAATGACAATAATAACTTTAAATATGTCGAATTTGCAATTTGAATCTTTTATAATATCAACAACCAGATTGTGTTAACAAAAACAGTAATTTTATGTGTACAGTAAGTATAATATGTTTATCACATTCTTATAAATATCTCACTGCTGTGGAAAACTACATGTTCTGCATGACAGAAATTTTCTGAATATATATTTTATTTACAATAGCCTAATCAGTTTCATTTTCAGCTTCCGAATTCCCAATTCAAGACTGTCAGTAGATAACAGCGACACATTCTTTAGACCATAAGATCAGTCGTTAAGTCAGGCGTGGCCGTTTCAATTCCAGGCTTGATAAAGTAGGGTCACTTACCTAAATTCGTGTTTTGTTCTTTAAAATAATTATATGTGTAAAACAACAACAACAAAAATACTAACAGGGAAAACAAGCTGTATTCTATATTTCTGTTTCGTCTGATCCGGGAATTTACATACTAGAAACTGTTTTGTTATCAATCAGTACTTCGTCAGACCTCCTACTTTATAGAGCCTTGGAAGGCATGTTTAAGCCTTTTAGGCGATCGACTTTGGGGTTACACCATAAATTAGAAATGAAAGTTAAGAGTAATTGAATAAATATAGTAAATGCTATGATTGATTACAGTTTGGTCACAAAATACCGAAGAAACAAGAGAACGGACGGCAAGAGCTAATATTGAATGAGAACTGTCAATGTCTTATTTACATAGCGATTTTAGCCACTTGCCTTTGTCAATAGTAAAATAATGAAGGTTTATTGCACACCACTACTTTAAATAAACTATCATGTAATTTGAGCTATGGTGGTCACTTAATAAATTTAAGTTCGATTTAGAACTCGGCAGGTGCTATGAGATCTTAAATGAATCTACTCCTAATTGTTCTAAAGTTTCTGTTTGGAAGTAAAGATTTTGTATCCGCGGCTCTCTGGTATTTAAGAAGTCTAGTCGTCTTCACAGGTGGTCGAAGAAACTTGAATCCAATTAGTAAAAGAGCCAAAACAAGCTGAACAATATCCTTGCTCTAACCCGTATACGATTAATCTAGTAATTTATTTGTATTAGTATAGCCTGCTAAATATACACACTCCCTCAGGCGATGACCAACCATATTGTATTGTCTTGTATATTTCCATACTTCGGTCACTTAAAGAGCTAACGTGTATTATCTTAATACCGCAATTGACATTATTAAACCCGATTTCAATAGTTAGTAAGCCTGTGGCAATCTTGCTCGATATGCGAGAAAATATTATTTTAGGGAACAAAAGCCTATATTAAGTAGTGTATGTTTTCGTATGATTATTGTTTATTTAAATTTGACATCTAGATCGGCTCACTAAACTAGAGGTCCCTTGTTCGAACCCGGTATTGAGAGAAAAAGTTTATTGTGGAATTTCCTGCTTGACACCCCCTCCCCTTCTTCTGTCAGTGGTACAGGATGTGTCAGAAACGCGATCCAGTATAAACATTGGCTGGTACGTGAAAAGACCAGTCGGTGTGGAAAAATATAGGACCTGAAACCCCATTTCATTTTTAGATTTTATATTAATATTTACATTGAGTAAATTTAAGGTGGCATATGAATACCTAATATAGCATGATTCTAAGACAATGTATTATGCGAATGCATCTGGAATGTTGCAGATAACTAAATTAATTGCTCAATTGTTTAAAATCTTTAATTAGTTTTTTTTGCAATCAATGTACACAATTTTATTCCGTCCCCTATCCATCTGGCATTTCTCTTTATCTAAATATCATCAGCAATGTAATTGTATAAGTTTGTTTGTGACTCAATTAGTGGGCAAACTTTAACAACCATATCTGATGATCTTTGCACAAAATTGAGCCTAAGAAAATGTTGTCGAATGCAAGGAGCATGAGCCAGTTAAGCATATCATTTTGGAGCTTGTGGTAGTTACAGATCGTAGTTTGATAATAACCGCTGCCATTTATTAGCTGGTGGCACCCAGATTATTGTCACGTTTTGTTAATCGACTGTGATAAATTAAAACAAAAGATAACCAAAGTTGTTGTTAAGATATGAGCATATGGAGGGATTAAGACACATAAAAAATGTTATAGAAATTAACAGTGTACGTTAAGTTAATAATTTGTCACTATCAATGTTATAGATCTGTATTGTCCACACCCCTCCTTAAAGTTTATAAGAACAATTCAAATGTTTATTATAAATCGCGGAAAAAAGAATCATGTAATAGAGGACAAAGATATTCATTTTCGGTCAAATCAATATTATGGGAGATTCTTGCGACACTTTTAAAAGTAGAAAACAAATACAGTATAATGTCAGTAATTATTATTAAGTGGGGATATTGTAATGTTTGCTACTAATTTAATATAACAACAGATTAAAGGGACAATAATAGCCATATTCTAAGCACTAGATGTTTAAGTTCGAAAATATCTTTCAATCCAAGTTACATTTGAAAAGCTTTACGTTAGGCTTTTCAAACTATTTAGTTGAATTTTTCTTTTTTTTTTTCGAATTAGGTGTGTTAAGATGAAATTTGCATCACCAATTAATTGGAATATTGTTAAATAGTACAATTTGTTGACCAGGATAAAGATTGAGACAAATTATTTAGTTACAACTAGTGTGATATTGCGCCTTTAAACATATCAAATGTTGTTTATATTACATTTTTAATGTAAGTAATCTTATGTCTAAATAAATGTTTTAAATATACTTATTATGTACATCATATCCAAACAAAAATTAAATGATTTCACTTAAGAAATGTTGACAGAGCGGCTTAAAGATACATTATGCAAGAGCAAAATCTGCCTATTGTAGGTCTTTCTTTAGGCCTGAATGATATCTATAGTCATTTTAATTAAAATTAGACATTAATTAACTTCTTATCAAGACCATAATCAACTCTCGATGTCAAGGCTAGCCTTCGATACCGACTGGAGTAAATTCCTATTTGCTGCTAACGCTCATTGATAATTAAATCTAAACAATGGATAATCGAGACTATGCATTTTAACGTTCTATTTTTAGTAATGATGAACGAGGCTGACGGAAATGGCCAAAGTTGATATCTCGGTTCATAGTGGAATTTTTAACAAATTACCTTTATATTATCTATTTTTGAATTATTATAGCAAGAATGGCCAACTTTTTATCTAAATCTTACATAATGTATTTTTAATACTAGTCCGGCAGCCAATCCCAATTTTAAGCCTTGGCGTGGAAATATAGTTCACCTAACGTTTTTTTGATGGATTATATGTGTAGATTCAGAATCCGGATGATGCCACCCTGGCACCCTTGGGAAATTTAAATATTCAAGATTGCCGCCATGACACATTTTCTGATTATTTAGTGGGGTAAAGGTCATGACAGATTCCCTCGGACCATGGTTTAATAATAATAATAATAATAATAATATCTTTGAAGGTGGTTTCTGTAGGAATTCGACCCACTAAATACAATGAGTTTGGGTAATCCTCAAAAAAAAAATTGACGGCAAATTCCGCTAGAGGGTCAAATTCAAAATGGAGGCTCATTTTGGCGGGAAACTCACAAAGTTTCAGGAGTTCCCTAAAAATGTTGTGTGATACATAGAAATTTATGTTTTCTTTGGATTATGTATCTCCAATGTGTAGAGGGTGATGCCACCCTGACACCCTTGAGGAAATTCAAATATTCAAGATGGCCGCAATGAGGCATTTTCTGTTTATTTAGTGAGGTAGCTTCTGTGACAAATTCTCTCGGACCTCGGTGGTTTTTAAAATAATTCTACCCGATGAATCCAATTAGCTTGGGTAATCCTCCAAAGGTGACGGCCAATTCCGCTACGGGACCAAATTCAAAATGGAGACTCGTGTTCGCGAGAAACCTATATTAAAATATGGGTTTTCGGTGTCAATTTCTTTAGATGTAGAAACACATTCGGACCAAAAGTTATTTGAGGCTGAGCTAATATTCAAAATGACAACCATATTTGGCGGGAAATTCCGATGTTAGTTATGTGATAAGTTTTCGGTGTCGCTGAATTCATAACTGAACAGCTGACTGTCCTATAATCGAAATAAACGACAATATGGTTCCCAAACCCGACATTATTATAGCTAAGTTTAGTACCCTGTAAATAAAAACAATGTAAAAACATTTGTATGAAGAACAACCAACCCGAGGATATTCTTCCCGTTGTATTCTTAAAAGAACCCAACCTCACATATTTGTCGATTAAATCACTGGAATACGCACGATCATAACGTATGCTTGCTTGATGATTTGCTTTTCGTAGCTTTTATTCGTATTGCCCTGTAGTTTGTGGTAAACAGCAAATGAGAAGTTTTTGCGTTCTTGTTGGAATACCAGGAGTGGAGTGTTTCCGCGGTTTCCTAAACATAGCTATTTTGTCGAATTGGGCACCATATTGGCGTTTCGTTCGTTCATGGCACATTTCTCAAGTCAGATATGAACTCGGCGAACACGAAAACCTATAGTTTGGCGTATTACACTATCACATTACTAACATTGTTATGTCTCGCCAAATAATGAGCTCAACCTGGAACATGTTTCTTATGTTTATATTCGAAGTAATTGACACCTATACTTCAATAATATTTTCCACACGCCTTTTTAGTTTTCCGCCAAAATGAGCCCCCATTTTGAATTTGGCTTTCTAGTGGAATTAACCGTCACGTGTAGGAGGAATCCCCAAGTTTGTTGGATTCAGCGGGTCAAATTTTAGTAGAAACCACTTTAACTTTAGCCAAATAAATAACCAGAAAATGCCTCTGGGTTGTCATCTTGAATAACTGAATTTCCCCAAGGGTGCCAGGGTAGCACCATCCGGATTCTGAATCTACACATATCGAAAATGTATAATCCACTTGAAACCAATATTTCAATATATTACACACCTTTTTAGGGAACTTTACGAGTTTTCCGCAAAAATTAGCACCCATTTAGAATTTGACCCCCTAGCGGAATTAGCCGTCACCGATAGTAGGATTATCCAAGCCCATTGGATTCAGTGGGTTGAATTCTTATAGAAACCACCTTCAAGTCGAGTTCCGAGAGAATCTGTCACAAATTTTACTCCACTAGGCCTACATAACCAGAAAACACCTCATGGCGGCCATCTTGAATATTTAAATTTCCCCCAGGGTGGCATCATCCGGATCCTGAACCAACACATACCGAAGATATATAAACCATCAAATAACATTAGGTGAACTATATCTCCAGGTCTGTCGACCTGTTGCCGGACTATACCGATTAATTTAGTATGGCGCCATACATTTCATAGTGCAAGCAATTTGTATTTTTTAATATATCTTCATTTTAGTATGCAAACGTAACTACTACATGTTTTCTCTTTGTCCATTCTAAAGCCCGCCGTACACTAGCAAATTTTCTTTGATAAATTGATTACGAGAAGAAATTTGCCACATTTGAGATTTGACAAAAGCTGGCATGCATAGCTTTTCGTCAAATAATTGTGTCAAATATTTGGAACTTATGCTCGGGTACGATAGGCCGTCAAATAAATTAGCCACTAATCTGCGCACGCATCTAAATCCAATGATTTCACTTTCATTTTTCGACGCAGGGGAAAATTATTTTGCTGGCTTCGTACACGGTCAAAGAAAATTTGGAGAGCCCGTCAAAGAATTTTCTTTGATCGTGTACGACCAGCATTCATAATTCTGTAGATACGGATAGATCTTATTTTTAATTTAAATATTGCATAAATTATATTGTCACAGGAACAGGTACCGTCACACCGTAATTTTGCATAAATATGCGTTTATTTATTTATCCCGTAAATAACATTCACTTGGATGTAAAATCTAATATGATTTACGTTTGTTTGTTGTTTGTTTTGTTGTTGTTTTCGTAATATTTTTGTTGAAAATTATTATTTTGTAAGCATTACAATTTATGAGACTGGAAAACAAGACCGACTTTAATGCATCTCCGAAATGGAAGAATATAATAAAAAGAAATTAACAAAAACTTACATTGTAACAAACATAGGAATATTGTGTTATTACATTTAACATTCTGGTTAATATAAAAGAAGCGGAATAGCAAACAAGGCAGCTTCCGTCACAAAACAAATTCAATAAATATTTATCAAAACATTATAGGCAGAAGTTAACACGTTTATTGTGAGGTCTCATCCTTTATACAATGTCATTTCTCAGTCTTCTACAAAAGATAGTTTTGTTTGTTGGAATAGAAGATGAAAAAAAGCATAAAACGGTGACAAGCAAAAAATTATGATAAAATAAAGCTTGTCATCTCTGAAAAGAGTCTCTACGCTTTTGAATGGCATAATTGTCTTGGGTTTTTCTCAGCAACAGGAGGTCACACTTACAACAAAAGCGTGAAAAGTAAAACAAACTTTTCACTTAAAGGTATCCCAACTAGAGAAAAACTGGACGAGATTAATAGATAAAGAACACTTTTATCCTTCTCTTTCAAAGCAATCCTATTTAACCAGTCAATTGTCTTGTTAAGTCGATGGCATAAACTTCCTATTAAATCAATGAAGACTTTGAATACAAGGACAGACCCCCTTTAATCTTTTTTTTTGCTTAATTATCAATTATATATCGATCTCTTCATCCAGCTACTCGAAATTTATAAAGTGTTTACCTTTATTTAGCGAGCAATCTTTGAGAATTAATAAATCTCCTGTTTTATCAATACCAACGTTAATGCCGGTCAATCTAAAGACCAAAACTATTATTGTTAACACAAAAATGTCTTGTGTTAAAATATTAAGTAGCAGCGTACTACTTACGGGGTTGAATGGCCGAATGGTTAGCGCGTGTGCGTGTTGTATCACAATGTCTGTCATAAAGTCAACTGGCGTGGTTTCGATTCCCCGGTTATACGTGACAAGAAGTAGGATCGTCTGTTGTCCTCGTGGGTTTTCTCATGGTCCTTGGTTTCCTCCCACTGCTAAAGACCCCTACGCGCAAGCGAATTATTGAAATAAAATTGAACCATATTATGTTACTTCCGAAATTACCTAGTTTGTGTCGAGTGGATGTTAACCCCCATTTATCAAAATAATTACAATCTTTATTTTGAAAAACAGAAAATGTCATTGGTCTAGGTATAGTGCATGTAATGATTGGTGATATGGCTACAAGTATAGGGCATTAACTCTGGCCATAGCCACAACAGCATATACCATTGATCTTTGTTGTGTGGTGTGGTTGCGGAGGATGGTCGTGCAGCCTACCATGGGCGCTATAGATATTTCATCCATGCACTACAGCCTCGAATTTTAACGGTCAAAGGCTCTTTTAGATGCAGACCAATGGTTACACGGATCCTACGTTTTCACCCGAACTATTGTAGAACTATAGACTGTTTATTGTCAGACCCTCCGTCCCCCATCACTCACAATAGGAAACTACGTCGGAAAAGCTCTAGAAACTTTCTCGGTCAACATCGTAAGAGAACCTTAGATCTCCTGATTGACGAGCCAGCGTCATACTGACTGAGCCACCACGGCTCCCAATCACGGCCGTATGTAGGATTTTAAAAGTGGTGGGCGCCATAGCCTCCGCGTAACTGAAGGACGCCCTTAAAACCGACCGTAAGAAAATTACTGTTGATCATAATCATCTGTTTTGTTTACAATAACGCGACTAGCAGATTCATAATTAACAATATCATTATCATTTTCTTTTCAAGGTATTCAGGGGTGTAATCCCTGTATCAAATGTACTCCCAAACAGGGGCGGATTGGCCTATCGGGCGATCGCCCGAAGGGCCGGTCGGACATAAAAAGAATATTTTTTTTGTCCAATTCGTCTTAAAAAACAACTTCTTTCTGCTGAACATTATATAGGGGGGGGGGGGTCTATTGGACCGGCCATGGAGCGATGGTGATCATGTTATATGTGGCCGGTGGCTTTAACGGGCTGTCGAGCCATCACTGGAGACTTGAATAGGCTAGGCTGGTGAATTATACTTTCTGGGCCGGGTGGGCCGGGTGGGCTGGGTGTGGGCCGGAGTTCGGAATCCTGCAATGGGGTTTCCGAATTTCATCGGATTCACCCGACACTGTCGCCAATGAAAATATTCCTACTTATTCAATATTCCTAACTGGTTAATCAAAATGCCACCAAATCGCATATTTGGGGTGAATTTTTCCAAATTTTCAATGGGGTGGGGGAATGGGCCCGGTCCCAATCCTTCCCTGCTTGCACAGAACGCAAAAACCTGAGGCACAATTATTTCATGTTGAAAAGAGTTTCATAATGAGATCTTAAACCGTGTGTGCATGCTTTGAAATCAAAATGAGGAAGGGATGTCGAAAAGGGCACATTCCAATATCCGTCCTCCTTGTCGGTTTTCGTTTTTGCAATACTTTGGACGCTACTGACAATACAACGCCCTTGTCGGTTATCGGTGGTCGCTTTTGTCAATATTCAATTTATCCATATTATCTTTGTCATTTTTTTAACAAAATTATCTAAATTTGTGATATGATGTATTGTATAGAATGTACATACATTAACATAATGTAATGTGCTATTGACCAAAAAACTCTTCTCTATCTTGTGGGTCCTAGTCAGTGTCTAAGTGGGTGGACCTACTCTATTCGGCGCTGGATAAAAAAATCTTTCTGGTAGCGAAACTGGGCGTTATTGATTAATGAAATGTATGATGTAGCTACTGGAGTGTCATAAATTCTCAACTGGTATTATAGTTCTGTCAGACATCATTGTATTAAGTATGGTTTAGAAGCTGACCCACGTGAGTCTCAGGTGGACAGAATGTTAAAATAATAGCACGATTATCTAGAACAATAGTTAGCCGCCTATCTTCTGACAAAAGACATTCAAACTAGCATTTAGAAGATTAAATATCTGCTATTTGTAATTAGCTGATATTTGATATTATGAGTCTCGTGTGCGATCTCTCATTTATACACACATGAATAATACCATTAAAATATTAAAAATATATAGCATATGGTAGCTATCTTCAAGAATATTTATTTCATTGAGCAGTCTACCGTTGCGTCGATACTTGGTTTGGGTCATTTTTTGATTGCTGTGACCAGGCGTAGGGTGAAACTCTTTCTGGACAGCGGCTGTTCACCCTGTCCTGCTTCTGATTCCAAATACCTCGGATATTTACGTGCACTACCAACTAGTATTTCTTTTGGGGGCGGGGGGGGGGGGGCGCCCCTGGATGTATGCGTAGTCTATATACGAACATATTGGGCTGTTTTTAATTTCATATTATATCATGAAATATGTCATTATGTTGAGATGCACATACAGTTTCTTAAAGTTTCAAAACAGTTACATGAATTTTCAAGACGATTTCTTTAACTCTCAACTTTTCTTCTTGAATGTAATGTTTTAATATGGCCCTTGCCTCCGTAGTTTAGTACTTTTTTTCGGTATCTGATTAAATGCAGTGGACTTCAAGAGACAGGAATATGAAGTGTTTAATTTCTTTCACTTTACTGAAAAGGTTGAGTCGATTTGTTTTCCTTTCACATTATTGATAATGTTCGAAATGGCAGGCGCGTGAGCGTTCTTTTGATTTTCCTGCTCGTTCGCTAAATGGAGCTATTGTTTATACCTTAAAGGGTTAACATAATTTTAAAACAACAACGTACGCTGAAAACACGTGTGCTACAAACTCATGCACGTGTATGAGACTGGTAAATCTGCCGTGCAATTCTTCCAGATTTTACCGACACAAAAAGAAGGTTGAATTTATAATAATTTCTTTTCAAAAAATGAAATTTGCAGGTAATTGTTTCTATACTTGCGAGTTTAAGACAAGTAAAGATGTCCCCTCCCCTTCTATTACACACCATATGTTCAGATTGGTTTATTTTAACATTTTGTTAGCAGGTGAAAGCTTTTGCATTGTCTCAACATCAATATATCATTAATAATTAAGATTCGCTACATTTTCATTTGTTTTATGCCCGATGTTTAAAATAACATAAATTGAAAGAAAAATGTGTAAATATTTCGCTGTGTGCCACGCATTATAAATTTAATACAAAATGTTTAGTCACTTTGAAATTAAATGAAATGGTCATTTACGCGATACTTTTCATCACCGATCGGGTAATGGGAACGGGCATAAGCCATGCAGTGTACTACAAGGGAAAAGTTGCCCGGGCAGCGGCTTAACCTTCTAGTATATGGGTCATTCTATGAACTCGCTCTCCTTTTGACTGCGACAAAGTAAAATTAACATATATTAAAATAGTTGATGTTTATTATTGATTATATAGATTTATTTTTCGAGTGAATAATTTTGTATGTGGGCACGGTTAATTTACGCAACTTTCCGAGTTTTTGGCTTATTAGTGATTACTACCTTGGGAGTTTCATCATTACCGCCTTCTTTCTTTATTAGATTTTTTTCACTAAACATTACTCTTTGACAAGATGAAAAATAATATGAGCATAGTATCGAAAAAGGGTAAACAGCAACGTAAAAGATTTAAATAAAAGTGTATACGAGAATCAGAATACGCAAAAGAAAAACATGAGCTTCTGCATTTTCAAAATAGAGGCATTTCAAAACGTTCCCCAATGTTTAAAACAAAAGATTTTTTTTTTGTTTTCAGGAATAAGGTGACACTAATTACACAAACTTATACGTTTTAATTGTTTATATTTCCTATCTTTATAATAAACCTACCTGAGACTGTCATTCGCGGTAATGACAAAAGTCTATTTTTTAGGCTCGCGGTAATGATGTTTTTCGCGGCAATGACGTTCAAATTGTATTTTACAATACGGAAACTAAAATACGTATGCTCATTGGACACTTCGTTTAGGTTTTTTTACAGGCCCCCCAAGAACAACATAATTTTAATCGGCGATGTGTAGGGTTGTGACGATAACACGCAGTCACTGCAAATTATTGCATAGCGCGGACGTGGGTGAAATCTCCTGAGCTATTGCTAAAAAAAAGAGTTCCAACTGTCAAGGGCTATTCTATGTACACGCCAATGTGTTCACGGGACTGCTGTTTTTCGACCCACCCGAACAGCTAGACTTTGTTCTTTGCAAGCCCCCTGCATCACTGACAAAGGATACCCCAGCAGAGAAATCCTGCAGAACATCGGTAGAGAACTGGAGACCTCTTGTTCATTGTTTACTTACCCGTACCATACCCACTGCGTCACCTGCTTAAAAAACCCTAATTCCATTCATCTCTTTACCGAGATTAGACCTCTTTTATCTGGGTTAAAAGTAAAATTGATAATATCTGTAGATGACTATCGTTCTTCGTTTAAATTTCACGTTCATAGATAAAGTTAAGATTTAAGATGCAGTATGTAAGATTTAGATATAGAGCTGAAAGTTTTCTTCGTTATTATAGATAATAAAAGGGAAATATGTTGAAAAATTCAGTCAAATTACTTCACTCTGGGCGGAGATATGGCCGTTTGGAGAACAGTTTAGCCTCGATTGTCATTGCTACCGCTGCTATAATGATAAACGGAGTGTCGATTATCTATTTTTGATTGAATTATTAACTGCCAGTTTAATTCCGTTGAAAATCAAATCCATTTGATGTTCTAGAGAGTTGATTATGGACTTGGCATGTTAATAAATGATTAATATAACATTTGAAGTCAAGCGAAAGATCTGCATTAGACAGATTTAGCTCTTACATAATGCATCTTTGCTCCTGTTTGTTCACGACACTTATTATTTTAGCGTTTTCCGAGATTCTATCCGGATTATCGCCCTTATTGTTGAAATTATTTGACGTTCTAATATAACACCTGACGTCAACGGGCAGACATCGCCATTGAAGAGACGACCGCTGTCACGATTGGTCGCATTATTTCTGTTACGTCCTTTTTGTAAAACATTTTAGAGAAGCCTGTGCCATACAGGCCCGGGACTGTACAGCGCAGTGAACGCTAACGACTGGCCCCCGGATTCATTCACTTGATTTGATATTTGTTTATTTTTTGCAATGTTTATTTTCTGTCTTGTGCGAAGGTTTCCATGTATCTTGTAGATTTTTGTTTTGCGTGTAGTGCGGTCGTCCTACACGTACTATTTAATGTATAATTCATCTTTGCCCCGATGTCGACACAGTGAGCCAAAAGATTAATAAACAAAACAAATTATGTTTAATCTTACGAAACAATAATTTAATCGTATTATCAATAATAAATCAGATTAAGCCAATTGAATAATGTATCTAAATTCAAGAGGTTAGACCCTCTTAAATGTTTAGATACAGTGACAACATCTTGTAGCAGTGCTGGATCTAGGGGAGGCAAAGCGGGACAAATGTCCTGGGCCCCCCACATTTAGGCCCCCCCCCCCACAATTCTGGCTCATGCTAATATTTTTTTTCCCGGGCGGAGCTAACCAGTACCTGGGCTGAGGGGCGAGGATTGGGGCCCTAAGCAGTAAGGGATATTGTTGGCCAGAGATCGGTTGGGCCCTAAAATTAACTGTGATTGCTGGGGCCCAACCAGCCCCGGGAAATTAACGTAATTATAGTATAGTAGTTCAGACAACAGAGTTTAATGTTTTATGTCATCTAAAATAATTTCACTAAAATAGAATAAATGTAAACATCACGAGAGAAAGGTTTAAAATACTTAAATTGTTAACGACTTCGTAACGTCAATGAAATCGCTGCCTAAATTGTCTCAGATGCACTGAAATTAATTTTTATTTTAAACAAATAAACTCTGGAGGAAAACACCCCAGGCACTCAAGGGGGCGGAGTACATACTGGTACGGTCCGCGGTCAGTACGAACAATTTGAAATGGGGCCCCGCACAGTTGGTATGTCCCGGGAAGCCCACAAGGTTAATCCGGCCCTGTCTTGTAGAGAAGTAGTCCCAAAGTACAAGACTGAACATATACACTCTGATTAAAACACAGATCTATATTTCGTTTCGTTTTTTTATACTTTCGATGGCCTTCACTACATGCAGATATGGACAGTTGTAGTGGTAGGTCGCTTCAGGGGTCATGAAAATACAACTTTTGCTTTGTCTTCGCTGTGAATGTCTACCCAAAGTTCAGTGCATCGTACGCCAATGACTCGCCACAACAGACCGTTTCATCGGTTAATCCCTCACAGCAATCAAAACGCGGTTTAGATAACAACTTTTGAATTTAAAAAAAAACGAAACAAAATAGGATCTTTGTCTTAATCAGATTGGAACATATAAAAGAAAATAGATTAAAAAACCAAATTCACCTTTATCAGCTGCTTGTTTGGATTTGTTTACTTACATTTAAAAAAAATGGCAATTAAGAGCGATAAATTATAAAATCTCAAATGTCTAAAGTTAAGACGAATTCGGATTTGGGTTGGTGCGAATTCACTTTAACCACATTCATCTTGCACCACTGCTCTATAGAGCACCACCTGTAACATGTTTTCCCGGTCAGTCAATAATGCCCCCGTTAGACCGAGTGGCGTCTTTACTGCGCTGCTGCGACTAGAAAATTTACAAGGTCGCCGGTAAACGTAAACAAAACGCGAGAAAATGTCCCAAAAATTTACAAACTTGAAGGAAGCAGCGTTTTTTACCCCGTCAGACCGGGGTGGCGACTTTACTGCGCTGCTACAGCGACGGAATTTGGCCAGAGCCCGTCAAGATCGCCATAAACGTGGTAAAGCGTGATGGAAACGCCAGATATCGCGCTGTGGTCTCGATGGTCGAAAATGATCGCCGAATCACGGCGTTTGTTTTGAGCATGTTCAAAACAAACGCCAAGGTTCTGCGATCTGCAGTGTAAAGACTATGTGAAAAAAAAAAAATTCAACTTTGTGATATTTTGGGACTTGTTCGTACGTTGTGCAATTTCTGATCGCCGTACAGTCGCTTCAGCGCAATAAGGACGCCACCCGATCTCACGGTGACTAGGCGATCATTCACGATCAAGGAGACCACAGCACGGTATCTGCCGTTTCCACCACGATTTTACCGCGCTTATGGCGATCTTGGCGGGCTCTTCGGCCATTTTCCGTCGCCGTATAGCGTCACAGTAAGGACGCCACCACAGTCTGAAGGGGGTATTAGATCGGAGAACCTTGGCGTTTGTTTTGATCATGCTCATAATAAACGCCGTGGCTCGGCGATCATTGGTGACCACGGTGACCACAGCACGATAGCTGGCGTTTCCACCACGCTAATGGTAATCTTAATGCGCTCTAAACTCATTTTCAATCGCCGTAGCAATGATGTAAGGTCGCCATCCCGGTCTGACGGGGTATTAGTTTGTCACCTCCATATTGTGCGATTTCAGTACCAATCCGTCTTCATTATTCCAGTCCGAGCGGAACAGAAAGACGTTAAACCCCATTTCATAAATTCTGATATATTTATGTTTTCGGACACGAAGGGTCAACTGCTGATGCCTATTGCTGATCTTTTTGGGGGGCCTCAAATGTTGTATACATTTTTATTTAGACATTTATTTACATGACAAGCCTAGATTATCAGATGGGCGAGATTTAAATGGCTATTTCATAATATAATTTAAAATTGGATAGTCCAGACTTAGTCTCAATTGTCAGGTTCGAATCTGTGCTAAAACTTGTCAAAACTTCAAACATTGATAACTTCACTCGGAAGAAAGTAATTTGAATGAATTTTTCAATACATGCATGTATATTCGTTTTTCATTATCTATTTTTGGATGGTATAGCAAGAACTGTAAGCCATTTGTCTAAATCCTGCATAATGTATCTTTTCAACTTATAATACAACTAAATCTAAATCAGAAAGTTCAAAGAATTTCTTAGAAATATTGACTGGTATTAGAATAGCATGTGATCATAATGAAACGTGAGTAAAATTTGAAGACGAACTATTGTAATGTATCAAACTACTCTGTATAGTTTGTTTTTCTCTCAGGTTCTGTTGTAAAGAGTTCACTGATATATTTTTCGTAAATTACGATTTTAGAAGTATGCATTCATATTTGTTTGGGGTTTTTTTTAAAATAGTCAGACGAATATTTAGTTTTAAGCTAACAATCCCCTTTCCAGATAGTGATTAGGCTTGGCCTAAAAACAAATATACAAAAAGTTATACCTATTTATACATCCTGATAGATAGACGGCAGACTGTTTGGTTTTTAAAAATATATATGCTGTCGTACTAATAATGGGCGCTGGATTAAGCCTATTCGTATGTCGGATATCTTAGGTTTCCGACAAGTTCAGGTAATACCAATATTGATTGTCAATTTCGGGGAATTTGTTTTTCTATTGCTCCACATGGGTACCTTCCGAATAAAACAACCATCCCTTGCCATTGTTAAATAAAACGAAAAATAAAGTTTAAAGAATATCGATAATTGTAATAAATCGTTAACGGGTGACAATATCCATACATGTAAAATATGAATGTATAGAGGCTTAACGCGATTACCATTCATTATATAGATGGTTACAATTTCCCAGTCATATATTACATACAATAATTATTAAAATTCTCTCGTTTTCTCTCGGGAAAGGTCTTCTAAAGGAAATCATGGCAAGTCGTAACAGTAGTATTATGCCTATAAAACGGAGAAATTCAAAAGCACTGACGTATGTCGTGCACAAGGTGGGTACACCCTTTCTAGAAAACACCATATCGCAACTTATTACTTGATAAAAGTACACATAACTAAGAATCTTAGACGCATGTACTCTACTCTCGTATGTACTATAAACTAGATTCTTGCACACGGCGTGGCCCTCTTGGGCATGCAAATACGAAATTAAGCTTGCTAGCTTTTCATCATTATTTTCTTAATCTGTCAAATTCTAAGCACCTTAGAACACAAAATTAACAGACGGTTAAAATAACTAGTCGTGAATTATTTATCTCGTGTGATTAATGTTTCAGAAAAATATGTTTTTGTTCGGATTTTTACCAGAATGTGTTTAGTACTTGATTACTTAAGAAGCTGTGTAAATCCCGCCTTATGTTCTTAGAATGTATTCACCATATCTCTATAGTGGTCCGGTAATGAAACTTTTTGTATTTACTGAATATTAAGCCAGTGTTAAAATCTCGAAGAATGAAAGAAGAATCTCCAAAAGAAATTCGTCTATAATTTGTACAAATACTCTCAAGGACTGTGAGTGTAAATACTAAGGAAAGACTATAAATTATTAATCTGTCAGGTATAATGGAGTATCAAGTAATTGTATTCCATAAGAACGCAAATAGCCATACTGTATATATGTTTTAATGTATGGTTTTTTCCCCTATGACTAGAGGCGAATATGATTTCTATTTGTATTAAAATTCAATGTAAAGATATTTATATTATATTAATGAAAAGAACACAATGATGGTTGAACGATTACACGGGCTAAATCCGGTTTCTGACAAGAAGAGTTTAACATGACGCGAAGGGCGTCTGTTTTGAAGTGAGACATCGGTGAAGATCGTGAAAGTTTCGAAATACTACTCCTTGTTTTAAACATTTTTCATAGATATGCATAATGTAAGAGCTAAATATGCCTATTGCAGAGCTTCAAGTGATGTTATATAAATACAATAGGCGCTGACTATTTAAGCAGGGGTTCCGGGGTTCGATTCCTGTGTTGACCGAGAAAGTGCTCATTATTTTCCTGCGTGGTTTCCCCTTGTCTGCGGTGCCAGGGAAAGGATCTGTCAAGGAATAGCCTAGAAAGAACCCTGCCAGTTGGAATTCAGTTTGTGTCCAAGCAGAATTTCCCAACTGTATGCCGTAAGCCCGTCTTCATTAGACCTAATGGTGCGTAAAAAGTCGGACATTAAACACCATTCCACCAAGTCATCCTTTTGCAAGAGAAAACACGCTATACAATGTGCTATGACGGACATTTTGATTGTGTTAGGACAACGGCACTAAAGCCTACTCTTATATCGAATTCCAACTGCCAAGGGGTAGTTTACGTGCACACACCAAACATTATAACCTATAATTTACCTGCATCATCGCAGACTGTTATCTACATAAATCTAAAGAAACAAAATTTACATTTATATAAGGAGGGATTTATTATTCAAGTGGGGAATAGATTAAAACCTTACACGTAACCTCTTCAATGTAACAATCCCGGCTAACTATAATATGTTATCAAAAGGACGTATGACCAATATCTCTTAACCTTGCCACCCTTGGTTTGTCCCCAGTTGTTAGTGTTAATCCTCTCCTGCTGGTATCTCAAGTAGTGGTGGTAGCCCTTGTTTCTTCATTATCTGGAGGGTTCATTTCCTTCTCACACAATTGTTCTACTGGACACTCTGATCACCATCGCGTTTATCTTAGACGCACGCGTGGTATCGAACGCAACCAGTGTTACATTTCATATATCACATGGATAGCGATTTATCTATATTAAGATTAAATCTTTTAAAATTAAAGGGCAACATCATAACGTTTTGCTTGACCAGTCACGTACATGTATATCTGTCATGGGTTATTCCTGAACAAAACTATTCTTACTGTCCTAATCAATATAAAATTGTATCAGATTTCGAAAACGTTGTGACTGGTCCTAAATGTTTTGCCCTGTTTAGCAGAGCATGTCGGGGCTGTACCATCAGTTGTGGCCAGAGTCTAAATCTCTGGACAAATCTCTTATTCCGACACCTGGAATATTATTTACAGAATTTCATATTTTGAGCATAGTAGTTCGACCAGGCAGGGTCGCTACTCCCTGTAAGGTTTGCACAACAACCTTTTCCGACCTCAATCAGCTGCTGTATGTTAAACAATAAACTTATAAATCAGAAAATAAAATACTATATATAATAGGTTAATGTTTGTACAATGTTTCAAAAAGATTTCTTGAACAGATAATAAAATATGCTCCAGAAACAAAATCATGACGGAAGGCTGGATTTCAGAAAATAAAATGATGTGTTGATGAATGTAAAATTATTATAAAGGTATCTTGAACAGTCAAATGTGTTTCCATGGAAACACATCAAATGATCAAATCTGAGAAATTCAAAATAAGTGCCAAGAAGTTATCTTGAAAGATTTATAAGATATGCTCCGGAAACAAAATTGTACACCAAAAACTAAGTCAAATTTGTTTCCATGGAAACATAGAAAATATAAATCCCATAAATTCCTAAATAGCAAAAGGTACAACTACTGTAATGGGTAGAAGTCTGTACAAAGTTTCAAAAATGTATCTTGAACGGTTTATGAGATATGCTCCGGAAAAAAAATTATACACCAAAAACTAAGTAAATTTCGTTTCCATGGAAACACAAATGCCTAAATAGCAAAAGGCACAACTACTGTAATAGGTTGATGTGTTTGCAAAGTTTCAGAAAGATATCTTGAACGCATTATGAGGTATGCTCCGGAAACAAAACTGTACACCAAAAACTTAGTCAAATTTGTTTCCATGGAAACATAGAAAATATAAATCCCATAAATTCCTAAATAGCAAAAGGCACAACAACTGTAATGGGTAGATGTCTGTACAAAGTTTCGAAAATGTATCTTGAACGGTTTGTGAGATATGCTCCGGAAACAAAATTATACACCAAAAACTAAGTCAAATTTGTTTCCATTGAAACACAAAAAATATAAATCCCAGAAATTCCTAGCAAACGCCACAACTACTGTAATAGGTTGATGTGTGTGCAAAGTTTCAGAAAGATATCTTGAACGGTTTATGAAATATGCTCCGGAAAAAAAGTTGTACACCAAAAACTAAGTCAAATTTGTTTCCATGGAAACACAAAAGATAATGAGATATGCTCCGGAAACAAAATTATACACCAAAAACTAAGTTAATTTCGTTTCCATGGAAACACAAATTCCTAAACAGCAAAAGGCACAACTACTGTAATAGGTTGATGTGTTTGCAAAGTTTCAGAAATATATCTTTGGTTTATGAGATATGCTCCGGAAACGAAATCTGACGGACGGACGAACGGACGAACGGACGAACCCCGTTTCAATGTCCCCCCCTAACTTCGTTCGGCGCGGGATAATAAATACCGATATTGTGAGGTGATAGGTCCTCAAGGTTAAAGGGGCCATCCCGATAACATTTTGGGGGTTAAAACTGCTTAATTTTGTATGAAAAACCCTTAATAGTCTCGAACTTAGATCCGAGCAACTTCTTCAAGCTATGTGATACGTTTTCAAACAACTTCCAATCGCCGGTACGGCTCGGTGGCCGAAGACTAGTGTTCTGTTTGCATTACACAGAAGTGTCTGGATAAAACGAGTCTATATTATGTGCAGCTTTCAATCTAACCCTATTGACTCACTTTTAAAGCTCTCTTTTGATTAAGTTAAAATTGGTATCATAACAATTTAAAAGAAAAACTTAAAAGAGCTAGTGTCCAGTTAAGCTTTTTTTGCATTCACGTCCAAACTACTCAATATTTTGAACTGAAATTTTCAGACAAGGTAAAAACACTATTCCTCTATACTTTGGCGTTTAAATTTTATACGTTCATGAACGTGTAATTTTCAGATTCTTTGAAATTCGGGCTGGTCCCTTTAAAAACATATCCTGTAATTAAAAAGTTAACAGAGCATTAACGGTACAGGCTTGATAAACAGTGTAAAAAGTATCTTAAAAATTTATTTTTATTATTAACTGTATTATACGGCACTAAAATTTAAACTTAAGAATTTGGTATATTATACGGCATATAATATACTTACATATTGACATGTGTCATACTAATGTCATGAGACAATTGTATTGTTTTTCTCTATTATATCTAGTATCAAGGACATGGGGAGTATCTATTTTACGTCTGTCAAACGTCAACTATGCGAGACAGAAGCCGAATGTTCTACTCTTAGTTTTCCAGTGTCACGTTTGTTGAGCTGGGTTCAACTCCTATATACTTTAGCTGAAATTATCTCCAAATAATCCCAAAGACGAGAGAAAAGAACTTTTTGACTAAATTCGTGACACTAACTAGCTCTGTATGAATAATACTGCTATCGTTCTTGTTGATATTCACTTATAGTGGTAACCCATGAATAGGGCGCTGTCAATCATCTCACCAGTTGGTCGTCGATACGAGTATGGTGCACATTTATGAAATATGGCATTTAGTCAGTAAATTACTACTTGGGTACATATTACTCACATTATGAGGCAGGGGGTCGCTACTAGTAAGAAAATTATACACTGGGTAAGGAGAGAAGATCGTAGAAAAAGCATGTAGACAAAAACCACCATGTGGTCGTAAAATTAACGCGAGAACGCCGCCATCTTATACGAAGCGAGTGAACGGTTTTATTCATTGAGCAAACATTGAATCTCGCGTTAATAATCGTATTGTTCCGCTTGACGTTCAAGAATCACTCCAGACATTAGGCTAGATTTCCAAGCTCAAAAATTGACCGTGATCAAAAAACAAACAATAGATCTGTACCCGATTGCCATGCTCGTTAAGAGTTATGGGTTGCAGCTCTCTGTCAAGGTGTCATTGTCAGTCTCCGGTCTGATATCCGTACCAATCAATCAAATATATCGATTTCCCAAATAACAAAATATTCTAAATCTGATGTGCTATTGACTTTCTCAAGATAATAATTATACTTTCTTATACAAGAAGTCTCGAACCGCTACATGGGTTCTGATGGTACGAAACTTAATTGTGGACTAATGGCTCTACTTATCAACTTCCGTCCAAAATGGCCACCACTCCATTTCAGATTAGCTTTTTTCTAGGGGAACATCTCTATGAGCTTTGCCTATTGATTGTAGATATTCTCAGACAATTAGGACATAATTAAAACGATCTTAGAGAGTTGAAAATCATCAATTCGATTTCCTTTACTAGTTTAGTTAATTATCCACGGCGATGGTTGACGAATGTCGATTAATTTTGAACAAATTGTTAAGACATCCCTTTTCTGATAGTTCTTCGTTTTTTCAAATGACGATGATTAGTCTCCTATTATGAAATATTTCAAGCATCTTCACAGGGCTTAGATTCATTCATATTTTTCTACTCCTGTCCCTTTTCTGTCTCTTTTCTTGTTGCATGCTGCCAACAGAAGACCAGTTCCCGCCTTTTACAAGAGCTGTTCAGGATTTTACTGTTAATCAAACAAGTCAATTCAATGATAAAAACCAATAACATTCAAAGCTTTCCTTTTAACACTGCTAACATTTCTTTGTCTGAAAAAGTTGTCATTGAGTTCTCTGCAAAATGAAATCTTGAAAATTACGAAAGGTGCTTTTAAGACTTCCCCTCCATATTGAGGAATGTTTCTATAATACATGTAAATCAACATTGTTCAACACTTACGAATTCAAACCATTCTTTTTAAATTTCTTAGCGAACAACACTGAAGGTAAGAATAGTCAGAACGAACAAATACAAATGTGCGACGATGGAAAAGGTGTCTATTGTCCAAGAAACTAAATTTGTATTGTATTATAGTGGACGTGAACATTATGTATATACCGGTAATGTTTTAACCTCGTTTATTATGCCTATTGTTTAAAATGGCAATATTCTAGACAATGTCTAATAACGATAGGATGGGACAATTTCGCGATGTTTTTTTCCAGTGTTGTCTACAAGATAAATAGAATATTGAGCTGGGTGGAGGGACATTTATAAGTATATATATATATATATGCAAAAATGTGTGGCACACGAATGATGATGACAGCCTCTGGTTAATTAAAACAATATTTTTTCTTTTATTAAAAAAAAATTAATTCATTGTGTAACATTTTTAAAGACGTTATCGGTATTATTGCAGTTAATAAACTCGTGCCTTTGGTCTATAGTGTGGTATTTTTCTACCCGAAGGCGCACATGCACGTGGTTTGTGCTTGCAGAAAAAATTTCTAATGGAGAAAAAAATTATTATCAATATACATTAACTTGATAGTATCTTATACCTTTAAGATATATGGATTCTTTAGTTTATATAAAAACATTGGATGTGTATGATCAATAATATAATTTTATTTGTATTCAAGGGGTTTTTTTTCACTGAGCCTTTTGCACGCGTATGTCATAGTACCAAAATGTCACTTCTTAAACTCAGAAAAGTATGTTTTGTATTAGTACCCAGGAATTAAGAAAAGTCATAATGGTTTGAAAGTGGCATTTGGAAATGCAATGACATGAAACAATGAAAGCTATAGAATATGTTTAATTAAAGTTAATGTTTGGCATTATACACGTATCTTTAGTTTATCGAATTATTGGCTTTTATCGTTATAAAGACTAATTTAATTAAGTAGGCAATAATACATAATTTGTAACTTACATATTCTACTTTTAGACCTACTTCATCAAGTTATTTTAAGGTTCAAAAAGTCGAAAATATATTTAATTGATTGAAAACTTACCATGTATTACAGTTTTATTCTTAAAGCATTTTAAAAAACGAATTGGTGACGTTACTGGGTTGTTTTTTTTATTTTATTAAACCAACGTTATTCTTGAAATAAAACAATATCCAATGTAGGATTTTTCTCCATATTCTATGGTCATTACTTATGTAGTAATAATTTATTTTTAAAAACCCTTGAACAAATACACATAAAAAGTATTATACACATTGTTAGAAAACGTGTAAACAAAATTCATAAATATATCACTAATAAAGCATATATCTGGATATAAAAAGGAGAATAATTCATTAAGGAGAAATAGTTTGTGATGGTTACTCATAGATAAAATCGATTGTGGAATTTATTAAGAAAAGAAAATATTCCATTAATGGGATCGAAGGATATAATAGCGAGATTTTTCGTATTCTTGTCTAATGAAGTTTACTTGAGAAAGATATCTTTAATATATATATACAGATATATGCATGCTATATAATACAATATTGACCCAAGTCACTAACCCAACATTCTAATTCACGCCTTAAGACACAACATTCTTTTGGTAGCTAATGAGCTTTTGTCGTCCCTTAATTAAAGGTGTAAATTTGTACCCGGGCACGGGGCCGCCTCCAGACATTTAGCTCAGCACGAGCCATGCACCACATCAAAAACGTTCTATATAGATTATTTTCCACTTTTTTCTTTTGATGACTGCTAATATAAATCTTATCTTTGCCATGTTTTTATCACAATAATAATAACATAATACCTGAAGGCCATATATTCATTATATATGTTTTATCTTTAGTAACGGGTTTTTGTAAACGGTTATCGGTTATCTACCAACATTATTATACCGGATTGCAAAAGGACCTTTATTTCAGCAAAGATGAAAGCAAGAATTCTAATTGTTTCTTTGAGAAGATCTTTATTGATTCAATGCATTGTTTATTATATGCATATTTTTGTATATGTTATTGAAGACCTAACAATGACTGTTAGACAGAAACAAAACTTTTATGTAGTTTTCTTCATATTCATCGGGAAAACTAAATCTGTTACGGAATCAATATCGAATGAATATAAATATTATATACATAAAATCGTGTTATTTATCATGTAATAATCAGGTTATATTTGAAGTATATGCCCTGGACAAAGCAATAATTTCCATTTTAGTATATTATTGCTGTTTTGTTTAATTAAAAAAAACGAAATCAAATTATCGACAATGGTTAATCTCCAGGCTTATACGTAAAAGATCCTTTGACAATTGGAATTCCATATTATAGCACCGCTGTCCGGGGAAAATTTCCCATATAGCACAATATCGCGTATGTCCGTCTTCAGTAGCCCAGTCGTCTACATTATCCCAGTCGAGGTAGAACAGTAGGACGTTGAACTCTATTCCAATTCATTTCATTTCTTAGCCCAATCGGAGCAAAACAGTATCGTAAAACTCCATTTCATTTCATTCAATTTCTTACATACGGTCGGGTCAAAAATAGACCAATCAAAGATTACAAAGATTATACAGGTTTCACACAGACTTACTTTGGCCATTCCCCGTTTTTATGAGAGAGGGGGGGACTAGGTAATTTCGTGACTAACATAATGGTTCAATTTCTTTATTTCAATAATTCGTTTGTACATATAGGAGTCTTTCGCAGTAGGAGGAAACCAGGGGATCCGGAGAATACCACGAGGTTGAACCTACCACTTGACTCAATGACAGACATTCTGATCCAATGCGCACAGGTTACACTATTCACCCCCACCCCCCGTCTTCAGGGGAGGCTGAATGTTGACAAGCTCTCAAGTCATCATACCTTTTGTAAGTACCGAACAGAATTATACAATCTCTCAAATGGTGATGAGAAATGGATTTTCTTCAATAGTGGAAGCCGTTCTTCGTCGTCCTCTAATAAACACGAACATATGATCTGACAACGAGAGTACATAAAGGTTGAACATATCATGAAATTTCAGAAAAAAGCAATCTCCGAAAGATGCAACATTTCAGATGTCCAATAAAAAGAATTAACATTTAAAATAAAAAAAAAGGTGTCATTTTGACCGTAATTTACAAATTGTGCATAGATAAAGATGATATTTAACGTTCACTCGACACAAACTAGGTCATTTCGGGGCTAATATGTGGTTTTAATTTTTTATTTCAATAATTCGCTTGCGCGTAGGGGTCTTTAGGCTTAGCAGTAGGGCCCGTAGAAAACCCACGAGGTTGGACAGGCGACCCTTCTCCTTGTTACGTACAGATTGTTTCTGGTCTTAAACTCCAAATTTCACTTGTATACCAGCTTTTAGCTACTGCCAATTCCCTGTCAGCATTTGATAGTGCCCCGAATCTTTGTTAGATGTAGGATTAAGTAATATATATAATATATAGCCACTGTAGAAAAGTCTTACAAATATTCACCACCAGCGGGTGATTTATATTTTTTTATCTTGCAAATTGTAGAATGAGTTTTCTAGTGGGATAATTTCTAATGAATATTGTCACAAACAGGTGCGTCTATCTTTTCCAATTTGCAATAAAGCTAATTTCTTTACCGACCAAACATGCGTTTTAACACAGTCGATAAGTAAGCTTATTTAAGCTGCGTTAACCGGTTTCCTCTTTGGCTAAATATTTCAGTTTTCCAACAGCTACGTTTGCTTTCAAAACATAATGCAATTGCTGTATTCATGCGTCATGTTTATCTAAGTTCGTACTCTTTTCATGTAATTTTAACATTACGGTTAAATTGTGTTAAAAAGTCCACAAAAGTTTTTTACGACAACTACCAGTGATAAAGATTCTTGTATTTGTTATCGTGTACAGGGTAAAGGGAAGTAACTCTTCCTTAAGGAAAAAAGTCAGTCCCTGTTCCCGCACAGTGTGTAGGTCTTAAAAATACTGCTAAAGAGTGATCCCCTTGAATGTTAAAGCCTTCGTCAGTTATGACGCGTGTTTTAAAAATTTTGAGGATAGCGCCATAATTCGTATATTTCTATGTTTTTAAAGCAGGAGGCCAAGGTGGAGTAAGATGTTGGCTCGCTAATCTGGAGGTCTCGTATTCGATACATCCATTGGTCGAGAAAATTCATCGGTATTTTTCGGCATGCCCCCCCCCCCTTAGTCAGTGATGCAAGATATGGGGCCTGCGAGGTACAACGTATAGTCGATCGGATTGCGCGAAAAACCGAGGTCGCGTAAAAGATTCCCTGGGAGTTGAAATTCGATATAAAAGTAAGCCACTGTATGGAGTATGCCCTTCTTTATTAGGTTAGTCGGAGCAGAACAGAAGGACGTGAACCCCCTATTTCATTTTTTAATGCAGGTTCTTTTAATTTTAACTATCAATAGAATTATAGATGACACTGGTTATAGATGAAACTGGCTTGTTTTTACCATACCCTGTTTAGATTTAATTCATCATTTCTTTGTAAATACTGAGCGGAATTGAGCCATTTTTTGGACTGATAGCACGATTGATAGAATTTTTGATCTTTAAATTAGAAGCATGGTAAAAATATCTTTGGCTAATTAATAGAATCACACAATGTATAGAAATAATAAGAATTGTTTCAAATGCGCTTAAATCAAAATGATTGAATGGTTGATAAGTTGACATATAAAAAAGAGTTATAATTTGGGAAACATTCAATTTTAGGTTGATAAGAGATATCTTGTGTGACATTTCTGGTGTAAGTTTCCATTATCCATGTACGGGTGGTTTTCGACGTCATTAGGCTAATCGTTAGATAATCGAAGGTCTAAAACTCAAATCCACAAGACAATTATATCTTTGAGAATTCGTCAGACAGCCACTTGAATTCCATAAGGATTAGGGTTATATTGTAATCTATTATATTATACATTGGAATATGTGTATGTAAGCAGATTCATAATATATAAAATCTAAAAACAAACTGTTGCATTGTTATTAACTTCACGGATAAGAATACATAACGTGAAAAAGTCATTTAAAGATACGCCCTAGCCAGTTAAATTACAAATACAACCAGAGACAATACTAGACGATGAAGGACTGTTCTAAAATGTGTAGAAGAGAAGAGATGCGTCACACGTTGGATGTGGTTTTTTCCCCGTTTATTTTCCACATCTAGTCAGCGACTGCATAAGGTGCTGGTTCATGAATGGTTATGATTGTTGACAGTGAAAATCGTTTTAACGTTCGGCGGTTACTTACACGCATCATGTATGTTTTATGCTTTCCAACCTTCAAAATTTCAATGATTCCGTTTCAGTTGCGCCTCATTGATGGTGGTGTAGAGGGGGTAAGTGGAAGTGGGAACAGGTACGCGGACGGGTGCCACAATATCCTGCAGACATTAACCCCACCCCAACCCCATGGTTCCTATCAACCCACGTCAGGAGTGTGCTCAGGTTTTGTGCGTAGAATATTCTAGTCCAGTGGGCTGACTGCTCGAAATCGGAGGGGACGGGTGGGGTGGCTCTGTATTCTCGAAATCGGAGGAGAGGAGGGGGACTCTGTATTAACCATAAATGCGAAATATTTATTGATCATTTTAACTGATAGACATACCTTGAAACATTTAGGATGCTTGGAATTGGCAGTTTATCAAGATGCATTTTATTGTAAGAACTATCAACTTAAACCATATACTCAAAGAATGTTTCTTTTCAACAGATAATGTTATCTTAGAGATTTTTTTATTTACTTTTACTTAATAGAATTTTCTCCAAATCCACAGGCGGTTTCTCGTTAGTACATTTCCTTGAAATAGGAAAACAAGCGAAAGCACCAAGTAATCCCCCTGATTTAAAATATCATCAAACCAAACCGATTTAGTTAGTCAGATTGGAACTCATACTCACGATCTAGACCACACGCAACAGAACACTTTAAATTTCATACTTTATATTACTACACTAGTTGTTTTACTAAACCAGGCGTTATCTCCATTTTTGTAACAGTAAATCATTGCCAATCTCTCCTTTAAACACTGCACCAAATAAAAAGCAAATAGCAGAATTAAATTTGTTGTAAAACAATGGTTACTTTGACACAGGGAGAAACAATCTAGCAGCTCACTAACACGGAGGGGGTTTGATCACAGCGTTGAGTCCCCAGCAATTAATATAATTTGAAGGTTTTTGCAGTGTATTTATGCAATTAAATGACAAATTGGGTGCTCTGAAGGGGTAAACTGTTTTCAGGCTAAATATATTTTGAGATTGACTATCATACTTGGGGGGGGGGGGGGGAGGTAACAACTGGAACTTTTTCTTTAAACAGTACTAGATGGTCTTCAAAACATAGAAACTTGACGATAAAGGAACATTTTATTTAAAATTACTGTTGTTATATACAATTCAAAACAAGTAGGGGATATTTGTTTTTTATGTGTTTTTAAAGTCACCTAATGAAACTGACGAAGAAACAAATGAAGTTCACATTCATCTTTTTATTCCAAATGATCGTTAGACTAAGTAAGACACAGACTGGCCATTATATGGGTAAAATGATACCCGGGGTCAAACAGCAAAGTTACCACAGCATCACAACAGAGTCAGTAACGGGTAAATCCTCCTCTGCTTGCCAAACAAGCATTGATTCGACGTGGCATACTCCTAATGACACGTCTAAGGTCATTTTGGTCCAGATTGTCCCATTCCTGTTGCAACGCAGCAACAAGTTCTTGGACATTGGCATGACGTTGTTGACGTTGACGTAACATCTGTCCAAGCATGTCCCAGATATGCTCGATAGGGGAGAGGTCGGGACTCAGTGCTGGCCAAGGTAATGTGGGGATGTTATGTTGTTGGAGGTAACCTGTAACGATCCTGGCCCTGTGACATCTTGCGTTGTCATCCTGGAAGATGAAACGGCGGCCATGACGTCGTGCGAACGGCACAACATGGACTGCCAATATGTTGTCCCGGTAATCCTGGCCTGTAACACGCCCTGCAACAACATGTGAAGCCGTTCTTCCAGCAACAGTGATGCCTTCCCACACCATAACAGAACCACTCCCGAATCGATCATGTCTGATGACGTTAACGTCTTGGAAGCGCTCGTTTCGACGACGCCACACCCTCCTACGTCTGTCCAAAATATCAACAGTAAACCTTGACTCATCTGAAAACATCACATTGCTCCAGCGTCGATTATTCCAGTGTTGACGATCCCTACACCAACGACGTCTTGCCTGAATGTGATGATCTCTCAAACAAGGGATCACGCGAGGACGTCGGGCGCGAAGGTGACCCCTATAAGCAGTCGATTCCGAAACGTCTGGCCACTCACTCTCACACCAGTGCCTGTTTGAAGACGAGCGCTGATCTGATTTGCTGTGATGACACGATTTCTCAAGGCCAAGGTACGGATAAATCGATCCTGGGCTTGAGTTGTCGCCCTTGGTCGACCTGAGCGTGGTCTGTCCTGTACGGATTGTGTATCACGGTATCTGGACCATAGCCTGCTTATGACAGACTGAAAAACATTCATCGTCCGCGCCACAACTGCCTCTGTTATGCCGATCTGTAGCATGCCAAGGGCACGTAACCTTTCATTTTGGGTAAGCCGACGCATATCAAAATTTGTTTTCTGGTCACCCTGGAATTCAATGCCACAATGACTGTAACATTCAAAGTCAGAGTCGTGCAAATCTTGGCCTGGACCTCCATGATGAGCCCAAGCATCACCTGCATTCCATGCGGTAGCTATTGGTGCGTTTGGGCGTCACATGTAACTGGAAATGTTTCTTCTGTTAGGTTCCATATTGACTTTTTTCGTAGTCATTTGCATAGTATTATGCCCCCAAAATCAAATATCCCCTACTTTTTTTTGAATAGTATAGTACAGTATGGATACCAGAATATAATTAAATGGATTGCTAATTATAAGTTGCGTATTATAATATTATATATAAATTCGTTTCGTTGTAAAGGTTTATCTAATGAAAGGATTATAAGAAGTATATGTACACCCAGTAAAAACATGCTTCTAATAAAATTCAAATGCTTGGCTTAACAAACATCAAAACTAACCGTTTAGTGTATTTTTATAGAAATAATCCCGTATTTCCCGTTTTTCACACCATGAAATCATAAAATATAATTATAGTTTTAAAGTTAGACGAAATGAGGATATTTGAAACAGGTGTATAAGATATCCTTCTAATCCCATTTAATCCCTTTATCAACTAGTTTGCTTTGTAAATGATAGCCATGTGTAATAACCTACCTTCTCTGAAATAAGTTTTTCAAACTGAAAACACATTTATTTATGAGCTTCGGTTGGTTTATATTTTCGTCCTCTTTGCTTGTATCATCACGCAAGTCTGGGTACATGCGTTTAAATGGAAATAATACTTCGAACGGAATTACAGACGACAGTATGAATATTTTGTGTAGAATCAAATAGATATGCGGGGATTTTTGACATTTTCCATGAACCGGTTGGGAATTCGGTATTCTTTAGCGAAAGAATGTCACTGCCTTGGCAATATTGATAGCATCATGAGCAAGATTTATGATTTTTTTTTTGTGAATCGTTTCAATTATGATAATTGTTTAACTTTTTAATGGAAACAGTTTTTCGCCCTCGCGAAGGCTGCAGGGGTGGTGGGTGTGCCAGTCACGTGCGGTTTGGAATAGATCGTTATGAGATCTGACATTGAGCTATAGGTGGAGTAGTTTCCTTCGTGAATTTTCTCTTGGTCCTCCCGTCTCCACTAACTGCTCAGCTATATGTTATTGAAATAACGATATTAATCTTAAAATAACCTTGTCTTATCGATAGATCGATTTCTATTTATCTGCTAAATTTACTGAAATTGACATCAAACACGTCAATGATGTTCCAATGTTATTACCAACGTGTGGGATGGCCCTCGGCATAAATCTTTTCTTGCTAGGAACCAAAGTTTGTATGAATGAAAACTTTCGCTTTGAACGTCTGGGTTGGGGGTGAGTAATTAATTAAAGTGAATTTATCGATCAATAACATATTATTTGTAATGTCCAATTAAGCACCCTTTAGTCTAGCGGACGTATTATTACATCCGGGGGAGCTTTTAGCGGGTCTGGGTGTACTTGTCTTCATTAGTATACTATAAATTTATGTTGGGTTAATCAGGTCTACTCGAGCTTTGGTGTTGCCTAGCAACTGCACTTCTGCAGGGTGTTGGTGGCAGGTGACAACAAATGTGGAGGAGAGCGGGCTAGATATTAATTTTTTACCGTTTTGAACGTCTGTATTGTATCTTATTATGCGTGAGTGGATTACATAACTGTGAACATTTCTCCGCGAAATGACTGTGGAACTTTTGTTATCATCATTTGTGAATTTGTGAATTTGTGACTTAGTTTATAATACATTTGTAAACTTATGTTTCGTTGACTCTTTTATTAAGGGACAAACCGCTCGTGCCTGGGAATTCCTCTCTCGCCCCTGACAAGAACGGTGCAGTACGTGAACGGACGCGTATGAAACTGTCATCCCACTCTGCCGCCTCCTATATGAGTAAAAAATTACTAGTTTATTGACATCTGGAAATGGATAAATACGTGTCAATAATGTGAAAACTTTTGTGAACTGTGATTGTGAAACTGTTCCAGTGCCGGTATTATAGTTAATATGTCTGAAGTTAGTGAAGTGAATAATGACAATGACAACGTGTCTGCAAGTCTTAGTGCCGGGGAACAAACTAGCCCAAGTGGGGCCGGTGACATTCAGGCTCAAGAAAATGAAGACTTGCCAACTGTCAATCCTGAGGACAGTGCCTCGAACGTTTCGCAAAAATCGCGAAAATCGACATCAGAGACTGCTTCAAACTTGCGAATTCTGAATAGGCAAAAGGAAATTGAATTAAGAAGTCAATTAGAAGCTCACATCGAAACCAGCAGGCTTGAAGAAGAAAAACTCAGACTAAGTCGTATACAAACAGAAATAAATTTACGTGCTAAGCTTCGTGCCGCCAGTGAAATAGAGGATATGCTCGGAAAATATTCATCTACTCCGGAAAGTGAGGTGACCTTTAAACGGCCTCAAATTAAAGAGCCTTTACAAATGAACAGAAGTCAGAATAGACGAAATGTGTCTAGTGATGATAGCCTTGTGAAAAACGACAATCCTGTGACATGTGACCCAGAGGAAATCCACGAAACAAGTGCCACGGAGTGTATTTCTTCCAACCTGAATCCGGGTGCGAAACATTTCGTCCCAACAACTAAAGAACAATCAAATTCCACACAGGATTTGGTGAAAGTATTCCAACAGCTCGTTGAGCACCAAAGGGATCAAGTCTTGCCGGATCAAGAAATTGAACCGTTTTCCGGAACGGACGTACTTCTTTATCAGACATTTATAAATAATTTTGAAGTGGTAATTGAAAATAATACAGAAGACCCCTCGAGAAGATTGCAGTTTTTGTTGAAATACACAGTAGGAGAAGCGTATGATTTAATTCAGTTTACACCCTTAATCAAAGACCCAGCAGATGCCTATGCTGAGGCAAGACGTTTATTGCAACGAGATTTTGGAAACCCTCAACTTGTTGCATCATCTTTTATTTCCAAAGCTGAAACATTTGAAAAAATTAAAAACGGTGACAAACTTGCGCTAAGAAAATTTGCTATTTTCTTAGTAAATTGTGTAAACACGAAACAAAATAATAGTGACATGGATACCATGGACGGGAATGACTTCATAAAGATGCTTTGCAGTAAACTACCATTTGGAATTCAGCAAAAATGGATTGCCCAAAATGGGAAAATACGTGAAAATGAAAATAGAAGTACGAATCTAACCGACTTTGAAGCCTTTGTCGGCCTTCTTTCAAGGAATGAAAATGACCCACGTGTGAGTGGTTTAGGCTACCAACAGGCTCCAAGATCTACTCAACAGTTAAGTAGTGCAAAACCCAATATTACACCGAGAAAGGCCTTTACGACACAAGTAAAACCTGTGAGTGACAGTGAACCACCAAAGGGAAATTTGGCAGCAACCCCACCTTGTTTATATTGTGGTCAAGATACTAGACACTGTTTACTTGACTGTAGGAAGTTCGCATATCTTTCTTGTGAAGCTAAATCAGACGCCATTAGAAAACTAGGCCTTTGTTATGGGTGCCTTAACCCAGGCCACATGAAAGACACATGTAAAAATAAACAATGGGTACACTGTAAGTTTTGCACTAGATCCCATATGACGGTAATGCATGATACGTCAAAAGATAAACCGAGTGATACAAGTCCTAAAGCAAGGATTGTTACATCATCTTGTGCAATGACAAACTCACTTGACAAAAACGGTGAACGTGATCCTTTAATGGCGATTTTGCCAGTTAAAGTTAAAGCTCCGGCTAGTGGATATAGTATCAATACATATCTTTTCGTGGACAATGGATTTAGTTCTGTATTTGTAACTGATGAGCTCAGTGATGCTCTGTGTATGAGAAATAAAACTGTCGATTTATCCGTGAAGACTGTAAACGATGAGAAAACTGAAAAATCAGGTCATATTACTGATCCCATTCATGTAAGTAATTTAAAGGGAGAGAACCCATGTGAAATTAATTCAGCTTACATAAGGGAGACAATGCCTGTGACCTTGGAAGATGCGCCGACCCAAAGTGACCTTGCAAAATGGAAGCATTTACGTGACATTAAATTGCCAAAATTGTCTGGCATTTGTATTCCAAACGTGTCAATCATGATAGGAATGGGTGTTCCATCAGCAACAACACCTCTAGAAATAATTAAAGGTGAAATCGGTGAACCATATGCAATTCGGTCGCCATTAGGACATTTATTTTATGGTTTACCTGGAAAACTTACATCTGTAAATCAGACGTCCGTTAATTTTTGCCAAATTGACAGCAATCTGGAAAAACAAGTCAAAAAGTACTTTAACTTAGAATTCAGTGAAAGACTGTGTGATGAGAAACCGTGTATGTCTAAAGAAGACAAAAACTTTATGGAAATCGTGGAAAAAACAACAGTTTTCGAAAATGGTCATTATAAAATGGATATACCCTTTCGTGATCCCACAAAGACGGTGCCAAATAATAAAGTTCAGGCGGAATTATTTACATTTCGATTACGCAAGAGGTTATCTGCTGACAAAAAACTATGTGAACAATATGTGAGTTTCATGGACAAGCTCGAGATAAACAATTATTGTGAAAAAGTGCCAATCTTTGACCTTCAAAGAAATGATGGACGTGTGTGGTACTTGCCACATCACCCCGTGATCAATCCTAAAAAACCAGACAAAGTTCGGGTGGTTTTTAATTGCCCGGTGGAATATAAGGGTGTTTCATTAAACAATCTCATCTATCCTGGACCAAATTTAATGAATGGACTCTTAGGTGTTATTTTACGTTGGAGACAATATCCAGTGGCTATAATGGCTGATATTGAAACTTACTTTTATAGAACTCGTGTATCAGCAAAGGACACTGATATGCTACGATTTATATGGTGGCCAGGTGGTGACTTAAATGAAAAACCAGTCGAGTATCGTATGCTGGTTCATATCTTCGGTTGTGTAAGTTCGCCTAGCTGTTGTAATTATGCTCTTAAACGTGTAGCTAGTGACAACGTGAACTCCATAAGTGACTCTGTGGCTAAATCAATAGAGCAGGACTACTACATGGACGATCTTGTGAAATCGGTAGAAAGTGAAGAAGACGCCATTGAGCTTGCTCGGGAAATGAGTGACATTTTGAAATCATGTGGATTCCATTTAACTAAGTGGATATCAAATAGCAGGAACTTTCTTAAAACTGTGCCCCAAGCTGAGTTAGTAGAATCATCTAAAACTTTAAATTTTGACATCGACCAGTTACCTACCCAGAGAACCTTGGGTGTGAAATGGTGCGCAGAAAGGGACAAAATTAAATTTGAAGTGAGTGAAATAAATACTAAGTCTACACGTAGAAACATTCTGTCAGTAATGAGCTCAATCTACGATCCAATAGGTTTTGCCTCACCTTTTGTACTCCGTTGCAAAATAATCCTACAAAATTTGTGTCGTCTTAAACTGTCATGGGATGAGACCATTCCTGAGGACAATGATAGCCAATGGAAATCGTGGCTCAGTGATCTACCCAATTTAGAACACTTCGCAATTGACAGGTGTCTAAAACCAAAATCTTTTGGAGCTGCTGTGAACATACAACTACATCATTTTGCAGATGCTTCCGCTGAAGCTTATGCTAGTGTTTCTTATGCAAGATTTGTGAATGAGCAAGGTGACATACATGTAGCTTTTCTACTTGGACGCTCACGAGTGGCGCCTCTACGATCTCATACTATTGTGAAACTTGAGCTGTCTGCAGCTACCTCCTTAGTGAGAATCAACCATATGTTAACCCGTGAACTTTCCATTCCCGTGGATGAAGTGTATTTCTGGACTGACAGCCAGACCGTGTTAAAATATATTGCAAATGAAACCATTCGCCATCAAGTATTCGTATCTAATCGTCTCGCCGTCATTAGAGACGGTTCTGATCTCGATCAGTGGCGTTACGTTCCGTCGAAGCTTAATCCTGCAGATCACGCGTCGCGAGGATTATCAGCTGATAGTTTGGATTCTGTGAACTGGATATCAGGCCCAAAGTTTTTAATGTGTTCCTCTGACTCGTGGCCTGTTAATTCTTGTGAATACAATGTGCCGGAAAATATGTGTAATGATAAAGATATCTTTGTGAATTCTATTAAAATCTCTCAATTAGCTAAAAATACCATTGATCGTTTGATGTCTCATTATTCAGAGTATATTCGATTATTACGTGGCGTATCGTGGTTACTGCGCCTAAAGAATATTCTTAAATGTAAAATACAAAATCGTGATATCCCCCAAAGTTTGTGTTCTAAGTCCTTATCAAATGAGGAAGTGTTAATTGCAGAGTGTGCTTTGCTTTGCTACGTGCAAAAATGTGAATTCGTGGAAGAATTTGAATCATTGGAAAGCCAGTCTTCTAATGTCAAATTGAAAAGTTCTTTGGCCAATTTAAATCCAAAGATTGTGGATAACCTAATCCGTGTTGGTGGACGATTGCAAAATGCATCGATTCCAGATACTGCTAAGAATCAAATAATATTGCCTAAAGGTCATATTGTGTCTAGATTAATCGTAAAAGAATGTCATAAGAAAGTCGGTCATCAGGGCAGAAATCACACACTTGCTCAGATCAGACAAAAATACTGGATAATCCAGTCGGGTGTTTTAGTTAAGAATGTATTACGTAATTGTGTTGTTTGTAAAAGGCTAAATTCACGTGTCGGCCAACAGCAAATGGCCGATTTACCTACCTGTAGGGTTCAGTCAGACCAAAAAGCATTTTCGTGCACCGGTATTGATTTCTTTGGTCCTTATGAAATAAAGTTAGGTCGTTCATTAAAGAAACGATATTGTGTAGTGTTTACATGTTTTAGCTCTCGGGCTATACATATAGAAGTAGCTGAATCTTTAGATACTAGTTCATGTGTAGCGGCGATTCGTAGGTTTATGTCTCGTCGTGGTGTACCCAAAGACTTTTATTCTGACAATGGCACCAATTTTGTTAGTGCAAATAAAGAGATGTCAAAAAGTGTTGAAGAGTTGGATCAAGAAACATTTCGCAATCTGGGTATTCAATTTGAGTTTAATTGGAACTTTAACCCACCCGCAGCATCACACCATGGTGGTGTATGGGAAAGGATGATCAGAACAATAAGAAAAGTGCTTCAAGCAATTCTTAGTGAACAATTTCTAAAATCTAGCCAAAACGAGGAACAATTAAGGACACTTATGTGTGAGGTCGAGTCTATCATAAATTCTAGGCCTTTAACTCGTGTATCGGAAGACCCAAATGACTTAAGTGTAATAACACCGAACTCTCTGTTATTATTAGAACCAGTCGTGTCTTATCCTCCTGGACTATTTTGTGATCGTGACATTTACGCCAAACGACGCTGGCGGCAAATGCAATATTTAGCAGACTTATTCTGGAAGAGGTGGACTATAGAATATCTTCCGTTACTTCAGCAGCGTCAGAAATGGTTGCAGCCAAAACGTAACTTTCAAGTCGGTGATGTTGCTTTAATCGTGGACGATAATAATCCAAGGTGCTCATGGCCCTTGGGGTTAATTCTTGAGACTTATCCTAACAAGAATGGTCTTGTAAGGAGCGTGAAATTGAGAACTCAGTTTAACACTTTGGTCCGTCCTATCGCCAAGTTATGCTTGTTATTGGAAGGAGTAGAGGCATAAAAGCTGCAGGAATAAACTTTCGTGAAAAAAATTGTGAACTGTGAAAAAATTGTGAACTGTAAAAACATTGTGAATTGGGTGAACTGTGAAAACATACTCCGTGAACATATGAGTTAACTTCGTGAACTTACTAGCATTTAGTAATGTGAAAATTCCTTATCCATATTGTATTGTTATAATCACAATGTGTTAGGACAGTGATGTGTGAACTAGGTTTAGGACTGCCTGTGAATTGTTTTGTTTGCTTTTGTTTCTTTAATATTTTGTTCCCAATTTGTTTTAGAAATTACTTGTGTATTTTGATTTGGACATTTTTGTTAAGTATCTTATCTCTTGTCTTCCGATAAGATAGGGGCCGGGATGTAATGTCCAATTAAGCACCCTTTAGTCTAGCGGACGTATTATTACATCCGGGGGAGCTTTTAGCGGGTCTGGGTGTACTTGTCTTCATTAGTATACTATAAATTTATGTTGGGTTAATCAGGTCTACTCGAGCTTTGGTGTTGCCTAGCAACTGCACTTCTGCAGGGTGTTGGTGGCAGGTGACAACAAATGTGGAGGAGAGCGGGCTAGATATTAATTTTTTACCGTTTTGAACGTCTGTATTGTATCTTATTATGCGTGAGTGGATTACATAACTGTGAACATTTCTCCGCGAAATGACTGTGGAACTTTTGTTATCATCATTTGTGAATTTGTGAATTTGTGACTTAGTTTATAATACATTTGTAAACTTATGTTTCGTTGACTCTTTTATTAAGGGACAAACCGCTCGTGCCTGGGAATTCCTCTCTCGCCCCTGACAAGAACGGTGCAGTACGTGAACGGACGCGTATGAAACTGTCATCCCACTCTGCCGCCTCCTATATGATTTATATGATGAATTTCTCTAATCAATGAAATTGATTTTAGACAAGGAGCACCCTGCGGGCGTCAGTTATATTACACACTAGAATAAAACATTGACAAATCCCTTACCTGAAACCAATATTGGGTTCATTCAATTAAGGGAAAGACAATTAGAAAGACCTTTGTTACATTTTGTAAAATCGAAAACGAATAATAATAAATAGATAATCATTTATAGGTAGACTAAAACCTTTTACAAGAAAGATTCCGTTGAAGCCCCTCGGGCAAAATGCAGAAAGTTATAATTTTCGCTATTGACGTTTTAGATGTCTTTAAAAAATCTGAAATCTACAGGCGCGGATCCAGGGTGGGGGGGGGGGGGGCAGGGAGGGGGGCGTGTCCCCCCTTCCCGTCCCACCCCCCTAAGCCCCAACGAGACTTGTATATCTGCTTTTTAATTGATGATATAAACTGATTTTCGCATTCTCTCTGCCCAGGCAATGCGACGAAGGCGCTGGGTTTTTTATTCGATAAATATAAACAACATTTTATCGAGTGGAGAAAGGCATAACGATTTTAGATATTTTTCATCAAACTTACATTTAACCAAGAGTAAAATAAGAACTACATGGTTGTAATAGATAGACGGGAAACTGCGAAAAATTATGGAAATACTAATATGAAATATGAGCCGCACCCCACCCCCATTAGCTAAAAGCATCAAATCTATACATAATAACAAGTCAATTACGACACATATCTGAATTTAGTTTCGTCAAGGTTTTACAAGATTTTTTGATTTATCCTAGTTTTCTCTGCGATTTCTCATATATGAGGTGAATTACAAGACACATGTATAAATCAACGTATGGCAATAGTAGGCCACCTGAAGTTGCATCGATGTCATCCTTATCAGTGACTGAAGCGGCCTAGCGAATATTCACAGGTGATTAGTGTGGTAACCTATACTGCACGCAAATTAAGTCATCTTGCACATAACCCTAATTGGGGATCACGGTGGCTAAGTGGATAAGGCGCTGGTTCGCTAGCCTGGAGGTTGAGTGTTCGATCCCTGCATTGGCCGAGAAAGTTCATCTCGATTTTCCGGCGTGATTACCCCTTGTCAGTGATGCAGAAGGAGGGCCTGACAAGGACAGCTGCCTAGTCGTTCGGATGGGACGGAAAACCGAGGTCCCGTGTACAAATTGGAGTGCACGTAAAAGATCCCTTGGCAGTTGGAATTCGATATAAGAGTAGGCCGTAGCGCCGCTGCCTGGGCAAAATTTCCCTCATTGCACACTGTGGCGTATGCCCGTCTTCAATTAGCCCAGGTACGGTGCTTAAGCGTAGGACGTTAAACCCCATTTCATTCATTCATTCATAACCCATAACCCTACCGCTATGAAACAGATTAATGTAAAGGATTGCCGGTGTCCTGTATACAAGGGAGGCAACTACATTGGAACTAAACCAAGATCTGAACCAAAGTGGATGCAGGCCACGATTATTTTCTTTTTTTTACTTTCTGATTTATTGTGGGTTTTTTTCGACGGAGGTTTAACCACGGAAATATTGAGAAACACAAACTTTTAAAAACTAGCAAACTAGCTATATACGGTTCAAATTGCCGTAACCAATGTCTTGACTTAAGACTTCTACATCTAAAAGCTAAACAATCAACATCCACCAATCCTGACAATAAATGTCAACCTAAACCACCTTCTTTGACTCCAGGCCAAAAGTCAACTATAACCATGTTAAAAGGGAGAGAGCAAGGCTATAAATAGAAGGAACTACACCGATATACAGACCACCAAAGATATTTCAAGTTTACACACCACTATTGTTACCCAAATTCCAATGCATTTTTTAATTTCAGATAGACCACTTGAACACAGGCGGTTGATTAAATTTAGATCTAATTCTTTTAATAATAATAATAATGTATATTTATAAAGCGCATATATCCATCCAGAAATGCATGCTCAAAGCGCTACACAATTATTAACCCGGTCTCTAGGATACAGGTAAAGCCTGATTACCTCCCTTTACCCCCAAACTCTTAGGAAGAGCCCCAACACATGCAGCATCAATTTGAAATTCAAGGATGGCATTAGTTTTTTTGTGTAACACATACACCATCCTACCGGTACCCATTTACAGCTGGGTAGACTGGAATACAGGGATAAAGTGTCTTATTCAAGGACACAAGAACTCGGCACACAATTCGGGTCTCGAACCTGCAACCATTCGGTCACAAATCCTACTCTCTAACCATTGCGCCAAATCCCTCCCTTTTTTTAAAGGTCACAAATCCTTTTAATGCCCAACACAATGATACGCAGTGTATATAACATGCGCCACCAAACTGAAGTGAGTAACTGAATACACGTCTTACCAGTAAGCGGTTTCTTTGAATAATTTCAAGTGTGGCTCGTGCTAATGTATGGACGATAAAGATGGAGTGAAGAAGATGTAAGACTAGTGGAACTGGAAGTGTGGGATGTGCCAGATGTAAGATATAGAAATAAGTTGGATATATTAGGGTGAAAAATAACAACTGTATGAAATTTGGATGTGTGTGGAGAGAGAGAGATAGAGAGAAGGGGGGGGGGATTATAATAGGTGTAGTGCGGGGAATAGTTATTGCAGATCTTTGGGATATATCAACCCATATTTCAAATTTCGTCAATATCAGAAAAAATGTCCACCAACAAGTGTGAAGGGACAGGGGGCGACTGAATAAAACTGTGGGTGTATAAAAAATAATACTCTCAAACAATGCACATTAAAACAGTTTATTCCATATTATTTAACAGGACATGTAGGAATATTTAATACTAAAATATCACTTTCTTGAAATAGTTAACAGGACATTTATCATATCAAGAATATCATTACTCTACAAAATATTTATTAATTACCAAGATGGTTTTGTTTAAAATGAAGTGTGTCTTGACATTTTTTGGCAATTAAAACGGAGTTAAAAAAATATGGAGTAAATATTAATATGTAAATAAAATCTTAACAGTACCTGTTATACAATTATTATTTCTAAACTGTTTGTTTTTATATTAATTTTGTTGACATGAATAATCGCATGGGTTCTATCTAAAGCGGAATATTCAAGATTTAGACAGTTGTCATGAGAGTTGACAAGTCACTGCCTTTCAGAATTTGAAAAGTTGACCCAACTATGGCAAGATATTACAAATCATAAAAAATACATGTTTCATAAAAGATATATATTTAAAACGCTTTGCATTTTTAACAAGTAAAAAGAAAATTAACTATTTGTTGATTAATCAATTAAAACTGAGTGTAGTTCACAAATAAAATTCAGTAATTCAATATATAAACCTCAGTTGATTTGTGCATTATTGTTTGTCTTACAATTTAATTTAAATCTATTAAAAAGATTACATATATATATATATACTAACTCACACATTTCAAAAAAAATAGTTGTCAAAAATTAAAAATAGGATATATTTCTGTGTATAACCCATAACCACTCCCTAATATAAAGAACCCACAAATGAATGCAATAAGCTGTTTGAAATTTCACTTACTTAAAGCTGCCCACAAATTCAAGGTATAACAATTTACATGATTAAAGTCTCTGATATCATTCCACGGATATCTCATTCCTTCGAAACCATTGTAAAACTGATATGAGCCCCAAAATAGTTCAATTCAGTTTAGTATTTACAAGGATATAAATTGAAAATTTGTAAACAATAGACAGCTGCTGTAGAGGATATAAATGGGATATATTATGACAACAGCACAACCTATAATCTTCACTAAACCGGGACTAAACCCTATTGTTAAATCTGTTGATATTTTGATTTCTTTTAAATAATCCACGAGAGTACATTTTAGTGAAAAATTAGACATTGTTCCAAAAATACAAATGATAATCAGTGACTTTAAATAAACAGAAATAAAAAAAACCAAAATCAGGTTTTGACTACCTACTTCTACAAGATTCTCTGTTGAATATTCCATGTTTTTTAGACAAAAACTTTGTCTGTAGTAGGATTGAAACTACAACCAAGCAACAATGGGTGGCATAAAATAATTCGTGTGGCATAAAATTATTTGTCAAGTGGACAGGAGCATTAAAGGTAATGAAAATATTTTGAAGAACTTATTTAATTCTGTTCTAACTATACTGTTAATATACCCTGTGACAATTGATTTAACATGATTAGTAGTGTTGTTCATGTAAAATGCTCTCTTGCTATTTTTTTTCTCTTGATCATCATGACCCAGGGCTTAGAAAAGGGATTAGTTTTGGGTAGTTATTAGTGTCAGTGTATGGCTAGGTCATGATCATCAGGTCTTATGAAAGCAAAAGACATTTCACTCTAATGGTGATCAGTGGTTATTTGAATTATATGGGATGGAGTTAAATGCCCAACAGCAACCATACTATTTACATTTTCAGCAGTTATTGGATGAATTTCTAAAGTTCATATCTCTATAATTGAAAACCTGTCTTTTCCAACTCCAACCCATCGAACTGAAATAAAAATATTTTATTAATTATTATTCTTTAATCCATAAAGTAATTACATTGGACTCTTGTCAAATCCGACATCATATTTGTCAGAATACTCAGTTTTCTCAAAAACGGAAGAATATTGTAACTTCGAAAACAAGAAGTTTTATTATAATGTAGCTTCGAATTCTCAAAACGTTATTCCATTAAAAAATAACAAGATGACAAGTCATCACCATCCCACGCCCTTGAACTTGTTTGGAAGGCATAAGAAAAAACAACTGTTAAGAGTGACTGCGACCTCTGAACACAATAATAACATTAAGTAAAACTGAGTCCAGTAACATTTAAAATATGTAAAATGACATGAAATAATTTGAAAAACTAATGAAATTAAATGTGTCCATACTGTGTAATAAGCTATGGCAACATTTCAGACACTTGATTCCTTTTAATTTAGACTTAACCAAACTAAATTATCAGGCTTCAAGAATAATTTGTTTGTGGTCAATCTTACAGGTAACTAAAAACTAATGAGACATGACTTACCAGGTACTCCTAATAAACTTTCAATGGTTTTAATATATCTTTGGGCATTAGGAGGTAAATCGGGAAATTTTCGAATATTTTCGGTACTTGTTTCCCAACCAGGCAGTGTTAAATATTCAACTTTTACTTTCTGTAACACTTCATCAGATGCTGAACAATAAAAAACATATCATTACAAGTAAAAGGTGGTGTTTGTATTTGACAGTTATATGTTACTTCAAATGTATTACTGTCTTAAGAGCTAACAAAATACTTGTTATAAGGTGATTTTTGACTTAATCATTTAAAGACACATACAAGGGTTGTAGCATTTTTATTCTTTTGTAGGTAATTAGGGGCATTTAATAGACAATTTCATACAGATGACATAATTTCCGTCATTCACAAGGTTTTAAATCTAAAATAAGGGCCGTTACATTGGAAGTAATCTACAGAAATTGTTGAAATTCAACAGGCTTTTTCATTTTAATAATTCAAATAATGAATATAAATTTCATAGAGATTGGATGATAACTTTTGTCGTTCAAAAGTTCACAAGGTTCAACAAAGTAAAGCAAGGGCCATAACTCAAAAGTGACTGAAATTGCTGAAATTCAATAGGATTCTTCATTTCACCAATTTAATTGATGCATATGAATTTCCTACAGACTGGGTGATAACTTTTGTCGTTAGAGTGTTCACAAGATATAACAAGATATACGACCACATTTCAGTATAATACACCATCAGTGGTTGCCAGGCAAGATACGTCCACATTTTACAAGAGATGGATAGAGAACAAGCAAAATAGAAAGAGATTTTTCTACAATCAAAAGCCATAATTCACGAGAACAAGCTAAAAAGAAAGTGATTTTACCTACAATCAAGGGCCATAATTCATGAAGTTGCAAATCGATATGCGCAAATATCAAAAGGAACTAAGATCTTTGGCTTATAAACATGCATTTCAATTTACATAAAAAATCAGATTAAAATTGTAACCTCTACAGGGTCCACAACTTTGATACGGTATACCATATTTCTACACTATTCGCATAGAAATGTCAACTATTTAGTCATGCAATTATGGTTCGATTTTCCTGAATTCAATCTCAACCTTCCTTAGGGTGTAACAGTGATATAATCAAACGTTTTTTTAAATCAGATAATAAGTTTGACCTCCAGAGGGACCACAAGCTAAAAGATAGTAAGCTGGCAATGCCTGGCAGGATGCGCCCACATTTTCGAGAGATGGATATAGAACAAATATTATCGAAAGAGATTTTTCCTACAAACAAAGGCCATAATTCATTTAGTTACAATTTCATATGCGCAAATATCGAAAAGAATCAAGATCTTTAGCTTATAAAGGGACAGTCCCGTATTATACAGAGGCTCAAAAATAAAAGTCTGAGAATGTTTGAAAATAAAACGCCAAAATATAGGGTAATGGTGTATATACCTTGTCTCAAAATTTCAACTCAAAATATTGAGTCATTTGGACGTGAATGCCAAAATTGCTTATCCGGACACGTAACCCTTTTAAGATTGATGGTCATTTTTTTCATTTGGTGACCTTATAATCGATTAACGTTTCTTGAGAGGTTTATACAGTGAATGACCCATGTACTGTACTTGATAACAAAAGGTAAATTTTACCTACATATTATTTTTATAGAAAATAGTCTGGGTTTATCCAGATACTGTATGATACAAATGTCTCCATTTCCAGATGCAGACTGTCAGGTTTAAGTTATTTACAAGCGTATCACATAAATTGGATTAGTTGATCGGCCTTAGATAATGGGTTTTAAATGATTTTAACACAAAATTAAGCAGTTTTATTCCCCAAAAAGTTATCGGGATTGGCCCTTTAAACATGCATTTCAAGTTTCATCAAAATCGAATTAAAATTGTGATCTCTACAGGGTCCACAACCTTGATATACCATTTTTTAACAGTATTCGCATACGAAAGGCGGCCATTTTGTATGGTAATTTCGGTCTGATTTTTCTGAAATTTGAACTCAACCTTCCTTAGGGTGTAACGGTGATATAATCGAACGTTTTTTTAAATCGGATAATAATTGTGACTTCCACAAGCTAAAATAGGTGATTTTTTCGGACAATCGGGCCATAATTCAGGAAATTACGTTCCGATAGGCGCAAATATTGAAAGGTACCAAGATCTTTGGGTTATAAACATGCATGTCAAGTTTCATCAAAATCGGTTCAAAATTGTGACCTCTATAGGGTCCACAAGCTAAAAACGTGATTATTCGTACAATCAGGGGCCATAATCCATGAAGTTTTGATCCGATACATGCCAATATCGAAAGCAGTCGAGATCTTTTGGGGATAAACCTATATTTCAAGTTTTGTCAAAATCGGACAAGAATTGTGACCTGTAGAGAGTCCACAAACAATTGTGGACGGACAGGGGCGACGACGTAATACGTCCACATGAAAATGTGGGCGTATAAAAACGTGATTTTTAGTAAAATCAGGGGCCATAATCCTTGAAATTTTGATTTGATACATGCTAATAACGAAAGAGTTGAGATCTTTTGGGGATAAACCTATATTGTTTATATAAAAAAAAACCTTATATTTCATGTTTCGTCAAAATCGGGTAAGAATTGTGACCTGTAGAGAGTCCACAAACAATTGTGGACGGACGGACAGTGGCGGCCACATAATACGTCCACATGAAATTGTGGGCGTATAAAAAGACGATTTTTCGTACAATCAGTGGCCATAATCCAGGAAGTTCTGGTCTGAAATGTGCGAATATTAAATGGACTGATGTATAAATTGATCAAAATTTACTACTTACCGGGGAAGGTATTAATTTTTTCACCATTTACATGATATGCAACGCCAATTTTTATTTCTTTAAAGTTGTCCAGAATGTCCAGCTTAGTAATAGCCAATCTGAAAATATATGATATTCACATAATGCTAAATTTAAATAAAAATACATCATTCTATATTTTTAAATTTCCGCTTTCTAAGTTTATAAATCAATAAGCTCCTTGGTTATCATGTTACCCAAGTGAATTTTATGCTTTCACTTACCAATAGCTGTATTACGTAAATAAGATAGCAAAGGATACTGACCTTTATAAGAGAGCAATACATGCATACATATATTTCAATATTACAGTATGAAACTTACGCAGTAAGGCCATTAATCATATTGGCAAATTGTAACATGACCATATCTAACCAACCACATCTTCTTGGACGACCAGTAGTAACACCATACTCAGCACCTCTTTTTAATAAAACTTCACCAATTTCCTTCAAACAAAACCAATAATATCTTATCAATTTAATCAACTTCTATGACTAAACAAGAAATGAATGTGTTAAAAGGATATTGAAAACAATACTCTACAAGCATTGTTAACTATGTACTTTTAAGTTTAGTTCTCGCCATGATGTTTATTAATGTTAAAAATATAACATGTGTTTAAGAAAATAACTTACATTACTCTGTTCTGTAGGGAAACCACCAGCACCAACCCGTGTTAAATAAGCTTTAACTACACCATACACATTACCTATACTTCTAGGTGGTATTCCTAATCCTGTACATACTCCACCTATCGTACAATTTGATGATGTCACATACGGATACAAACCTGTATAAATAACACATAAATTAAATTATATTTCATTGAATAGGGGACAATAAAGATCACAATATTGGATTCTGCTCTATTTGTTTAGTTGACGTATTCTTGGATATATTTAAACATCCATCTCAATATTGATGTCAACAATCAACTATACATGGACAGATCCAGATCAATAGATTGGAGTAAGAAATGGGGAATAGTTCATGATAGGTTTTCACAATTCTTTTTGTAAATTGGTCTTAGAAATATGCAAACTCCAGGATATAAACAGAATTTGACACAAATAGTTAACATAGACAAAAGCTTGTAAAGTCGTCTATGCTTGAAGTAAAATCACTGTCATTAATTCCAAACATTCGAGGCAAGAAAACACAATAATATGGGCACATAAAAACTTACCAAAATCTATATCTAATATTGCAGATTGAGCACCTTCAATAAGAATATTTTTACCATCTTTGATGGCAGTATACATATGACCAATAGTATCTGTTACTAAGGGTTGGATTTCTTCTCGAAATTTCTGAAACAAGTAAGAAATATAAATTATTTATAACTATCACAACTAGGACATATGAGCTCAGACATTTTTTAATGATGTAATGTTTTTGCATGTGTTTTCAAACATGAATTGAACAGCAAGTTATGTTTACCATTTAAGTGGACAAATTATTAACTAAAATTTAATGTAGAGATATAATTATGTCATTCTACCAAATACATATAGTATTTATATAGTTTTAATCTAGTACACAATGAACTACCAGAGTTCTAAGCCCAACAAAGAAGCATTACATATTACACATAATTCTCAGGTCAAATTACTGACAGACTACATAGATTACCATGATAATTCTTATATTTCATAGTATGTCTGGTTTTATCTTTGTATTTGTCTAATATGCTTCATATCAAACAGTGTTTTTTAAGTTACTTCCATGCGGTGTAGAAGGTGTCTAACAGAAGTGTTTTTGCTTTTGAGAAAGTCGTGTCTTCAGACTTACTTCATATCTTTGTAGTTCAGACTCGACATCAACGTTCAGATCTGGATAGATTTTCTTGTGGTAGTCAACCAGATTTCTGAATCTGTAATAACATATAGTAGAAAAAGATGTTGACAGCCCATTACAGGGTAGCAATCATTTTAAAACCTCTGTAGATACACTATCTTCCAGTACATATATAGTATAAAGTAAGTGACTTACTTATCAGAAAAGACGGTGAAATCTCCAACTAGATCACACATACGTAAACCATTCCTTGTCACCTGAAAAATTGAAAGATAAAAAATCATTTTGTTTTCAATAATAAAGAGACCATATAAATTTCCAATGGGAAACTAACTTGAATTTAACCATCACTACAAATAAATCTTCTTTTTTGCCAAATTTGTAACAAACAGTAAATGAGTCTATCGATAATAGAATAATTTTACTCAAAAACACAAGTATAGTATTATTTCATTTTTAAAAAAATGGGCCAGTTATATTTTCTAATTTCTGTTAAATTCTTCAATTCAAAGTTTGAAAGGGGCTCAATGTGATATTTTATCTGGTAAGATACCCTTTAAACAAAAGAGAGAGAACATGATGTTTAACAACCACTCAACACAAACTACATAATTTCAGGACTAATTATAATACAATTTGCTTCCAGGTTAGGAGATGGGAGGAAACTTGAGCACCTAGAGAAAGTTTACAAGATCAGACAGGCAACCCTACTCCTTTTCATGTACAATTGTGGGACTGAAGAAACCACACCACTTGACAGACCTTATGATCTAAATAGCATGTGTTAGACCATTCGGCCACCCAACCACCCAAATGACAGTTTTTAAATCTAATCACGGTGCATATGTTTCTACCTATACCAGTATATGTAAATACAGTAGTACATTTAATCACCTTGGATGAATATGTTGGTCCAATTCCTTTTTTTGTTGTACCAATACTGAAAACATAATTAATTATTAAATCCTGATGATTACGATAATAATATGAGTACAGGAAAGTTAATTAACAACTGACCAGCTTGACATCAATAATTTACCAACCCTTGAACAAAATATATAAACTTATAGACTGAAGGCCTTAACTCACAGTATTTTTTCTTTCCCTTTAAAAACAATTCAATTTTTTTATTATAAATATTCATTGTATTGATCACTGGTTGAATAATGACAGCTGGTATGCACATGTTGAACAATAATAACTATATAGCATAACAATTTACAGTGTCGTTAATTGTTTGGCACTCAGATCTACATATAACATAGTCAGTTGGCTGAGTTCCAATTACCAAGTAGGTACATGTAGGTAATAGGTTTACAATTACATCTGGATTAAGATTATAAGCCCATATTTTATTTTAGCTTTTATTTTTTTGGCACATATACTAGATGTTATTCACAAGTTATGGTTTTTTTAATGTAATTTTATGTTTTTTGTATCATTAGATTTGATGACAAACAATTAGGCCTACTTTCACAAAAACATAAGTAAATCTCTTTTCATCTGAAATCTCAAGTCAGCATATTATCTAGTCCAGTGACCTAATGTGACATAAGACCTTAATGCCAAGTTATATCTGATTGTGACCAGTTTGACGTAATCTCCCTCATTTATCTAAGATCATGGATAGACACCATCTGTAATTGATTAAGAAATTGCCTACTTACGAATTTTTGCCTCTACTTGATTCTTGTAAGCCATCAACCTGTTGATGCATGTCAAATACTGAATTGTAGGAAAAAAGCAAAGAATAGAATTTATTTCACTTCGTAAAATATACAAAAGGTTAACATTCACCTTCCAAAATTCATTGTTTGGATTTCCTTTTAGATTCAGAATTTTTTTAATGCTACGTTGAATGAAAATTTATTATCAACATTTAACAATAGTTTCTTGATAAAATTAGAAGTAGAAGGTCACACAATTATTCTATACTGTTTTTCAAAATACCTAAATGAGCTCTGTCAGAAATTAGAAGTCTTTTCTTCCAACCCGGTAAACCATGTTTTTCATTCTTCTTAATTTCTTCATAAAGATTAGGTAAATGTACAACCACCCCATTACCTGAAAAAAATGGAAAGGTTGTCATTACATGATCAGAGGACGAACATAACAAATACAAAAAAGTAATTAACTTCACCCTATAAATTCTCAATGCCTCTTAAAATTATCTAAACGGTTGACTTGCTCCCGCATTAAATTATCTTAATCCTGCTAAAGCAAGCATTTAGTAACTGGTTAAAGCAATTACTTAATAAGAAAATTACCTATAATTGCTGTACAGTCTTCATTAACTATGCCACTTGGTAATAAATGAAAGGCATATTCCTTATCTCCAACATGAACACTATGACCTGCATTGTTTCCACCCTGTAAAATATTATCAGATAAGCATTAAAATTTTTAGTTATAATTAGACCATATATTCGACAATCAGTAAAGCTTATTTGGGGTTCTCAGTTTACAATCAATGTTGAATAAATCAAATTAGGTTTAACGTCCTACTTTTCTACATAATATTTTAATATATTATGTAGTTAAACTAAAATGGTTCAATTCCATTCTAATCTGATCAAAACACAGATCCTATTTCATTTGGTCTTTTATAGCTTAAAACTTGTTTTTTTCTTGTCTTTAGTACACTAGGATCTCTAACGACTCTAAGTGGTGTTGCTAGATTAGCTAATACAACTCTGGTGCCTGTCATTTTGTCTAGCACTGATTTGTCTTTTTTATTAATATTATTAATACATGTTTTGCAACAAGTTGAAAATGTCAGGTACTTCATTTTGTCAGGTACAGTAGAATCAGCATTAAGCAGCCACCTAAGGGAATTTTCACGACTGACCGCTTAACGGGAGTGGCCTCTTAATAAAATCTCGGTACTTAAATTAAATATTACGCTTGGATGCATTGGAAGTGAAATCCTCTAATGCATCGGTAAATTTGACCGTCACTGAATCTTGCTGCTAAACGAAAATTCTTTAATAAAATTTCGGACATAACTTCTGTAAACTCGTCACTTTGTACCAACATTCGATACCACTGTCTACCATTGTGAAGCATTCGATAATATTAATATTTATCCATTTTTGTGAAGAAAATCGATGAATTAATTTTATTTTATCAAAAAAGCACATGAACAATAGCTCATCTCTGTATGTAATATTATAGGAGGTGCTTAAATGGACAATAACACTCTTGCTGGCTTGACAGGTTCCGAAAAAAATAATTAGCCTAAGTGTTTAAGTGTCCTCCCTGTTGTGTAAATTATCCATTATAACCTATCTTACTTTTCCAGAGGTTTCGAAAGTATGTTTAAATCCATGTTGCATTTGAAAGTGCTTACGTAAGGCTTTTCAAACCATGTTACGGCATGTAGTTGAATTTTTTCAATTCCTAAAGTAAGGTGTGTTAAGATGAAATTTGTATCATTTATTAATTGGAATATTGTAAAAAAGTACAATTTTATGACCAGAATAAAGATTGAGACATATTATTCAGTTACAACAAGAGTGTTATTGGGGCTTTAAACGTCTGTTTAACAACAAAGTGACAATGGAAAAGAGATACTAGATGATCGTGACAAAACTCGATACGTTTATTTTTTTCAATCGGTATCAAATAATGTGTTGTTACACATGATAACAATGATCAGATTAGTTGTTTAATAAAACAAAAGATTAATTAACAGATAATCGGGTCATTCTGAAATTTTGTGTATATGCTTATTAGGGCAGAAAAAACTAATTTCAAATTTTAGATTGATCCGACTAACGGTTCCTGAGATACGGCCGTCTCAATTTTGGGTATTTCGGCCAAAATGGGCGTGGCCATTATTTAAATGACCATTTCTCAGTAACCAATTGGTCAAAATTGTTCAAATAAGTATTGCTGGAATGGGTGAATTTTGAAGTGCAAAGACCCATTGAGTTAAAATTTGACCTTGAATTTGACCTTGTGGTACATGTGACCTGATTAACGTTCGGGAAAAAGTAAGCCCCACACGTTTTTTACACAATATTAAAAAATTGGAGGATTAATATTTTTATTAAGCCTGTAAAACCATGTTAAATGTCCACACATGAGGCTGAAAATCAGTGTTTTTGCACTGAAAGGAGAATTATGTTCTTGGATAAGCTATAAGGATACATAGTAACCTGTTGCAGACTTCCTAAAGATAGCTAACTATGATTCTAACAGCAAATCATCCCCTTTTCATCAGTCTGATTATATTTTTAATTATTACATTTTTAATCATCAATGACCCAGGCTTTGCACATTCTTGAAATTTTCGCAATGTCATTTTTGCTGATGCAGTAGCGTCTAGATGAAGATGGAGTAAGTGACTGTGCTTCAAGAGTTCAAAGAATGTCAGACTCTTGAATCCAACACTTATCAGTTTAAAGAAGGCCATTGAAACTGTTTGGCAGGTCCATCAGGACTATAAAAATCTATCCTGATGTCCCTGAATTCTTTTGAAATTTCGTCGACCATACCAATCAATGGGTGGTCATAAAGACAACAAAAAAAGGACTGAAGCCTTATTTGAAGTGACACTGTTTGTTAGTTTTCAAGTTCTATATTGGCTTCTACATTATCAATATGTGATAACCATGCACAACGGTTTCTTCCAATGCAGTCATTAACACTGTTTATATCGGCTTCTACGTTATCAATATGTGATACCAGTGCTTTTCTCCTTGTGGAATTCCCATTCCAGCAATACTTATTTGAACAATTTTGACAAATTGGTTACTGAGTAATGGTCATTTAAATAATGACGACCCCGCCCATTTTGGCCGAAATACCCAAAATTGAGGCAGCAGTATCTCAGGAACCGTTAGTCGGATCAAGCTAAAATTTGGAACATCAGTTTTTTCTGCCCTAATGAGCATATACACAATATTTCAGCCAAATCGAAGGGGTACGGTTTAACTCATTGGGTGATTTGACATGGAATGACCCAATCCCGTGTTGATTGCTATTTTTACATTTCTTTTTACCTGATCAGCGGGAGGCCAGTTATTAACATATATTTCAAGTTTAAACCAAATCTGATCAAAATTGTGACCTCTACAGTGTTCACAAGGCATTTTATTCTTGTTAAAATCACAAGAGCAACTCTCTGATCAGTAGGCCTAGATGCCGCCTAGATCTAGTTCATTTAGGAACTGTCTCTGATACTAAGATCAGAAGATGCTGTCCGATGACCATTCCTATCTGTCCTATCTATTGCTGCAATATCATGAAAATACAGTAATACTGCTCTTCAACACCTCTGATCTAAGGCTATTTTGTATTTCTTACCTTTTAGTTTTCATTGTGATTCTATATTTTCGCCAAAAGGAATCATTTCTAGCCACATCTGACACAATTTTAATTAATTTATAATAATTCATAACTATTTTCAAGAACTAGCCTAGTTCAGCTTCAAACGTCGGTCTCATTACACTCACCCTTAACGTTCAGGGATTGTCCCATTCAATCAATGTCGAAAAAAAATTGGCGAACAGTCAATTTTGCTGGACAACTTTTCACTGCTAACCGACGGGGTGTCAATCCGTGTGACAGCATGTACAATGTAACGCCTGTACATCTCGTTTCGTCTTTTATTACCGACATTCCTGAATATGGACAATGACCTGCAGTTAGAGTGCAATGGCGGGGAAATGTAACTTGATGGGAGGGGACGTATTTTTAACAGCGTGTTGTGTCGCTCATACTGTCTCTAACGAAGTAAGCAAGGTCTTATTTTGTCACTAAGATGTTTGTTTACATTGTACAGGCGCCCACACGGATTGACACCCCATCGTTTGGCAGTGAAAAGTTGCCCAGTAAAATTGACTGGGGTTTTAATTATTTTCGACATTGATTGAATGGGACGGTCCCTGAACGGTCAGGGTGAGTGTAATGAGACCGACGTTCAGAGCTGAACTAGAACTAGCCTAGCCTGGGCCCGTGAAAAATGTGTGGTAGGCCTATATATCAAACTAAACAAGAGATGTATCAGGAATACTATTTCATCATCTGTCACTGATGATTTTATTACTACAAGTAGTAGACCTACACAAGGCTAGCCAAGTTAACCTAGATTATCATTATTATTATATTAATATTATTATACACTCATATAAATAATTATCATAGATAAGTTGACTATAAATAATCAAACATCCTATATATTTATACACTTTAAATTAAAAGAAGTTGGGTAGTAAATATATGAGAAACCAGTCAATTCATTCACTCCACGAGAGACTATAGAATGTTTGTAATGTTATGTAGTTTTTTAACTGTTACCAACCTGACATCGGCACACAACATCAGCATTCGTTGCCAACATATCAACAACTTTTCCTTTTCCTTCATCACCCCACTGTGTCCCAAGCACAACGGTCACTTTATTTGGCTCTGATAATTTCATTTTTTTGACCCCACTGTCACCATTTTGCCCGTTGACGTGAACAACATTCATTTCCCCGTCTGCCATTACGTCTTTCGCTAGACCTTGTAAATTAATGACCTCGTCGTGCGCAGTTGATCGATATACTGGCGGGAAAACACCTTCCCTCGGTTTGCCAGTGTCATAAATAAGTACTTATTTTCTGTTTGTATTTAAGTCTGGATAACGTTGTCACAACAGAGTGGTTCATTCGGTTTACTTTGTTTATTTTCCAAAAGAAATTAGATCTAGAGAAAAAGAGAGAGAGAGAGAGAGAGAAAGAGAGAGGGATGGTTCAATTTCATTTCAACAATTCGCAGTGGGACGAAACCGGAGGACCCGAGAAAAGAAAATCCCTGAGATTGGAGAGGCAAAAAACAAAAGTTAGATTTCTTCGGATAAAAAGAATGAAAAATAGGCTAGGGTTTAAACCAAGGATATTTAATGACGCTTCTTGGTTTAAACCATCCATCTGTTGTATTAGGCGTACACTTATGAAGATGGGCATACGCTACACACTGTGCAATAAGGGAAATTATACCAATTTCAACTGTTAGGCCCTATGGCTTTTTTTTCTTGCCCGCCAAGGTCCAACGCGGGACCATCGTTTTTCGACCCATCCGAATGGTTATAGACGATGTCCCCCGTCCTGCACAAGGAACCATGCCGGACAATTCCCACAGAAATCAAATAGTTGCTGTAAAAATGAAATGAAATAGGGTTTAACATGTAACCCATGGCTTCAATGGGTTAACTAAAGCAGCGCCTTAATCATTTAGCCACCGTTTAAAAACGTGGAATCACTTTTAGGATAAAGCAAATAGCAAATAATATGTAGTCTACAACATCAAGGAACTATTTTAAAAAAACCTATCTAATACAAATCAAATACATAGGAATACAAATTTTAATTTGGAACTCTTTAATTTGATTATTTTTAAGACCCTATTTTTATTTTAGATAGGCCTACGGGAGGCTTAAACAAAGTCGATTTCTTAAAGATTAGTAGGCTACTAATTAGCACCCACCCACTTAATTAATTAGTTAATTCGATTTGAAAGATAATTAGCTAATCTACGTGAAACCAAGCAATTAATACTAATGACTTTCAAGAATCGTATCATCAAAAAACGTACAGTTACAACAATGGTTTTTGTGAACCAAAGATAGGTCTGATCCAGATCTGCTCGTGTTTCATTGTAGGCCTAACAGTTTAAAGTGGGTTGGCAGACTATTAATTTCTAGGGAAGGGCTTGTTGGTTAATTGCCCCCCCCCCACCCCAAATATTTTTAAGAAGTTGCTGTGAGTCATTTTCTAGTATATCGATAGGAATATACGTACTATAGATACAAACCTACTCCTGACGGATATATATGGCTGTACACGGATAGGGCCCGAGAACCGGCGCGGACTACCGTATCGGAGCGGCCCCTTTTACTGACCGGGTGGCTCTCTCCGATAAAATTTTGATTTATGAACCCCAAATTTTTTATGTGGTTGGTGGCCTATCTGATAATAATCTCTGTCCAATAATATATCTCATAAAAAGATAAATTTAGGCTAAAGCCCCAACCTGCAACTAATTTACAACCATCAACCTGTAAAATTATCGTCATATTATTAAAATTGAAGAATTTTCTTATTCCTCTCTCTCCTTTTTAGCACCACCCTTTTTTTATTTTTTGAGTCGCTATCGATTTAGTGCAGTATACTCTAGTAAGCTGTTCGTTTTTACTGTTTCGAGTAAATGATAGTATAAAGTCTGAGACAATACTTAGCTATCACGGGGATGTCTGCATGGGGACGGGTACTGAGATGCCGTTCTTTCCTATAACAAGTGGCCTTGACGGAGTGAGGAGAGAGAGAGGGGGGGAAATGGGGTTTAACGTCCACTAGACACAAACTAAGTCATTTCGGGACTAATGTGGTTTCGGGAGCAGACATACAAAGGCGTACTGGACACAATTCATTTTGAATTTTTGTAAATGGGAGGCCATTTCCAACAATTTAATACCATTCCCGACATCCCAATCTTTGAAAATAAGAATAAATGAAATGGGGTTTAACGTCCTACGATTCTGCACCTAACCTGGGCTAAATGAAGACCGGCATACCCCATACAGTGTGCTATGAGGGTAATTTTTGCCAGGACAGCAACTGAATTCCAACTGCCAAGGGATCCTTTACATGCACGCCAATTTGTACATGGGACCTCGGTTTTTTGTCCCATCCGAGCAACTAGGCAGCTGTCTTTGTCAGGCCCTCCGTCTGCATCACTGACAAGGATACCGGAATCTGCCAGGGTTTGTCAGGTGTAGTTGTAGTCTGATAAGTGTTAAATAAGTGTGGATAGAGAAAAACGCAATTTGATATACCAGTATATAATGTGGGTATATAAAATGGAGAGGGAGAGAGAGGGAGAGAGAGAGAGAGAGAGAGAGATGGGGTTTAACCTCCACTCGACACAAACCTGGTCATTTCAGGACTAACATATGGTTTAATTTTACTTCAATTTATAATTTGCGTCGGCGTAGGGGTCATTTGCAGTGGGAGGAAACTGCAGGACCAGGAAAAAAACCCACGAGATTAGACAGGCGGCCCTAATCCTTGCCAGGAACAACCAGGGATTCTAAACCCTGTCAGTTGACTCAATGACAGGCTTTATGATACAGCACGCACGTGCTAACCATTCGCCCATCCAACCCCCCTAAAACGGAGAGCAGACTGAAACAGAAATAAAACTTAAATAAAAGAGACAACTATGTGAGTAAAGGTGTATTTCATTGGTAGAAGATCAAAGTAGAAAATACAAATCAAGCAATCAATATTTACATTCAATTTAAAGTTGGTAACAATGCTAAAAGAAATAGCGTTTTAACAGAAATAATGTTTAAACATTATGTAAATGAGACAACAGAGAGTATAGTACCTTTGGTTACTTGGATATTCAATGAAAACAAAAATGAATTATTGATAACCTGTCATTTAGCTAGTCATATTATAATTTGTTGATCATGTGTCAAATAATATTAACATCTGAACTATCTTAACACTTTCATTAATTCACCTTAAAGCCCTTCCATAACACTTTTTGATGCCTATTTGTAATATTTGTGCTTTATGCCGATCTTCAAACAAATATATACCGGTACCAGTAAATATTTTTAAAACACTCTATGTCTCATTGCAGAAAAAACATGTACTGCAATCCAAGTCTCATGCACCATCAACGTTGTATAAAAATAAACTATTTTTATAATAATAATAGATCATATTTTCATGTCGGGAACATCCTGGGATATGATAATAAAGATTGATCACAACTTCTCTCTTCTTCTTCATCATCTCTAGTTTTTCTTTTCAATAAACCTGTCAAAAGAGAAATGGGAAGATGATATTCAAACTTTACTGATTTTTGATAGATTTTATTCTAACAAGACTACCGGTAATTCACAAATGCAAGTTCATAAAAATGAAATTGGGTTTAACGTCCTACTCCTAACTGGTCTAATGAAAACGGGCATACGTCATACAGTGTGCTATCAGGGAAATTTTGCCCGGACGGCGGCACTACGGTCTACTCTTATATTGGATTCCAACTGTCAAGGGATCTTTTATGTGCATGCCTATGTGTACACAGGAACTTGGTTATTCAAACCATCAAAACGACTAGAACTAAGCCGAAAAATCTAGATGAACTTTCTTTGTTAATGCAGGGATCGAAAACCCGACCTCAAGGCTAGCAAGCCAGCATGGTCAAGGAGAAAGAAATGGCATAATAAAAGTATTTAAAGACGATATAGTTATTGGAGTTTACAAACTTATTTTTCTAATGCTTGGATTGAAAATAAATTTAAAAGCATCAAACTGATTTGTGGTTCCATTCTTCCATACCCATACTCACCCATTTGGGATGATATCTGTCCATTTTGCAAACTGAGTCTAGCTCTATAAATTGGTTCATATTCCTGTTAAAAAGAAACAGTATGTTAGTAAACTTTAATCTGGAGAAAGAGAGAGAGAGAGAGAGAGAGAGAGAGAGAGAGAGAGAGAGAGAGAGAGAGAGTTCACACAATATAATACAGCCACCTGAAGGCCCTTCAAAAGTAGTTTGTCCTGCTACTCCAGTCCTTACCAAATAAATGTATAGCTAGCATGAATTGAAATGCAATGCACCAATAGGGCAAACAAAGATGGGTAATTGGGTATACATCATACAATGTGCTACAAGGCAATTTTGCTATGGCTTACACTTATTTTGAAATCCAACTGTCATGTTTTCTTTTACATGCCCTCGAATTTGTATACAAGATAAAAGCACAAAACTTCACTGGCTCAATGACATCTTTTACATTAAACCATTCAGTCACCCAACCCCCATTACAATTAAAGGGATAAATGCACCTGCATTAATATTGTATTAATTTATTTTAAATGTTCTTGACTTGAAGTTTCTAACAAGGATAGGACTAATAGGAGTATGGTTTTCTTGGCCAATAAATTTAGTTTTCTTGTTAATTTAATCTGAATATATTTTCGCATAAATGTCTATGTATTTAAGATCTTGACTGTTGAACAAATAAATTTTTTAAGAACAAATTAGTCACTAGTGTAATGAAGTACACTAGTGTAATGAAGTATACTTGACGTCACAAAGTTTGTCACTTTTACAATATACAGTCTTATTATCTAATCTAGATTGTTAATGTACACAAATTTATTAATTAGAATAACACAGCTACTTGGTGAATAAAATATTGTATAATTTATGGTCTCAAAGGAATCCTACACTGGTAGTGGTATTATACATAAAGATAACAAATACATGCTGGGAGTATCGTGTGTTAAAGCTCTGAGTACTTAGCATTCTTCTTTTTCAGACCAAAAAATTGAATTGGTTTATGGTTAGATCTGAATTTTGAAATTGCCTTTTTAAATAACAAGCAAATCACAAACTTGGTGGAAATAATTTGAATCTAAAAAATGCCTACTGAGATATTAATAGGTTACGATGGTTTTATTCTGCAGTGCAAAGGCAAACCGAAAGTAAACTACTTGTATATTGTCTCATAGGTATGCGGCCTCGAAATGGACCTGTCCACGGCAGCTAATTTATTAGAGCAGATGCTAAAGGTTCTGGCATTGTAAATATCGATGCTGATAATTTTAGTCCTAAGAGCATTCAATATATTCTATAAAGTGGTCAAGGGTAATAACTCTTAATTTATGATGGTATGATAAATGTAACCTCTAGAGTGTTCACAATTATTTGTAGATGATGGATGGGCAGGGTTAAATGTCAACATACAATCATACTTACAATTAATTGCTGAGCAAATCCTTCATTAGGATTAATACAAAATCTCTTCTGCTGTACAAACAAAAAAGCTTTTCTGTAAAATGAATAACACTGTTAAAGTTAAGATCATGCACGATAAGATCTCGTATTGATTTTATGTCCCAGTTATAATTGCCTGTAAAATACAATTGGTTTAAAGAGAATCTACTCAGAGAAGTGTACTTTCAACTGAGCATAAACTCTTACAATGATCTACTCTACAATAAAAGTTTTTAGATTTAGAGGTGAAGGGAAATATTTCAAACAAGAGGAAATTTTTAAACATTTTTCACATTTATCGTCTCTTATCAATGATTTGATCTGTATAATAATAATCACACACATATTTTAAAAGTTGAAGGATAAATAAAACAATATACCTGTAGCTAATTCCAAATTTCTCCATGACATAAGCAATAACTAATGAGGCACTAAAAAAATATAATAACAAATTGTATTTTCATCTAATTCATTCATTAACTTCTTTGAAAATAAACTTGTGATTTAAATTATCTGATGCATACCAGTTAAAACATTGCTTAAAACAGTAATTGTATTCTATAAAGATAGTAAGCTGGCACTGCCAGGCAGGATACGCCCACATTTTCGAGAGATGGATAGAGAACAAGGTAAACCGAAAGTGATTTTCCTACAATCAAAGGCTATAATTCATTGAATTACAATTTGATATGCACAAAATATCGAAAAGAATCAAGATCTTTAGGTTATAAACATGCATTTCAAGTTGTTCAACAAAATCGAATTAAAATTGTGACCTATACTGTGTCCACAAAATTGAAATACCATATTTTAACACTTTTAGCGTACAAACGGCGGCCATTTTGTCTGGCAATTATGATCCGATTTCCCTGAAATTCAAACAACCTTCCGTTTGGTGTAACGGTGATAGAGTCAAGCATTTTTTTAAATCGGATAATAATTGTGGCCTCCAGAGGGACTATAGGCGAGTTTTTGGACAATCAGGGGCCATAATTCAGGAAGTTATGATCTGAGGTACCACGAGCTAAAATAGGTGATTTTTCGGACAATCAGGGGCCATAATTCAGGAAATTACGTTTCGATAGGCGCAAATATCGAAAGGAACCAAGATCTTTGAGTTATAAACATGCATGTCAAGTTTCATCAAACTCGGTTCATAATTGTGACCTCTATAGGGTCCACAAGCTAAAAACGTGATTTTTCGTACAATCAGGGGTCATAATCCATGAAGTTTTGGTCCAATACATGCCAATATCGAAAGCAGCCGAGATCTTTTGGGGATAAACCTATATTTCAAGTTTCGTTAAAATCCGACAAGAATTGTGACCTGTAGAGAGTCCACAGACGGACAGGGGCGACGACATAATACGTCCACATGAAAATGTGGGCGTATAAAAATGTCTGGTGTGTTAATGATACATTATGGGAAATTTTTATAGAGAGTTAGCCATTCTTGCTTCAACAGTTCAAAAGTATATGGTAATCTCGATCATCAAGTAAAGTTTTCAATTACATGCGGAATCAATCAAAAGAGGCCTCGCTAAGTACACTCTATCATTTAGCCTCAATCTAACAGTAAAAAAATGGCAATATGGTGAGCTATATCTGATTTAATCAATCAGTGAAATTCTATTTAAATCCAAGCTGTAGCCGAGCCATCCGTGGGTCTAAATAGTTGATTTTGGTCTTGTTGTTTAAATAAAGATCTAATTTATAATTTCTATAATATCTGAAGCCTAAATTAAGACTTGCAGTAATCAGATTTAGCTCTTGCATAATGTATCTTTAAAGTAATTAAAAATAAACAGTAATTGTACGCAACAGAATTGTGTACCCTACTATGTAAACTAACTGTAACTTTTAAAACTTATAAAGCAAGGTCATTACACTTCATTTTGTCTATGTACAGATGAGTGCAGACAAAATACAGGCTCTAGTGTTATAATATTTACAACATAATAATTGATAGGTTAATTTAAATTATACCAACCTCCTAGAAATGCCTGCATTTCCATGAACGAGTATTTTACCACACTGATTAAAACAATCATCTATAAATTCTCTAACCTATATAAATATACAATCATAACAAACCAAGTTGTTATCATTTTATTATAGTTCTAAATAATGATAAAATATTGTAATAACAAATTTACAGCTTACATAGATGACAGAATTGTAATCTGCACCTCAACAAGAGAGCAATGCATTTAAAGTTCCCCATGATAATAGTCCACTTACTCTTGGAAAATGATGAATAATATTTTCTGTTACATGGTCAGCAATATCCAATACTAAATAACTGAAAAGAAATAAATGTTGGCTTTATAATCAGGACAAATTATTGAAATTATGCTGTTAAGTAACGCTGAATTTTTAAAGTCCCTTAAACAGCATTGTCACAAAGAAAGGCACATACCCAGTACATGGAATTTAACATAGTAATTTGCACACTGTAATAGTACTGTCATCCACCATATATATACGTCCAAACCAGCTAATTGTCTACAGACCATTAAACAAACATAAGAATAGTATCTGAACATACAAATGGTAGACAGTTTGAATTATTTAAAGAATTCCGCAAATATTAAATCTTCTTCCCGCCAGAGAAACAGAACTTTATAAATTTTACCTGAAATGATCTGGAAAATTTGGACGGACAAAATGGGCTTCAATATTTTGTCTGATACACACTATGTGTGTAATGCCTTTGTTGACCAGATTATCTAACTGAAATAGAAAGCACAACATTGTATTCATATATTAATGAAATGAGCTAACAGTGAGGATAATGTCCCCTGCGTTAATTTCCCATGTGATATAACTAGATGACAATTTTATCTACATTTTATTTATCTTTTTATAAAGCTTCAGAAACCTGAGCAGAAGTTACTCATCCATGTAAATCAATGTACTGATATCGTGTTCTAAAGCATCAACTAGATATTCACCTAATGAACATAAACACAAAGTCTAAACATTCTACCCCAGTTAGCAGAGTTAATATGTTTTAGATATGCTCAACAGATCACAATAAAGAAGCCATAAACTATTACGAAAACTATTAAAAGACAACCTTTGTTTTTAATGCAGCACTATATGGTCCTAAAAATAAACCTGGGATTATTTCCTGAAAAACAAGAAATATATATCACATGATTACATATTGAAATGAAATGGGAGTTTAACGTCCTACTGATCTGCTCCTATACTGGGCTAATGAAGACGGGCATACGCCATACAGTGTACTATGTGGGAAATTTTGCCTGAACAACGGCACTATGGTCTACTCTTATATCAAATTCAAACTGTCAGGCCCTCCGTTACTTTAATGATTAGAATAACTGTAAGCACTTCAACGACATGAAAATGGTATAGGCCTTTACATCTTTACAGATACCATAATAGGATGCCAGGCAATGCAACATACGCCCACAGCCGCTAAATCGTTTGGGCAGTCAACACAAGTTGTCGCATATTTTACTTTTTTCGGTAATGAAACATTTATAATACACTAAAATCTGATTAAAAGTAACAACTCATTATGTAATTATCAGAAAATCATTCGAATTTGTTTGGCTTTGATAAAGTTCTCCTTCATGCTGTTCAAGTTATCTAAATTCATTCAAACTCAATAATATCAATATACTTGTTCGTGTCATGACCTTCAACATTTTTTTAATGAAGCCTTCAGGATTCCCCGTTGCAATTTTTAAACTTTTTTCCACGCTATTATAATATTTTAACAGCGCACCAGAGCAGCTAATCTAGCTGGATGTTGGCGCTCTATAAATGTCCATTATTATTATTATTATTATTATTATAAATTCAAAGTCAATCGGATATGAACTTTAGCCTCTAGAGCGCCCCGAAGATTTTTTTAAGTGATCAAGGGCCATAACTCTGACTGTAATTATCCGAATCACTGAAAATCAAAAGGCTTCTTCGTTTCATGGCCTTAAACTCTGTGTATAAATTTAAAGTCAATCGGTAATTAACTTTAGCCTCTAGAGCGTCCACAAGATTTTTTGAAGTGATCAAGGACCCTAACTCTGACATTAATTATTGGAAATCGCTGAAAATCAATAGGCTTCTTCGTCTCATGACCTAAACACTGTGTATAAATTTAAAGTCAATCGGATATTAACTTTGGGCTCTAGAGTATCCACAAGAATTTTTGAAACGATCAAGGGCCATAACTCTGACAGTAATTATCGGAAATTGCTGAAAATCAATATGCTTTTTCATTTCATAACCTTGAACACTGTGTATAAATTCAAAGTCAATTGGTTATTTACTTTAGCCTCTAGAGCGTCCACAAGATTTTTTTAAGTGATCAAGGGCCATAACTCTGACAGTAATTATCGGAAATTGCTGAAAATCAATAGGCTTCTTTATTTTATGACCTTAAACACTGTGTATATATTTAAAGTCAATCGGTTATTAACTTTAGCCTCTAGAGCGTCCACAAGATTTTTTGAAGTGATCAAGGGCCATGACTCTGACAGTTATTATCGGAAATTGCTGAAAATCAATAGGATTCTTCGTCTCATGACTTTAAACACTGTGTTTAAATGTAAAGTCAATCAGATATGAACTTTAGCCTCTAGAGTGTTCACAAGAAATTGTGGACGGACCCACGGGGCGACGACAATATACGACCACATTTCCATGTGATAATTAATAAAATACAATATCAAAAAACCATCGTTAAATTCAAATTTTGAATTTGATTCTTTCTTCCTTGACAAAGTTAGTATTTTTGCTGACGAAACGTTGGATAAAACTATGGTTTCTTGATATTGTATTTTATTAATTATTTCATATCAACCTATCTGAATATCAAATACATCATTTTGACTTAGTCAAAAGTGATCCCATCAAATCGTCTGTATTTGGTTTGTGTTTCCTGTTTCTATCAATTGAAAGTTTCACATTTCCATGTGGGCGTATAAAAAGGTTTAATCTTATTCTTGCCATAGAATGAGTGTTTCATTAATTAACATATATCTACAAGTATACATACCTGCATGTCTCTTCTCATTGTATATGCCCAGTCCTGTAACATAACATATATAACTTAGAAGCATATAATATAGACCTATACAACAGCAGAACAGATCTATTTAAATACATAGCAAGCAGGCAGCCATCCTGCAAATTTTGGACAGGGAGGAGAATAAACTCAAAGAGGGTAATTGTCTGTACATGAATCAGCTGAAAATTGTTTTATCATGCAGAATACCGGTAACGTTTAATTAACAATGTCTTAATGAAACACCATGATTTTACTAGGGATCTTTTTAACAATCTATCTATTTATTAATATTTTACTTGCAAATACGTCAAGGCTAAGTTAGCTTTTTTAGTCTTATAACTAAAATAAATAAGTTATCAAACGAAACCTATGACACCATTACTTCATGCAAATTGTCAATGTGAGTAAAAAAAACCAAAAAACCCAAATGAAAACCCAAAATGTCCACATTCTAAAATTAATATGATGCTAGCCTAAAATTATCAACAAAGTAATGGATTCTAGAATCAGTTATAAGATGCTGGGGTAGTGGTATAGGATTAAGCCATGAGATATGATTAGTCCTTAAAGGGACAATCCCGAATGATACAGAGGCTCAAAAATAAAAGTCTGAGAATGTATGAAAATAAAACGCCAAAATATAGGGGAATGGTGTATATACCTTGTCTCAAAATTTCAACTCAAAATATTGAGTCATTTGGACGTGAACGCCAAAACTGCTTATCCGGACACGTAACCCTTTTAAGATTTCGGGTCATTTTTTTCATTTGGTGACCTGATAAACTCTTTACGTTTCTTGAGAGGTCTATACAGCGAATGACTCATGTACTGTACTTGATAACAAAAGGTAAATTTTACCTACATATTATTTTTATAGAAAAAAGTCTGGTTTTATCCAGATACTGTATGATACAAAGGTCTCCATTTCCAGATGCAGACTGTCAGGTTTAAGTTATTTACAAGCGTATCACAAAAATCGGGTTAGTTGATCGGCCTTAGATAATGGGTTTTAAATGATTTTAACACAAAATTAAGCAGTTTTATTCCCAAAAAATTATCAAGATTGGCCCTTTAAGAGTATGTGGCAGAAATGCTTGCCTAGAATAATGTATTTATTAATCTTTTCTTTAAAAGTTATTTGTTATTTAGTTGGATGTAAAATCTTATTAACTTATTTTTTGCATGGGTTGACTTCAAAGAACTCTCTTTTCTGGTTTAAAGTTATCAAAAACAATGACTTTATTCGCAAAGAAATGACAACAAATGTACCACAATAAGATGGTCTACCCGAACATTCGGATTCAGTTATCTCCCTTGATCACCATAGTTTAATTAATTATTAGAGAAAAGAGAGAAATGGGAATTAATATCCACTCACACAAACTAGGTCATTTCAAGACAAACATATGGTTTAATATTTATTTCAATAATTCGCTTGCGTGTAGGACCCGGAGAAAACCCATGAAGTTTGACAGGCGACTCTCCTTCTTGTCATATACAGCCAGGGATCCGAAACCACGCCAGTTGACTCAATGACAGGCTTTATGAAACAGGACGCATGTACTAACCATTCAGCTATCCACCTAGTTAGTTTAATTAGAAAACATTAACTCTTTTAAGACTACCAAAATCCAATCCAAAAATAACACACATGTAAGTTTGGTCAGTATATTACTATGTGACAGACAAGTAATATTTTAGTAGTATTGCCATTGGGTACCGGTACTGGTAATATCAGGCAAGTTTTTCTTTAGAAAATATCATTATTATAGCACACTGTATGATGGCGTATGCCCGTCTTCATTAGCCCAGTTTATGAGCAGAACAGTAGGACGTTAAACCCCATTTTATTTCATTTCCATGCTTGGCGTTATCATATCCCATTCCCACAATACCGGTTCCAATCCAAAACTGCAAAAGAACAAAATAAAGTTAGTTCACTAGGCCTATTTTACTATTTAGTTTACTGAGTCAGTGAGTGTTAAAGTACCGTAGATTGTTCATTAGATTCTGGAATTGGTGGGTACGTTATGGAATCCATGTATTGAACTTGTTGGATCATTTTTCAATGAAAAGTTATCAGAATTCTGTCTAGGTTTCAACAGAATTTTTACTTCTCAAACAATCAGTTTCGTTTGCCATCTTTGATTTGTGACTAGTGGTAAAAGTCTACAAGACACTTTCGTCTGGATAGCTAAGTAATACACACAAAATCATGACGTACACGGGTAAGACAAATAAAATCAATCGGTTTCCCGCGTTAGTTATTAAATGCAAATCCACACATGCATATTTAAAAACATCAATATAAAGTACAACAATTTAGTTTTGATTTCATATAAAGTTGCATTCAATAAAATAAAACTTAAAATAGGTATATATTTCAAGAAGATATATTTAATCCATTGATACGATTGAGATGATTTAATCAGCTTTGTTACGAGCTGGTTATCTTGATTGAGAAAGGGACGAATTCTCTTTTGTCGAATTGACTTTCCTCACAAATTTACTACGTCCTACACACGGAAGTGCTTTTCACTCCCTCAAAATAAAACATAATCACTGTTACTCATGGAATAAGTCCTTTAATTATTTGATAAAAAGCGACTTCTTGATGTAAGAATAGGTGATAAACAGTTTTTCAGTAAAATGTAAGTTGCTTATGAAATATACCTAACTAACTGCACTTTATTTTTAAGTACCAAATCATAGCAGGTTTTTAATATCAGTAAAAATTCCTTCATCAAAGACAAAAGTGAAAGTAATTTTTGTAATGCAGGAAATTGAGGCCTTTGCCTGTGTAACTGTAAGGCTATGCTGTTCTGCACCTAGTTCCTTCATGAACTGTCTCTGAGCGAACGATGTCTCGCTAACAGTTCCTCACGGGCCTTATTATCAACTAGTATGAAAATAAGGCTTTTCTTCATCTCGGTTCTAAGGCTATTTTAGATCCTTACCGTCTACTTTGCACCGTGATTCTTCTTTGTTGCCAAAAGAAAACATTTCCTGACACAACCTACACAAATTTATAATAATTCAACACTATTTTCAGGTTGAATTCGACGTTAGAAAAAGATAAACAAAATCGTTCAAATCTGGCCGCCATGTTTGTTAACTGACGTCAGCGCAGACCGGTCTTTTTCTAACATCGAATTCTACACGAAAATAGTGTTGGTTTATTATAAATTTGTCTCGGTTGTGTCAAGAAATGATTTCTTTTGGTGATCAAAAAAGTTTCACGGTGCAAAATAGACGGTAAGGATCTAAAATAGCCTTAGAACCGAGATGGGGTCAAGCTTTATTTTCATACTAGTTGATAATAAGGCCCGTGAGGAACTGTTAGCGAGACATCGTTCGCTCAGAGACAGTTCATAAAGGAACTATTCTGCACCATGAGGAACTAGCGCAATGACTAGTTTATTGTATTTTGACCGATGTTTATTGTTCAGCAGAGAACTATTATAATAATTATTACCGGTATTGAAAAGCTTGATTAATTGCAACAACTCCATGATGTTCTCATTATTAATATTATTGATATCAACAAAATGATTGAAATGGGGTTTAACGTCCTACTATTATGCACCTAACCTGGGCTAATGAAAGACGGGCATACGTCATACAGTGTGCTATGAGGGAAATTTCGCGCAGGCTGCGGCGCTACGGCCTACTCTTATCGAATTCCAACTGCCAAGGGATCTTTTACGTGCACTCCAATGTGTACACGGGACCTCGGTTTTTCGTACCATCTGAACAACTAGGCAGCTGTCTTTGTCAGGCCCTCCTTCTGCATCACTGACAAGGGGAAATCACGCCGGAAAATCGAGATAAACTTTCTCGGCCAATGCAGGGATCGAACACCCGACCTCCAGGCTAGCGAACCAGCGCCTTATCCACTTAGCCACCGTGATCCCCCTGATATCAACAAACACTAAGAAGTAGCTTTAGTGTGATTTGTACGTATAGGGTGTATATTACAACCAACCTGGTTTAATTTGTCCGAAACTCGCTAAAATTTTAATTATGGCAATATATCTAATAGAAAGAGGTTAAACTCTGCAGATACGGTGTTTTAATTAACAGGGGTGACTAAGGGTGATTTAATTATTGCTAGGAGTGAAAATCTGTGCGACAGTGTGTTAATTAACACACCCAGTACAGAAAACACACTGTCGCACAGATTTTCACTCCTAGCGATAAATAAATCCAGCTTTTTCTAATAGATATATTGCCATATTAGTTTACAATGACTGTCAATTAAAGTTTGAACCCATTACTTCTTTAAAATATCTGTGTGATTTATTGGACCACTTACATTCTGCATTTATTGTCATTGTAAGAACTACTATTGTTAGGTAAACACTTATAATTGCCAATTTCAGGTAGAAATTGCACCATATAATAAAGCATTAAATCATTTATTGGACAGACTGAAGTCTTTCTATCTAGTGTCATTTATTTTAATATAATTTAATTTTGTCATTTTTTTCTCCAGGATTCAGTCTATCTCGATTAAACCAATGTCTGAATTGAACAGTTTCCAGTTGCTTTATATTCTTTTATGTTTTGAATTGTTCCATCTTGTGCCTTGTCAAGTTTTATGGCATTCATATGAGGATTTAGTTGGTGCTGAGAATTACTCTTATTTCCGTATAACACAACCTGGTAATCATCGACTGGAGGTGGTTTCAGTTAAGGGCGATGCAGATTTATATGTGTCTCAGTCCATGTCGGATAAAATACCATATCCATCCTATGTAGACTATGATTTAAAATCAGCAACATGTGGTATAGACACCATTGATATACCCCGATCATTTAATCGTCCGGTGGAGGTCAGTGTATATGGTCATCCTAATTACCTAAATACAACATTTATATTTAATATTTATTACCTTAGCAATGATGAAACAGATGAGTATGAGGAGTTTGTGAAAAAATATCATACTTATGAAAATTTTAATACAAATAGTGAGATCCCCCAATCTGAGAAACATTATAATTCCAATAAAAGAAAAGTACAAGATGATGAAGATGATGACAGTGAATCACCATGGATGACTTTGTTGATTGGTATTTTAAAAATAATTTTGGATATCTTATTTTAGATGTGAAAGAAGCCTTCATTTTTCAACGTTAAACTGAAGTGATATACAAAACATACATTTACAAGATACCTCAATTATTTTATTTTTTTTTGAGAAAATGAATTGGGCTGAGATATAATATGATTTACATGTCATTGGCAACTTTAAAATGTATGTGGTAGTAATATTTGAAGTTTGCGTGATATAAAGTTTGTGATATGTAGCTGTACATTGCTTGAGTGGTATTTAGCGTCTTGTGTGTTTAAAGTGTGAAATTGTAGATGTTGTTCTACTTCTACCAGACATCCCTCTTTATAAAAGATGTGAATCTAGAAATTCACTGTTAATAAAATGTTTGATTATATTTACAGATTGTAATTATTATGTTACAGTTTATAGAAGAACAATATATAAATTCTGATACAAATGCTGGTAATTGTTATTGTTGTAATCATGTAGTTTAGGAGAAATTATGAGATCCAATTTGTTTAAATGACTTCATGTTGGGATTGTTGTCCCCGAATCTGTGTTGTGAATTCACTGCAGACTATAATTGCCAGAATATTTTCAAATTTGTTTGGATTGTTCGTTTGGTCTAATGGATAAATTCGGAATTCCAAGTTTTATGATCTAAAGTTTGGGTTTGGACTATGAAATCTTGTTAACACTGATGAAATTGTATATTGGGCCATAAGGAAAAACCCCATTTGAAATTCAAATTTTAGGGTGGTCAATTTCTAACACATTTTAAACTACATGTAGTAGGACGTTAAACCCCATTTCATCTCATTTATTTTTAAGCTTGAGACAGAGTTCATAATAATACGGTTTTACCCTTGTTCTATGGCATTTAACTGTTTTGAAGATTGTTTATTTAGCATGGCTAACTTTGCCGCTAGTAATGCGCTGCTAGCTCTTGCCTTTGATTTTTTACTTAACAAGCAAAACAAATGCCTTTGTTTCAGATATTATAAATTAAGGATGAAATGAAATATGAATTAACAAGTCATTGAAAATTACTCTAGGATATAAGTATTTTAAGTCCAGTATGCTATAAGAATAAGACCTTGTTGTAAATAATCATTGTACATGTATATAGCCTGTTTTTGTGTGATTAACCCTTTGTGTACCAGTAATTTATTTTGTGAGCCTACTTCATGTTTATATCTGAGTACATTTTGCAAATAGAGAAATTATGTGAATGGCTATCTGATAACATTTTGCAAGTAGGCAAAATACATAACTATCTCATTGCATGTGTTTTTCTCTTAAAAAATACAGAATATATTAGGTTGTGACCGTTATGTAAGCTACATGTAAAAAATATATTGTCTGTACATAAAATGTTTTCCGAAAATTCTGGAATAATTAAATTCCCATAAGCTTTAATTTAATTGACATTATGAAAATATCTCACACTTTGATAATTTGAACTATTTTAATTTATTTTCTGCCTCACAAATAGAAAGGCAGCTTACTATATATTTTAGATCAATCTTAATAATTATGTAAATTGAAATTTCAATAATTTTATGGCATTTAGTAAACTACAGAATACCATCCCTGTTTATTACAGAGCAACATTTCTTCATCGCTTGATCATAAACAGTAATTATATTTCAATAAATTTATTTCACGTATATTTAAGGGGTCCATGACCTTAGATGGCATCTACAGTTATCCATTTTTCCAGGTTTATTGGAGTAGGTCCCCAGATGAAGTTGTGTGCTCTTCGCACGTATTATGCTTGCAAATTGTCACTACAACACTTCAATACAAAGATCTGAAATTTCTTGACAAAGGGAAACATAAAAAAATAACTAGAATTCTCATAATAAAGTGGTATTGGGTGTTTTCAACATAGTGAACATAAACATGTTCTGCCTTGTGCAGGACACCCACTACTTCTTTATTAACATAAAGTAGATATTGAAACATAAAGTAGATATTGAAACATCAGTGAGAGTAAACTAGATCTGTGGTGATAGAAGACAAGCATGTTATATTTATTAACATTACATTGATGACAACGATTAAATTCTTATAGAGCCGATGTCAGTTTGGATGTTAATTATCCTCATTTCATTGTTTGTCAGCTGTAGACTTCTATTTAGAAGATCATCTTAACATCTTTCAAACATTCTCATTATGGCACTTTCAGTTTCAATGTATTTCTCTTTGCCATCAGAGTGATTTTTGGCAACATACACAACTAAAAATTGATATTCGAAGGGTGGTCCTGCCAATTAGAGATCTTTTTTTATGGCTTCAAATGTTAATTAAATTATTAGACATTTATTTACATTAGAAGTCCATTTATCAACTTCTAGACCACCGAATGGCAATTAAAACATGATTCTTATACCAATACTGTAGAGCAAGAAATTGATACTTATGGCCCACTCCTGAGTTATCAAGTGCCCTGAATAAGCCAGTCTTTATACCATTTTTGCGTGACTGATGCTATCAATCATGAAATTTATCTTGGATGAAACTGCAGGGATCAACTTTTAGTTTTACAGTAAAATGTTTATTCACTGTTATACTGACTTGGTGCTAACTGTTTATATGTAATGTCCCTTTGAGAAATAAAACAATTCAATTATTAAAACAGTATTTTTTTTATTGATATTCACCTTATGAATGTACCCAAATGTTTATTTCATCTCTTTATTGGCAACGCTATTACCAGGCTGTTGTTATGATCCATGCATGTTTAACATTGTCAACAAAATAACTAAAACATAAAGGATTTGAATAGACTGATGACTGCATGGACCTTTAAAGGGGAATATTTATTCATCTACTCCATTTCTAACATATAGAAAATTTATATGAGAGAGAAATGGGGTTTAACATCCACTCAACACAAACTAGGTCATTTCGGGACTAACATATTGTTTAATTTTATTTCAATAATACGCTTGCACGTTGGGGTCTTTAGCAAGTACAATAACTCTGTAAGTAAATATCAGCTGCTTTATTTTATGAATATAAACACTGTACAAATTTTCAAGTCAATCTGAGGGTAACTTCAGCCCATGTAGAATCCACTAGTTTTATCATTGCTATAACTCTGTTTCATAATTAAATCAAATCATTGAAAATTAATAGGCTGTGTATAAATTTCAAGTCAAGGAGCAACTAATTTTGGTCTTTAGCATATTCACAAGCAATTGTGTATGACAGAAAAATGGGGAAGACAATACAGAGAACCCTTAATTCAATGTGAGTGCATAACAAATCTGGAATACATGTATCACTTCATAATAATATGACTTGGTCATTATGACAACGAAACAAACATACCAAAATTGTAGGAAAAAATCTGTAAGGAGAATAAACTAATTTATTTAGATATGACTGAATGAAAAACAAGAACATCTCAACACTCTTTCATCAAGAATCATTCTTGTATCAATTAAAAAACTTTTTTCAGATATATTTTCAAAATTCTAACACAAAAGAACCCTCGTTTATGTTTTATTCAATGACAATCCTATAACTGTTGAGCCGTTTTGATTTATTAAAGAGTTGAGTACAACCCAACTCTTCTTTTTTTTACACAAAGTCAACAAATATAGCAGCTTTCTTCATATGAATTGCCAATACATCTAGGTTAGTGTTACAATAAGTAAGTTATCAATTGTTCCTAATGCCATACTTCAAGGCTAATGATAAAAGTCTTTCTCTCACTGCTAAACAATATAGCAAATTTCATCAAAATCTTCACATTTAGAAGTCTTTTTAGATACATTCCCATATAAATGGAAATTACAGGTAGTCACAATTCAATTCAACATGTCAATTATACTATATCTCTTTCATCCACACTTTTCAACACTGAAGAGCACATCCATCATGAGCACTGAATGTAATCTCACTTAAACATGAACTCAAATACGCACAATTCTTATTTATTGTTATTGATCTGTTCGCAAGTGAACAAAATATTCAAGTCTTCCGGAAACCCTTTAATATTGGATAAATGTTATCAAAAGCTTCATATATTTCTGTTCTTACTTTAGCACCTGAAACAAAAAAAAAGAGAAAGTAAGTCGGACATTTTGGGGCTTTTTTTCTACATTGAAATTTCATTTTGGTTATTTTCAAACTAAATGTTAAGGACTATTTATCACTAATATCAGGCTAAAAATTCAGCTGACATATTAATAACTTAACTTGTTACTCAATTTCCAAAACCAAAACCACCTGTGTCATAATACTATCAATAGGTATACAAATATGCCTAACATGTTCTAGTTATTATATTGATCCATTTGAGTATCATAGTGTAAAACTATTTATTATCGATTCTAAGTAGACCGGAGAACAACTCATACCCTGAGACAAAATACTTTTTTTCTGATGTGTTTCAATTGCAGGACTTAAACAAGGTTGGGACCAACACAAGGTAAATCAATCCCCTTGGCACTAAAACCAGGACCAAAATAATCTGCTTAAATAATACAGAAAGATGACCGTTTCATTTATTATGTCCTCTTGCTGGAACCATAAAAATCATTAAATCAGAGACCCATTAAAAAATTATAATATACATTCAAAAAACACCCTTTACCTACCGGTTAATACAACTTTTCCGGATACAAATATTAATAAAACAATTCTTGGCTTCACCATCCGATATATTAAACCAGGAAATAACTCTGGTTCATAACTGAAGAAAAGAAATAAATTTTATTCACATTATCCAATAATGTTAACAAATTAGATGATTGTAAATTTCACACCCTAACAAGATCCTGTAAAGTTATTGAGTAATAATATGGGTGGTAAATATCAGAATTGGTGAAGTTCATTAGGATTCTTCCTTTGCCTAACATACACAACGATTAATTTTTAAAACCTAGCCAAAGACTTGTGCTTGCCGTCACTTTCAGCAAATCCTGTTGAAAAGATCTTTATACTATAAAATATCATTTGAACACTGACAAAATGCTACAACAGTATTAAAGGACATAAGTCTAGAAGAAATTATCCAAAACATAAAATTAAAGTAGATCAGATTAGATGATACCTTCTGTAGCTGGAAAGTGAGCAATACTCTACAAAGTGAACATGGACCAAAAAGTAATTACCGGTGATGGAAATTGTTGAAATTCGATATGCTTCTATGACACATTAATCTGATCATTTGTCATATTAATCTAAACAGTGTACATAAATTTCAAGCACATAAGATATCACAAAATATGAGGTAATTCTGAAATTTGAGATCAGAAAATTATGAATTACAATAAGGTTATTTCATATGACCAAATGAATAATCCCTTAAAAAAGGATTGTTGAAAATGGTTGGATAGACATTGTGACAGGTATGTGGGAATATTAAAAGTAATATACCTTGAGAACTGACTATGTGTTAAAACCAACCCTTCTAGTCGTATTGGAAATTTCACATCACAACTTCCTACCATATTCTGTATTTTAAAGTCTAAAAATTTGGCCTGAAAAAATAAACCCATCAATCATAAAGAGCAATCAATTTGATAATGAATGGATTAGTAATTAAATTAAATTCTGCTCTGACTGGGCTAATGAAGACGGGCTTACCCCATACTAAGGTTGCAGCGATAACCCTGGGATGCCGCTTTATCGTGATTATTTTTTTAATTATGATATCGTATCAGCCTGAAATAAAATAATCGCCATCCCCAGTATAACAGGGAATTTTCTCAGTTATCGCGATAACTCTAATAATAGACAGATCAATGGTTATCTCAAGTTATTTTGAAATAAACAATATTCATCAATTGTATCTCTGACAAGTTTATTTCCGGTGTGGTGGAGGGATGCCAGTGCTAGACAAGAGTTCTAACTGATCTTCCAGTCACTTTTCTCATATCATAATGAATCAGTACTACTCTGCAGGTTCAGCAACCGGAATATTTATTTTATACTTTTAAGTATTTTAGGGGTTTTTTTTTACATTTTATAGTAGCTTATTTTTATAATCATATAAACCAATATCAATCAAAAGTATATATAATAAGCTGATATTTTCGTATTTAGACAATTACGCTTTTGGAAACATAGACAATCATACTTCTCATGATCAATAGGCTAACATATTTGACGCTGGTCAATCTGACCGTCTAGAGGTCACAATTTTAAGCCAATTTTGTTGTCTATCCGTCTCATGGAAAATGTAGGCGTATCTTGCCTGGCAACCGATGGTAAAAATATCTGAATACTTACTGGAAATCCCAGTTTTTGTACTATTCTAGCATACTTTCTGGCAGCAAGTTTAGCTTGGTCTTCACTACAAAAGAAAATGTGCAATTGATCATCCATGGATAAAGCAAGATTTCACAGTGCTCATTTAATTTTAATATGTACCTTGAAATAGAGGTGTATAGTGAAGATATATGAGCAACGGAAATGGCAGAGCTCTTGCAGGATGATCTGTCATTAATCTATTATGGTTTACATAGTTGTAATTTAATTCAATGTAGCATAAAAGCAGCAAATGAGACATAGGTACAGTATTCAACAATCGATTGATTCATATGATTATTCGTTTTTATATCTATTGTTATGTCGAACCAGCACGATCGTTGATATTGTCGATTCAATAGATTGTTCTCCCCCTCATACCCACTTCATCCATGAACCATATCGATACGGTCTATACATGTTTCATCGAACGAGTCGATCTAGTCAACCTTTACCTTAGTCTGTAATATCCCCGCGCTAAGAGTTGATCCAGTCAAGCCTCCCCTAGTCCCGTATTGTTCTCGCACGATCGTTTCGATCGAACTCTATTGATACGATCTATACATGTGACATATGAATGAGTCGATCTAGTCAACCCTTCACCTAGTCTGTAATGTCCTTGCACGATCGTATCGATCGAACTCTATCGATGCGATTTATACATGTTTCGTCGAACGAGTCAATCCAGTCAACCTTTCCCCTAGTCAACGTCATTTGCATAAACAACGCGACGTCTTTTGCATAAACAACGCAACGTCATTTGCATAAACAACGCAACGTCATTTGCATAAACAACGCAACGTCATTTGCATAAACAACGCAACGTCATTTGCATAAAGGCATTAAATTCTATAATTCGAAAACCCAATCATTGCTACCGGTAACCTAGGACCACAGAGTAAGAATAACCAGAGTAGCGGCTCGCATTACTCCCCATAGAAACACTCCGACGCGCAATGCATCTTGGGAATATAGTGTAATAACACTCAACTGACAGTTCGCTCAACATGGTTACGATATATATTTCGAGTGATCTAGCCTATATGATATGACAGCTATTCTTTCAAGTAATACAAACACTACACGGTCGATTTGGCTAAACTTGTACTAGTTATAGTTGACAACAAAAGTTCTTGCTGAAATTCCATCTTAATATTAAAAGTTTGCCCAGTTCTTTAAGGCCTGATTTAAGCTTTATCGAACGATAAGGCCTACCGTCCTGATTAATCATTTGGAATTTAGTTTACTCTGTTTTATGCGATCTATTTTCATGATTTGTCATTGTTTGTTGGTTCTGTGTGTGATAAAGCTCGACACCAGGGATATGGTGGGGATAAACAAGACTGATAAACGAAAAACCGGGACCGCCAACGACTTTCAGACCGCAAGTTATTCAGGGCATATATACCCAAAAAGATCAAAGAGATTTACCGTTATAGGTTCCTAATCATTAGGACATCATATGAGAAAGTGGTCGTTTAATTTGTATCACAATTAATCTCTTGCATCAATCAATAAAATTGATACACAGAGTGATTGTATTCATAATAAAAATTGATATCGACATGGGGGTTGGATTTCTCTCTTAAAAAAGAAACCTTGTAGGCCTATTCCTCAAACCTTTTCAAAGCCGGGGGAAGGGGGGTAAACCAAGTGCCCCTATCACCCAAAAGATACATATATACATTGCCCCAGGAACCAGCTGGCAAACCACATTCTGCAAAAAATTCTGGATCTGCCCTTGGAACAAAAGCTTAACACATGAGCATGCCCAATTTCATTAACTTTATTTTAAATCCAGGTGGTTGAATTGCCATAAAAGGTAGTTTGCTTGAAATGCTATAAGTCTATCAGCCCTTTTCTTGGACTTTCCTAAGGGGCCTATGCAATTAAATGGATATGCAATACAGTGTGCATTGAGGGAATTTTTGTCCAGACAGTGGCCCTATGGCCTACTCTTACTTTAAATTCCAATAACAGTCAAGGGTTCTTTCAGCACTGCATGCCAATGTGTAGGCCTACACAGGACCTTGGCTTTTCGTCCCATCCAAGCGACTATCTACGTTGACCCCCTGTCCTTCACCACTAACAAGGGGGATTGTAAGCCATAAAGAACAGATATCTGTCTTTCTTTTAATAGTTTGGAAACAAAAGACAAAACCTATTAAGTTCTTTTACACGCAGGGCCGGATTAACCTTGTGGGGGGCCCAGGACATGCCAACAGTGGGGGGCCCCCAATGTTGTTTGTTCAAATTGTTCGTATTGACCGCGGATCGTACTAGTATATACTTCGCCCCCTTGAGTGCCTGGGATGTTTTCTTCCAGGATTTTTTTTTAAAATTAGGATTAATTTCAGTGCATCTGAGACAATTTAAACAGCGATTTTATTGAAGCTTTGAATTCGTTGACAATTTGAGTATTTTAAACATACCCTATCGCTCATGATGTTTTCATTTACTTTATTTTAGTGAAATTATTTTAGGTGACATTAAACATTGAACTCCGTTGTCTGTTAATTTCCCGCGGGATGGGGTCCCCGGAACTGGTTAGGACCAATTGATTGGAACCTCTAAGTTATGTAATTTAGTTAATTTTAGGGCCTAATCGATAGCTGCCCCCCCCCCCCGGAAATCTGTTGGTACCTACCAGTCCCAGGGCCCCCAATAGCCCTTACTGCCCAGGGCCCCAATCCTCGCCCCTCAGCCCAGGTACTGGTTAGCTCCGTCCGTGATAAAATAATATAGTATGACCCAGAATTGTGGGGGGGCCAGGGACATTTGTCCCACTTTGCCTCCCCTAGATCCGGCACTGAATGAATCATGTATTCTCATGCGAGCAAAAATACATAGCATAAATTTACAAACTTTAGCATTATCAGTTGAAACAAGCTAACAGTGATGCTTATTTCCACTCCCAACCGCCCACACCGCTGACATCCCAAAACATATAAATGACATATATCAATTATTTGTACATTTGTCTTTTAAACTGCTTATCTATGCTTAGTTCAAGTAGAAAATAATATTTGTGATGAAGCATAAGACATGGTCCGCAGAAACAACTTGATAAATTAGGAATGTGACACCTTCATATTTCTTGTTTTTCTTATGTTTCTTGTATTTCCTAGACCTATTAAGTTATTTTACACAATGATGTATTCTCATGCGAGCAAAAAGACAAAGCATAAATTTACAAACTTTAGCACAATCAGTTGAACAAACAATATTGTCTGTAACAATTTTCATAAATATTTCAATAAACTGTCTAGGCCTACATACATTTTGGGTTTTATTGATCGTGTCAAAAAGAATCTCTAAATATTGATTCTAATTTCATTGTAACAGCATAAATTAAATGACTTGGTTTGACTAGACCTTTCTTATTCTCCTTATATTGCTTTTGATGGATAAAAGAATAAATGTCATCATGAGCTTCCCTTTCGGAAGCTGTCCATAACTTCAAACAGGCGTCACAGTTGAACTTCTTGTAGGCTCTATTAAAAATATTTTCCTCTGGCAGCTCTAAAAGAGGCTCTATCAATATTTTAGAGATATCTAATTCCACTAAAGACACATCCGAAAGTACAGAGTTTGATTGGGATGTCAGCGGGGAAGATGGGCCTAACTGTTGACTTGTTTCATTTTTGAGCAAATTTTACACAAAGTTATTTTTCTTCTTTTAATATTATCTTTTCAGTGGCAATGCCTGATGGCAGTAGGGAAATGTTTAATTATACAGTCCCTGTATAATTATAACACCCGTAGGCTCTACACTGTGTCCCATACCCCCCACTCTTGTATTTACTTTTTATTCTCATTGTTGACAGCCCACACGTTTCAGCCGCCATGTTTGAGAACTTACACATCAAACCCAAGATGCAATGCGCGACCTCTACTTATGCAAATGAAGAAGTCGCTACTCTGGTTATTCTTACTCTGTGCTAGGACTATAAATATTTTGAACATAAAAACATGTTCAAAATATTAATGGGGGAGATCCCCCAAACCCCCTGTCAGTTCAGAAATTCAAAATACGTCTGGGTAGAACCCCATATACCGCCAAACTACAAAAAAATGGCTTTTGACGATTAATAGTCGACTCCCTTAAATTATAAAAAACAAATGTTGGGACCGAAATTACGAATCAATTATGGGCGGTCATAGAGTTGATTGGATCGATACAATGTGTACGATTGCATCGATCGTAAACCAAAGTACACGACCGTAGAGTTGATTCGATCGATACGATCGTGTACAATCGTATCGATAGTAAAATAAAGTATGCGGCCGTAGAGTTGATTTGCACGATCGTACTATGAACGAAACGAGTTGGTAGGGATGATAGGGTTGACACAATTGATAGATTTGTCGATTCAATAGATTGTCGTATACTGTACCATAATGGCAAATGAACCTTATCAGAGTTAAATTAGGTTCAACAAAGTGAAACAAGGACCATAACTCTAGAAGTAATAGTTGAAGTCAAATAGGTGTCTTCGTCTCCCTATATATAAATTTCAAACTGATTAGATAATAAATGTAGTCTGTTAAGTGTTCAGCAATATACGATATTGGATAGCAATATACGACCACATTTCCATGTGGGTTTATAAAAGCCATTGTCCATGGGGCTGTCATGACAGATCACTTGGTTTAAAGAGTACATACAAATACCCCTGTTCAAGACAAATGTTTGAAAATGAATATTTACCTTTTTGCACCAGTGCACACCATTTTGCCTGAACTAAATATAAGAGCTGTTGTTCGTGGATCTCGTATTCTCATAATAACGGCAGCAAAACGTTTAGGATTATATTCAGCATTTCTAGCATGTAATGCAATTTTCTTTAAGTCTAGTTTACAATTTAAATTAACAGTACAAACTATATTCCTGAAAAAACAGACAAATCATATCAATGGAATCTTTACTGACTGAAAAGGGTAGTTGTGGGATTAGACCTATGTAACTACACTGCTCAAGTCTTATTCAGTAATCTGTACCTACTGTCATTTAATATACATAAAAAATCTCTTTGATAATAATGCTGTTGTTCTGTAGAACGATATGGTATTTGTGACCCACTGAATATGAGGGATGGGTACAAGTTATAGTGATGAGTGTAACAGGAATATAGTAATTTATAGATAAATAATCATAATCTTACTGTAATTGTGGCTTTATTCCTGAACCTTCTGAAGCAGGTGTAGCAGGAGAATAAGGGGTTAAAGGACCACCTGGTGTTGGTGTTTGGGGATATAAACTGGCATTTGAAGGTGGCAGAACTGGATTAGGTGTTCCAATACCAAAAGTACTTAAAGATGGAGACATCAATGGACTCTGAAAATAAAATAGATGTTTTTAAAAAATGACAAAGATAGGTTGCTGGACATATCCCACATCAGCTGAGCAGTCAACAAGGGTTGTCACATATTTATTCTTTTTTAGATAAACTATCTGTGTTGTGACTCACCAGCACTTTCAGTAAAATCAGCTTTGCGTTTTCATTGCCACTATATTTACTAACTATCCTTAATTACATTAGGATTAGGTGACCATTTCTAAAAACTTAGGTCTTTCTATGAAATCAGATATAAATACTATGGACATATAATATTTAGTTGTAAAACTTAAACCACTGTTTTAAGCAGCATTTTATTACTAAATGAGAATATAACGGCTAATTCCATGCCAATGTTTCACATTTGAACAAAAAAAAAAAGATAAGGAGGAAGTTCAATGCATTTTTTTTTCTTTATAATTATGTTGAAGTTATTTAAATTGAGTTGATATTTTATCTGTCTTATGTAATCACCAAAATACCAGGCATCAAAGTTGTTGGTCATTTTTAAAAAAATAGTCATGATTTAGCAACCTGAATTTAAATTGCTCTGTTGTAATAAAAAAGGGGTGGAAAATGATGATAGTGGCATATTTGTATCATATAAACTAGTAAAAAACTGTGCAGGGTATATAAATTATTTGAGGGTTGGTTAAGGCATCTTTCAAGCTGAAAATGCTAACAATAACTTATTGTCCCGTCTGTCACAGAATACACTGAAAAGTTTCCATATTAACAGAACTAGGTAATATTTAAAAGTTTAACAATAATAGCTATCTCCTCCTTTATATGGCCGATTCAGAACATATAATTAATTAGATCTAGCATGAATTACCTAAGTGAAAATTGGATTTGAGATGTGTCCCGTCTGTCACAATTGTCCCGTCTGTCACAAATGTCCCGTCTGTCACAACACTTTATATGTTGCTTTCCTGCTTTAATCTGCATTTTTTTAAACCTTCAAATAGTTCAAGAAACTTGTAATAACATTGTTGAATTTTGAAAGACCATTTGTCATTGATCTCTTTTATTATTTGTATTGAAAGTTCAGCTAACTTTAGGAATTTCGGGTACAAAAATTTGAATGATAAGAGATGGTTCCAAAACCTGAGCAATAACAGCCATTAGAATCATAGACTGGATTTCAAACATCAGAAGACAAGTTTTCATTCGCTCATCGTTAACTCCCAATTACTTAATCATTTCAAATAAGTTCTCTTATCCAAATTTGTACCATTTGTCACATATAAAAACTCAACCCTAAAAGTTTTTTTTTTAACATCATTGCTCTCCCCCTTGCTACAGATATGATGCTTAATTTATGGGAAACTTGACATCATTATATCATCATAACAATGTAATTTAATTTTCATTTTGAGATAGAACTTTTTTTTTGGAATAAACCCTTTGAAAAATAGATGCAAATTTTAATGTCCCGTCTGTCACAGTCAATGGGACAGAATGGTTTAACATCTCCATCAGAAGCATGGAATGGATTTCAAACATCAGAAGACAAGTTTTCATCACTCATCACTCATCATTTACTCCCAATTTTTTTATTATTTCAAATAAGTTTGCATTCTCACTTGTCCAAATTTGTCCTGTCTGTCACGATGACTTTGTCCCGTCTGTCACACATAAAAACTGCCCCCTGAAAGTACCTTTTTTAACATATTGCTCTTGTCCTTGCTACAGATATGATGCTTAATTTATGGGAAACTTGACATCATTATAACAATGTAGTTTAATTTTGAATTGAGATAGAATTTTTATTTTGAATAAATCCTTCGAAAAATGGATGCAAATTAATGTCCCGTCTGTCACAGTCATGGTTTAGGTGATGACATCTACAAATTGTTTTACTGAATTATGTTTTATATTTTATATGATACTATATGTTCTTTGCTAGGAAATATCATGTTTAAATTCTCTTCTATCCTTAGTATCAGATAGAGAATGGGCTTGACATTTTACTTGGTCACCCTTTCTGTCCCGTCTGTCACGCTGGAATTAGCCTAACATGATATGAATACATGATTAATTTATATGAAATACAATAAAGTTACAATACAAGATTTATTTCTTTTTCCTTATAATGGTGCCTTATGTTATTCCCATTCAATTACTAAATGCCACTTAAACTTAAAGAATGATTTAAGTTTATGAACTCAATAATAAATGCTAAAGCACTTACAACTGATTGCAGGAAACTTAAACTTAAACCATGTTTGACTGCACATTTACATCACATTTTATGCAAGGTTTGCACAACTCAGAACACTTAAAATTCCAGGAGTTATTTACCCAATTCCAGGAGTCCCTTTTAAGGGCAAGAGTCCCTTTAAAGGGCCGTAGTCCCTTTTAAGGGCAAGAGTCCCTTTAAAGGGCCGGAGTCCCTTTAAAGGTCGGAGTCCATTTTTGGCGACGATCTCGTCAACGTATGAAGAAACATTCGATGACTACGTTCATTTTATATTTTAAAATAAAGCAAAAACACAAACAGGGCTCGACATAAATCGCGAACGGTCGTGTAGGTTAGGCGGCGGTCACGACGATTCAGTTTGGCGGGAACGGACGCTCGTTCCCGAGAAATGGAAATTCAAAAAATAGCAAATTACTTAAAACTAGGAGGCATCCATCTTATTTTTGTGGAAGGAAATCTCTGGCTCGCTCTATTGAAGAGTTCTGCACGTTCTGGATTTATAGATTCAAACGGAAGTTCAATAAAACAAATTGGAACAGAGTTCACACAGGGATAGAAACTAACGCTCGCCCATGCCATGGCGAGTGAAAGTCGGTACGGGCGAATGAAACTCAAAATCAATTAGCCCGTGTGGCGACCTGATATTTTGGTAGATCTAATAATTGATAATTTGTACTTAATGAACACTGTCATCATAGAACTGTACACGAGCTATGCTGTCGTGAAACTAATTTCCGAAAATCGTCGCCATATAGCCATACCGATATGAAATCTAGCAAGCGAGCTTGCTGATTGGTTGAAATTGTATGATAACGAGGCTCGAAGAATTATGAAGCGGAAGTCGATATAATTCAAGTTAATTATCGTAAATCGTCTACCGGTAACATAATCGTTGATACATGAAGCAAGTTAGCGAAGAACATAGATGTTAAAAGGTTTTATAACAACGATATATAACGGCAATGAAGACACTCGTAAATACACGTGGTCTGCTATTGCTAATCTATAAATAACTTCATCACTCGGGGACAACTTATAACTTATTATGATATTAAAATTTAAGGACAATACATCATATTATTTTGCACCTCACAACCGAATTTATAAAAAAAAGGTCAAAACATGTCCATATAATTAATATAGTAACCTGTAGGTTATGAGCCTTGGTTTACATGGAACCTACACATAGGTTTCGATGCATCCCCGATATGTTGAGGCCTGCACAAATGTTAATTTTCCAGGGGTTTCAAAGAGTGTGCGAACCTTGTTATGGCTTAACCTAGACAGTTGTTAAAATAGTAAGTTTATCACAATTTGAATAACATTTATACCTGTTGAGGATTTGGTGTCAGGCCTGTTGCAAATGATGGAAAACCTCCCTCCATTTCTTCTGTTTATATTCAATCTCAGTTCACTGGAAAACAAAATCAGTTTAATCAGATCAGAAAAGATGAGAGACTAAAAGTGAAAGTAGATGGTCTGTGAGTGATTGACCATTATGTAACATTTTAACCATGGATTAAATTGCAAGTTTGATTCACACTGACATTGAGGCGCAAAATATTAGTAGTGTGGAGCATAAGGATAAAAGAATACTATCTATGTATGTGACCTTAGAATATATATAGGCCTACTTATCAGCAGTTCTCTTAATTTCTACCATTTTCAATGAATTATGACAAAATACTAGTGCTCCTACGGTTAGACCGTAGCTATTAACCGGTTAGTAATCGTTTGGTAATAATTTTAAACTTAAAACAGACAGATGCGAGTAATTACTCGTGCACACGCTATACTCGCCTAAGACTAAAAGGCATTACACGCACAAAAATTTTAGGAATTTCCCATAGAAATGTACAATTCTTTAATGAAAATTAGGGCCGTAGTTATTATTTGTTTACCTAGTTGACTGGGTTCACTTGAACCATTTTTTAATTCAATATATATCTACGATAACATACAAGACATTACTGTGTTTCCCTTCATATGATTTCATGGCATCTAATCTTCAAATATTAAACACAACTCCCACCCTATTTTCAGTGTTTTTTGTCGGTACAATTTTTTTTACAGCTTGCCGGAATAAGGGGGGCGTGCGCCAGTAGTTAAAATACTTTTAACGTTAAACTGTGTTTAAAGTTAAAATTGGTACAGTCTTAGACTCTTTACGCAAGTTCAAATAGGCTCAGACGCATAATTGTCAACACATACCATTACAGTTTGGTAATTCTATGACAAATAGTGAAGACTGGGCCACTAAAATTTCCTTGTAGCAGTTGTGTTTCATCAAATCATATAATTATGCGGTAAGGCTTCACCTTTATTTCAATTGGAATTGATTTATTATGTTAAGCTATGTGCAGTACTGTTTTTGGTCAGTTAATGTGTAAATTAAGGGAGCTATAGGCCAGAAACTTTTTTGTAGTCATTTGACTAAAAAACTTGCGTCAAGGAACCATTTCTAGCGCGCCTAGTGTGCCCCCCTTGGATCCGCGCCTGATATACATGTAAATGTACACAACTAATCTGTGAAAAGAGTTTGTAACTTGTTATATGTCTCATCCAATTACTTAACTCTACTTGTCAGCATAGGTGCCACCTCTGACATTTGACAATCAGGCTTGTTGAATCCCAAAGCTTTTTCTACGACCATCCTAAGAATCAAACACAGAAAAATGTCCAAAACGATTCTAACCCCACACAAAAGCAGCGTCAAGCACACCCCTCTCCCAAAAAGTGTCCCAACGGCCCAAGGCACACTAGCAAATGGCAAAATTTAAAGCCTAAGTACTCAATATCATAATCAATCAATATCATCCAAAGTCTTCAACATTGAAAACACAAATATTTGAGTCTCGTAATGTCTGATCAGGTCAAACGTTTTTTTATCGCAAAATTCTGATTGAAAATAGTGTTGAATTTATCATAATAAATAAATTTGTCTCAGCTATTTTTGTCAATCAAATTGGCAAAGAAAGATAGAAGAATCATGGTGAAAAATAGTCGGTAAGGATTCAAAAATAGCCTAAGACCAGAGGTGGGGATGAGCAGAATTTTTATATTGCATCTATATAGCAAGCGGTAGAAACTGTCAGCGGAAAAGTCCGATCAGTGACAGTTCCTAGCCTAAACTTTAACTTTAGGAATCACTATTTTGTCAACAAAGCTAGTTCTTGAAATGAATCAATCAGTTTTGAGCATCTATAAAGGTAAACGCAATAACTAGGCTATATCTTACATTTTATAATCCAAGGTCTTGTTTTACGGGTAAACCTGGGCTAAGGCATAATTAAATTATGAACTGTTATGTTATAGAAGAATCTAAAAATATTAATTTTGATAAAAAAAGCGGTACCGACTGTGTCTTCGTTTCAACAACTTGTTGCTGGTTTTGTGTCACGCTTTTCCAGTCTTATATTGTTCAAATCTGATACTGGTTTAATGAAACGAAATACGAAATAAATAACCGATTTTTAAATGTCAAGAGACCTATTAAAACCACGGACCTTATATACACGTATTAAAAGGTCCATGTTAAAACGAAGGCACAGTGGTTTAATTATTCTATTTTTGAAGCCAAAAGGGACCGTAATAAATCTTTAAAAAACAATGTGAATAAATTAATTGAAGACCCAAAGTTAAATTTTACTCTGATAAACCAGAAAAATGGTGAAAACAGACAAAAAGACATGTGTATAGAGTTGTGAATTCCCTTAAGGATCACAATGCCGAGCGGTCTATTATCCTGGACAATGATAATGAGACTGAACTCGCGAATTTATTCTCAGATTTCTTTCAAATAAAAATACCGAATACGAAATGAAATTGGTGATATAAAACTATTGGTTTAAACAGTATTTTATTCAGGAGAACATTAGTATTTACAGTTTATCATTTAAGAGAATATAAGTGAATAGGATGCAGTAACAAGCAAGACTGCTTATATAAAACTATTGACAAATAACGCTCATGATTTTGATAATTTAGAAAATTCTGTTTATTTAGAAAATTTTAGCTTGGTTAGCGAATCTTTTGTTTTAAAGCTAAATAAAGAAGCCAAGTCTCTAACTGGATATCATTCGAAGTCTACGACATTGAAAACACGAGTTATTTATCAATTTAAAGGAGCTGAATCGCTAACATTTGGGACCTAGAAATTGACAAAAGTGGGCCGCAATGCATATATTACTGTAATATAAATGTATATAAACTGATTTAAATTCAATGGTTTCCGTTTTTACTCCAATTTCAGATCAGTTGAATGTTCGGCGAAATAAGCCAGTAGTCCCAATCGAGTGCAAATTTCTAGCCTCTGGTTATTCCAGTCTACATACGCCGTTTGATTTGGTGCAATGTGGTTAACCTCGTCCCTCGAGTCTCTTGTTAGAACTGGGGCCGAAGCGCATTATGGTAGGCCTACACGATTTTTGTACCAATGATTAAATGTTTATTCTGTCTTAAATATTGGATAGTAAAAGCCCTTCTTTTCCCGGTAGACTAAGATCACAACACCAATGTTGATTTAATTTGACAAATAAATCGTGTTTTCAATGTTAAAGATTGTAGATGATATTGAGTTAGAGCTAGACTTAGCTTCTTTAAATCAACATTGATGCAGGGCCGTGTCTAGTGGGGGTGCGGGCTGGGGTACATTGCGCCCCCAGAAAAAATAAGGCGCCCCGGAAAATGGCGCCCCCCTCCCTCCACAAATGAATTTGATACACTGATTATGATCAATATCAGTAACTTTTAAAATCCTACATACGGCCCTGCATTGATGTTGTCCTCCTACCGGGAAAATATGGGCTTCTGGTGTCCAATATTTAAGACAAAATAAACATTTTACCAGTGGTACACAAATCGTATAGACCATAATGCGTTTTAGCGCCATTTGTAACACGGGACATATGGCTAGAGATTGCCATTCGATTGAAACTTCTGGCGTATTTCCCCTTGTCAGTGATGCAGAAGGAGGGCCTGACAAGGACAGCTGCCTAGTCGTTCGGATGGGACGAAAAACAGAGGTCTCGTGTACAAATTGGAGTGCACGTAAAAGATCCCTTGGCAGTTGGAATTCGATATAAGAGTAGGCCGTAGCGCCGCTGCCCGGGCAAAATTTCCCTCATTGCACACTGTGGCGTATGCCCGTCTTCAATTAGCCCAGGTACGGTGCTTAAGCGTAGGACGTTAAACCCCATTTCATTCATTCATTCTTCAACATTGAAAACACAAATATTTGAGTCTCGTAATGTCTGATCAGGTCAAACGTTTTTTTATCGCAAAATTCTGATTGAAAATAGTGTTGAATTTATCATAATAAATAAATTTGTCTCAGCTATTTTTGTCAATCAAATTGGCAAAGAAAGATAGAAGAATCATGGTGAAAAATAGTCGGTAAGGATTCAAAAATAGCCTAAGACCAGAGGTGGGGATGAGCAGAATTTTTATATTGCATCTATATAGCAAGCGGTAGAAACTGTCAGCGGAAAAGTCCGATCAGTGACAGTTCCTAGCCTAAACTTTAACTTTAGGAATCACTATTTTGTCAACAAAGCTAGTTCTTGAAATGAATCAATCAGTTTTGAGCATCTATAAAGGTAAACGCAATAACTAGGCTATATCTTACATTTTATAATCCAAGGTCTTGTTTTACGGGTAAACCTGGGCTAAGGCATAATTAAATTATGAACTGTTATGTTATAGAAGAATCTAAAAATATTAATTTTGACAAAAAAAGCGGTACCGTGTCTTCGTTTCAACAACTTGTTGCTGGTTTTGTGTCACGCTTTTCCAGTCTTATGTTGTTCAAATCTGATACTGGTTTAATGAAACGAAATACGAAATAAATAACCGATTTTTAAATGTCAAGAGACCTATTAAAACCACGGACCTTATATACACGTATTAAAAGGTCCATGTTAAAACGAAGGCACAGTGGTTTAATTATTCTATTTTTGAAGCCAAAAGGGACCGTAATAAATCTTTAAAAAACAATGTGAATAAATTAATTGAAGTTAAATTATAAACCAGAAAAATGGTGAAAACAGACAAAAAGACATGTGTATAGAGTTGTGAATTCCCTTAAGGATCACAATGCCGAGCGGTCTATTCTCCCGGACAATGATAATGAGACTGAACTCGCGAATTTATTCTCAGATTTCTTTCAAATAAAAATACCGAATACGAAATGAAATTGGTGATATAAAACTATTGGTTTAAACAGTATTTTATTCAGGAGAACATTAGTATTTACAGTTTATCATTTAAGAGAATATAAGTGAATAGGATGCAGTAACAAGCAAGACTGCTTAGGCTGTATAAAACTATTGACAAATAACGCTCATGATTTTGATAATTTAGAAAATTCTGTTTATTTAGAAAATTTTAGCTTGGTTAGCGAATCTTTTGTTTTAAAGCTAAATAAAGAAGCCAAGTCTCTAACTGGATATCATTCGAAGTCTACGACATTGAAAACACGAGTTATTTATCAATTTAAGGGAGCTGAATCGCTAACATTTGGGACCTAGAAATTGACAAAAGTGGGCCGCAATGCATATATTACTGTAATATAAATGTATATAAACTGATTTAAATTCAATGGTTTCCGTTTTTACTCCAATTTCAGATCAGTTGAATGTTCGGCGAAATAAGCCAGTAGTCCCAATCGAGTGCAAATTTCTAGCCTCTGGTTATTCCAGTCTACATACGCCGTTTGATTTGGTGCAATGTGGTTAACCTCGTCCCTCGAGTCTCTTGTTAGAACTGGGGCCGAAGCGCATTATGGTAGGCCTACACGATTTTTGTACCAATGATTAAATGTTTATTCTGTCTTAAATATTGGATAGTAAAAGCCCTTCTTTTCCCGGTAGACTAAGATCACAACACCAATGTTGATTTAATTTGACAAATAAATCGTGTTTTCAATGTTAAAGATTGTAGATGATATTGAGTTAGAGCTAGACTTAGCTTCTTTAAATCAACATTGATGCAGGGCCGTGTCTAGTGGGGGTGCGGGCTGGGGTACATTGCGCCCCCAGAAAAAATAAGGCGCCCCGGAAAATGGCGCCCCCCTCCCTCCACAAATGAATTTGATACACTGATTATGATCAATATCAGTAACTTTTAAAATCCTACATACGGCCCTGCATTGATGTTGTCCTCCTACCGGGAAAATATGGGCTTCTGGTGTCCAATATTTAAGACAAAATAAACATTTTACCAGTGGTACACAAATCGTATAGACCATAATGCGTTTTAGCGCCATTTGTAAAACAGGACATATGGCTAGAGATTGCCATTCGATTGAAACTTCTGGCGTATTTCCCCGAAGATAACTGATTTGAAATTAAAGTATAAAACGGAAACGATTGAAATGAATTGGATGTAAATCAGTATACAGTATACGTTCATATTAAAATATTTTATGCGTTGCTACCCATTTTTGTGCATTTCTTGGTCCCAAATCGTGTACTCGAAGTACGAGCCTATATAGACATATTCCACAAGTCACGCCAAACGGTGACCACATAAAATTATTCTTATCTGGAGAGCATGCGCAATAAATATCTTCCGTGTATACTAGAATAACCATACGCATAGAGATTGCCATTCGATTATGAATATGACTTCTGACGTATTTAGCCGAACACAACTGATTAGATATTATAGTAAAAACAGACACCATTGAATGTAAATCACTTTATGCATTCATAGTACATTTTTATATGCTTTGCGGTCCAAATTGGTGTCAACATCATTGTTAATGATCTTATTGAGTTTTTTGCCCCCTAAAACCTAGGAATAGACCTCAAGATCGTCAAATTTGAGTTGATAGTTACTAATAATTATGATCATTAAGACATTTCGGTAGTCATCTTTGACGCGACCTTGAAAAACCCCCACCTTTCCGGGCTCCTGAATTGGTGAACGTTTAATACGTTCAAATAAAAGTACACCAAACCCTGACAGAATCAGTTGAGAAACTTTTTGTAGTTTGTATTTTGACCCGACTTTTTATGCTTATGGCAGCACAAGTAAATAATATTGGTAAAATGTGCTATATTAATATCAGAAACACACGTACAATACGCAAATTCTTTGTAACTATAGAGGTCATTAAGATAAACAAGTTCCAAATATATTTTAAACACATATATTGCTACGATGGATGCGTTAAGAAGCTTTCAAGAAAGGGAAGTGACAAACGCAAACGTAGGCAGACCAGCGTCTCAGTACCCAATTGTATTTCGTCTATTTATAGCAATTATCCCTACTCTTTTCTTCCCCTTTGCATGTACATTTTTATTAATTTTTGGGTCTAGAATGGAAGAAGAGTGTTTTCTGCCAGGTTTTGAAAAAATATTCATGATTTTGAGGCGGAAGGATAACGGTGTTATCAGGTTGGCTACGGTGATATTTTTTCACATTTATTCGTACATTAATGTACACTTTTACAATATTTAAAATATACATAAATATATTTAGTCAATGCATAAATAAGTGATTATTTCAATAATATCTTTTTTATGTGAGTAAATTTCGTGCGACTCACGCATATTTATCATATCGACAATTTGACCAGGACATTGTGTGTACGACATGGAATGTCCCACAGCCCACGAATGCACTAACGCCAAGTACAGTAAAATCTTCCAATGGACTTATCGGAGAAATCCCACAGCTGACAACCATAAAGTGGCAATACAGTACGTCTTAAAAAAATTATACTTTGCATTTGAATGTACATGTTTGAATTGATTATTTACAACATTAAAACTGGTTATGAAGTTTTTAACAGCCTGGGTGGTGGAGTATTTGTTCTCCTACATGAAGACTTAGTGGCTGCCTTTGTTACCAACTGTGAACTTGAATTATGGGGTAGGTTAAGCTGAAAGGCAACACAACTCTTTTTGTAGCCTCCTTCTACATGCCTCATCGTAATATGACCGACGTCCAGGAACTAGGAAGATCCCTTGAACTTATCATGAGCAAGAAGGACCAGCACACCGTTATCATGGGCGTCTTCAACTGCCCCGACATAGACTGGGCCAACATGTCAGTACGTTAAGACGCCCAAGACAAAGATGTCCAACAGGCTACTTGACCTTACAGTTGATTACAACCTAACACAAGTACATGACAAACCTACACGAGAGAACAACCTACTTGACCTCATCTTCACAACAAACCCTTCTCTAATTAAGTCTTCGTCCAACGCACCTGGTATATCCGATCATGATATCGTCGTTGCTGACTCCGACACAAAACCATACTACGCCACGCAGAAACCACGTAAAGCCTACATATTTTCCAAATCTAACTGGCAAGACCTCCAGACCTACATCTGCTACATCTCTACCGACATCGTCCAACTGTATAGGAATGGCGCAAGTGTACACGAACTATGGGACACCTTCAAAACCAAACTCTCAACTGCCATTGATACCTATATCCCATCGAAAATGAAATCGTCTAACAACCGAACACCTTGGATCACCAGACCCGTCAAAAAATTACTCCGTCGTAAGGCAAGACTCTTCAAGCAAGCCCGTAAGACCAACAACTGAACACTTTACAGACAATGCCAACGAGAATGCAAAAGACCCCTCAGTAAGGCAGAATTGACCCACATCAACAACACCATTGATGAAGGGCTGCAAACCAACAACACTTAACCCTTTTGGAACTTTGTCAAGTCCCGTAAGGAACAACATCTGCATAGCCCCACTCAAGGACCATGGCATCTTGATATCTAACTGCAAGGACAAAGCTGACATCCTGCTCCAACAGTTCCAGTCAGTCTCCTCTAAAGACCCAGACAACTGTAATACTCCAACTCTCAGCGGCCACGTGGTAAAGGATATCCCAACTCTCCACATCAACGAAGGCGGAGTCAGGAAACTTCTCAAGAACGTCAAAGTAACTAAGGCGGCAGGCCAACCCAACTACCTAACAGGGTCCTGCAAGAGTGCCATATAGAGGATACACCTGCAGTTACTGTGATATTCCAGAAAGCTATTGACACCGGAGAGGTGCCCAAGGACTGGAGAAATGCCAACATAGCCCCAGTTTTCAAGAAGGGGGATCGTCATGCCCCGGAGAATTACAGACCTGCCTCACGTACATGTGTACTGTCCAAGCTGTTAGAACACATCATCTGCCATCACATGCTGAACCACCTTGACAACAACAATGTCCTAACATCCCTCAACCACGGATTTCGGTCAGGCTACTCCTGCGATTCACAACTAGTCGTTACGGCACACGATCTGCTTAACTACTATGACAAGAACCTCCAGGTAGACACCATCATCCTCGACTTTAGCGAGGCGTTCGATACGGTGTCCCACAAGCGTCTACTACAGAAGCTAGACAACTACGGTATACGTGGCCAGCTGCTCGGCTGGATTTCAAACTTCCTGACACAACGAGAAATGTGTGCAGTGGTTGAAGGGGAGGATTCGTCACTTTGAAGTTGGGTCAGGTGTCCCTGAAGCTACCGTCCCAGGACCTCTATTGTTCTTATGCCACATCAATGACAAAGTCCAGTCTCATATTCGGCTCTTAGCAGATGATTGCCTCCTTTATCGACCCATCAAATCACCAAAGGAACATCACATTTTACAAGAAGACCTTAAAAACCTCCAAAGATGGGCATACGACTGGGGAATGAAGTTCAACGCTAAAAAGTGCTACCTACCCAGCTCGAGAAATAAGAGCAGTCATGTCTACACCATCGGGACCACAATATTACAACAAGTACAGGACAACCCTTATCTCGGCGTTACTTTCTCGGATGATCATATCACAAACATCACCAATAAAGCGAACTCGACGCTTGGATTCATCAGAAGAAATCTCCGTCACTGCCAGTTATCCTGCAGGAAGAATGATGCCTACTTAGCTCTTATACGGTCACGGCTAGAATACGCCAGCATCATCTGGGACCCCTATCTTTAAAAAGATATTGACAAGCTCGAACGCGTCCAGAGATCTGCTGTCCGATTCATAAAGAAGGACTACCGATCAAGAGAAGAAGGCTGTGTATCTTCCATGTTGAAGGATCTGAAGCTACCCACTCTCCAAGAAAGGAGACGTCACCAGAGATTAACCTTCTTATACAAGGTGGTGGAAGGGCACGTGCCGGCTATTAATATTGAGCACTACCTGAAATCTTAGAGAGTAAAACGTACTATCAGAGCTAAATAATTTGAAGACTTTACACATACTAACATTGTATTAAACTCAGTTAACAACAATAGCAAATGTTTTGACATTATTCCAACCAAAAGTGTCAATTACAAACATTTATTCTTTCCAAGAACTCTATTAGAGTGGAATAGACTTAGTGATAGTGTTGTGAAAGCGGATACCATCAAGCGCTTCAAGACACTAGTGGCTACGTGTGACATCTAATAGCGCACCACCACCCCTCCTCCGTTGAATAAAAGCCAGAATTGGTCGCTTCAACGTAACCTTTCAGATTCAGATTTAGAGCCAGGAACAATGAAACAGTCATCCAACCAGAAAATGAAGAGTGAGAAAAGATGTTGTTGTAAATAGCTTTATTTTACGTCTGCTTCCATGAAGTGATATTGCAGACAATGAGAAAAGATAAGGAATCATATCTTTTAATAAAATGTGCCATCTAAATAACCAATCAGAATACAAAAATCATATCACCCGATAATCAACCTCGAAGTGAAATGTTCAACAAAACCTTCCAAAACAAAAGTAACTCCTCAATATTTTAAACTAAGGACACAAAGAACAAATTCCACATAAAAATCAAATCTAAGTTCCTACAAAACTAAGACCAAAACTTCAAAAGTATAACTACAATAGCAACTCATATACGCCACAACCAATAACATATTTTTTTACTTTTTTACCTATGTAAAATAAAACTCGAAATCCCATTAATTAAACAACAAGATCAAACAACCAAACGGCAAACTGAAAAGTATTATATTATACCCCGCTACAATAAAATTAACCGCAAAGTTTAGTGTTTCTTTATCTCGCCGGTTGTTGCCACCACCCGAGGGTTTGAGTTGAAATAGTTATTTTACAAAAAAAAAACCTCAACAAATCATTTAAAATCGCACCGATGGCCATCTTATATACCGATACGGTACACATTTTAAGAATTATTTGATTTCCTTATTTAAACTACAATTATTTTAAAATAATCGCAGATACGTTGCAGTAAATATACTGGTTGCTATGTCGTTTTTTGGTGATATTGGGTAATGCGTTGGCAGTTAGTATTATGCTGAAGTTATTGGCTGCTTTTATGAGTTGTTAGGTAATTATTGGTTGTTATTGGATAGGTACTGGTTGATAATATGCAGCTATTTGATATGGGTTTTTTCGTTTCAGTAAATAACACAGTTATTTGAAGATTTTGTGATCATTGGATAATAATATATTTGGTAGTATAATAACAGGGCCTGCGGAATCAATTCTTGATTGGGGGGGGGGGGCTTTCATTATAGGTCCTTATAGGCGAGGGTCCATATGGGCCGCAATAACCTGGAGAAAAGAGTACCTGCGGCCAAATTTCGAGGGATCGCCAATCGCAAAAACAAATTTGAATGAGCCTTGTCATGGTCAGAATGATCTTCATGAATGTGGTCGGAAAGAGCATAGAATCTGATCCGAATATGAGCTGTCATGGTCCGAACCAGCTGATTTAGTAGTGATTAGTAGTCTAGCTACAGTCTTTTCTGGTGTAAAATAACAATACCGGATGGGAGGGTTAGGTTATAATTTCTATGAGCTGTTTTGAAAAAATTGCACTGTTCAGGGTAGGCCTATGGGATGAAACGGGCCCGTAGCCAGCTCATTAAATTTGGTAGGGCCACGGAACTTTTTTTTGGAGAGGCCGAGGATGTGAAGAAATCATTGTTGTTGGCTAATTGGATTTAGGGGGGGGGGCTTCGGGCTCGGGATGAAAACGCACCATGCCGGTCGAGGTAGCGCCGGATTAACCATGCGGGGGCCCTGGGCCTGGAACATGTGGGAGACCTCTGATCACCGACCGCGAGCCAAAAAAAAGCGCATTCTTGCGTTATTTCAGTGGACCAATTCATGCGAGTGCTATGAAATTATGGCATTTCTAAAGGATGGGGCTGGACGCAAGTTCGCAACTGAGATTTTTCTGGAGGCCCTCTAATGTTGGGGAGGGGGGGGGGGGGGCTTTGCCCCATGGCCATGGTGCCCTATGGTTAATCCGACCCTGGGTCGAGGTGTTTCTGCACATGGCAGACACTTGAAATTGAAGGGATTAAAATAAAACTTCTTGATAGTCTTTGATTATAAAATTTCCTACTACTCTTTGACTATATAGTGTAAAAGTCACCCGTAGTGGATATATAACCGTAAACGGTTTCCTATTTACTAACGTTATTGCACCGTAAATCGCAATGACGTATATATACATCGTGTGTGATTGGTTAAATAATAACTTCCGTTCGACGTGCGCAGTTGTGCGACACTTCCGTTCGACATGCGCAGTTGATATATTCCACAAGAACGGTAACTTCGTCTTTCAAGTTTGGCGCAGAAGCACGGTTTTACGGAAAAAAACGTAAACCACTGACCGTCTTGGTACTTAAATTAAAACCAAAACCCACAGAAATAGGCCCTTGACCGAAATAGAATAATTTTCTACAATTTATATTTATTATTTTATTTTCTTCTAAAACTAATTCTCTGGGTTCTACCGTAGAAATCCAAGTATGGCTATTTCGTCCTATATAAGAAACGAGGAAAGTAGAAAGGTTAGACAAAGAACCATGGTGGTTATGGTAAGGGTTAGGGTAAGGGTTTGGGTTAGGTTTTGGGGTAGGGTAATGGGTTAGGGTTAGGGTTAGGGTTCGGGTTAGGCATCATTGCGAAAACTGCTGAAAACTGCGAAGTCCACGGATCAGAGAACTGCGCATGTCAAACGGAAGTTACGGCGATATAGTAAATAGAGTAAAGTGCCGTTTACGGTTGAATATCCACTGCCAAAGTCACCAGGACCAGTCGACCAACGTATGTGAGCCGTGTATAAACTTGATCCTTGAATATTATTATAGGCCTTTATTCGGCCAACGTATGTCACATGTGAGCCGTGTATAAACTTGATTCTTGAATATTATTATAGGCCTTCATTCGGCCAACGTATGTGAGCCGTGTATAAACGTGATCGGTGGATGTTATTATTATAGGCCTTCTCTCGAGGGTCTGTGTTAAGTCTCACCACAGTATGAACCAAATCGGTAGATGTTTTTAATATTGTTAGCCTTTTGGCAAAGGTTAACGGAATGATGTTACTGACCTTCTCTAGTAAGGCAGTGTTTGGAAGATTTCACCTAACTATGGTACAACGACCACAAGCCTAGCAGTATAGCAGCGAAGTCAATGGTGTACAGTGTGATGTCGATGTTACAGTACCATTACCACGCGGATAGAAAACTAATTGCTTACCTTGATTGTAATAATGTCCATTCCTATTTATAAATTAGCATATATCCATTATTCATTGTAACGGTTAAAGTCATAAAATGTAAATTGCATGTCCATATTATTAGTAGAACACAGGTTAAACGAGATAACTTTATCAAACTCATGACTTCTCGTCACTTGCCGTCGTACTCGTAGAAGTGTCAACATTGAACATATTGTATTCATGAACCATAATTATAGTTTATGTGGTTAAGATGCTTATTTCATTAATTGTTGTGTTAGGAATAACTTTATAAATCATTGTACATCGCGGTTTTGTAATACATAATTTTATATAACTAGAAATACGGATTGGCATAGGGACTATATTGCACCACGTCACTTAGCGAATGTTCCGCATGACGCGCTGTTGTGCAGTCTTGTTGATGTTTTTAATTGTTTCATAATTTGTTTAATACTTCGTCGAATTGCATGTTCTTAGTTTCAAAATGTACATAATGTTGATTAATGTAAAAGGGCAACAAAAGGGCAAGTTGATAGTGGGGGAATAATGTTTTATGTATGATTTCAAATATTGCGCCGAACAGGCCTCGAAAAGGGCAAACAATAATTGGTCGCGACGTTCACGTGACACCCTGGTAAGGCTTATAAATAGAGCTCAGGAACGGCAATATGGCAGATAACGTCTCAACGTCCTACGGGAAAGACTTGTCCCCTTAAGTAGTCTTAAGCAGTTTAAGGCAACGTTATTATATAGTCTATTCAATTCTAGTCTAAACATTACGATTTATTATAAGTCCAAAGGTGAGATGAATACGAAATTAGTAATTTCCCTATATATGACGATTTTAGGCTTCCGTAAGGCTCTGGGTACCGGTTGTTTGTCACTGCGCGGTACGCTAAATATGGAACACCGTTAAAGACACTGTAAGACGTTATCTCCCACCACGCCGGACGCCATTTCACTATTTTTATATTTATTTCCACTATGTTGTTATGTTTATGATATTTAATGATTCGAGGATAATTAAAAGTCATTTCCTTGTTGAAACAGAAACCCTACAAACTTGTATTGTTTTCAATATGTTCATACTATGACTCCCCGGGGAACACAGAGGTTGGAGCTGAAATTATGAGATTATAGTTTGATACGACTTTATTGAATCGGCCTGACAAAAATGATTTAATGAGTAATCCCGTAGACCAACCGGCATTTGACAGGGTGCTTGGGGTGGCTTACAATATATAGTCAAAGAATAGTAGGAAGTTTCATTCTAATCCCTTCAAGTGCCTGTGTGTTAATGCGATAATCTGCCCCAAAAGACAACGAAAGCATACATTATGTTATTAACACAAATTACGTACACGAGTTATGTCCCTTCTCACGAATAAGCGTATTATTCAGATGTTGGCACTCAAAGTCTGAATTTTGGAGTTATTGGGTGTTATTAATTGTAGTTATAGAGTGTTACTTTGGAGTTATTAAGTATTTCTGGGTAATTCGACTTTCCGAGATAGTGTCATATTATTTTTTTTAGACAAAAGTTAGGTTTCAGATTGGTGCTTGATATAACTCTATGGTGCCTACTAGTTAGGTTGATGCTATTAGGCATCCAATTAAAACACAAAAAGGGGAGGAGCTACCAATGACCAAAGGACCAGACATTCTAACGTATTTGTAGGCGGGAATTAAAAAGCCTAACCACGCCTTGACATGATCGGTTAAGGTCGCTCTCTGGATATTATTCAGAGCAGAGAAATGAGGATGGAACTGCCGACCACATTACATTCTAGAAATTCAGGAGGAGACCACCCATTTTGTAACCCGAAAGACCCGCAATTTCAATGCGTAGGAAACGTATTTTCATATCAATACATTTTTTTTCCAAGTTGGGTTCAAAATGCCCGTCAAATTAGCATGCTTGTCAAATGCTTCTTTCAAGTCAAAGCCTGATTTCCATTGAAGCGATTTCTGCTGTGATAATCTCACGAAATTCCTGATATAATGGATATTCTAAAGAAAAATGGTGCTGTTCGAACCAATCCTCTGAATAATCTAATCATCACAATTCCAATTGCTGGGATCATTGTATAGAAAATTCTGCTGCGATAGCGCGAGAGAGAGAGGGAGAGATAGAGAGACGAGGTTCAACGTCCGCTCGACACAAACTAGGTCATTTCGGGACTAGCAAACTAGGTCATTTCGGGACTAACATAATTCGCTTGTGCGTAGGGGTCTTTAGTAGTGGGAGGTAACCGAAGGACTCGGAGAAAACCCACGAGGCTAGACAGGCTACCCTACTCCTTGACACGTACAACCGGGGAATGGAAACCATGCCAGTTGACTCAATGCCAGACTTTATGATACAGCGCGCAGGTGCTAACCATTCAGCCATCCAACCACCCCCTATCGCAATAGCTATTCTGACAAACAAATTAGTCTGGTGTAGTGGTTATTCTGCCGAATACTTCTACATGTATTGTGATTGATAATCTCACGAAATTCCTGATATAATGGATATTCTATTGAAAAATGGTGTAATGGTTGTTGTGAAAAAAATTCTGGTGTAATGGTCATTGTGAAAAAAAATTCTGGTATAATGGCTTTTGTGACGTTTTTTTTTACTGTGGTAGATCAGCTAACGACAATTCCTGCTCTGCTGAATAATCTAATCAAAATTCCAATTGCTCGGACCATTCTATAGAAAATTCTGCCGAAATTCCTGATGTAATGAATATTCTAATGAAAAATGGTGCTCTTGGAACCAATCTATAGAAAATCCTACTGAGAGAACAAAGCTGAAAAGCCGTTCTGGTGTAATGGTTGTTGTGAAAAAAATTCTGGTGTAATGGTCATTGTGAAAAAAAATTCTGGTATAATGGATTTTGTGACGTTTTTTTTTTACTGCGGTAGATCATTTAACGACAATTCCTGCTCTGCTGAATAATCTAATCAAAATTCCAATTGCTCGGACCATTCTATAGAAAATTCTGCCGCGATAGCTATTCTGACAAAAAAAAAATAGTCTGGTGTAGGGGTTATTCGGCTTAATAGGCCTACTTATGCTGTGATTGATATCTCGCGCAATTCCTGATGTAATGAATATTCCAATGAAAAATGGTTCTGTTGGAACCAATCTATAGAAAATCCTACTGAGAGAACAAAGCTGAAAAGCCGTTCTGGTGTAATGGTTGTTGTGAATAAAATTCTGGTGTAATGGTCATTGTGACAAAAAATTCTGGTATAATGGCTTTTGTGACCGTTTTTATTTTACTGTGGTAGAGCATCTAACGACAATTCCTGCTCTGCTGAATAATCTAATCAAAATTCCAATTGCTCGGACCATTCTATAGAAAATTATGCCGCGATAGCTATTCTGACAAAAAAATTAGTCTGGTGTAGTGGTTATTCTGCTTATTACTTATACAGTGATTGATAATCTCACGAAATTCCTGATGTAATGAATATTCTAATGAAAAATGGTGCTCTTGGAACCAATCTATAGAAAATCCTACTGAGAGAACAAAGCTGAAAAGCCGTTCTGGTGTAATGGTTGTTGTGAAAAAAAGTCTGGTGTAATGGTCATTGTGAAAAAAAATTCTGGTATAATGGCTTTTGTGACGGTCTTTTTTACTGTAGTAGATCACCTAACGACAATTCCTGCTCTGCTGAATAATCTAATCAAATTTCCAATTGATGGGACCATTCTATAGAAAATTCGGCCGCGATAGCTATTCGGACGAAAAAAATAGTCTGGTGTAGTGGTTATTCTGCTGACTATTTATACTGGGAGTGATATTCTCACGAAATTCCTGATAAAATGATATTCTAATGAAAAATAGTGCTCTTGGAACCAATCTATAGAAAATTCTACTGAGAGAACAAAGCTGAAAAGCCGTTCTGGTGTAATGGTTGTTGTGAAAAAAATTCTGGTGTAATGGTCATTGTGACAAAAAATTCTGGTATAATGGCTTTTGTGACCGTTTTTATTTTACTGTGGTAGATCATCTAACGACAATTCCTGCTCTGCTGAATAATCTAATCAAAATTCCAATTGCTCGGACCATTCTATAGAAAATACTGCCGCGATAGCTATTCTGACAAAAAAAATTAGTCTGGTGTAGTGGTTATTCTGCTTATTACTTATACTGTGATTGATAATCTCACGAAATTCCTGATGTAATGAATATTCTAATGAAAAATGGTGCTCTTGGAACCAATCTATAGAAAATCCTACTGAGAGAACAAAGCTGAAAAGCCGTTCTGGTGTAATGGTTGTTGTGAAAAAAATTCTGGTGTAATGGTCATTGTGAAAAAAAATTCTGGTATAATGGATTTTTTGACGTTTTTTTTTTACTGCGGTAGATCATCTAACGAAAATTCCTGCTCTGCTGAATAATCTAATCAAAATTCCAATTGCTCGGACCATTCTATAGAAAATTCTGCCGCGATAGCTATTCTGACCAAAAAAAAATAGTCTGGTGTAGGGGTTATTCTGCTTAATAGGCCTACTTATGCTGTGATTGATAATCTCGCGCAATTCCTGATGTAATTGTTGAAGGGGGTCGAATGCCGGGGCTAGACAACCACACAAGGGTTCATTTCTTGAAAAATGCTTTATTAATGTAAAAAGAAACCCTGCAAATATACAAATAACAGAATAAATACAATGTATAAAAACAGTATCAAGCATGGTTTAAAAGTAATAACAATAAAATCATATGTCTAATATTACATGTAATTAATACTAATACTAATAAGTATGAAATATACTTATTACGCAGCTTAAATAATAATAATACTAATTACTAGATCTTAGGAATAAAACTAATATTGCTTACCCTAAAGAGGGGTTTTCTAATCACTACCAACTGGTATAAAGGTGAAGTACCTTTAAACGTTGGAACACTGTAAATGAAATATAAATGTGATGTAAATGAATGTATGACTATTTAAAGTGGAATACTTTAAATAATGTTTTAACTATATACTGATGTAATGATGTAATGTTATCCATTTCAAACTATCAACTTATACTTTAAAGAAATTCAACATGGCTGCCGCCTTAAAACAAAGACTTATTACCTAAATATAATAATTAAACATACCTGATAAAATAAACTGTCAACTGCCACAACACACCAAACCACTATTGAAGAAGCTTCAATATTCTAATTTACTAATACTTATACAAATAATAAATATTCAAAACCAGCTAATAACCTTTACATAGCCAAGGAGAGGAAAAGTGTCATCCTTTGCATGTAAAAACTATAGAATGAATGTCTCCAAGGGGACCTCAGACAACAACTCACTAGACAACCAAGAAAGGTTAAAGTTCAGAATATGGTGAGTGGAACTCACTACAGACCAGATACAGAGAGTATAGTAAAGGACAGTTTAAAGGGATAGTACAACCATTATTAGCTTATGTGAAGTGCAGATTAAAATGACTAAAAACCAACTGACTATATATATATTAAAAATATCACTCTGACTATTTCGGGAACACTTCCAGGAAAATCAACAGAGGCAGTATAACAACAAAGCCAGAAATATCAAGATTGAACCTGGTGATCGTGTGTTGGTACGACGACTAGCATTCAAAGAGGGAAGACACAAGATTTCGGATAAATGGGAAGACATCGCCTACAAAGTTCTGAGCCAACCGAATCTTGATATTCCAGTGTACAAGGTTAGAAGTGAAGATGGTGGAAAGCGTGTACGTACTCTCCACAGGAATCATCTTTTACCGATTAGCTCCATTCCAGAATGCATACCAACAGCATCATTGAAACATCCAGTACCTAAACCAAGGAAGACCAGACGTAATGTTTCAATTAAACCCACCAATGAAGACGATAAAGAGAGCAGTGACAGTGAAGAAGATGAAGAGCCCGTGTATCTTGTGGTTGAGACAGACTTCCTGCCTCAGGCTAGCTCCACAGCTGATGACATGGGAAAGGAAGATGGTATCGTTCCGGAGCTTGAAGAAGTTATTCAAGATGGTATAGAAGAGGGCCAAGTGACACCAGTTTCCGGTGATGATCCATCGAATTTTGAAGAACCACTGCCACCGCTATTTATACCATCTATTCCTGAGCAACGTAGGTCTACGAGACAACGGAAACCACCAAGTTGGCAGGCTGAATATGTGCTGGCGCATCAACAGCAGCTTGTTCCGGATTTTCAAAGACGTGCTGAGCTGGCAAGATCTTTACTTCCAGCCGACTTCATGTCTTTGCCACCAGACAGACTACGTATCGTACTGGAGATGTTACCAACACTGTGTCAGAGAATTTTCCCGGAAGTGTTCCCGAAATAGTCATAAGTTCCAGTATGACATCAATTGCTAGGGTTGGTTTACGGCCAAACATCAATTCAAAAGGAGAGAATCCGGTAGCTGAATGCCTAGTGGAGTTGTACGCTAAACAAGTGGTGCGACATAGGTCTTCCAATCTCTCTTCTGTTCTGGTTGAAGCGTTCCTAGCCGGGGCTAGACAACCACACAAGGGTTCATTTCTTGAAAAATGCTTTATTAATGTAAAAAGAAACCCTGCAAATATACAAATAACAGAATAAATACAATGTATAAAAACAGTATCAAGCATGGTTTAAAAGTAATAACAATAAAATCATATGTCTAATATTACATGTAATTAATACTAATACTAATAAGTATGAAATATACTTATTACGCAGCTTAAATAATAATAATACTAATTACTAGATCTTAGGAATAATACTAATATTGCTTACCCTAAAGAGGGGTTTTCTAATCACTACCAACTGGTATAAAGGTGAAGTACCTTTAAACGTTGGAACACTGTAAATGAAATATAAATGTGATGTAAATGAATGTATGACTATTTAAAGTGGAATACTTTAAATAATGTTTTAACTATATACTGATGTAATGATGTAATGTTATCCATTTCAAACTATCAACTTATACTTTAAAGAAATTCAACATGGCTGCCGCCTTAAAACAAAGACTTATTACCTAAATATAATAATTAAACATACCTGATAAAATAAACTGTCAACTGCCACAACACACCAAACCACTATTGAAGAAGCTTCAATATTCTAATTTACTAATACTTATACAAATAATAAATATTCAAAACCAGCTAATAACCTTTACATAGCCAAGGAGAGGAAAAGTGTCATCCTTTGCATGTAAAAACTATAGAATGAATGTCTCCAAGGGGACCTCAGACAACAACTCACTAGACAACCAAGAAAGGTTAAAGTTCAGAATATGGTGAGTGGAACTCACTACAGACCAGATACAGAGATTATAGTAAAGGACAGTTTAAAGGGATAGTACAACCATTATTAGCTTATGTGAAGTGCAGATTAAAATGACTAAAAACCAACTGACTATATATATATTAAAAATATCACTCTGCCACATAATGAATATTCTAATGAAAAATGGTTCTGTTGGAACCAATCTATAGAAAATCCTACTGAGAGAACAAAGCTGAAAAGCCGTTCTGGTGTAATGGTTGTTGTGAAAAAAATTCTGGTGTAATGGTCATTGTGACAAAAAATTCTGGTATAATGGCTTTTGTGACCGTTTTTATTTTACTGTGGTAGATCATTTAACGACAATTCCTGCTCTGCTGAATAATCTAATCAAAATTCCAATTGCTCGGACCATTCTATAGAAAATTCTGCCGCGATAGCTATTCTGACAAAAAAAATTAGTCTGGTGTAGTGGTTATTCTGCTTAATACTTCTACTGTGATTGATAATCTCACGAAATTCCTGATGTATTGAATATTCTAATGAAAAATGGTGCTCTTGGAACCAATCTATAGAAGTCCTACTGAGAGAACAAAGCTGAAAAGCCGTTCTGGTGTAATGGTTGTTGTAAAAAAAATTCTGGTGTAATGGTTGTTGTGAACAAAATTCTGGTATAATGGCTTTTGTGATGTTTTTTTTTACTGTGGTGGATAATCTAACGACAATTCCTGCTCTGTTGAATAATCTAATCAAAATTCCAATTGCTGGGACCAGTCTATAGAAATTTCTGCCGCGATACCTTAGCTAGTCTGCCAAAAAAAAATAGTCTGGTGTAGTGGTTATTCTGCTTAATACTTCTACTGTTATTGATAATCTCACGAAATTCCTGATGTAATGAATATTCTAATGAAAAATGGTGCTCTTGGAACCAATCTATAGAAAATCCTACTGAGAGAACAAAGCAGAAAAGCCGTTCTGGTGTAATGGTTGTTGTGAAAAAAATTCTGGTGTAATGGTTGTTGTGAACAAAATTCTCGTATAATGGCTTTTGTGACGTTTTTTTTTACTGTGGTAGATCATCTAACGACAATTCCTGCTCTGCTGAATAATCAAATCAAAATTCCAATTGCTGAGACCATTCTATAGAAAATTCTGCCGCGATACCTTAGCTATTCTGACCCAAAAAACAGTCTGGTGTAGCGGTTATTCTGCTTAATACTTCTACTGTTATTGATAATCTCACGAAATTCCTGATGTAATGAATATTCTAATGAAAAATGGTGCTCTTGGAACCAATCTATAGAAAATCCTACTGAGAGAACAAAGCTGAAAAGCCGTTCTGGTGTAATGGTTGTTTTGAAAAAAAATTCTGGTGTAATGGTCATTGTGAAAAAAAATTCTGGTATAATGGATTTTGTGACGTTTTTTTTTACTGTGGTAGATCATCTAACGACAATTCCTGCTCTGCTGAATAATCTAATCAAATTTCCAATTGATGGGACCGTTCTATAGAAAAATCGGCCGCGTTAGCTATTCGGACGAAAAAAATAGTCTGGTGTAGTGGTTATTCTGCTGACTATTTATACTGGGAGTGATATTCTCACGAAATTCCTGATAAAATGATATTCTAATGAAAAATAGTGCTGTTGGAACCAATCTATAGAAAATTCTACTGAGAGAACAAAGCTGAAAAGCCGTTCTGGTGTAATGGTTGTTGTGAAAAAAATTCTGGTGTAATGGTCATGGTGAAAAGAAATTCTGGTATAATGGCTTTTGTGATGTTTTTTTTTACTGTGGTGGATAATCTAACAATTCCTGCTCTGCTGAATAATCTAATCAAAATTCCAATTGCTCGGACCCAAAAAATAGTCTGGTGTAGTGGTTATAGAAACAAGCTGAAATGCCATTCTGGTGTAATGGCTATTGTGACGAAAATTTCTGATGCGCCGAACATTCATAGCCTACATTTTTGGATAAACTACGTTTCATTTGTGTCTTATCGCCGAAACTCTTTTAGTTTTTAACTACCTGTTTTATAAAATAATCTTCCATTTAGTATAAAATAGTGTTCATCTTTATATTCTTTTAAAAAAACTTAACACGTTTATTTAAACAGGCTTTAACTGACACAGTAAACGACTGATAATATGTCCATACTTTTGCTTGTTCATTTGTTTTGTTTTGTTTTTTTTTATATATGGTTACATTGCCAGTTTGTAAAGTGCCTCTGAACACGGTATATGAAAGGGTGCACTATAAATATGCTGTAATAGTAATAAACATGCTGTAAAAGTAATAAATAATAGTAATAAATATGCTGTTATATTAATAAATATGCTGTTGTAGTAATAATTATGTTGTGGTAGTAATCTATAGAAAATATTAAGAGTTGGGACCAAGCTATAGAACATGCTGCTGTGAGGGCCAATATGAACTAAAATGAATCAGTAGCGAAAAATCCCGCTGGAGATGAATCTGAGCAAAATTCCCTGCCGTGAGTGATAACCTAAACAAATCCTGTTGTTGGGACCACTGAAGAAAATCCTGCTGCGACACGATTCGAAATATAAAATCGTGTCTTGGGGCCAACGTAATTTTTTAAAAAAAACCTGCTACGATATAAATCCAGTGTTTGTGGGTGGTGGGTGGGGGTGTATAAAATATTTATTTATTTCATAATGTTTTGTGTATATGAGGATGAGGGGGGGGGGGTGTTAATGGCATTATGGGTGACAGAGTTTAAAAGTTAGCGATATAAATAAGGCTATATTAGTATATTTTTCTACTTTAAACTCCTGGGGCCGGTTTCACGAAATTTTAACTTAAGATACAATCCAAATTTTAGTACATACTTAAATCTGATTGGCTAAGCGCTAAAATCAATCTATTACTATCCAATCGAATTACTAAAATCGGATTTTATCTTAGTTAAAATTTCGTGAAACAGGCCCCTGGTCTGGAGTAGCCGGTAAAGGGATTTTAACCTTTATGCAGTAGTCAATGTGGTCTGCCCCCAGTTGTTCAAATTATTTCCCTTGATATTTCGAAGGTGAAGGCTGACAGCTGTCAATCATTTCTGGACTAGTGGTTGTGACGCCTGTCACTTTGCTTTGGTTGCTCAATAGCGTTAACCTACTAGTTAGACAACTACAATCCCGGAAGGTTCCTGAAAACTGTGCTTGTAGGCCTAAGCCCTAAATTATAAGCTAACATCCGATTTATTGGATCTAATCGGGATTGAATTAGAAGTGTAAAAGTACGTATAGCTACTGTTAGTATGTGTTATTTAGTGCTTAGAAAATTATGTCCTGTTTGAGTCCCATACCGTACCGTATTTAGGATAAACTAATGACCGGAATTATCGGAATTCAGTAATAAACACTGGAATTCACTTGTAAACACCGGAATTCACATTGCAAAAATCAGAGTTCTACTGCAGGGCCTTCATATTTACATATATTTTGCCTTAATATTAGTAATGAATTACAAAAAAATACCCTGAATCATCGGATTCCCTTTAAAAACATATAAACCCCGGAATTCCCCTTTGAAATATCGTAATTGTGACTTAATGAATAACTATTTTGATCCTTCCACAGACAATATTGTTATTGGTTTCCCTGCTATAGTCATCATCATTTATAATGACAGGAATTCATTTACAATTACCGAAATTCACTTGAAAACACTGGAATTCACTTCGAAAACACTGGAATTCACTTCGAAAACCCCCAATTTATCTCACAATTGTTACAAATGTTTAAGTTTAATACCTAATATAATGAATAACTATTTTGATCTCACGGCAGATTTGATCATGCGGCAATAACAAAATTGTATGTATAGGTGTATTTTACAAGACTACCACAATTCATTCCAAAATATGATATACATGTATATAATAATTTTATAGTCTCCATAGATTTTATAACATACACACCCTCACACTATAGGTTTCCCCACAGAGAGGGAAGATTAAAGTCCACTCGACATGAAGAAGGTCATTTTGCGACTAATGTAGGGTCCAATTTTTTTTCAATAATTCGTTTTAGTACAGTAGTGAAAGAAAATGAATGAATGTTAAGTTATAGGTTTCCCTGTAGAGAGGGGAGATTAGTAGAGTACACTCGACATGATCGAAGTAGGGCATTTTGCGACTAATGTAAGGTCTAATTATTTTTCAATAATTTGCTTCGGTAGTGAAAGGAATCTGGAGGAACCCGAGAAAACCCGCAAGATTGAGCAGGCGACTCTACCCCCTTTTACCTACAAGCTTGTAATCAAAACCATGCCTCTGACTCAATGACAGACCTTATGATCTAAAGGACACTCTTCTCCCGTTAGATCTTCCCCGCATTTGTGTAGTGTGATCTAGATAGTTCAATTTACATAAAGACCAGCAGATATATATATTAATATTAAAGTTACATTATTCAAGATATAGATAAGAACTAGCCATTCTTGCTATACTAGTTCGAAAGTAGATGATGTAAAATGAATAATTTGAAAATTTCATTCAAATTACTCTATTGCAAGCGAAGAAATAGGCATTTAAAGATTTGACCGACCTATGCAATAATTTCAACCACGGTCCTGGTTGATCAAAGCTACGACTCGAAGCGTCTAGCCGCGCCATATTTGATTTACAGCTGAAACGTTTTAATCTGTTTAATATCGGAGCAATCTGATGCCTTCCAAAGTTGATTAAGGCCTGGATCAGTTAATTAATGTCTAATTAATACTTTAGAAAACATTTCATGCCCAAATAAAGACCTGCACTAGGCAGATTTAGCTCTTGAATAATGCATGTTTAATATTAGTATATATATGGTATATGTATGTACATATAGCAGCTGTTGTGGGCCTGCATGTATGATAGACTCAGGCAAATGTAAAATCAATTATACAAAATGCTGGATTATTTATTTTCTATTTGTATTTATTATTAGTATGCTTTCTCTACCTTAGGGGGTTATTATTTTAATAACAAAATCAAATACAGTACAGTATACATGTATATTATATTAATTTTTTTAAATGCTATTTCAGATTAATTGAAAGCAGTTGTCAGAGGAAAAGAAATCAAAATGCATGACAACAATGCAGATCCTGAGATAGGTGATGATGACTTCAATGACATGAATGCCTTTAGTGATAAGAATATTAGATTAGGTAATTTGACTTGCAATATTTTCTGATGTAGTCTTCATGTTTGGTAAGTCAGTCACCAAAGTAGTATCGCTATAGATGTATGAATGAAAAATCAAACCTGTAAGATAATTTTCTGGGGAAAAAATGCACAGCTTCATTGTTCAAGCTAGGCACAAGTATGATATCATTTTAAATACAGAAATGTACAATTTCTTCATATCAACTGTGATTTAAAGTCATTTTCATACGCTCATTTAATTTTTGTAAATTCCTTTCTGTGAAATCTAATTTGCACTTGTCAATTTTCAGGTTTTATTCGTAAAGTATATGGAATATTGTGTGTCCAGCTAATTGTAACCATGTGTATAATGTCTCTATTTCTATTTGTGTAAGTATTCATATTTTATAAGATGTTTGTTTTATATTTTTATCTTTGACATTTTTCTCAAACATGGTCTTAAATTACATTCTTTCTTTGTTGATAGCATTTATTTATATCTCAATTTGATTTTTCTATCAGCTGTAGACCTATTAAGATTCTGATTGGTACAAACACCCCTTCTGTCTTAGTTTATGGATAACTTTTGTAATTATTATTATATTGGGAGTAAAAATTATTATTAAAAAATAACCCAATCTAATTAAAATACAGATCTATATTTCGTTTCGTTTTTTTATACTTTCGATGGCCTCGCTCATGTAGATCTAACAACTAACAGTGGGAGGTCACGTTCTATTCTATGACGTAGCAAACGACATTTGACCCTATAAGGTCAGTCATTCGATTAACCAATCAGAATCGTTGTTACAAGTGGCTATACTTTTGCTTTGTTTTGATTTCTGTCGGAGTTCATGTCTACCCACAGTTCCGTGCAAGAGAGTTCAAACTCCCGATTCGACAGACAATTTGATTGGCTGACCCCTCATTTCAAGCTGAACGCGAGTTAAATAACAATCCTCCCAGATCCTAGAGTGTAGTAAAAAGTAAAACGAAATTTTGAACTATAAAAAACGAAACGAAATTGGATCTGTGTTTTAATCAGATTGAAAATAACCCAACTGGATATGCAATGTGTGAGGTCACATTTCATGTCAGTCACTAAGTTAATTTTACTGGAATAATGTGAATAACCTTTTGACCTCAGATGGTGTTAAGTGTTACTGGGTATTACTTATTTTGCATCTTGTAACCATGTGTTAATTCCCCATATTTAAATTAGATTTGAAATATGCTTATAACATGATTTACAGATTTTAATTTTCTTTCTAATCACCATTTCAAATTTCAAAGCGGTTGTTATGGGCAACTGATTTTTGCTAAAAATAATCCAATAGGTACCAGTATTAAACATTTATGCTATTAAAGGGACACCGTCAGTTTTGTGTCGGACTACTACATCATAACACTGATCATAACACAGCCCCCTGGATACAATCAATTTATCTGATATGTGCGTTGTTGTTTGTGGTGTCTGTGAAGATCATGTGGCTAAGTGGGTAAGATGCTGGCTCGCTAGTCTGGAGGTTGGATGTTCGATCCCTGCATTGGCCAGAAAGTTCATCAAGAGTTTCCGGCGTGGTTTCCCCTTGTCAGTGATGCAGGACCTGGCAAGGACAGCTGTCTAGTCATTCGGATGTGACGAAAAACCGAGGTCCCGTGTACACATTGGCGTAAAAGATCCCTTGGCAGTTGGAATTTGATATAAGAGTAGGCCGTAGCACGGCTGCCCAGGCAAAATTTCCCTCATAACACACAGTATGGCGCATGCTCGTCTTCATTAGCCCAGTTTAGGAGCAGAAGGGTAGGATGTTAAAACCCATTTCATTTATGATGTCTGTATATTGTTTCTTTGATTTCAGTGAACCGGTAAAAGTTTACTCAGTACAGAACCCATGGATTTGGTATTTAGCAATGTAAGTAAAATGCCAGTTTTTTTCAATTTATTTAATCAGTTATGTTTTTTTTCATGTATAATATGAGCTGTGTAGCATTAGAAAGGCCTTGATTAACCCCAAGAAACCACAGAATCCCACAAAATATAATTTCAACAAATAAATCATATGTCCGTCGGCTGTCTTCAATAGCCCAGTTGGAGGTTCTTTTGTTGTATGAATTTCCATATGTATACCAAAATATGTAATATTCATGCACAAGAGTATGGTGATTTATTGTTTTTCTTGGGGTTTCAAACACGTTTTTGATTTGTGTATCATATAACATTTTTGGAATGGTGTTTTATTTCTTGATACAACTTTAAGCTAATAACAAAAATGGTGCAAAACTTCTATTAGATAATACATAGGGAATAAAGGAGAAAATAATACAATGTATGCTCCAAACAACATGTTCAATAGAAGACTTTATCTCGCATTAACTCTGTACATCATATCAAGCCCTTCACGTAATACATGGCATATTTCGACACGTATTTTGATTGGGTACTGAGTAACTACTGACCCAGCTTGAGAGCCTATCAGATTCCTCAAGCATCAGAAATACCAAATCTTGCTAAAATGTCTACCTGTGATATCGAGTTGTAAAGTTCATGGTTCAATCAATGTCAAGGTTTCCATGGAGATCGCCATGTTTGATTTGAGTGTGTTTTTGTCACAACCTGTGATTAAATGCTAATGTTCAGGTGTCTGTGGTAAAGGGAGGTAACATAGCTATATGTATGGGAATTGCAAAGGCGGTAAAGGCAGATAATGTAGCGATACTTTTGGTAATAATTGCTAAGTAAAACTCACGGTTGTTGCTTAAGGAACATGTTGACCCGTGTAACCTGTAACCTGCCCTGGTAAGGTCTTGCTTAAAATCATCCATCAAAAATTACAATTATGTAACAGTGTGTTACATTTCAATGTTGGTATTTTTTCCTTTCAGAGTTTTGACCTTTGTAACATTGATAGCATTAGCCTGCTGTCCTAATGTCAGAAGGCAATATCCGTTGAATATGATTCTACTCAGTGTGTTTGTATGTAAAATTATATTTTTGTCTTGAATGCCATTTGGCTCTTGATTGAAGAATGAAAAAGATTTCAAAAAGAAATTAAGAAGTAGTGTTAATCAATATTAATGGTGTAGCCAGCTTCAAAAGTAATGATCAGTAGGGTTCTCAAGACAAACTTCAGATTTAAGTAAGATGAATGTATTTGGTTATTTTAGACTAAGATTCTGTTAATGATATACTGGAAACGAAGTTGGTGCATCTCTCAATCAATCTCTTTTGTATACAGAGCACTGTTCAAACACTTTAGCTTTCAGATGCGAAAATCTTGACCACAATCTCCATTCAGTTACTAATGAGGAGTGTACCTGAAATGCTTAGAAATCTTGATTTATTCATACCGGCGCATACCGGCTGACCACAACTCAGCAGTTTCCCAGACGATGCTACTTGATTTAACCGGTGATCACTGGTGCAAGATGGTAAACATGTCAACCAGATCAAATTCACATTATTTAGGAATGTCATTAAACATGAATATTTGTGCGTTAAAATTAAACCGTAAAACCGATTGCTCATATGTCATTTTTTTCGGCAATGCTACTACCTAATAATTTTCTGCTTATTTCGCGGTCACTTACTTATAATCATACTTTCATGAATACTGTTTTTATTAAAACATGTCACCAATTTAATATTATAATATTATCCGAAGCCAAATTTTTTATCAGCCGGGTCACTGGATTTGCTCTGATACGGTAACCTGACCGGCGTATGCCGTTTGCAAACCAGCCCGCCAATCGGCGGATGAGTCAAGCAGACCCTATATCTATTAATTTCATTGAAAGAAAAAAAAGATTAAATTCATATTCCATTAAATGTTGCTTTCTTTTTTTAGACCATGTGTGAAGGCGTTCTGTTAGGTGCGGTTGCCAGGTAAGATTTGACCCTTGTTCCCTAATTAAACTGTTGTCTTTAAGTTTTAAAGTAAATATTAAATAAGAAAATGAGAATAAAAAATGTTGTGATTTAACAGAGATGTTTGCAAGATATTTTGCAATAGAGTACCAATCTTCCTAAGTAGCTAAATCTGGTAATTTATTGTTCAAGTAAAAGACAACAATTCCAAGCAATCTCAAATTTTTCCCTGATTACTGTTTGTAAGGTAGAGGTTGAACATAGTCATGACTTATCACTATAACCTCATGTTCATTTAACAGTTTTATGTGGCACACTGAAAGAATGTTTTTGGAGAGATATTTCAAATTATTTTGTCTAAGGTTCTTATTAGAATGATTGTTTTTTTCAGTCATTATCAACAAGATGCAGTTTTAATGGCTGTCGGAATAACTGCAGTAAGTAAATTAAACAGTTCAAACGAAAGTGGTTTCTGTTTTAAAATTAATTTATAAAATGATACATAGTTACAAGAAATTAAATTCCTTAAACAATAGAAACATGTTCTGCTCTTGATCGACCAATCCTCTGGGACTTGTAGGCAGAACATTTGCAGAGGATTGGGTCTCCTTCTTTAAACAATTGTAGGCCTAATTAAAATACAAAAAAAATTAAAGTAGATAATTTTTTTTTTAAAGTTTCAGTCTTCTGTAAACACTGTTTTGGCATTTTTTACGGGGTTAAACTAAAATATCACACCAACATAATATTGGGATATGTACAGGTTTTATAAAGATAAAACCTTAACTAACCCTAATAATTGTAAATAAATAGGGGTTAGGGCCTACCATGTACATTTTTCTTTTGTTTGGGAGGGGAGGGTGCCCATGTGCACTGAAGTCATCCGAATGGTTGTATTTTTAAACTTGTTGTGGACCTATTCAAAGAATTCACCCAAAATCAGGTTTGAAGGAACATAGTAAACAAAGACTTTAAAATGTCGCTTATAACCTCTACTTTTTAAGCGTTTCAATGGGTACCAAAAAACAAAGACTTTAAAATGCCGCTTATAACCTCTTCTTTCGATATACAGTTGGGATTATCGATGTCTCTTATTAACAAAATTTTTAAGCGTTTCAATGGGTACCAAAAAATAACTGTAGGTTCCTTGGATTTGGATTTAGCCTAGTTCATACCAAATATGATGGAAATCCATGCAGGGATAAAAGAAAGTTGATATGTAGTTTATCAGCTCACTGTAAGTGTCATATCTTATGAACAAAACTTACAGTGCTAGTTTTGAAATGTGCATTTTAGGGTACTCAACGCCTTTTATTTATTGCCATTTTTTGTTCTTCAGGTTGTTTCATTGGGTTTAACAATATTTGCTTTTCAAACTAAGGTAAGTGTTAAACTGTTTTTAAAAAATGACAAAGATGCTGTACAGCTCATGAAATTAAACATGCTTTACTGTGAAGAATAAGTGGGATCGGATACTATGATAGTGTTGTCAATCAGGGGCCTGTTTCACGAAATTTTAACTAAGATAAAATCCGATTTTAGTAATTCGATTGGATAGTATTAGATTGATTTTAGCGCTTAGCCAATCAGATTTAAGTATGTACTAAAATTTGGATTTTATCTTAAGTTAAAATTTCGTGAAACAGGCCCCTGATCCTATAGCGACCATTTGCTTTGGGGCTGTGAACTGTAAATAGATTCTCTGGTCTGAAAAAGATGTGAGGTTATCTGCATTGTACTACTGTTTTATTATGCTGTCACATGAATTAGGAAATAAATGGATATTGTTGACAATTATTTTTTACCTATTTTTAGTGGGATTTTACGATGATGGGAGGTATGCTGTTTATTTTTGTTATTGTTCTATTCTGTTTTGGAATACTGGCTGCCATTATTCAAGATCGAGTGAGTAATTTTTTCTAATTTCTTTGCTAAACATCCGATTAAAAAGCAAAATGTTACCAGTGAAATGAAATTGAGTTGAACATTTCACTTGTCTCCACCAGTCAGGCTTATAAAAACAATCAAGGTTCGTTTTGCATATGCGCGGGTAATCTGTACTGAAACTGTGCTCAGGCCGAATAGCATTTACACTTTGAAAATTTAACCGCGCCGAGATCACCTCATTCCGGTGGGTCAGATTGGCCTTGTACTCAGTATGGCACGCTCATGTTTGACTCGATACATCACAAAAAAAAATAACCGCCCCGTGTCTGCTAATGTTCCTGTCACGCACAAAATTTGTAATGTAAACAGGGTTTACGAGTGAGATTTTGTCAGCAAAGTGCTCTACATCCTACTTCTATTTCAAATGCCAACTTTCAAGGGTTCTTTTATGCACATGCCAATGTGCACAGGGGCTTGTTTTTTTTTGACCGTCCAAATGATTAAATACTGCGCCTTGACAGGGGCCTATAATCCTGCACTAATGACAAGCGTAAACAACGCTGGAAAGTCCTGAGAAACTTTCTCTGCACTTGGATTGAACCCCAGACCTCCTCGTTAAGTTAGCCAATGCCTCAATCACTGAGCCATGGCTCCCTAAAAATGTTTTATACACTTTAATATAAGTCGATCGTTAATTCCCCAACATTTATTGTTCAAGATAATACTCTTATCAAAAGTATGTAAAGATTGTATTGATTTAATCTTATAGACATTATTTTAATGCTATTCTGTTTGTTATATTTTAGATTGTAACACTGATTTATTCATCATTAGGGGCTCTCCTCTTCAGTGCGGTAAGATTTATCTTTAAGCTTCGATCTAATAATAGAATAACCGTTACACTGTAATGACGGTTGAGTTAGAATTTCGTAAAAAAATCTTACAAAATGATATATCAAGGTTGTGCAACCCTTGAAATACATGTTCGTAACCCAAAGATCGTGGTTCCTTTCCATATTCGCGCTATTGGATCATATCTTCCAGAATTATGGTCCTTGATTGAACCGATTTTGATGAAACTTGACATGAATGTTTATAACTCAAAGATCTTGATTCCTGTCGATATTTGAGCATATCAAATTGTAACTAAATGAATTATGGCCTTTGATTGTAGGAAAAATCACTTTCTGTTTTGCTCATTCTCTATCCATCTCTCAATAATGTGGGCGTATCCTGCCTGACAGTCACCGGCCTATTTTTTTTTTAACTTGTTCTCTATCGATCTCTTGCAAAATGTGACTGAATCTTGCATGGCAACTGCTGTTTTTGGCACATGGTATATGCTGGGTTTTTGTCCAATACCTACTATATACTTACATTTGAAGAAAATGTGCATTTATATAAGTAAGTTTCAGAATTCGAACTACTTTTGCTAATATAATATGCTAAGAATTTTAATTTTTTTTTATTTCAGTATTTGGTATTTGATACACAAATGATGATGGGAGGAAAACATAAATATTCTTTATCTCCCGAGGAATATGTTTTTGGAGCACTAAATCTTTACTTGGATATAATAAACCTCTTTCTCTTTTTTCTCTCTATTATTGGCAATGCTCGGAACTGATTGTAGCTTCGTCATAAATTTTGTAAATTTGATAGCAAGCTAAATCTGTATTCAGCTATAATCATTTTTGACAATCCAAATAATTGTCTACAAACAAATAGTATAATTATTTACATTTTCGACTGATTATATTGATTTTAAAATTGAATATTTCCGTTTAACTATTATGAATTGGTGATCTTGGCTAGTATTACTGTATATTTGTCCGTAAAAAATTCTTATTTCTACAGAAAATTTGTAGATTTGATAATTATACTATTTGAAGAATAAAGATCATGGACTAAATTAAATTCAGAGGCATGGGAAAATTTGCATAGCACCAAATTATCCCCATATGTTTATGTTGTAATTATATAATGTATATAATATCTTATACACTTCAATATAACACGCTTCATATAATGTTCACTCACTCATATAATTGATTGTTACTGTAAATATTCACAAGATGTACAGATTTATAATTTGATAGATATTATAGTCTACATAGAATTGTTAAATTTTTAGTCTTAATACATCATAGTTATATCTTGCAATATCCTATTATTATATTTAGTATTTATATTTACTTCCTATCCATTATAACTAAAAAATTCTTTCAAATACTCCATTACTTACTAATTATTTTTTAGCAAATCTTGTCTAAAACATTTTAATTAAAACTCATTCAAGGTATTTGCACAATATTCTGTACTGAAGGTTCTGATTGGTAGGTTGATCTGGATACATTAAGTGCAATGCACTGGAATTAAAACATTTTGTGGACTAATATACTGTATATTGTTGGCAAGGAATTCATCACTCCCTCAAATAAGGGTTGAGTTTTTAATTTATAAAATATTATGATTAATAATTGTAACATAATTAAGGTAAAAAGTGATCTGATTTGTTAGCACATCAAGTATAATATTAATATGCTAGTTATCCATTTATGTATATTTTTTTTTATCAGGAGTAAAAATATCAGAAGGTTTATTTCTCAGATTTTGGACAAAATTATTTTTTGACTAAATTCTTTTATTGGGATCTGATAGTTGTATGTTGCTATAAAATGTACACCAGCATTAATCATTTAAATATAGTAACATTTACCAATACTTCATATTAAATGTCACATATGGAGATTTTGGGTGGGTATAATAATTGTAATTTAAAGGACCTAAGTCCGTAACTCAAAATCCTCCAAAATCTTCGACATCGGAAACACAAATTATTGGTCAATTTAAATCAACATTGATGATGTAAACTGACCAGGAAAAGATGAGCTTCTGATATCCGATATTTAAGATAAAATAATTTTTCTAACATTGGTACACGAATCGTGTACCATATTGCGCTCCGGTCCTAGTTTTGTTGAGAGACTCGAGGGACGAGGCTAGACACATTGCACTGTATCACACTGCATATGTGGACTGGAATAACCAGGCGCTAAAAAAAATGCACTGGGTTGAGACTGAATGGCTTGTTTCGCCGAACATAACTGATTTGAAATTGGAGTAAAACGGAAAGCATTTAATGTAAATCAGTTTATATACATTCATATTACAGTATTATATGAGTTTCGACCCACTTTTGTTAATTTCTGGATCCCAAATGTTAGCGATTTAGCTCCTTTAATGTATTAATTGTAAATTTGTTAATTATATTTATTTGTTCCGTATTTTTACTTGTTTATGTACTGTATCACTAGAAGGTGCAATTTCTGATTAAAGGGGATGTTCCACCCAGGGCCGGATTAACCATGGGCACCATGGGGCACAGGCCCCAGGGCCCCCCACATTAGGGGGCCTCCCAACATAAAATCTCAGTTGCGTCCAGCCACCTCCCCTAGAAATGCCATCATTTCATAGCACTCGCATTTATCACCAGGGCCGGATTAACCATGGGAAACAGGCCTCAGGCCCCTCCACATTAGGGGCCCCCCACAAAAAATCTTAGTTGCGTCCAGCCCCTACTCTAGAAATGCCATCATTTCATAGCACTCGCATGGATTGGTCCACTGAAATAATTCCAGAATGCGCTAATTTTGTGGCAGATTTTTATTTTTTTCTGGGGGAGGTACTTCTAAATGGCTCCACACAAGTGCCTGAAATGCCAGGAAATCATGTTTCCGGCCTCCAATTTCTGAAAATTTCCAGAAAAGTAAGGCACACCCTCTAAAAAAAATTGACATCCTTTCAATTATAAAATGATACACTTGATTATGATCACATAGTGATGCTCCTAAGGCACAAATGAGTCGGTTGGTTTTAATGGCGCCTACACCTGATCCAAACTTTCTTATATCTCTTATGTGGAGGCTATCGGGCGCCAGCACAGGCACGGACCTAAGGTGTGGACACCAGAAGCAAAAGCCTCTCCCAAAAAATCTGCCGCCATATAAAATACAAAATTGCAACTCAGATATCACCCCAATGGCAGAAAAATGTGTTTCCTGCATCGTTATTTTTCAAAATTTTCCGAGGAAAGGACCCCAGACGAGAGTGCCACCCCCATAGGCGAAGGGCCTCTCTTATCACCTCTTTCTGGGTCGGCATCTGACCCCACCCCCACGTACACACCGTCCCGCACTCAGTAACTCGGGCATTATATTGGCATGCCAAACACTCTGCTGCACCCCCACTGTTACAATCCTACATACAGCCCTGTCCCAGACCCCCCCTTGCGGGGCTTGGGTGCTTGCCGTCGCTGATCAGGGGCCCCCCACGTTTCAGGCCCCAGGTCCCCCACCATGGTTAATCTGACGTTGGTTCCACCGGTTTCTAGTATGAACTTTTATAAATTTTCTGGAGACCAGATGTTGAATAATTGGTGTGCATGTAAAAGAGCCCATGACTGTGTAACGAAATTCCCCTACCTTGCAATGAATACATAACCATGTCGGTCTATAAATGACCAAAGATTTTTGTTAAGACATACCCAATTCCCTTAAGAAAAGCCTAAATAATAAGATATGTTGCGAGGCAACGAAACATACGACCACAGCAGCTAAATCGTTTGGACAGTCAACAATGAATGAATGAAAGAAATAACGTCCTACTGTTATGCACTTAACCTGAGCTAATTGAAGATGGGCATACGCCATACAGTGTGCTATGAGAAAAATTTTGCCCGGGCAGCGGCGCTACGGCCTACTCTTATATCGAATTCCAACTGCCAAGGGATCTTTTACGTGCACTCCAATGTGTACACGGGACCTCAGTTTTTCGTCCCATCCAAATGACTAGGCAGCTGTCCTTGTCAGGCCCTCCTTCTGCATCACTGACAAGGGAAATCACGTCGGTAAATCGAAATGAACTTTCTCAACCAATGCTGGGATCGAACATTCGACCTCTAGGCTAGTGAACCAGCGCCTTATCCACTTAGCAACCGTGATCCCTGACAGGCAACAAGAGTTGATATTAACTTTAGTCTCCAGAGTGTCCACAAGATATTTTGAAGTAATCAAGGGCCATAACTCTGACAGTAATTATCGGAAATTGCTGAAAATCAATAGGCTTCATCATCTCATGGCCTTTAACACTGTGTATAAATTTATAGTCAATCAGATATTAACTTTGGCCTCTAGAGGGTCCACGGGATATTTTGAAGTGATCAAGGGCCATAACTCTGACAGTAATTATTGGAAATCGCTGAAAATCAACAGGCTTCTTCGTTTCATGATCTTAAACACTGTGTATAAATTTAAAGTCAATCATTTAACTTGAACCTCTAGAGTGTCCACAAGACCGATAGACGGACAGGGGTGACGGCAATATACGACCACATTTCAATGTTAAACTTTCATAGTGGGATGTTTAATGTAAATCCGTTGGCTTTTCGGGTAGAAATCATGGAATAAGCTTTATTTTGTAGGTTTTGATGTTTGATGACAAAAAACCAATGTTGACATTTTTTCTGAGTAGGTCTTCATAGTATGGGAAGCCATTATTTGAGGGTAGCCATTTTGCGATAATATTCCAAATTATGTTTATATTTTCACCTTATTTATAATGTTATCGACATATCAACTGTGATTTGGCAATGCATTAACATTGGCAGGGTTTATGACAATATTTCAGATTGTTTTCCATAATTTCATGAGGATATTTCCAAGATGGCGACCAGTTTTAGCGGGAAAATCGATCGATGGGCTGATATCGATTAAGTAGTAGTGTTTGGTGTCAACATACATGTTTTCGGGGTCACAGATTCCATTCCTAGCATTAACAACCTTGTAAAATAATCATATACTTAGCATATTAACAAGATGGCGTGTGTTTTTGGCGGGAAAATGAGACGATGTGCAGATTTTGATTAAGTGGTAGTGTTTGGTGTCAATATATATGTTTACGAAGGTGCAGAATCAGTTTCTGACATTAACAACCTTGTAATATGATCACATGTTTACATATTTAGTACATTTCCAATATCGCTGCCACTTGTGGCGGGAAAATCGGACGATGGGTTGATTTCGATTAAGTAGTTGTCTTTGGTGACAATATATACGTTTTCGAGGAGGCGGATTCGATTTCTGTCATATACAACTACGTAAAATGGTCGTATGTTCACCAATTTAGCATATTTCCAAGATGGTGGAACGTTTTCTGCACACATTATTATTATTTATTTATCACCGATTTTCCTGGGAAAGCAAAGCCTATTCCTGACACAAAGGCAAAGAGAGTATAGCGGCTGCATGGTGCTTACGTCACGTGCCCATCATGTGCCTGTCACGACCACGCCAAGCGCTTACTACACGATCTTGCTACGCTCATGCCCAAGATCTGGCTGTGCGCGAAAAGTGTTCCCACCATGATCTAGCGTTACCAGTCAGACCGGGATACGTTTTCACCGCACTCCAGTGACGTGCTTACCAGGCCTATAGAGACTGTGCCATGCTCACCCGTCCCCAGTCACTTTCAAAGCAGAGAACAACCAAAGTCAAGCAATAAAGAACACTTCATAGTTTACTTGATGTTTCCATTTTCGGTGCTCTAATGTGATATTTTTACACAGTTATAAACGGCAAAAATGGAATCTGCTCCCCGAAAAATATATCCTGGTACCATAGACGACTACTTAATCAATATCCGCTCATCGTTCCGTTTTACCGCCCAAAATGGCCGTCATATTGTACATTTTCAAAATAAGTGAACTTCTAATCATTTTACACAGTGGTTACCGACCTACATGGATTATGTGCCCTTGAAAACATATATATTGATACCAACGACGACTACTTAATCAATATTAGCACATCGTCCTATTTTGCCGCCAAACATGACCGCCATCTTGGAAATATGCTAAATATATGAACATGCGATCATTTTACCAGGTTGTAAATGCCAGGAATGGAATCTGTGACCCCGAAAACATATATATTGACACCAAACACTACTACTTAATCGAAATCAACACATTGGCCGATTTTCCCGACAAAAATGGTCGCCATCTCGGAAATATCATCATGAAATGATTGAAAACAATCTAAAGTATAGTCATGAACCCTGCCAATATTAATATATTGTCAAATAACAGTTGATATGTCGATACAATTATAAATAAGGTGAAAATAAAAACATAAGTTGGAATATTATTGCAAAATGGGACCGTCAAATAGGAGCCCCCCATACTATGAAGACCTACTCAGAAAAAATGTCAACATTGGTGTTTTGTAATCAAACATCAAAATGTACAAAATAAAGCTTATTCCATGATTTCTACCCGAAAAGCCGACGGATGGGAATTATGTTACAAACCCTATCCCACTATCAATTGATAGAAACAGGAAACACAAACCAAAAATGATGTCATATCTTACTATAATGTCATAACTGACTTCTAGCCATTTTGAATTTGATTCTTTCTTCCTTGACAAAGTTGGTATTTTTGCAAACGAAACGTTCGATAAAACGATGGTTTTTGGATATTGTATTTTATTAATTATTTCACATTTCAATGTTGGCGTATAACAAATGAAATAACCATTAGGAGAAGTAGTGAACATCCACTGGCTGTCATTATGGAATTAATACACAGAAGTGATAAAACTAAAATTTATTTTCATTTTTTAAAAAAAATATACATCTTGACTAGGTGTTCTTAACCTGCTGATAAATTTGTTGAAGCTGCTCAATAATAAATTTATCTGTGTCCTTGTCATCAAAGTAGTTAAAATCTATTGGCATCTGAAAGAATAGAAAGGTAAGGTTATTACTGAATACATAATCTGTATCATTGACATTTCAGCTAAAACATAACCCCACCCATTACAATTTTAATTCAGTAATTATCTGATATTGTTGACAGTGGAATCAAATGAGTTAAAAATACCATCTTTACAAACTACTGATAATTTGAAGTGGAGAGTTATATAAATTATGGTAAGGTAATGTTTGTTAACAGCACTAAATAGATGTCCATTATCAACAGCAATGGTTGAAAATGACCATCTACCTCAATACTAAATGTTCCTGAAAGTTTCTTGCAATTTCGTGAAATATTTTTCAACACAGCATTTTGAGTATGGAAATGTAAGTTTATTAATAAACCAATTTATAGGTCCGGGTCTATAACTCCATTACCATATTTGTGGAGAAGCTCACAATAAACAGGGATAATATTTAACCCAACCATAACTGTTTCAAATATTTAAAGCAGACTGACATGGGTACACACACATGAATGCTACCAATCTGTTTCACAGAGGATTACTAAAGTCTTCTAATATCTCTGTTAAAGAGGACTAGTTTCAACATGTGACGTCCCATTATGCAACGTCAGTCATTGGCTCAATAGCGTGTGCATTGTTTACATCAGACGTTACTGGTTCAGGCAGAATGCTGTCTTTTACTCATTTTAATACCCATTTACACTAAATAGGAAATAGTTTTTGCCTACAAATACGTCTTTATTTAGTTTTCTAACACGTGTACATAAAATTTGTCAGAGGAAAAAAGATAATATTTGTGGCTTATTAGGTCACATCGAAGTCATCCTTATCGGTGATTGTAGCAGCCTAGCAAATATTCACTGCTGATCAGTGTGATATGCTACATTAACATATGGGTGTACATGTATTAAAATAAAAGTCAACTCCATTTAACTTACTTCTAAAATTTCATAACCTTGACTCTTCAAATGTCTGTATTGCATGGCAGCAATGCCTACTTTATGTGGTCTGTTGATACAGAAATGGTGGGTATATAGTTGTATAACTGCCAACCTGAAATATACCAGATTTGTTATCTTAAAGGTTATCATGATTAGCTTATGCCCCCGTAAGACCAGAAAATGCACATGGTCGTCGGAAAGCTGGAACACAACGCGAAAAAATGTCCCAAAATTACATACTTAAAAAAGCCGCGTTCTTACTGCAACATGTGCGGTTATACTGTGTTCTCTTGGCGAGTTCGTCGCGATCGCTCCGCGCTTATGGCATTTCTATCAAGTTGTATTAGCTTGGCAACGATGGTTATCAGTGAATCCGCGGCACCCTTACCACGCTCATCATAGGAGTTCTTCACATCTTCTACGTGTATCTCAACTGCATGTGCTTTGCCACCATGTGAACACCGCTACTGGTTAAATGTTTTCGAAATTTCAAGATGACCTTTGAATTGCACTTTTTCACAGCAATTAGTACATGAAACGCATGGTCACCGCGCCATAGTCATTTTAACTCCATAAACGCAGTGGGAACTTAATAACATCGGAATACTGCGCATGTACTACGTTCATAGAGCTGTCACCACGCTTGTCTTGTGACATTTACAACCCACTACGTTCTCTCAGCTTTCCAGGTCATATGGCAGAACCTTGGCATTGACGACCATGGAGACCACAGCACGATATTTGGCGTTTCCACCACACTTTTGCCACATTTATGGTGATGCCATTTTCTGTCGCCATAGAAGCGAAGTAAGGGTATTCGCGACCCAACGACGTTTTAACAGCTTTCCAGGTCATGGCAGAACCTTGGCGTTTGTATTGAACATGCTCCAAACAAATGTTGTGACTTGGCAATCATTTGCAACCATGGATACCACAGCATGATATCTGGCGTTGCAACCAAGCTTATAGCAACTTGACGCGCCCTGAGACCATTTTCCATCGCCGTAGCAGGCAAGGTATCATACACACCTCATCATTGTGTAAGGATAATTATTTCAATAATTCGCTTGCACGTAGGGGTCTTTTAGCAGAGTGAGGAAACCACAGCCGCAAGCCAGAGGTGGCCAGCCAGCTAGAGGTCGAAGAACGGCACTCTAGACAACTAGGCCATCCCAACCCCCCTCCAAGTAACTTAAGAATCCAGTAGAATAGTCATTTAAATATATTTTTTAGTAGCTATATATTTTCTTACTTAATCTGTGCAATTTTTCTATTATTCAGCGGCAGTAGTTTTCCATCATGGTTCAATAAAATTTCAAAATCTGCAATATAATATACTATTTTGTAACAGGACAGGCAGCCATACAAGATTACTAATAAAAAATATTTCATAAACAAATTGATAAATTTTCTTTTTTCTTGTTTAATATGTTATCTTTAACATGCTGATAACATTAAAGACGCATTTATGTAAGATCTAAATATTTTTATTGCAGATCTTTCATTTGGCCTTAATATGTTCTAAAATCATTAATTAGACATTTATTCACATGCCAAGTCCATAACCATTGGATGGTTGTGATTTTCAATGAATTTAAAAACAATCGCCAGTTAATAATTTAATTAAAAAATGGATAATTGAGACATTGCTAAGAATGAAGTAAATTGACTCAAATTTTCAATATATTCTCGTTTCATTATCTTTTACAGCTATTACAGCAAAAACTGTTAGCTCTTTATCTTAAACTTACATAATGCATTTTTAAGTTCTCCTGTTATTAAAACATACCTATTTTGTTGACTCCTCTGTTCAAAATGCCGTAATGCTTCATTTTAACTTCAAATATCCTTTCTAAACTACATCTCACATGTCGGTTTGCATAGACTAGAAATTTTTAAAATATTGAAATTAACAAGACATTTTATTAGCAACATTACATCTATTTCTAATTTACATATTTTAAAGCGACGTTTATTAAAATTGATTACTAGTGAAACTGGTAGAAAGACTTAGGTCATATTATGAGACATATTTATGTCAAGTAATTGCAAACTAAAGGTAGACAATCAACTGGGATACAAATTGTGTCTTTTATACTTGAATCCTGGAGATCAATTATTAAATTTATTTACAAGTAGGGTATGGATTAATGTTTGTCTTGTAAAAACATTGCTGCTGCCCGGGCAAAATTTCCCTCATAGCACACTGTATGGCAGATGCCCGTCTTCATGGGCCCAGTTTAAGAGCAGAACAGTAGGACGTTAAACCCCATTTTCATTTCATGTAAGAAATATAGATATTCACCTTCATAGATATTTGATTTTTTGCCAGGATCTGCTGATTTTAAAAACTCTTCTGCCTTTTTCGAAAAAGGTAGAAATTCTTTTCTGTCAACTAATGCTGAGGTGAAAATTATCTTTAACCAATATTTAACTTTATCTTGTTGTAATTCGGGTAAATCTATGATAATATTAATTTAAAATTAATTGTAAAAATATAAGTTACCATTAGTCTTTATAATATAATAACAATGTTTGAGCTAAAGATATATATTCAAAATTGCAGTCTGAGTACTCCGAAGGAAAATATGAGGGAAGGAAAAATTTGGGGACATTATTCATTAAAGTTTCAAAGTTTAGTGTGTTTTATAATGAAAACACAACTGACTTTCGATACGGTACGGTTCCTTTTCACTGGAAAAATCATCTGGATGATAACATTTTTTCAAATTGCTAGTCGAAAGAAACATACACTATGCCCATCAGCAGCTGGGCAGATACTCTTCATCTTGTGATTAATCCCCATTTTTACACATAAGGTAATTAAAACATGGGAATAGATTCACAAACCATATGTTAGTCTAGTAGATATGGAGCGAGTGTGGGTAAGCCAATGTACATATGGATAAGAATCAGTCAAGAATTGAATTATGTCAACAAAAAAAGAAGAGTAGGATTCCATGTATGTTTATCAATAATTTTGTATTTGTATTATCATTTAGCAACTACTCTTGCAAAAACAATCAAGGGCGATTTACCCTAATATTAATTAAGCCTGAAAAATTGGTTAAGAACGTAACTCTTGCTTGAAGGACAAACGGACCGTTGTAACAACAATATAAAACCACATTAAACATCTGGACGTATAAAAATGTTAAATGTTTTAATAGTTTGTATATTTGTACCTTTGATTCTGATTAAAAACAATTCATCAAATACTCTGGGGGCTAAATTCATAGACACTTTGCCAATCATTGCAAAGGAGGACAAAATAGCACATATTCGTTCAACACCAAGATCCTCGAAAGCTTCATCTAACACTGATTCTACTTTGAAAAGAAACTCTCTTGGTTCATTTGGCAAATAATTTAAATGTCCAAAGCATCTGAGTATAGTCAACAACTGTAATGGTGTATATTCCTGTCCATACTGTATAAAATGTGATGCAGCTGCGTCTAAAATAATAGGCGATAAATACTTTTTTGTACGACACAACTGCACAATTAGTGCCAACAGGTTGACATCAATTTTGTCTATTTTTGCAGCAACGTACTTCTCTAGTGTTTCAAAGAAATGTGAAACAGGATGCTTTAAACGATTGTATGCTGTCAACATAACCATTAAATCAATTTCTCTTACAGCATGAACATTTACAGAAAACCAACGAGCGAGCCTCGAGAAGAGTTTATTGTCATGATAATTAAGCTGGATTAATGATGTAACAACGGAAGCAAAATCTTCCCCTTTCAGTTTCCACCAAAACACAGAAATCTGATTTCCAATCAATTTTATGTAGTGTTCATGTTTTATAGATCTGGGATATAATCGTAAGACTTTTGCAACATTTGTCTCAGAAATGTCCTTATTACGATTACCAATGTGAATCCATAAATATTTGTGTAACTGTCTTTGTTTTTTGTCTTTATGTGGAGTACCCGTATGTAAAATTTCAGCGAGGAGACATAGTTCATCAATGGAAAATTTACCATCACCTATCCTCCGTTCAATTTCTTGCACAACAGAATGAGAACATCTATCTAATATGCCTTGTGATCGTTTTGAACACTGAAATACTGCTATTAACCTGTCATTTGTTAATGTACAAACCTCATTACTTACAGTGTCACACAATTCATTCATTATAGCTTTGTGAATAAATGAATGTAAGTCATCTAAACCTTTATTGTCACTTTGCAACTGACAAATTTTAAAAAGTGCATTAGTGGCAGAAATCACATTCACAAAATCGGATGGAATCTCCAGAAGCTTAAAGATCTGCTTTACTGAGGCACACTCTTGAATATGTGACTTGAACTGTTTGTCTTCTTGAGATTCATGTTTCATAGTCTTTTCTGACCGGGGATTACCCATATCAGTAAAGGGAAATGTTGATCTGTCTGAATGTCGTATAATTATAGGTAACTCATCAATATCCAGACCCTCTTGTAATAATAAGGTAGAAACACTTAAAATCTTCTTGTTACCGGATGATACCGTGGAGAAATGTCGTTGATCTATGGTTATGTCCCTTTGACCAGTGGATGTGGCATTACAACAACAATGCTTGGGCTGTTGTACAAACTTCAGTTTCTTGAACAAATGATGTGACAAAACTCTCCTGGTAATCCGATTCATTTTTTACTTTTTTATCAGTTCTAAAAAAAAGATAAATATCTTAAGATACATTGTACATGTATAATGAAACAAAATTTAAATAGGCCTATAACATAACCGTGTATCTAACGATACAAGTTGTTTCATGCAAGATACACTCACATTTTGCATGAAATAGATCAAATGCAAGATAAATCAACAGGCAGGGATGTAACTACGCCGGGTGCCCCTAGGAGCTATTCTTTGCCGCCCAGGACAAAGAAAAAAATCAAAGGAAGGCGCAGCAATTAGGCGTCCAGACGTATTTAAACCCTTTCGTCCTTCTCTGTACACAAACTCAGTGCTTGAAATTTGCCTCTGCAAAGAGCAAAGCCATGGTAAAAGCTGACGCAAACCATGTCTGCTAAGGCATGATTTATTTTTGTGTGCCGTATAGTAGACCTTATAATCCAAATTAGTTTAAAGAAAGAAGTATTGGTATTTTGTTTATTTATATTTAGAAGACCTGATTCTCACTCCACCATAATTGGCATAATAATAATAATATTCATATGAATCATATTCGTGAGACATATATTAATAAGTCAAATAAAACAACCTGTTTTAATTATCAATATCTACCTGTTGTCATAATTCGTGGTTCTCAAATAAAACACAAACACCGTTTTAATTTTTTAATCTCAAACTTAAAAAGTAATATTTGAAAAAAAAAACAACAAAAAACTGAGAAACAGGTATTATTTATGTTTAGATTTGTATTGTATAATATTATAAATTTCGTCTCGTTTGATTTTGGGTGATGGATTGGATGTGCGTAATAAAAGTTGGCATAAACCCTAATTGCGACTGCGTAAATATTGCATGATTTACAGCTGAATAGATAGAGTGGAATTCTCAAGAACATAATATACATTCTTATACACAAATATTACGATATATTGGTATACAGTACATAATTGAATTGTAGAAGTAGAAGAAATAACACAACTACCTTCTTTTCCACATGTAATTGTTTACGTGATGACAGCGCACCCTACTATTATATAAAGGTGAAGGTTAAATTACAATCTCCATGCAGCATAACACGTCTTGAGACTCCGGCTGCATAGAAATATGCTCGGTAATAACAGCCTCAGTATATGAGGTTCTGAACTAGAAAACAATTAAGGCTGCAACAGTTGGTGTTAGAATACACGATGAGTTACAGATTGGACATCAAACCAAATTATTTATTCCATGATATCAAAAATATATCATTCTTATCTAACTGGACGAAATCTTAATATTATGATCCTCAACCATAGAAATATAGACACAACCTTGGAGAATGCAGTATTAATCAGGGATTGCAGAACGAACAAGAACTAGAAACCGGAGGATGCCACTTAGGGCATTGTTAAGGTAAGTGCATTAAAACGGAATCCCGGATAATGTACGCCATATACCGTTACTTAGGTAGCCAGTTAGCGTGGTTATGTTCTTTTAGAGATCGGTAATTTATTAAAGACCCTAGTGTTTAAAAGCTTAATGGCTTACAGTTTACATCATATTATTTTAACGGATTGACTACAGAACTAGAAGCGATAGATTATGCGACAGGACTCCGTAAAGTAAAACAGATTAACTAATAGGCCATCAATAAATTGACACAACATGTGTATATCCACGCCTTTCTTTCTCGTTTAGACCCCAAAAATAAAAATAAACAAAGAAGCAGAAATTCCACTGAACTGATTATTAGGGCATTAAATTTTATTTAATTAAATGATGAAATCATAAGTCATAATTTCATCTTGGTCTTTGTGCTGGACCGTGTCTAGACACTTAAACAGGCATTGTCGGATTAACCATTAGGCAAATACTTATATTTTCATTTAAATTTATAGGACCCTTCTTCATCTACACATTAAAATTTTGTTCTTGAAGGCTTTTACTACTCCCTTTTTGTTGACCTGGACGTCAACATTCGCAAAAGTGCGCAATTAAGTTGTAATGTAGCTCTAGCGCCTCTATCTACTGTAATTAATGTTGTAGTAGTACATGTATACAGTACAGGAGTAGGGTCGACTGTCCAGCATCGTGGGTTTTTCCCCGGGTCCTCCCCCCCCCCACACACACACACTGCAAGCGAATTATTAAAATAAAATTAAAACCATGTGTTAGTCCCGAAATCTCTCTCTCTCTCTCCCTCTTTCTTTCTCTCTCAGTACAGTCAAGAAAAAAAAGGGTTCTGATATTATTTAATAAATTTTTGTTGTTAAATTTAACTTTCTTCCTTTTATAGGTGAACCCAAGCGTTAATCCGACACTACAGCAGGTCTAACTAAACGGGTATTCTTTTTATTTCGAATTACATGACAGAGTGATATTTTTAATATATATATAGTCAGTTGGTTTTAGTCATTTTAATCTGCACTGCACAAAAGCTAATAATGGTTGTACTATCCCTTTAAACTATTCTTTACTATCCACTCTGTGTCTGATCTGTAGTGAGTTCCACTCACCATATCTTGAACTTTAACCTGATGTTTTCTTAGTTTGTTAACATTGTTACTAAGGACATTCTTACTTAGGATTTCATGAAAGTCAGAGGACACTTTCAGTCTCTGATTCATAAATTCAGTCGGTATTTAGTTACTAGGTTTTATTGTGTAATTGAAGCTTCTTCAATTAAACGCAATCCAGTGTATTTGGTTTAGTAAAGTGACAGTTTATTTTATCAGGTATGTTTAATTATTATATTTAGGTAATAAGTCTTTGTTTTAAAGTGGCAGCCATGTTGAATTTCTGTAAAGTATAAGTTGATAGTTTGAAATGGATAGTAAAGAATAGTTTAAAGGGATAGTACAACCATTATTAGCTTTTGTGCAGTGCAGATTAAAATGACTAAAACCAACTGACTATATATATTAAAAAATATCACTCTGCCACAATATTAGGCCTACTGATTTTGTAATATTAAGTGTGTTTATGGGGGTTGGGGTATGTGATACATGTAATTAGATTTGTGCATTTTTATTACGGTAGCCAACTATTTAGCTTTAGGTGTGCATTTCTTTCTCTTTCAGGTATTTATTACAAAACGAGCAAGTTGTCCAAAAGGTATGTAATTTGAAGAAAAAGATTGACCATGTATATAAATTTGAAATTTAAGTTGTTTGCCCCTATCTCATAATGATCAAAATGATAAATGATATGATAATATTTTCATTTCTGTTCTGTATCGAAACGTCCATTTGAGCCACTACGTACCATTAAATAGCATTGTAGGCCTATACATAAACAATAAATAGTAATTCTCACATACGATTAGGCTAAACAAAGGAACTCGTGTTCAGAAAAGTCGGAAACTCAAACAAACACACGTCAGTTGTGTCTTTTTCAATCATGACTCCAAATATTCTAACCAAATCATGATAAAAACTATTGCCTCTACGCAACAACATTATAACACAGAAACGGAACGTCGCGAAAAGGTTCGTCCTCTTATGACTCATGACCCCAAAAAAGGCAAATGCTTCCTTCCCAGTTTGAAAAAAAATATCTGTTAAAAAAAACATGAAGTCTAATTATCAGAATGTGCATTTCTTTTTATCAAACATGCTTTCGGTATTGTTTTCTAATATAAATTGCCCAGTGATAGTGTTTCCTCTTTATTTGCAGCTATCAGAGAGCTATCCAATCCGAAGAGCAGCTCAACTGACAGCTTATGTATTTCACAGGGGAAAAGACCTTGGTAAGAACATCTTAATCGCACTGAGGGGGTTGTTGTTGGCTATAATACCACATTACTCGGGATCAAGTGCCTATGCCGGGGTCCCATCTGCTGTATGCAGAAGAGTACCTAATCGGCTGAAAAACTGTAACGGTACCCGACTTCCAGTAATTCATGGCCAAATTCGAATTATGAATAGTGCGATGTTGAATCTATGTCCAGTAGCAGTTTATAGTCCAACATAAATTACGCTCAATAACTTCATAAAATATTAGTCAGTCATATGACCCCTTCTGGTACACCGTACACTAGTTGAATAATGGCCCCAAATTATCTTTAATGCCAGAAACGAAATACATGTATGTAGATACAGGTGTGGACGCGGTATACGTCCTATATAGACTGAGAGCTCGATGACCGAACTATAAAAATTTGAGCACGAAAGGTGTGACCATCGGAATGTGACTGCATATCGATAAGAATGAGAAAAAGTCATTTCTCGAGTTTCGCAGTTTGGGCATAAGGGGGGTAGGCCCCCCTAAAGGGTCGCAAATTGTGCTTTGAATTAGAACTTCGAGCACGAGATTCATTTTCACATGTTATGTTCTATGTGGTATATAGAGTAAGATAAACAATTCCCAGGCATTCTCAAACAAGAAGGGGGTTCCAAGGGATGACTGAAAAACAAATTTCACTCGTGCTCGAAATTTCACAGTTGACCCTCCAGGGGGGTTTTGGAACACCCTTCTTGTTTGAGAATGTCTAGGAATTTTTTTTCTTGACCACTTTATTCTTACTCTATATACCTCATAGAACATGCCATGTGAAAATGAATCTCGTGCTTGAAGTTTTCATTCAAAGCACAATTTGCGACCACTTTGGGGGGGGGGGGGGCTACCACCCTTATGCCCAACCGCGAAACTCAAGAAATGACTTTTTCTCGTTCTTATCGATATGCAGTCACACTCCGATGGTCAAACCCTTCGTGCTCAACTTTTTACAGTTCGGTCATCGAGCTCTGTCTTTCTCTTTATATCTAGTGTTTTGACAGTTGACCCTTGACCGGACCTTTAAATGTTCGCGGATTTTGAAATTTTAATACAGATCCCTTAGGTTCATAACAATACCACCTACAGGCAAAGCATGTCGACTACATTTTAGAATGGTCACTACGTGATATTTGTGTACAAGACAGTCCCTACGAGATGTGCTTTTGATTAGGTGAATGCTCCAGCTAACCGGCATCGTATAATAAACTATGGGAGTTCAGAAAAAATACCAAAACAAGAGCCCCCTTTCTGTCCCTACCCACCCGTTAACAATCACATCACTATATTCATCTAAAAGGCTGTGCACAATTTCGAAATACGATAAAAAAAAAAAGGGGACGGTTGGACAGTCTACAAAATGACGAAGACAAATGTCACCAAATTCATAAAGTTTGCACATTGACACTCCACAAAAATTTATGTATTTCAGGCCATGAAAGTTTAGAAAAGCTACAAGAGGCAGACATCGTAAATAAAATGCGCGATGAAGCCAGTAGGAGAGGACAGAAATTAGACTCAATGAAAGAAAGTTTTACTAAAGATATTAAAGAGGGATTTAAAGAAATTAATGAACAATATAAAAAGAATAATAAATGATATTTCTTGTGGTGTATATTCATTGTAAATATTATGATATGAATAATGGTTATGATAGTTATTTATGATAGTTCAGATTTTGTTAAAATGTACATTTTATATAATAAACTATAATTTTTTTTTTTTTAAAAGAAATTTCATCTTTGATGTGATTGATGGTTTTTGTTTTTACTGTTTTTTGCAAACAAGTAGTTTAACGGAATTATTACACTCAAAAAGGTATACAGCGTCTAGTACATGAGAATGAATGGGATTTGAATTTTGATTTGAAAAAACAAATGCTAAAATAGCGAACAGAACAAAGAAAGACCTACACGAGGAATACGTTGTTAAAGGGGCGTTATTCTAAAGCTGCATATTGCAGGTCTTTCTTAAGACTTAAAATGTTATATAAATTATTAATTTGACATTTATTATCATGACAAGGTCATAATCAACCTCGGGTGCCATTCGATCGCTTCAATTTTAAGTAGATTAGAATGGTTCGACCATTTAATTGAGAAGCGAGGCTAAGACTCAAATAACCCGCACCGTTCTTACGATGATAAACAATCAATGAACACAACTTGTCGAAACTACAAACAGTGATTATTTCGCCCAGAATAATGTAATTTGAGTGAAATTGTAAATATATTCATTCTGCATTTTCTGTTTTCGAAATATTATAGCAAGAATGGCCAGTTCTTTATCTAAATCTTGCATAATGTTCGTTTGCGATCGTTAATAGCATTTTATTGTGATCATAAATTTTGTGTTGTTGGCGGAATTGTTTCACCGATCTGGAAAACACGACCATCATTTCTAAGCTTAGCCGCAATATTAAGGCCCCAAATACCGGTTATTTCCGGGATGACAGTGGGCAGTTTGGAAGGTAACAGCTCACTGCATGTCTGTATCCATCGATGTCTCATCGTTTGAATCACTTTGTTAAATTATATATTCATCACGCAATGAGAATATTCATATAAAATAAATAAGAATATTATGTTGCAATTAAAAAAAATGTCATTTTGCTGAGATTTGTTTGTGGTAGTCCCCTAATGTCGTAGTCCGTTGGGTCTGGGGCCGCCATGTGGTATTACTGCTAGAGTAATGGTCCTCGGTCACTTTGACAAATCTTATATAGAGTGTTTAATAGTCATAAAACGATTTCCAATAATTATTGCCAGGTTTATGCACTTTGATCACTTTGAAAAATATTGTAGATGTTCTAAGAGACATACGTTATCACCGGATTGACTATCGGTTGATACAAAGTGTTTAAAGCCATGGGACGCAGAGGAATCTCGTGAACTGTCCATCAGAGACAAAAGTGTTAGCATGGGACAGAACTAGAAGCCGAACAAATCCTAATAATCATTACTTAATGGATTGTTAATCTCAATTAATTTTAGTGTTTTGTAAATGATTTTATTTCCGACAGCTGAAATAATATGCGACCACCATTGTTGATTCACGTGCGACTTACCAGCTGTGGGAATATGTTTTGTGACCTGGCAACCCATCTTTTCAGTTGGCCCACACATGGTTGTTAATCATATCATTTGTCGTGGTCTTTTTTGTATGTATGAAAGTAGGCTCGCTTATTTAACCGGATGTTTCTTCCATATACAGCATGACCGAAAACATAAAGTGGTGTTAAAATAAGACCAAAAATAAACTTAAGATTATTGGTATTTAATACCATAGTTAACAAAATATACCAATGAGTAATAATAATAATGATCAACAATAATAATAAAATATAACAATAATAATATAGGTCTGGAGTTTGATATACAAAACTACATAAATTAACCATTAAGAGATGAAGATGGTAATACATAAATCTCAACTGAAATATCTATATTGGTTTGCATAACATTAAAATATGGTTAACAGTTTGGGATTAATTCAATTCAAATCATTCCAAATCTTAACTGTATTAGTAATAATAATATATAAATATATGTAGTGAGCCGGACCTGTGGTAGAGTGGGCCCGGCTCTATCCGTCAATTCTGTCGAGGGCTCACTACTGAAGAAACGTGGGAGTAGCCAACCAAGCAGCTGGCTCAGAAAGACTAACACCGGATCAATCAGCAACTCTCTTTATTGTTCCTCAATACACAAATAATAATTTCCGTCTAACACTCGTCAGCTCTAAACCTGTTCTTAATCGGGCTCTCTCAAACGCTCCTTAACGGGCTCTATAATTCGCTCCCTATACGTCGGGGTCAGACTCTCGGTATCGCTCCTAAAAGGGCTCCATAAATCGCTCCCTATAAGTCGGGGTCAGACTCGTTAGTGAAAAGGTCTCTCTTACCACCGCTAATCACTATTCAACTCTCACCTACTGAATTGGGCAAGGTAATATATACCCCTAAATCACGTGACGTAAGCACGTGGTACTACTCCTGTCAATCATAAACACGTGCAGCCAATAGATAGAGGGCTGACGACAGCGCGTGTTAGGACGGATTTATAAAAATACATTTACAATATACATAAGAATGAAACATAGCTACAAAATAACATTATCAGAGTTCTTAACAATATGTACAATCAAGTTTAATAATTAGTAATTACTAACCGTGAGGGAAACGGCCTTCCTTGCCCAGTGACCAATAAACAATGACTGAGACCTGCGCGATGAGTTTGTCTAAACTGAGGACGCGGATCGGGCTATGAACATGCGCTTCAGATCACTACATATATATATCCATAAATATTAGCATTTAAGCTACACTACTTTGTTTCACGGTAATTCATGAAAAAATAAAAGGTATGCCGACACAACCTGACAGTGGTTTAATAACATTTTAAAACTACTTTTAGTTGTCTTGCAGCTATTCATATATAATATCACCGTATAAAGATGGACAGTATAGTATATATACATATATATACATAGAAATACCGTGGTTTTAGTTGGCTATAGTTACCCTTGTCTATACAGTATATCGGTAACTAACAGAAAACATGTATACCCGTGTGTTAATCTGTTGTATATGGTTACTTGCAAAATATGAAAATATTTTTAGATAATGAATATTTATAGCATTTTCTGAAAATTATTCAATCCTGTGGATAATCTGGTGTTGGTTCAGATTCTGCTTTATTTAAAGATTCACTATCATCAGAGAATCTGCTGAAATAAATAAGAAATGAAATGTAATTCAATGGGGTCCTACTTTACTGCAACGACTGGGCTAATGAAGACGGAAAAATAAATAGGAAAAATGCATAAATCAATGATATGTAGTTTTGTTTATGAAATTCCACACTTATATTATTGTTGTATATTATGTAATTTTTGGCCCTCTTTTAGAAAATTCCGAAGGTTGCTCCGTGACTTATATTTGAGAGCTCCAGGTCCATATCCTCGAACATGTCTGGTATGTTCACCTCTTTAAGCACATCGACTCAGTCTTTTAGCTTAATTAAAGGCTTTTTACAAATATTAGGCTGATCTCCTTTTATATAACCCCGTGTTGGACGCAATCAAAATTACCTTACAATAGACAATGGCTATTATCTGGATCATTGAAAGCTAGTATATTTGAGTCAAGACTCAAGGTTGTTTTTTCGACTTCAGCTGAACAATGTATTAATCTTGTACATAAATACATAATTACTATGTACTATAACTGGATTCTAAAATTCACATATTGTATGTCACAAAATACGCCAGGGTTACTGTCGGCCCTCATTTTTATTATATATGTGATGTGTATACTTACATACTGTCAAGTCCCATAGGTTTAGCTCCCGTATTTTCAAATGACGTATTTTCAAATGACATATTTTGAAACCCTGTTCCTGCATACAGATCATTAACACGGGTACCCATGCTTTCCTATAAGTAATAATTAACATATTGTAATACATTGCTGAAGTATAATTTATAGGTGTATAGTATACTATTCAAAAAAAGTAGGGGATATTTAATTTTGCAAATGACTACGAAAAGAGTCACTATAGAACCGAACAGAAAAAACATTTCCAGTTACATGTGACACCCAAACGCACCAATAGCTACCGCATGGAATGCATGGGATGCTTATGAGCATCATGGGGGTCCAACCCAAGATTTGCACGACTCTGACTTTGAATGTTACAGTCATTGTGGCATTGAATTCCAGCGTGGAAACATCAGTTTAATTGTTTTAGTGACCAGAAAGCAAATTTTGATATGCGTCTGCTTACCCAAAATGAAAGGTTACGTGCCCTTGGCATGCTACAGATCGGCACAACACAGGCGGTTGTGGCGCGGACAATGAATGTTTCTCAGTCTGTCATAAGCAGGCTATGGTCCAGATACCGTGATACACAATCTGTACAGGACAGGGACAGACCACGCTCAGGTCGACCAAGGGCGACAACTGAAGCCCAGGATCGATTTATCCGTACCTTGGCCTTGAGAAATCGTGTCATCACCACCCGATGCAACTGAGGTATACCCTATTCAATAAGCCTCTATGATTCAGCTCCATCCGGTTGAGCAGGGGAACTATTATAATATAATAATATATATGATTGAGGTGGGTCTATTCAGTAGGGTAAAATAATAATATCATAGCATTATGTACATACGCATTAGCCAATCAGATTTATCCATTTTTATGCCGACATTATTGTGACGACAGGCCTGGCTTGGTGTATTATGTCGTGGTCGGAGGAGGAGGGGTCGGGGGTGGGGGCGGAGGTGCATGCCCTCTTCCTTTAATTTTACTCACGTTAATTTTCTAAATAACTGTTTCATTCCAAAAAAGATGGCATTGTTTGCAATGGGGAACTAAAACCAATTAAAATGGGCTAAAACAAATTTGTCACAAGTCTGCATGGTTTATTACGGTTGTTGGGGGTTTTTTTTCTTTCGCCTCATTTTATCCTAATAATTTGATGAGACGCACAGGAGCTTAAAAAATGTTTCTGTATTCTAATATCATCGTATGTCAGTAGGATGAGCTATAGGCGAGGGTAAGATACGAATAGCACAGCACCTAGGCGTAAGGGGGGTCGAGGTGGGGCGGGGGGTCATTCTCCACGTAAGTCTCGCTATCCAGCATTCGTGGACTGCAAGAAAGACAACTCTGTTTGGGAGATTGGGTGGGGGTGCAAAAGAGCATGATCGAATATTGGTAATCAAGTACATCCTAGTCTCGGTTGTCAAGCTATACATCTGTGCCTTTTCAAGCCCGATTGGTGACCTTATTCGGCCCTGTTATGAAAAATACCCCTCCGTTATAAAAGAAAATTCCGTATAAAATAAATCAAACCCAATCGGTCCTAATCTGAAGTAGAAAATATTTGCGGCATGGGCCTGACGTTAATAGCGTTGAAAGTTACAGAAAAGATGACTTGTTGACCTGGACTATGGGTTTTTATTTTATTTGAGATAATTCACCCGTTCCAATATTATTACCGCATTGAAGTGGCTAATAAAAACAAAATAAATCGGCCTTCAAGGCGGTCCCGGTAAATTTATGACCGCCTTCATGTGGACATAAAGGCCACCGCGGGACAAGTATGTTTAAGGCTCGGTTATCTATGGCGTTATCTCGACTCTCCCTGGGTTTAAAGCTTCCGTGTGCGCGGATGACCTGTTTTACGCTAAATAGGGCCTATATATTTTTACGTGGCTACCTCACTATTAGCGATGTCATTAGGGTTAGGGTTATCGATTGAGGACCTATTATATAGGTCAAAGGCCCCTGTTTCCGGGCAACGCTAAAATCAAGCGTGGGGTGTGGAAATTTGTCGGGGACGGCCCCGGGAGGGGGTGGGGGCAATATTTTTTTTCGAAATTTGACATTTTGGCCTCCGGGGGGTGTCCCGAAAACACCACTTTTCACCTGTTAACACCCTGATGCACCCCGGGGGGGGGGGGGGGGGGCGAGGTTAGGTATTCATAAAGTATATCACCCCAGGGGACTCGTTTTTTACCCTCAGACCCCCCCCCCCTGGGACCGGAAGTGGGTGCAATCGCGGCTTTTTTAACTAAAAGGCCTCAAAGGCCCACTTTGCCTCATTTCCTGATTCACAATGTCCTATTCTAGGGTGTAGGACCCTTTTCCAGGGGCCTTGTTCCTTCGCGGAGATTTAACCCAGAAAAAGCAGTTGCAGAGGTGTAGAATTTTTTCGGAATTCCACACCGGAAGTGGTAGAGGTCTGAAAATTGGTGTGTTGACCCAGACCGATGTCCCGACCCAGGATCCGGTGTAAATATCTGGAATTTTCGGTCGCTTCGGGTTCGGGTGGCGGCACATGTGCGTTTTTCAGCTATAATTTTTTTTTAAAATGTCAGCTCTTTTGCGGAACTATTCCTCGTGGCTATACCCTAAATCGACACCTGGGAGTCGCGTGGTACCCTTGAAAATTCTCTGCGACCACCGGAAGTGGTCAGATGGCATCACGATGTTGACTTGACCTTGACCTTGACCTCTGAGGGTCAAACCAAGGTCACCACGCGACTCCCAGGGGTCGATTTAGTTTATAAAGCCGCGATCTCAAGGTCGCCAGAATCCACTAGGGACGAAAGAGTTATCTCCCCTTTGCCCACAGGCATTTTTCACGATCGATTTGACTTTCTGAGTGATTTTTTCTTCCAAATGGTCTTCCGATCGGCCCAAAAGTGCGTGGCCGGGTAGAACCCCCCCCCCCATTTGTTATTCATTTTTTAAAACCGCCAGTCAAAATTCGTGACCTTGACCCGCTAGGGGCGCCGGAAGTTGTGCGGTTTTTGCCCCCTGGAGGCCAAACTAATTAAGATAGAACCCTCGGGTCTTGACCTGTCGAGCTTCCGTCGTGACCCACATGACCCCAAAAGGTCAAGGTCATCTGAAAAGGTCAAGGTCATCTAAATAACTACATAAACGCGTGTTTAGGGGCCTATGTTTCGATCCCAGGGCCATGTGGCATGTCGAAGGTCATGACCTTGGATGAACACATCAATGACCCTTCATTTGAGACCTTGACCTTTGATCTGACGTTTGACCTTCGGGTCCAAAATATCTCAAAACTTTAGGTACCGTCCAGAAATTCTGAAGATAGGTCAAGGTCAAGGTCAAGGTCACGACCCACCGGACTTGGAGCAATTTCACCGAGGTTTAGAGGCTTGGTATTCGATAGGTATATCTACCCCGACAAGTCGCTGGGTCACTTCAAAATGGGCGTCCGGCGACCGGAAGTAGGCGAGACGGCCCGATGAAGTAACGTTTGACCTTAACCTTGACCTTTACGAGCCAAGGAAAGGGTCATGACCTTGGATGAACACATCAATGACCTTTCATGTCAGACCTTGACCTTTGATCTGAAATTTGACCCTGAGGTCGAAAAATTCCTAAAACTTTAGGTACCGTCCAGAAATTCGGCAGAGAGGTCATGGTTGAGGTCATGACTCACAAGCTCGTAGACCGCGACGTCCTGGTGGGTCAAGGTCATGTAGTCTGACCTCTCCGACATAGTTCAAAGGTCAACTTCAAACTCCCGAACTTTGGGAATTTGACCAAACCGGAAAGTGATGTCCTTGCGGCTACCCACAATGGACCCTTGCGCGTCACGTCAGGATCTCGGATTTTTTCTGCGGCTACCGGAAGTGGGTCAAAATTCGAAACAATATTCCATTTTTGGACGATTGTTCTGAAATTTCAATACAAGCTGCGCGTTGGGGATGCGCAGTTCGCATTAAATTTTCAGAAAAATCGTTCAAAAAATGAGCCGCTGAGAGAAAATTTGAGTTTTGGATGCAGAAATTCGGAAAGCCATGATTGCCACCCTGCTTCGTGCCCGATGTGGGAGAGAGAGGCCCCAACTTTTGATACGACGGAGGGAGTTTTCTGCGCTATTGATCCCGCCCAAAACATCCGGATTCAAACCCATAGAGGCCGAGATATACGGCCGCAAACATGGCCCCTCGTTTTTGGAAACCATGTTTGCCACCCTGCCACGTGCCCAAATTTTAGACTATGGGGCACTAAGTTATTTATACGATGGAGCGAGTTGTCCGGGCTATCAATCCCGCCCAAAACATCTAGAATCGTACCAATAGGAGCCACGATATAGGGCCGCAAACGTAGCGCAGGCCTAAACTTTAAAAAGTGACTTTTGGTCCAGAGGTTTGGGAAGCCATGTTTGCCCCCCTACCACGTGCACGGAGTTAGGGTGAGGGACCCCAACTTTAATACAATGGAGGGAGTTGTCCGGGCTATCGATCCCGCCCACAAAATCTGGATTCGAACCAATAGGGGCCGAGATATAGGGCCGCAAATATGGCCCCTCGTTTTGGGAAGCCATGTTTGACACCCTGTCACGTGCCCGATGTTCTCGGCAGGGGCCTCAACTTTAAATATGATCCCGCGCAAAAAATCTAGATTCGAGAAATAGGGCCGCAAACGTAGCGCTTAAAAAAGTGAATTGTTAATAAAGTCGAAAAACAGGCAAAAAAATAGGCAAATTTGCGCGAGTGTGTTTTAGCAGGGGTAAGGGTTGTTAGAATTTCTTCAAATTTTCAGAGATTGTACCTTGGGATGTTAGCTAACACATATAAGAAATTCTTAGCTTTTTTGGCTACCCCCAACCCCCATTTTCGACCATTGCGCATCTGGTCTCAAAATTAAAATCGAACACCTAGTTCCACCTCTATTTGAAAATTGAAAGTTGACTTCCTATATACCCCCCGGGTAAATGGCCCCATTCGGCCCATATGGGTCATGGCCCAAACATTTTAGGGACATTGTGACTGGGACCATAGTGGAGGTACCCAAGTAAGTTTCGAGTGTGTGCGCTTGAATCGAAGGGTGTGAGATGCATCCGCGCGCTACTATTTTCATTTTTGTGGCGATTTTTGACCAATTTTCCTCTGGAAAAGGGCCCGTATTAACCCTCTATGGTCCCGATCGGTCCCACATTTGGCCCTAACCCTTGGCTACCTGCCCAAAATGAAATACATTTGAACTTGATCGTGATTCCGAGAGGGTCAGGGCGATCGTTATTCCAGGGGGACCGTAACGATATTTCCGAAGTCGCGTTTTTCACCCAAAAATCCTATAACTTTTTTTTAAAAACGCTCGAATCGCTTCGAAATTTTTTCTAATTATAATAATAAAAAAATAATTTATTTCTATATAGCGCATTACACATAGTTTCAATGTGCTGTACAAGGCATTACATATAAAATAGGTACATTTGAAAAGAACAAAAATATATAAGAGCAATTAATACAATCAATACAAACAGGAGTATAATACACACATATTCACATACAGACATATTTACATATTCATATACATGCACATACATACAAACATGTTCACGAGTAGCATTGTTTGAACAAATGTGTTTTTAAACAGCGTTTAAATGAAGCAATTTCTGCGATTTCACGGAGGTGTATTGGGACAGAGTTCCAGAGTTTAGGAGCAGAGTGTTTAAAGTTAATAGAATGATTTTGAATATTGATCTTTGGGCTACTGGAAGCCAGTGGAGTTCATGTAGTATAGGAACTGATGGAGCAAACTTGCCTTGTCTTGTAACTAATCGGGGAGCAGAGTTTTGTAAGGTTTGGAGTTTTTGTATTTGGGTGAAGCGTAGGTTGTGATATATAGACTGTTGCAATATTTTCTGTGTTCATCTAACAGTGCGACTTTTTCAGTCCAACCCCATCCTTTTCCTCTAGATATGTAATGTGCGCATCTAATAGAGCGACATTTACAGCATAAACCCATGATTCCGTCCAGATGTTTAATGTGTTCATCTAACAGTGCGACTTTTACAGTCCAACCCCGTCTTTCCCCCTAGATATTTAACGTGCGCATCTAACAGAGCGATATTTAGAGCCAAAACCTATCCCCCCCCGACCAGACATTTACTGTATTAGTTAAACAGAGCTACCCTTTCTCAGATATTCAATGTGTGATTGTAACAGGGCAACTTTTACAGCCGAAACCCATGCTTTCCTCTTGATGTTTAATGTGCTCATCTAAACAGAGCGACTTTTATAGTCCAAACTAATCCTTTCCTCTAGATATTTATTATGTGCATCTAACAGAGTGACTTTTACAGCCCAAACCCATTCCTTTCCTCTAGATGTTATTGTGTACATCTAACAGAGCGACGTTTACAGCCCAAAACCACCCGTCCTTCTAGATATATTTAATGTGTGCATCTAACAGAGCGATATTTAGAGTCAAAACCCACCCCTCCGACAAGACATTTACTGTAACAGTTATATATCGCGACTTTTTCTCAGATATTCAATGTGTGAATGTAAAAGAGCAACTTTTACAGCTAAAACCCATCCTTTTTTCGAGATATTTAATGTGCGCATCTAAAGAGCGACTTTTACAGCACAAACCCATGATTTTGTCTAGATGCTTTATGTGTTCATCTAACAGAGCGACTTTTACAGCACAAATCCATGACTTCGTCTAGATGTTTAATGTGCACATCTAAAGAGCGATTTTTACAGTACAAACCCATGATTTCGTTTAGATGTTTAATGTGTTCACCTAACAGACCGACCTTTACAGGCCAAACCCTCCCTTTCCTATAGATGTTTAATGTGTTCATCTAACAGAACAACTTGTACAGCCCAAACCCATCCTTTCCTCTAGACATTTACTGTATCAGTTGAACAAAGCCACGTTTACACATCCTAACTTCTAGATATTTAGTGTGTGTACCTAACAGAGCGAAATTAGCGGCCCAAACCTATATTATATACACACCATCGACCAGACATTAACTATATCCAGATGAACAGAGCGACTTTTACCCAGATATTGAATCTATGCGTCCAACAGAGCAACTTTTACAGCCGAAACACATCCTTTCATCCAGATATTTAATCTATGTATAATGTGAAGACCAGGATTGATCTATTGTTTAAAATTCAATGCCTTATAAAACTATATAAACTTGGACAGGTGACTATGATATCGGATAAGTATCCTAAGGTTAAGGTACGTCCGAAATAATCTCAATAATCTGTAAAAATTATCTGAATCTACAAATCCGTTTAATTTTCTGTATATCTAAAAGTTTAGCGAGTCTATGTTCATACTAGTGTTTGTATTTTGTCATATGCATATATTCTATCATCAATAATTTACTTATGGAAGAATGATTGAATGCAATATTAGGGACATTTGATGACGTCGCAATAGCATCAGCGTTAAATTATAAAGTGACATAACGCCAGTAAATGCTAATGAGATGCGATCTAAACGTCCATATTACTTGTTAAGTTATTTCAACTGGACCCCATCTCTTCCATACAGTTCTTGTTGGTAAATGCCCCGGTGAAAAAATTATTGTGGACTTGATATATGACCAATGCATCGATGTCCGATGATCAACGAAGAAATTTTGCTCGTGCGCAACATTTCATATTTTCCTTGAATGCCGAAACCCCTCAGCATCCCCCAGTTCGCTGCCTTCTTATTTGTAGGTGCCCGGGCAAAAGTGTTCTTGACCATGGTTTTTAGTCATCATTGGATGCCAAGGGATGACTGGAAAACGAATTTCACTCCTGCTTGAAATTTTACAGTTCCCCCCCCCCCCCCCCGAGGGGTTTTGGAACCCCCTTCTTGTTTGAGAATGCCTGGGAATTTTTTTTCTTGACCACTTTTTTCTTACTCTATATACCTCATAGAACACACCATGTGAAAATGAATCTCGTTCTAGAAGTTTTAATTCAAAGCACAATTTGCGACCCCTTTCGGGGGCCTACCCCCCTTATGCCCCGCCCCAACCGTGAAACTCAAGAAATGACTTTTTCTCATTCTTATCGATATGCAGTCACATTCCGATGGTCAAACCTTTCGTGCTCAACTTTTTACAGTTCGGTCATCGAGCTCTCAGTTTATTTATAGGGTCTTAAACCAACAGTTTAGAGTTTTCTTGGATTTTACCACTTTCCGGTTCACAAAATTTGGTATACTTTTGGGATTTTATAAAGTACATTTCAATAAAAATAACCCTGAAAAACAGGTTGTGACATAGGTGTAATGGTATAACCACAAAAAACATTGACATGCCCCATGGCTAAGTGGGTAAGACGCTGACTGGATAGCCTCGAGGTCGGGTGTTCAATCCCTGCATTGGTCCAGAAAGTTCATCCAGATTTTCCGGGGTGGTTTCCCCTTGTCAGTGATGCAGGAAGAAGGGTATGACAAGGACAGCTGTCTAGTCGTTCGGATGGGACTAAAAACCGAGGTCCTGTGCACACATTGGCGTGCAACCGATCGGGTTGCAAAGGGTGGGAAACTTTCTTGGAATTTTGGAATAAAATTATAATTATTTACTGGAATTTCCTTTTTCTTTGTTACTTTTATCTATATAAACTATTAAAACTTATTTAACTGTTAGTTGTGTTCCAAATAATAAAACTAAAGAGATAAGTTTATGTAAAGGGACTGTGTGCATCAGAAGCTGTTTTGAGTGTAGCTTCAATAATTCTTGCAATACCACCTTCATCATTAACAAATGAACATGTTGAAAAGTTGGTCTGTATAAGATCATTAAGATCTAATTTGAAATTCTTCGAAGTGTGCTATGAGGGAAATTTTTGCCTGGACAGCGGCGCTACGGCCTACTCTCATATCAAAATTCCAACTGCCAAGGGATCTTTTACGTGCACTCCAATGTGTACACAGGACCTTGGTTTTTCGTCCCATCTGAAGGACTAGACAGCTGTCCTTGTCAGGCCCTCCTTCTGCATCACTGACAGAGAAAATCACGCGGGAAAATCGAGATGAACTTTCTCGGCCAATGCAGGGATCGAAAACCCGACCTCCAGGCTAGCAAACCAGTGCCTTATCCACTTAGCCACCGTAATCCCCCATTAAATATAAAAAAACAACTTTAAAAAACTGTACTGTAACCTCTAGGTTTGAATTTGGCCCCCTAACCCTTTTGTAGAGTTGTAAAATATGTACGTAGGTTATGTACAAATTTAAGTGTCAATGTACATAAATTTCACGAAAAAGGCTAACATGCAAGATATGACTACATTTTACAAGAAAACAGAGCAACAGAGGTCATTTATTTTGTTGGGCAGTTTCGGTACAATTTATACGAAATTCGAACCCAATTATCATTATGGTTTAACAGTAATGAATGATGATATATAGTGACTGTTTTTTTAAATTGTGACCTGTTCAGGGGACCAAAAGCTAAAAACGTGTCTTTTCATACAATTAGAGGCCATAAAGTTAAATAATTACGATCTGATACATGCGAATATTGAAAGGAACCAATATCTTTTGGGGAAAGCATATATTTCAAGTTTCGTAAAAATCGGATAAGAATTGTGACCTGTAGGGTGGCCACAATAAATTGTGGGGGTACTGACGGACAGGGCGAGGACACTTAACGTCCACGTGAAAATGAGGGCGCATAAAAACTAGTATCCTAGTTTGATTTTGGTCCCCTAACATTTACTTGTAATTGTAAATTATGTACGAATGTTGTAGACCCTTCTGAGGCCAGATGTAATTATTAAATTAATTAATAATGAATATATTGAAAATTTCAGTCAAATTACTTAATTGATATTCTGTGCGAAGTTATTTCCGTTAGTGACATCACACATGGCGGGGAAATATTAGCGTTTATCGCACACATGGTTGGAATTATTTGATCCATTCAATATCTAAGCTATCTGGTCGTCTAAAGAATAAATTTTGTGCTTGCCACGTGAATAAAAGGTATAAATAATAATTTATATAACTTCTGAAGCCATAATGAAATCCCCAAATAGACAAACTGTAATTTGAATCAATAATAGACCACATTTACCGGACAATTTTGAGCTTCTTGGTACCATACTGGGAGGGTCGCTGTAACACCCCTTATTCACATAATCTGGTTACCCACCATGTTCTTGTCTACACAAACCAGATCGACACCTACATCGGATAAGTCGGTAATCTGAAAATAAAAAGAGTTTATTTTATCATCAATTATCCACACGTGTAGTATGCCGGTGCAATAAGATATTCTTTTTATATATCAATAGAATTATCATACTGAAGCGTGGCGCATTGACATTTTGCACGTTCTAAGCCTTGTTATAGACAAGAGACACATACATTAAGAGCCATCAATACCTACCGCAATTTCACATAGTCGTATGAAGGCAAATGAGTATATAACACTGTAGCTATCTTTCAACAACAAGGGCTTGCCATGCACTCAACCCCCACATTTCAAAAGTTAAAATTATTAAGTGTACATTGGGTCCTTACACTTCACGTGAAATCTGATCGAAAATAGTTCACATCTAGAATCTAGCCTCGTTCAATTATATATTTACAAGAAAATTACTGCCCTACGAACGAGAGGCAATCGACAATGATGACAATGCTCAAATGAAATGGCCCAATAACTCACACTTGGTAATTTTCGTACAACCAGGGACAATAGTAGAGTCCTCCATAAAAATGAGAGCGGACGTCCTCACAGGGGCGACACCATAAAAATGTGGGCGATTAAAACAAATTTACCAAGGAAAATTCTTCTTTAGGGTTTTCTTTGTGCCAACAACAGTGGGGAGCTTTTGGGCTATATCTCTGTAGTCATCATCCACCAACAGCCTCAACTGCGCTGTGCAGTCTTCAATGTTTGGTAAGTTATCTGCAAAACAAACATTAAAATGAAACAATCTAAATGTACAAATTCCAATGATTTATTCATGGGCGAAGAGGTCGATATATTCCGTCCCCTGGCATAAATAGGCCTATTCCTGTTTTATTGCGTTTTAATATTAGAAAGGCCTGCAGAAACAAAAAATATGTATACTCCTGCCTATAATAGGCCTAACCCCAACCTTCAATCTCGCCAACAATAACAATTGTGTGCCTCCTAGTTCTAGGCTAGGGGGGTCTGATGGCAAGTGCGCGCTGTATTAAGCCTAAGACCTGTCATCATTGAGTCAAATGGCATGGTTTCGAATCCTCGGTTGTACGTGGCAAGGACTTGAAGGAGTTGGGTCGCCTGTCCCACCTCGTGGGTTTTCTCTGGGTTCCTCCCACTGCTAAAGACCCCTACGCGCAAGCGAATTATTGAAATAAAATTAAAACCATGCATGTTTATAATTATAATGTTAGTGCCGAAATGACCTAGGCCTACTCTAACTCTAGGCTAGTATTGAGACTTGAGTAGTAACTTTAAACCCCATATTTCTCTCTCTCCCCCTCTAGGCCTAACCTTGTTAACATCTCAGCCACCTTGACGAAAACTGAGCTGGCCTTTCTTTAACAAATATATTACATAGGCTAACCATAGCTGAATGGGTTTTATATAATGTTTATAAGCTGGAGCCTAACCTTTTTTCTAGAACAAGGTCAGTTTTAAATTCAAAAAGAAGTACAAGGGCGCACTCGATACCATCCTTAGATTGATTATCGGCACAGCAGACAATAATTGCAAGAGTTGTCGATTTGATAAAAAGAAAAAACAAACTCGGGACAATATTTTAAAAATGTAATACTTAAAAAAAGCTAGACCTCGCCAGCTAAAAACCCGTTTGGGGTCAAAGAAGGCATAGGACTAGGCTCAAATAAATCTAGAAATAAAAATATTAAGAAATAGGCTAGTCCGGAGGCCTACCTTGGTCAAGTCTATTTTTAGAATCTTGATCCGTGAAAAGTATTTAGAATCTTACCTCTGATTGTGGCAGTATATAGGTGTAGGAGTAGCAGAAACTTGTTTCGTTGGCGACATCGTAACGGTAAATTCATAGGCCCGAGTCACAGAGTAAAAATAACTAATTCTTGTCCAAGATGTCGAATCGCGCCTAAAACTACCAACCTTCTTCTTTAGATTTTGATGACGTAGACATGAAATCTGATTGGCTAATGCGTATGTACATAATGCTATGATATTATTATTTTACCCTACTGAATAGACCCACCTCAATCATATATATTATTATATTATAATAGTTCCCCTGCTCAACCGGATGGAGCTGAATCATAGAGGCTTATTGAATAGGGTATACCTCAGTTGCATCGGGTGTCATCACAGCAAATCAGATCAGCGCTCGTCTTCAAACAGACACTGGTGTGAGAGTGAGTGGCCAGACCATTCGGAATCGACTGCATAGGGGTCACATTTAACGTTACACTGGGGACGTCTCACTTTCCCCACATCTATTGTTTAGAGTCAAGGTCCACTAGGCCATGACTGATTAAACAACAAAGGGTGTTTAAGGGGATTTAAAGTATAGTCTGTAATAAGTTTGTGACACTTCAACATAATAAATAAATACCTTTTTATAGTATAAATATTTATAAAGTTTGATATATAATAAGTACAGATATATAATGAACAGATACATATATTAACTAAATAAAAATAGATATATGAAATGTATAGCTCTGCAGTCAACTCTGCTGACTCTGGCCTTCATCTTCTCTACAACCTCTAGGACTGCTATCGTGTCCTCCTCTGAAGGGTGATAATGTTGAGGAAGAGGAGATGCTAGAATACCATCGCGAATGGTAGCCCTAGCTGTACAGTACTTTTTTGCAACATTCCCAGTATATGATAGTTTTACGTCTAGGCTTAACTCTGAATTTAAAACCATCCAACACTAAATTCTGACCACCTTTAGTATTAGCAATGTATTTAAAATTTCCCCAATCTACTGATGGTGGGAAGTGATCTCCATTAACAATAATTAGAGTGAGAAGTTTACACCAGTCATACTAATTAATTAAAACAGACTATAGCCCCACACCCACGATCTGCTAACCTCTTAATCCTTTATCAAAACATTCAAATGTGGGGAAAGTGAGACTAAACCGTTACACTAACTGTCTGATTAACGGTAATCCCTAATTATTGAACAATCTACAATAAAATAAGGTTACATCTCACTGTGCCCACTTTTGATTAATCCAATTAAGGTCTAATTAGGATTAGTGTATTAAGCGGATTAGGATTAGGTGTTATAGGTAATTAGATGGAAACAACCAAATATTGAAAGTGACTAAATATTCAGTCTTATAATTGGTGAGATGAACTCACTGTAATACTTTAAAAAGTGATGAATTTTATTCAAAAAACGACACTTGAATATAATATGAATTATGTTCAGTAGACCTACACATTACACGGTCTTTATACGGACACACATAAGTCAGTCTGTCATATTTTATCATGGCAATCGTTCAAGTAAACATCCAGTACATCCCCAATGCTCAAGGTGGAGAAAACTAAGTCCATGAAGAATATAAATTCCGAGTGAAGAATAGGAAGACAGAACGAGTATACGGGAGATGTTGTATAAAAGGTTGTCCAGCAACCCTGAACACCCACCAAGGCTTTATTACCAAATATTCCAGAAACCACAACCATGTTGCTAACCCACACAAGGTGGCAGTCGACAAATTTCTTGTTGCCATGAAAACCAAGGTGCAAGAGGAAACCAAACCAGTCTGTGCCATTTATCAAGAAGAAGTATCAGGTATGTATTTATCTCTAATGTTGTGTGCCGTTGATTTAAATGATTCAACGTTAAAGCATACTGCACATGTTCTTCCGTAACAAACCAATCGAGTGTCTGGTCGAGTATTAATGATACAATATCAGTATAATAAATATTTCCTTTTTGTTTGTTTACAGCGCTTCGATCTGACCGTGACTCAGGTGAGATGATCAGAGAAATTCCAACATTCCATAGTTGCTGTGCTTCCCTGTATAGAGCCCGAGCAAAGATCCTCCCAGCACTTCCTCAGACCCGCAACGATATCCAGTTTCCACATAAAATATTTGGGTTTTTTTTTCATCTAATTACCTATAACACCTAATCCTAATCCGCTTATTACACTAATCCTAATTAGACCTTAATTGGATTAATCAAAAGTGGGCACAGTGAGGACACACCTAAAATAAGCAGTACGTCGACGTTTGAACCCATAACATGGCATATACTAACATTCTAACAACAAACATCTTATTTTATAGAACCTATGTTTACACACACGAAAAGAGTGACGAAATGGGGAATATAGCTCACAAATACGTATCGATGGATGAACTATATTTGTATATTATGATCATACGCATGAATCAAATATTCATTTTCATACTACACCATACTGCTATAACACTATAGAAATGTGGAAGCGACTGGATGATGGAGAAAACATTAATTCAAAATCAATCCAAATAGCATCTTTATGAAAATGTTCTGAAAAACATTCTCTCGTTACAAGAGGTCATAGTTTCACGAATAAATAGATAGCACTGGTTACACTTACATATCTATGTCTAGTATTCCCCGATGGTGGTTCATCCCTTCCTCTGTTCAAACCTATAGTATCATTATCCAAATTATAGAGCTCACTAGCAAATGCCTCTTCTCTGCGTTTAGATGTTCGCCACCTGTAATTTATACATGTAACAAAAACAAAGGTAGCCAAGACAGACTCATTTTGATAAAAAAAAAAACTGCATTGCAATATTATTAAATTAACGTAATCATATAGTATAGTAGTTCAGACAAATGTATAATCTGAACATGTTTCCTGCCTAAATTTTACGTCTTTTTTCTTTTTGTCTTTATTTGCATTTTATGTCTTGATTTTACCTATAAATGCCCAGTTAGAAAATGGTTGAATTCTCTTTACTGTTCATAGTTTCGTGCGTATCGTCAAAAAAATACTTTGGAAATGACCAAAAGATCCTTCACATTGCCGCGGTACATGTATTATGAAAATCGCATTTTTCAGCTCATTGGGCCGAAGGTGTAAGAGAGTGATTATTTTTTGAGATGTCTAAATTGTTTCAGATTCACTGAAATTATGCCTAATTTAAAAAAAAAAAATCCCTGTTTTTTTTAAGTTAATATAGGCGCACGAGCCAGGGATGGGGGGCAGCCAACTTTCGGACAATCTGACTTTTCGGGAAGACAGGTAAAGTGAAAAATAAATTATTATTTCATCCAGTTGGCAATATAAACTGTCCGAAATCTGATAAAACACTAATTTTACTTTTCTGTTAATTGAATACCACGAATATGTACTGAATTGACAACATTTAGTCTGGAGTCACTCTACTTTATGCGATATTTTTCGGGTATCGATTATTATTTGGGAATGCAGCTGCAACAGTCTGATTGGATGGTTGGAATTTTCAGATCGGCTTAGTGAGATTTCGGTTTCAAAACAATTGGTTACTTTGGAGTTGTTTGACTGAAGGGCTAGAACAATTCAAAGCACAATTTGCGACCACTTTCGGGGGGGGGGGGCTACCACCCTTATGCCCCAACCGCGAAACTCAAGAAATGACTTTTTCTCGTTCTTATCGATATGCAGTCACACTCCGATGGTCAAACCCTTCGTGCTCAACTTTTTACAGTTCGGTCATCGAGCTCTGTCTTTCTCTTTATATCTAGTGTTTTGACAGTTGACCCTTGACCGGACCTTTAAATGTTCGCGGATTTTGAAATTTTAATACAGATCCCTTAGGTTCATAACAATACCACCTACAGGCAAAGCATGTCGACTACATTTTAGAATGGTCACTACGTGATATTTGTGTACAAGACAGTCCCTACGAGATGTGCTTTTGATTAGGTGAATGCTCCAGCTAACCGGCATCGTATAATAAACTATGGGAGTTCAGAAAAAATACCAAAACAAGAGCCCCCTTTCTGTCCCTACCCACCCGTTAACAATCACATCACTATATTCATCTAAAAGGCTGTGCACAATTTCGAAATACGATAAAAAAAAAAAAGGGACGGTTGGACAGTCTACAAAATGACGAAGACAAATGTCACCAAATTCATAAAGTTTGCACATTGACACTCCACAAAAATTTATGTATTTCAGGCCATGAAAGTTTAGAAAAGCTACAAGAGGCAGACATCGTAAATAAAATGCGCGATGAAGCCAGTAGGAGAGGACAGAAATTAGACTCAATGAAAGAAAGTTTTACTAAAGATATTAAAGAGGGATTTAAAGAAATTAATGAACAATATAAAAAGAATAATAAATGATATTTCTTGTGGTGTATATTCATTGTAAATATTATGATATGAATAATGGTTATGATAGTTATTTATGATAGTTCAGATTTTGTTAAAATGTACATTTTATATAATAAACTATAATTGATTTTTTTTTTAAAAGAAATTTCATCTTTGATGTGATTGATGGTTTTTGTTTTTACTGTTTTTTGCAAACAAGTAGTTTAACGGAATTATTACACTCAAAAAGGTATACAGCGTCTAGTACATGAGAATGAATGGGATTTGAATTTTGATTTGAAAAAACAAATGCTAAAATAGCGAACAGAACAAAGAAAGACCTACACGAGGAATACGTTGTTAAAGGGGCGTTATTCTAAAGCTGCATATTGCAGGTCTTTCTTAAGACTTAAAATGTTATATAAATTATTAATTTGACATTTATTATCATGACAAGGTCATAATCAACCTCGGGTGCCATTCGATCGCTTCAATTTTAAGTAGATTAGAATGGTTCGACCATTTAATTGAGAAGCGAGGCTAAGACTCAAATAACCCGCACCGTTCTTACGATGATAAACAATCAATGAACACAACTTGTCGAAACTACAAACAGTGATTATTTCGCCCAGAATAATGTAATTTGAGTGAAATTGTAAATATATTCATTCTGCATTTTCTGTTTTCGAAATATTATAGCAAGAATGGCCAGTTCTTTATCTAAATCTTGCATAATGTTCGTTTGCGATCGTTAATAGCATTTTATTGTGATCATAAATTTTGTGTTGTTGGCGGAATTGTTTCACCGATCTGGAAAACACGACCATCATTTCTAAGCTTAGCCGCAATATTAAGGCCCCAAATACCTGTTATTTCCGGGATGACAGTGGGCAGTTTGGAAGGTAACAGCTCACTGCATGTCTGTATCCATCGATGTCTCATCGTTTGAATCACTTTGTTAAATTATATATTCATCACGCAATGAGAATATTCATATAAAATAAATAAGAATATTATGTTGCAATTAAAAAAAATGTCATTTTGCTGAGATTTGTTTGTGGTAGTCCCCTAATGTCGTAGTCCGTTGGGTCTGGGGCCGCCATGTGGTATTACTGCTAGAGTAATGGTCCTCGGTCACTTTGACAAATCTTATATAGAGTGTTTAATAGTCATAAAACGATTTCCAATAATTATTGCCAGGTTTATGCACTTTGATCACTTTGAAAAATATTGTAGATGTTCTAAGAGACATACGTTATCACCGGATTGACTATCGGTTGATACAAAGTGTTTAAAGCCATGGGACGCAGAGGAATCTCGTGAACTGTCCATCAGAGACAAAAGTGTTAGCATGGGACAGAACTAGAAGCCGAACAAATCCTAATAATCATTAGTTAATGGATTGTTAATCTCAATTAATTTTAGTGTTTTGTAAATGATTTTATTTCCGACAGCTGAAATAATATGCGACCACCATTGTTGATTCACGTGCGACTTACCAGCTGTGGGAATATGTTTTGTGACCTGGCAACCCATCTTTTCAGTTGGCCCACACATGGTTGTTAATCATATCATTTGTCGTGGTCTTTTTTGTATGTATGAAAGTAGGCTCGCTTATTTAACCGGATGTTTCTTCCATATACAGCATGACCGAAAACATAAAGTGGTGTTAAAATAAGACCAAAAATAAACTTAAGATTATTGGTATTTAATACCATAGTTAACAAAATATACCAATGAGTAATAATAATAATGATCAACAATAATAATAAAATATAACAATAATAATATAGGTCTGGAGTTTGATATACAAAACTACATAAATTAACCATTAAGAGATGAAGATGGTAATACATAAATCTCAACTGAAATATCTATATTGGTTTGCATAACATTAAAATATGGTTAACAGTTTGGGATTAATTCAATTCAAATCATTCCAAATCTTAACTGTATTAGTAATAATAATATATAAATATATGTAGTGAGCCGGACCTGTGGTAGAGTGGGCCCGGCTCTATCCGTCAATTCTGTCGAGGGCTCACTACTGAAGAAACGTGGGAGTAGCCAACCAAGCAGCTGGCTCAGAAAGACTAACACCGGATCAATCAGCAACTCTCTTTATTGTTCCTCAATACACAAATAATAATTTCCGTCTAACACTCGTCAGCTCTAAACCTGTTCTTAATCGGGCTCTCTCAAACGCTCCTTAACGGGCTCTATAATTCGCTCCCTATACGTCGGGGTCAGACTCTCGGTATCGCTCCTAAAAGGGCTCCATAAATCGCTCCCTATAAGTCGGGGTCAGACTCGTTAGTGAAAAGGTCTCTCTTACCACCGCTAATCACTATTCAACTCTCACCTACTGAATTGGGCAAGGTAATATATACCCCTAAATCACGTGACGTAAGCACGTGGTACTACTCCTGTCAATCATAAACACGTGCAGCCAATAGATAGAGGGCTGACGACAGCGCGTGTTAGGACGGATTTATAAAAATACATTTACAATATACATAAGAATGAAACATAGCTACAAAATAACATTATCAGAGTTCTTAACAATATGTACAATCAAGTTTAATAATTAGTAATTACTAACCGTGAGGGAAACGGCCTTCCTTGCCCAGTGACCAATAAACAATGACTGAGACCTGCGCGATGAGTTTGTCTAAACTGAGGACGCGGATCGGGCTATGAACATGCGCTTCAGATCACTACATATATATATCCATAAATATTAGCATTTAAGCTACACTACTTTGTTTCACGGTAATTCATGAAAAAATAAAAGGTATGCCGACACAACCTGACAGTGGTTTAATAACATTTTAAAACTACTTTTAGTTGTCTTGCAGCTATTCATATATAATATCACCGTATAAAGATGGACAGTATAGTATGTATAGGATATTAACCTGAGCGAGGGTGCTATATTATATAACCCGCGGGCGCAGCCCAAGGGTGATATAAATATAGCAACTGAGGTATGATTGGTTAATATCTGACATATACAACGCCCACCCTTAAATTAAATGGACTCTTCCATTACAGGCCAACGACGATTGGGCTACCTACTCGGTACTTTCCGTCAAATAACGAATATTACCGAATTGATCACGTGCAATTACGTGGTTGTATTTGTTTACAATTCGCCATTTTGAAGAATTGAATAGAAAAAGAACAACAAAAAAATGGATAGGAATACGAGGTCAGACGAATAATCAACCCCTTTAGCAAACAAATTGACGATGGAATTGATGTGGATGCAACTATCGATGAGGATCTATTCAAACCTAAAGAAAATTTGGATCAAAAGGCGTTGTGTGTGGACAGAAAGATGATTCTGAAAGATATCTTAGACATGGTCGAGTATGGATAACCGATTTAAATATGCCGATAAGTACGCCGTTTATTTCTGTCTTGAATGTCACAAACTGTACCTTAATACTTTTTAATTGTTACAAGAATAAAAAGTTATTTCTGTGTTTTTTGTATTAATTCGATCATCAGCGGTTGATAGGAGTCGAATACATCGACCTGAGATGACGTCATTAGCGGTTGATATTTCATATCAACCTGTCACGACGTCATCAGCGGTTGATATGAACAGAATATCAACCTATGATGACGTCATGACAGGTTGTTATGAGATATAACTGCTATGCACATCAAAGAGAAAGCTACCGCCAGTTGTATATATATACATATATATACATAGAAATACCGTGGTTTTAGTTGGCTATAGTTACCCTTGTCTATATAGTATATCGGTAACTAACAGAAAACATGTATACCCGTGTGTTAATCTGTTGTATATGGTTACTTGCAAAATATGAAAATATTTTTAGATAATGAATATTTATAGCATTTTCTGAAAATTATTCAATCCTGTGGATAATCTGGTGTTGGTTCAGATTCTGCTTTATTTAAAGATTCACTATCATCAGAGAATCTGCTGAAATAAATAAGAAATGAAATGTAATTCAATGGGGTCCTACTTTACTGCAACGACTGGGCTAATGAAGACGGAAAAATAAATAGGAAAAATGCATAAATCAATGATATGTAGTTTTGTTTATGAAATTCCACACTTATATTATTGTTGTATATTATGTAATTTTTGGCCCTCTTTTAGAAAATTCCGAAGGTTGCTCCGTGACTTATATTTGAGAGCTCCAGGTCCATATCCTCGAACATGTCTGGTATGTTCACCTCTTTAAGCACATCGACTCAGTCTTTTAGCTTAATTAAAGGCTTTTTACAAATATTAGGCTGATCTCCTTTTATATAACCCCGTGTTGGACGCAATCAAAATTACCTTACAATAGACAATGGCTATTATCTGGATCATTGAAAGCTAGTATATTTGAGTCAAGACTCAAGGTTGTTTTTTTCGACTTCAGCTGAACAATGTATTAATCTTGTACATAAATACATAATTACTATGTACTATAACTGGATTCTAAAATTCACATATTGTATGTCACAAAATACGCCAGGGTTACTGTCGGCCCTCATTTTTATTATATATGTGATGTGTATACTTACATACTGTCAAGTCCCATAGGTTTAGCTCCCGTATTTTCAAATGACGTATTTTCAAATGACATATTTTGAAACCCTGTTCCTGCATACAGATCATTAACACGGGTACCCATGCTTTCCTATAAGTAATAATTAACATATTGTAATACATTGCTGAAGTATAATTTATAGGTGTATAGTATACTATTCAAAAAAAGTAGGGGATATTTAATTTTGCAAATGACTACGAAAAGAGTCACTATAGAACCGAACAGAAAAAACATTTCCAGTTACATGTGACACCCAAACGCACCAATAGCTACCGCATGGAATGCATGGGATGCTTATGAGCATCATGGGGGTCCAACCCAAGATTTGCACGACTCTGACTTTGAATGTTACAGTCATTGTGGCATTGAATTCCAGCGTGGAAACATCAGTTTAATTGTTTTAGTGACCAGAAAGCAAATTTTGATATGCGTCTGCTTACCCAAAATGAAAGGTTACGTGCCCTTGGCATGCTACAGATCGGCACAACACAGGCGGTTGTGGCGCGGACAATGAATGTTTCTCAGTCTGTCATAAGCAGGCTATGGTCCAGATACCGTGATACACAATCTGTACAGGACAGGGACAGACCACGCTCAGGTCGACCAAGGGCGACAACTGAAGCCCAGGATCGATTTATCCGTACCTTGGCCTTGAGAAATCGTGTCATCACAGCAAATCAGATCAGCGCTCGTCTTCAAACAGACACTGGTGTGAGAGTGAGTGGCCAGACCATTCGGAATCGACTGCATAGGGGTCACATTTAACGTTACACTAACTGTCTGATTAACGGTAATCCCTAATTATTGAACAATCTACAATAAAATAAGCAGTACGTCGACGTTTGAACCCATAACATGGCATATACTAACATTCTAACAACAAACATCTTATTTTATAGAACCTATGTTTACACACACGAAAAGAGTGACGAAATGGGGAATATAGCTCACAAATACGTATCGATGGATGAACTATATTTGTATATTATGATCATACGCATGAATCAAATATTCATTTTCATACTACACCATACTGCTATAACACTATAGAAATGTGGAAGCGACTGGATGACGGAGAAAACATTAATTCAAAATCAATCCAAATAGCATCTTTATGAAAATGTTCTGAAAAACATTCTCTCGTTACAAGAGGTCATAGTTTCACGAATAAATAGATAGCACTGGTTACACTTACATATCTATGTCTAGTATTCCCCGATGGTGGTTCATCCCTTCCTCTGTTCAAACCTATAGTATCATTATCCAAATTATAGAGCTCACTAGCAAATGCCTCTTCTCTGCGTTTAGATGTTCGCCACCTGTAATTTATACATGTAACAAAAACAAAGGTAGCCAAGACAGACTCATTTTGATAAAAAAAAAAACTGCATTGCAATATTATTAAATTAACGTAATCATATAGTATAGTAGTTCAGACAAATGTATAATCTGAACATGTTTCCTGCCTAAATTTTACGTCTTTTTTCTTTTTGTCTTTATTTGCATTTTATGTCTTGATTTTACCTATAAATGCCCAGTTAGAAAATGGTTGAATTCTCTTTACTGTTCATAGTTTCGTGCGTATCGTCAAAAAAATACTTTGGAAATGACCAAAAGATCCTTCACATTGCCGCGGTACATGTATTATGAAAATCGCATTTTTCAGCTCATTGGGCCGAAGGTGTAAGAGAGTGATTATTTTTTGAGATGTCTAAATTGTTTCAGATTCACTGAAATTATGCCTAATTTAAAAAAAAAAAATCCCTGTTTTTTTTAAGTTAATATAGGCGCACGAGCCAGGGATGGGGGGCAGCCAACTTTCGGACAATCTGACTTTTCGGGAAGACAGGTAAAGTGAAAAATAAATTATTATTTCATCCAGTTGGCAATATAAACTGTCCGAAATCTGATAAAACACTAATTTTACTTTTCTGTTAATTGAATACCACGAATATGTACTGAATTGACAACATTTAGTCTGGAGTCACTCTACTTTATGCGATATTTTTCGGGTATCGATTATTATTTGGGAATGCAGCTGCAACAGTCTGATTGGATGGTTGGAATTTTCAGATCGGCTTAGTGAGATTTCGGTTTCAAAACAATTGGTTACTTTGGAGTTGTTTGACTGAAGGGCTAGAACAATTCAAAGCACAATTTGCGACCACTTTCGGGGGGGGGGGGGGGCTACCACCCTTATGCCCCAACCGCGAAACTCAAGAAATGACTTTTTCTCGTTCTTATCGATATGCAGTCACACTCCGATGGTCAAACCCTTCGTGCTCAACTTTTTACAGTTCGGTCATCGAGCTCTGTCTTTCTCTTTATATCTAGTGTTTTGACAGTTGACCCTTGACCGGACCTTTAAATGTTCGCGGATTTTGAAATTTTAATACAGATCCCTTAGGTTCATAACAATACCACCTACAGGCAAAGCATGTCGACTACATTTTAGAATGGTCACTACGTGATATTTGTGTACAAGACAGTCCCTACGAGATGTGCTTTTGATTAGGTGAATGCTCCAGCTAACCGGCATCGTATAATAAACTATGGGAGTTCAGAAAAAATACCAAAACAAGAGCCCCCTTTCTGTCCCTACCCACCCGTTAACAATCACATCACTATATTCATCTAAAAGGCTGTGCACAATTTCGAAATACGATAAAAAAAAAAAAGGGACGGTTGGACAGTCTACAAAATGACGAAGACAAATGTCACCAAATTCATAAAGTTTGCACATTGACACTCCACAAAAATTTATGTATTTCAGGCCATGAAAGTTTAGAAAAGCTACAAGAGGCAGACATCGTAAATAAAATGCGCGATGAAGCCAGTAGGAGAGGACAGAAATTAGACTCAATGAAAGAAAGTTTTACTAAAGATATTAAAGAGGGATTTAAAGAAATTAATGAACAATATAAAAAGAATAATAAATGATATTTCTTGTGGTGTATATTCATTGTAAATATTATGATATGAATAATGGTTATGATAGTTATTTATGATAGTTCAGATTTTGTTAAAATGTACATTTTATATAATAAACTATAATTGATTTTTTTTTTAAAGAAATTTCATCTTTGATGTGATTGATGGTTTTTGTTTTTACTGTTTTTTGCAAACAAGTAGTTTAACGGAATTATTACACTCAAAAAGGTATACAGCGTCTAGTACATGAGAATGAATGGGATTTGAATTTTGATTTGAAAAAACAAATGCTAAAATAGCGAACAGAACAAAGAAAGACCTACACGAGGAATACGTTGTTAAAGGGGCGTTATTCTAAAGCTGCATATTGCAGGTCTTTCTTAAGACTTAAAATGTTATATAAATTATTAATTTGACATTTATTATCATGACAAGGTCATAATCAACCTCGGGTGCCATTCGATCGCTTCAATTTTAAGTAGATTAGAATGGTTCGACCATTTAATTGAGAAGCGAGGCTAAGACTCAAATAACCCGCACCGTTCTTACGATGATAAACAATCAATGAACACAACTTGTCGAAACTACAAACAGTGATTATTTCGCCCAGAATAATGTAATTTGAGTGAAATTGTAAATATATTCATTCTGCATTTTCTGTTTTCGAAATATTATAGCAAGAATGGCCAGTTCTTTATCTAAATCTTGCATAATGTTCGTTTGCGATCGTTAATAGCATTTTATTGTGATCATAAATTTTGTGTTGTTGGCGGAATTGTTTCACCGATCTGGAAAACACGACCATCATTTCTAAGCTTAGCCGCAATATTAAGGCCCCAAATACCTGTTATTTCCGGGATGACAGTGGGCAGTTTGGAAGGTAACATCTCACTGCATGTCTGTATCCATCGATGTCTCATCGTTTGAATCACTTTGTTAAATTATATATTCATCACGCAATGAGAATATTCATATAAAATAAATAAGAATATTATGTTGCAATTAAAAAAAATGTCATTTTGCTGAGATTTTTTTGTGGTAGTCCCCTAATGTCGTAGTCCGTTGGGTCTGGGGCCGCCATGTGGTATTACTGCTAGAGTAATGGTCCTCGGTCACTTTGACAAATCTTATATAGAGTGTTTAATAGTCATAAAACGATTTCCAATAATTATTGCCAGGTTTATGCACTTTGATCACTTTGAAAAATATTGTAGATGTTCTAAGAGACATACGTTATCACCGGATTGACTATCGGTTGATACAAAGTGTTTAAAGCCATGGGACGCAGAGGAATCTCGTGAACTGTCCATCAGAGACAAAAGTGTTAGCATGGGACAGAACTAGAAGCCGAACAAATCCTAATAATCATTACTTAATGGATTGTTAATCTCAATTAATTTTAGTGTTTTGTAAATGATTTTATTTCCGACAGCTGAAATAATATGCGACCACCATTGTTGATTCACGTGCGACTTACCAGCTGTGGGAATATGTTTTGTGACCTGGCAACCCATCTTTTCAGTTGGCCCACACATGGTTGTTAATCATATCATTTGTCGTGGTCTTTTTTGTATGTATGAAAGTAGGCTCGCTTATTTAACCGGATGTTTCTTCCATATACAGCATGACCGAAAACATAAAGTGGTGTTAAAATAAGACCAAAAATAAACTTAAGATAATTGGTATTTAATACCATAGTTAACAAAATATACCAATGAGTAATAATAATAATGATCAACAATAATAATAAAATATAACAATAATAATATAGGTCTGGAGTTTGATATACAAAACTACATAAATTAACCATTAAGAGATGAAGATGGTAATACATAAATCTCAACTGAAATATCTATATTGGTTTGCATAACATTAAAATATGGTTAACAGTTTGGGATTAATTCAATTCAAATCATTCCAAATCTTAACTGTATTAGTAATAATAATATATAAATATATGTAGTGAGCCGGACCTGTGGTAGAGTGGGCCCGGCTCTATCCGTCAATTCTGTCGACGGCTCACTACTGAAGAAACGTGGGAGTAGCCAACCAAGCAGCTGGCTCAGAAAGACTAACACCGGATCAATCAGCAACTCTCTTTATTGTTCCTCAATACACAAATAATAATTTCCGTCTAACACTCGTCAGCTCTAAACCTGTTCTTAATCGGGCTCTCTCAAACGCTCCTTAACGGGCTCTATAATTCGCTCCCTATACGTCGGGGTCAGACTCTCGGTATCGCTCCTAAAAGGGCTCCATAAATCGCTCCCTATAAGCACAGAGTAAGAATAACCAGAGTAGCGACTTCTTCATTTGCATAAGTAGAGGTCGCGCATTGCATCTTGGGTTCGATGTGTAAGTTCTCAAACATGGCGGCTGAAACGTGTGGGCTGTCAACAATGAGAATAAAAAGTAAATACAAGAGTGGGGGGTATGGGACACAGTGTAGAGCCTACGGGTGTTATAATTATACAGGGACTGTATAATTAAACATTTCCCTACCGCCATCAGGCATTGCCACTGAAAAGATAATATTAAAAGAAGAAAAATAACTTTGTGTAAAATTTGCTCAAAAATGAAACAAGTCAACAGTTAGGCCCATCTTCCCCGCTGACATCCCAAAACAAATAGATGACACATATCAATTAATTGGCCAGAAAACAACCCTACTCAAACTCATCTGTACTTTCGGATGTGTCTTTAGTGGAATTAGATATCTCTAAAATATTGATAGAGCCACTTTTAGAGCTGCCAGAGGAAAATATTTTTAATAGAGCCTACAAGAAGTTCAACTGTGACGCCTGTTTTAAGTTATGGACAGCTTCCGAAAGGGAAGCTCATGATGACATTTATTCTTTTATCCATCAAAAGCAATATAAGGAGAATAAGAAAGGTCTAGTCAAACCAAGTCATTTAATTTATGCTGTTACAATGAAATTAGAATCAATATTTAGAGATTCTTTTTGACACGATCAATAAAACCCAAAATGTATGTAGGCCTAGACAGTTTATTGAAATATTTATGAAAATTGTTACAGACAATATTGTTTGTTCAACTGATTGTGCTAAAGTTTGTAAATTTATGCTTTGTCTTTTTGCTCGCATGAGAATACATCATTGTGTAAAATAACTTAATAGGTCTAGGAAATACAAGAAACATAAGAAAAACAAGAAATATGAAGGTGTCACATTCCTAATTTATCAAGTTGTTTCTGCAGACCATGTCTTATGCTTCATCACAAATATTATTTTCTACTTGAACTAAGCATAGATAAGCAGTTTAAAAGACAAATGTACAAATAATTGATATATATCATTTATATGTTTTGGGATGTCAGCGGTGTGGGCGGTTGGGAGTGGAAATAAGCATCACTGTTAGCTTGTTTCAACTGATTGTGCTAAAGTTTGTAAATTTATGCTATGTATTTTTGCTCGCATGAGAATACATCATTAATTCAGTGCCCGATCTAGGGGAGGTAAAGTGGGACAAATGTCCCGGGCCCCCCCACAATTCTGGGTCATACTATTTCATTTTATCACGGACGGAGCTAACCAGTACCTGGGCTGAGGGGCAAGGATTGGGGCCCTGGGCAGTAAGGGCTATTGGGGGCCCCGGGACTGGTAGGTACCAACAGATTTCCGGGGGGGGGGGGCAGATATCGGTTAGGCCCTAAAATTAACTAAATTACATAACTTAGAGGTTCCAATCAATTGGTCCTAACCAGTTCCGGGGACCCCATCCCGCGGGAAATTAACAGACAACGGAGTTCAATGTTTTATGTCACCTAAAATAATTTCACTAAAATAAAGTAAATGAAAACATCATGAGCGATAGGGTATGTTTAAAATACTCAAATTGTCAACGAATTCAAAGCTTCAATAAAATCGCTGTTTAAATTGTCTCAGATGCACTGAAATTAATCCTAATTTTAAAAAAAAATCCTGGAGGAAAACATCCCAGGCACTCAAGGGGGCGAAGTATACTAGTACGATCCGCGGTCAATACGAACAATTTGAACAAACAACATTGGGGGCCCCCACTGTTGGCATGTCCTGGGCCCCCCACAAGGTTAATCCGGCCCTGCGTGTAAAAGAACTTGATAGTTTTTGTCTTTTGTTTCCAAACTATTAAAAGAAAGACAGATATCTGTTCTTTATGGCTTACAACCCCCCTTGTTAGTGGTGAAGGACAGGGGGTCAACGTAGATAGTCGCTTGGATGGGACGAAAAGCCAAGGTCCTGTGTAGGCCTACACATTGGCATGCAGTGCTGAAAGAACCCTTGACTGTTATTGGAATTTAAAGTAAGAGTAGGCCATAGGGCCACTGTCTGGACAAAAATTCCCTCAATGCACACTGTATTGCATATCCATTTAATTGCATAGGCCCCTTATAGCATTTCAAGCAAACTACCTTTTATGGCAATTCAACCACCTGGATTTAAAATAAAGTTAATGAAATTGGGCATGCTCATGTGTTAAGCTTTTGTTCCAAGGGCAGATCCAGAATTTTTTGCAGAATGTGGTTTGCCAGCTGGTTCCTGGGGCAATGTATATATGTATCTTTTGGGTGATAGGGGCACTTGGTTTACCCCCCTTCCCCCGGCCTTGAAAAGGTTTGAGGAATAGGCCTACAAGGTTTCTTTATTAAGAGAGAAATCCAACCCCCATGTCGATATCAATTTTTATTATGAATACAATCACTCTGTGTATCAATTTTATTGATTGATGCAAGAGATTAATTGTGATACAAATTAAACGACCACTTTCTCATATGATGTCCTAATGATTAGGAACCTATATATATATAACGGTAAATCTCTTTGATCTTTTTGGGTATATATGCCCTGAATAACTTGCGGTCTGAAAGTCGTTGGCGGTCCCGGTTTTTCGTTTATCAGTCTTGTTTATCCCCACCATATCCCCGGTGTCGAGCTTTATCACACACAGAAGCAACAAACGATGACAAATCATGAAAATAGATCGCATAAAACAGAGTAAACTAAATTCCAAATGATTAATCAGGACGGTAGGCCTTATCGTTCGATAAAGCTTAAATCAGGCCTTAAAGAACTGGGCAAACTTTTAATATTAAGATGGAATTTCAGCAAGAACTTTTGTTGTCAACTATAACTAGTACAAGTTTAGCCAAATCGACCGTGTAGTTTTTGTATTACTTGAAAGAATAGCTGTCATATAGGCTAGATCACTAGAAATATATCGTAACCATGTTGAGCGAACTGTCAGTTGAGTGTTATTACACTATATTCCCAAGATGCATTGCGCGTCGGAGTGTTTCTATGGGGAGTAATGCGAGCCGCTACTCTGGTTATTTTTACTCTGTGAATATACATAAGAATGAAACATAGCTACAAAATAACATTATCAGAGTTCTTAACAATATGTACAATCAAGTTTAATAATTAGTAATTACTAACCGTGAGGGAAACGGCCTTCCTTGCCCAGTGACCAATAAACAATGACTGAGACCTGCGCGATGAGTTCGTCTAAACTGAGGACGCGGATCGGGCTATAAACATGCGCTTCAGATCACTACATATATATATCCATAATTATTAGCATTTAAGCTACACTACTTTGTTTCACGGTAATTCATGAAAAAATAAAAGGTATGCCGACACAACCTGACAGTGGTTTAATAACATTTTAAAACTACTTTTAGTTGTCTTGCAGCTATTCATATATAATATCACCGTATAAAGATGGACAGTATAGTATATATACATATATATACATAGAAATACCGTGGTTTTAGTTGGCTATAGTTACCCTTGTCTATATAGTATATCGGTAACTAACAGAAAACATGTATACCCGTGTGTTAATCTGTTGTATATGGTTACTTGCAAAATATGAAAATATTTTTAGATAATGAATATTTATAGCATTTTCTGAAAATTATTCAATCCTGTGGATAATCTGGTGTTGGTTCAGATTCTGCTTTATTTAAAGATTCACTATCATCAGAGAATCTGCTGAAATAAATAAGAAATGAAATGTAATTCAATGGGGTCCTACTTTACTGCAACGACTGGGCTAATGAAGACGGAACAATAAATAGGAAAAATGCATAAATCAATGATATGTAGTTTTGTTTATGAAATTCCACACTTATATTATTGTTGTATATTATGTAATTTTTGGCCCTCTTTTAGAAAATTCCGAAGGTTGCTCCGTGACTTATATTTGAGAGCTCCAGGTCCATATCCTCGAACATGTCTGGTATGTTCACCTCTTTAAGCACATCGACTCAGTCTTTTAGCTTAATTAAAGGCTTTTTACAAATATTAGGCTGATCTCCTTTTATATAACCCCGTGTTGGACGCAATCAAAATTACCTTACAATAGACAATGGCTATTATCTGGATCATTGAAAGCTAGTATATTTGAGTCAAGACTCAAGGTTGTTTTTTCGACTTCAGCTGAACAATGTATTAATCTTGTACATAAATACATAATTACTATGTACTATAACTGGATTCTAAAATTCACATATTGTATGTCACAAAATACGCCAGGGTTACTGTCGGCCCTCATTTTAATTATATATGTGATGTGTATACTTACATACTGTCAAGTCCCATAGGTTTAGCTCCCGTATTTTCAAATGACGTATTTTCAAATGACATATTTTGAAACCCTGTTCCTGCATACAGATCATTAACACGGGTACCCATGCTTTCCTATAAGTAATAATTAACATATTGTAATACATTGCTGAAGTATAATTTATAGGTGTATAGTATACTATTAAAAAAAAGTAGGGGATATTTAATTTTGCAAATGACTACGAAAAGAGTCACTATAGAACCGAACAGAAAAAACATTTCCAGTTACATGTGACACCCAAACGCACCAATAGCTACCGCATGGAATGCATGGGATGCTTATGAGCATCATGGGGGTCCAACCCAAGATTTGCACGACTCTGACTTTGAATGTTACAGTCATTGTGGCATTGAATTCCAGCGTGGAAACATCAGTTTAATTGTTTTAGTGACCAGAAAGCAAATTTTGATATGCGTCTGCTTACCCAAAATGAAAGGTTACGTGCCCTTGGCATGCTACAGATCGGCACAACACAGGCGGTTGTGGCGCGGACAATGAATGTTTCTCAGTCTGTCATAAGCAGGCTATGGTCCAGATACCGTGATACACAATCTGTACAGGACAGGGACAGACCACGCTCAGGTCGACCAAGGGCGACAACTGAAGCCCAGGATCGATTTATCCGTACCTTGGCCTTGAGAAATCGTGTCATCACAGCAAATCAGATCAGCGCTCGTCTTCAAACAGACACTGGTGTGAGAGTGAGCGGCCAGACCATTCGGAATCGACTGCATAGGGGTCACATTTAACGTTACACTAACTGTCTGATTAACGGTAATCCCTAATTATTGAACAATCTACAATAAAATAAGCAGTACGTCGACGTTTGAACCCATAACATGGCATATACTAACATTCTAACAACAAACATCTTATTTTATAGAACCTATGTTTACACACACGAAAAGAGTGACGAAATGGGGAATATAGCTCACAAATACGTATCGATGGATGAACTATATTTGTATATTATGATCATACGCATGAATCAAATATTCATTTTCATACTACACCATACAGCTATAACACTATAGAAATGTGGAAGCGACTGGATGATGGAGAAAACATTAATTCAAAATCAATCCAAATAGCATCTTTATGAAAATGTTCTGAAAAACATTCTCTCGTTACAAGAGGTCATAGTTTCACGAATAAATAGATAGCACTGGTTACACTTACATATCTATGTCTAGTATTCCCCGATGGTGGTTCATCCCTTCCTCTGTTCAAACCTATAGTATCATTATCCAAATTATAGAGCTCACTAGCAAATGCCTCTTCTCTGCGTTTAGATGTTCGCCACCTGTAATTTATACATGTAACAAAAACAAAGGTAGCCAAGACAGACTCATTTTGATAAAAAAAAAACTGCATTGCAATATTATTAAATTAACGTTATCATATAGTATAGTAGTTCAGACAAATGTATAATCTGAACATGTTTCCTGCCTAAATTTTACGTCTTTTTTCTTTTTGTCTTTATTTGCATTTTATGTCTTGATTTTACCTATAAATGCCCAGTTAGAAAATGGTTGAATTCTCTTTACTGTTCATAGTTTCGTGCGTATCGTCAAAAAAATACTTTGGAAATGACCAAAAGATCCTTCACATTGCCGCGGTACATGTATTATGAAAATCGCATTTTTCAGCTCATTGGGCCGAAGGTGTAAGAGAGTGATTATTTTTTGAGATGTCTAAATTGTTTCAGATTCACTGAAATTATGCCTAATTTAAAAAAAAAAAATCCCTGTTTTTTTTAAGTTAATATAGGCGCACGAGCCAGGGATGGGGGGCAGCCAACTTTCGGACAATCTGACTTTTCGGGAAGACAGGTAAAGTGAAAAATAAATTATTATCATCCAGTTGGCAATATAAACTGTCCGAAATCTGATAAAACACTAATTTTACTTTTCTTTTAATTGAATACCACGAATATGTACTGAATTGACAACATTTAGTCTGGAGTCACTCTACTGTATGCGATATTTTTCGGGTATCGATTATTATTTGGGAATGCAGCTGCAACAGTCTGATTGGATGGTTGGAATTTTCAGATCGGCTTAGTGAGATTTCGGTTTCAAAACAATTGGTTACTTTGGAGTTGTTTGACTGAAGGGCTAGAACAATAGTAACACGCATTTGTGTTAATTACATTTTCAAAATTTCCAGGTCAGCCATGATGGTAGGCTATATTGGACCATATTAAAGTTGCCGTATTTACGGGCTGGAATAGCAGGTAAACTCGTTCACGGATGTTATATTTTCAGGTAAACGCGTTACGGCTGTTATATTTTCAAAATTTTCTCCAACGGTCTCCGTAGATTGTAAACAATTGATTGGTTGATTGGAATTCGAATCAGTCATCTTAATTAGGCTATATCAGACCACTTGGAAGTTGCTGTAATTACGGACTGAATAGTAGGAAAACGCGTTGGAGACCGTCTTATTTTCCAAAATTGTCGTTTGAAGCTACACGGTAAGCTCCACTCCTCTGTTCCTCCAGAAGACATAACAGTAGGACGTTAAACCCCATTTCATTCATTCATTTATTCTCCCAGAAGACCGGTTCCGCCGTCTGTAACCAAATTTTTTTTCCGGGCATTTCGGGTTCTGCCCCCCCCCCTGCCTGTCATCCAACTCGTACCCCTATATGCACCCTGTATCTATCCTACACTCTTAACTATAAATGAATAACAAGGACACGTACTAGAATCAAACTTTAAAACTTTTTATACACCCCAGTTCAGTTCAAACACCACAATAAATACCATATTGCTGAAAACTGACAATTGGTTGCAGTAAAAGGGCGACTATATTTCTCACAAATTTAACCAACATTACTTTAAAAAAAAACATTTATCTCCTTCAAATTTTAACATAACCCTACTTACACTGCTCTGGGTCCTTTCCAAAAGACGATGACGGTTAATTTATTTATACTTACTTATAGCAGGTTACAACAAACAAGAAGATAAAAACACATAATCCGACCACCATTGTAATAAATAATATTCTAAATAGGCTTGTTAAATCTGCTTCACTTTTCACCACCTCATAATTTGTTTCACTTACACACAGAAGACCAGTAATTGCAATATTAACTGTAGATGACCTGAAAAACAACAGTTCACTTCAGATTGCTTGCAAACAACAGATGTCTTGAGATTAAAGTAATCTAGGGCATTATAAAAAAAAGTTAATGCTTTTGTTATTCTTTGGTCGCTGGAGATGGTGGTATTTCAAGGGCTAATATCAATATTTTTAAAAATATCTTTTGGGCTTTCCATCAAATGCTGTCATTGATTATTTTAATTTGTAATTATAAATAATAATATGTCCAAAATCTTACCAAGTTTTAGGAGGCAGACCACTATCAATAGCTATCACAGTTACACTTAGTTTTGTATTCGCTGTATTTGGGGCTATATCAGAATTGAGACTTATAATTCCACTTGTCGGGTCTATACTAAATATACTCTTGAAAATGAAATAAAATAGACAATGTTGTATTATACATATGCATTAGCATAAAGCAATATATAAAGTAATTTCGCGAAAAACATATTATATTGGTTCAGTTGTAATTCAATAATTCGACGAGTCTTTATCAATGTGAGGAAATCGGACGACTCGGTTTCAAAGGTTTTGATTAGTGGGTTGTTCTGGAGTCGACCAATTACAATCTGTTCATAATCTCTCGATGAAATGTCTTTATACCAAAACGAAGTTGTATGAGTAACCGAAAAATAAAATTAACGAAATGTTGGTATAATTGGTATACTTAGTGAATGCATGCAGATCCCATATACAGTTTGTCAACCATCGTTTTATCTCACCTGTTCATTATCTATACTATAAGTTATAATATCATTATCTCTATCTGTAGCTTTTATTTCTTCTGACATTTCTAAATTATCCCCCTTTTTACCATAAACGGATATAGATGCCGCGTATTCAGCTGAAATATAATGAAATATACATCATAACGAAAGTTCTAGTCTATTTGAAGACAAAGTGAAAACTGAAACTTCTCCTGTAAAGCCACCTTTAGTTACCCCAAGCAAGAGGGAAACGGGGGGGGGGGGGGCTGGCTCACTAACCAAGAGAATCGGGTTTGATCCAGGTGTTTGCCGAGGAAGTTCCCCGTTATGTTCTTCTTGGCAGTGGTGCTGGAGAGAGGGCCTACCAATGCCAGGGTCCTGTAAAAGAACCGAGAAGGTTTCCCGTTATTTTCTTCTTGACAGTGGAGCTGGACGGAGGGCCTCCCAATTACAGTGTGTGGTCGAACTCGTGGGACGAACAAAATAAAACCGAGGTCCCGCGTAAAAGAACCCTTAACAGTTGGAATTCGGCCTAACCCGGTTCCTCATGGAATACTGTACATGCATGGTGCATGTCCGCCTGTATTAGCCCAGTCTGTGGAGAAAAGTACGACATTAAACCTCATTTCATTTTATATTATCTTATTTAAGAACCTTTAGTGAAGTTCGGACTGTTGATGTTGTCGGGGAATATCGTTACTTTAACTGTGCAATATGTTGCGAAATCGGCATCTTTAACTTCTACATCGAACTGAAAATAATAATGTTATTCATACAGCACAGTCATAATATTATAAATATAATAGTTTTATTGTTACAATTCATGATAAAATATTATATATAATAGTGTTATTAAGAACAATACCAAAAATATATAATACTGTTATTCATACTGAGAAATACTGTAATACCTAAATACCTGAATCGGTTTCTTAAAAGTACAATTGATTAATTTGATAAGTATATTATATGAAAGTAGCACATGAATTGTACGATGAACAGGTTATCTTAACCTTTCGAGAACATCTGACTCCACTTCTGCTGACGTACGAGACTAACATTCGTGTTTTAGTTGGCAGATTTAATAATCAAGAGATTAAGATTTCCCTCTTTTAATCCTTACCATATATTCCTGGATTATTCTGCTTGTTGTAACAAATGGTTTGGATAGACGCAGACTACCAGTCGTTATATCGACAGTAAATAAAGCACCTTGTGGCCTGTTGTTATAGTAATAGAGTATAGCATTATCTCCTTCATCCTCATCTGTAGCAACCACCATGCCAAACATCGTAGTATCAGACTGAAAACAAAATTACACAGTCGTCATTCAAAATTAAAATTAATCATCCAACTTCCTTAACATTATAATATACTTTGACAATAATATAATATAAAATATTATTGTGGGTAAGAAGCTGGCTCTCTAGTCTTGAGGTCGGGTGTTCGATCCCTGCATTGGCCTAGAAAGTTCATCCAGATTTGTCAGTGATGCAGGACGGAGGGCCTGACAAGGACATCTGTCTAGTCGTTCAGATGGTACGAAAAACCGAGGTCCCGTGTACCACACATTGCTGTACACGTAAAAGATTCTTTGGCAGTTGGAATTCGATATAAGAGTAGGCCGTAGCGCCGCTGCCCGAGCAAAATATCCTTCATAGCACACTGTATGGCTTATGCCATTTACCCAGGTTAGGAGCATAACAGTAGGACATTTAGCCCCATTTCATTTCATTTCATGGTATATTATTGATAGCCAATGTCACTATAATTGTGCGTTACATTCCATACATCATTAATTTTATATTGAAATCTGATATTAAAACATTTGATATACTAGCTTAAGTGTAAAATATTGCAATGGGTCAAGTGTCCTGGTTTCGATTCCTAGCTGGCTTTAATAGGGTAGCTTGTCGAAGCCCGTGGGTTTCCCCTGGGTCTTCCAGTTTCCCCACTGCTAAAGTACTTTTAAATGTTATTAAACCAGTGTTGAAATCATATCGTTTCGGCATACCTTTATCTTTCCATCGTTTACCGTGAAACAAAGTAGTGCAACTTTACGGTTGTGCTAATATTTTTGGATATATTATACCATGTTCAATTTACCTGGGATATGTTGAATTCCAATAAAGACTGATTGCACACTGGGGGATTATCGTTTATATCTTCAACATATACAGTTATTTCTGATGTCGCCGTTCTCGGTGGGTTGTCGTCATCTTCGGCAGAAACCTCAATTTTGAATTTCGAGCCAGTTTTCTCTCGATCAACTCTCTTTTCATTTTTCAGAATTAATTGTCCAGAACTTGGATTAATTGAAAAATATTCTGAAAGACAGAGGAGAACCATAGGTTGAGGAATACCGGTTATTTGTTCTGAGATGATTGGTTTTTGTCTGATATTTTTCAGACTTTAACGCGGTACCGGCTTAACCCAATTCCCTCAGATCATCATTCAATTATCCGCCGATAGCTGTTGTAGTTATTAGAACTCTGATTAAATCACATAGCATTACCATACATAGTTTTAGTTAACTTTCACAGTTATTATCTATCACTGAATTTGGGGGTTGGGATGGCCTAGTGGTCTAGAGTGCCGCGCTTCGACCTCTAGCTGGCCGGCCACCTCTGGCTTGCGGCTGTGGTTTCGAGCCCTGGTGTGAACGTATGTGGCATGGAGATAGGGGCGCCTTCTCAACCTCGTGTGTTTCCTCCAGGCACTCCGGTTTCCTCCCACTGCTAAAGACCACTACGCGCAAGCGAATTATTGAAATAAAGTTAAACCATGTGTTAGTCCCGAAATGACCTAGTTGGACGTTAAACCTCATTTCTCCCTCCCCTCTCTCTCTCTCTCTCTCTCTCTCTCTCTCTCTCTTTTAACTATTTCATAACAGACATAGAAGCCCCTGTTTACTATAAATCTAAATTTTTAGTTAAATGTTATATTTCTATTTTGTTTACATATTTTTTCTGTTTATTATTATCCCAAGTTTTGAGTGCTGTTGCATATTATGCATTTTGAACCATATATTGTAGTATATGTAATGTGTATGGTGTATATTTTGCCTACCACGCCCGGTAGGAAATCAAACGGTGTCATGGTAACCCACAGATCTAAATCTAACTATACTGTCCCATGGACTCCTAGTCCAGGAACTTTGGAAGATACACTTCTTGTATAGCTATTTAGTTACAATTCTAAGTGACGAAGTGGCGAGAACGTAAGTTAAACCAATAGGATTTATTATAAACCCAATCCCATTAAGAAAACTACACAGTTGTTGAAAAAAACAACACCAAATAGTTGATAATAACTTGATCATGTTATTTTTTTTGAGGTGATAGTTATAACTTTAGATCTATGGAAGACCAAATGGGACAATATTCATGATTCGTGTTTCTACATTCCAGTTTGAACATTTTAGACTCGAACGCAACATTCTAAACTAACGATTCTCGTTTCTACTTTCCAGTTTGAACATTTTAGACACAAACGCAACATTCTAAACTAATGATTCTCGTTTCTACATTCTTATGTCAACACTTCATGCACAAAATCAACATTTTAAACAAAAAATTGACTTTAGTTTCATTTTCGCCGTTTTATCGGCAACTTTTTTATATCATTAAATATTAAAATTATAAAATAATTTCTTAATTTTACACGACAAAGAAATCAATTCAATGGTTTCTGAAAGTGTCTAATAAAAAAAATCTGAAATTTGAACTCTTGTGAAAATATCTTCTACGTTTCAAAAAGTCTTGAAGTTAAAATCTTGAAATGAATATGTCTAGAAAAATAATGAATTATCAACATTATTACACCAGAGGGCGCTAACCGAAAACAATTTGGCGACCTATTCGGCTAGCGACCTGTTCGACAGATCCAGCTGGTAGGTAACCTGTTCGTTGGCAATCTATTCAGAATAAATTCAACAGTCGACCAAACTCATCTTTTTTATCAATCAATGAAATTCGTTACGTCTATCAAATGAAAGTAGAATATATTATTATTTATCCATTCCTTTAGCTCAGAATAGCAATGTAATTTCGCATTATCTTACAAAATTCTGAACATCCAACCAAATATATTCTGTTATCCATAGAACTGTGTTGTGTTATATTCTGAACGGTATTTAAATAAGCTTTCCCAAATATTATTAGTAAAAGTTGGCACAGTCATATTACAGGGGTGCACTCTCATCCTAAACATGGCCAATTTTGAAAATAAAAAGATTTAAAGGGAAAGACTGTTAATGTTAATATGCCGTGTCAAAATTCGGACCATCGTACATAATTCTAATGATCCAACTAAATATATTCTAAAGGGTAATTGAACAAGCTTTCCAAATATTATTAGTAGAATAAGCTTTCCAAATATTATTAGTAGAAGTTGGCACAATCTTATTAAAGGGGCGCGCTTTCAATTTGAAAGTGAAAGAACAGTGATATTCCGAGTCAAAATTCGGATCATCGTACAAAATTCTGAGCATCCTGCTATATACATTCCGAAAGGTAATTAGACAAGCTTTCTAAATATTATTAGTAAAAGTTGACAAAATAATATTAAAGGGACGCGCTCTCAACCTGAATATAGCCATTTTTTCAATATTCTAAATGTAAAGATAGGCCGGTATTTATTCGAAGTCGAAATTCGGATTATCATACAAAATTCTGAGCAATCAGCTGCATATATTCTGAAAGGTAATTGAATAAGCTTTCCAAACATTATTAGTAAGAGCGGACACAATCAAACATAGCCAATTTTTCAATATTCTAAATGTAAATATAGGCCGGTACAAAATTCTGAGCATCCAGCTATATATATCCCGAAAGGTGATTAAACAAGATTTATTAAAGTGCTGTGAAAAATTTGTGACGCCAAATTGTTTTCGGTTAGCGCCCTCTGGTGTAATAATGTTGATAATTCATTATTTTTCTGGACATTTTCATTTCAAGATTTTAACTTCAAGACTTTTTGAAACGTAGAAGATATTTTCACAAGAGTTCAAATTTCGGATTTTTTTTATTAGACACTTTCAGAAACCATTGAATTGATTTCTTTGTCGTGTAAAATTAAGAAATTATTTTATAATTTTAATATTTAATGATATATAAAAGTTACCGATAAAATGGCGAAAATGAAACATAAAGTCAATTTTTTGTTTAAAATGTTGATTTTGTGCACGAAGTGTTGACATACGAATGTAGAAACGAGAATCGTTAGTTTAGAATGTTGCGTTCGTGTCTAAAATGTTCAAACTGGAATGTAGAAACGAGAATCGTTAGTTTAGAATGTTGCGTTCGTTCTTAAAATGTTTAAACTAAAATGTAGAAACACGAATCATGAATATTGTCCCATTTGGTCTTCTATAGAGATCAGACTGACCATTCTGTACAATGTATGTACAATTACATTGTCTGTTAACACCGCTTTTGGTATCATTTGCTGTCACTGTTAATGTTGATATGAAGTCTTCATGTTCTATAATATTGAGGGTATATTTACTAAGTGTAAATTTTGGTATTTCTTCAGATCTGCTTATATTAATACTAATCTGAAAATAATAACCAAGCAGGTATACATGTATACTGGTTTCAATCACAAGTGCCCGGAACATAATTCTTACATGTTGTTCTTTGGAACACGCACAACTTACTCCTCACCGGAGATTTTATTTTTTACAAGACATGTGCTTCAATGAACAATCCCACTATTTCGAGAATAATATAAAATCTTTAACCTAGCCTATGGCAACAAAATTGTGTGTATGTATGTCCCTGAATTGGACATTGGGTAGGTAGGGAGTTCCTGGAAGCCACTCTTCACTAGACAGGGGGGGGGGGGGTCTCTCGCCAGCTCATGGAACAAAACTCTATAGCAGAAAACTTGATGGTAGTCTAGAAAAAAAAATAATCATATAGACAATATCAATTTCGCTCAATTCAACACTGACTTTATCACACTGAATTCAAACAGGTCCTAATTTGAAGTTGACGGAAGAAAGACCAAGTATAACACTATATTATTATAGTGCATATTAACTCACCGTTGATTGACTTGATAAGCTTGGTTGACCACCATCTTTTGCTATTACGACCAGTTCAACTGTGGGGCTAGGAATAGAAGATAGGCTTTTGCCAACAGAAATACCGGAATTGTTGACGATTTTGAAAAAGGCGCCTGTTAAAAAAATGATAGTTATTGATTACTACAAAGACCATCGTGCTATAATCATCAGGCATTATATAACGTGTAATGTACATTGACTTCTCAAACAAATGGTATCAGGTGTTCTGGAAGAATAGGCACAGCGTAGATATATATTTTTCTTAATTTACCATTCAAAACTAACTAGGCGATTTCGGGAGTAACGTATACTATATCATTATATTAATAATTCCCAGTTGTTACTGAATACAAGGGGAATCAACCAGATAGAGAATTTATCTTTCAGACAATTTACATACGATATTATTCAAATTTCAAACTATACAGTTAAATTCATGGGTTTTTTTTTTAAAAATATGTAAAGACATTTAAAATTACAATATAAAAAACGTGAAAGTGCTATTCAAAAATCTTGCTATTCAAACAAAATGCGTCAAAGCCTTTATTCCCAATTACGGCATTAAACTACTACATATTTGACACAATTCCAGATGTTACGAATTAAAGCGCACGTGCTATCACATTGACTACACACCACCCACCTTAACTATAATTCTTAAGTATGTCTAAATATTACTCTTTGTTTATAAAAAAATGTGAATACACAAAGAATTGGAATGTAAAAATTACTGTACCATAACCCTTCGGTGTGGTGTTTTCTGTATCTATAGAGAATGTAATGTCACCATTGCTTCCGGAATCCTTATCACTGGCTGATAAATGTGTTATAACTGTTCCTATTATATCAATTTCTATGGTAATACTACTTGTAAAATTTGTGAACACCGGTGCATTATCATTTACATCTACGACATTAATTGTAATATCTACGGTTGTCGTTCTCGAGTCCTGTCTTGTATTCTCTGGTTGGTCAATAGCTAATATTGTACACACATAACTACGTTTGTCAGTCTCATAATCTAACATAGAATTTGCATAAATTTCAGCATTATCCTGTCCACCTATTGAAACAAAAAATATCAATTATTCATCATTATAGCAATAGATATTCAGTAAGTTTAATATAAATGAAATAAAGGGGGGTTTAATCTTTTTGAGATAACTGATTCATGAACTCAAAAACTGGATGAACTAAAATGAGTATTGCTAGCACTTGGATGAGTTCAATTTTGCTGTACAATGGCCATGAATGAAGTTTGTGGACCTTCTGGGGGCAACAATTTTTGTCCAATCATGAGATGAAACTTTAACTATGTGTTGAGGATCAAAAGTATGGAAGCCTATTGCGTCCATTTCAGAATCTCGTCTTCTCGCCGCGAGAAGTCGAGGGCGAGAACACGAGAGGACGAGAAGTCGAGGGCGAGAACACGAGAAGACGAGAACACGAGAGGACGAGAAGTCGAGGGCGAGGGAGCGAGGGAATGAGAACACGAGGAAACAGGGCGAGAATACGAGGATCTCGCCCCGAGAACACGAGATTACTTTCACCTCGACTTCTCGCTCCCTCGTCCCTCGACTTCTCGTCTTCTCGTGTTCTCGCCTTTGAAAAACCTCGTGTTCTCGCTCCCTCGCCCTCGACTTCTCGTCTTCTCGTGTTCTCGCCCTCGACTTCTCGCCCTCGACTTCTCGACCTCTCGTGTTCTCGCCTTTGAAAAACCTCGTCTTCTCGTCTTCTCGCTCCCTCGCCTTTAAGCTAATCTCGTCCTCTCGTGTCCCTCGCTTCGTAACAATCTCGACTTCTCGTCTTCTCGTGTTCTCGCCTCGGAACTGCAGTTGATACGCATGTCCACTGACTACCGTATCGACATTTGTATTTGGAAATGTATTATAATAAACGGAAATGTTTGAAGTTTTAGGCAATTAAATAGTCCAAAATAATTTCAATCTCTTCTTGCACGGATATTATTGTATTCTGTAATCGATTTTAAGCCTTCAATCAAATCTTTCTTTGCTCTCCAACTTCAACAACGTTCATCGGATAATTTGATGTGTGGTTTTGTCAGTGCTGTAGGATGGCGAGTCTGACAAGTGACAACGTATAGTCGTTCGAATGGGATTAAAAATAACGATGTCCACTGCTTGTCAATAGGGCGGAAGGCCTGGCAAGGGACAACGTATAGCCGTTCGTATGTTATAGATAAAAAAAAACAGGTTCCTTGTTCGGAATCGAAATGAAGTGAGGCTACGGTGGCTCAGTTAGTAGGACGTCTAGCATCGAACTGCATCGGAATTTATCTGGAAATGTCCCCCCTTGTCAGTTGTGGAGGACGGAGGGCCTGGCAACGGATAACGTGTAGTCGTGCGGATGGGACAAAAAACGGGGTCCCGTGTACACATTGGCGTGGTGGAGGGTGAGGTCTGTTATTGATTCAAGTGGCTCGGTTTCGACTCGCCGCTAGAACGTGACAATGATTAGGGTCGTCTGTCCCCCACTGCTAAAGACCCCTAAACGCAAGCAAATTATTGAAATAAAATTGCTAGTTCCGGAATGATCTGGCCCCGTGTTCACAAAGCCATGTATTAAACTTTTGTTGTTTTAATATGTCCAATACACCAATAAAATGCTATGTGCAACGTTTTGTGTTTTTGGATCAAAGATATTTCTCATAAAGAGTGATTGAAAGTTGAGTAAATTCTCAACTTAAGTCTGAGAATGCTTTGTGAACTTGGGGCCTGGCTTGTGTTCAGTCTGTCTCTGTCTCTTTCTTTCTCTCTTTCAAATACATTGACGTGCAAGAACAAGAACCCTTAACCATGGGAATTCGAAATAAGAGTAGGCCCTCGTAGCTAAAATCTATGTGTGTGTAGGTGTGTGTGTGTGTATATGTTTGTATGTATCAGGCCCGTAGCCAGGAAGTTGTTGTTTGGGGGGGGCAAAGGTGTTTTCGGGAGGGCAAACTAGCATGGGCATCTGAAGCTACTGGTATTTGCGGCAAAGGCCAATTGGAGCATAGAATATTACATTTAAAACACTAGTGAAATGAATTTTTAACAAATTAATAGAGATTTTGTTTTAGTTAAAATTGTTGTATAATAGATATCAAACATTACAAAATACATGTACCCGGCTTTCACATTCACACACAAATCACAACTGTCAACACTAGTAATGAGCCAGTTGTGCCAGGTAGTGTGCAGATGCCCTGCCAAAACAATATTGAAAATACTGAAAATAATCTCGGTTTTTCTTGTGATATTGGGGGGGGGGGGAAGACTCAGTATTGGGAGGGCAGTTGTTTTAGGCCAGTGAATTCGAGCACAAGGCGAATCACGCCTCGTTGCAGACTTGCAGTGCACCACCCCCACAAAAGTCGTATCGAATTTTAAAAAAAAAAAAGTAGGTTGCCAGACAACAAAACATACGCCCATAGCAGCTAAATCGTCCTGGCGGTCGACAAGGGTTGTCGCATATTTATTCTTTTGTGGGTAATAAGGGACATTTAATAGACAATTTCATGCAGACTCGTTACAATTTTCGTCGTTTGAGGGCCCACAATGTTCTAAAAACTAAAACAAGGTCCGTAATTCTGAAAGTAATCTACAGAAATTGTTGAAATTCGAGAGGCTATAACATTTTACTAATTCAAATAATGCATATAAATTTCAACATATCGGATGATAACTTTTGTCAGAAATTGTTGAAATTCGAGAGGACCTTCCTTTTCACCAATTCAAATAATGCATATAAATTTCAACATATCTGGGGACAACTTTTGTCGTTCGAACGTTCACAAGATTCAACAAAGTTAAACAAAGGCCATAATTCTAGAAGTAATTGACAGAAATTCCTGACATTCAAAAGGCTTCTTCATTTACTAATTTAGATAAAGCTTATTAATTTCATACAGATTGCATGATAACGTTTGTCGTGCGGGCGTTCACAAGATTCAAGAAAGTGAAACAAGGCCCAGAACTCGAAAAGTTTGACTGGAAGACCAGCTAACAACGAATTAAAATTGTCCAGTCTAGAAGTGACCAGAGAGAGAGAGAGAAAGAGAGGGGGGGGGAGAGCGAGGGGAGTGGGTTGTAACATCCACTCGACACACAAACAAGGTCATTTCGGGACTAACATATGGTTTAATTTTATTTCAATAATTCGCTTGCGCGCACGGGTCTTTAGCAGTGGGAGAAAACCGGAGGACCCGGAGTAAACCCACGAGATCGGACAGTCGACCCTACTCCTTGTCACTTCGGCCGGGGATTCGAAACCACGTCAGTTGACTCAATGGCAGGCTTTAGGATACAGCACGCACATGCTAACCATTTGGCCATCCAACTCCTCTTAGCAAATGACCAAAGCATTAACAAGTGTGGGCGGACGGGGTCGGAGGCAATATACGTATAAAAAGCTGTTTTAGGTGATGGTTGTGTGTGTGTGGGTGGTGTGTGTGGAATATCCGATATCCCGCTTATATGTGACAAGGAGTAGGGTCGTCTGTCCAGCCTTTTTAGGTTTTGCCCCCCCCCCCCCAAGGAAAAAACCAACAAACCACATTAAAGGACCTAAGTCCGTAACTCAAAATCATTCACATTAAAGGACCTAAGGCCGTAAATCAAAATCCTCCAAAATCTTCAACATCAAAAATTGGTCAATTTAAATCAACATTGATGATATAAACTTACCGGGAAAAGATGAAGTTTTAATATCCGATATTTAAGATAAAATAAACATTTTACCATTGGTACACGAATCGTGTACCATAATGCGTTTCGGCCCCAGTTCTAGCAAGAGACTCGGGGTACGAGGCTCGAGTCACAGCACCAAATCAAACGGCGTATGTAGACTGGAATACACAGATGCTAGAAATTTGAATTCGATTGATACTGCTCGTTTATTTCGTGGAACATAACTGATTTGAAATTAGAGTAAAAACGGAATCCGTGGCATCAGTTTATATACATTTATAACATGCGTTGCGACCCACTTCTGTCCATTTCTAGGTCCAAAATGTTAGCGATTTAGCTCCCTTAATATACAAGTACTAGACCAAAAATAACAACATTAAGTCATTACTATACACGCACAAAAATGTCGCACACAAGAGTAAAGGAGCTAATTCTCTAACTCAATATCATTCAAAATCTTCAACTTCGAAAACACGAATTATTTGTCAATTTAAATCAACATTGGTGCTGTGGTCTTACCGGAAATACATGTAGATGGGCTTCTGATATCCATTATTTAAGACAAAATAAACATTTTACCATTGGTACACGAATCGTGTACCATAATGCGTGTCAGCCCCAGTTCTAGCAAGATACTCGGGGAACGAGTCTAGACACATAGTACCAAATCAAACGGCGTTTGTAGACTGGAATAACCAGATGCTAGAAATTTGAATTCGATTGATACTGCTGGCTTATTTCGTGGAACATAACTGATTTGAAATTAAAGTAAAAACGATATCCATTGAATGTAAATCATTTTATATTCATTCATATTACAGTATTATATGCGTTGCGACCCAATTCTGTCCATTTCTAAGTCCAAAATGTTAGCGATTTAGTTCCTTTAAGTGAGCACGCAGAAAAGGGTACCTACATCAAAATGTATTCAAACCAGCTTTGGCGACAACATGCTTAATATTTCACAGAATCAAGGGACGAACAAACTACTAGACTGCAAAATTTCAGAAACTCCCTTTGCTTTTTGTCGACATAATATTGCCGTAGACATACGACAAATATGGGACAATCGGGTTATTTTAGGCTCACTGTGCACATAATAACATCTAAACTAGTTTTGTTGGCTTCAAAATGTTTATGTTTTAGAATTAACGGATAAATCAATATAATGAACATATCAATATTCATTACCTTTCTATGATGCATTATCCAATTACTCGTAGGATACCTGGCTTTACACGGGCATAAAATCGTCTGTGGCCCAGATTTGACAGCCTAAAACATTCACGTAGTCGTGTTTTGTATACGCCAACATGGAAATGTGGTCGTATATTGCCCTCGACCCGGTCCGTCCGCCTGTCTATCATTCAGTCCATCCATCGTCCGCAATTTTTTGTGAACAATTGATTGTTTTTAAATTGAAATATGATGCTTACATTAGTGAGATGAATAATGAAATGAAGAAGCCTTTTTAATTTCAATAACTTCCCTTAATTTCTTCTGGAGTCATATGGCCATTGTTTCACGTTGTTGCATCTTGTGGACACTCTAACGACAGACGTTATCAACAGATCCGTATGAAATGTATATGCATTATTTAAATTAGTAAAAAAAACACGCCTATTGAATTTCAGCAACCTCCGTTAATTACATCTAGATCTGTATCAAATTTATTTGCATCATTTAAATTTGGGAAACGAAGAATCCTATTGAATTTCAGTAATTTCAGTTAATTAAGCCGCGAGTTATGGCCCTGGTTTTACCTTGTTTTATCCTGTGAATGAATGCTCTTACGACAAAAGTTATTATCCGATCTGTCTATGAAATTTATATGTAACATTTAAATTAATAAAACGAACAAGCCTGTTGAGTTTCAGCAAATTCCGTTAATCACATCTAGAGTTATGGGCCTTGTTTCACTTTGTTGAATCTTGTGAACGCTCGAGCGACAAAAGTTTCACCCAATTTGTATGAAATTCATATGCTTTATTTAAATTAGTGAAATGAAGAATCCTAGTGATTGTCAGGAATTTCTGTCATTAACTTCTAGAGGTGTGACCCTTGTTTAACTTTGTTTAACCTTGTGAACGTTCGAACGACAAAAGTTGTCCCCAGATATGTTGAAATTTATATGCATTATTTGAATTGGTGAAAAGGAAGGGCCGCTCGAATTTTAACAATTTATGTAGATTACTTCAAGAGTTACGGCCAAAGTTTTAATCTTTAGAACCTTATGAACCCTCAAACGACAAAAATTATACTGTAATCTGTATAAAATTGTCTATTAAATGTCCCTAAGTACACCAAAAAATTAAATACGCGACAACCCTTGTCGACCGCCCGGACAATTTAGCTGCTGTGTGCGTATCAGTTTGTGTCGGCATACCTTTTAACTATACATACATACATACGTAAACAATGGTACCTCCACGCTAAATCAAAACACCTAACAGTAGGGGGAAACTGAAGGATCCAGAGAAAACCCACGGGAATGGACAGACGATCTGCCCCTTGCCACGTACAAGCGGCGAATTGATACAATGACAGTCCTTATGATCACTTGCGAACGAGTTCACCATTCTTCTCCAACTGAGCTAACGAAAGCTAATAATGTACGTCATGCAGTGTGCTACGAGGGCCTACTCTTATTTCGAATTCCCACGGTAAAGGGTTCTTGTACGTGGACGTCAATGTATGCGAAAGAGAGAAAGAGAGAGAGAGAGAGAGAGAGGGAGAGGGGAGAGACTCAATCCATTCGGTTGGACAGACGACCCTAATCATTGTCACGTTCAAGAGGTGAATCGAAACCAATGTGTACACGGGGCCCCGTTATTCTGTCCCATCCGCACGACTACATGTTATCAGTTACAAGACCCTCCGTCCTCCAGCTACACAACGGACAAGGGAGGATATCTCAAGATAAATTCCGATGCAGATCGATGAAGCTAGAGAGCAAACATCCTACTCTCTGAGCCACCGTAGCCACCACTTCATTTCGATTCCGGGAAATGAACCTTGTTTTTTGTTTATCTATAACATTCGAACGGCTATACGTTGTCCCTTGCCAGGCCTTCCGCCCTATACCACTGACAAGCATTGGACATCGTTATTTTTAATCCCATTCGAACGACTATACGTTGTCACTTGTCAGACTCGCCATCCTACAGCACTGACAAAACCACGCATCAAAATATCCGATGAACGTTGTTGAAGTTGGAGAGCAAAGAAAGATTTGATTGAAGACTTAAAATCGATTACAGAATACAATAATATCTGTGCAAGAAGAGATTAAAATTATTTTGGACTATTTAATTGCCTAAAAGTTTAAACATTTCCGTTTATTATAATCCATTTCCAAATACAAATGTCGATACGGTAGTCAGTGGACATGCGTATCAACCGCATTTCCGAGGCGAGAACACGAGAAGACGAGAAGTCGAGATTGTTACGAAGCGAGGGAGCGAGAACACGAGAGGACGAGATTAGCTCAAAGGCGAGGGAACGAGAAGACGAGAAGACGAGGTTTTTCAAAGGCGAGAACACGAGAGGACGAGAAGTCGAGGGCGAGAAGTCGAGGTCGAGAACACGAGAAGACAAGAAGTCGAGGGCGAGGGAGCGAGAACACGAGGTTTTTCAAAGGCGAGAACACGAGAAGACGAGAAGTCGAGGGACGAGGGAGCGAGAAGTCGAGGGACGAGGGAGCGAGAAGTCGAGGTGAAAGTAATCTCGTGTTCTCGGGGCGAGATCCTCGTATTCTCGCCCTGTTTCCTCGTGTTCTCGTTCCCTCGCTCCCTCGCCCTCGACTTCTCGTCCTCTCGTGTTCTCGTCTTCTCGTGTTGTCGCCCTCGACTTCTCGTCCTCTCGTGTTCTCGCCCTCGACTTCTCGCGGCGAGAAGACGAGATTCTGAAATGGACGCAATAGGCTTCCATACAAAAGTTCTTGGGTGAGTTCCACTTTTGTACGCATCAGACCTATAACCCCTGCTTTTTACGCAAAATGGGGAATATGTAGGGATTTATATGCAGGGATCTTCAGTTGTTGTCCCATTCTGATTAAACTTAACAAGTATAAAAGAACTTGATGAGAGGATGAGTCCTATTGAATTTACCTCTTCCTATACGTTTCGTTGAAAATGTGGGCGTATTGTGCATGGCAATCGCTTATTTTAACTGTCCATAACCGATAGCAGTGAATTATTTGATGGCGAACACATGGAAAGGATATGAGAAAAACTCTACCCCGTCGGTTTTTAATTCCATAATATGTAATAGATACAATACAATGCAAGTAAGATAGGGTTGAAATAAAGATCGTCTGTTCAATTACCTTATCGTAACCCTCTAAACTGGGAGTCTCTTTACCAAGAGATCAGTATAGAGCATATTAAAATCGTATCTAACGGCATAATTACTTGCCCACAAAACCTGGAGAAACTGGTACTTGCGGCCAAATTAATTATTGATTTATTTGATAGGGGAGGGGATATAATTAACTTTAGACCTAAACAGTTTTCTTCTCATAATTTATTGTAGTTTCTTATAAGTTTTAACTTCAAAGATAAAGACTATACCTGAAACTAATCTGAATGGACAGTTACTATTGGTCTGATTAAGTATGGACAATCTAATTCCATCAGTTATATCTGCATCTGTAGCGTTAATGCCCGTTAGCTAAAACAAAAGAAGGGTAATCTACCGCTGTATTTTATGATATAGTAGCTACAGACTGGAGGTGCCCGATTTATAATGCTGACCGAATATCTTACGTTTGAGAAAAAAAGAATAAATTCCGCGGGAAAACACGTTTTGTTTTGACTCTAATACGTCTATGAACAGTGTTTAGCAGCTTTTGAATTCAGCATGCAGATATTCAAGGTGGTCCTATAATTGCGTTATCCTCTTCTGGTCAAGTTTGATTCTTCGTGTAGCAACCAAACGTGGCAGTGACCTTTCTATCAAAATTTTTGCATAGAAATATATCATTGGACCAGAACCTTGTTGCATTACTCGTCCTGTTGTTATTGTTCGAGCGACATAAAACTGGACATGCATGTTCCTTGGACGTATGTGCACAACCATTTATATGTGCACATCAATTGACCGATTTAGACTTTTGATATGACGTCACTATTCCAAAATGTCTGAGATGACGCCATCCGATCCGACCATCAACAGACAATTTCTATGAATAATGAAGCCACGACGATGGCGATGATATTGTCACGTGCACTGTACGAATATATTAACTACAAATTAGCATAGCAAATTGGTGCAAAGCTAATGTAAAGGTCCTTACCTTTGTGTCAGGACTACTATCTTCTCTGATATTTAATACTTCTATAACATTAACTTGCGGTGAATTATCATTTATATCATTGATATGAATTTCCACATTCTTCATGACTGTATGTACTCCATTAGAAGCCTGTCAATAATTATTATAAAATTATGTCAGATCTTTCAGCAATTTAAATAACGAGAGATTGTTTTTGTTAATATTTTGACATATCAAATTTCAGTATTGTATTTAAATGTAAAATCCATACCTGTACAGTTAGTAAATACAAGTCTTTTATCTCTCTGTCTATTTCACCAAAAGTTTTTATTCTTCCATTTGTGCTATTTATAGTAAAAGCTATATAAAACAATAAAATCTTGAACAGATCATTAAATATTTACAATGAAATATACAACATAGAACATACGTCTAATGCGTGACATGGTAAATTCAACAACATCACCAGCTTATAAAGATGGTTAGCCAGATAATACTGCAACTGTAATATTTGAAACTTGCTGAAAATCAAAATAGAACGGACCGGACAGTTTCAAACAGTTGGCATGAACGTCTTACTGTTCTGCCCCATCCTGGTTAATAAAGACAGTCCTGCGTAATGCAGTGTGACTCTGATTTAGGGTCGATTTTGTTCAGACAGTGACACGATGCTCAAACTTTATACATGTATTTACTTCCAACTGTTAAAGAGTCTTTAACGTGCACATCCACGTGTACACAGAACTCTGCCCTGAATCAATGACAAGTGTAACCTACGGTAGAAAATCTCTAGAAAAGTTATCCGCCCAACATCGACATCGCATCCGGGACCTCTAGAATATTCTAAGATGAGTTTTTTTTCAGCGATTCACAATTGATACTTACGAACGTCACGATTAACGATGCTGTAGACAATATTAGAATTGTTGCCAATATCTTGATCAGTAGCATTAACAACTACAACTACAAAATCCTTTACGTTTTCATCTAAATCATTGTAAAAATTTTCAAGCCGGAATACGGGTGCGTTATCGTTGATGTCCTCAATTATAATGTCTACCTAAAAATATTTAGAATTTAAAATAAGAATTGAAGGGGGACTTGGAATACAACTGAAATGAAACATAATATTATACTGATCATACTGACTCTTCAAGTTTAGCAAAGAAAAATTAAAACAAAATGCTCACCAGTACTATATCGCTAACACCTGGATCATTAGTATCGTACACCAGTACGATTAGCTGATATAAATCTTTTGTTTCTCTATCGAATGTATGTTTATTGTTTAATGTTCCATTCTTGTAAATTGAAACATTATAATCACTTTGGCTACCCCTGACTAATTTAAAGCTGATGTCTTTGTTTTCGTCGTTCCTCACGAACTCACCAATGTGCCACAAATCATTAGGATTATTCTCCTCCTCTTGAACAGTGACAATTATTTCAGTGGTGTTAAATCTAAGACCAAGGGCCCCACTGACTTCATCAACGGTAACATTTAAATCAATATTGGCAGATCTCGGGGGTTTACCTAAAAATAAATCATATTTCAGTAAAACGGAAATAATTTACTTTTGATGAAAAAAGCAACAATAGTTCCCCAGTTAAATTAGGTCAGTTGTTATATAGTCACAAGATCCAGGCTACAGAAATGAACTCATTTTTAAACCACTGACATCCTCACGTATCGACCAATTCATAAATTATAATGTATATATGTTATGGCCCAGTACATCGCGAGCTTGAACATATCTCTAAATCTATTTATATTATTGCAATGTTCTGGAAATCTTCAAAGAAAACCAACCAATTGTTATCTTTGTACTCACCCATATCTGATATACTGATGTTTAGAAAGTAAGAAGACTTATAGTTGGTTGTGTTTTTCGCAATTGTAACAAGTCCACTGGATTTTGAAATATTAAACAATCCATCCATGTTAGATTCCTCAACAATTGTATAGAAAACTTCACCATTTTGGCCAGAATCTGCATCAGAAGCCTCAATAACGGTAATTGGTTTCCCTATATTATAAGATTCTTTTCGTAAAGGTACCGTGGTTTGGTAAAGTATTTTTAACGGTTCTGGAGAGTTGTCATTGACGTCCTCGACATGAACAGACACCTCAGCGGTGCCGTTCAAGGGAGGATGACCACTGTCCTCTACTATTACTGTAAAATAAAATGTTTGGTTTTGTTCGTAGTCGAGACTTTTTCTGCAACTTAAAACGCCAGAATTGACGTCAATGTGAAATATATCACCAATGTTACCAGGTATTGAATACTTTAATTTAGCATTATCATAAAAATCATTATCTGTAGCCATCACAGTTCCAATAATCGCATTTAATTCATTGTTCTCATTAAGGTAAAAATTATAAACGGGTTTGTTGAATTGTGGAGGCTCGTTTTTATCTTCTATAGTCACGTTGGCTTTAACAGTGGCTTTAACAACCGAATTCTCGTCATCTGTAGCATAAATTTCCAGCTCACAACACTCTTCTTCCCTCTTCTCGATGCTGTTAATCAAATATATAGAACCATTGTTTTCAATTCGAAAAAGTCCAAAATCCTTCTGTAGACGGTATATGACACGCCCTCTTGTGTCGGAGTCGCTATCAGTTGCATTGACACTGCCAACAAACTGACCCACGGAGTACTCCAATACAGTAAAATGGTAAGATTCTTGGATAAATATGGGTGGTTCATTCACATCTAAAACCAAAATTTCCAACTCAACAATTCCAGCTTGATTTCCATCATAAGCTGAAATATCGAAACTGTAGGAGCTTTTGGTTTCTCGATCGAGTTCTGCTACGGACGAAATTCTGACTTCTCTGGTATTGGCAACCTTCTGTAACTTGAATAGCGAACTGCCAGTTCCGTCTAAGGTGTACGTTACATTATTATTAGGACTGATGTCTTTATCCTCGGAGATAATTGGTATCTATGTAAATATATAGAGAAAATGTCGTTAATAAATTGCATCAACACGAATGATAACAAAGCACCGAATTTACGCCCAACCGCAATGGGGGGCTTTCATTCGGGTTTCCGAAATATGTTGCTCTGTATTTCGATGGTGTTGGCGACTAGCTGAACACCCCCACAAAGTTCATAAAGAAAAACTTAAAACTTCGAAACTGTACAAGGATTTGATGACAGGCGGGATGGGTGGTTTTTCGGGTGTGGCGAAGGGGTGATAACTAAACAAAGTGAGCCCGAATATCAATTAGATTTTTAGTTAGCACTAGTTGAAGAATCCGGACCCGAAGCGCTAAGGTTTCGGTTCCTCTAAATTTTGATAGGTTGACAGCTACATTTATATGTACGGGAAACCATCCCCAATCCCACCTCACGCAACAAATAATATAGATTGACAGAATGTCAAGTTTACGCTTTCAATACAAGGATATATATTACAATAAGAATATATTATTTTGAAAGACTTTGTGTGTACCGGTAGTGTTAATAGATAGAAACACGTTGTCGATTGGGGGTTTACGTCCGTTCCCACCAAGAGTGATAACTTAAACAACGTTGACATTCTGATGACAGCATGAAATCACCAGAAAGTGATAGAGATTATAGTTGGTGATAACTCCTAATATTATTGATATATTTATTTTAATAATTTTAGACCAATTGTATCTTTAACTTCAAAGATACATTATGTAAGATTTAGAAAAAGGGATGTCCGTTCATACTATAAAAGGACTAAAATAGATAATGCAAAATGAATATATTGAAAATTTCATTCAAATTACTTCATTATGCGCCAGGTTATCACCGTTTGTAGTTTTGACAAGGTACATGTATGTGCATTGATTGTTTATTATTACAACCATGGTATTGGTGTATTCGTGTTGCTTATGGCCTTGGTATGTTAATTAATCTCAAATTATTTGTTTAAGACCCAAAGAAAGACCCGTAATAAATAGATTTACCTATTGAATAAGGTATCTTTAATTTAATGATAAAAGGAAAATGTGTAGGCCTGTACTATAACCATATTCACCTTAAAAGAAACATTTGTATTTCTCGGTGAATTTTCAGGAATCTCCCCTGTATATTTTTGTTGTGTAAATACTGGTCTTTCGTCGTTTTGATCTAAGATTTCGATTACCAATGTTCCAACATTCTGTAGAAGACAAAAACAAAGAAACACAACAGCAAGTTAATAAAATATTTAATGGACAGGAATGAGCGGAACTTTCACAGAAAGGGGGAAGGGAGATAATCTCCACTCAAAAAAAATCCCAACGACACAAATTGAGTTATGTTAAAACCAGGGCTGGAAATTTCGACATTTGTATCGATAACAGACATTATGATCTACCATGTTACACGCTAAACTACTCGACCACCTAATATTATATCAAAATCGAAAAACATACTGTGTAGCGAAAGTTCTAATCAGGAAGTGACATCAAGTGTTACGGAAATAAACATTGTCTCCCTTTTAGCAATCAGGGTTATACCACTTTAATTCATATGTTTCAATAGATTAATATCTTTGAATATCAATTTAATATCAATGAATATCAATTAATATCATATGTTTCAATAGATTAATATCTTTGAATATCAATTTAATATCAATGAATATCAATTAATATCAATGAATATCAATTAATATCAATTTCATATCAATTTCATATCAATTAATATCAATTTCATATCAATGAATATCAATTAATATCTTTTAACATCACTTAATACCAATTAATATAATTGAAGAATTTGCCCAGTTTTATACTACAGCCCTATTCGTTGGTATAATAAAATGTATATAACTTACTCTCAGTATACACGATGTTTCATTGTTTATAAGAACTGCTTTCATATCACACTGATAATAATCCTTCACTTCTCTGTCTAATTTAACTATAGTTTTTACCTATTAAATGTATATAAAAAAAACTACAATACAACATAAGGCATTTGAGTAATACAATTGATTGTTGATTTGCTTTCAATAAGTGCCACTTTTATTCCATGGACTATTGTATATTGGTTTACAAAAGTATATCATGCAGAATCAACTTCAGAAATTTCAACAGTGCTAATGAATAGATACTCACATATAAATCTTTCTCTATTCGGAATGCATTTGAACAATCGACAAATTGGAAATCTTTATAGCCTGATAGAAAAGGAGGAGATGTAACGGTTGTATTAATTGCTTCATTTTCTGCAACATAACCGTTCATGGTGGTGTTATTCGTTGTGTTGCTTTTAAGTGTAAGATCCAACAAAAAAGAATCCCGAATAACGTGTTTCCCCGAAAAGGAGGTTGAAACTTCCACCAAGTATATCTGTAGTTCGTCGAATAGATTTGCACTGTTGACGGTCAACGTTAGACTTGTATCATTGATTGTAGACGATATTTGGTTACTGCGTGGAACAATGTCTACACTATTACCCTCTCGCCTCAATTTACGGTCAATTTTCATTTCTATATCTGTTTTGAAAAAAAAGTGAAAGATTAATCATTTATATCATCATAATTTAAATCATGATATCATTTGACAAGTTTGATTTTTCTTTTAGATTATATAACTCAACTTACTAAATGTTTGGGGTTCTCCAGTCTTGACATCGTTTACTTCCCATTGATATCTTTTTTCAAATGATAAAGTTTTAGGAGCTGAAGTCAATAAATAATTACATTTAGGTAATGATTTTGTGTAATATTAAAAACTTTCAGAATTTATATTTATGATTGTGCGGAAAGTCTGGTATGATAACAACATACTCTTATGATATAAACACAATTCTGTATCTAATTTAATCGAGCAATTTTACTTTTAATGACGCTTTTTCGAAACACATTAGAAAACTGGTTTTATTACGAAAAAGATAAGTTTTCTACACTGTGTTGTAAAATAACTTTAGTTTTCTACACTGTGTTGTAAAATAACTTTAGTTTTCTACACTGTGTTGTAAAATAACATTAGCTTTCTAAATTGTGTTGTATACAAAACATCAGTTTGTCAGTTAGCTATAAACAAACATTGAACTTCTTCCTTTGGGCCTGAATAGTGTCTTATTATAAATTAGACTTTAATTAACTTATTCAGATCATAATCAACTCTCGATGTCATCGCTAGCCTGTGAAATTTACTGGATTAGGATTTGATTTGCTGCTCAACTTTCATCCATCATTTAATAATGAAATGGATAATCGAGACTATGTTTTTATCGTACCGACTTTAGTAATGATGATCGAGGCTAGCCCGAAATCGCTAAATTCTCGTTCCAGAGTGTATAAATTTGACTGAAATGAAATTTTCAGCAAATCCCCTTTATATTATCTAGTTCTTGGCTATTATATTGAGTACTTTCAGCTCTTTATCTAATTTCCCATAACGCAACTGTTCGTCGTGTATTTTGTACACGGTGAACAGTCCATATGCTGATTACACTATTTTGCGATTTTACACATTTTTGCCTATACCGCTTTTAGGACTTCGAATTTTGTCTAATGGTTTGGATTGTTCGTACTTGGTTTTATTTTATTATATTTATTAAATACAATTAGTTTAAAAGTGATTTTCACCCTCATATATAAAATCATTATCTACTCTACCTTCTGTACAATAAATACTGTCAGAATCAACAGGCCTCGCTTCAACATAATTTGACTTGCATTGACAATAACCCGTGCCATCATTACCAGGTGTACAAACAGCATTTTCTACAATACAGAACCCTGTATAACTCCTGTTCTCCATACATACGGCATTAAGCTGTAAATCTGGGAAAAAATGTGTATGGTCAAATACTGAAACCAACTATATATATAAAATAGTTAAATAATAGTCTTTCATTTTCGGTTTGTTTTTGAGCATCTGGCTCGCAATTTGTGCTTCATATTGTAACCTATCAACTATAAGACGATCTCTACATAGTTTATTAAATTGCCGAAAATTAAAATAATACATTATTACAACTTACCCGTTTCGGTTGCTGAACAAGATGTAGGTGTCGCTGTGGAAATGTAATTAAAAAAAACAACCTTACTAAAGTATTTATGATAGGTAATTCAGTACACATTAGACAATAAAGAGGAATTTGACAAAATATTTACTCACCTTGAAAATATCCCGCCTTTTAATTTGAATATGGCAGACATAATTTTAAAAAATGGTATACAAACCTTATAGATATGATCCTTCTTCTTGAGTTTGACCATCGTCCATACACACACATCATTCCTTATTACACAATATCAATAATAACAAGTCACACCTTATTTCACATCGTCCATACACACAAATCATTCCTTATTACACATTATCAATAGTAACAAGTCACTCCTTATTTCACATCGTCCATAAACACAAATCATTCCTTATTACACATTATCAATAGTAACAAGTCACTCCTTATTTCACATCGTCCATAAACACAAATCATTCCTTATTACACATTATCAATAGTAACAAGTCACTCCTTATTTCACATCGTCCATAAACACAAATCATTCCTTATTACACATTATCAATAGTAACAAGTCACACCTTATTTCACATCGTCCATACACACAAATCATTCCTTATTACACATTATCAATAGTAACAAGTCACTCCTTATTTCACATCGTCTATAAACATAAGTCACCCCTCATTTCACAACAATCTCTCTCTCTCTCTCTCTCTCTCTCTCTCTCTCCTACATTCTTCTGGATTTGACACAGGCATCCTTAAAATTTACACATTCCAATCTCACATGCTTCAAAAACAATTCAACCTTCTTGACATGCAACTAACACATTCAAACTTTCAGAAAGACAACTCCTCCCAAAGAGGATATCACATGCCTAGCATATAGACTTAAAATTTGTTAAAGGCTTAAATAATCGTTTGTGATAGTGTATATAAATGAAATAATGTCATAATTATTAATATAAGGTAATGAATATCACCAGTAATAATAAAATCGACTCCATTCATCGATAAGACTTCCCCATATCTGGTATCTGAATCCCTGCTGAATGATTAGTTCTTCAAGCAATGGTTACAGCTGTACCGTGTGGTAGCAGTAGTAGAATTCCATCTGTCCAGATTTGGTATCTGAAAAAATATTAAATATTTAATGATGAATCAAGACTGTGCAAAAGCTCTCAAATAATCTGTATATTGTCCCAGTTCTAGTAGAATCCTAAAGAATATCGTAAAATAGCGATATTTATCCCGTGGTTCTACCATCATACAGTGTCTAGTCGAGCTAGCGGTCTTTTCTTTTTCATCTTGTATTGAGGACAGTTTGTTGTTGAACACAATAAACCGTTCATGGCGGTTGTTCTAGACTGAATTAAACGTGTTTAACAAGTTGTGAATTCGGCTGTGGTTCCATTGATAAATTAATCTTGAATCCATATGCATGTCTTTATTCATAGTGTTCTATCATGTTTGTCAACAAACTTATTGGATGGACCAATACCTGGTATGCAAAGCAACATGTATATAGTGTCGGTAAAGCTACTTCGTACATAATCTTAAGCGGAGCTAATAAATAATAAATACAGCGTAACTTATGTATGTATGCACGGGATTAGACCTCGGTTTTACCTCAAAGGAATCCGAACAAAAAAGCAACACATTATTTTTCACACATTACGACTTATTGTGCAAAGATTAAATAAGCCAAAAAGACTTCAATTCTGTAAAATATGTTCTATTCATGCCATTTCTAAACCCCAGGAGAATGAAAATACCCATTCATATATCCTATTTGGTTAATCACTTTTTAATAGCGACATTAAAGTCTTGTGGTGTATTCTCTGTTATATTTTAGATGTATATTTGAAGTGTAACATAATGAAATAATGTCTTTTCGTTCATTGTAAATGGATTAGTAATTTGGTTCACAATTAGTTATTCAAGTTGGCCATATTTCTTGGAGATCTTTCAGAACAGAATAATAAACTGAAAAAAGGAAGTAATAACGCATTGTTATGCTGTTAACCAATCGCTGTTTAAAGGTTAGTGTGAGCTACTAGGAGGAAGTCCACGACATATTATGACGGGCAAAAGAAAATATGCAATTGTACCGGACATTAACATACTTGCCAACATTGTGCAGATCTGGAAATATTGGAGAAAAGCCAAATATATAAAATGTCGTCTAGAATGCCGCGTTCGTAGAGAGTTATTGCGGGTAACCAGGCAGGCCCGAAGCCAGAAACCAAAATTTGGCCGACATAGGGGGGCGAGAAAGATAAATTTCCGACGACAAAAAAATCAATGAACGAAGGTCATCGCCGACTGCCGTAAGCAGGAGGAGGGGAGAGCACGAAGATTAGAAGCTGAGAGAGTGAATTTAGGCCTCTATGACATGCAGGTTGCGAATGTGTCGGAAAATTAAGAGTTTCCAGCCGACATTACCTATATCTCGGCCGAATTTGAGAGGATATGTCGTACTAAAACTCTCTCCCGGCGAAAATGCGAGATAGCTAACCAGCGATTTTTTCCGACGCAGACAGATATATTCCGACAGGAACGGCCATGGGGGGGGCCCCCCCCCCCCCCCCATTAGCCTCGGGCCTGTAACCAGGTACCCGAACGGTCGACCTGTCGTGTCATTTGTTAAAACAAACAAATGACACTTGACAAATATACATCATTTTAGTAAATATTCCTGACATTTTAAGGCAAAAACAAGTACTTCAAGTTGCATGCTTGCTTTGTTGTTTTCAGTTCAAGTTTATTACATAATATATAAGAATGTATTTTTGATTTCATAGTTGTTTATTGTCAAAAAGAAAAGGAAACTCGATAAACATGGCATACACGAAACGCGGTAAAAAAATTACACCAGACTTGTTAAAAGTCGTATTTAATATGTTGTAACATATTGTCTGTGATATCACTTAAGTGGAAGCAGACGTTAAACACCAAAAAGAAGAAGAAGTTGTAACATATACCGACAATATTGAGGTACAAAATTGACTTGTACTACTGTCATTTTACATAGATTTCTAACAGTGTACCTGATGGTTGTCGTAATGTCATATGCTATTTGGCTGTGGACTTCAACAATCACTGTTAATTGGTCGTGTGTTGAGAAATGTTAACAAACCTATTTCAATTTTTTGATTACATTTCTATTGAATGGAATATTTCTGTAATCTCGACTTTTAACAACACCCTATTTTGGCTACGGTACATCTTACTATAGTTGGAATACACAGTAAATTACTGAATTTTGACGTTACGTTTATTAAAATGATTTATTTCAGGGTGGTGTTTTTTTTGACTATTTGTATTATCGCTCCTATTTTGGTGTAATTATTATGTAAAATAACATACAACTACCTACGTCAATTTTTTACCACATTCTAATGGTAAAGTAGCATTTATTTCTAACAGGGTATACGTGTCTACATGTGTCTCCGGTTCTCTGTTTGTTTATTTTTATTGCAAATAGCAATTTCTATTCATTTTCATTGGGAAACACACCACTAGAGAGCTGTTCAACAACCGAACGATTTATTATTAAAAAAAATATTTATTTTAGTTGCATACCTTTCATTTGTATACGTACGTATTATTATTAGATCTATTTTAAGTACAGAGCATTTTATTATTATATTAGGTAATGCATCAAACTGCGGAACCCGTAGTGAAATGTGTACCATAAAATCAAAATCTCTTAAGATTGAAATAAATTGGTTTTCTACTCACCAAAGGTCCATACATTTTTTATATGTTCTAAGACTGATCTTCAAGAGCTACATGACTACTACATATACTACCAGGAAGTTTACTCGTCTCCACCAAGAGACCAGTCTACTTATAAACACCTACTGCATGTATTATAGCAGTAAACACAATATAACAAAAGACATTTTTCAAAAGGAAAGACAGTCTGATTGTATTTAAAGGTATTGACACATTATTATTGTATAATAGTTTTTGGGAGACTTGTGTGTCCCCTTTTCCAATTATTATAACTGACAAATTTAACAAGTTTCCCCAAATTAGATTTTAAGCCAAAAAATCGATAAAATTATATGCGTTTCAATTAATATTTAATTTTCTCTTTAAAAGGGGCTTCTTTTCCAAAAACACCACCTATATGTTTCTTAATGGTACCGTGTTTAATAGCAAGCTGACCTGCATAATGCTGGTTTGTATTTAAATGTACAATTTGAAGTCACAGCAGAGCACAAATAGGCTTATATCAAATTTTCTTGATACAGCAGCATTATATGCGGCAACGTGAAGTTGGCACGTTATTCGGGATTCGGGATTCGGGATTCACGAATCACGAATACCGTGCTGGCTCGTTATTCGGGATTCGCCAATAACGAATAACGAATAACGAGCCAGCACGTTATTCGGGATTCGGGATTCGGGATTGGAGATTCGGGATTGGAGATTCGGGATTCGTCACTAAAACAGAACGACCTACGTTGCATCCGATCATATTCTCTACCCCCGGGGTGTGCGCTGTATCATTACTCCTGTAATTGAGTCAACTGCCATGGTTTCGAATCCCCGGTTGTACGTGACAAGAAGAAGGGTCGTATGTCTAATGTCGTGGGTTTTCTCCGGGTCCTCTGGTTTCCTTATACTGCTAAAGACCCCACAACCAAGCGACGTATTCAAAAAAAATAATCTATATGTTAGTATCGAAATGACATAATTTGTGTCGAGTGGACGTTAAACCCCATCTCGAAATGACCTAGTTTTTGTCGAGTGGACGTTAAACCCCATTTTTTTCTCTCTCGAATAAGGCGTTGGCTGCTTTGTTGGCGTGCACGGGCAGTCATCTCCAACAATCACCTGTTGTATTTACCAAATCTCGAATCCCGAATCCCGAATCACGTGCTGGCCCGTTATTCGGGATTCGCTAATAACGAATAACGAATAACGAGCCAGCACGTTATTCGGGATTCGGCATTCGGCATTCGAGATTCGGGATTCGCAACTAAAACTGAATGACCTACATTGCATCGGACCATTTCCTCTCTACCCCCGGGCTGGGGTGGGGGATGGTTTTTGGGGGTGTGGATGGCCGAATGTCAAAGCACGTGCGCGCTGTATCATTAAGCCTGTCATTGAGTCAACTGGCATGGTTTCGAATTCCCGGTCTTACGTGACAAGTAGTAGGGTCGTCTGTCTAACGTCGTGGGTTTTCTCCGGGTCCTCTGATTTCCTACTAGTGCTAAAGAGCCCATTCGGGATTCGGGATTCGAGATTCGGGATTCTCCACTTAAACAGAAAGACCTGCGTTGCATCCGACCATTTCCTCTCTACCCCCGGGGTGGGGTGGGGATGTGGATGTCCGAATGTCCAAGCACGTGCGCGCTGTATCATTAAGCCTGTCATTGAGTCAACTGGCGTGGTTTTGAATCCCCGGTTGTACGTGACAAGGAGTAGGGTCGTCTGTCTAACGTCTTGGGTTTTGTCCTCTGGTTTCCTTATACTGCTAAAGACCCCACAACCAAGCGACGTATTCAAAAAAAATAATCTATATGTTAGTATCGAAATGACATAATTTGTGTCGAGTGGACGTTAAACCCCATCTCGAAATGACCTAGTTTTTGTCGAGTGGACGTTAAACCCCATTGTTTTCTCTCTCGAATAAGGTGTTGGCTGCTTTGTTGGCGTGCACGGGGAAGTCATCTCCAACAATCACCTGTTGTATTTACCAAATCTGAATCTCGAATCCCGAATCCGAATCACGTGCTGGCCCGTTATTCGGGATTCGCCAATAACGAATAACGAATAACGAGCCAGCACGTTATTCGGGATTCGGCATTCGGCATTCGAGATTCGGGATTCGCAACTAAAACTGAATGACCTACATTGCATCGGACCATTTCCTCTCTACCCCCGGGCTGGGGTGGGGGATGGTTTTTGGGGGTGTGGATGGCCGAATGTCAAAGCACGTGCGCGCTGTATCGTTAAGCCTGTCATTGAGTCAACTGGCATGGTTTCGAATTCCCGGTCTTACGTGACAAGTAGTGGGGTCGTCTGTCTAGCGTCGTGGGTTTTCTCCGGGTCCTCTGGTTTCCTACTAGTGCTAAAGAGCCCATTCGGGATTCGGGATTCGAGATTCGGGATTCTCCACTTAAACAGAAAAACCTGCGTTGCATCCGACCATTTCCTCTCTACCCCCGGGGTGGGGGTGGGGTGGGGTGGGGATGTGGATGTCCGAATGTCCAACCACGTGCGCGCTGTATCATTAAGCCTGTCATTGAGTCAACTGGCGTGGTTTTGAATCCCCGGTTGTACGTGACAAGGAGTGGGGTCGCCTGTCTAACGTCTTGGGTTTTGTCCTCTGGTTTCCTTATACTGCTAAAGACCCCACAACCAAGCGACGTATTCAAAAAAAATAATCTATATGTTAGTATCGAAATGACATAATTTGTGTCGAGTGGACGTTAAACCCCATCTCGAAATGACCTAGTTTTTGTCGAGTGGACGTTAAACCCCATTTTTTTCTCTCTCGAATAAGGTGTTGGCTGCTTTGTTGGCGTGCACGGGGAAGTCATCTCCAACAATCACCTGTTGTATTTACCAAATCTGAATCTCGAATCCCGAATCCCGAATCACGTGCTGGCCCGTTATTCGGGATTCGCCAATAACGAATAACGAATAACGAGCCAGCACGTTATTCGGGATTCGGCATTCGGCATTCGAGATTCGGGATTCGCAACAAAAACTGAATGACCTACATTGCATCGGACCATTTCCTCTCTACCCCCGGGCTGGGGTGGGGGATGGTTTTTGGGGGTGTGGATGGCCGAATGTCAAATTACGTGCGCGCTGTATCATTAAGCCTGTCATTGAGTCAACTGGCATGGTTTCGAATTCCCGGTCTTACGTGACAAGTAGTAGGGTCGTCTGTCTAACGTCGTGGGTTTTCTCCGGGTCCTCTGGTTTCCTACTAGTGCTAAAGAGCCGATTCGGGATTCCCCACTAAAACAGAACGACCTACGTTGCATCCGACCTTTCCTCTTTACCCCCGGGGTGGGGGTGGGGTGGGTGTGTGAATGTCCAAATGTCTAGCAAGTGCGCGCTGTATTATTAAGCCTGTCATTGAGTCAACTGGCGTGGTTTTGAATCCCCGGTTGTACGTGACAACGAGTAGGGTCGTATGTCTAACGTTTTGGCTTTTTTCCGGGTCTTCTGGTTTCTTCCTACTGCTAAAGAGTCAGCACTTTATTCGGGATTCGAAATTCGGAATTCGGGATTTGCCACTAAAACAGAACGACCTACGCTGCATCCGACCATTTCCTCTCTACCCCCGGGATGGGAAGGGGTCGGGTGGGTCTGTGGATGGTCGAGTGGACGTTAAACCCCATCTCTCACTCTTTCTTTCTCTCTCTCTCTCTCTCTCTCTCTCTCTCTCTATCTCTATCTCTCTCTCTACCCCCGAGCGTAGGGGTAAGTGAATATTAGGTGACCGACTAACAAGGAAGACGACCGTTTGTCGAGCGAAAAGGGTGTTGGCTGGTTTGTCTGGTTTGTTGGCGTGCACGGGGCAGTCATCTCCAGTAATCACCTGTTGTATTGTCGAATCCCGAATCCCGAATCCCGAATAACGAGCCAGCACGTTATTCGGGATTCGAGATTCGCCACTAAAACTGAACGACCTACGTTGTTGCATCTGACCATTTCCTCTCTACCACGACCGTAAGTGTAAGTGGGTGCTGGGTGACCGACTAACAAGGAGACGAACGTTTGTCGAGTGAATAGGGGTTTGGCTGGTCTGTTGACGTGCACGGGGCAGTCCTTACCAGCAATCACCTGTTGTATTGCCGAATCCCGAATCCCGTGCTGGCTCGTTATTCGGGATTCGCCAATAACGAATAACGAATAACGAGCCAGCACGTTATTCGGGATTCGGGATTCGCCACTAAAACAGAACGACCTACGTTTCATCCGACCTTTTCTTCTCTACCCCCGGGGGTGGAGGTTGGGTGTCGGATTGCAGATTGTTTAAGCACGTGCGCCTGTCAAATCTCGTGTGTTTTATCTGGGTCCTCCAGTTTCCACCAATTGTTAAAGACCCATACGAGCAAGCGTACTATTGAAATAAAATTAAAACTATGTATTAGTCTCGAAATGACCTAGTTTGTGTTGAGTGAACGTTTAACCCCATTTCTTTTCTCTCGTGAATAAGGTGTTGGCTGTTTTGTTGGCGTGCACGAGGTAGTCATCTCCAACAATCACCTGTTGTATTGAAAGAATCTGAATCCCGAATGTCGAATCCCGAATCCCGAATCACGTGCTGGCTCGTTATTCGGGATTCGCCAATAACGAATAACGAATAACAAGCCAGCACGTTATTCGGGATTCGGGATTCGGGATTCGAGATTCGGGATTCGCCACTAAAACAGAACGACCTACGTTGCATCCGACCATTTCTTCTCTACCCCCGGGGTTGGGTTGGGGTGGGGGTGTGGATCGCCGAATGTCCAAGCACGTGCGCGCTGTATAGGCTTAATGATATATTTCAATAGTACGCTTGCTCGCAGGGGTCGGGATTCGAGATTCGGGATTCAGATTTGGTCATTACAACAGGTTATTGTTGGAGATGACTGCCCCGTGCACTCCAACTAAGCAGCCAACACCTTATTCGAGAGAGAAAAAAAATTGGGTTTAACGTCACTCGATAAAAATTAGGTCATTTCAAGACTAACATATAGTTTTAATTTTATTTCAATAGTACGCCTGCTCGTAGGGATCATTAGCAATGGGAGAAACCGGAGAACCCGGAGAAAACCCAAGAGGTTAGACAGGCGACCCTACTCACTGTCACGTACAACCGGGGATTCGAAACCACGCAAGTTGACTCAATGACAGGCTTAATGACACAGCGCGCACGTGCTTAAACATTCGGCAATCCACTACCCAACCCCCACCCCCGGGGGTAGAGGAGAAATGGTCGGATGAAACGTAGGTCGTTCTGTTTTAGTGGCGAATCCCGAATCCCGAATAACGAGCCAGCACGTTATTCGGGATTCGGGATTCGGCAATACAACAGGTGATTGCTGGTAAGGACTGCCCCGTGCACGTCAACAAACCAGCCAAAACCCTATTCACTCGACAAACGTTCGTCTCCTTGTTAGTCGGTCACCCAGCACCCACTTACACTTACGGTCGGTGTAGAGAGGAAATGGTCGGATGCAACAACGTAGGTTGTTCTGTTTAAGTGGCGAATCGCGAATCCCGAATAACGAGCCAGCACGTTATTCGGGATTCGGGATTCGGCAATACAACAGGTGGGTTCAGGAGAGGACTGCCCCGTGCACGTCAATAAACCAGCCAACACTATATTCGCTCGGCGAAGGTCGTCTCCTTGTTAGTCGGACACCCAGCGTCCACTTACCGCTAAGGTAGGGGGTAGAGAGGGAATGGTCGGATGCATAGTAGATCGTTCTATTTTAGTGGCGAATCCCGAATCCCGAATAACGGGCCAGCACGTTATTCGGGATTCGGGATTCGACAATACAACAGGTGATTACTGGAGAGGACTGCCCCGTGCACGCCAACAAACCAGCCAACACCCTTTTCACTCGAAAAACGGTCGTCTCCTTGTTAGTCGCTTGACGAAGGTCGTCTCCTTGTTAGTCGGACACCCAGCGGCCACTTACCGCTACGGTCGGGGGTAGAGAGGAAATGATCGGATGCATAGTAGGTCGTTCTATTTTAGTGGCGAATCCCGAATCCCGAAAAACGTGCTGGCTCGTTATTCGGGATTCGACAATACATCAGGTGATTACTGGAGAGGACTGCCCCGTGCACGCCAACAAACCAGCCAACACCCTTTTCGCTCGACAAACGGTCGTCTCCTTGTTAGTCGGTCACCCAACGTCCACTTACACCTATGGTCGGGGTAGAAAGGAAATGGTCGGATGTAACAACGTAGGTTCTTCTGTTTTAGTGGTGAATCCCGAATCCCGAATCCCGAATAACGAGCCAGCACGTTATTCGGGATTCGGGATTCGATAATACAATAGCACGTTATTCGGGATTCGGGATTCGGCAATACAACAGGTGGGTTCAGGAGAGGACTGCCCCGTGCACGTCAACAAACCAGCCAACACTATATTCGCTCGGCGAAGGTCGTCTCCTTGTTAGTCGGACACCCAGCGTCCACTTACCGCTAAGGTAGGGGGTAGAGAGGAAATGGTCGGATGCATAGTAAATCGTTCTATTTTAGTGGCGAATTCGGGATTCGGGATTCGACAATACAACAGGTGATTACTGGAGAGAACTGCCCCGTGCACGCCAACAAACCAGCCAACACCCTTTTCGCTCGACAAACGGTCGTCTCCTTGTTAGTCGGTCACCAACGTCCACTTACACCTATGGTCGGGGTAGAAAGGAAATGGTCGGATGTAACAACGTAGGTTCTTCTGTTTTAGTGGTGAATCCCGAATCCCGAATCCCGAATAACGAGCCAGCACGTTATTCGGGATTCGGGATTCGATAATACAATAGCACGTTATTCGGGATTCGGGATTCGGCAATACAACAGTTGGGTTCAGGAGAGGACTGCCCCGTGCACGTCAACAAACCAGCCAACACTATATTCTCTCGGCGAAGGTCGTCTCCTTGTTAGTCGGACACCCAACGTCCTTTTACCACTACGGTCGGGGGTAGAGAGGAAATGGTCGGATGCATAGTAAATCGTTCTATTTTAGTGGTGAATCCCGAATCCCGAATCCCGAATAACGAGCCAGCACGTTATTCGGGATTCGGGATTCGATAATACAACAGCACGTTATTCGGGATTCGGGATTCGATAATACAACAGGTGAGTTCAGGAGAGGACTGCCCCGTGCACGTCAACAAACCAGCCAACACTCTATAAGCTCGACGAAGGTCGTCTCCTTGTAGTCGGACACCCAACGTCCACTTACCGCTACGGTCGGGGGTAGAGAGGAAATGGTCGGATGCATAGTAGGTAGTTCTATTTTAGTGGCGAATCCCGAATCCCGAATAACGGTACGTTATTCGGGATTCGACAATACAACAGGTGATTACTGGAGAGGACTGCCCCGTGCACGCCAACAATTCCAGCCAACACTCTTTTCGCTCGACAAACGGTCGTCTCCTTGTTAGTCGGTCACCCAACGTCCACTTACACCTATGGTCGGGGTAGAAAGGAAATTTTCGGATGTAACAACGTAGGTTCTTCTGTTTTAGTGGTGAATCCCGAATCCCGAATCCCGAATCCCGAATAACGTGCTGGCTCGTTATTCGTTATTGGCGAATCCCGAATAACGAGCCAGCACGGTCGGGGGTAGAGAGGAAATGGTCGGATGCATAGTAAATCGTTCTATTTTAGTGGCGAATCCCGAATCCCGAATCCCGAATAACGAGCCAGCACGTTATTCGGGATTCGGGACTCGATAATACAACAGGTGAGTTCAGGAGAGGACTGCCCCGTGCACGTCAACAAACCAGCCAACACTATATTCGCTCGGCGAAGATCGTCTCCTTGTTAGTCGGACACCCAGCGGCCACTTACCGCTACGGTCGGGGGTAGAGAGGAAATGGTCGGATGCATAGTAGGTCGTTCTATTTTAGTGGCGAATCCCGAATCCCGAATAACGAGCCAGCACGTTATTCGGGATTCGGGATTCGGGATTCGGGATTCGATAATACAACAGCACGTTATTCGGGATTCGGGATTCGGCAATACAACAGGTGGGTTCAGGAGAGGACTGCCCCGTGCACGTCAACAAACCAGCCAACACTATATTCGCTCGGGGAAGGTCGTCTCCTTGTTAGTCGGTCACCAACGTCAACTTACCGCTACGGTCGGGAGTAGAGAGGAAATGATCGGATGCATAGTAGGTCGTTCTATTTTAGTGTCGAATCCCGAATCCCGAATCCCGAATAACGAGCCAGCACGTTATTCGGGATTCGGGATTCGACAATACAACAGGTGATTACTGGAGAGGAATGCCCCGTGCACACCAACAAACCTGCCAACACCCTTTTCACTCGAAAAACGGTCGTCTCCTTGTTAGTCGGACGCCAACGTCCACTTACCGCTACGGTCGGGGGTAGAGAGGAAATAGTCGGATGCATAGTAGATCGTTCTATTTTAGTGGCGAATTCGGGATTCGGGATTGGACAATACAACAGGTGATTACAGGAGAGGACTGCCCCGTGCACGTCAACAAACCAGCCAACACTATATTCGCTCGACGAAGGTCGTCTCCTTGTTAGTCGGACACCCAGCGGCCACTTACCGCTACGGTCGGGGGTAGAGAGGAAATGATCGGATAAATAGTAGGTCGTCCTATTTTAGTGGCGAATCCCGAATCCCGAATAACGTGCTGGCTCGTTATTAGGGATTCGACAATACATCAGGTGATTACTGGAGAGGACTGCCCCGTGCACGCCAACAAACCAGCCAACACCCTTTTCGCTCGACAAACGGTCGTCTCCTTGTTAGTCGGTCATCGAACGTCCACTGGTCGGGGTAGAAAGGAAATGGTCGGATGTAACAACGTAGGTTCTTCTGTTTTAGTGGTGAATCCCGAATCCCGAATCCCGAATAACGAGCCAGCACGTTATTCGGGATTCGGGATTCGATAATACAATAGCACGTTATTCGGGATTCGGCAATACAACAGTTGGGTTCAGGAGAGGACTGCCCCGTGCACGTCAACAAACCAGCCAACACTATATTCTCTCGGCGAAGGTCGTCTCCTTGTTAGTCGGACACCCAACGTCCTTTTACCACTACGGTCGGGGGTAGAGAGGAAATGGTCGGATGCATAGTAAATCGTTCAATTTTAGTGGCGAATCCCGAATCCCGAATCCCGAATAACGAGCCAGCACGTTATTCGGGATTCGGGATTCGATAATACAACAGGTGAGTTCAGGAGAGGACTGCCCCGTGCACGTCAACAAACCAGCCAACACTCTATTCGCTCGACGAAGGTCGTCTCCTTGTAGTCGGACACCCAACGTCCGCTTACCGCTACGGTCGGGGGTAGAGAGGAAATGGTCGGATGCATAGTAGGTCGTTCTATTTTAGTGGCGAATCCCGAATCCCGAATAACGAGCCAGCACGTTATTCGGGATTCGACAATACAACAGGTGATTACTGGAGAGGACTGCCCCGTGCACGCCAACAAACCAGCCAACACCCTTTTCGCTCGACAAACGGTCGTCTCCTTGTTAGTCAGTCACCCAACGTCCACTTACAACTATGGTCGGGGTAGAAAGGAAATTTTCGGATGTAACAACGTAGGTTCTTCTGTTTTAGTGGTGAATCCCGAATCCCGAATCCCGAATCCCGAATAACGTGCTGGCTCGTTATTCGTTATTCGTTATTGGCGAATCCCGAATAACGAGCCAGCACGGTATTCGGGATTCGCGAATCGCGAATCCCGAATCCCGAATAACGTGCCAACTTCACGTTGCCCATTATATGCTCGCTTTTAATTTGTCACTTTGCCAGTATTTTCGAACACTATTTATAAAGCTATAATTAAGTTCGTGTTGTGACAAGATTTTGTAATATCTTAGGTCGCGAGCAAACAAGGGTGGTGGAGGACGAGATGGGGGTACATGTAAACCCATGCCAGTCTGAAAATATGTTTTACAATTATATCTTTTATTTTAGATAGAACGGTATTATCACATATATATATATTTTTTACATCATTACATATTATTTTATATGGGGCAGTACTATCACACATAATAATCATGTCATATATTATGTTATAAAGCGATGTAAACGCAATGAATACAAAGCTTATGTAAGATTACATCAAACTTAATGTAGTAATACAACCATAGGTCACTTTACATTATATGAACTGTATATTAACAGAAATGTCGTTGAAAATATTATTTTTACAGAAAAGTGTAAATTTACTGTCAAATTAAATGGTGGTCACATAGGCTATTCGGCCTATTCCCCTACGACTACATATCGAATTTTCTGCAAAATATTTACTGTTCTGTCAGTCAGATTAGTCCATTTTAGAGAAATGGGTTATTCAAAGTCTGAATGCGCCAATCTGGCTGTTACAGACGCAGGCATATGCGGGATACAGACGAGGGGTTGTGCAGGACATTTTACTTGGGCGGTGTCATGGCACCCACTCTTTCCATTCGGGTTGTGTGGGACATTTTGCATGGACGGTATCATGGCACCCACTCTTACCATAGCAAATTATATAATATTATGTAATTCTACAATAGTTATGGGGTATTATAACATCAATTCTGTCAAATTACACAATATATTTTTTTGTTATTGTTTTAATGTTATTGTACCAATATATGTAAATTAACATCATGGTAATTTTACATGTTCCCCATTTATAGATATGTAATTTTACCTTGGATGTACAATAGCTAGAGGTAAAGTGACAGCACAGACGGTGAAATAACATGCAATGTTAAAGTAGTTATAACGATGACAATATTTCTGCCAGTTAAAAAGGGTAAAAAAACAAAATAATTTTAACAGTGTATCGATGAAATGGGGTTTAACGGCACATATTTTATTATGATATAATTATATCATATTAGTTTATATAGGACGGTAATGTAACACATATACTGAACAGCACCCCCCCCCCCCCAAAAAAAATACGATTTCAAAATCAGAGAGACACTTCAATCAAATCATTCTAGAAAACGACCAACTAAATGGATCAAAGCAATTTTTGGTGAACAGGGCGTTGACACAGTGATGTATTCAACAACATTCCAAGACATTAAATCAGTATCTGGTGTGTCAACCGCGAGTGTCAACAACAGCAGACGATTAATGAACGCCATTGGCACCTGGAACCACATACCATAAAAACATGGCGCAATCCATCTACTGTGATTGGTCTCATTATGACGTTATAAGGGTTCCTCTGAATTTCATCCCAAACATGTCCAATCTTCAATCGGGTTTAAGTCCTGACTAAGGGCTGGCCAGTGCTTAACGTTGACAACGTTCTGGTGTAGAAAGTCCAGATTATCCAGGATTTTGTCAAGGGGGGGGGGCATACATTGGAGCAAAGGGTAATCATCAGAGTGCCGCATCCATTAGTGGTTTGGTGTAGTCCCCAGAGTCTTCGTCGCGACCTCATTCCTAAAGCAATTGTATACATTGCTGGCTGCAGGTGCTTGTCTGAACAGTGATGACCAGTTTCACTCGAGATGAGGGAGGTTATTATCTATTGATATATACATTTATAAACTCAATAACAGAATAATAATATTTATTATAGATATTATGTTAGATTCTATGTACTATAGGCATGTGACCTTGTATCACTGAATAAAGTATTATACTTGTTATTATTATTATCATTATACATGTTTTCTAGTGATTAAATCTCTTTAAAATGTGTCCTTGAATAAAGCCTACCCGAACCTGAACTCATTTCTACGCTTTATAGATAAGCTGTCGCACATTAAGTATGATCTTGAAATATGTTAAAATAATTAGAATACACAAGCATACATATATAACTAAACGTATTCTAATTGCTCACAAACTGATTCGAGAATACGTTACGCTAGAAGAGAAGTTAAACGTTGTGTTGTTTAATTTATACAAACTGAACCAGACAGTTTTACTTTCTATTTTTAGACCAGTGATGCTACAATGGAGGAAAAAAACATCAACAAAAGTTCGCCGCTAATCGATGATAATGTTAATGTTGACAAAGGGAAGGAATCACCCATAGATCATGGCTGGGCATGGGTTATTATGTTTGGTAAGAATTTCTTAATAGCCTTAATTGTTGTTTTTTTATGTTGTAAGAAAAAAAACAATCCAAAATTGTATGGTTTGAATGTGCATTTTATTATTGACTATTCAATCGATTACACTTGAATACCATTTTATATTTTTATTTCTTTAATCCGAACACAAACATAATCCTCTCCAATTAAATCATCACTTTCTCAATACAGCCAGTTCAATTAAATATAAATTTGTATTGTCTGTGCTGCTGGGTTTTTTTTAAAAATATAATGCATAATATTACTTTTGCTCTGTCCCACAAAAGAGTATAGTACAGCAGATAGTGTCAAATTTAAACCCCCGTACATTATAACGTTTATATTTAAAGGTTATAGGAAACAGAAGTTAACTTTGTAGAATTGCATGGGCGACCAATTCAAATATGCTTAGGCAGAACCCGTAGGACGTTAAACCTCATTTCATTCCTTAATGCTAAGAATTATATTGATTTGTTTTCGGGGTTTTCAGCATGCTTCATGACCAATACCATGTGCATGGGTTATATAAGAACGTTTGGAATTTTATTTGTGGAATACCGAGAAAGATTTGAGACATCTGCAGCGACAACAGCTTTAACTATGGGGTTTAGAAGTGCAGTACAATCTATAACAGGTAACAGTCAACTTATATTCTACAAAACAAACTTTTCGTAACACTTACAAACGGATTCATACTGTTAACTGTATTTGTCGAAACTTACCCCCATTCCATTGGTTTCATCACGACGAATATGCTCACATATAATTTCTTTGCAAATATTGAATATTTTTTTTAGCTGAACTGGCATATACAAGAACGCTACGTTTGAGAGCTATAGGCAATATCACGACGAATATGCTCACATATATTTTCTTTGCAAATATTGAATACGTTTGAGAGCTATAGGCAATATCCGACATCTCCTAACAAAAAACTTGGCCCACTCATTGGTTAGCCCATTAGTCTTTTATAGACTGGATTACTACAACAGCATCTTCAGTGGTCTAAATCGCAACTTAATTTCAAAACTACAAACTATTCAAAATACTACCGCAAGGATAGTCAGTCGCACACACAACCACTATTAAAAGATCTTCCCTGGCTGCCTGTCCATTCAAGAATGCATTACAAAATTCTCTGTCATGTATAAAGATGCCTCAATGAAACTAGTCCAATATATCTGCCTGATCTAATTCATATGTATATTCCTCAATGTAATTTACGATTCCAAGACCAAAGTTTACTAGAAGTTCCCAGATTTAACCTTTAAACTTTCGGATACAAATCTTTCCGGTCCACTGCTCCTAATTTATGAAATTCCTTACCATTAAGTGTAAAATGTACACCTTCGCTGGAATCACAAAATCCAGATTAAAGACTCATCTGTTTAATTGTGAATACAGTTGTATTTAACCGAATATAGTGCATATAGTTTTGGGCACTTTGAGCATGTATACCTGTATGAAATTTGCGCATTATAAATATACACTATTATTAATATACACAAGTATTTGTATTACAGCTTTATTGGTACATAATATTATATTAGAATTTACAACTGTTCGATCTGTAGTAGCTGTAGGGGGATTTATTTATGGTGTCAATGTTATTTTAAAAGTGTTTGCGCCGGACATTACTTATGTTATACTCACAGAGTGTATATTAGCAGGTAAGTGGAAGTCTAGATATTTAGCAGACAAATTCCACCATTTAAAACTTTCCTGGACTATTCAGAAGATCACCATCGAAATTCAGAGTAGAATATCAGTGTTTCGTGGAGCTTTAACCACTGTCTCTAAAATCTTGGAAGTACTCTACTTTTCTCTACCCACCCTCTCCTCTATCCCACCCTCTCATGTGGAAGCAGATGAAAAATACCAAACACACACACACACCCTCTCGTTGTAACCAGCTACAACCCCCTCCCCCTTGTCAGATTTTATTCGTAGTCTGGTAACGCTACGTACGCCCATGGAAAATATGTTATTTCCTTACATTTCCGAATAAATAATATTAAAAGAGAGGTCATATGAGAAATATGTAAAGTGCTGGGGTAATATGATAATTTACACTACAGTTCGTGTATAGAATATATTTTTATCAAAAGGTCAAAAGTTTGTCTTTCAAGGACAAGACCGGTTATATCACCGGTGTCCTATTAACCATGACCGACGAACATCCGAAATCTCCACCTTTAAGCTGACACGTGGTTGACATATATATATATATATATATATATTATTATATTATATAAAGGCGTGTATTACATTATCACTTTATGTAACTCCTCCTTGGGCGACATGATCATAGAGTTACGAACAGTTATACATAAATTGGAATTTACAATTCAATCGGAAGTATTGTAGACATGGGGGGGGGGGGCATACCAGTCTGCTCTTATGGAAACGCTTTGCTTGTATTTCCACGATCCTTAACTTAAACTGCCATTTATGATTTGATTCTCATATTAATTATGACAATCGATGCCTACTTCACCTCCCGCGTGTTTTCAGTATACTTCTGCAGAAGAGGAAAACGTCATATAAAAAATGTATCGGTAGTTAATCTTAAATTGACTTTAGACGGTTTGCGTTGTACTAGTAATGGAGATTCTTGTTACTGAACTAAATGCAGTACATGTTAGTCCTCTGAACATGCGCACTAATATTAAACACCTGGTACCACTTCACTGAGGGTTTTCTTTTTATCTCGACACTCCACGTGGATTAACATAAAAATACCCTGTTGTTGGTTTGGAGGGTGGAGGGGGATGTTGATCATAAAGTCTGTTATCTATTCAGGCATCACGAGTATGGTCGTATGGCAAACTCATAGGTTTTCAGGCCAATTATTTGATAGTCCCGAAACAGCATGATTTCTAATAAGTGAACGCTAACCTCCTGTAATTTGAATTTTTCAGGTGCTGCTCACGGAATGGTGTTCAGCCCAACCTTTGTAATATTAGGTCAATATTTTAATAAATACCGCTCTTTTGCCACAGCTTTTGCAACATGTGGTTCTAGTTTCGGCGGTATGCTGTTTGCACCAATGTTAAACTATCTACTTGATACAGAAGGTTATAGTGGAGCTTTATTAATATACGGTGGTCTAATGTTGAATATTATTCCATTTGCTTGTTTATTGCGCCCGTTAAAACCTGAAGAAATGCAAAAAGATGAGGAATGCTCTGAAACTAACACTATTTTTCCTACTCTCGCAGTGGCGGACGTTGGTTCTGTTTATAGCTTAAATCTTATTGCGGGCAGCTCAACCTTTGTGTCGCCCATAATATTAAGCAACAGCGAAAATAATATTGTTGTTGATAATAGATTTCCCTTAGATACAAAATTGGACGATTGTATATATAAATCAGCCAGTGTTTCGCATATTAACAAAGCTATACTCTTAGATAGTGTGTTACAATTAAATGTTCAAAATGACAGGATCGTGGAGCAGGTAAAGGACAAGAGTGAAATAGTAACCAATTCCATTCCAGGACTGTTCCTAAAGCTCATCAAAGTGTTTGACTTCAGATTATTCCAAGACTCTCGTTTTCTGATCATATCAGCCTTTACATTCTTTGGACCAATTTCAGTCGGTACTGGGGGCGTTTTATTACCGCCTCTTAATAAAGAGATGGGTCTACACAGTACCCAATCCTCCAACCTCCTCATGATATTAGCAGCAGTTGATCTCTGTAGTAGATTTGTTATTGGAATAATAGCTGATAGAAACTGGATAAGAAAACAGAATATTGTTATTATATCTTTAATTATTCTCGGGGTTTCTTTTCAATTTGTTGGATTTTATACAGATTTTCCCCGGCTTGTGATGTTTACAATAATAATGGGGTTATTTTCTGGTGCCTATTTCGCGTTACTAACTGTCATATTGATAGATATAGTGGGATTAGCTAAATTAAGTCCTGTGTTAGGTTTTGTGCAGCTGTATGGTGGAATATCAAGCGTAACAATGTTTCCATTATTAGGTAAGGATAACAACTTTCCTTCAGGGTAATACAGCAAAGTACAGGAATTTGTATGCAAAGTACAGGAATTTGTATGCAAAGTACAGGAATTTGTATGAAAATATTACGTAGATTGATTTTATTAAACACATCGAAACGTACTAGCAATTTTGGTCGCACAATTGAGATTTTTGATAGTTTTATACTTTTTCGATCTCTCGATTACCTCCAAGTAATCATGCTGTTTTCAGTTATTTGTTAAATATAGACGTATTGCTAGTAATCAAGGGGGGTTGGGATGGCCTAGTGGTCTAGAATGACGCGCTTCGACCTCTAGCTGGCCGGCCACCTCTGGCTTGCGGCTGTGGTTTCTAGCCCTGTTGTGAGTGTATGTGGCGTGGAGATAGGGGCGCCTTCTCAACCTCGTAGGTTTCCTCCGGGCACTCCAGTTTCCTCCCACTGCTAAAGACCCCTACGCGCAAGCGAATTATTGAAATTAAATTAAACCATTTAGTCCCGAAATGACCTAGTTGTGTTGAGTGGACGTTAAATCCCTTTTCTCTCTCGCGCTAGTAATCAAGTTCTTAATCTTAACATACAGAGATAGGGGCATATTTTAAGTTCAAACTTACGTGTTTGATCAGTTTACCGCAGTGCTCTGTTCCATTTACTTGGCACCCATACATATTACCAATTAGCATACCGAAATAGACACGATATCACGACAGGCAACAGCTATACTATATCAAGATTTATTTAATACTATTCCAATTTTATATGACTTTTTAAAAATCAAAACATTATTTTCAGGTCTATTACGGGATGTGACAGGGAGCTATGTTGCTGCTTATCAGTTTCTCGGTGCTACTGCCTTTGTTTGTGCGCTAGTTTTATTAATGGAACCACTAGTAAGGCACCATCGTAAAAAGGCAAAGAAAACTCCCGGCATTAGTGTGACGAAAATAGAAGATGGTGATTGAAAAGGCTGTTTGGTGTAACCTATTTCATTCATTTTAACAATTATATCAGCATGAACATATCTGGTCAATGAAAATTGCTTATTTCGTTTGGATATCCTTTCAGTTTCATTACACAACTCCTGGTCTTCTAAAGGATTATAAGATAGGTTGAGGGCAACGAAACATACAGTAATTATTGGAAATCGCTGAAAATTAATAGGCTTCTTCGTCTCATGACCTTAAACACTGTGTATCAATTTAAAGTCAATAGATATTAACTTTAGACTACAGGCAATTATGTACGCTGGACCGACGGACGGACGGGGGCGACGGCAATATACGACCACATTTCAATGTGATCGTATAAATAGGAGAAAGTTGACTGTGTACTTTCTATTTCGATCAGTAACAATAAATAGATACACACGGCACTTGCGGGTTCGCGTTACGGTTCAACCATAGCAAAGATCTGTACTTAGATTTGGAAGCTGTGTAACCTATGTAAAACTTGTGGATAACATATCCTTCAAGATTGGGTTATTCGATGTCACCGTATTCGATTTTAATTATAATATATGAAACCCCGTAGAGCAATAAATTAACCTACAGTCAATGAGTTTCACTTTCTACTAACGATCTCGTAGTTAAAACATCTTTCTCTTTGAAACTAAATCATGAGCCAACGATGCAGAGAGCTTAGGACAGGTGGACAAAATAGCATGAGCCAACGATTTTCAGTTCGAATTCTCCCACCATTTGTAAAGATATAGCTGAGTCCTACAGCACAAACTATTAATATGAAATGTATATACATAATAAATTTATCATTGATTACAAAATACATATTGGGTATTTTGAAATGCGATATACATGTGCTTGCGTGGTCTTTTGAATCTAATATGAAATATGTTCGCAGGTCGCTTCACAGTCGTAGAAAGACGAACATTCGCGTTTATAATATTTCGCTTGGAAATAATTTCAGATGATAATGTTTTACAGATAAAAGGATGTACACCTGATTAAACTCAAATTGAATTAATATAGTCAAATCACAGTGCAGAGTTAGACTTTTATCCGATATCTTATTTCAATGGAAAAAACTGACAGGGTTCAAATTGCTGTTTCGAAAAATCAACTGAACGTAGGGTTGATTGATTAATTAGTTTCATGCATGTGTCGACACAGATGAAACACTTAACTATATCTCAGCATTGCCTTTTCATTTTACCAACGTTTCACTTTATAACTTTGAAGTAACGGCGGTTGCTACGTCTTTCGGTTCACTTGATGAAGGGGCGTAGCTCCAGAACCAGGGTATAAAATGAAAGTGCAAGTAAAATAACATATGCCTTGGAATTTTAGAAGTGGAAGTTTCTGCCACTGTCCGGGCAAGGTCCTCTCCATTGCATTCCACTTCGTAAATATACATTGAAATCCTTTATAAACCATTTATTTACACATTAAATAAACTTACAGCAACTAAACAATTATATAATAAAAACAAAAATACTCAAATATTATAATGTCTAGCTAAAGATCGGCATTCATCCCGAGCTAGCATATCTATAGATAGGTAACAGCTGATTTGATACAAATTAATAGATATCAATATTAATATTTATATTTATAGCAAAGGAGCTAAATCTATATTCTTTGGTCCTAGAAATGGACACAAATAGGTCGCAACGCATATACAAATGTTTTATATATTATGTTATAAACTGATTTACATCCAATCGTTTCAGTTTTTATTGCAATATCTAATCAGTTATATTCGGTGAAATTCACGACAAGTCCAAATTGAACGGCTGTCTCTGGCGTCTGGTTATTCCAGTCGACATCGTTAGTTTTTCTTATGCGGGGATATGGTTACCCTCGTTCATCGAGTCGCTTTATCGAAATGGCACTCGAAAGTATTCTGGCAAGCGATTCGTGTGCCAATTTTAAAATTGTCAATGTGTCTTAAATATTGGATATTCTAAGTCAATCTTTTCTCGGTAAGATCACAACATCAATGTTGAATTAAATTGACTCGTGTTTGCAATGTCGAAGACTGTGGATGACAATAACATAACTGTCATATTAACGTATTTAATGGTCTTTGTTTGTATTTATTGGATATATATTGAATTCTATTATTAAGTTATCAATCAGTTATTACCATTAACTACCTGCGTTATATACAATGGTATATTGTTACAAGTATTGAATGTATTGCCGAAAGATGTTATTTTGCATATTTTCAAAATGACGATTATGCTTAAAGGACACGTTTCCCTGGTTTTGTATGGACAAATTTTTCATGATTCAGAAGTTGTATATTGATCGTCTTTTTCCGTTAAAGTTTTATTTATAGTTTTATTCACATGATATAACTGCAAACGGCCAAGTGACCAAAGTACATGACAAATACAATAATATATTTACATATGCTAATAAAATAATGAAATGTGACAGTTCTTAATGCAATCATCACTACAAAATACCAAAACTTAAAAGAGAAAACTGTCAATCTAACTATTTTAGAAAAAAACCCAAAATACTAAATCTTCGCTTTCATGGATGTTCTCATAAATGAATTGCGTAAAACCAAACAAATAGGAGATTTCTGAACGACTAAGGAAATGTCGAAAAAATTCATTAGCAGATAGCCTTGAACTTAAGTTAAAATAAAAATTCAATTAATTATTTATAAAACATGCATCGTGGGGACATAAAAATTTTTAATTTATAAATCGTTTTGTAGTCATTTACCTATTTTAAGTGGGGTTACACATCTTATAATTAGTCCCACACGCATCGTGTTTATTGTTGTTGCATACATTGGTCAACATAATATAATCTTGTAACGAAATCCACACCTTTCGTATTTTAAAAAACAATTATCCAATAAATCCTTTAGACGTTGCCTTAGATATTCAGCCTTTGAAAATAAACCACCTTATTCTGTTCACAAATCAGTAACAATTTTCGACAAACAATTGTCTCCGTCAAAGAACAACATTATCATAGCATAACGAGATATAACATGTGCCTAAACTAATTATCTGGAGTTAAAGTGAACACTATAAAGTCGTATAGCATATCCCACAAACCAATTTGGGACCTGGTTTCCTTCTCATTTTGTTAGTAATGTATGCATCAAACCTAAGCAATAAGTTTGGATCGTTTTAAATTTAACACTAATCCGATAAGTTCTAGACAAAACTTTAACGGGCCAAAACCTGAGAGCATAAAAGTCCCTAACAGTAGGAATCTCGCAGCAGTTCATACAAAAAGAAATTAGACGTTAGAACGAAACTAAATGTTAATCCATCACAATTTTATGATTCTCACTTCAAACAATTGATTTCTATTGCTTTATAGATTAGAATTCATATTGTCTTGTGATGAACAAAAGTCTTCCAAAAAAACGTCAGAAAAAAAAAACAGATTCGATTTATTCTGTTATAGGTCGCCATTCACTAGACCCCATAGAATATGTAGGTGTTAAAGTCGTTGTTTGAACATCTTCCTGTAAATGTTCCATTTGGCGTCGTAGATCTTGTAGATGACGCTGTATATCATGCATTTCACTTCTGGCTTTATAAAACGTACACGAGGCTTCGTTAGCGGAACTCTCTACAATTTTATAATGGTCCTCGGCAGCTGAACTGTCTGCCCAGAATTCATCACTATCATAGTCATGAGATGTATTGTAAAACGTACAACTAACTAAACACTCTGCGCCCTTATCCTCAGTATACGTTTTATTAAAAATTAATTCACAACCGTCGTCTTCGTCGTCAGCATACATGCTGTCAGTGCCTACGCTGACATTATCAAGTTGCTCGGACATATCCAGTTCGGATTCTGTACGTTCTGTTATTGCGGGCGACATGCGGGATCGCCGACCACTGCCTATCAGATAGCTTGGAGGCGAGGCTATTCCTTCTGGTCCGATAAACTTTGGTAGGACCTCGGCCGTTGGAGTTTTATCCTCCATATCTTGTAAAATATTCTTTACGGACATAAGTTCACTAAAAGTCTCCTCTATTGCTGGAATCCTGAGTTCATCGCCACTAAATCTCCGTAATGGAGAATGAAATTCTTCGTCGCTTGAACTACGAATCTCTTTTAGCACTATTCCAGTAGGATTTAACATCACATTTGAAGTGTCAGGCCTTGGAAGATTTTCTAAATTTGATAAATTAGTTGGGGTTATGACATCACCGTAGGAGTTAATAACTTCGGTTATTTGTTGGGAGTCTCTTTTGGGTTCCGAATTTTGGTTCTCGATTGAGTTTTGTGTAGAAGGTAATTTTTCTAGGGAGGTTGTCTTTGAATTTTCACAGTCTTTTAACTGCAATTCACACGGTATACTAGGTCGTTTTTGAACGGGGGATTGGGTTTTGGACTTTGGGACACCTTCACTGATTATATCAGCACAAGCTGATAAGATTTCTGCGTCATTGCCATTAACAGTTTTTTTTAAAGGTATGTCTTTTTCTACGTTCTGATTTGATGCATTTTCTTTTTTAAACTTTTCTCCCATATCACATATTTCATCCAACACACTTAAACAAGTTTTCTTATCACATATTTCTTCGTCTTCGTCTTCATCGAAATCATGCTGAAATCTCCTTTCGAGTTCATTATTGTCGCCTTGTGATTCTACAAGACTCGACAAGCGTTTCAAAACACTCTCTCCGAAAACAAGCACATCGTTGGCTTTTTCAGTTGATAATTTACATTCCGCCTCCTCTTTTTCTTCGTCCTCTTCGGTTATTTCCACCAAATTGTCTCTCGCCATGGGACTGGGGGGAGGTACATTGGTAGTTTTATTCTTATCTGAGTTTATTCCGTCTTTCTTTTCAACTAGCACAGGTGGTAACTCAGACGTATTATTTTCAGCTGCAACCCCTTTGGTCTGCATATTGGATTCGGCTACACACGTATCTTTATTTTTGGAATTTATTTTATCCGATTTCGGTATGGTTTCCCCCCTCTCTTCTCTTAAGGACTGGTTGCCCTTTTCGGGCAAAGATAGACGTGCATCTACGTTCTTCCTTTCAACTGAGATTTTAGTTTCAGTGTTCTTCACCACGTTTTCTATATTCCCCATTTCAATGTTTAGAGTTTCCTTTGTTTCCTGTGCACTGGTTGTCAAAGGATCCGTTGTGGGGATAAGGGTAGGGCTTAAAGGGACTTCTGAACCGCTATCTAAACTACCTTGGTTTCCTAGGTTCTTTTTCTTGTTTCTTCTACGGATCTGACGTTTCGTAAGCTGTTGGCTTGGTTCTGTAATTGTTCCCTGATTACTTGCCTGTCCCAAATCAGTTGATCCAGTTGATAAGTTTGGATTTTGTACCTTTGGAGATGGCTGAACCAAGTCTTGATTTTGTGAATTTTGAGATGCCTGAATCGGGTCTGGATTCTGTGACTTTTGGGTTAGTTGAACCATGCTCAGATTCGGAGGTGCCTGATTTGGGTCTTGACTCGGTGACAGTGGTGAGGCTTCAACCAAATCCAGATTCCGTGACATTTTGCATTCTTGATTCTGTGCTTTTGAAGATGCTGTAACTAAGTCTGGATTTTTTGTGATTTGCTTGGGTGGGTTTGGGGACTTTGCAGATTGTTTAGTAGTACTTAATGATGCAGTATTTGGCGGCTTGCTAAAAGGTGTCTGCCCAGCAGACTTTTCGGGTGATGATATGATTTTAGTCGCCAAACCTTTTTCCGGGACATTTGCATGCTTCTCGTTTACTCTGATTTGCTCAGAAGTATCTGGTTTCCGCTGAATAATTGGCGGGGGATTGTTTGGTTTTCTTTCCAGAAGCACGCATTCTATTTTCCCTTGCTCAGGTGGTTTCAAGATTTCAATCCCAAATTTCCTTGGTTCTTCTACTTTATAATGCATTGGCGTCTTCTCAGTTGCTATTATTTCTTCTGAAACACAATTGTCTTCAAAGAAAACCGGGTCGTTTTTGCTAGTAAAGTAGACCATGCTATCATCCGAATCAGGGACGTTATCATAAGTTGATTTTAGATGCTCTTTCTTCTTTTCAACATCAGCTAGTATCTTTTCTTGCTTTGAGGGCTTTGGGCTATCTTGGATTTGAGTGTTTTCTTCGACAGCTTTTGAACATGTTGAAATAATATCAGACACCCCGATATTTATTCCAGTTTTAGTTTCCTTTTCTGTCGCATTTGATTGTTTGGCTTTGTTGATCTTGTCAATTTTGCTGTATATAACCTCTTCAGATTTTTGTTTTGATTCTTTAGCCCTTCTTGACTCTCTGGGAGAGTTTGGATTCGTGGTGCGGTCCTTTTTCGGCATAACATCGATACTTGATCGTCCGTGTGTTGTAGGGCATTTTGGATCATCCGTTGTCGGTGCGCGTCTCGATCTGTTTGGTGATTTTGTTGAAAGTTGTGCTGCTGGGGATGTACTAGATGTAGATGACGGAACTGCGTGGGATTTCGTGGTGGGGTTCTGTTTCGGCATAACATCGAGGCTTGTTAGTCCGTGTGTTGTAGGGCATTTTGATTCATCCGTTGTTAGTACGCGTCTCGATCTGTTTGGTGATTTAGGTGAAGGTTGTGCTGTTGGGGATTTACTAGATGCAGATGACTGAACTTCATGGGACTTCGAAGCCTCCAAAGCTTGACGGCGTGTGGTACCAGGAGATTTTGTCGCATTGCCTTGAATCGGTTTGTTCGATGCGATTACTTTATCCGAGTGTTTGTGCCTAGGAGATTTTGGAGATTTCGAACATTCCATCGGTGTATGCCTTTGTAACTTCAACGATTCAGGACATTCACTTAGTAACCTTTTCGAGGTTCCTGGAGATTGTGGTGAGTGTCTTTGATTAGTTGGGTTTTTAGGTGTAACTTCTGGTGAAGAGGTTATAGGGTTGATTAAAGATGGCTGTTGCACAGTAGTTTTATGCGTCAGAAAAGGTGACGTTGATTGCTTATGTGGCGGTTTCGGTGATTTTTGTTGATATGGTTTTAAATCTTTACGTGAAGTAGCAGGACTAGAGTTCATTTGTGCTGCGGCTCTAGAAGTCGGTGAATTCTGAGATCGCAATGGAATGTCTGGACTATTTGCAGCTAAATCGATGCAACTCATAAAAACGTCATCACTTAAATTGTCATCAATCGGGTAATAGTCTTTCGGGAGTGAAGCATACAGTCGTTCTGTGTTTTCAAACATGCCAAAACTGTCGCTGTCCGTTTCTATGTTGTTAACATCCTTGCTACAACGCTTTGGTAAAGACGAAAAGAGCTTGTCCGGTAAAGCTGATGCTCCGGTTTGTTCTTTTGTATCTTTTGAACAAGATGGGCCATCTAAATTTCCAGTTTTGTCCTGTTTTCCCTTTTTTGATTTTTCAGCATTGTCTTTGGTTGAATGGGCATGGGATGGCGATATATTTCTGAACTTTTCAGTAATATCCCTCTCCATATTTCTGCCGAATTCTAGTAGGCGCTGGGACGGTGAAGTGGGGTCAGCTGCCCGCTTCAATAATGGTGTAGTTGCTTGAGGAGTTCTGAATCCAGCACTAGCAAACGATTCATCATCCGATGATATAGCATCTCTTAATTTGACACCAGAACGAGGAATTGCCCGAGGAGACTTTTTTGGAGATCTTTTGCCAATAGCAGCTTTAGCTGTGGCGACAAGGGTTGCAGCTGACGAGTAGCTATCGTTTGTTTCGATGCTGCTTCTATTATCCACCGACGAATCTTTGTCGCTAGTTGGCGGTTTATTTTTACTGCCTTTGTTTTTCTTTTTTGATTCTTTATCTTTCTTTCGACAATCATGGTCCTTGCTGCCCTTGTGTTTCTCGCTACTGAATTTATTACCCATATCAGAACTTGTAGCTTCGTCCTTGATTGGTGGATCTTTTGTTATCGGTTTTGTGACATCTTCTGTTGCCTTCTCTTTTGTATTAATGTATGTTGCTACCTTTAAGGGTTTTGTTTTCTGTGTATCTTTTTTATTTGTTGTCTTCTTGTCTTTATTATCGCCCCCTTTTCCTCTTTCTTTCACTGTAGCGTTTTGTTTGTCATGAGTTCTCTCGTCTATGACAGATTCGATCACATTTTCTAAAGGTTTTCTGGGGTCTGGCGACGGAAGCTGGTTGGAGTTTTCTTTTGAACGTTTATTTTTCCGACGTTTACGCTTCGGTTTCACATCCGCAACCTCCTGGTTATTCCCTACTACAGATTTTGTTTCTGTTGGGCTTTCATTGGTTTCTTTTCCTGTTTGATTGGGTGAACTTTCTTTTTGGGATAACTCTTGTGTCTTAGATCCCTTTTCTTTGTCTTTGTTTTCGCTTTTATTTTTTACATGCGTCTGTAATAAATCTGTAGGTTTGGCGCTGTGGTCGTTTTTAGTTTGTACCGTGCCTGTAGCAGTGGTTTCTTTAATAGTCAATTTAGACTCTGGTGTCTTATCTGTGCTAGTTTTGGTATATTGGCTCTTTGCTTGTGGTTTGTCAGATGTAACAGTCTCTATTGGGACTGAAGATAATTTAGATTCACTTTGGGTATGTGCTGTTTTAGAAGTGGGGACTGGTGGCGATGCAGAAGCGACGGGGAAAGCAACTTTTAAGCGCCGAGGATCATGCACAGCAATAACCGAATCAACACTGTCGCCCGATGTATCACTCATATAGGACGTTAGTAGTTGCATCCACTGTTAAAGGATCTTCGGTTCTGCATTTTCGATCAGGGCCAAATTCTGTGGTAATCTGAAAATACACAAAAATATCAAAATTGAGTATAGATGGGAAGAGAAATCTGTAAACATCCTGCCGGTGATTTTGTTATTTTACAGTCCTATCTGCACGAACATAGAAGGACCGACTTGACCGTTTCTCTTGTCAACAGTGCTCAAAGTATTACAAAAAGTGGCCGAAAAGGAAATATGTGTCATAATTTGCTTTTAAGATAAATTATTTTGAATGTGCAAGGGGTGACAGGCGGACATACTGATCAACAAACAGTACAGGCGGCATTATCACATCAAATCAAAGACGAAGTGACTACCAACAAATTTTCGAGGATAGGAACGAACACATTTGTTAAAAACATACATGATATAATGGAAGATAGGTGACCTGTTTATATAAAATAATGTAATTATTCACGTATTTGACGAACCCACTCGTTCTTCATAATACACTCAAACTATTACCATGTGTTGTTTATCGTGCATTATGTAAAAGCTTAATTTATTCACATGATAAGCCCCTAATCAACTCCTTGGAGTATTATCATTTAGGATAACCTGTGTCTTTCAATAAGAGAAACTAAGAAGACATTCTATTCTTTGAATGGCATGTAGTAATTGGAACTAAGAAGACATTCTATAAATAGCAGGTTATGTGCTTTGTTTATGTTAGTCAATAGATAGGAAGAATGCCAGATCAGCGGGCCTCGTATCAGTAAGTGGTATTTTGGAATGTCTGTTTGGCATGGGCGCAGCTGTAAAAATGGACGAAAATGTACTCGTTATCTTTCATTTTTTTTTAAAGATTGGGCATTGCTCAATCCGGTATTTCAATCATAATACGGAGTAACCACGAGATTAATAAAAGTTTGTAGATTATAGAAATCGTGATTCTCTAATCATTCATCAAGATTTATCGACATTGTGTATATAGGTTTGTTTATTGTGTATAAAGGTTTGTTTATTGTGATGTATTTATATTCTTCTATGATTATTGTTTATTATTACATCATAATAAATTGAATATAAAGTCTTTACTTTTGGTTAGGACTTATATGTTTAGTTATTTATTGTAAAACAAAGCTCGATTTCTTGTCCTCCTTGAAGTGAAGGGGGCACGGGTTATTAAGGAGGTGGTCCCTGGTTCGATACCATGTGAGTCGATGACGTTCTCCTCGATTTTTCAGGCTACTTTCCCCTATCAGTGCAGGATAGAGAGCCGGACAATTAACGGCGTCTAGTAATTCGAAAAACTGAAGTTGGCTTGAACGTAAAATACGCTTTGATAGTTGGCGGAACGTATGTTGGTTCCAAAAAGTTAAACCCTATTTCATCTCAGTAGGGTATGTTATATTGTTTATTTTGTAATGGACATTTTAAATGCCCGCCACAATTTTTGTTTCAAATATAATATTTATTATAATATACAAAGATCCGGAATAAAGCAATACCAATTAACATTGTCGTTGTTCAAACCCAACATATCTTTAGTTTCCTATTACCTCTTAACTCTATGGAACCACGGTGGCTTAGTTCGCTCAGGATGTTGGCTCAAAATGTTCAACTGGATTTTCCAGTCTGAAAAGGACAGCTGTCCAGAATTCTGTGTACACGTTGACGTGCATTTAAAAGAAACCTTGCAGTTGGAATTCGATATAAGAATAGGTCGTAGCGCCGCTGTCCGGCCAAATTTTACCTCGTAGCATAATATGGCGTATGCCTGTCTTCATTAGCCCAGTCGGAGCAGAGCAGTAGGACGTTAAACCCCATTTCTTTTTCCTTTTTTTTTCTTACTAAAACACACTACTTATTATTAATTACTCTTCTGTTTGTATATATCGACTTGTAAACCAAACAGATAATATTCCGAGAAGTATAAGAAAACAGATGTGTTTGCTGTACTTGTATTGTTCCTAGGTGGAATATAATAAATAGTCGAAACTGTTTTTCCTATAAAGTTAAAGAACTAAATATAAATATTACTACTTGTACAGGTGATACTGTCAGCTTGAATGGGAGCTAAAAATACCAGTAATAGATTTTCAAACCTGATAGTACGGTACTAAACTAATGAGAAACCCTTAACTGTTAATTGTTAAAGGAAAGCTGTTTTTTTTGTGAATGGAAGTTATTGATACGTTCTAAAAATACAGTACAATATGACTGTTTACTTGTATGTTATTTATTGTAGGTGTGTTTTAATTACCAATCAAAATAGTGTCAAAACACTGTTCATCTTCTCTTCCACGATTAAAATAACTAAAAGTTTCTTTAAATTTGATACGAGTATAAACTAATTATCTACGTTATGTTACAAACTAAATTTACCGTTGCTTTAGTTAAATGCTTTAAAATTCCAGGGGCCGGTTGCTCAACGCTCTGTTATCTTTTAACGACCCGTTAACTTTAACGGAGAGAAAGACTGTTGCTGGAAAAAAGGCCCCGAACATTCTGTGGTGCAATTTTTTCCTACATATTTATGCTAATATTTCTAAAGGAAAAAAAAGTATTCTATAGTGTTTTCTGTAGTAAATTAAATGCAAACAACACATTACCAAGATATGTCTGTTAGAGTTTAACGGATCGTTAAAATAACTTAGTTTTGAGCAACCCACCCCTGTTAAATAACTTACACCGGGAAGTGATAATCCATAAATATTAACCAAAATAAACTGGGTTTATCCTCATAGAAATCACAGGTATTTTTTACATGACTTTGCGGATAGTGTGTATATACTCAGAAAGAAAAAGTAAAAATAATGTATATGGTAGCTTTCATCTGGTTCGTATCTGATTACAAAGGTTAATATAATCAAATAGATGGTTAGCAGTAGTATAAGTAAAGGTGATTACTATTAATACCTATATTGAGAAATGTATATTCTAATATTTTATACAGAGTGGAATTTATCTAACACATGTGGGGACCATATGTATTATATACGCTAATTACTTTCAAGTCACTTCATTACGGAAAGTCAATTAATTAATTATCTGATATCTTTAATCCATTATTGTTATGTACTAATGAAGGTAGCTTCATTACTCGTCAGTGATTTGTGTTGGTATCCAGGCAGACTGATCACTTAATATATCTACAATTAAAGTTGTTGACAATCTGATTTTACCAAGGATAACATCCATGGCACTTCGTGTAAGCTTAGTTAGCCAAACATTCTAAGATTGACATTCTTTAAACAGTGGCACACGCCATGACAGATACAGGATAACTTTATTCTTTTAGTATTCGGTATCAATATACTCTTTAGATCCTTTTTGATTGTGGGTTTCTTTATTTTAACGGCTGTTTTAAATTGTCGGAGACAAAATTTATTCGGGACTTATGGCAAAGCCAATTAATTATGCATGGATGCGAAAATCAAATAAAACATATGATAAAATATAAAGTATAGAAGAGAAAATGAAATGAAGAAAATATAGTATAGATGATAAATTTAAAATAAATAAATAAAGTATAGATGAGGAATTGAAATGAAACAAATAAAGCATAGCGTACATAAAATAAAATATTTAAATTAATAATATATTTTCTTATACGCATGACATTTTTAGGTATGATTTATTGTATTATGACAACCTAGGATTGATTACATTATTAAGAAATATACTGTGGCAATAAGTAAATGAGTATTTAAACCTGTATTTTAGTAAATAAGTTAATTCGTACCCTGCTGAGTCATAGATCTCATTCACACATTTCCCCTACCTTAAACGTTTGTGCCAAATTTTTTCAGTCCTTTTCAATTAGCTGATTTCAAGTTGAGATACACTAACCGACTTTTAAAACCATCCTGCATCACATAAATATCAAACCTTTTACGAAATATATCCAGTCCTAATTTTTAGTATACAATAAATTTTATGAGAGAAGAAGTTCTATCTTCTCTGAAAGCCATTATGGCTACTCCAGAACTCTCTGGGGTATACGTATATTCGTAGATAAAGATAACAATTTTTTGTCTGGAGAATTATACGACAGTTTGTGTTAGACTACGCCAAACATTGATGCCACTGGTGCCTTTCCGGTTCTAAAACGATGCTTCATGCAAACTTAACAAAGTTTGGGTATTCCTCCAATACTGTGTCAAAGAAAATAAAACAGACTTACCATTAATCGAAATGTATTCCTGCTTAGAATTTGGCCCTGTTCTTCTTGCAGGCTCGCATGCTACGCGGTCCCACTTCTAAAACGCACATAGTAGCTATATTTAGAAAGGAAGAGTTAGTGCCGTGTTGCCCTCTGACCTTCTTGAATCCTGACGTTCACGAGAGAATCTATATTTGGGAATAGTTTAGCAGAAGTTCGAAGTGAACTCGTCTGTGTATACGTCATTATACGGTCTATTACGCTATGATGATGAGTGTACCGGTACTAGAAGATACATCACATATATATATTATAGCATGTAATAAGTATATTATTTATCTAGGTTATGGATATAGTATATTCTCCAAAGTAAACAACAATAAATTATCATTGTCTTATTATTTACCGATGTTTAATGTTTTAATGTATAATTGTATTACGTCTCTAAGATTACATAACATAAGTTTCTACACAACATTTCAGAATTCAACAATTACCTCATGGGTTCTGGATTTGGGTAACAGTTTCATAACCAAATCGTTTTGGGCTGTTCCAATGCTCATATTTAAGTGGGTCGAGTTACTTTACTGCTACTTTAACCATTATTACGTAATTATATCAATAATATAATTATCTTTGATATGGTGTCAAATGATTCGTGAAACTTCAGAATGAAATGTGATTTTTTAATTAAAGTGATTGATTTCAGTAATTATTAATGAGGTTTAACTACTACTGCGTGCCAACCGGGATAATGAAGACGGGAATACACCGTGCTATGAAGATATTTTGCACTGACAGCACCGGTAGTACTGAAAAGCAAAAGACAGACTTTAAAACCCACCGCAATCGAGCCACCGCCTTACCCCGCACATGACCAGAGTTGTTGACAGCGAAATATTAAATATCTGGTCGAACAAAATCCAGACTGGGTAAAGAGAGAGAGAGGGAGAGATAGAGAGAGAGGGATAGAGATATATAGATAGATAGTGTGTGTGAGAGAGAGAGAGAGAGAGAGAGATGGGGCTTAACGTCCACTCAACACAAACTACTAACATATGGTTTTAAATTGTATTTCGATGATTCGCTTGCGCGTAGGGGTCTTTAGCAGTGGAAATAAACCGGAGGGCCAGGGGAAAACCCACGAGGCTGGATAGACGACCCTACTTCTTACCACGTACAACCGTGGATTCGAAACTTCGCCAGTTGACTCAATGGCAGGCTCTATGATACAGCACGCACTCGCACGTGCTAACCATTCGGCAATCCAACACCCCCAGACAGGGTAAAAGGATGTAATATGAATCGATTATTTTCAACGTTTTTTTTTTTTCGTGAATGGGTTTTAATTTTATGAATAGATCTTTGTGTAAATACCGGGTGTCTTATTGAACTTAACACATGTCAATAACATCTAATACTTCACTGTAACAAACTAACCATTATTTTATATATCGTAGATTGGCATAAACAAACAACGCCTTTTATTGTGATATTATTAACAGGTGAAACCGCCATTTTCTAATTTACCGATAGTTATATCTGACATGGTATTTGCTTTATCGCGCGAAGGCCACGTGCCAGTCTCGTCTTGTCAATGGAACCATTCTACAAGAGATTATTTTCTTAAGAAGGTTAGAGGGGTCAAGAACTGACCAGTTAATTCTGTTTATAGTATAGAAAGTGGTCTATGTATGTTGCCGTGGTAAACATTTTGTCAATTGGTGTGTACTTCCTCGGGGATTTTTTATCTTTAAAAGAATCTACTACATAGGAGAATGGTTTTATTATATGATATTCATAACTACAGACTGAAATAAAAGTACGTTGATCGTATAATATCTATATAGGGATATGGATATGTATAGGTTTCACTAAAAATAAACACACTTGTATGGATATACTGCTTCTGAATTTTATTAACATGCTACGTTTCAGTACACATACAGGTATCGTTTCAAGCAAATAATGTATAGTCTCTATAAACAAAAATAGTAGCGTTTTCCCCCATCGCATTCTCTAAATACTATTGATATGCCAAAGTAAACGTCCCGTGTGGTTTGCTTAGGAATAACATATTCCATCGTAACAAATCCAAACTTTATTGACGCGAGTTCATTTTAAAGGGGGGTAAACTGCTGTTGACCAATAAAACAGAAGAAAATCCTTTGTGGATTGTCATATGCAGTCAATATTTACAGTCAATAGGACATTTTAATCACATAGAACTTGACATAGTTGTGATCTAAATCAAATAGGTATTGTTTCTTTAAAGAACACTAAATTGGTCTTGTATCTATGTCATGCTGTTCTGCCAATCTACATGTACTATCTTGAATGGTGTTGCTGTATTTTTTAATACATCATTATCAAAAGGTTGCACGATTGGTCTTGCATACATTTATAGCAACTGGTAAATATGAACCTTCTGTTGCCCCAGAACCATCTTGTTAAATTTACTAATCAACAGCCCGACGATTAGGAATTTCTGCATGCGTGATGTCAAAGGTCACACGCGAACATTGAGTGATTGATGTACAAGTTGATAAACTTTATGAAGAGTTAGACGAACAACACTTTCTTGGATAAAAAATCACGGAAAAAGACGCGGGCAGTGGATAATCCGAGAATTTGATTAGGATTCGATATTTGTACTAAATAGTAAGCGATTAAAGACAACATCGTCTTATGTATGCAATGAATTCTCCTCTGACTTCCGAGAGGGGTATAAGTCACGTGACATGATCCTACTCTTCTCTATACCACGTTGGTGCTGTATTATTTGTATTGGACGTAAAATTTAAATAACATTTTCACAAATAAAGTATTAATATGTTAAACCAATTCCAGAAAACGTTTATTAAAGCGGCATTATGGAATATTATATAAAGAGCTGACAGTTCTCGCTATAATAGTTTAAAAAATAGATAATGTCAAAAAAATAATCCGAGAATTACTTCACTCTGAGCCGATAAAATCTCCTTTCAAAAACACTGTAGCTTCGATTATCATTGTTGTCGTTGTTAAGAGAATGAACAAAGTCTCGGTTATCCAGTTTTTACGGTTAATCATCAACATCCGTTGAACAGCAGATCGGATCCAAATCTGACCCATAGGATATCGTCGAGAGTTGATTATGGTCTTGTCATGTTAAAGGACCTAAGTCCGTAACTCAAAATCCTCCAAAATCTTCGACATAGAAAACACGAATTATTGGTCAATTCAAATCAACATTTATGTTGTGATCTTACCTGGAAACGGTAGGCCTCTGATATCCAATATTTAAAATAAAATAAACATTTTAACATTGGTACACGAATCGTGTACCATAGAGCGTTTCAGTGTCCCTTTTAACAAGTGACCAGAAAGAACGAGGCTAAACTCATACCGCAACTCCTGTCATCTGTCAAACGATGAGGCCATTTTTTATCTGGTGGGCATGCGCCGTAGACTAGAATAACCAGACACTATAAATACTTAATACGGTTTGGACTCATGCCGTATTTCGCTGGACATAACTGATTTGAAATTACAGTCAAAACGGAAACAATTTAATGTAAATCAGTTTATATACAATCAGATTATATTATTATATGCCCTGCGACCCATTAGGGTCAATTTCCAGGTACCAAATATTAGTGATTTAGCTCCTTTAAAAAATGTCTAATAAATAATTATATAACATTTAAGTTCTAAATAAGTTCTAAAAAAACACCCGCAATATGCAGAATTAGTTCTTGCATAATGCATGTTTAATTATAAAATGACATTGTGATAATAAAATTTTTCCCTGAGTGATTAAAAGGATTAACCATTTAGAGAAGATAAGAAGAAATGAACAAGGTTTCTACTCAATTCATTCCGGCTTCCTGCTGATGGCTACAAATTACACTACGTATCTATAAAGTATCTCATCTATCAGCAACTCTATACTTTGCCTCATACATTTGAGACTGGATACGTGTGCCTATCTAATTATAATTCATTTGCTACTGATTATGTACCATATGAACGCAAAAGCGTCTTGATGATAAAATGTAACTACTGCACATGGGTAGCTAGAATTACATTTTGCCGTGAACTCAGCAAAAAGAGATCAACATCTTTGCAAACGTCTGGAACTTGTTGAAGGATACGGAACATATATAGGTAAGACCTTATTCAAATACTCAAATGCATTATAATATAATATGCTCCCAGTTTCACAATTATTCCTTGAACATTAGAATTAGAAGGCATATTATATTGGGTTTTTTCCTAGAAATAGACAATAAAAGTTTTCGTCAGAGTCAGATATTAATTGTTGTTTCGGATCACATTATATGTGTAATGATTAGAACGCTATTTTTTTAATCCCGTTCTTGGGGTAAAATAAGAATTAGAAAAGTCCAGGTTTGGCTAAATTCTTCTTGAATTGTTATTCCTCTGATCTGCACTAACCAAAAAATGTCCTTTCTTCAGCATACGCAATGCAGTGTAGTGTGCTATGCGGGAAACTGTGTCTGATCAGTGGTACTACTGCCTACTTTTATTTCGAATTCTACTTGACAAAGGTTTTTTTACGTACACGCCAACGCGTACACGGGAACCCGGATTTTTGGTATCATCCGAACGACTAGACACTGTTCCTTGCCAGACCGCAGGGAAGTCACGGAAAACTTTCTGCGGCCAACACCAGGATTAAACACAATACTCCTTGGTCAGTGAGGCAGCGCCTTACCCACTAACTTCATTAGAACATAATGTATCGAATCATTTGAAAAAAGGGTATCATTAATTTATAATGGTCCTGTGGAACTCAAATATATATTCTAATATAGATAAGTTGACGCATTTCATGCGAATTCGTATTATAAGTTTACCTTTGGTTAGAACCAAAAAGGAAATAAATAAAATACAATTCTCTGTTGGCGATATTGTTGGTAGTGGTCGCCAGGTTATATTCTAACAATTACCATTGGTTTCTCAAGACCAACTTGATATAAACCTATTTTACTGTAAATAATACCCGACTATAATTATCTTTATCACCTGATACGATTGCCCATTTTTTCGGGAAGTTAGTATCATTATTTGTAATACTTGTTTTACCAATATTTGTATACTTCTTGCTAGAATATAACGTTGGTCATACGCAGATTTTCATAAACCGAAATCTTCTCTGACATGTCTACACCACCATTTGGAAAAAGTAAACTACACTTTGGTACTATGCTGATCAAATGATTATTCACGCTAGAATATTTCTTAGGATCCTGATTCTGAGTACATCTTTAAAAAATACGGTGCCAATGAATCATGGTAACTACCCATACATACTAGGTAGATCATGATTAGATAAATTTTCAAGATTTATTTCAATTTCGTCATCTACCTGGAATTCTAATACCGCAGGATTCCCCAAGCCTATCAACGTGATGATTCATGCCACACCTACACTGTCTTAGATTTAAACATCGCGAATATTCCTGATATCGTTACTCATTACTACGTAGAGGGTGTTTCTCCAATTATGACGTAGCCCTACTCTAAAGTATATAAAGTGAAACCACAAGAACATTTCATTATAAACTAAACAAGACATACAGTGATATAACTATAACGGACCATATCTCACTTAAGGTAAGATTAGAACTTGGTATCAAGGAATCATGTATAAGAATTGTCTGGCTTTCTTGGCACAGTCTCTAAAGGAATATCTATACGAATTATCAGAAACACTCACTACGTTGTAAGTTATCGGGAATCTCTGAGTCTTGAAGAAATTCTTGTGGTTTCTTGACGTAAATTGGCAGTCTTCACCAAGTAAAATGAAACCCATTGTTCTTATTTATTCATGAATTGGGCTTCAAGGGGCATGGCACATTCTTATTATAGTTTATTTTAAGGGAATAGGTGTTTTCAGTTAATCAGCTTTATAACTTTTGAATTTAAAAGATGTAAATTCTAAATATATTTTCGTGGTGTTTCTTTCTCGTTTGAAATTATGATAGGAGTATACTACCGCTATACATTTTAAAAATTTGTGTTTTATTTGATAAACTATCCGAATATGTAGAAGGAAACAAAATAGTTTACATGGTGGGTAGGGGCTTAAAGTGATTCGGGTGAATACCATTCTTCTTGGGTTTCACCCAACTTATTTTATGATTCATTAATTAAACATATAATAACGTGTGGGGTCTTGACGTTATAAACTTCCGAATCTGAACACCAGTTCTGGATTTTATATAAAACTAGAGAAGTTCTATGTTCTAGATAAGAGTTTTGAAAAGGAGAATGCGTACTAAATTCCAGATTAAATGTCTGAATAACCAAATCCATTCCTAGAGTTTAAATTCCGAAGTAATTTGTTTTGTTCTAGTAGTTTACTTAGTAAGATTACATGACGTCATATGTAGTTTTTGGCAGTAATTATCTATATATACTAAGCTAGGTTATTAATATACACTTTCCGACAGGTCTACATGTACCCCAATAGGTATATAATCTCAAACTTGCCAGATCCTATATATATATTATATATTATTAACATGTGTTTATACTTACCTTGTCTTCATCACCCCTGTGTAATTATATATGCTCATCTGAAAGACGAAGGCCTGTTTGTTTTTTAAACTGTGTGACCAACTTTCGAAGATTAGAATTTGTACCAATATCAGATAATGAAATGAAGACGGACGTACACCATACAGTGTGCTATAAGGAAACTTTTTGCCCGGGCAACGGTACTACGGTCTACCCTTATATCGAATTCCATCTCACAAGGAATATTTTAAGTGCCCACCAATGTGTACACGGTACCTCGGTTTTTCGTCCCAACCGAACGACTAACTTTATCGGCTAAAGTCCGGAGCGAACCCGCGACATTCAGGCTTACTGACTTAGCCACCGTGTTCCTATAAGATAATGAAATAGGAACTTTCAATTCATAAATTAATCTTGGAAAGGGTGGAATTAAGGATTAAAGAGTGAATGATCGAAAATTACGATCCGAACCATAACAGCCCGTTTAGCAAACATAAAAGTTAAGATAACCTATACCATTATCCAAATACATTTAGTGAGTTTAAATCAACCGCACGTGTATTTTGGGTGTAGATTGTAATAATAATTAAATTTATCTTTAATGATAATTAAACTATGATGTTTGTTGGGTTTTTTTTTTAAGATACCATTATGTTAGTTCACATAACTGTTTATGATTTAGAAAAGTTAAGAACAATCAAAGTGGTGTCTTGCTTATTGGAATTCCTAGCACTAGCAATAACATGTAATGTGTTACTCGGTCAGCTCGACTGCGATTAATATTTAAACGATAAGAAAATGAAATTAAGCCAACGCCTGATAATTCCCGAAGTTTTTTTGTTTTTTTTGGAACTAATACAGACTTCGTCTGTGGTTTTCTTTGCGATTACTGTTTTAAGCAGTTCGTTCTTAAAGAGGTATTTCATTGATATCTGTTTGGAAAAAAAACCATTACACCTCATATTGATTGCACTGAATCAGGTGCCAGAACTGAATCCGGTGCCAGTAAAAATACATGTACATTAAAAGAAGCAAGTATCATTTACAGGTTTTTGGCAGCACAATATTTACGTCTATTGCTAGATTTTTGCGTTTCCATGGTAATATGTTATCACGAGATAATAAAGAATGATAGTATATAGTGAGCTATCTGCAACTAGCCACAAGGTGTGTGCGTTGTTGATGTATAACGTATGTTTTTTTATCGGGAGTCTGACTCGGTACAGTACTACACACAACTAAAAAACTCCGGCTTTTTTTGTTCTTTTACGTGATAGGTTTATATGTCGGAAAGCCGAGAAATATATGTTTGAACCAATTGAAACCATCGACTTATATCAATTTAAACTTGTGTTTAAGAACAGACAAAAACTGTCTAAAATGATTGTTTTTTTTTTATATTTTTCAGATTCCATAAACCACTTAAAATCCAAAACAAGACAAATTTAAACAATGGCTCTCCAAAGAAAAGTTCCGTAAGTAGTTTAAATAATTATCCTTAAAGTAAATTTGTTTAAATAGTTTTCCTGGATACATTTGTGTAAACAGTTTCCCCTAAGTAACCGAATAATTACATGCTGTGGATATATATTATGTCGACCTCTTTGATGACTGAACATCCTTAGTGTAAATTAGGAGGTCCGGGATGCCGACATTAATTGTAAACGGATATACGTCATTAACCTTTATGTTAAAAATTCGACAGTATACATTCCGTCTTTGGTGTTTCTTTGGTTAATCTTTAGCGTTCATTACCTATACCCTACAGTATTTTATTCTGATAAAATACAATCACAGAAAACTGCCAATGCTGTCAAATACTTTTTAAAAATTTGCAAGAGATTAGAACCTACTGTTTATATAATTCATTCTGTAGGTGTAAGTTATGAAAAACCAACTCAACTATATATATTCCAAATACCTATTCCATATGAGTTGATTTGTGGATTTTATAATATATTTATGCATATGAAAATATAAATTACCTTTATATGTAATTATATTTTCGCTTTATTATATTCCCTCCCCCTTTACTTTCAGTAAGAAAGTAACTGATATTTTTGATCGCTATATACACGATCAAGTTAGAACATTACATAGAGAAGAGGCGGTGGATATGTTAATGACAGAATTCGATTTGGAAAAAGATAAAGCAGAGGTTATGTTTGACACTTTTGACAAAGATAAAAATGGTTTAATGAGTATCTGGGAATTCCACAAGTTCTATGAATGCGCTGGAGAGAGGTGAGATTCTTTTGGGCTTTTCGTCTTTTTTTATAGCAGAACGTTTTAGTATTATATTTTATCAAACGTCAGTTGATAGTGGGTTACACTCTTACTCTTACCCATATTCTGAACATCTGAGACACGCTACCTGCGGAGAAGTCATAAATTTCGTCACGTTAGTTACGTTTGACTCTTACCATAAGTTTTTGGTTTACTGTCCTTTCAAAGATTTCCATTCAAGCGTACGTTGGATGGTGCAATCAGCTGATGGTCTTTCTTCTCAATGTTTTCTGAGCGTTAATTGATACTATATAGGATCTTATTTTTGGAGAAGACCTAGAGACCACACCTTACAGACTAAATTTAAGGCATTGTCTAGTGATTTATGAAGTTTTGAACATTGGGGCTAAGAGAAGATATCAGGCTATCAGGCAATATTTAATAATGAATTTAATTCGTTTTTCTTGGAATATAATACTTCACTTTTGAAATTTTGTTCATATTTTTCGATACATCCATATTCACAATTTGTATTAAATTGTTCCCTCATTAATAATTTATATTCGTTAACTCATTATTAATTAATATTCGTTAACTCAATATTAATTAATATTCGTTAACTCAATATTAATTTTAAATTTTGCTCTGTTATTTCTAATTTGGAAATTCAAAATCCGTATATTTTCGACGCAACCTTTTCCTGGCCATCTTTTCTTCCCTTTTCCGTCTTTTTGCTTCTTCCTCTCTGTTTATAGTTTCATCCATTTGTAAAAGTTGAAGCTCCTTTTCCTTCTCTCTGAAAAGAATTACAATTTCCGTTTTAAAACTTGAAAATATTTGAATCACTCACACAGCTAATATGAGGAAAAATCACAAATACCACAGGCCTCTATTTCATTACTTTTGTATTCTTCTTGTTTTTATTATTGCGTGGAAGAGTTTTCTGGTCCAAAATGCAAAGCGAGTCGTATTAGTATTAGCTACCGTGTGCCCTCGCGGCTGAATAACTCCAAAATAGCCTTTGAAATACTGATATAGACCAAAATTTTATTAATACTTACAAAATTTGAAGTACTCGTTCACGGTCAGTATTATAGAACCTTGATCTAGCTCCCTGCTTATAAAGATATTCTGCTTTATTTGCTGCTGCGCGCTTCATCTTTTCTTCATAATCAATGTTTATGGTTGGTTTGTCCCAAGTGCGGAAGCGTTCTGGAATAAGAGGAACCTTAGACCTTGTGTTATAGAATTTTGTGAATCGATCATTCGGGATACAGTACGCCATTCCACCCGATTTTGTCTCCTGAGATTGTATAATACCAGTTTCACGAAGATGACGAAGAATTTCTGCTTGTCTTTGTCTGCGAAAATTAAAGAAACAGTTAACCTAATATTAAATAAGCCTTATAAAGGGCGTAATAAAAAAATAATTAAACAAATTCATATACAGTAGCCTATATGTTATTATGACTGAGTATACAACTCTAGTAAGAGTATAGAAATATTAAAATAGTCCGACAGATTTTGTAAATTACACGAAATCATACCTTTGTTTGGAGGTTATGTCCTCCAGCGGTTCTGGTATGTTTGCTCGGTGATTCCACATTCTCACTTCTGTGGGTTATATTCTGATGTTATCAACTAAATAAATGAGAGTGTCGTATTCCGTACTCTAGGAAACAGATGATGGCGTACTATAGGACGTCATCCAATTGTTAATAAAGCCTTGACGTCAGACCGAAATTTGTTATTCATTGGTTGTACCATGCTTACGTGATCACGTTGTAACTATTGGTGATTTGCGACCATTCGCATTCGGATTTTGAGACCATTCTCATTCGTAGTTTGCGATAATTCGCATTCGGGGTTAATTTAAATTGTTAGTAATAAAACATTAGCACATGACAGTATGTTCGACTATAGTGGTTTATAGCAATTTGCCGTATAAATACAGTTGAAAATAAAGTCGAATTTTGTCCGAAAATGTAATAATACTTTCCCGCTAAATACCTAAAATCGTGCGTTTAGATATAAAATCGTGCGTTTAGATAGCTGAATCGACGTTCTCATGTATCCGTTTATGTATGTTGTTATTAATTAATATAAATAGTACGATTTTTTTGAAAAATATATTATCGGAAATTAGATAACGAGTTGAAAGTTCTAATTAAAATAGTTAAAAACTAGATAATGTAAAGGCAATTTGCTGAAAATTTCATTCAAATTGATACACTATGAACCGAGATTTTTATTAAGCGATTGATATTACATTACTAGAGTTAGTACGATAAACAGCATAGTCTCGATTATCCATTTAATCATTAAATCGTGAAGAAAATTTATGCAGTAAATCGGCTCATAATCCACTAAAAATCGCAGGCTAGCGATGCCATCGAAAGTTGATTCTGGTCTAGATTGGTTAATTAATGCCTAATTAATAATTAAGATAACATTTCGGGCCCAAAGAAAGACCTGTAATAGACAGTTTTAGCTCTTCCATAATGTATGTTTAAATATCGTCAATTTGGAATCAGTTAAATACTCAAAATCAAGCTGTAAGCATAGCCTACAATGTAATACATTTGAATAAATAGTAAAAAAGAAATTGAATGGAAACTAAATTAATTTTGCTTAATGTCTACAATAAGTGTATTTAGTTGATATTTTATTTGAGATGTTCTTTTTAATTTTAGTGCGCACGACATAGTAGAGAAGTTTAAAGAAATGGATAAAGATGGCAGCGGTATGTTGGAATTTGATGAGGCAGTCGAAGCTTTAAAGACCTTAAAAACGGCCACCGGACGTAATCTGGAGGAACTTGAGATTGAATTCTTTATGAAAACCATGGGCGTGGAAAATGGTATTATTAATTTAGGTGACTTCACCAATCTCTTACACCGCTTGAAACTCTACAAAGTTCCAGCCCCTAAAAAGGGTATGAAACTAAAGTGTTAAATGGAAATCCATGACACGGGAATTTTTTATTTTTATATCCTGATTTGTTAATGCGGGCTATGGTTTAATCCATCATCCCACATAGGCTACCTATATGGGAAAATGCTGATTGATGCAGATGGGTTCCGTCTTGTAAGGGTATTCCCTCGTAAAATAGAATGACAAAATTGTCAATGTATCATGTAAATATTTTGTTGTAAATATATTCATGTTTTTCATATCATTTATTATATTTAATATACATGTATATCTCACTCGCAGTAAAAATAAATAAAAATGTTCGCTAGAGCAGTTTGTTACTGTGCATATTTTTACACCATTGTATTTACAGTTAAATGTGTTGCTTTTTGTAAACACCTTCGTGGAATTAGATCTTGAAATTAGAATCCTATTAACAATATATCATTATTATAAGAATGCGAAGACATGTTTAATTTGACAAGGGAGGTAAATCCAATTGGAATCTGATATGAGTAACCTCCCCTTAGTTATAATTGTCCATCCGTGATAACTGCCGGTTTGATGGAACTCAAGTTTTAAATAAAGTTGTATGGTTGTGCTTTTATCTTTTATATTTATATGCTTTTTGTAATGGTCATTGTTACTGCTCATATTGATACGCCATCGTATCAATTGTTTTTAAATCTTATTTTGTTATGTTTATGATACGTGACTCTGCTGATCTCTGTTTCTATATATTTTGTACTTTGTCGATTATTACTTATGCAATATCATAGGCTTCAGTTATCCTGTAAAATAAACAGAAAAACATAGAATTTAAAGTGATCTTTAAAATTAATTTTTCCAATACGAATTATATTTTACTGTTGGCTTGTTAAAGATGCATCATCTAAGATCTAGATACAGAGCTGATCCTTCTTGATATAATAGTTCCAAAATAGATAATTTAAAATTGATATATTAAAATTTTGATTCAAATTACTTTATTCTGAGCAACGTTATAGCTATTTGAAGTTTTGACTTAGATTGTTTATTATCGCAGCAACGTTACATGTCAATCGAGACTCGGCCTAGCTTCTCCTTTTTTTAAATTGAATCATTAAGTGGTGATGGTATTTAATCTGTTTACATCCTCGCCATCCAATGTTCTAGAGAGTTGATTATAGGCTTGTCATGTGAATAAAGGATTCGTTATATATATATATATATATATATATTATTTGAAGCCAAAATAAAACCCTGTAACGGGCAGATTTAACTCTTACATAATGCATCTTTAGCAAATCTCAAACATTTTGCAATGTAATAAAACGTAATAATGTATTTGTTTGAATTGTTAAAACAGTATTTGGCTGTTGTCAGGCTTTATTGTTGCTAAAATAATAATTTTAACTGTAATTGTAATATAACGTAATACGATATCATAAAATAATTATTATTCCTTTTTATAAACTATTCCAAACAATCGAATTTCAATGTTCAATGTACAGTTCTGTTTAATGAAATAAAAACTGAATAAAATTTCACATGAATGGAAAGGTGTTATATTTTAACCACTTCTATCCCGTTACCACAAATAATGCCATTCAGCTACGTACAAAGATTGGTGATAGCACTAACCCAATGACATTCATTTGATATGTATGCTAGTTGCATTGAAGCTAATCCCATTTGTCCAGTACACCTTTTGTAAAGATGTGGCCATAACCCAGAAGCGGATTGTGAAAATGTCCAAAAAATAACACGAAAAGAAAACGACGAATCCGGGGAGAAAATTTAGTATGAACATTCTGGCAGTGCCCTCAGTTCCGAGGGCGGATCCCAAATCCACTAAAGGAAGGAGAGTATAAAATTCGGCTGTGAAGGGGGGGGGGGGGTCTATAGGTTTAAATTTTATATTATTCTACAGAATTGGGGACTGGGGCTGTAGGAAATAACACCCCAAATATTCTACAGTTTCTGTAATGCAAATTCTATAGTATTTATATATTTTTATGGTGTTTTGAAGTTTTGTGTACTATGGTCCCCCTTTCCTCCGTTTCTTGTTAATACCAATGTATTTATAAATTTAAAAATCAGCCAATAACCAAATGGTCTTCTACTGGATTAACTTTTACCAGTCCGTTAGCTAACGTATAATAAAATTGACTTTTCAGCAAAAGAAATGTAAAGGACAGTTAACAAATGACACGTTGGCAAAATAACGATCTGGTGAAATAACTATATTTTCAGCAACCGGCGCCTGGTGTATAACAGGTTTAAGCGTTCAATCTTCGCTGAAATTACGACATTGAATTACTGAACAGCGTTGTCTGTTATTTCTCATATTATAAATATCCGATAGAAATCATTCAAATATTCAATTAGTTAAATTTTAATTTCATGAAAAGAGATTTGAGGTGTACTTTTAAAGATCTAACTTCGATGCGAAGGGGTCGTATTAGTAGTCGTGTTTTCTTATTATCCAATAGATAATGAATTTTAGGTAATCAGAATCGAGTAAATTTCATATTTGTGCTACAAATTGTTATAAATGTAATAAAATATGTTCGTGTTTTTGTTTTTGTTTGGTTTTATAATGGTTAGAATTTAATACTTGTCTTATTGAATGGTCCAATCGTCGGGGATGCAAACAATCGTTTATGTAGAATATTTAACGTCCTGTCACCTTGGTGAATTATAAAACACTTCTGTCTTATATATATATGTAAGGCACTGTAGAATTTGTCTTCTTTAAATTAATAATAACATTATATTAAATCTTGAACTATTTTGGGTGATTCAAATTATTGTTTTGAGATAAATTGAGATTAACAAAAACTAATGACACTTTGATGCATAGGTCGATAACCATGATGTTTTTGATGGGTTAAAATTATATCATGCCGTCACTTGTATCGAAAAATTCTTATTGCATCATTTGGCGTACCATCCAATCATATCAGCATGATAGCACCTGCCGGGTCTTTTAAATACACCCTTGATGGACGTGGATGTAAAACCCCAGGAACAAACGAAAGACTTTAAAGATCAGGTATAATTATGTTTCGGAGAGATACCATCTGAGTTCCTAGAGAGAGACTGCCTCAGAATTCTCAGAAAGGGTAGACATCACCTTGGTTCGTTAGACAACCATGTGATGTAGCCGTTTCCTGCGTCTAGCCTTGAATTGGGGTTAAGAGAAAGATGTCAATTTTAAGTAGGTTAATGTAATATATTATGCAATATAGGTAGCTAACTTCTTTATATAAAATGTATGGAACTGGACTGATGCATTGTTAATCCTGGTAAGACAAACGTCTGAACTACTAAGAAGACAAACGTCTTAACTACTGAGATAGATAAGAAGTGGAAAATGCGCAACATGAAACGAAAGACAAAAAAGACAACTCATGAAAATACTAGACGATCAAGGGTTGTTCCAAAATATCTAGCAGAAAAGAGGAAGCGAGTATGTCACACCTTGGATGTGGGCAGTTTTTGGGTTAAGTGCCTTTCCATATCTAACCACTAACCAGCGACACATGGAACTGCATGATACTACATAATGGGGGCGGTCTCGCTATTTTCCTGACATTGGGGATGCCAAAACATATATTGCAGATGACCACTCCCTGCATGGAGCATGGAAAGAGACAGAGGAGAAGTAATTATATTATTGTCACACCCCCTTATTCTGTATCAGATCGCAATAACAATAGGATAGGTAAACGCATCCAAATCCCAGATGTTCCCACAAATAAATACAATATACCGGTCAGCAGTATCACTAGCTCATTGTTTTAAATACAAAACTAAAAAAAAATTTTTTTTAAATTATAGGTGGTATCAGATGTTCTGATTGTGTTTTACAGTTTGCCCGAATATTGCCATCACCCTTTCCATCCGTCGTTGCGTTCGCACTATTTGTCAGTCATCACAGTAGTCTACAGTTATAAACTCCCAGGAAACTTGTATTGTAATAAGATGAGGATCGGTTAGAGAGTAGGATTTGTGACCTAGTTTGTGTCGAGTGGACGTTAAACCCCATGTCTCTCTCTCTTCATTAAACACGTTAATTCGGTCACTTGTGGTAATTATTTTTATATGATTACATGTGCAAACTTCAATCGACTCTTCTGATTTTTATTTTATCCGAAGAACTATAATCACACTTTCCATGTCAATCCCAAACCCGTTGAACGATATAGAAAATCACTAGAAACTTGATTTATTCCTATCATTATGATGTAACTTAATAGAAACAGATGATGTTTTTCACTGTAGTGCATTTTATAATGATTGATATTTCCTGCCATTAAAAAGTTAAAACGCCTGTCTATATCCCTTCCTTCCTAGATTCTGTAAAAATTCATTATTACAATAGGTTATTTCATTGATGACTCGGTTGACCTGAGAAACAAGTAAATCGGGCGTAATAAGTGACTCGTCGGCGAAAATTAGTCCCGAGATCGGAGCCACAACGTCAGCCGAGAAGAAACGACCAATAATTCAATTTGCAAAATAATATGGATTAACTATAATTGATTAAAATAACGAATAACTGAAAATATATGTTCTTTATACTTTATTTTATTATGTCGAAAAAATTTATATAGGAACCACTAGGTATGCAACATGAAATGCCCAGCAGCGAATTAATAGATTTTATTATCAATGTATAATTCTGTCAAAATCATCATTAAAGCAGATAAGTATGACAAGTTAGCAAGGTATAAATTATAATATATATACGATATCCTGGTGTTTTATTGGCATGATGGCCATTAAATCAATAGATATTTAGACTATATGCAGACAGATACTTAAACGAAGGCCAAGGGAAGTTGTCCGTCTACCGCCAATGTTGTACGGAAACAATTAGTATATGATATATGATAGGAAAAACATCGACGCGCACTTAAAGCAGCAAAGTCTCTAACTCAATACCATCCAAAATCTTCAACATTGAAAACGCGAATTATTTGTCAATTTAAATCAACATTAATTTTATGTTGCGGTCTTACCGGGAAAAGATGGGATTCTGATATCTTATAATATTTTAGACAAAATAAACATTTTACCATTGGTACACGAATCGTGTACCATGATGCCCTTAAGCCCCAGTTGTAACAAGAGACTCGGGGGACGAGGCTAGACACATTGCACCAAATTAAACGGCGTATGTGGACTGGAATAAACAGACGCTAGAAATTTTCACTCGATTGAGACTGCGTGGCTTTTTTCGCCGAACATAACCGACTTGAAATTGGGGTAAAACGGAAACCATTGAATGTAAATCAGTTTATATAGATTCATAATACAGTATTATATGCGTTGCGACCCACCTTTATCAATTTCTAGGTCCCAAAAGTTAGCGATTTAGCTCCTTTAAACCATTCACTTAGTATGTCAGAGAATAGAATTTCGATATTTAGGTATATCATGTTATTAAAAATTAATTACATCTGTTATTTTAGGGATAATGATTCCTAATGCCCTTTGAAGTAAGGACGTTCTGAATTGAATCTCAAAGAGTACCCGGTATAGATTAAAGAACTTTTCGGCTAGTTGGTATATAAATAAGATGACAGTTTATCTTTGTCTTATTCTAGGTATTTAGCTCCTTTAAGCTGGACTAAGATTAACGCTTTGAGCTGAAGGTGTCACAATTTGTATATACTGTATCTGCCAACCGGTTAGTCTAATGAACTTCCCACAAGAATTTATAAAAAAAAAATTCATTCTTAGATGACAAATTCATTCATGGGTCATGAAGTTTAGAGTTTTGGGTCTTAGTAGTCGCCCGGCCAAACAGACAGTCGGCGAGGAGAAAAAAATGGCTTTGCTAGATCGTTTCGGGACTAACACGGCGCCGATTAATGTTAAAAATCAGGTTGCGCAGAGGTCTTTATTAGTGGGAGAAAACCGGAAGACCCGGGTTAGGCAGGCGTAAGCGTGGGATCTTAGCAACACCCCTTGGCCCAATGACAGACTTCATGATCTAAAGCACACGCCATCCAGTCCGTAAGACAGGTTTGGGGTTACTTTCGCTGTGTATGTTCTTTATTGCTAACGAGAGTTAACAACAGAGACCAGTCTTGGGACTCTATGGGGTTTAATCCAACGAAATTCTAAAACACGGAACAAAATAATAACTAATTTTAATTTGATCGAAGTTATATCGCACTGTTATAATAAGGGTGGGTTATGTTTGAATATTGTACCTAATTATACTCATATCCGCAGTTCACACACACTTACAAATTATTTCATTCATATATTTCCTTCAAGAACGTTGTGGGATTGTATTGTACAATAAGATTAGTATATTTATCTAAAGGTCTAACACGTGATCTGAATCATTGCCATTTCCTACTGTTTTATTATGACCGCCCACAAATGCGTCAAAGGATTGCGCGCCAAGTTGACAACATGCAAATAAGGCGTGGTGAAAATAGTTTTTCTGTCGAACACTGTCACATTACTATATATGTATCTTGTAAGGAACAGTGGGCAGTGAAGCGTATACATATTTGACATTAATAACCGTGAATAGTCACGCTCATAAATATAGTTCATACTTTCACTGGCTGGCCAAAGGATAGACAACTTGGTCATCATTTGATTATCCATTATAAATCAGACGACATTCTTATATAGGATATAAGGAGACGACAGTGTGACGCTTATATGTAACGGAGTTGTAATATACTACAAAGAAGATATTGGAGTTTCCGAGTAATATTTTATAGTCTATAAAGCATAAAATATAGTCAAGTATCATGGCAAACAGAAAGATACAGTGAGTCATCATCGATTTTTTAAATCTATTTTTGTCAAGACTTTTCATACCTTTATGTGTCTATTTCAATACATTCATAGCCTCCAACGACGTTTTTTTTATCCCCGTTTTGTCGATATGCGGTTTAAACACCATATTTTATTGGTCTCAAGCTACTTTTAATGGCCCCCTACAGCAATGTTTATTCGATATTTCTAAAATCGCTAGAATAATATGTGATATTTGAAAAGGATGGGCTTCTTGTAATAAAAATAAAATGAAGATTCTTGGAAATATATATCATACATGCTATATTATGTGAATACGATTGGCTTGTATTATTATTATAGTGTTAGGTGTTTCATTGATCATATTCCGGCACTGAATGTTTAAAGTAGCTAAGTCTCTAACTCAATATCATCCAAAATCTTAAACATTAAAAACATGATTTATTTGACAAATTAAATCAACATAGTTGTTGTGATCTTACCGGGAAAGGATGGGCTTTCGATATCTAATATTGAAGACAAAATAAACATTTTACACGAATCGTGTACCATAATGCCCTTCAGCCCCAGTTGTAACAAGAGACTCGAGGGACGAGGCTAGACACATTGCACCCAATCAAACGGCGTATGCAGACTGGAATAATTTGCACTCGATTGAGACTGTTGGTTTATTTTGCCGAACATTACTGATTTGAAATTAGAGTAAAAACAGAAACCATTGAATGTAAATCAGTTTATATACATTCATATTACAGTATTATATGCGTTGCGATCCACTTTTGTCAATTTCTAGGTCCCAAATGTTAGCGATTTAGCTCCTTTAAACGAAAGTGTGCCTTTAAATGGATTAGTTACTTTTCCCAAAACTAGCTATTTATTGAAATACATGTAGATATTTTTAGTAATGAAAATAAAACGTAACGTTTCAAAAGTTTGGCTAGAAGCTGTGACCAAGTTCCACAGTTATGTGAAACATTTGAAAAATTTACAACAACACATAAAAATGGACCATGTTTGGACATTTTGTGTTGTTGACAGAATAAACATAACGTTTGTTCAGTTTTACATGCATTAAGGTGGACAGTTTCAACATATTTTTATGTAAAACTAGCTCACACAACTAAAACTTTTACATCAAACGATCGTTTTCTATTTTTCTTGAAAAACGAGTTATTAAGATAATACAAGTAGTGATATGTTTCATGTGTCTTAAGACCATTATATTACGCTCGACGAAAAACATGTAGACATCTTCGTTGAACTTTTCGAAAGTTTTTGATAAGTTATAAAACCCGTCATCACCAAAGACTAAAGTTGTCAATGTGGCCTATGGGGTTTTGGACCTCTTCAGATAATGTCTCTCGGAGACTTTCGACATTTCTGTTCTACACTACCAAAAGTTTGCGAGCATTATATTATTGTTTTGTTAGAGGTAATGGGCAAATACTGCTTAAACTGCAGGAGTTGCAATAGTCCCTATACCTGTATGGCTATGTTGGGGGTGGCGACCACTCTAGTAGTCGTGCAAATGGTCAGGGAAAGCGTTACAAAGTTCCTTAACTATAGTTTGAAGATAGATAATACAGAACATATACCAAAAACACAAAAGATCTATAGACATAGAAGTGTGGATCCCAGTTCTTTAATGGTTGGAACATAATGATGTACTAAGCACAGGGTGTTGCTTGCTTATTTTGCAAATAAATATTTGCCCAGGATGGGCGTGTCCATTCTTTAATGGGGGAAATGATCATTATTACGTTGTTAGGCGAATATAGTGCATTAAATTATTTGTTATTAACGTAAAAGAGTGGTAGGAAGAGGAAGAGTTGAAGAAAAATACAAAGTACGTTGGGGTGTTACTTTAAATACATGTTTTTACCATCCATGGATGAACTCTGTGATCGTGTAACCTTTCCACGTATTTGTGTAGTTGAAGTATAGGTGACATAGTTTACATCAGGTATATGTAATATTTACACACCATCTAAACCACCTCTCGTTAACTACATAGTTTTTTTTACCAACTAATTTGATACATTAAAACTACCTGTGTGTGTTTTTTAGTTGCTTATGTCTATAGTATTTACTCGAAATTTGGGGATTTTTTGGTAATTGTCTATGATTTTGTATGTTGTCCGGGTAACTGAGTTGTAATTGACAGTATGAATACAAACACGACATGAATGTTAAAGTGTTTGAGGATAAACTTGTCGTGTATTCTTTATTTATAACAAATACCTATAACGATCTTTCTTTCATTTCATAATAACTATAAGCTTGACTGCTTTCTTGCCGCCTAATTTCTGTTTTAGGTGATTTTTTTTTTAAATTCTTAAATTTCGTAAAACAAAATCTAATGATAAGCATAAACGGCGTGGGCGATTCAGCTGTGACTTCCCCATATCACCCAGTGGAAATATACAGTTTGTTTTGTTAGTGAAGACCAAATGTACTGTTCAATGTGGAATCTGATTTTGGTCGCAGTAAATGGGTAGCATGACTATGGCCAGAAGATTGGTTAGATCAAGTCAATGATAAAAAAAATTGGGAATAAATATAATAAATCTTCATTCTACATGTATATCTGTGGGCATTGAAAATACCGTAGTAACACTTCTCTTATAGGCAATGTCATACATGTAATATCACTTAAAGATACATTATGCAAGAGCTAAATCTGATTATTGAAAGTCTTAATTTAGGCTTCTGATGTTGTAGATATTATAAATTAGATCTTTATTTAAAAAAACAAGCCCAAAATCAACTCTGTAGACCCACGAATGGCTTGGCTACAGCTCGGATTTAAAAAAGATTTCACTGATTGATTAAATCATAACTGGCGCACAAGGAGTTGACTTCATTATCGAGGCTAAATGATAGAATGTGCTTAGCGAGGCCGCCGTTGAGCGATTCCGCATGCCATTGAAAACGTTACTTGATAATCGAGATTATGTAGGGAAGTTAACGCCTGTCAATCAAACGATCAGCCAAGATGAAGATACATTTGACTACCATTTCTAGTCAAATATTACAACGATGAAAACTATGTTCAGAATAAAGTAATTTGGCTGAAATTTTCCATATATTCTTCTTTCATCATCTACTTTTGAACTGTTATAGCAAGAATGGCCAACTCTCTATAAAAATCTCCCATAATGTATCTTTAAATTTGGTAAGAATACAATGGCATGTTATAGCTAAAGTTCTCCCACAAGCAAACACAAGCAATCTATTGTGGTGTGACCTGGAATAAAGTATTTGAAGTCATTATTGAATACCTTGCGAAATCTATCAAGGGATCAATGCAGTTTTTATAAGACTCTATAATACACTTAAAGGTTGGATTCATTCTTATGAGAACTGTGATTTCCTCGTACGGGGTAGCTTAGTCGTATGCTACTCTATAGCTGAACACTAGGTAAAAAGAAAACGGTAAGAAAATACCTTTTGTTTGTAAATTATACTCAACAGGGAGATAATATTCTTAAATATAAATAGGTCTAAATTTAATTTCAGGCCAAACAGAGCCATACTTATTTGGAAAGCTTGATACTCGAGTATCAAGTACTGTTTTAAAACGCACCCATGACGTCGGGTCTCAATAAATACCTGGTTAAAGGAGAGTTGAATTAGTTTGTATTTTTGTCCTCTACCTTTGACGCCTGGAGATTTGATCACTTTTATTCGGATCTTCTGAACTATAAAATAGATAAATCTTATCTTTTGTGTCTGTACATTAAATGACGAACGTGCAGTCATATGCATTTCAATCGTTTCTTTTGGATACATATCGTGTGCAACTTCAATGAGGAAATACTCTACATGAACATAAAACGCTGTATACATTTAATTCATTTTAAACATAATTATATAGCATTCCATATTGACAATGTAATTAAATTGAAATCTTTTATTGTCAGTCACTCAATGGAAGATACATAATTATATAATTTATGTTATACTATAAGACAAAATCTCGTGTCGTTTTAATCTTTTTCCCCAGTATTTAATCAGTGCATTTCCCAGATCATGACATTTGGTATAATGTAAGTAATTAATTCATTTAGATAAGTAAAACCAGAATATATATGACACCCGTCAATACCTATAACTAACTGATACGCCTTCAAGGTGCAAAAAAGTCAATCTGATTAAAACACAGATCAAATTTTGTTTCGTTTTTATAATTCAAAATTCGTTTATACTTGTCTTTGCTTCATTTAGTGTAAGCCATCGAAAGTAGAAAAAACGAAACGAAATAATAGATCTGCATTTTAATTAGATTGCAAAAAAGTCATACGTAAAACAACATTTCATTTATAATCTGATAGTAATCTCAACAAATTGGTTTAAATACACTGGTTTAAATGCTAGGGTCCCAAATAAATCTAAACCTCCTTAGGAAGATAGGATATACGGTGTTTTTTTAAAAGATGAACAGGAACTTTTTAAAAAAATAAAGCCAAATTGCGGTCAATTCGAAAGTGTTCTCAATGACACGACAAATAATCCAACATTTTATTCCGTTCCACCTTAGAAAGCCACTTGATATACAATAACCCTGCAAAGATTTAGTAGACCATTGTTAATATAATGAGAACATGAATATTTTCATGTATTCAGTGAAATTAGTATACACGATAAGTCTACTAAAGGTGAATAGTAGGTCATCTGGTTTAATTTCATATTGTACATACCAATCATAATAATATGAGACACCTGTCAATCTGACAGAGATCAGCTGATGGATCAATTCAATATTATGTTAATCTTTTGACTTAACATTACCTTTTAAAGGTGTGAGTATCAATCATTGGTTATTCAAGGTTTTAATTACTAATATAACCGTTGACCCGGGGCTTATAACGTGATTTGTAGGGGGATAATGTCAATGCGGCTTTAAATCTAAGTCAATCTGCCATTTCTTATTTTGTAACGTTTACAAATACAATTTTTGTCAGAGAATTCTGCCCATTTCGGTGTTTATTTGATAGGTACGCGATATTGTACGCGAGTAACACGTCTTGATTTTGCACTTATTGATCGGCAATCACAATATTTCTCTTTCAAGTTCCACTAAACCTCCTAGTAGATAAATAATAAAGTAAAATGATGTGTTATTTGTTCATAAATATTCAATGTGTGGTTATTAATCTTTAAAAGATTCCTGGTCAGAATGTTACTACATATAATGTACATCATGTTACTGTCCTCACCTACTTACCTACTGCAGCAGACCTACATGTAAAATGTCTCGGAGTATTTGAATAGCCTGATTGTTTAGCCTCGGGTAAATTGTCACTGAGTTCTGTCAAGTTCCCCTTCTGTCACACGCCGGTATTTCTTAGTTGGCAGTTTTTGGTCAGGTTATTCGGCTAGTAGAACAACCTCTTTTAATAGGTATAACAATGAAACAACAATTGGTCATTTCGAACATCGTGCTATCTGTTAAGAGTGTGGTACTTTGTACGTGAGGTGACGGTGTAGTTTTGTAGTAGAAACGCTGACCGGGCAGAGGTTGGGGTCCATCGATGACCTACCAAGGCAAACCAAATATTATTAACATTGCAAATTTTCAAAAAAAACCTCATACTATAAATACATATATAGGCTTGTAATAAAGTTTGAAGCGGGGACAATATAATTATACTGCATTCGCAGAAACGTGTGGTAAATGGTTACAGACATAAACATGTAGTTTCCGGTCCGATTTTTCACACGATTCCACTGTGTCAAATACATAACAAAGTATGGTAGGCGATTGACCTTCTGTAGTCTGTGGCTTTCTTTTGGCACTGATATAAAAATTGAATTTCACTTGATCTCATTAAGATATCCCAATGTGTACCATTTTTTTCGCTGAAACAGTTTTATTGAAAACTATATTGGTGGAAGATTATAGTTTAGAGTAAATGAAGATGGTCATTTGTATTAAATAACAACGTGCTTCAAGAATCTCGACTACCCTTAGTTACTTCAACAAACAACATACCTCACCCTAGTCCTTTTGGTCATTTTGTAGCAAAACGTGATCAAAGGATGACCAAAGTAGTTTGTAACAAAATCGTTACAAATAACTATGGGGCTGAGTGGAGCTTCAGGTCACAACCAATGACATCTCGTAACATTTGGCCTGTTATTAGGACAAGTTTGAAGTTCTTGTTGATGTGGAATTAAATGAGAACATTAACGACTAAGACGTATAAAGGTTTTTTTTCATTGTATCTCTGTATTAAGGATTGAGGGAGCGAATATGTCAACTAATTGATAAAGTATTTCAAGGATTCTACAAAGAGCTGGGGGGGGGGGGGTCGTCCGGTGCTCGATGCCCACCACTATATAAAATAATAATTGGATTAAACATTAAGAATCTATGTACTAAATAGTTATCGAAATATGAAATGGTGCCATTTTTGTAAAGGCTTTTTTTTGCTTTATTAGCATAAGAAATGCATTCGCACTTTGCACTTTGCAATTCGGTATTTGAAAACAGACTAATTATTTCTTTATTTAATTTTCCTCAAATTATACGTGTTTCACATAAAGTAATATTTTAAGAAAAAGGAAAAGGAAAAAATGTGATGTTTTTGCATCTGAAAACAAACCTACATGCACAGTTTAAACTGTATATAATTATACAGGAGTGTGTTTTAAAAGGAATGTAAATAAGGTGATAGGCGACGTTCTAATCCTAGTAAATGTTTGTAGAGATTTGTGGATGTAATTTGTTATATTTTATTTGACATGCTGCTGAGTGAATAAGTACATGTATATCATTAATTGTATAGTAGATAAAGATGTATACCTGATACCGGACCTCATAAATAATGGGGTATATACGTTATTAAGGCTTTGTGCCTATTTGCTGGGTGGGTGACCTGCAATCCAAGCAGTTAACCAAAACTTGTAAAAGATTTCTTTATTAGTTTAAGTAGTCTGTATACAAATAGATATCAATCTTCCAGTGCTGACGTTACGTTAATATAATATAATTATATAATATCTAACATTTCTTTTCTAAGCAAATTGGGTATTAGATTTATATCCCCTGCTTTGTAACACTGACTCTTAAGGCATCACCTAACAGGAAATAGCTTGACTGTAGCCACTCCGCCCACTCGAAACAATATTATATTCCGTAGGCACACGTTCCATAGTATCCCCAAGTCAATGGCTATATACGAACATGATCGCCTCATTAATGGTGCCAACACTTGACGTGAACTGAAGTGGTCTTTGAGTTAATTGTGTAATATTGAGGATATTGCTGCCTTTATTATGTCAACTTTATTATAAACGTCCAAAATGACCAACCTGGTGTGTACAACAATATTATAGTAAACCTTGTTTATATCCTACTAAAAGAAGTTGATTTAAGTCCCTAATAGATATACATATCTATGTTATAATGGTCTGGCTTTTAATATAAATCATTACTTATCTAAGGTTAATACATAGTTCAACAGATTCATTCTTTCATTTGAATGTGAAATTTTAATACATGCCACATACAGGCTTGTTGATTTCTTTATATTGTGAATGAAGAAACTCATGAAACCGTAACAACAACATGCCTAAGATGTTTTTGAATAATCACAATGACTTATTATTTAATTGGTATTCTATATGTGTGTTTCCGTGGTCCGCCATTATGGTTAAATAAAACAGAACATAAACGACAAATATGACATAAAGACGTGATGTATGTAAGCTGTTATTGTCATCATCACCCCTAATTTTACTGTCAACATCCTAGATTCCTACCTATGAATCAGGCCCGAAGCCAGAAACCCAAATTTAGCCGACATAGGGGGGCAAGGAAGATAAATTTCCGACAACAAAAAATCAATGAACGAGGGTCATCGCCGACTGCCGTAAGTAGGAGGAGGGGAGAGCACGAAAATTAGAAGCTGTGAGAGTGAATTTAGGCCTCTATGACATGCAGGTGGCGAATTTGTCGGAAAATTAACTATCTTTCGGTCGAATTTGAGAGGATATGTCGTACTAAAACTCTCTCCCGGCGAAAATGAGAGCATAGCTAACCAGCGATTTTTTCCGACGCAGACAGAAAAATTCCGATAGGAACGCCCCCCCCCCCCGGCCCCCCACTAGCCTCGGGCCTGCTATGAATGACAACCCATGTTCACTGTCAGGCATTTTTTTTTTTAGCTTTGCAGCAAATTTCTTCATTGAAATTTTTCTGACCATGGAGCGCCCAACACGGAGGTATTTGTGCTAGAAGGTCACATCTGCCGAGTAGGCTACATCACTGCAACCTTCAATTAGTAGAAGATGAAAAACATTTTTTATTGTATTATCCATTTTATGATAACTTAAGACATCAATACCTTTCACCATTCATCAAACCTCATATAACTGATTCAATTCAAATCGATATATTAATGAATAATGATGAGTGTATAGAAAATGTTGGAAGTTTCGTATTGAATGCCTTTAAGAAAAGAGGAATATAAATATACATGTAGCCTTGTTATTGATATGTAACATCAAATAGTGATTAAGACATGTAGTTAGATATTGTTATGCATCTTAATGTGAAATGTTTGCTGTAATTTCCATACTCATGCTTGTAAATTGTAGTTGTGAATAAACTATTATTATTATTATCTAGAATCTGCCGAGGTTTGCCGAGTGAAAAAGTCACCATCACACATCACAGACCTATATATACCTACCCGCCATTATTTCGGCATCAATACGACAACATAAATTTTATTTCCCAATTTGATTGTCTCTTTGAAATTAGAAATGGAATTGGATAATTCCAGAAAAAAAACAATGGAGTTCAGTGGCAAGTTGGTAGCAACCAGGGGCAAATATAAAAGTTTTTTAACCTCAACGTAGTTTTTTAAAACGATATCTCATATTTTCTTTGTAGCCTACTATTAGTTGCTTTGTGAAGATATATACATGTATTATAAAATATTATAATACAATGGCTATAAATATGAAGAGTGAAGTTAACCTAGTTTATATAAGAAAACATTGGTTTATCTTTTATATTAAATCACACAATCTTTATAATAATTTATTCACGTCATTCAACAATAGCTTATCATAATATTTTCTTTAAATTCTATACTTTACAAAAATAGGTTACTCTTATCTAAGACATTTATCAATTGTGATACAATAAGTTTCCAATTTTATCACATTTTATAAAGTGGTCATCTCACAATGTCGTAGTAAATCAGATTTCTTATTTTGATAATGAAATGTTATATGGAACGAGGGCTTATTTTCAGTCGTTACTCGGTTATACTTGGTATGTTTGATACGTTTATGTATGGGATGATCGGTCGAGGGGTGAGGGTGTATATTGATGGAGAGAGTGGGTTGTTTAACCTTTTAGATCACAGTGTCTGTAATTGATTGGTGTGGTTTCTATCACAGGTTTGTACGTGCACGCAAGGAGTGGGATTGCCGGTCTACTTTTGTTGGTTACGTGGCATGGAGATAGGGGTGCCTTTTCAACCTCGTGGGTTTCCTCCGGGCACACCGGTTTCCTCCCACGGCTAAAGACCCATACGCGCAATTATTGAAAAAAAAATTAAACCATAATAATGTTAGTCCCGAAATGACCTATTTGAGTAAACGTTAAACTCCATTTCTCTCTCTCCTCTCTTTCCCTCTCTCACCTTTGTTGGTATTCTCCAGCTATTTATTTTATGACAGACATTTGCTTTCTTAATATACATCATTTTTACCTTACATATATGTACATGTAGTCAAGTGTACTCGTGTAAAATTATAATATTTATATAAAAGGAAAATATTTTCTTATTGAATAGAATTATTAAAGCATATCATACTACTTAAGACATCATCAGTTCGCCTGAGTGATTTCAAAGTGGTTGAAGTGAATTGCCACTTACAGCTGACATGAATAATCTACAATGCTAACTATATATGAATTTGTTCTTTTACTTTTACGTTTAATTTCTCATATTAGAAATCATATGCATTTCATTAATGGCAATATCTTTTGAAGTGTATTACGTTGTCAATATTACGTAGTGACTTTGTAATAGAGCAATGACCCGAGTACCTTGTTTTGGGCGGAGTTGTTCGCGACCACACGATTGCGTGTGACAAGAAGTCAAGTATAGTCTGTTTTTTTTTATTAGAACTAGTATGTGGCATACTAGGGTCACATCTTGTACGTGGATTATCCAACATTTCCTTCTGCTGCCAGAGTCCTCTTTTATTCCACGTTTTCGTATTCCATAAATTACACATGTGCACAGCTCTCGCGGCAATGTAAATACATTCGCGATACATAAATTAAAATTTGTGTATTCATAGTGTAGATGTTGACATTGTAGGTGTATATTTTTGGCTATACATGTATATATGCACGTGACTATATTATAGTATTAACTACGTGCAATAAAATTAAAGTAAAATGACGAAATGATTCACCCCCTGTGATAAGTGTTGTGTCAATATCAAATTGAGAGATTAGAGAATTTAACACAATATGATAATTGGGGGTACATGTTGAATCACCAATCGACAAATTCTGTACTTTATGAAGAATTTAAAGTAGAGACCTAATCAAATTATACCGATATTCGAGATGATTTTATGTCAATTACCACTCTTGAGATTAATGAGAGTGAGTTAATTTGAGCTGCCTAATTATTTGTCTGACTTTGAGATATTTTATTGTATTGCCTTATTCTGAGAGGATTTAATATGATGTTTTAAAGGGCGCATGGCTCTATTTCCTGGAACCTTGAAAAAGACAAAACTGGTTCTAAAAGCACATATTGTTTAATTTTTGAAAACATATTTCAATTTCTAATCGATTATGTTCGGAGAAATACGTGGACAGTTCAAATTGAACGGCAGTCGTTTACGTTATTTAAATTTTATCGTTTACGAATCAGACTTTACCTATTTGATCATTACAAAATGGCACCGAAACCGTAGGGTACACGACTCGTGTAGTGATTATAAAATGTTAATTGTGTCTTAAATATTGGATATTAGGATGATTTGGTTTCACGACAAGATAACAACATCAATATTGATTGAATTTTGTCAATATTGAATTCTAATTTGTGTTTTTAAATTCGAATATTATGGAAAATATTGAGTTAGATACTTAGCTCCTTTAATTGGACTACATAAGCAGTGACCTATTATCAATAAACGACGGTCCTACCCTATGAGCTAAATTTACTTTGTAAGCACACACAAAAAGTTGGGGGAAAAGCTTCCTGTTAATTTTCTTCATACTGAACTGGTTATGGCCATCCTTTGCAACGAAGTCTTTTTGACCAATGCGAGCTACTGCAAAGGCAAACACCAAATAACAAACTTGGAATTTGCACACGGTCTTATTTCTATATTTAGACTGCAATAAAAGTTTTTTCCTTCTTGTTTTTTTTTTTTCTCTAAATCCCTTGATGATATAAAACGAGGTTACTAGTGTCAACACCACCTATTTGTATGAATATGCACTTAAGCGCACATATGAATACAACCTGAGAACGTACACGTCATTTATATACCTGTATCAGTTAGATCTAGAAAGGTTTTTTCTGTAATCTTGTACAGAAAGTTTGATAACATCCGTGAGCCTCTCACGTGTTACATTATATAAAAATCCTTTCAAAAACAGACGAACAGAGAGATTCTAATCTGTATTATATTATTCACAAAATTTGTATTCGGTATATTTAACTATTTAGTCGTCTTTGCACTAACACAATATTTGCAGTTAAAAAAATGAAAGTGATACGGAAATTATGTTTAACCGAGAGAAAGAGCCAAGAGAGAGAGAGAGAGAGAGAGAGAGAGAGAGAGAGAGAGAGAGAGTGAAAGAGAGAGAGAGAGAGGGGGGGAGAGAGAGATAGGGGGTATAATTTGCGATTTGAAATATGAAATATGGCTTATGTATTTCATTTCTTCATACAGACAACGTTAACACCCTACAAATGTGAATGACTCAAATTAGAAAGGACTGAACTTAAGTTTACCATATGAACCGTAAAGGCATATTTTCATTCAATTTGTCAAACGTTGTTTAATTTAGGTCACACCATTTAATGCGTTTATTGCTCTAAAGACATTAAGTAAAGATAAAAGAAAAGGAATATAGGAAACAGATTTAAAATCTTTTTTTGTTAAAAAGCAATTCGACATACCATGTTCTTTTTAAAACAAATGCTTTATTAGAGGTTGTTTGGTTTATTTAATTGACTGATTGCTTACATCAAATTACTTACTCCACCCTTAATTATAAAACATAAGGTCAAATAAACCAAGCTGTCCTACTGTTTCACATTTTTACTAAATTTCTAAATTCAATCACAGAAAAACTGAACAGAAATTAAAGAAGCTTGACGTCTGTGATTTGACCGCCACAATTCCAAGATGACAGCAATGACGTCACATTCCGTCCCTGGTCTATTGTGTGGTGGTACTTGTTTTTACCAAAATCAAAGAGGTCTAGCCATTAATTTAAGGTTTTTCAGGAACACAAAAGTTTATATCCTATCGAACCATTTCTTTAATATGCCTATTGCTTTTTTTCAGAGGTGAAGTACAGAAGATATTTGACAAATATACTAAAAACTTTGTTCGTCGTTTAAAGAGAGATGCCGCCATTAGTATGTTAGAAGCAGAATTTAGTTTAAGCGAAAGTGATGCTGAAGTTATGTTTGAAATCTTTGATAAAGATAAAAACAATGAACTTAGTTTATGGGAATTTCAACAGTTTTATACATGTATTGGTTTAGAGTAAGTATTTATCAGTAGTATAACAAAAGGTTGTGACCTATATGTAAACTCCTCTCATAAGACATTGAATAAAATTAAATGTTCTTAAAATTAAGTATAAAACATTTTAAAGACACTTTATTATTTGAAAATGAACTGAAACAAATATGGCAACCAATTGTTAACAGATTTTCGTTTGAGGACGACTGTTCGTTCCAGAGTTATGCCGAAAACGTTGTGTACAGATCCATTTCAAATTTGGTGTAAAACATTTTGGTAGATCAAGGGACGAACACTACACTATTTAATTTTCCTATACTGTTTTTTAGGAGTTCGGATTTTGTCTAATGGTTTGGTTGTTCGTATTTGGTTTTATTTTGTTTGTATATATATTCATGCAAGCATCGGTGTCGGCGTTACATCCCTTTACTTAAAAATAACCATTTTGATTGCGATAGAGGCTACAGTTTTAACAGGTTTAGTTCATTTTCAAAACAGTTGGAAAGCATTGGGGTCACGATAGAGCGAACCTTAACGCTATTCGGCGTTCCGTGACTCATCGTGCCGGAGCTGCTCCCCTTTTCCGAAAACGTGAACGCGATAGGAGCCTGTTTTTAACGGATTACTTTTTCAAATGCGATGCAAAATTCATTTTAATTGTGTTTTTGCTTCACAGAATATTGTATTTATCTTGTATTTTTTTCAGAGCTAAAGAAACGGTAAATTTGTTCCACAAGTTAGAGAAAGATGAAAGTGGAATGGCGGATATTGAGAAATGTTTTGATAGTATGAAAGGTATGAAAACAGCAGCAGGACAAGATCTAGAAGAGAAAGATATTGTGATGTTATTGAAAGCTTCAGCTGGTCCTGATAAAACTATTGATTTACCCAAATTTATTAGTCTTGTTACGAGAGTTAAATTTTTTAAAGGTTAAATTATATTATTGTTTTAAGTATGGGGGCGTAGTCTCAGATGGATATAGGGGATTTTAAAAAATGGTGTTTTGATCAATTATTAAAACACACGTTGTTATATTTTCATTAACTTGATATACATAATAATTTGCTATCAAATCACTGTAAGAGCCACTGAGATCGCTCCTTAATAGATTAGTCATTGTTTCAGCTGGGGCCATGCCCGTGTAAGAACCGTTAGGTGCATGTTTGTTGGGCAGGCTCATAAACGGCCAATACCTTAACACATTACCTTTCTCTTATAACTCTAAAAATAAACAATAAACCAGTAACAACAAAACACAAAATTTCCATATGATTACAAATGGTTTCATGTGTTGTAAAAGAATAAAGACTATCAGGACACTGGTTCACAGCTGAAACAAACATTCTTATTATAAATAATTGTTGATAATTTTTAATATTCCAAACACATGACCAATATAAATGATGTTATTATAAATTTTACACTCCATTATATTAAATTCAGGGGTTGTGAAATTATAGATATAATTAATATACAAGATATACCATTTTCACCTAGTCATGTATTTATACGATCTTAAATATTATTGTTTTCTGAATTGCTGTTATGCTTCTTAAAATTCCCATTATCATTACCATTAGCGTTTAGTGTGTAGGTCAGATTTAGGAACGATGTGCAAAAGCCATCTTAGTGGAAAGAAGGGATTATTTTTTTAGGAATATCAAATTTAGTTTGTCTGATAAAGCTGGCAATAATATATATTCACAGTTCAGTCAAAATTTTACATCTAAGCTTCCCATAACAATAACAAAGACCCAACTCTAGAGGTAGACAGAGATAGCTTGAGTCTCTAGATGGATCTCAAAAACATATGCAGTTATTAATATGTTGTTAAATGTTTGTTTTGGGCTTTTTTTCTATTTTGTTCTATATTATTGTTCTTATGTTTATATAATTTGAATTACATAGAGTTAAAAGTATACGTTTAGATGTAATATATAATCCAATAAGTATATTTTATCATTTACTTTGAAGATTAGTTTTATATGTATATTGTAAATTTTATATTATTTACGAGATTTAACACATCATAATCATCGTAAAAACTTCATTTAATAAAAACTGCATGTCAGAGGATATGTTGAGCGTTTTTTCTTTCTTTTGGTCAAATAGTTTCATAAATTACTATCAGGCATGGCATAGGTCTACAGCTCCGGTAGTAAATGACCAGAAAAAATATGATTTAGTCCATTCTATACAAATTAGGGGGATCACGGTGGCTGGTTCGCTAGCCTGGAGGTCGGGTGTTTGATCCCTGCATTAGCCGAGAAAGTTCATCTCGATTTTCCGGCGTGATTTCCCCTTGTCAGTGCTGAGAAGGAGGGCCTGACAAGGACAGTTGCCTAGTCGTTCGGATGGGACGGAAAACCGAGGTCCCGTGTACGCATTGGCGGGCACGTAAAAGAACCCTTGGCAGTTGGAATTCAGTTGCTGCTTACTTGAAGCCTGGGATCAACATGAGGAACCTAAAGATGGATAAATAAATGAACAATTGGACATATTAAGTGACAAACAAATTGATGAAGACAACATAATGATAAACTGGTTAAAACATTTTTTTTTAAAATGACCCCTCCCATCTCCCCAAAATTGTGGGAGGGATGCAACACACATGTCCGATTAAAAGTAATAACAAAAAATCTGAAATACCAGTATTATTATTTTGTAATATTTTTTATTACGGAGTCCTGCTCTATAAAAGTATAAATTAACATTTGCAGTTTTAACTGAATAAGAATTTATTTAATATTTCATTTTTAAACTATCATTATCTCATGGCAGTGTATATTAAATGTATTTTATTTGGAAAAGATTTTAAACAGAAGAAATCTGAACATACAGAAGAACACAGAGAATAAACAATGTAAAACAAGAAATTAATACATAGTGAAATTATTTTGACCTAAAGGGAGTCAACATTAATACAAGGCCTGTATGCCAATATTAAAATTGGGCAAAAACTAGGTCATATGGTTTAATTTAATTTCAATAATTCGCTTGTGCATAGGGGTCTTTAGCAGTGGGAGGAAACCGGATAAAACCCACAAGGTTGGTCAGGCGACCCTACTCCTTGTCACGTACAACTGGGGATTCGAAACCAAGCCAGTCGACTAAATGATAGGCATTATGATACAGCATGCGCTAACCATTCGGCCATCCAACCCCCAACCCCCCTGCTTAACAAAGAAGTAAGACAGTAGTTTAAATATTAGATAATTGAATGATTGTTATCTACTGGTTCTTTGACATGCATATCAATGTTTCCAATCTCATCGACTATGCACACTTTCCTTGTAAGGCAACAGCCAAGAAAAGAGAAGGTCATCCAAGAAAAGCTTCATCTTGGGTCTTGTCGGTATTTGAAACATTGCACCCACTGATAAAACTATATGTATTTCATTTTCTTATCTTAATATGACTAGTTGTATGGTACATTCTATATACCTACATCCTGCACATTAACATCACCCATCTTTATTAGCCACATCCGAGCAGAACAGTGGGATGGTAAACCTAATTTCATTTCATTAAACTCAGTGAAAGTTTTCACAAACATTCAGTGCCAAAAATTAAAACACTGAAACATGACTCAATAAGTCTTACAAAATACAATTAGTTTTCTTCATAGTTTAGGTATAGCCTGCTTATATGATTAGAACCCTCTATGAAAGAAATGAAATGAAATGGGGTTTAACATCCTACTGTTCTGCTCTGAACTGGGCTAATGAAGACGGGCATGTGCCATACAGTGCGCTAGGGCGAAATTTTGTCCGGACAGAGGCCCTACTGCCTACTCTTATACCGAATTCCAACCGTCAAGGGATCTGTTATGTGCATCCCAATCACGCCATAGTGTACACGGGACGTAGTTTTTTCGTACCAATCCAAACAACTAGACCGCTGTGATGCAGGGCAGAGGGCCTGACAAGGAGGAACCATGCATGAGGCATATAGAATGTGGTTGTTCAGTATGTCAAATTTAACACATTCATTTCTAGCTTGTATTAATTTCTTGTCTTACAGAATATGGAAATACTGTTATCATTTTCTCTATGGAACCCTGATTTTAAACATCAGTAAGTATAAGACAATGGCTGACAATCTTAATACAGTTTTTATTTTAAATATAATAGCTGCAGAGGGTTGAGCACATTACATATGCAACAATACTATAACTAATGGTCCATAACATTATAAACTTAATGCACATTACCTAGAGAGACAATATGTATAATAAATAAAGTATGAGATAAGAGTAGCACTATGAAAGGTATGTCATCTAAATGAAGGAAATGTTTCTGTCGGGTCAATACCTAGATGAGAATTACTTATAAAATCTGTTACAGGTGTATTATATAAAGCTTGATATACATCTTCTACACTTATAGTACCTTCATTTCTGCGAAAAAAAATAGAAAATAATTCTAGAATTAAAATAAAAAAACAAAGACAAAGTGTTACTTCTGTATACAATGATGTATTAAAGTGACTAATTTATTAAAGAAACAAAGTGTTATAAGAGTTTGATAAATGATATTAAACATTAATTGTGCAGTCACCTTGAAGACTGATATGAATCAATTTGAAAAAATAACGTCAACACGACACAACAAATACCTTCTAATATTATAGAAAGATTAGTTAACCCTTGATTTACGTTTGCTTCTATGAACAGTGATTGAGTTAGAAAGTCAACTGTGTCATAAAGAGTTAATTTAATATTTTAATACGATACTATCCATAACAAACTTAGGCTGCTTGTCTACAGTTAGCTCCACTTGAGAACAGACAATAAGCTAGATGACTGACATTTTTAGTCCTAAATCGACGATTTTAGTCGAAAACACTAAGTAAACTCCCAGAAGTATTTATTCTGCTTCCATTTAATGGATGTTGAATAGGTTCATTTAGTCTTTGTGTGTATGCCAGATGTGAAACGGGGTAGAAGCGCAGTATAAAACAATATACTAATTTTTGGATATGTCTGCCATTCAGGACAGAGATCTATTCTCGAACTATGAAGTAGATGGATCTCTGTGTGCAGAATGGATACAATCATCAGTGTATACTTACTTTTTATCACTTTCCTGTTGATATGAAAATGATTTTCTTAAAATGTCTTCTGCAAAGTTCTTCATTGCCTGTTAAAATGAACATAAAACTAGTGTAATCATTCTATTAGTTTACATTGTTATCTGGAATGGATATTTATAAGTTATTTATATGAGGGAATCATACAAGTGTAACATCTGGAGAGGGATACAATAATATACAGAAACTAATACTTACATTAAATATCATATCTTCACAAGCTGAACCAAACACATTTTCTTCTAAATCTACAGGTTTTAATTTTACACCAATCTACAATAAATAAATATATTTATCAATATTTACAGTATGGAATATAAATATCTAAACTCAAGTTGACTGACTACAATCATGTTTTTAGATGGTTAATATGCTGCTTATTTACGACTAGTTCTAAACCCAACTAACAGCATATAAAAATATTGTATATTTCAGCACATTAGGAAGGTGCAGACTAAAATAGAAATCTCATGGTTTAGACGCACCCTTTAATGACTCCCAATAGAATTGTCATATTTAACAGAAATAAAATATGAATTTCAATAGATAATTGAGAATATAAGAACTGACATTTGGCTTTTCCTCATACAATTTCTACTTCTTCAAGATTACAAAAACAATTGTTGACAACAGACAGACAAGAATAGATGATGATAATATACAATCGCATTATTATTATGTTATATCTTCGAAACAATTCAAAAATGGCTTGAATGTTCGTTGATCACAATATCAAATGTGATAAAAACATAATTCATCTTATGTAGGCTACCTTTTGACATGTATCTTGTATAAATATAGCTTGATCAGAGGGAGGTAGAAACAATGGCTCTTCTCTTGATAAAACTCTCTCTTCTTTAACTTCAACTTTTATTTTTGGTGGAGATTCTGATAACAATAAATACATATGATTAAACTGTGACATTATAAAATTAGGTTTATACTCAATGATTTTACTAAAATAGATTAAATCTAATAACCCTCTAACACCTGGACCCTCCAAAACTACTACTCCCATTAGTACATCAAACAGCCAGATAGAGATCTACTCTACAAACTAGGTCATTTTGGGACTAACATATGGTCAATTTTATTTCAATAATTCGCTTGCACATAGGGGTTTTAGCAGTGAAAGGAAACCGTAGGACCCAGAGAAAACCCACAAGGTTGGTCAGGCGACCCTACTTCTTGGGGATTCGTAACCATGCCAGTTGACTCAATGACAGGCAAAACAACCATAGTTTTGTAAATAAACTATTCTAGAACTGTGTACGAGTTATGTCACTGAAGTAGTGTGGGATTAACCAGGGAGCAATGGTTTTTGGGTGGTTTCGAACATAGAACTACAGAACATGATGTAAAAAATTATCACAGGGTACTCAATATTTACATCAACTCTTATGATCTTGCCAATTTGATTTTACATATCTGTTATCTGAGAATTTGTCTATAACAATTATTAAAACATAAGTATAAAACAATTACCTATACTAATTATATCTATATCATCATCACTATTATCTGATGTTGTGATATCTGGAGGTAATTGATTTATGATTTCATTAATATCTGTTAAACTATTAACAAGATCTGCTTTATGTTCTATGTCAACTGTTTTAACACATATAATCTTCTCTTCTTTTCTTTCTATAAAACACAAACTTGATATAAACAGACATTTCTAACAACTTTAATATTACAAAGTAAATTCTTTATAAAAAATCCATATAATCATAATCAAACAAATTCTACGTGTCTCACTTTCTGCAACGTCCATGGTATCACCAGTGGTCTTATTCCGTTCTACTCCACTAATTAAATTGTGACCAGACCACTGGGGATATCTTATTTAAATATAAAGATCTTTATTTATAAAATGGACTACTTATGAAGGTAACCTAGAGTATGTAATGAAAACATAATTTGTAAAATGTTATTTTAAACTCTATTACAACATGTACCAACAATAAAGATAATTTTGCTTAAACTATGATTCGATATTGATTAGTCATTTGACACTATCACAATTTTAACACTTCATGCTTACTTTTTATAAATGGAGTATTCTAAAATATTGGGTAATTCATACCTAAATAATGTGGACTGAATGCATGTAATCTACACCAATACATAATCTGTTTAGTTGACCAGAGTTGTTTCCCTTTAAACACATCTCCCTTCAAACTTGCAATTATAAATTTTCTAACACATGACGCTCTCTGCCACTGAAATTAAGAACAGAATTACAATATTAACGTCTTATTTGAAGGATTGTTAATTACTTGAAAAATAAAATATTGTGAAAGCTGAATCACTACAAGGAATATTTATCCAAAATGATTTAATCCGTTCAGTATTTACAAATTTGTTAACATTCAATATCTATTGAAGATGATAACAAGCGGTTACCATGCAAGATATACCTACATTTTGTTAGAGATGGACAGAGAACAATCTTAAAAAGGAAGCAATTATTCATACAATCAGGGGCCATAATCCAGAAAGTTACAGCCCGATATGCGTGAATATCAGTAGGAACCAAGATCTTTGGAATATAAAGATATATTTTTAAAAAATTTTAACATATATTTACACTACATGTATTTGAGTACAAGAAGTGGCTATTTTGTCACGCAGTTGTGGTCGGATTTTCACGAAATTCAAACTGAAAATGTGGGTGTATAAAAGGATATGGTCAACATAGGACAACATCGGCCTTGATTTTTGCTGATATTTTTTTAATTGAATCCAGGTCAGTAGATTATCTACTATGTATATTTTGATTTCACTTTCTTAAATAAATGTTACAAAATAAAATTTAGTACATTTAAGGGGGGATTTATAAGCCATGAATAATGAGACATTGTCTAAAACAAGAAAATAATGTAAGGAAATTGTAGTTTAAAGCCGAACAAGTCATATTAAAACATCAAAAATATGTACTATTTTAATGTCACTCTGTTGTAATGAAAAATATGCTGTCTTATACCAAAATAAGACTGATAGCCAACGAGACATACATCAACTAAGCCACACAAGCAGTCCACTAAAGTTGTCACATACTTATTGAATATTCATTGATTTATAGATAATGGGATCTTTGACAGATTCATGCTTAATATTGATTATTAAATATTATATTCTACCTCTGAAGCTCTTCTCTTGCCGATATTCCAACCTAACCAGTGTTCATAGGAATAGGCACAATATGGATGTGTATAACGATCTGAAATATAGGAATAGGCACAATATGGATGTATATAACGATCTGAAATATAGGAATAGGCACAATATGGATGTGTATAACGATCTGAAATATAGGAATAGGCACAATATGGATGTGTATAATGATCTGAAATATAAGAATAGGCACAATATGGATGTGTATAACGATCTGAAATATAAGAATAGGCACAATATGGATGCAACACTAAATGATAATCACTATAATCAGTATACCAGTTTTTGTCATTATTTATATTTCTGCTTTATCAAAATTCATTTCGATCAAAAATTTAATGATTCTTTTGGAAAATTAAAGTATTGGATAAACAATTCGTCAATATCAAAAGTGAGCGAAAAGTCATGTGGCATAAACAAAGCTCTTTGATAGCATTTGCAAACTTCCAGAGAATGAACACTCAGGAGTTTATAACAGTATTTATTTATTATTAGGCAATAAAATACTATAAATAACATAACAGGGAAGACATTTTTTCAGTATTTATGTTTACTATCATCCAGAAAAATCAAAATCGTGAGGTATGTTCGTTTTTCAACAAATTTTATTTCTGTGACGGTTCTATATCGAAAAACCGAAGTTTAAAACAGAAGGAGAGTTATTGTGTTCCCTATAGTCAGATAGGTGATGATAGTTTTCAGAACCTACCTATTCCATGTTTGACTATTGGATGTCTTTTAACAGCAGCTTTTATTAATGAAATGATATCATCGTAGTCATCTAATCTGTTAATATAATAATATTGATCATAATCATTATAAAATTCTTCACTTATATTCACTAGTATAAAATCTTTAAAGACACTGGAAAATAGTATTTAAATGTTGTTTCAATGACATAGTTCACTAAGGAAAACTCTTAGTGCACAAAGCAAATACAGCTCTACAATCAGTTTGTTTTTAACCCCAGTAGTGTATTTACTATCTGAGGAGAGGGGAAGGTAGTATTAACACAAACTACGTCAATTTGGGACTGACATACATACATGTACATAACAATTTCATTTCAATAATTTGATTGTTTGTATAGGGATTCTTTAGAAGTGGGAGAACACCAGATGACCCGGAGAAAACCCATAAGTTTAGGCAGGCGAATCTACTCCTTATCATGTACAAGTGAAGGATTGAAATGACACCCCCAATTAATTGGCGGACCTCATGATTTAAAGTGCATGCATTAGACCATTCTGCCACACAACTCTTATACTATTTTGAAACCAGCTACTGAATATGATTTCTGTGTGTTTCAATTTAACTGTTTTTTTAACCAAAAATATCTTACTCACCGAAGGGGGTCTATTATTGTTTCCTCAACCTTCGTTTTCTTTTTCCATACATGAGTTCTTTTTTCTGGTCCCGGTTCAAAATTGCAATTTAATCTATATAAGAGCTCCTCCTTTTTCTTTCTTTCATTTAATTGTTGTCTGACTGTGACTGACTTCTGAAGATTGTTGAAATAAACTTTTTTACCAAGATTCTGATTGGTAATTGTTAAATTCGGGTTCACATGATGTGCTGAAGTCTGTGATTGGTTGATTTGATCTTCTCCCTTCACTTGCAACAGAAAGGTTTTGGATCCAACACTTGCTAGCATAACTGAAGGAGATGGGCTGGCCACAGCAGGTTTAGAAGAAACTGTTAATTTTTGATTGGAAACTGACAAAGTCGTATTGCCTAATAATGATTTTTGATTCCTATTTTGTACAAATGGGACATTTTGTTTTATGTTCGCTGAAGCATTTATCAATCCATCTTTGGTAATTTGTAACTTGGGTGTATTCACAGACAGGGGGTTGCCATGATTCAATAACAGGGAAACTGGTTTAGACGACGAAGAATTAGGTTTGTTTAACGTCAATAGAGATTGCGTTTTTAACGTATTTTGAGTTGTAGTGATGCTATTTAAGGAAGAAGTCTGAGGTAGTATTTGTAAACCCTTAGAAGTCACTACTAACTGAACACTAGGTTTTGAAGGTGCAGCAAACACTTTTGGTTTCACCGGATTTATAACTTGAGCTTTTTGTTGAACTAACAAACTTTTTGGATCATTATTTTGAGTCCTACTTGGACTGGCTGACGGCGACCTAATCCTGAAAGATGTCATTTGATTGGCATTTTGAGCGACTGGTTTATCATTGTTGTTAACAACTGTTTTGGGAACTAAAAGTATATTGCCTTTAGTGTCCTTACACCTTAAATAAATTGTCTGACCCTGAGTTGACTTGGTGTCACTAATTGTTGATGGAACTGTTGATTTCTGTAGAGGAGTATTTGGCGTTAAATTTATATCGAGTGTAACTGAGTTACTTTGTTGAGATTCTGGGTTATTGCCATTCACTAATTCTTTCTTAATTTGAGTTCGTTTCATTGGGGAATGCATAATTGTGTGATTTACATCTGGTTTTGAAACACCATTTTGTACTGCCAAAAAATTAGTTTTATTGTCATTTGTTTTTTCATCACGCGAGTCACTAAGATAGGTATTTTTGTTGAGATTGGAGATGTTGATGTTTAAATCTGTTGAGCAACTTGTTATAGATTTAGGAATACTGACATCTGTGTTCTCTTCTCTTTCAAGTTCAACATCAACAATCTATAATATAAAAACAATTGTGATTACATGTACAGACTTCTGCTATCTGCATGTGATTAAATCTATAAATAATTGCATCAGATAACAGCCAGGCTGAGAAATTTTTTAAATCATAAAGTAATATGCTTTATATATACGTAATGACCATTAGAACACAGGATCCTTTTTTTTATTTGGAAGCGTTTTTCCATAAAGTTGGCTTATTCTTTCGTCAAAATTTCTTATTTCTTTCTGTAAAAAGCATTGTTATTTTTTTAATTTTACAGAACATTGAGATTCTGCATGCCTTATTTCCTTTGCAAAATTTGTTGATGAACGGTAATAATCATCCAAACACTGGCAGATGATGAAATCCAAAGAGGGATTCTACTTGCATCTAAAGAGAGAGGGAGAGAGAAATGGGGTTTAACATCAACTCGGCACAATCTAGGTCACTTTGGGACTAACATAATGGTTCTATTTTATTTCAATAATTTGCTTGCATGTAGGGCTCTTTAACGGTGGGGGGATCACGGTTGCTAAGTGGATAAGGCACTGGTTCGCTAGTCTGGAGGTTGGGTGTTCGATCCCTGCATTGGCCGAGAAAGTTCATCTTGTTTTTCCGGCGTGATTTATCCTTGTCGGTGATGCAGTCGTTTGGATGGGATGAAAAACCGAGGTCCCGTGTACACATTGGAGTGCATGTAAAAGATCCCTTGGCAGTTGGAATTCGATATAAGAGTAGGCCGTAGTGCCGATGCCCGGTGCCCGGGCAAAAATATCCCTCACAGCACACTGTACGGCATATGCCTGTCTTCCATTAAGCCCAGGTTAGGTGCATAATAGTAGGACGTTAAACCCCATTTCATTTATTCTTTAGTGGTGGGAGAAAACCAAAGTATCCGGAGAAAACCCACAACGCCCTAGCCTTGTCACACACGACTGGGGAATCGAAAACATGCTAGTTGATACAATGACAGACCTTATGATGCCCCACAGTGCACCAAAAAAACACCAAAATAAAGATTTCTTAGCAGTGTTCTTAGCTGGCCAATTCTTCCCCCCCCCCCCCCCCCCGAATTTCATAAGCTGGCTACAGGCCCAAAGTACAATACATGGTGATAATAGAGAGAGAAATAGGGCTTAACATCCACTCGACACAAACAAGGTCATTTCGGGACTAACACATGGTTCAATTTTATTTCTTATTTCAATAATTCGTTTGTGCATAGGGGTCTTTAGCAGTGGGAGGAAACCAGAGGGCCCAGAGAAAACCAACGAGATTGGACAGGCGACCCTAGTCACGTACAATCATGGATTCGAAACCACGCCAGTTGACTCAATGACAGGCTTAATCAAACAGCGCTCAAGTGCTAACCATACGGCCATCCACCCCCCCATGGTGATTAGGCATGTAGAATGTGGTTGCATTGTACATACCAATAATAGATGTGTTTTACACTATAAATCTGATGATACTTACTGTTTCAGCACCTAATGTTTGTAAACCTGTATATGTTCTATCAAGCTGTGAAATATATAAATCAATACAGTGAGACAACAATAGAAATTTATTACTATTACTTTGGCTCTATGGCACCAATTATTCAAATAAACTTATTAATGGTTTACAAAATTATGATGAATTCTTGAAACAAAATATAACATTTGCAGAGAAACGTATTAATACCTTTAAATGATGTATCACATCCACTTTTTTATTGCGACTATCAGCAAAGTGAAGTTGTATTCTAATTGGAAATTCTCCCCATCCTCGTCTTGTTAGATGAAATGGAGGTTGACTGAATTATAACAAAGACAAAATCAGGATTCTAAATTATGATAATAGTGGATTACGAAAAAAATGTTTGAAGGGAAAAAATTGTATCAGTCAGACTCTTTTTGTAACTTACAACTGATTATTTTCAATATCAATTGTGTCCTTGTAGCTAATTATGCCACAAGCATTAACTTTGATGGAATGTGTGCAACATAAGAAGTCACTATTACTATCGATATTATTAAATACCAAAATAAAAACAGGCTCTTTCTAGTAAATAAAGTATGTTAACATTGGAAAGAGAACTTTTTATCAGTAAAAAGTTTATTACTAAAATAATATACCATATCTCCACTAGATCATTAGGCCTGTAACTAGGATGTAAGAAAAACCAAATCTTTTTAACAAAACCATTAATATTTGGTTCATCTTTAGCACCTCGTACATATACCATCCATTTATGTGTTGACTGATCATTGGTCTCTCTTTTATCTACTGGTATATATCTAAAACATAGAACAAAATTAATAACATATCTTGTGGAAACTTGGAATTGTGCATCAAAGCATTGAACCCTAAAATAAATATAACTGATATGAACTGTAAGGAGTTGTCTGCGATATCAGGCTAGGTGGAAGCAGACATTAAGCTGGACAACAACAGATAGGTAAAGGGATAATATATCTATCTCCTTGTCACAATGCAGCATTATTATCAACCGTATCATTCAACTATTGTATTTGATATGAATTTTCTAAATAATATATGGATCTTTATTATTTAGCTTCATCCCTTGTGTATAACAACAGATTCCATGACCCTTTGGTAAGATCAATCCCCAAAACAACAGGGATACAATATTCATCAATACATTATTTGATAATGATTCACAAATTTTGAATGGAACTGTGAACTTACTTTGCTACGTTACCAATGATAATTCTCTTCTTGATTTTAAAACGAGAATCTCTTAACTCATGTTCATTAGTTACTGGTTTTGTTGTTGTATTATTTGATGATTTTAATTCAGCGGTCTCCTGTAAAATAAATCATCAGTTTATAAATGAAATGTAATACGTCCTACTGTTCTGCTCAGAACAACGACACTACAGCCTACTCCTATATCAAATTTCAACAGTCAAGGGATCTTTTATGTCTATGCGAATGTACACACAGGATTCACAGGACCTTGGTTTTTCATCCGACCCGAAAGACTTGAGAGCAGTCCTTGTCCTTGTCCTGAACCACTGACAAGGACAAATCAGCCAGGGTAATCCCCTGGTATGTGAGTCAGTCAGGGCTCGACATAAATCGTGAACGGTCGTGTAGGTTAGGCGGCGGTCACGACGATTCAGTTTGGCGGGAACGGACGCTCGTTCCCGAGAAATGGAAATTCCAAAAATAGCAAATTACTTAAAACTAGGAGGCATCCATCTTATTTTTGTGGAAGGAAATCTCTGGCTCGCTCTATTGAAGAGTTCTGCACTTTTTTGATTTATAGATTCAAACGGAAGTTCAATACAACAAATTGGAACAGAGTTCCCACAGGGATAGAAACTAACGCTCGCCCATGCCATGGCGAGTGAAAGTCGGTACGGGCGAATGAAACCCAAAATCAATTAGCCCGTGTGGCGACCTGATATTTTGGTAGATCTAATAATTGATAATTTGTACCTAATGAACACTGTCATCATAGAACTGTACACGAGCTATGCTGTCGTGAAACTAATTTCCGAAAATCGTCGCCATATAGCCATACCGGTATGAAATCTAGCAAGCGAGCTTGCTGATTGGTTGAAATTGTATGATAATGAGGCTCGAAGAATTATGAACAATGAAGCGAAAGTCGATATAATTAAATAACTTTTCAGTCCTATTTCAAGTTAATTATCAAAAGTCGTCTACCGGTAACATAATCATTGATACATGAAGCAAGTTAGCGAAGAACATAGATGTTAAAAGGTTTTATAACAACGATATATAACGGCAATGAAGACACTCGTAAATACAAGTGGTCTGCTATTGCTAATCTATAAATAACTTCATCACTCGGGGACAACTTTTAACATAATCATTGATACATGAAGCAAGTTAGCGAAGAACATAGATGTTAAAAGGTTTTATAACAACGATATATAACGGCAATGAAGACACTCGTAAATACAAGTGGTCTGCTATTGCTAATCTATAAATAACTTCATCACTCGGGGACAACTTTTAACTTATTTATTATATTAAATTTTAAGGACAATACATCATATTATTTTGAAACTCGCAACCGAATTTATAAAAAAAGGTCAAAACATGTCCATATAATTAATATCGTAACCTGTAGGTTATGAGCCTTGGTTTACATGGAACCTACACATAGGTTTCGATGCATCCCCGATATGTTGAGGCCTGTCAGTGCCACATTCACTGAGCAACTGTGGCTCCTAATACAATAAATTACACATTAAACATTATAAATAATTTCTTAAATGACATATTACTCCAAAAATACTTAGGAACAAGATTTTCCTCTAAGAAATTTCTTATTACATGCTTTATCCACATTCAAGATATCAAAAAATTACTTTAATCAATATAATAAGCAACCATAATTTTTACAATTTATAACATTAGTTTATTTCAATTTACTAAAGTCATTAGTGCAATTTGTACTTAATAGAACTTACAGGCATTTCTTCCATCTTTGATATTAAAGGGGCATCCTGGGAAGCTTTTTGTACATCACTAGAAGTTACAGTGTGACTTGGCTGTGGTGTTGGTGTCCCTTTAACAGTTTTGCCTAGATGAGACTTGACAGCAGGATGTATGGTGGGCTGTACTGATGTTGATTTCTACAAATTAAAAACAAAAACAAACCAATACTGCTATTAGCTCTGTATCTTTAAACAAGTTCTTATCTGTAAAGTAGCTTGCCCAATGTTTGATAAAAAAATCAATTAAGACAAGGAAATAAGGAAAGTTAAAATATAATTCTCAAACAATAAAAAAAATTGGAAGTGAAAGTTAATCCAATGACAATAGCAATTGCAAAGAACTTCCTCTTCAATTTGATGTAAATTACATTTGGATAGACATGCTGTATTTTAATATCTTAACTTACTAAAGAGTATTTCTGATGGTCAAGAGAACCATAGAAGTTAGCAACAATACACGCTCTTAATCTATCCATCATCAATCTGGCTTGATTTAATCTCTGTAAATATATAAAATATTTATAATTACAATTTAATGTTAACTTTCATATATACACTGTAATATACCAAATTCAACGAATTTAGTCTATTTTAAAAAAAAAACAATATTAGGTCAGTGGGTTGGATTTGGATGTTGTTGACATCTTTACGAGTCAGACCTACACTATCGGCTTTTTGCTATTTGAAACCAATTTTACAAATAAATTGAATAAATCACATTCTAAATCTGTCTTAAAATTAAACATTTCTTTTAAGTAAGTGTACATCATGCATTATCATCATGAAGTCCAAAATAAGAATATGTGCATATTTAGTAAGGTATATCTGGTAAGTATAGCATTATACAAGTATTGAGGTACTGGAGGCTATAAATATAGTTTGCCAGGCAACGAAACATATGTACCACAATAGTTTTCGTATGATCAAGAGTAACAACCCATTAAGTGATTGTCATAAATAATAAAACTGAAATTGGTTTCTAGTTCCTCCTGATGCTATTATTTATTATACAAGGCTTCAAAAGGTAGGCTACACGTACCTGATCAATCACATTGACTTCATGTTCCTTGTTTTGTAATTCAATACCAAACTGGGTCTTAACAATACTCTCTATTTTCTTCACAGCTGCCTCTTTGGCTAAATTTATAGGAAAATAGATCAATGATGAATTTCTTTAAAATTAAGCTTCAATTGTTATTAAGATTTGATATTCCTAAATTCTAAGATAACATATATTTTCAGGCATTTCGATGCAGAATGAGAGATGAGGGCTTCAAAACAACTACAGCATTCATTGTGACCGCATAGGGACGAGGTTGTTCTGGTACAAGCACAACACACATAGATTGATATGGTTCACTCTGCAGCTTGCACTTACATAGACTTATAATATCACCCTGGGAATAGCTTTCGATAATTCAATCATTATAGATCTTTTCCGAACGTAAATTGGAAAAGACACGTTTTCTTTTCCCCGGTCCAGCCCGGTCACCATTACTTGTCCCACCAGTAGGAGACTGGATTCCAAGCTCCAGTCTCTGGACTGACACACCCACAAATTAGTGATCAATCTCCATAGGTGACATAAGTGGCGCATTTCCCCAATGTTTATTACTCGTGCTGAATTATCCCTATGTTAATTGCAAAAGGGGATGGTAAATCATTTGGATTAACTAGAACTTTAATTATTTAATTAGTAATTAGCAACTTGCTTACCCTCCCTCCAAACTGGATTCAGTTGATCCGATTCGATATAAAATCATCGAGGAAAATACTTATCTCGAAAAATTTGGGTCCCCCGGTTATTTTGTAGACGGCCGCTCAATTATTCGAAATAAAATCTGGCTGATAGTAAACTAATATCTAAAATAGACTCAGGGGTCCTATTCTATTTAAAAGCATTACAAACAGCGGAGTATTTCAAAATGTATGTGTCATTTTAAACGAATGGGATTTTAATTAGTTATTTAATTACTAATTAGTAATTCGCTAATTACTCAAAACCCTCCAGGCTGACAGTGATCAAGTAGCAAAAAATGGATTCAGCGGGTCTGATTTCACGTTAAACTTAATCTCAAAATATTTGGGTCCCCAGCTTTGGCCGCCAAACTATTTGTAGGCAAGTGGTGATTAATATTTGAAAACATCTATCATGAATATTAGAAATATTGACGATCACTATTTCAGTTGGTAACCTACCATCTTTTTCCAGAACTCTTTGTCTTTTATTTTGTTGATCTGTCACATCTTCATAATCAGGATCAATGTCAATATGTGCTCTTTTACCACTCATTTTGTCTACATTCTTAAAAAAACAAAACAATAACATATCTTTATCAATTAGAAAATAGATTTTACTTTCCATTCAAATTAAACACAGCAAAATGGTACGGTACATGTATATATGTTATCTTTATTTTGGCTAACATTCAGTACAATATGGTCATATCCTCGAAAAAGCTCTGTTCAAAAAAAAAGTTAATCCAAAAAAAACGTTAATTTTCTTAAGGATCAGATTAAAACATATTTTGTAAGGAAGTATTTGATCATCCAGCATTTGTCTTGCAAAGCCATATGAGTTTTATGACACAGGGTCATTTTGATCTTGCCAGGATCACAATGTAACATTGGCACTGCTTGATTTGTCAATACCGACTGACCACAGTTCAGCAGTTTTTGCGGCGAGGTCATTTGATATAACCGGAAGTCAACAAAAGGTTCTAAAGTGTTCTAAAACAGCCTGAATTAATCGCAGCTATAAGGACCGATCGACAGGAACTGTCAGAGGACACCATCCGCTAAGAGACAGTTCCTAAAGGAACTAATCAGCCGGGTCACTTGATTTGCTCTGATACGGTAACCTGACTGGCTTATAGTAATACCGTTGTAGAAATTGGCTCATCTACCGGTGGACAAATCAAGCAGGCCCACAATAACTGAATCAACAGGCAATACCTAGTGGACCATCCTAACTATTGAAAACAGTACCCGAGTACCTACGTCTGTACTACGTTACTGTACTTAATAATCCATGTCATGTGAATCAAATTAATGCCCAGCAGTCATTCAGAAACAGAACATAGAGAGACTACAATTTGGAGAATCCAAACAAGGGGAAGGCAGTCCTGCTTGTTTCAGTTTGTTAACACTTAGGCCAAATCATTGTTATTTATTAATACTAATTGAGTAATTGATTTGTCTTGTTGTTACTAAATAAATTAGTTAGTGATGCAGCTGATGCTCGTTCGTATCGTATAACGCTCGGATTTTGCACCAACACTCAAACTTGACTTTATTGTTGAACAACAAGATAGTATTTAGTTATAAAATTATGTATCTATGCTAACTGTAAATTGTAGTGCATGATATCTTAAATATTATTTCACGTGTTCAATAACAAATCATTTTACACCCACAAATTCCAATCAAGTGTTTCTTCCAATGGGCGCCGCCATTGTTGATAATACAGGCATTTGATTGGTCGAAACCAAATTACCTCCCCTAGCGCACTAATGGGGGACAACTCTTCTAGATTCACGATTCGTAGCGCACCAAACTGTTGAAATCGCTTATCAATTTACAAATCGCTAATCAATAAAATTACCGAGCCTTTAAATGCTCATTAGGAACAGTAAGCGATCAATATAAAACCCTATCTTGACAAAGGGCGTATACAACAAATATATACTGCCTGGTTTGTTGATCCGAATATAAAAATAGGACTTTTTGATTACATTGATTGATTGCCCCGGAGAAAATTTTACCCTGTGCAATTTCAAAAATACATAGTATAAAGAGGAGCAATTTTAAATATAGACTCCAAGACCAAACACAATCAAAATTGATTTTAAAAATAATTGAAAAAACCCCCCAAAAACAAAAGAACACAATAAATATACAAATAAAAAATGATTTTAAAAAGATACTTTGGTTTCAAACATCGATCAATTCAACCTTCAAGTTTTTGTATGTATCTATAAAAATTTTTAATGTAATATATTGATATCTTATGAATTAAAGTTGTTTAAACCAAGTTTACATGGATTTCTTTTGATTTCACTCTGCAATCAAATTCTGCTGTCTAGTTCGTACATGAATATTTATGTACTCAATTACATGAATAATGCTAACAATCTTTACATTAAGATAATACATATTATTTGGGACATAAAATTATGAAGAATCCGACTTGTTGCGCCCTTAATATTTCATATATATGAAGATCACAATACGCAATGCGATCGTATCATTGTATAAGATGTATTAGTCGGATTGAGTGCCCGTTTTTTCTTATTTTTTTTGTTTTGTTTCTGTGTGTCTGTGTGCGTGTGTACTTGGGTTTTTTTTTGGGGGGGGGGGGGCTTTCTTTGTTAAAGCTGTCAAGCAGTGGTTGTACATGTTCACACCCAGGGGCCGCGGAGCCGGGGGGGGGGGGGCTAGGAGGTCTTTAGCCCCGGCAATAATTTTTAATAGTGAAAATATAATGTCGCCAAAAGATCAAAAAAACGAAAAAAGGTTAGGGGGGGGGGTATGGTCAGTACGGCAATAATTTTTAATAGTGAAAATAAAATGTCGCCAAAAGATCAAAAAAGCGAAAAAAGGTTAGGGGGGGGGGTATGGTCAGTAGCCCCCTCCCGAAATCGGGCCCGCTCCGCGGCCCCAGTTCACACTGATCAACAGTTAACATTCGGTAGGCCGCTTATAAAGTGTCTCTCCGCGGTGTAAACCTTTTCTAAGCGGTTGGAAACACTTTCTCTACAAAAAATTCAAGACCGGGGGTGGGCTCGGATGGGGTGGGTGGGTTGAGATACATTGTCTCGGGTACTTGGCAAAACCAATTTAATTAGCAAGATTGCGTTTCATCACATTCGATTACTGTACAAATAAGATATCACCCTAGTCGACGTTAACTCCAAGACTAAGAGAAGAAGACTAAAATGATACGCGTACGGTGTCTATCTAAAGTACTGCACTGCCTTTAACCTCTATCAGTGCCGGACTGGTGGGTCGAAGGCCCACTTGCCATACCTGTGACTAGGCCCACGAGCTAGTGGCCGGCGAAGCCGGCCTACGAGCGCCCTAGGCGCGATGCGCTAGCGCTCGAGGGGGGTCTAGGGGGGGGGGGGGTTCTCCACCTAGAAAATATTGAAAAATAGACAGCCGCAAACCCATTTTCCAAGCACCTCAGGCCAGAGCAGCGGATGGAGATATATGGTGACCTGCGAGTACTTTAATCATCCATCCTCGAATACGAATAGAGAAATCAAATTTGTCATAGTCAAGAATTCACAGAATTTGTCATATTCAACAGTACAGATAGTATGATACATGTAGATATTCACTGTTCAATCTATCTTTCTGCTTTTCTTTCCTTTCCTTTCCCTGTTTCCTCTCCTCCCCTCTTTTACTACCTTTTCTTTTTCTTTTTTCTTTTTTTCTTTGAGGCTTAGGCCCATATTCTTTTTTCGGCTTAGGCCCACTTGTCATTGGCAAGTGGGCAAGTGGGCCCAGTCCGGCACTGACCTCTATGAACGCAGAGACAAAGCGAAAAGCAGTTTATATCATCAATTAAAAAGCAGATACACCTGTCTCGCAATTGGGCTGAGGGGTGGGGGCATGCCCCCCTAGCCCCCCCCCCCTGCCCTTGGATCGGCGCATGCTTGATATGCTTCGCCTGGCCTCTGACGCTACGAAAACAGTCGTCTAGATCATTATTCTGGTTTGTCCATAAAAATATATTAAAATGTCTCCTTTATTAAAAATTCCATTGATCCTTTGGAATATAAATCAGTAAATTAACGATAACAGCATAATGTCGATAGCAAAAACTATCTAATTCCATTAGCTACGGACGAATGTGTTTTTATTTTTTTTAAATCGATATCGTTTCATTGCATTCGCGCCATTCGCTGAAAGTATGTTACCTGAAGCCGTGCAGAGGTCGTATGCAAATTAACCAGGTCACTCAGGTACACAATATGGCGTCCATTTAGCTGTTTACCGACAAAAGACACATTAAACGATATCGTGGAAATAACAGATTTACTGACCAAAGTAAGAATATTTTCCTATGTTTTTTCATTAAATTTATGTCTCTTAAATCATCTTATATTCTGTCAAGTTTGTTGAACGGCTTACGACATCGTAATAGTGAATTTAGTTTGGTTTCTAGGGCAAACAATTTGTTTCTCAATGATTTGTCGCTTGTCAGGTGTTCGTTTATCAATATTTTTTCATGTATTTTCTATGTTTATTGGTGATGTATGTTTTGTTAGTAGTGAAATAAAAACTTTAAACTCTTCAAAAAATGACGTAATACATCCGTCATAACGGTAAATTCTGTGCAGGACCGTCACAGATGTGTTTTCTTTTTGTTTGGAACATTGGGAGGAAACCGGAGGAACTGGAGCAAAGCCACAAGGTTGGACAAACAATCCAAGTTCTTCTCACTTATAAGGGTGGGATCAACTCCACACCACTCGACTCAATTACAGACCTAAAGTGGACAGTTAGGCCATTCAGCCACCAAATCCCCCCATTTTATAACATATAATTTAGCATTATTTCAGAACATAAGTCTATCTTTCCTAGCATATTTTCAACGGAAAAGAAGATAACATTCACTAAAAAGGGTGTGTATCGTACTAAATAATAAATCGCTTTAAACAAAATGAACAGATTTGCTGCCTTACTTTATTATTATTACAGGGACGCAATGTAACTTTTAATCATTTCAATGCGTCACGTTTGAAGCTGTGTTGAAGAAAGGAAATGTTATTAACTTCATTTAGTATAATATTTTAAAGACACACCTAATTATTTGTTAAGAGCCAAGCATTTCACATAAGCATTTGTTGCGATACTCATACAGGGAAAACTGATAGAAATAGTGTACTTAATAAGTAGTAGTGCTCATATAAATCTTTGATATTTGTTTTTTGATGTCTGTTCAAAAGGAATTTGATTATGTTGGCATCGTATGAAAAACGGATCAGAATCTTTTGTTTTTACTCCATAAAATTATATGGGTTGTGAAATTTCTTAAGGGGGAGAGGGGGGGGACTGTTTGGTCTAACATGTTCTCTAGATCATTAGGTCTGTCATTGCATCAAGTGGTGTAGTTTTGATTCTCGGCTTGTATGTGAACAGAAATAAGGTTGCCTGTCCATTTTTTTCCTCTGTCTTTCTGCTACTGCTAAAGACCCCTATATATCAAATTATTGAATTAACATTGAACCATATGTTAGTCCTGAAATGTTTCACTCTCTCTCCCCAACACCCCTTTACTGTGTTTTGTTAACTTTATCTTGTGTATGCTCGCGACCCATACCAGGACAATTAAACAAATGAATTAGCCTGTAGAGAAATATTTGACCAATCAATTAATCTATATTTTGTTTTCCTTCAACAATTTGTCGATATCTAAAATAATTCAAGCAAACTCCAAATTATTCCAATCAGGTAGAGGGTTTTGTTTTCTTTCAATAAATGGTCGATATTTAATTGATTCAAGCAACGCCTAAAGTAATAAAGAATATAAACGACATTTCATCAAATTATTCCACTCTTGTAGAGTGTTTAGGGATTTGCCCTACATTGATCCACATCACATGGCAATTATCCTGTCCTAAAATAACTTCTAATACTTTTTGGATTAATCATTGTACTTTCATGATATCAGAGAATAAATTCAAATATGTCAGAAATTACTGAATTTGATCAAGAAATGCTGATTGTTAGCAAACCATGATGCCATAATTAAACTGTCTATAGAGTAGAGTCAGTAGTGAAATTAAATATTTACACAATTAAAATTTGAGACTATAAAACAACAGATAATTTTCTAATTGGTATAATGATTCCCCCCTGATAGTGATGCAAGAGGGAGGGCCAGACAAGGACAGCTGTATAGTCGTTTGGATAGGACGGAAAACAGGTGCTTGTGTATACATCGGTATGCACATAAAAGATCCATTGACTGTTAGAATTCAATATAAGAGTAGGCTGAAGTGGTGCTGTCTGGGCAAGATTTCCCCCATAGCACACTGTATGGCATATGCCAGTCTTCATTAGCCCAGTTCGGAGAAGAACAGTATGACGTTAAACTCCATTTCATTTCTAATTGGTGTATACCCCAAATTTTGCTTCTCTCTGTTTATAAATGTATTTAACATGTCTTTTTTTTATCAGAATCTGACCTGACAAAGCCTGAAAATTTATCTACATGTATATTTAAAAATGTTTCAAATTTTATGTATCTTTCACTTTTTATTATCCTGGATAGACGTGTGTGGCCTGTGGGTACTTTGGATTGTGTGATATATATATGACTTTATAGTTATCAGTCCCTGATATTATTGATGTTTCAAAATGTTATTTTACCAGTAGGTTTAAAAGTATTCATTCATGCATATTTAATCGTACTTGAGTTTTATCTAAATGCTTGAATAAACAATGGCAACCATTTTTATTATCTTGCCAGGTAGGTTAGTTGGTAGTATGAGTTTATTGAGACTCAATTAATACTTGAAACTTTATTAAAATATACATATATCATATGACATTGTATACTTGTATGGAAACCCAACAAGTAATTGAAACTTGTGTGTTGCTGTGATACCACCAAGCTGTAATATTTTTTGTCAAGGAAATAACAATTGTTCTTTGGACGTAATATGGTTATGATTGACTTGTGGAGCTGAACATTACGAGGACAGAACATTTGACCTTTAAATGTGATAAGAATATTGAATGGTATTTTATAGGAAAGATATTATAACCTTTTAAACTCAGAAACTAATTAGTTGTTTATTGCTGTAAAATGCCAAGTAAAAAAGAAGATTCACTGGAATTATTGAGATTGTAGTTTTTCACAGGCGGGAACACTTATTACTATGATTAATAATTTAGAGGTTTTAACGTTTTCAAAACTATGTGATATTTTTACAAGTTTGATTCTGTTTAATATGTTTTGTGTTGTGTGTGTTACTTTTAGTTGGTTGTTGGATGGGCATCTTCAATAGAAGACTTGATCTCGCCTTAACTACATACATGTACATCTTATCAAGGTATAAAACTCACTGCCTTTGTTTCAGGAAGGCTACAAACTGAAGTACTGACCAGCTCTCACAAACATTAGCTACATGGTAGAAGACTGCTTGGATGCAGTCAGATTAAAGTGAGGTTAATCATAAGATGTCAGGGGAGATTTTAGGGCCGCTGGTTTGTTTGACATAATGCCATTTATATCTATCCCATTAACAATCACTCAAATAATGATCAGGATTTTAATATAATTCTATTGTAAAATGTAATATTTATGTGTACTTTGTGACCCTGGTCAAATAAATTCTACTGCAATCATCACATATATAAAATCGAAATGAATTATCTTGCTTCTTGTGTTTGTATTTAATATGTGTATATAACATATGCCAATGGCCAGAGTGGTAGCCGTGAAATATATATAAAATATTGACAATCTGTGATGCCGATGTAGCGCGATAGAGAGAATGTGGGAGTTTTTTTTTTCCAAGTTTAAGTCTTCTGTAAACACTGTTTTGGCATACTTTACCAGGTTAAACTAAAACATCACATCAATACAATGTTTATCATGTTTAAGTCATGCGGTGCTGTATTCATGTATTTTTCATGACTTTTACATGGAATGTTACGCTTGAGTTATGAAGAACAAGACAAAGAGAGTTTAGTTGGGTAATTTTTATGAGGAGCATCCAAATGAAACAAAACTTGATCACATAACTCTAGTTTATGAGGTTGCATATTTGACAATCACCTTGCTTACTACAATACTATACACATTGACATTTACAAGAAGGTTGTATAGATATTTAAAGTATTTCTATATTTTGTGTATTATAAATATAAATTCTTCAGCTCGACTCATCACTGGAACCAGGAAAAGGGATCACATTAAACCATCATTAAAAACCCTCCATTGGTTACCCATAAATCAGCGAAGCAAATTCAAAATACTTTTACTGATGTTTAAAGCACTCAACAATCAAGCGTCACAATACATTCAAGATCTTATAATTCCATATGAATCCAGTAGAACCTTAATTAAGATCACAGAACAAGTCATTATTAGTTATTCCTGCTGTCAAACTTCAATGCACAAAATGATTTTTTTCACTTTGGACCACCTTTTCTCTAAAAGTCTCTACTCTTCGACATCAAAGAATCAAAAACTCTAGATATCTATAAAACACATTTAAAGACACATCTTTTTAACGAAAATAAACACTAAAACAAAACTTTTAAGTGCATTAGGAACTTTATCAAAGTATTGTTTGCGGTATACAAAATTGTGTTGATTAATTGATTGATTATATGTATAGGTTTTATACAGATAGAATCTTAACTTGGGGAGGGGGTTGGGGTCCAGGTATAATCAGCCCCCCCCCCCCAATGTGTGACACCAATGCCAATGGGTAAATCACTAAATATTTGCAATACAAAAATTTTAAGTTTGTAAGTTTCTTATTAAAGCTACCTGTAGCTGTTCATATGCAGAATGTTTCTGAAACTCAAATGTTAAATCTCTGGGACATTGTATGCTATAAAAGCAATATATCTAGTGTTTTATGAGCTATATTGGGATCTCAATGGTAGTTACGCCTAGATTATCAATAATATTATTTCAGTTAATGTGCTACTTAATGTTCGATTAGATTACACCTAGAGCCATTTTCTACAATGTTATATTTAATTCAAAGCAACCCTGCCAGATTCCTTTTTAATTTTAAAGCAAAAATATTTTTTATATCATATGATTGATGCAATTCTGAGAAACAAACTGATATTTCTATTTTTGTTCACAAACAATATATGAATTACCTAAACAGTATAATGTTGTGATTCTATGTGTACATTACTTTCCACAGTTAGATTGAGACTACTAACCTCCTTTTTATGACATTCGCTTGTCAAAATATATACACTCAAAACCACACATTTGCATTCACAACATTTTAAACTAGAAAGAGATATAAACTTTCTTTCACTGATACAGCCCCTTTAATATAAACAGATGATCTAGATTTTATAGAACTCATTATAACAACTTAATCAATACATTCGTAGCACGTCATTAGCTAACATTGTTTGAAAGGGATTTTCTGCCAATATATTCTGTGATAACAAATCAGTAAGCTCATTGTAAGAATGTGGTTTTAATTTGTAATAGACATAATTGCTGGTTTTCCAGAAATGAACCATAGACATTTTGAAATGTTCTTCTTCACATAAATATTTTCTTCATCTGACTTCTTGAATCTTGGAATCTTTTTTGTTTCAGGTCTGGATTAATAAGATTACTCCTATTCTCTAATCTGAATTTCCAAAATCTTACTTTGAATATAAAGCCTCAGGAATCTTAGCAATTCTAGTTTAATTACTGATTAAGGTTCCTGAAACTAATGCAGATTCAGATTACTGTATGTTTTGTATTAGAGTTCGTCTGTAGAAAACTACACCAAGAGGGATTTATAAGAAATGGTGAAGAGAGGTTTTGGTTTTATGAAATAAAAGGGTTTGGTGGTTTTTTCTTTGGCCTGCAAAGCATTGATTCTTTGGTCTGTTTGAAGGTGATAAGGTCATAGGTGTTTGCACTTGATTCTCTGGTTTCCTTCCAAACGCTCCTGCAAGCATGCCAATTCTTTAAATAAAACTATAGCATATAATATATATATTTTCCAAAATGTCCTGATAAATGTTGAGTGAATGTTAAATTCAATATCTCTTCCCTCTCCTTATTTTGTGTTATTATTATCTCATATATTTAACTTTCAGAAGCTAAAGTAATTATTTTGCAGTTGTTTGTCACAAATTGGGATTTAGTCATTGAGTATCTCCAATATGTCTCTTTAATCTGTGCCTGAGCCACCAGTATTCCTACAATTGGTATTGATTATATTTAATCAGATTTAATCATATCCATGAAGCCAGCCTTTCTTTTGTTCATAACATATTATAAAGTATTGAATAATATTACGAAATGAACTTTAATTAGCCTGCTATTCTGTCTGTTTAATCATTTGTCCAATGATCTTGTCTCTTTTATAACTGGCATCCATTTTTTCTACAAATATCATTTGTTTTAGTAAAAATTGTGTTTTGGATAGAAGATACCTTGTGACAAGAACAAAAATTCCATATATGCATCTGTAATCAATATAATTATCTTCAATGAATATAATTTTTGACATGACATTTTGATAATGGATCCCAGAATTGTCTGAATAGTGATACATCCAGGTGGTTTATGGGTATATGAAACTGTTTATAGACTTTTGTGATTTATTCAAGGGTCCAGCTGCAGTAGTGATATTATTAGGACAGATATTTGGATTGTATAATAGTTAATCACAAAACCAGCCTAATTCCTTTGTATTAAGAGTTTCTGTTTGTCTGGTTGTTGAAACTTGTTGTAGGCGTTCATTAGGTGAATGCCTTGATGGAGATCGATGATGAACATTGTCTGATTCTATCTGATAGAGAGTGATGAAACTTAGTGTATAGTTTGATTGCTCATTACTTTTGAAAAAAATAAATGTGCGATTATTTAATATGTGACATCAGCCTCACTGTTGGCTTGTTTAACATCCACTGTCACCGAAGTGATATTGTAGTCAAGTCATTTGTATAGTACCACCATCATTTGTATAGTATCACCATCATTGTATAGTACCACCATCATTGTATATAACCATTGTACCACCATCATTTGTATAGTACCACCATCATTTGATAAGTATCACTATCATTTATATAGTATCACCATCATTTGTATAGTATCACCATTATTGTATATAACCATTGTACCACCATCATTTGTATAGAACCACCATCATTTGATAAGTATCACTATCATTTATATAGTATCACCATCATTTGTATAGTATCACCATTATTGTATATAACCATTGTACCACCATCATTTGTATAGAACCACCAGCATTTGTATAGAACCACCATCATTTGTATAGTACCTCCAGCGTGGCTGTAACTTTAGTATTATTGTTGTGTTGTATTCTTACTTACATACTGTAATTAACCAAACACAACTTATTCAATCACACCATGATATCATTCACTAATCTATTTATAAACTCAGTCAGTAACAGTGGCATTAATGGCTGCCATTTTGTGTAAATATTAGATCTCATGTAGCATTTAAAAGACGAAACAAAATGATAGAATATGAAATAGATTGACATGATTTTTTTTATTAATTTCAGATGTATTTATCTCACATCTAAATAATCCAATGATCCATCCTGATAGAAATGACATCCCTAATTAGCCCTGGCATGATGAACACTAACCAACATCATCAACAAGATGTCCTTACTGACAAATACAAAGATCTTCGACGACCTCGAAAAATCAACTTCTTTGTTAATGGAGATAGGTATTTCAAAGGGAAGAAAATGTTTGTCACACCCCATCGATATTTTAATTTTAATGACCTTCTGAATGAACTTACTGGTAAATTACCGTCTAATCTGAACTTACCCTATGGTGTTCGTCAAATTTATGATAAAGATGGTGGTCAAAGAATAACGGATATTGAAGACTTACAAGATGGACAGTCATATGTGTTGGCAGGTTTCGAAGGTTACAAGGGTATCAAATATGGCAGTGCAGATATGGAATTATGGTCTGTTGGTAAGTTATTTGTGTTATTTTTTCTGTATTGGTGGAATATTGTTGTTAGTGTCACCGCTTTGCCTTGGTAAGTCCATTAGCCTATCTGTCAAGAATTTCTGAAATTGACTGGAATGCCGAGATCCACATTGCAATATTCTCACTATTCATTTCTCCTTCTTTTGTGGGTGGAGGAAGATGTGGTCAAGGTCTGTCATTAAGGCAAGTGGTGTGGTTTTGATTCCAAGATTTAACATGACAAGGAGTAGGGTCACCTGGCCAACGTCAAGGGGGTTTCACAGGGTCCTTCTGTTTACTCCTACAAAAGGTCCATGCTCCTACTATAAAGACATCTATATGCACAAGCTAATTATTGTAATATAATGGTACCATATGTTAGTCATGAAATGGGCTATTGTCGCGTGGACCTAAAGCCCCAGCTCCAAGTCAAGTAAAGAGATGATTGCAGTCCCTATCTTTCGTAAACAAAATTTATAACGAATGAGTGAGTTAGTGAAATGGGGTTTGACATATGGCCATGGGTGCAATTATCTTCATGGCACATGCCATGTCTTATGTCTCTGTTCATTAGCATAGCCTGTTAGGTGCAGAAAAGAAGGCTATTTAACACCATTTTATTTCATCTCTTGAATATTGATAACATGCCCTAAAATTGTCACTTTCGGTGATGTTTCTACTGTAGTTAAGCCCAGAGGAGAAGTTGCACTTTCACACTTGCACCTCTCGACTCCCCCTGTTATGCCATTGATTATGCAATACTTAACAAGCGATCTTTAAATGACCCTGTTTGTTATCAAGATAAAAAGCTTCGTCTGGTAACTATTAGTGAAGATAAACATAGTTCTATTAGTTATAAGTCACTTTGACAACGAGAAGAAAAATCAATTAATAATCAGTGAATACAGACGTCTATTGTTCTGATGGAATCTTTAGATTAATCAAAATCTATAAATGAAACAACATTCCTTATTGGTATGAAATGAGAAGAATTATGCACTAGATACCATTTATTTAGAATGTTTACTTTAAAAACATTGATTTATTTTGGATTCTGGTAAATGGCAATATGATCATAACTTATCATCACCCGATGTCGGACAGTCCACACATGTACTCGACACTTGCACTTTAGTAAACTCTATAAAGTGTGTACGGTGTTGACTCATTCATTAACCAGAAGATCCTGAGTTTGACCCGGGTGTTGCCTGCGAATGGTCCTCAGGATTTTCAGGCATGTAACACCATTCGACTTTCAGAGAATGTAGCTCGTCGATGGGTGTTCTTTAAGTATCAGAAATGAATACAGATTCTTGGAATGGATCTTCAACACTTTATTTCAGCAGCAAATAATTAACAGCAACAATTTAACAAACTTATAATTTCCTATATATCGGCCCTCCAAATAGTATGTTCCCTAAGCTGGTCTCTCCAACTAATGATATCTTATTAAATACATTTGTCTATTTATAAAAATCAGTTATTTAGAAAGTGTTGACATAAACATATAATTATCAAAGGATTAAGACTAAAGGCATTTAAAACAATAGTAAAAAGAGACTTAACAGATCAACCAATTTAGTTGCCAGCTTGTCATAATTTGACTGACAGGTTAATTGCTCTATGACTAACCAAGCATTAATGAAAATTAAAATATATACTTGAAATTTAAAACAGAATTCAAAAATAATAAAATAACAAAATAACATATGACCTAGGCATCGGTCATATATCCCCCTTACTTCAAACAAAAACATGACCCCATGTTTTAAGCATTTAATAAAATAAAAAAAAAACTTATTTTTCGATTAATCAAAGTAACAAAATCTATCCCTTTTTTCATGATAATAATTACTATTTCTGATAGGATTCCTGTGTGGCATAAAATAATGTTCTTGCATATTGTACTGGGGAACGTTTTCATTAGGTAAACATAATTTGGGCCCTTGTATTCTATTTGAATTCACGTTTATATATTGTTGAGCACTATAATCTAGTTCCTCCTCTGGAACCCAAGAATTTGAAGTTGCTGGACAATTCTTCCACTGAATAAGATATTCTTGTTTTGTGTTCTTAACTCTTTGTCTAAGCACTTTGTCGGACACTGGTATAGGTGGATTTGTTGAACAAATTCCTACATATCCATGGTCTTGACTGCTGGTACTTCTGGCACTAGCACTTGAAGCATCTTTCATCGCTGCCTCACTGTCAAAATTTATTTGACAACCTTTATCATGGCTATTGGCAGGATGACACATTGTTTCTCTTGTAACCATTAACACAGGGTTATTCCCAACAGCCACATCTTTTGTATCCGGAACATTTTGAACACTCACATCCTTTTTACTGGAGACTACAGAAATCTGTACTTTTTGGGCATCCTTCTTAGCAAAAAATTCTAGCTGTCGCTGTCTATCCCTTTGTCTTTTGGCAAAAGAGCGATATTTCTTTTCCGGACTGGGTAATGAATTTTCTGAGAAGCCCCATTTAAAGCTGATTTCTGTAGAACCCCTATCCTGTTTGAGACTCCAAGACATTGGTAGTTGATTCAGACTTCTTATTACTGCTACTGCTGCTGAAGGAAGAATAAAGTTGATATCCATCCTTTCCTCTTCCAAATATGTTAACAATTTATCTCGCTTAGCTGTACCGGAATCAAGAGTAGACAATTTTGTTTACTCTACCCGGCATCTCCACCATTATATCACCAACTGTTTCGGGGCTATTTAGAATAGGCTCCCAGGTGACACATAGGGATTATTTGTATATGAGCTAGGATGGGGGTTATTGCTCATAACTGTAGAAGTATCTGGTGAAGGCGGCCGCTATCTTTCATCTGATTGGTTGAAATGATTGTTCTCTGGTCTGTATGAAAATTAGTTTCTTTAAATACAGACGTCAGAGATACATTGAATTAAGGAAGATAGGAGAAATATTCAGATACATGAATATATTGGTTAGGAGTTAGGACATTTAGAAACCTGTTAATATGTTTTGTAAATAATGTATTTTAAAAACTGTATATAAAGTAATATTGGAATGAATTTGGAATTGGACTTTTAATGAACAGCGGCCGCCTTCACCAGATACTTCTACAGTTATGAGCAATAACCCCCATCCTAGCTCATATACAAATAATCCCTATGTGTCACCTGGGAGCCTATTCTAAATAGCCCCGAAACAGTTGGTGATACATGTCAGTAGTGCAGGGCTTAATAATGAGCCTGGTAGATGCTCATCACTATTATTCTGCACACTGAGTTCACAAAATATTCTCAGACTTAAGTTCAGAATTTACTCAACTTTCAATCACTGAAATATCTTTAATCCAGAAACACAAAACTTTGCACATAGTTTCTTATTGATATATTTAATAGCCTAAAACAACAAAAGTTTTACAAAGGGCAATTTTGAGTAAATTCAATTCTGAAAATGCTCTGTGAACTTTGAACCAGTTGGTGCAGAAAAGTAAGAAATTAAATCCAACATCATTGTATTTCCTTATAAGAACGTTGTTCATGTTATTTCCTTCTGTATTGAAGTTTTCAATTTATTAGATGATGTTTGCAAAGTAGTGGCATTATTAAGCATTGAGATTTGGTCTGGCACACACTCTTTTAGATTTTATCCTATTCATTGCTCTCCTCCTTTTGCTCAAATATTCAGCTTAAATTGAAATACTTAATTTAAATGTCAATGCTGTTATGTCCTCATGGAAGTTCTTAGTATCGATTATCAGCTTATAAATGTTTTATTGATGTAAAGATAAGGTTTCAAGAGACGTGTCTTCTTTCTTTTTATATATCAAGCCTCTGGCGATTTAAGAAATTGCAGAACAATGGGACATGTATAGGATAGATAAAAAGTTTGTCCAAGGACTACTGGTATAGAAAAGTTTTAGTTGCCATGTTATTTTCTATATATTTCTGATTTTCTTAACAAAACATAAATTATTGAATTATAAATAAACTGTTCCAAAATCACTGAGTTAAACATAAAGTGATGTTAAACTCACTCTCTGTGTATCTTGTTGGTTTACTTATAAGGACTGTATATATGTGGCTATAAAGCATAGGTATTGATCCCTATGCAGTTCTTCCCATATTTTAATTTCGACTAGTCAAGTTTTAAATAGACCTATTACTTCTATTTATCATGTCACCCAATGAAAGATTGTAGGTGAACATATTAAAAGCCATTACAATATGGCTCAACAGGTTACTGATATTCCCACCCTTTAATTTATAATGCACTCCTTTAACTTTGATCTGCCCTGTAAAATAAATCTGAGATCCATTAAAAATTTATTAAATAAAACACCTCAACCCTTCAAGGTTAAATCCATTTGAGTTGATAGTATTATTACATTCTCGATGTCTACATACCTAGGTAGTTGATCGATTGTAATAAACATGCCGATATCAATAATTATTATTACTAGTTAACAGTGGAGCGAACTATAATATTGATCTATTATCAATAAGTAAAAGCTAGAAACTAATATTCTATACAATTCATTTATGTTCATATTGAGTTTGACCACTATACTTGCTTGATTATCTTTGGTAAATGGAGCCTTTTAACAATGGTGTTGGTCTTCCTAATCAATATCTCAATAAAAAATCCTATTAACCACTCATATTACTCTTGTATTTAGATAAATGAATAGAAATAAAATTCAATATTGCTATGTATATATCAAGAGATATAAGAGCTGATAAATACATATCTACATTTAGAATATTTTTAAATCAAATTAATGAACTGTCCATTATATAATTTTTCCAGTCATCAATAGGCCTCCATTATGGAGAACTGATCATCAGCTGAATATCATCAGTATATTGTTTGTCGAGGATTGAATTATATAAATCAAATTAACATGACAAATAATTAATAACAGAAACATAAATGTATACTGAGAACTAGCTGAAACATGTTTGGGTTTTAATTTGCCATTGTTGGGTGTAAGACGATTACTCTATATTATTCTTACTCATATTTTTCGGTGTATTAGGCACACCTTTTTTTACCAAATATTTTATCTTCTATAAGAGGTGCGTCTAATACATTTTGTTAAGCAAATCCATGCTTTTCCCATGTCAACAACAAATTTGAAAGTTCAAGTAATAACTGCCCAAGAATCAACACATGTCAACCGTGTGACGCTACGGCAAATACTTGATATATTAGCACTCAAATTAAATACATAGTATAAAGTTTGTTTTCTTATTTACATAACTTACAGTATGTTATTGAACATCATAATATCATTAGTTTTTGAGTATGGATGATTTAATGTTAGCAAGTAACAGTTTAATTCATTCCAATATTTCACTGATTAAAATTTAAATCAAAATTTTAGACCTATGGTTTTATTTTTCTGGTCATTAAAAGAATTATGTTTTTAAAGTAAATGAAATTAAAGGTTATAACTAGAATTCAACAAACAGGGGAAGGAAATGCTGCTGTCAAGGCAAAATGTCCAACATAGCCCACTTTCATTATCTCGATTGGTGCAGAAAGGAAAGACATTTAACCGTATTTCTTTTTATTTTATTTATTTGAATATAATGTCTAAAACCGTGACTTATTAAAGCTCCTTAAAATCAACATGTTATTTACCGGTAAGCTGCTTGAAATCAACATGTTATTTAATCAAGTGGGTTTATCTTTTCTATAAACATTTATATTGAACCTGTCACTCAACAATATCTCTTCTTAAAATATAGGTACAATGGAACATAAAATATCATATTATGTACATACATTCTAGGGGGGCCATATCCATAGAATCTATTTGTAATCACATCTATAGGCCTATGTCTTGTAGTAAGAACTCAACCCACCATTGTATTATTGCCGTAAATGAATTATGTTTTTATAGTTGACAGGGCTATTAGTGATTCTTATGAGTGAATTATTATTCATACCAAGTAGCTATTATTCAACATTGATCTTTAACCCTATTAGTATTTTCAAATTGGGTCATTGACAACTAAATCATGAATATGTCAGTTTGAAAATCTATATTGGAGGTGTTTAGCCTTTGTATAATAGGGTGTCTAACAGTTTATGAAAAGGGTCATCATAATATTTATCTCATTACGTATTTAATTGATAAAATTTGTATGTATGAAGTTAAATCAGTAATTTATATTAGTTGTTCAGATATAAGTCATGCAATTTGTTGACTGTTATTGTAGGCCATGTAGTTAGTTATTGGCATAAGTTATCGTCTGATGTGCAATATAAGAAATATCGTCGTTGTATTGGATCTACTTCGAGTGTGGAGTAACTTGAAAAGATTTTTAAGATGAGTTTACGACTGTCTGGATTACCGGAAATATTTTCTAGTCCCTATATTCAATCACAGCGTAAAAATAAGAGAGTAAAAGTAGTGCGGCATGTGAACAAGCCTGATCTTTATTTTATAAAGTTAATGCAACGTTTTAGTAAGATGTGTTTTTTTTCAATTGTATTTGAGAATTAGTCAGTGTAAAGTCCTCGAACATATTCTTGTCCATATATACACAGTCTTACTGTAGTCAAGGGTGTGGATTTGTCATAACTTTTGGGGGGACGGACATACCCTGGAACCTTTCATTACCAAACCATAATAATAATTAGGCCTACAAACAGTTTACTCTAGCAGTGTTATTTCGATGAATGTTGTAACTAGGGGTAATATGATGACAAAATGGAAAAATTGACTATCGTGAAGATCAATTACTGTGGCGAAACTCAAGACAGTGGTTAGCAGAGACCTATTCCCCCCCCCCCTAAATCCATGCCCAAGACTGTAGTTAAAGTAGTGCTTTAGTAATTTTGAATTTCTCACATCTTCAGGATTTGTTGTTAAAACTAAAATATTTGTATTCATTATATATATGGTATACATTTCAACAAGGTGTGACTTGATTGTCAAGTATCATTGCTACAATTATAGTATTGTAGCAATAGTACAAAACAAAGTTTCATTTTTTATTTGATTTGTTTATGAAGTTATTTCATATACTGTCTTACCCACTCATTATCTCAGCCATCCAATGACTAGAGAGTTGATTATGACCTTGTCATTTGAATAGATGCCTGATTGAACATTTGTGGCCAGATAAAAAACAGACCTGTAATAGGCCTATTGAGCACTTCAATAATACATCTTTTAATGCAAATTGGTAAAGAAAAAGTTGTTCAATCTCATGATTTTTTTTTGAATTTTTTTCAGGTAAACCACTTAAAAATCCTCATCTTGATTTTAATGGGGATCCACAGGAAAGTTACAAATATCAAGGTTATTCCAATAATGCATTTGCTCCTGGTCGTTATTTTCGCACAAATGGATCATACGCAACAAAGAGATGGCCAGGAAAACTGGGGGTATCATCCAAAAATTTATCAAATTCCGAAAACTATGCCAGTAAACCTAAAGTTATTACTATTGTTCGAAATGGTGCCTCTCGGAATAACGTGAAAATTCTTCTCAATCGCAGAAGTGTTCAATCTTATGAACAGCTAATGAGTGATATTTCGGAAGCCTTTACTGCTAAAGGCCGACAGCAGGGAATTAAAAAACTGTATACCATAAGAGGAAAGCATGTGCAAAGTGTATCAGACTTTTTTCGTCATGACAATGTGTTCATTGGGTTTGGTGAGGAGACTTTTACTGACACAGACGTCAGGCAAATTGTTGAAGACTTCTATCCCGATACTGCACAGATTAAAAGTATAATGAAGAGTTGGGACAAATACCAGAAGTTAAGACAAGCAAAAGCAGAAGTGGTTCAACCGGGAACGGATAAACGAGACAGTGGTTTTGTAGATTCTTACCGAGACTCAGACTCTAATATACATGATTTAAATAGCAGACACAGTAAGGATACAACACAGGATAACCAAAATGCCTTCTTTTCACCATCTAAAGCTGGTGTCCAAGAATCGAAGCAGCGAAGAAGAATGGAAAAGATGCGTGAATCAGAGAAAAGAGCTTTGGATGAAGAAAAACGGAGACAAGGTCTGGTGCCATTAGAACAATTGGATCCGGTTAAAGCTAAAGAAGATGCTAAACGACGAAGAAAAGAAGAAAGTCGGCGGTTAAAAGAACAAGCAGAAGAAAGAAAAAAGCAAGATCACATTAAGAAAGATCAGGAAGAAAGACGCTTAAAACTTGAAGAGGAAGAAAATCACATGAAGGCTGAAAAAGCAGCGAGAAAGCGACAAGAGGAGGCTCAAAGAAAAGCATTGAAAAAAGAGAAAGAAGAAAAAAACAATAACGAAGAGCAAGAGAAGGCCATACCAGAAATAGAAAAACAACCAACAAAGAAAGAATCAGATATTGAGACAGCAGACAACATCGACCAAACGGACACAAAATCACTGGCTAATAAAAACAAAGAACAAAAAGAAATTAAAGATTTAAAGGAAACTTATGATTCTAAGGAAACTAAAGATTCAAAGGAAACTAAAGATTCAAAGGAAACTAAAGATTCAAAGGAAACGAAAGATTCAAAGGAAACTAAAGATTCAAAGGAAACGAAAGACTCAAAAGAAATAAAGGAAAAGTCTGAAACTGATAAAAATGATGTTACAGAGAAAAAAGATCAGGAAAAAACAGTGGAAAAAATTAAAGATAACGAAAAAGAGAGACCAACTCGTAGATCCAAAATTAAGGTTATTAGACGACAAAAATTTGAACGCCAAGTTAGTAAAGATGAATATGTGACCTCAAAATATGAACTAGGAAGAATATTAGGGGATGGGAATTTCGCTGTTGTTAAACAAAGTAAATTGAAAAGTACTGGTCAAGAATTTGGAATTAAAGTTATTGATAAAAGTAAATTAAAAGGAAAAGAACATATGGTGGAAAATGAAATTGACATAATGAAGGAATGTAATCATTATAATATTGTTAAATTATACGAAGAATTTGAAACTAAAGATAAAATTTATTTAGTCATGGAACTCGTAAAGGTAAGCCATTTGTTTTTTTTCTGTTATCATTTTTACTTTTGCCTGATAAAACATACCAGTAGCTATTAACAGTTAATATACTAAGATGTAATGAAATCGCACAATTTTATAAATCAAAATGTAAAATTCTAAATGTAACCACATCAGATCACCATGATTGTTATTTAATAAGACAAAATTGTAACAAATTACACTCCTTCAACATTACACTATGCTTTGAAAATTTATTATGCACACTGACTTAACTATTTTTGAATATCTTTATGGGGAACATTGACAGATTTAATTGTTTATACTTGACATTTAATGTATATTATAAAATGAAACTAAGGACTAGTAAGGACTAAGGTATAAATATGAAATTGTCTCACCCATATATTAAAGATTATTGGATTTTTATTCAATCTCTATTATCATAGTTTTATTTAACTGTGTGATTATTAACAAGATTTGACATGTGTATTTATTAACAAGATTAATGTGTTCAGGGCAGTGTGGGCCATGTTTTTGTAATTAAGAAAAGATTAACTTATAAAAATATATACATGTAAGTATTAAATTTAGATAAGGTTTGGTCTTTGGATGATTTCCAACAGGCCTATTTTATTCCATGTAAATATTTCAGCCTGTAATGAATTTAATGGGAGCATATATTTTGACTTTTTACCATGATTGTCACTCTTCCTACGAGCACAATTTGTGGATTTGGCGCTATATAAATGGACATATTATTTTATTATATTTTCTGAATGAATATTGGAAAGTTGATGACCCCTAAATAATATGTGTAACATGTAACAAATAGATACAGACAAGATTTTTAAAAGTTTATTTGCTGATATATAATTAGTCAAACAGTTCAGGATTAAATTTGAGGTGGGACGTGGTAGGGCGTAAACTGCTACCCCGTTTGGGATGTTATGTCTTAGCCTTTATCTTTATTTAAAGTTTGTATGTCAGAAATGTGGTTTGTAAGATTCCGAAAGTTTAATTGAAGATGGCTATAAAATTAAGCCAAGATTAGTTATGGATTGGTTTTAGAAATTAATAACAATTATGCTCCTTTACATTACAATACAATGACAGAATCAAGTAGCGCCTGAACTTTGCAGATTAAATATATAATAAGTAAAACAGCTTATCAGTTCGGGATTAACTATGGGGTGGGGCATGGTAGGGCATAAAATGCTACCCTGTTTGGGATGTTACATGTATATCTGTGTTTGCTGTTTGAATGTTTTAAGCAGCATTAGATCTAATGCTGCTTAAAACAACCAAACATCCACAACCTCTTTTCATTTTCATTGACAATCTGACTAAAACACAGTTCCTATTCATTTAATTTTTTATAGTTCAAAATATCGTTTACTTGTCTTTACTACACTAGGATCTGGAAGAGTTGTTATCATTGACATGTTCTGGATGGTACATGTATGTGAGTGATTAGCTAATGAAACAGTCTGTTACGGCATGTTCTTGGTCTTTTGATGCACGTAACTGTGGGTAAACCACTAGAAATGTCAACGCTGATTGTTTAATTAATTTTGGATGTCATAGGGTCAAAAGTCGCTCGTTTGACCCCTGACATGAACTTTCACTATAACTTGTTGGATCTTTATGTAGTGTAGGCCATCAAAAGTATAAAAAACAAAATGAAATATAGATCTGTATTTTAATCAGATTGATTGAGTCAGTAAGCTCCTTGTTAATTTTATTTGCCAGACATTTTTCAGAATGGGTCTCTGGCAATGAGCTTCTAGGTGGCCCTGGGCACCCTCACCTTAAGTCATACGATGGGAGCCCCACACAATAAAGATTTGTATTCACCAACCCTGTAATTTACATCAAACACAAGTGGGAATAAACGCTCAAAAAAAGGTTGTCCCCATAAAATAAATGTTTGATAGGTTATATAAGCTTATGTGTCCTGTAAAATATATGACATCAAACAAGTTTCAGATTTTTAACTCATAAACAAAATGTTCTATTAGCCATTGTGTTATAGTTTTCTGGATACTCAAATGGAACTGACCATTAAACTATATGAATGTATGTATTCACAGTTTACATAATAAATGTAAAAAAAATGTTAAGACTGATGAGACATTAAATCCCATTCATTTTATTTAAGACATGTTTAATTCTCTTTTCAGGGAGGTGATTTATTTGATGCCATCACACAGAGTGTTAAGTTTAATGAAATGGATGCTTCCAAAATGGTGAAAGATTTATGTAATGCTCTGTTTTATCTTCATTCTCGAAACATAGTACATAGAGATTTAAAACCGGAAAATTTATTAGTAAGTCCCTAATACACACTTAACCTCAAAGTTGTACAAGATCAATTTCATTGTGTTTTTATACGCCCACATTTTCATGTTTTTAGCTTGTGAACCCTGTAGAGGTCACAATTTTAAATTGATTTTGATGAAAATTGAAATGCATGTTTACAACTCAAAGATCATAGTTCCTATTTGTGTATATCAGATTGAAACTTCCTGAATTATGGGGAAATTTGTGGCTCCTGATTATACAAAAAATCTCCATTTTTAGCATGTGGTCCCTCTGGAGGTCACAATTATTATCTAATTGAAAAATCTGTTTGATTGTATCAGCTTTACACCGCACAAAGGTTGAGTTCAAATTTCGTGAAAATCAGACCAAAACTGATGGACAAAATGGCCGCCACTTGTACGCGAATAGTGTAAAAATATGCATATGGTATATCGAGGTTGTGAACCCTGTAGAGGTCACAATTTGAATCTGATGAAACTTTAAGTGCATGTTTATAACGAAAGGATCTGATTTCCATTCGATATTTGTGCATATCGTATCTTAATATCCTGAATTATAGCCCCTGATTTAGCTTGTAGTCCCTCAGGATGTCACAATTATTATCTGATGTAAATAAATGTTTGATAATATCACCGTTACACCATAATGAAGGTTGAGTTCGAATTTCGTTTAAATCAGACCAAAATTGCCAGACAAAATGGCCGCCGCTTCTACTCGAATAGTGTCAAATTATGGTATATCAAGGTTGTGGACCCTGTAGAGGTCAGAATTTAATTTGATTTTGATGAAAGTTGAAATGCATGTTCCTTTCAATATTTGTGCATATCAGATCGTAACTTCCTAATTATTAGCTTGTGGATTATAGGCCTATCACCCTTACACTGTATACAGGCCTGTATTAACCATGGGGCACAGGCCCCAAGGCCCCCCAAATTAGAGGGCCCACACAAAGATCTCAGTTGCGTCCAGCCCCATCCTCTAGAAATGACATCATTTCATAAGACTCGCATAGATTGGTCCACTGAAATAATTTGAAGGCAAAAAACTTTACCCAATCTCAGATAATACTCTATAAACAGTAACTGTGTATCTAATATGCTTTTTAATAACAAGCTGTTGCCATGCAACAAGATACACCCACATTTTCCAAGAGATGGACGGAGAACAAGGAAAACTCATTGTCTTAAGGCTTCAATCCAAATTGGAAACAAAAAATATGTTAAAAACTATAGGCTCTATATGTCATTCACAAGGTCCTTAGAAAGGGGGGTAGCCCTGGAACCAAAGGTCACAAAATGCTGAATATTTCAAGAACATGAGTAATTAATGAAGCAGCCTTCATATGATTAGCCTAGATTTCTATAAGTATTATCTAACTTGTAGGTTCATAGAAGTAAAAATGGTGCCATATCTTTAAAACTAGCTGATTTTGGATTAGCTATGGAAGTACAGGATTTAATTTATACTGTTTGTGGAACACCTACTTATGTGGCACCAGAAATACTGTCTGAGATAGGTAAATACGGTTTCTAATTATTTTGGCACTGATGGTAAATAATGTTTACATTATTTATTAGTGCCTTAGTGGTAAACACTATTTATTAGTTGTAAACACACTATTTATTAGTGGTAAACACTATTTTCATTGGTAAATTACATGTCTTATTGGTAAATTACATTTTTTATTGGTAAGTTACATTTCTAATTGCTAAGTTACATTTCTTCTTGGCAAATACCATTTGTTATAGGTGTCATAGTATAGCTTTTCTACATTTCTTTTGAACTCAATTTTGAAACTAACAATGGCATTAGCTTTGATGTCATTGCAAGTTGCTATGGTAATGCATGATATTATAGTCTAGATATTTATATTAATTATTCATTACCTTCTTTGTAAGCTCTGTTTAAAGTAATTATCTCATAAAATAATTAAACCATAATGGTTCAAAGATGGGACATATTGTTGGGGGGATACACTGTACATATGCATCATTTAATTATTATCTGATACTAATGACTTAACGATCACCTATGTTGAAGTACCACTTTGAGGAATAATGTTATATAATCTTTTAATTAATTGATTACACAATGACATTTAAATATAGAGTGGTATTGACAGAATAAAGGTTAATATTATCAGCCAACATAATATTTAGTCATGTCTGGTTACTAAGCAACACATTGGATAAGGTTTCTTAAACAAGATATTTCTGGACAAAGGATGACATAAAATTCTGTTTATATTGTAATTATTTGAGACTTGAAGTTATCTATGAAAGTTATCGACCAGTTTATATAATATGAGAAACAATCAAGGTTGGTTCTAGTCCCATTACCCCTTTTTCGTGGTGCCAGGTTAAACTCTGCTTTGTCAAGCCAAAAATCTAGAAACCTGTCATCTAGAAGTGCAAATGGTCTTTTTTGGAGTAATATTTTTAGTAATTTAGCAAAACTGGGCACATTATTGATGTATAGCGTATCTCAATTGTACAGGAAAAAAATGGTTTATTTAAGTGATCTAATGCATGCACTATAGACGATAAACTCTGTTACTGAATCATATTGCTGGGTTTCGTTCCCAAGCATGTATGTGACAAGGAATGGGGTCAACTGCCCAACCTTTATGAGTTTTCATGAGGTCCTCTGATTTCCCTCCACTGCTGAAAAGACTCCCACACCCAAGCATATCATAGAAATATAATCATAACATTATTATGTTGGTCCTTAAATAAACCTAGCTTGTGTCAAGTGGTGTTAAACCGTGTTTAGCTCTCTCTTTTCCCGATGTCAACGATCCTATCAAGAGAAATTGTGTATCATAAAATAAAAAATAATTATTTCAGGTTATAGTTTAGAAGTTGATATGTGGGCAGTAGGTGTTATTATGTATATATTATTGTGTGGATTTCCACCATTTCGTAGCCCTGACAGAAATCAAACAGAATTGTTTAATTTAATCAAAGCTGGAGAATATGAGTTTATAAGTCCTTACTGGGATAATACATCAAATTGTAAGTATTTTTAACAATTGACTTCTATGTCCATAAAATATTAATTTAGCTGTAAGCGCCAATGGATGTGCAGGCTCTATCGCTTGGTGGACATTAACTTTTACAGTTTATCTATGTCCTTCTTAATGTTCTAAAGCCAGATGATTGGATGATTGCCTTGCCTTCCAGTGCTTTATGATACCACATTTCTATTCATAAAAGATTAGCTGTTTCACATTTTAAACTATTCACAGACATTTTTTTTCCTTTATTTTCAGTTGCCAAAAATTTGATAGACCATCTATTAGTTGTTGATAGAGCCAAGAGATATTCTTCTATTGATGTTATCAGTCATCCATGGGTCATGTATGGAGGGGACATGAAAGCCGTTCCTGATAATCACACCATTGAAAAAGAAAGGCGGGAACGTGTACAAGAAATGGAAAAACAAGCTCTAATTAATTTTGACAGTTATCAAAAAGCAAAGGAAAAAAGACACAAACATCTTGAAGAATAATGAAGGTCGTTGTTCTAAAAATTAAAATTGACTTTGAACTGGTGCAAAATAAAAGTATTGTTAGCTTTGCTTGTGTGTGTGTGGTGTACTGGATACCGCTGTGATTACCATTGGACAGGAAAGTGATTGAAAATTTCTTGGATTAAATTGAAATTGTGTTAAATGTGATCTGTATTGTGCTCAATAACTTGGATTTTCAAAGGATTAATGAATTCTAGAGGACGACCGCCTTTAAGAATGAAAGTGTTAAATATGATTTATGGCTGTATTTTGTAGGCCAAATAATTATTTATGATGTATCCATTTTAAAAAGATGGTATGGTTATTACTTTTGAAAGGTCTAGTTTACAGGATAAATCTATATGCACACAGGGTTATTAAAATTATATTAGGTAGAAACAGGTGGCTATTTGTCGTATTTTAGATACAAACAGCTAGTTATATGTTATTGCTGTCCTAGATGCACATTCTGGGACACTACCAAAATCTGAACTGTGCTCAATTTGGGATCGAGACTACATGTAAATAGGTCGGTTATGGTTCACACTAATACCAATTTTGTTGAATGGATGGTTTCAGTTTCAAATTGAGTTCTATTTGATTTTCATAGGTTGAATGGCCTACCATATACTGATTTTGGTTAGTGTAACTTGTATAAAAGTTTGCTTCACCCAGGTATATACCAATATGAATTTGATCTTAGTGCTTGTACAAAAATTTATTCTCTCAGTGTAATGGGACAGAAAAACAAACAAAAAAGATATGGAAATTAATTGGAAATCAAAATTTCTTTTGAATCACAAAACTTCATATATAATTTTTGGGACAGAATGAAAATCTGCATTGACAAAAATTCCATTAATTATCTTTCTTTATTCAGAATATAAAAAGCCTATGAACACCTCAAAGTCACTGTCTCGAAATATAGTTTCAGATATATATAAGTATGTATATGTCTATTTACAAGTATTTGTATTATAATTTCATTACCAAATATCTGTGATAATATTGTATAATATAATTTTTATTTTGTTATTATCTTGATGTTTTATATTAAGGATATAGGGACATGTATTGATAATGTTCCAATATAAATCTGAATGTTGTAAACATAGATTACATACCTACATGTATTGCTATAATTCTGTCAATTTCAATGTTTGATATATAAAATTGACATCTACATGTATTGATTGTTGGCATTGGTATAATAATTTATGTGACTTTGTTATTATTATTTTAAAGGCTTTTATATTGAACTGTGATATTTGTTAAATTTTGTGTTGTTTAAGTATTATTTTTAATTATGTGGTTCTTGTTACAATCATGCCTATTATAGATTGAAATAGATTCATTTCAGAGTATCAAGTATAAATTTTGGTGTTTTTTTTAAATGGAAAAATGAACACCTGGCCTTGAGTTCAAAAAGCATTCTCAAATTTGTTCACCGCATTAAAAAAAACCTATGTGTGAAGTTTTGAGTTTTTGGATCAAAGATATTTCTCATAAACAGTGATTGGGAATGCTTTGTGAACTCGGGTTAGATTTAAAAGTGGAATTCAGCTGAATTCACCATCTTTCTTCTTTATTTTCAGTCATTTCCTTTTCTGAACAGATTGTGATTGGTTGACTCCAGTTCAACCTACCAATCAAAACCAGTGGTACAAAAAATACCATCAATGGCCTTTTCAGAATAATACTGTTGTCACATGTTCAGAATTCACATTTCTGTTGATTATGTATTGGGCTAATCAGATTTGTCTTGTCCGAGTGTTCAATATAAGCAATGCAGGAATTTTATTTCAGATATTATTATTAGTTCAACAGATCCGTCCATTTTTATTTTATATTATTGAATATTTTGTTATTGTTGACTGTTATTGTACAATGTATTTTGTGTTTGTTCCATCCAGTGTACATGGTATAGCATTCTGTCCTATTTTAAGTACCAACATTCTATCCTATAGATAGTAATTATATACATTCATATTTATATATCATATATAATTAGTTTGCTTATATCATATATAATTAGTTTGCTTATAAGCTGTTATTAACAGTGTAAATAAAATCTAGTAATATTTGGTTATCTATTCTATATTTATATTATTAAATCACTGAAAGATTATACATGAATAGTGGTAAGGGTTTTAATAAAAAAAATTATTTACTTTATAGATAAAAGTGCAAGATGTATATTAAGTATAATTATATAAGTAAATTGTATATTTGAACTGCTCATGCCATATCTTAATATATATTTAATATATACTGCTGATTATTACACAGATCAATACCATTTGTATTTAACAATATAATAAATATATTTAAAATCAATGCATTTGTATTTTTTTTCATCAGGAGACTAAGAAGAATGAACCTTCAGGAATATCAAGTGCATTGATATATAACCCCAAATTTCTCCACCCTGCTTGTTTTCTCCTTGTGTTAGCATAAGGTCCATGGTGTTAGTTTATTATGATCCTGTGAGTAAATAAGATCAAACAATTAGTCAATGAAACATTCTGTTGCAGCAAGTTCTTGGCGTGTGATGCACGGAACTGTGGGTATCCTACTAGAAACATCAATGCCGATTGGTTAATCAAATATCTGATGACATAGGGTCGAAAGCCGGTTGAATCATGTTGGGCTTTACATTGTTGAAACTGTTGTATTACTAGGTAACGACCAACATATAAACACAATCCAATATAAGGTACCATTTCAGGTCCTTATGTGTGGTGATGTAATACTAGAGATCTGCTCTAGTAATGACACTAGTTCAGCAAATGACGTCTCTTCAGCCTGCAACTGATGAGTGTATAAAGTTTCATGCAAAAATAGCATGACATCACTTCATAATATATACCAGCAGGACAAAAATATGCAATGTTCGAAGTTCTTCTTTAACATACATAGGGCATTCCCTACCAGCAAACATGGACAAAATAAGAAAAGTCATACGATAGATTTCATACAAGACATTTTACTTGCTTGAGCTGTAAAAATTTGACATAACATAATAAAATTAATCATACAACCAGTTCTACAAAATACAATAACAATATATATACTGTGTTGAATCTAATAAAACAAAACAGCTTTATAACTGACAATCATCTATTTTGGCTTTCAAAGATACTTTCTCCATTAAACCAAATACATGGCTATGTTGTGAAAATTTTAGTAACAGTATTGTTTAGAAATTTCTGCTTGTAAATTTTGATGAGATCCGGTAGATAAATACTACAATAGTATTTCCATATAGTGACGCCAAAACAATATAAATATCCATATTCACACCTAAATGGTATAAATATCTATATTCACACCTAAATAGTATAAATATCTATATTCACACTAAAACAGTATAAATATCCATATTCACACTAAAACAGTATAAATATCCATATTCACACCTAAATAGTATAAATATCTATATTCACACCTAAAACAGTTTAAATATCCATATTCACACCAAAACAGTATAAATATCCATATTCAAACCAAAATAATATCCATATTCAAACCAAAATAATATCCATATTCACACCAAAATCCACAAAACTCATTACATAGAATTACACCATATATCCAAATTCTGAGATAATGCCAGTTTACATAAAATATTAGAAAATGTTTGTGTCATAATAAATGCGCACATCTTGATTATTTTGAAGGTTGATATATATATATATATAAAGGACTATATAATAATATATGAGTATTTATGATTCTAGACAACCAATGATGAATGATCACAGATAGCATTAGAATATATACAAACTGTTAAATTTAGTTTTCTGAATTTGTTTATAATATCTAATGTTTAAATATGAGACCAACTTTCTTTATATATATGCAAAAATTAACACATTTTCAAAGTCTAACTCCTTTAATTTTGTCAAAATGAAGTGTTGAACTGGGTTGATTTGATCTGTCATTTAATTTAGTTATGGGGCAGCAAGCTCTAACAAGTTTTGTTACAAACTTGTTAACTAATTTTAGTTCAAATTTAGCCTAACAGTGTCGACAGTGGAATATATCTTTATACACAATGCATCAAAACAAATCTAGCCATACTAAAGAAATGTGAGTTCCAGACGCTACCCAATCATGGACCTGTGAACACTTCAGGTCACAATAAGTTCATGGGGCATTAATTTCTTGTTTGGACAGTATTAAATAATTCATTTGCTATTAGTTTATGTCATAACTTTCACAATAGGATTTAGACAGGTTATTTTACAGTTTGTCACAAAAAATAAATGACTGAAATAAATAAATGTTTAATTTGTATGTGCATCTTTAAATTATACTAATTAATTACAACCAAATATGAAGTACATTTCTTTTGAAAAATATAAAAAAGATAGTAAGCTGGCACTGCCAGGCAGGATACGCCCACATTTTCGAGAGATGGTTAGAGAACAAGCAAAACCGAAAGTGAGTTTTCCTACAATCAAATGAAGGCTATAATTCATTAAATTACAATTTGATATGTGCAAATATCGAAAAGAATCAAGATCTTTAGGTTATAAACATGCATTTCAAGTTTCATCAAAATCGAATTAAAATTGTGACCTATACTGGGTCCACAACCTTCATATACCATATTTTAACACTATAAGCGTACAAACGGCGGCCATTTTGTCTGGCAATTATGGTCCGATTTCCCTGAAATTCAAACTCAACCTTCCCTATGGTGTAACGGTGATAGAGTCAATCGTTTTTTTAAATCGGATAATAATCGTAACCTCCAGAGGGACCATAGTCAAATTTTCGGACAATCAGGGGCCATAATTCAGGAAGTTATTATCTGATATGTGCAAATAACGAAAGGAACCAAGATCTTTGGGTTATAACCATGCATTTCAAGTTTCATCAAAATTGAATCAAAATTGTGACCTATACTGGGTCCACAACCTTGATATACCATTTAATAACAGTATTGGCGTACACGCGGCTGCTATTTTGTATGGCAATTTTGTTCCAAATTTTTCCGAAATTCAAATTCAACCTTCCTTAGGGTGTAATGGTGATATAATTAAACGATTTTTTAAATCGGATAATAATTGTGACCTCTAGAGGAACCACAAGCTAAACAAAGGCGGTTTTGCGTATAATCAGGGGCCATAATTCAGGAAGTTACAATCCGATATGCGCAAATATCAAAAGGAACCAAGATCTTTGGGTTATATCCATGCATTTCAAGTTTCATCAAAATCAAATTAAAATTGTGACCTCTACAGGGTCCACAACATTGATATACCATTTTAAACAGTATTCGCGTACGATCGGCGGCCATTTTGTATGGCAATTTTGGTCCGATTTTTCCGAAATTAAAACTCAACCTTCTTTAGGGTGTAATGCTGATATAATCAAACGAATTTTTAAATCTGATAATAATTGTGACCTCCAGAGGGACCACAAGCTAAACAAAGGCGATTTTTTTGTATAATCAGGGGCATTAATTCAGGAAGTTACGATCCGATATGCGCAAATATCAAACAGACCCAAGATCTTTGGGTAATATCCATGCATTTCAAGTTTCGTCAAAATCGAATTAAAATTGGGACCTCTACAGGGTCGACGACCTTGATATACCATTTTTCAACAGTATTCGCATACGAACGGCGGCCATTTTGTATGGTAATTTTGGTCTAATTTTCCCGAAATTCACACTCACCCTTCCTTAGGGTGTAACGGTCATATAATCAAACGATTTTTTAAATCGGATAATAATTGTGACCTGTAGAGGAACCACAAGCTAAACAAAGGCGATTTTGCGTATAATCAGGGACCATAATTCAGGACAATACAATCTGATATGCGCAAATATCGAAAGGAACCAAGATCTTTGGGTTATATCCATGCATTTCAAGTTTCATCAAAATCAAATTAAAATTGTAACCTCTACAGGGTCCACAACATTGATATACCATTTAAACAGTATTCGCGTACGATCGGCGGCCATTTTGTATGGCAATTTTGGTCTGATTTTTCCGAAATTCAAACTCAACCTTCTTTAGGGTGTAACGGTGATATAATCAAACGATTTTTTAAATCAGATAATAATTGTGACCTCCAGAGGGACCACAAGCTAAACAAAGGCGATTTTGCGTATAATCAGGGGCCATAATTCAGGAAGTTACGATTCGATATGCGCAAATATCAAAAGGAACCAAGATCTATGGGTTATAACCATGCATTTCAAGTTTCATCAAAATTGAATTAAAATTGTGACCTCTACAGGGTCCACAACCTTGATATACCATTTTTTAACAGTATTCGCGTTCGAACGGCAGCCATTTTGTATGGTAATTTTGGCCCGATTTTTCCGAAATTTGAACTCGACCTTCCTTAGGGTGTAACGGTTATATATTCGAACGTTTTTTTAAATCAGATAATAATTGTGACCTCCAGAGGTACCACAAGCTAAAATAGGTGATTTTTCGGACAATCAGGGGCAATAATTCAGGAAATTACGTTCCGATAGGCGCAAATATCGAAAGGAACCAAGATCTTAGGGTTATAAACATGAATGTAAAGTTTCATCAAAATCGGTTCAAAATTGTGACCTCTATAGGGTCCACAAGCTAAAATCATGATTTTTTGTACAATCAGGGGCCATAATCCATGAAGTTTTGATCCGATACATGCCAATATCGAAAGCAGCAGAGATCTTTGGGGGATAAACCTATATTTCAAGTTTTGTCAAAATCGGGTAAGAATTGTGACCTGTAGAGAGTCCACAAACAATTGTGGATGGACGGACGGACGTCCGGACAGGGGCGACGACATAATACGTCCACATGAAAATGTGTGCCACTAAAACCATCATTATTTTAATCCAACGTTTCGTAGGTAAATATAACACTACATCATCAGGGTAATTCAAATACTAACTGAAAGGCAAGTAATAAACTCAATGACATCACAAAAATCCTTAGTTACGTAGATATACAAAATCAAAGATCTATGACGTCATAGTTAGCAACAAGGAAAATGAAGTTAGTTTCACAATAAAAGGCCTATTATAGATAATTATCATTAAATTTAATCAGATATTAAAAGTATTCATGACCGCAAACTCAACTACCTACTATCAGTGAAAGACTTAAAGTGTATTGACCCTCCTCCTGAGAATAGACCATGTAGACAATTCAAGATTAAGAAGAAGAAAAATCGTAGATTTAGACGCCATAAAACTACATATTCCGCAACCAACCCACAGTTATTGAATCAGAACTTCATTTTCAACATAAGTTCCAAAACACTTACAGATACAGAGATGAAATTACTCAGCAAAGGTTTGTCATTTTGCCCTCTACCATCAAGATATGACCAAATTAGAGAACTGACTGATCTTAGATCCTTCCAGAGAAGACTTCGCATCAATGAATTTTTCTTTGATCAAGAATCTACACCTAATCTTCCCCCTTCTTTATATATGAAAAGTGAATGGTCCCCTCCTCTCGGCAGAGAAGAAGCTTTGGAACTATACTGTACCCATCAATACAGACAGATGAAAGATTTCCGAGAACCTAGAGTGAAGAACAATTTGACTTACGAAGAAAAAGGAGCCTTGTATTCACTTAAAATGGACACTGATATTATCATTGGTAAAACTGACAAAGGAGGTGGGATTATTATCTGGAACAAAGAGGACTACATAAAAGAGTGTTTTAAACATCTACGAGACCCATCGGTATATAAGGAAGTTTCATGTGACAACTCTGAAAAAATTCACCACCAATTAGAGAGGTTAGTCTTATCCCTTAAAATACCCCAAATCGAGAAAAAAGCTATACTTGATCGTCCTGTAAAAAAAACAGCTGAATTCTATATACTTGGAAAAATGCACAAAATAGAAAAGAAAAATGATGTTCCTTCAGGCAGACCTATTTGTAGTCAAGTTGCGGCTTCTACTCGTAAAGCATCTCTTTGGTTGGATTGGAAACTTAAGCCAGTAGCAGAAACTTATTGTACTGAATTAGTAAAAGATACTACCAATTTTCTCCAAAAGATCCAAATCATCAATTCAGAAAGAACTCCAGCTCGTAATTTACTCACCTTTGACGTTATAAGTTTGTACCCCAATATTTTAATATCGGAAGGAATCGAAGCTCTAAAAGAAGCCATTCAGGAAAGTAGTATGTTAAGTAACGATGAAATGGAAGCGGTTTTAGATGTAGCAGATTTTGTACTACATAATAACGAGTTTACTTTTGATGAACGGTATTTCAGACAGATTTCCGGAACAGCGATGGGGACCCCTTTCGCAGTAACATACGCTAACATATACATGTCATTTTGGATGAGAAAATACTGGAATTCGATACCTAACAAACCGGAGGTTAGTTTAAGATATATTGATGATATATGGGCCATGTCATCTTCTACTACAGACGAGTGCTACGAATTTTTGAACAGACTCAACCAACAACATCCTAAAATCAAATTCACTATGAACATCAGCCAAAAAAGTGTCCCTTTCTTAGATGTACGAGTAATAAATGAAGGAACCAAACTTGAGACAGATCTTTTTTCTAAAGAGACGGATAGTCACCATTATCTTCCACCATCCAGCTGTCATCCAGGTCACATTTTCAACTCTATTCCATACAGTGGAGCGATTAGAATAAAAAGAATATGTAGCAAACCAGATTGGACAGACATCAACCTCAAGAAATTTTCAAAATACCTTAAAAACAGTGGCTATAAAAAGAAAACGATCAACAAAGCTTTCCATAAAATTCAAAACAAAACTCGAGAAGAACTCCTCCAATACAAAACCAAAAAGAAAGACACTAAGGATAAAATTATACCATGGACTACAACGTACGATCCCCGCCAACCAAATTTACGTGTAATGGCCAACGACCACACACTCCTTCAAACTAGCTCCAGGATGAAAAAAGTAATAGAGAACAGCAAGATAATTATAGCCGAAAGACGAAATAAGACAATTGGAGATATTTTGAGAGCCAACAAATTGCGGACGAATAAAACTTATACTAATATTGAATCTTGGGGATGTAAGCCGTGCCATAAACCAAGGTGTAAAACCTGCGCAGTTCTTGAAGAGACGGATAAGATTAAAAACAAAGACTCTCAAACATTTCAAATCAGACATTCCACTAATTGTCAAAGCAAATTTATTATTTATTGTTTAACATGTAAAATTTGCCGAATCCAATATGTCGGACAAACTATTACCCCATTTAGCACCAGATTGAATAGTCACAGATCCAATATCAAATTGCAAAAAGCAGGTAAAGCCCCACATGTTGCCCCCCATTTTAACATACCCAACCATAATTATACATGTACCATTCTCCAGCAAGTATATAATGAAGATCGGAAACAACTGAATATTGCGGAATCTCTATGGATGCATAGACTGAACACTGTGTGGCCTAATGGTCTGAATGAACATAACCCAGATACTATAAAAAACTTCTCCAAATAATTATAACCCTACTTTTGAAACTTTCTTCTGTACATAACAATCTCCCACCTTTCTTACCACCTGCTTAAAGTTACATTATTCAAGATATAGATAAGAACTAGCCATTCTTGCTATAATAGTTCGAAAGTAGGTGATGTAAAATGAACAATTTGAAAATTTCATTCAAATTACTCTATTGTAAGCGAAGATATTGGCATTTAAAGATTTGGCCGATGTGTGCAATAATTTCAACCACGGACCTGGTTGATCAGAGCTAAAACTGGAAGCGTCTTGGACCGCCATATTTGATTTATAACTAAAAACGTTTTAATCTGTTTAATATCGGAGCAATGTGATGCCATCCAAAGTTGATTAAGGCCTGGACCAGTTAATTAATGTCTAATTAATACTTTAGAAAACATTTCATGCCAAAATAAAGACCTGCACTAGGCAGATTTAGCTCTTGAATAATGCATGTTTAACTTATTTTATTTTATTTTTTTTAGAATCTACAATTTTTAATATCTGATTAAATTTAATGATAATTATCTATAATAGGCCTTTTATTGTGAAACTAACTTCATTTTCCTTGTTGCTAACTATGACGTCATAGATCTTTGATTTTGTATATCTACGTAACTAAGGATTTTTGTGATGTCATTGAGTTTATTACTTGCCTTTCAGTTAGTATTTGAATTACCCTGATGATGTAGTGTTATATTTACCTACGAAACGTTGGATTAAAATAATGATGGTTTTAGTGGCAGCCGTTTTATAAATTTTTTTAAACACTATTGTTCCTGCCATATGTATCTAGTTCCAGAACTGAGATCACCATCGACATCTTCATGATTGGTTTTTGTGTACAACTTTTTATATTCGGATATTTCACATGAAAATGTGGGCGTATAAAAAGCATATATATATGCATCTTGTTATAGCGCAAAAACACTATTTAGCAAATGATACATTTTTTTACTTAATTGAGATGTAAATATTTTAGTATCTGATCATTGAAATTTGAGATTTGGTAACTATGATAACTGTCTCAAAGGAGTTTCTTATTTCTTTAATAACAAAATTTAATATAGTAATAGTTGAAACTTTTTGATAAATTTAGTGAATATCTACAATACACAGGTAGATTATCACATTGTATTTATTTGTAGTTTTTATTTTATAGATCAGTGTGTCAATATAAAGCCAATTCAGCATGGCTACCTACAACTACTAATTAACCACTTATTTTACCTATATAATATATATATATGAACAGACATACTCCATATCCCATAGATATACTCATATAATATAGTGATTCTTTTATCGAAGTATCATTGTCATTGACAATTATAATCAATAAACAACCTTTCTTGTTTATGTTCGTCAATAGTAAAAAAAAATATCTGAATTTTCGATACAGGGATAATATACAGGCAGCAGTGAACTCACCTGGAGTCCCTGAGTGTGATTTGAGCTACATAGGAATACATTGCAAACTATAATATTGTAAAAAGCTGAATTTTTAATAGGAATATTATTTCAAATCCTTTGGTATTGACAAATATACGATGAATTGATTATCTAGCATCAAATTTTTGATTTTGTTTTCTTAATTAAATGTTAAATAATTAATCCATCTAAGTTAAGCTGTGAGAAATTGGATATTATCCCAATATTACAAACCACACTCAAGGGCGTAACTGAGTTCAATAGAGCATACATGTAGGAGGTGTTAGGTTTGTACATGGATAACCGTTAATATACCAGAACTTCACGATCACTCACGGTAACGCTGATGTTGGAAGCTTTGGAGTGAGATCACAATTGATTACAAATTCAATTACACTGTTACCTAAAATTGCTTATCAAATGTTATCAATCTCCAAATAATTCTATCTCTATTCACAAGTAGCTAACCACTGTTAGCCGTAAATTTAAAATGTATTTATAACAATAAACAAATTTATCTATACTGATATGATTATTATAATACAAATGTGGATTTATATCTATTTCTAACTACTACTTATATTATGAATACATTATAATATACTATGACATATACATGATTATGACCCTAGTTTATTTTACATACACACTAAGATTGTGTTATTTCAAAAACAACATACTGTCATTCTTTCATTAATACAACAATTATATAATTTAATACAAATAATTTACAGTGAATAATTCATTTTAAATGCTTTGTTTGGTCCCTTTTTTAAAATTTACAACATGGTAAAACAATATTTTATGGGTGTAGGCATTAATAATAAATCATGCACCAAAATTTGTTTTATATATTAAGTTAGTAACTTATTAATCCGTTCATGTGCATTTAAGATCGTCACTAATCAATTTCCAAAATATTGACACAGTTCACGGTTAGAGAAATACAAGCAGGTCTATTATCTTGCTGTATTACGGGCCCACGTCACAATTTCAAAAAGTGATTCACCCTATTTAATTGTCTACTGGACTCCTGATCATGCCATCAGAAGCAAATATATCTTAGTACACTGGCCTGTGCTAAATATGTAAACACAGACAACATATAGCAGAATAAGAAAACCAAGAGAGTTGCCACAATAAAATGTTTGTGTTATTTGTTCTATACCATAGATATGTAATGGGGATTAGTTGTAATGTATATAATAATAACATAATCATAATCAACATTTTACTCATAAATATGCTGATTAACTTATAAGACAATATAACCACACAATAACATACAATATCTCTGAATTCATCCTGTCAAAATCGTTACTCACTGCTATAGAGTATTCTACAGTCAATAAATAAAACTGTCCTGCAGTAATTTTTATTGAGACTTACAGTTACTAATCGACGTTAATATGGGTAAAAGTAAAGGATTTAACATACTGGTACTCACTGGCCAGTTGGATTAATGACATTCTACAAAGATGTCAGTAACAGAAATAAAATGATTCTATCATGCATCCAGAGGTGGGAAACTACCAGTTGAACAGATTGGCTTCTGAGAATGTAAATAATTTGCAACATATTTTATTTGAGCTCAATCAATTCTTATAATGTTATACACTAGATTTAGGTTTTTCAAAATTAATTTACATTTTATCAGACAAAAAATTAATTTAGTAATATCAAGCTTTAAACATTTTTAGCAATCCGATTAAACCATAGATCCTATTTTATATAATCAGTATTTTTTTTGACTATGAAGAATAGCTAATGAAATGGTTTTTTTTAGTCAAACTATACACATGGTGAGCATGGGTTTATGGGACACATCTATCCAGTAGAGAACAAAACAAACGATAAATATAAATGGTCTTAGTCAGATCTACACCAAGTAGAGGCAATCAAAGCAAAAATTAGATTTGTAATTTAGTCAAATAGCATAGCTAGAACACCCTCTGCTGTGACTTCTTTTATATAACACAATAATATATTGTCAATATATATATACATAAACTAAACATTACTAATCTGAGTTGAAACAATAACTCAAATAGCTGTCATGTAATGTACAACTCAGTGTATCTTTAATTCTAAGACCATTTCTCATTTATCTGGGACATTTACCGATTTAACAAACAGCTTTACTTTTGTAGTTATATAAAACCATGTATTTAGTAGAGTTCTTGAGTTCCAGATTTTCCCATGAAGTCTGAAGTCATATATTTTATTTATATATAACTTAATCCCTGGGAGAGACATTACATTCATGATACTTAATTCCCACAATCAAAATAATAGTACATAAATTCAGATAAATAATAACACTAATGCTCATATAATTTAACTTTTGTGTTAAGTATATGTGACACACTGCCAATATCTGTTCAATTGTCTAGCCATTTAAATATGAAAGCTGACTCAAGCCAAAGAGTATTTTATCTTATTCAAAAATATTGACCTCCTGACGATAACAAAGGAGTTTAATATAAAAGAAAACATAGACTGGGGGTAATCTTCCTTGTAGGACATTCACACTAACTAAGATTGGTATTATTTTATTCAAGTTGTATTTAGACTTAGTTATCTAGGACTCATGTCCTATGTGTTAATATCATTACTTATATGTTTATACTGATTTTACAAAAACAAATATAATCACATCCTATTCTCATATAAAACCTGGATTTCCTTTTGTTACATGATAACTTCTGTATTGGTCACAATTCTTTCTAAATCTTAAAAATTGTAACCACCAGATATATTTATCAAAATTATGATATTAAATATTTATAAACAGGCCACACTTCTATGAAATATAATTACAAGGCAAATTCTTGTTTCCATTATATCTGACAAAATAATGTTTTAAACCTATCATGTTAGAAATGTTATGATCATATTTCATGATGTAGTATTTTTATAATGACTAGTAAATGTAATATAACTTATTGTTACATATAGATTATAAAAATTAACACTTTCTGTATTGTAGCACTTTTAATTATATTATTGCACTTAATAGTAAATTTAATGATAATAAAGTAAAGAGAATATTCATTACTTGAGCATGCTTCAAGTTCTTCTACTTCTGTACATAAATTTATACTTTGCCATTTGATTGAATTTGTCAAATTCATGGTGCCATCCCTGTTACTTTGATTATAGAACATAAAAATAAAACTTATAATTTCCCTTCAATAATGTTAAATAGGGTCATAAGTATATACATGTATATATATTTATTTCAAAGTAATGTTAGAAAGTTTCATTAAACATTCCAATGAGCTATTTCACTTTTGTCGTCAAAGCAGACGTGGATCAAGATATTTCTCATAAACAGTGATTGAAAATTGAGTACATGATATTCTTAACGAAAATCTGAGAATACTGTGTGAACTCAAGCCAGGTCTTTCAGTAATGCATATCTCTTGCTAGTCTACAGTTCATGAAATTAGATCTTTGCATATCCTACTCTTGTTTTTAAAGAAGACAAATGTTAAACATTGACACAGTTATTAATGGCTGGCTATAAAATGTGAGTTTAAAATAAAAATCAATCAGACAGGAATGCAACTTAATATCTTGTCAACAAAATCCTTCAGTCGCTTTGAGACTAACATGATGCTTGGGTAAAATTTTGCCCAGACAGTGGTCTTTCTAACCACTGCTTCTTTTATGTGAAGCCAAGATGTTATTCTAGCCGAAGAGGTCAGTATCGTACTTGCAGTCACAAATAAAAATTTGACTAAATTAAGTACTTTTTGCCCAAACTTCATTAATTTTCAAATACAAACAATGTTTTAAAAAGTTTTTGTGAGACAATTTCACCTAAGATAACATTCTAATGCTCAAAATACCATTCCATATCCGTAACATCCTTTTTTTATAATATTTGATTTTTTTTACAAAATTATTTAAACAAACGATCGACTAATAATCTCAACAAAGAAATAAAAATAACTCTATATTTCCGCATCGCTACATTAATGTCATGCATCATTCAGTAATATGGCTTTTATTTTAATTTTGCATGTATTTTGCTTATCAAAAATTAGTCATAACAGTAATAAAACAATATACTGGTATCTAAATTTTAGAGTTATTTTGGCATTACAAATACTTGACTTTTTGAAAAATACACTTACTGAGAGCCAAGAGATGCAAATTTTCACTCCCAAGAGTGAAGACTCCTACGTATGATTAAAATGAGATACTTTGGTTGGGGGATCAGCATAATTCGTCAAAAGTTTCAACTTAACAATTTAGTGATAAAATATCGACTTTGATCGAAATGAGAAGCAATACTCCAGTTCTAGCCATGATGAATTATCATTTCACTGACTTTACACAATGAGCCATTTTAATTAAAACAAATAACATAATATCATTACTAATCTAATAACCACCCAAACAGTTTTATAAATAGTTTTACATCAACAGATGTGACTTCTGCTATTGTATTCCACAACAAAATAAATAAACATAATAATTTATAACAAAATACAGTATTAAATGTTTTTTAACATAAATCTTCACATCATACTTTAATCATAGATTAGTATAGGATTAATAACAATAATCTACACTCAAAATATGTTTTTAAATAAGTTTATAAGTATGCACATAGTATACTTTAAGTGCAGAATTAGTACTATACAAGAGTTCATTAGTAAGCATATTCCTTAACCCTTTGAACTTTGAACCCTGGCATTAATACCATAAATGACCCTCCCCCTGGCCGTGGGCCAAAATTTGACAATTTTTAGTGACAAAATATAAAGCTGCTAATCAGTTAAAGTGCCAACAAAAGTTATATTCTGCAAGTATGGATCATGAACTACCAGGAAAAATAGTTCTGAAAAATACATTTACATGTAATATGATTTTTCAAGGGCAACATTTGTCATCATAGTTCCACAGTTTACAAAAACCCCACAAAAACGTCTAAAATTCAATGAACACAAAAAAATGTCCATAATCAACTTTATTTATGTCCTCGCCACCACTCTACAGTATTTTAGCCAGTGCCTGGTCTACTGTTGCACGTCTGTTTGCCATTCATGACCGGAAACAATATTTTCAGGAATATTTGTGTTGCGTCGGCTAGTGAAGAGAGGAAAGTCCTCACTGCAGACGACACATTGTAACAGGTGTTCCGATTGGTTAGAGTAGATGGAATTCCAAGTGAGTCATACCACGGTGTCACCAAGAAAATGGGGAAAGCCCTCGCTACACACACCGCGCGTTCAGAGTGGAATTCCTAATGTGTCATGCTTGGCCGAAAAACGGCTAGCTGAGATAAAGGCGTTATGATCTTGGCTGGAAAAAACGTCCAATTGGGTTCAAAGAGTTAAGCAATGATTACAGATATAATCAGTTAATCAACCACTACTGCACATATAATAGAAAATTGGTGTCTCTAATCAGCTCTCAGGCCGTTTCTTAGGTCGATCTTATGGACTGAACATGAAAACGCGTATAGTTTATTCCAATTGATAGAGAGTTTTCAAATCAAAGTTTCTCTGTGATTATCAACAGCTTAAAATATACTACATGCAGCCATAAAATAATTATAGAATCACCAGAAGCTGTATTGACTAATTTGATGATTGGTCTAATTAACCTTGTAGACCAATGAAATTGTCATAATTACCATCAAGTGTGACAGTAGTTATTGAGTTGATAATAGCTGTGACCATTGAGCAGTGAGTTGCATACTTATATATACTGAGAGCTAAATGCATAAAAATCAAAATCTTATATCAGTTACACAAACAGCATTGATTTCATGAAGGCTAACTTACATGAATTATTATTAGCTTTAAACCACAATCTTACTTTCATAGTCAAATAATCCTGTATATTAAATATACTAGTGAGTAAAAAATATTAACAGATATATGATTTATTATCTTATAACCAATTACAAAATGACTGGGTACTGTCCATTTCCACAGGTGGACAGGTTCATTCACATTTACCTTTCAGCAGCTTCAGATTCAAACTTCATTACCTGTACTTTATTTTTGATCCATGAAAGATTTTTTGTCTGTGAGAAAGACCACAGCTAATTTAAACGTGAATGACTCACATACCAATAATTCATCACTGGATGTAGCTCATATCATTAAAAGAATCTTGCATTTACACAAAGCTATTATAATAATAATTATGCTTTATCATAAATTAACCAGTGTATTTTGTGTGCAAACGTAAAACAGTAAAAAAGAGTGGTTTATTTTCTCATATTAAAGACCATAATATTCAATTTGTGTGGAATATAAAAATAGGATAGAAGAGAGGTCACTTAGCGTAAATCAAGAGACAACCTTGATAATAGTTGAACTATAACAGTTGCAATGGTGGTGAAGGGAGATAATCTCTATTCTATCTCTCACATCTTTACAAAACAATCTTTTGCACTTGTCCATATAGCAATTCCCTAAAATAGATACAGATTTTTGAATTATCACAATATTTTCAAACGTATGACTATGAGACACTTCATGATTTATATAGACATGTCCACCCACTAATTCCCTGACGTCCACCACTAAACATAGCAGCCCCTACCCAAATGGTAACCAGAGAAGAAAACATCATTTGTGATTATCAATTTTGATAACTGTTAAAACAACAATCTTTTAATCCGTTCAGTTTACATTCTTCATCAAACAAATTACAATAAAGGTACATGTCTTAAACTAGATGTTTTGAATGACTTTACATGAAACATTTTAAGAAGATACCGAAGATGTTAATAAGAAACTATTTATAACAAAAATAGGATGTGGTTAGTTGAATTTTAACAATGATATTTTGATCATAGTCATTTTTCAGTTTGTCATTTAGGATTTGAGAATAAGACTTGACATGAAAATTTTTCTTGTTTCCAAACTTGCTCCATGTGGTACTTTAATAACATAAGAACCAGAAGAATCCTGGGGGTTGGGATGGCCTAGTGGTCTAGAGTGGCGCACTTCGAATTCTAGCTGGCCGGTCAGCTCTGGCTTGCGGCTGTGGTTTCGAGCCCTGGTGTGAGCTTATGTGGCATGGAGATAGGGGCTCCTTCTCAACCACGTGGGTTTACCTCCGGGCGCTCTGGTTTCCTCCCACGGCTAAAGGTCCCTCCGCGCAAGTGAATTATTGAAATAAAATGAAAACCCTATGTTAGTCCCAAAATGACCTAGTTGTGTTGATTGGATGTTAAACCCCATTTCTCTCTCTCTCCAGAAGAATCCACTAACTCAAACAACAACACTACATCTTTACCTTTTTACACTGCTTAATTTGCATAATGGCATAATTGGTGAATATCTCTTGTAAATCTTTTGTTTTCTGTCGTTTAAATCTCTCTATATCCTTCAGGGAACTTTGAACATGTAATCTATAAACATTCATGTTAATATTATTTTAACTAAACTATGCTGAATTTTCAAAGCTGAACAAATCTAATATATTTTACACTATATCATTAATAAAAAACAATCTGATTAAAAAACACAGATCCTATTTCGTTTTTTTATTATAGTTCAAAAATTTTTCTTACTTGTCTTTACTACACTAGGATTTGGAAGAGTGGTTATCATTGACAATAACAGGTTCTGAATGATGTGAGGCCTTAGCCAATGAAACATACTGTTACGGCGAGCTATAGGCATGTTTTGCAAGCAACTGTGGGTAATCCACAAGTAGTAACATCAATATTGATTGTTTAATCAATTAATGTCTGAAGTCATAGGGGCAAAAGACGCTTGTATGACCTCTGACGTGAACTCCCACTATAACTCGTCAGATCTTCATGTAGTGACTAGTGTAGGCCATCAAAAGTATAAAAAAACGAAACAAAATATTGATCTGTATTTTAATCAGATTGTTAATAAAAATTATATTACACTAGTTTTAGTAGGAATAGATATGTAATTGTTTATCTTACCCTAACTGGTTGGGATTGGGTGGTCGAATGTTCTAACGATTGCACTTTATATCATAGGGTATGTCATTGTGGCAAGAGATACTGTTTTGATCCCCCAAGCTTGTATGTGACAAGGAATAGGGTCATCTGCCCAACCTTGTGGGTTTTTCCCAGGACTAGTCCCAAAATGACCTAGTTATAATGGTTTAATCTCACTGTGCCCCCTAATCAACTGGTGTTATAGGCTAGTGGTGTGAAAACTTAAGTAAACAAAGGATTATAGACTGTATCCTTATAAGTACTGTTCATCTAGTTAAGATTTAATTTTTTTAATGATTAAAATATATAAGTTAAGTTCACGTGGCATCGGTTAAGGATAGGGCTGCAACGATTCATCGATGTTTAAAAAATCTACGATGCACGATATAAAAAATGGTCGCATCCAAATAATAATTTTACAAAAATAGACTGATATTCTGACAGGACTTGCTTTTTTAGATGCGCGCTCGCGCATCTAAATGTCATGTCAGGCGTGTTCATATTCACGCTCCTTTTGAATCCAAGAGCCATCAAAAAACAATGAAATTATTGAATTAAATCTCGATCATGTGTCATCATTTATGACTTGTTGATATAAGCAGCCCATACATTCGGAATTCTTCGGTTACCGTTGGCTGAATAACTGGGTCGCTTATATCAATATCAAGTAATATGACCGATCGCCTCTCGCTGCAGCAACATGGCTGCACAGATGAATTTATTCGGTATTCACGGACCTTATAAAGGATAAATCTTGTTTCCATGAATGATAATTGTGTCATCTTCTTGGTGAAAATACCTTGACAACTTCATATCTCATCTAAACTCGCCTACAGAGATCTCTTTCGTCGCAGCAAAAATGGCTGCATTTTTATTGTTTAGTTTTAGACTTGTAATGAATACACCAAATTGACGTCGCACGATCGACAAAAGCAATATTGAGATGAATGAGATCGAAATCCCCCTTAACATAAGTCACATAAAAAGTATGGAATTTTAGGATTTTCTGTTAAGAATGACAGCAAAAAAATCCGGTCAGTTGACTTAGCTAGAAAACACCACATTTATATAAAGTAAATCATACAAGCAGACCTTTGAATTTTCACAGAGAAAGACTGTCAAAATTTAACAGCATTTTTTATATTTATTTTCTATATCGCGATACAAATCGTATCGTAGGCAATGAATCATGATGTGCATCGTATAGTGACCTGGCGTATCGTTGCAGCCCTAGTTAACGAGTATCTTAAATATTATTCACCTACCTTCTATTCAGACAGTAATCATAAATCAATCAAGTATATATTTTAGAAACTCACTATCATTATATAAGGATAGTTGTCACCCCCAATTACATTATATTTTTTTAAAATTGCTCAAGTTCGCGTACGGTTTATTCCTAATTCTCAAGGTGGTCAAAATTTAGTAAATTTGGGGTATAAGTACAGAGTAAAAAGTGCAATTGAATACACCGACGCCATATCCCATTAGTAGGGTTATTAAATATGTTTGATACATGTATTTGTTGTTACATTATTTGTTGTTACTTTTATTGTGAATAAAGTTGTTAATTAGTTTAATGCTAGTAGTTTTTAAAAATAGACTATATTCAATAATCCCCTTGCTTGATTAATCCCCCCCATGAGAACAATAGCAGGGGGCACAGTGAGATGTTCCCGTTATAATGGACACTTAAACCCCAGTTCTTAATATCTTATTAATCACAAAAAAGTTGAATCAACATACCTAGATAATTCTGGTACAAAAATAAATAATGTAAACTTTTAACTCAATATTTTGTTTGAACACACAAAGTACCACAAAAATATGCCAGATTACAGCTATTCAAATTTATTAGGAATTCCCCTTGGCTCTTTGGGAGCATAAACAATCATATCTAAGCAGTCCTTCGTTGTTTGTTTTTAGTTTATTATGTATATTTTGATTTTTATGTTGAACAACATATACTTACTGTGTTTCTTGAGTTGCCTGTTTTAATTCAATCTCAGCTTGTTTAATTTGCTCTTCTAACTGTTTTATTTTTAACTCTCTTTGTTCGGGAGTATCACTACCAAATAACTTGGACTTTACACCAGATAAAGAAAACGTTCCTGGTGACTTCCCTTGAACCTTAAACAATCAAATTGGGGAGATTTCAATAACACAACAAAATTACTTTTAATATTTACAAAGAATGGTTATAATTACTAGTAAATCCTGTACTATATCAATAAATGTGCTTTTAGACCCATTTTAAGGATCCGAAAAATAGTGCCACATGCCCATAATATTTACAAATAGTTGTGATTACCAGTAAATCCCGTTCTTTGGCTTTAGCAGACAAATTATCATCCGCCCTTTCTAAATCATATTGTACACATTCATACTTTCGACAAACAGACCTAAAACAGATAAACATATTACTACATGTTATTATCTAGTTATCTTTATTCTATAATACTTGAATTTCTAACAATACCTAAAGCCACTGACTGTGATCTCACCTCGATTTAATTTATTTGTTTTTAGTGGCCTTACTTTCTGCTGGTTTCATCAAAGCTACCATATTTCAATATATCATAAAAACAGTCAAGTGATCTTTACCGTAAAGAATCTGAAAAGGCTAAATATTCTTTAAGTTGATCAGCAAAATGTTCTTCTTCCTCTAACATAGGATCAATGGATGAAGCTAACCTGAAATAGACATGAATTTAAAGTTTATACAGTAAAAATATAAAAATAAACCAGTCAGCATATCGTATTTAGGCAATATGCTGACTGTTTTTTTTCCCCATACAGACTCTATACCAACAGAATACACTAGCATAGCTTATAAATTTTGTATTGTAATCTAAAATGTTGTATATGATGTCATCAAAATAATACTTTGGTCACTTTGATATACATGTACAGTATTTGGGGTTTTTTCAGGGAGAATGTGAGGGGGAAGTGATTCCAGATTCACTTCATTATATGTGTACAATTGTGCAAGCCAATGTGTATACTGACGCAAGGGTTTATCTTGGTCGATGCCAGGATCTAAAGTCTGGACATTCTACCACTGCAGCCCCATAATGATAAAGAGCGTGACTGGTAAAATACTTACACATCCATATAATGGCCAGCACTCTGTAATGGTTCAGACATGTCTTTTTCTATACAACTCCACTCACCGAAAACCCGAGCATAATTACCATGTACTTTATGTATAGCAAATATTTTATCAGCCATTCTCTACAATATCAAACATTATAGCAAATAGTTAAAGATCAAAAACATAAAAAATGGGCCTTGGTTAGAATAAACAGTTTACCTAGATGATTCGAAACTAAGATTGTCATGGACATTTCTGTTTACTTTGTTTAAGAGAGTGAGTTACATTTAATATAATAGGAAATCTATTTCAATACATTTCTTAACAATTTAAAGTTGCCTCATTCTGTAAACCAGCTGGTGGAAAAAATAGTATCTGTTGGAGATTTAGCCTTCAGTATTAATTAATCGAGATTTTCATCGCACCATCAATTAATGTGCTAACAAATAAAATATCACAGAATGCTTCAGGATAAAAAAAACTGTGAATGTAATTCCTTAGGCTAGAAAAAATTGTCATATTTATTATACACTAATAGTTAATTATAATTCTACATTACACAAGATTAGAAAACTTGATATCAAGGGAAAGAAATAGGGTTTAGTAACCACTCAACACTAAAGTGGGTCATTTTGAGACTAACCTATTAGTAATTAAGTCCAGGAGGACCACACTACAAACAACATAGGACAAACCTGCGAACAAGACACAAGCCATATTATTTTTGAAAAGTTTGTTGGGACACAGTGATCTTAGTAAATGAAATACTTACGGCTCTATATTTCAGAATGTTGGAAATGTTAGTTTGAAGTTCATTGGCATAATTTTTAACCTCTTCAAATCGTCTGTCTGGTTTTCTAAGACGAAATGAAGCGCTAATTGCTTTTAATTTGGATTCAGCCTGAAGATGAAAAACATCTTTATGTATTTGTATTGATATATTTTGTACAATTATTAATATTTATCAAGTGTTAAACAACAATTAATTTAAATATGTTTCATACTTGGTATAATATTAATGTTAAGGACTGCCGGGTAAATGTATTTTTCAAACAATCAAACTTATCCCATATCCCTCTCCATAGAGGATACACAAAAATTTCAGTAATACATGCACTAACAAATTTTTGTCCCCCGCTTTTCGAAGAGAGAAGGGGGCCTATTAAAATGGGTCTGTCTGTCCACCACAGTCTTTTGGACAAAATAACTTCCCTTATAATTGAGCTAGATTGTTCAAACATCATTTGGGACTTTAATAGGTAAATGCCTTGACGGAGTTCAATCATGCGCATTTTGCATTTTCCACTAGGGCTAAGCTGAGATAAGCAATTTAATTGGTTTAGACTTTGGAACACAATAATTTTGGTTCTAATTGGGTGAGAGTGATCAAACACGGAGTATAGATTCAATATATCAATACATTGACTTAGTTCGATGATGAGAATTTTCTGCTCAGGTCATGTAGCGATAAGCAATTTGATTGGTCAAGACTTTGGAACATAACAACCCTGCTTTTAATTAAGATAATGATATTCACTAGACGAATGTCTTGACTTGAGTTCAATCATTAATATTTCCCGTTAAAGCTAAGCTATTTTATTGGACAATGTTTTGGGAGAAGATAACTTTGATTCTAACCGATCGAGAGCGATGAAACTCAGTGTATAGTTTATCTACCAGGTACTGTGTTTGACCGTAAACAAACTACAATTAATTAAAATGTGTCAGCTGCTTATTTTAGTATGTCGGCGGGGGACATCAGCCTAACTGTTAGCTTGTTGAATTTACCTTGCTCTGAAAATCAGTACTATATACAGCATCTTTCCAACCATTATCCTAGAAAACATAAAATCATACATAAATCATATTACATCATACCCAATATAGTGGTACAAATGCACATTATTATCATCAATATTATCATCAGATGTCTAAACCAAGCAAACTTGTTTCAATTACAGGCATATAATTCATGTTTGAAAATAAAGTTTTGGCTGCCCTCAAGTAATTATCAACCTGAATATTTCTTAAAACCTTTTTTAATTTATTGACAAAAAAGAGACTTGTGTAAAATATATGGTCCATAGCGTTACACATAATAGTTTAAAAACTACTTACCTGTTGCATAAAACCCATGAAAATTTTATCGGTGGACAATATAGTATGTGACGCTATTCTTAATAAAAATACCTGAAATAAAATTATTTTAATAAATCATAATTTGTAAATTAGGTTTGCATTGGCCTAGTTGGAATACTAAATCTAAGCAGATGAAGTTAAACACAAGTAATACTTGATATGGTCAACTTTTTGGGGCTTGCGTATGCATTAAATGAAATATAAATTTTCTTGAAATTAAGTATATTAATCCTAATTTTAAACAAAAAATAATAATTACTTCTAATGCTGCTCTACGTCTTTCTATAAATTCAGGATCAAATTTATCTGTAGGTGCATTCTGCCAGGTGTATGTGGCTTTTTTCTCTGGTAAAGGTGGAATAATAATAGTAGCATAAGTTGTCTCCAAGTAATTCCTCATTAGTTCAAATTCACTATATCTCCTCCATAAAGATGTTGCGCCATCACTATATCCTTTCATATTTTCATCGGTTACTCTGAAAAGACAAGTACAAAAATTGTATGTGAAACATGTTTCTTTAAAAAAGACATATTAAAGAAGCTAAGTCTCTAACTTCTAACTCAATATCATCCAAAGTCTTCAATATTGAAAACACAAATTATTTCTCAGTTTAAATAAACATTGATGTTGTGATCTTACTGGGAAAAGATGGGCTTCTGATATCCAATATTTAAGACAAAATAATTATTTTACTATTGGTACACCAACCGTGTGTACCATAATGCGTTTCAGCACCATTTGTAACAAGGTCAGACATATTCCGATTACGTCATATTCTTTTCTGGAGCGTATGCGCAATAAATAAAAGACTTCTTGCATATTTTGTCTAACATAGCTGATTGGAAATTACAGTTAAAACGGTAATAATTGAATGTAAATCAGTCTATATACATTCATATTACATTATAATGTGTTGCGAGTTGCAACCCATTTCTGTTAATTTCTAGGCCCCAAATATTAGCAATTTAGCTCCTTTAACAGATGGTTTAGGCTGGAAACCAGGGACTGAATTCTTGACGGGCTGTAAGGAATAGGGCTGTCAACAAATATTGCTATTTCCATATGTTTTAATATGATCATATTACAATAAAAATAATTTAAGAGTGTTGGACATTGATCTGTCAATGCAATCAAAAGGATTTTTTGAAATGGTATTCTTGAACTGGCAATGCAATTAAATGGATTCTTTGAAATGGCATTCTTTAAGTAATTTCATGGGTGTCATTCAACATCTTATTTTAGGACTAGTTAATTACCTCCCTAGACTTTGTTAAGGATAATGTAAAAGCCTGGATAATCTAGCCAATGACCTATTATTCTCAAATATTGATAACGCATCCAGACTTATATTCGTAGAATATTTTTCTGGTTGAGTAGGGACTATATCATACAATACGTGAATGTAGGTGGACAACACGAAGCAAGAGAGGGCAGGAAATGGGGTTTAATGTCCAATCAACACCAACTAGGTTAATTAGCAGTGGGATGAAGTTGACAGTGCTTTGAAGGATTTCCTGGTTGTACATGACATTAAGGAGTAGGGTCGTCTGTCCAACCTTGTGGGTTTTCTCCAGGTCTTCTGGTTTCCTCCCACTGCTATAGGTAGCACAACATTTCTGTCCTGCTACATTTCAGACTCAGAACAGACGACGTTTTGGACTCAGTATGACGACGGTTCAGACTTGCTTGACAACTCGGGCTGCCGATGTTTCGGACTCTACTAATGAATAATTAAATGACTGTTGAAAATTTATGTGATATATAGTAACAGCTATTTGTTTTTTCGTTTTATGTGAGGCTGATAATTATCTTTTGTTTTATTTAATTGATTGGTGATTGTTGAGACTGCAATTAACACTGCTAGTTCTCTTTGTATTATTTAATCGGCTAATATTGTTGAAAATTTGTGTATAGTTATAGTAATACTTTGTTGTTTTTCTTTTATCAAACAATAAACAAGCTTTATTGACCAATCACTGCTAATGTTTTTCGTGCTCTACTTGATGGTGAGTGGTAAATTTTACCAGCATGTTTTTTTTATAAAATCGTTTTTGGCTTATTATAAATTGATTTGACAGTTGTGTTCAACCTTTTTTTTCATCTTATTCCCGAGTCTGATTAAGCGTCACCTACCCGAGTTGTAAATCCGAAATACAGTAATCCTACTAAAAACCCCTATGCACAAGCGAGTTATTCAAAAAAAATTGTTCAATGGTCATTAAAACCCATTTCTCTCTCTTTCTCTGTAATGTACAAGACTGCGATTGAAACCACAAAACTTGTTTGAATGATTGATCTCATGATCTTAAGCATAATACTTTAGACCCCTCAGCCATCCCCTACATGCACCCGTAAACTTGAACAGGAAAATGTAACTGAATATACATGTATGTAGGAGAAAATCTATAGTAACAATACAATAATATTTTATTTATCAAATAATTTTCTGAGCTCCAGAAATGATTGCACTGACCTACCTTGTTTCAATTAAATAAACTATATATGTGTCTTGCATTTTCATTGAAGCGTTGGTTCTTTTTTCTGGTTCCGATACTGTAATTTCCATCCATTGTAACAGACTTGTCTGCAATATTACATTTTCAAAAAAATTACTGCAGGGCTGAATCAGAAATAGATCCTTTAGGAACTGTCTCTAAGCAGACAATTTCCACTGGTAGTTCCTATCGGGCCCTGTATAGCTGCCATATGAAAATACCCCTTTTCCCCACCTCGAGCTGTACCAAGGCTATTTTCGAATTCTTACCGGTACCTACCTATTATTTTTCACGTTATTTTAATATATTCTTTAAAGGAATCATTTCTTGCCACAGCCGATGCGATTAAAAAAATACACAAAATATGTTTGATCTGACAGCCATTACGAGACCCGAAACTGCATGTTTATTTCATCGCTAAATTCTACTTGAAAGTTGTGTTGAATAATAAAAATTTGTGTCAAATCTATTGATAAATGATTCCTTTTGGTGGAAAATAAACAATCACGGTGAAAAATAGAGAAAACACAGTTGTGAAGCGCGGTATTTTACTGTATATATTCATGTTGCAGCGATTATAACTTATAAATATAAGGCCCGACAGGAACTGTCAGCGGACATCGTCTGCTCAGAGACAGTTCCTAAAGGAACTATATCATAAATAAACATGCATAAAAAATGATTGAACTTTTATTACAATACAGCATTGAACTGTCTAAATTATGTTGTCAAAATAATGGGTAATTTTAACTTCTAAATGAAGGGGGTGTGTCTTGCAGAAAACATTGAATGAATGAAATAAAGCCATTGATGTAGCTTATAATTAGGCCTTCTTTCTATAGTTTATAGGTATACTGGCTTATGTAATAAATTATACACATATGTTTTTAGAAGAACAAGTGCTAAATGACATCTTGGATAGACAATATCTGATAAAGAATGCATTTGACGGACTCAACTGTCTCAGTTTCGACGTCTGTAGTAATTCTGTTAGCAGAAGAATCTAATCAATCATAAATGATTAATCAGCTGACTGGTGACTGTGGTTATTGATCACTAGAAATTCCGCCATTACATTGTTAAATTGCTTAGTCGGAAAACTGCAAAATATAGATAATTAATTTAAGTACCTTAGTCGTTGGTTTTGCCTTTTCTGCGTGTACGTCATTTTGTTCTGGAGTAATTTTTTCAGGGCCAAGTTCAGGCGAATTTTCTTCGTCCGCCATGTTGCCTGTATTTGCCAGATGAAAGTCTGTGAATTACGATATAGTTAATATTATTTCAAAAGCTATAAATATACGAAATATAGTATATTTTCATACATGTAACACAACCAGGACACTTTTTCTTGCATTTTTTAATACATATACGGGCTACTCAAATTTGCAATTCAAGAAAATTTAATATTTACGACATCTTAAATGGAGTTACCTCCCTTATTATACCATTGTGGATAGAGGGCCACCCTTCTTAAAATGGAGATTCAGAGCGAGAGAGAGGGAGAGAGAGAGAGAGGGAGAGAGACAAAGAGAGAGAGAGAGAGCGATAGGTTTTAACGTCCAATCGAAACAAACTAGGTCTTTTCGAGACTAACAAACATATGGTTTTTAATTTTAGGCTATTTCAAAAATTCGCCGGCGCGTAGGCCTATGGGTCTTTAACTTTAGCAGTTGGAGGAAACCGAAGGATCCGGAGAAAACCCACGAGGTCGGACAGGCGACCCTACTCCTTGCCACGCACAACCGGAGATTCGAATTCACGTCATTTGACTCAATGTCCGGCTTTATGATACTAGCGCGCGCTTGCTAACCATTCGGCCAGCCCCCCCCCCCCTTGAATTCTTGAAACAACCCAGGTTCGATTGTTCATGCATAGACTGGCCAAGTCTCTTCTATTTATTTTACATTTCGATTTGTATAAAAGTATTAATTTTTAGTAAACCAACACTTTCGTTTCCATTTGTATAAAAAAAAACTTTGAGTAAACCTGTAACCAGCACCAGAGACTGGACAATTTGCGAACTTCACAATAAAATGGGCGTTCTTGCCATGTTTTTCGTCCTACCTTATTTGGAATGATTGACAGTTATCAAGCACGCCCCGAGTCACGTGACACATTGGAGTGCACGTAAAAGATCCCTTGGCAGTTGGAATTCGATATAAGAGTAGGCCGTAGAGCCACTGCCCGGGCAAAATTTCTCTCATAGCAAACTGTATGGCGTATGCCTGTCTTAGCCCAGGTTAGGTGCGGAAGAGGACTTTAAACCCCATTTCATTATATATTATAGGCCTACATAATATGTAGAATTTTGTGATGCACTTGGGTGAATTCTGTAAAAATGATATGGTTTCCACCAGAATTTCCCTAGTTGCAGTTTTCCTTAATATCCTGTGATACCAAATGGAAACCTATAGTAAGCTTACCACGAAACAAAAATACAGTTTAAAAATGATATATATTTTTTAATGTACTGTATGCATGAAATAGTACGGAAGACCATTAGGGTCAATCAAATGAAAAAAAATATTATGACTGTCTTGTAATTACAAGCTAGCTATCTTGTTATTACAAGATAGCCTAATATAGTCTATCTTGTAATAGACTATATTAGAGAGATGGGGACTAACATATGGTTTAATTTTTATTTCAATAATTCGCTTGCGCGTAGGGGTCTTGGTTTAATTTTTATTTCAATAATTCGCTTGCGCGTAGGGGTCTTTAACAGTGGGAGGAAACCGGAGGACCCGGAGAAAACCCACGAGGTTGGACAGCCAGGCGACCCTACTCCTTGCAACGTACAACTGGGGATTCGAAATCACGCCAGTTGACTCAATGACAGTCACCCAACCCCCATATTTAAAACAGATTTGAATCATATCTGCCGTTCAATGGTCGTTGATGATTAACCGTAAAAATGTTGGGGTTTTTTTTCGTTCATTTAGACTTCGCACAGTTTTTAATTTCCTGTTGAAATGTATAAAAATCGCTAAACTCGATAACTTCTACAGTCAGTACAGACAATACAAACTGTGTAAAGCCAAAACAAAGGAAAACAAAAGCTGCCAAAAAAATCAAAATTTAAAGAAATATAAAGCGTTCTTTGGCTTTAAGGAGAGCATTAAAATCGATGAATCATGATATTAATATGAAGTTGGTGGGAGTATGAAGTTAATGAGGGTATGAACTTTATAAAAGTATGAACTTTATAAGAGTATGAACTTTATGATTTTAATGGAAATTAAATGAAATGGCGTTTAACGTCCTACTCTTCTGCGCCTAACCTGGAATAATTGAAGACGGGCATATGCCATACAGTGTTTTATGAGGAAAATTTTTGCCCGGGCAGTGGCGTTACGGCCTACTCTTATATCGAATTACAACTGCAAAGGGATATTTTATGTGCACGCCAATGTGTACACGTGACCTCGGTATTTCGTCCCATACGAACTACTAGGCAGTTGTCCTTGTCAGGCCCTTAGTTCTGCATCACTGACAAGGGGAAACCATGCCGAAAGATTTTAATGGAGGCATGCAAATAACGAATGATATTTATAGGAGGATGACATGAATGTGCCGATTCTGTAACATAAAATATAGTAAGGCGTTGACCTAGGCATTCGATAAATCGGTGTATGGCAACCTTAAAATAAGTTACTCGTGGGCTTCTCCGTATCTTGTAATAACAAGATAGCTATGTTGTTATTACAAGATAGCCTATGTTGTTATTACAAGATAGCCTATCTTGTAATTACAAGATAGTAATATTTTTTTTCATTTGATTGAACCTTATAGGCTTCCGTAAAATAGTGATACATGTTGTCCGTTGTCACTATAAGAAATCTCCGCACCTCTTCCTCCAAAAACTACCAGTAAATGTAAATCTCTCAAGGATGATTAACAGAAAATAAATTATTCTTAAAATGACGACAAAGTTTATTTGAACATAATATAGTGTACTGTTCTTTCCAAAATTAATAAAGTAAGTCATGAAACGTACATGTCTTTTATGGAATTAACAGTTTACTAAAATATGAAAATGTGCAAATATGTTGACAGTTTTAATATGTTGACACTTTTTAACATTTAAATTGCTTTTATCCCTTTTTTCATGAGTTCAAAAAACTACCAATGGACTTAATAACTCGATCATTCTCAAATATGGGTGTAAAACAAGGATGTGTTCTGAGCTCAGTCTTCTTCAATATTAAGATAAAGAGCTGACAGTTTTCACTAAGTAGTCAAATGATAGATAATGTAACGTGAATATTCTGAACGTTTCAGTCAAATTACTTCAGCCTAGCGGAGAAATACTTATTTTTAAAAAAAACATTCTGAATAATTGTAATTTAAGTGAAATTTATCATTCCACTCACACCGAAGTTTTTGAGATTCGAACAAAACTGATCGAGAACCAGGGCCGGATTAACCATGGGACACCATGGGGCACAGGCCCCAGGGCCCCCCACATTAGGGGGCTCCCTTCAAAAAATCTCAGTTGCGTCCAGCCACCTCCTCTAGAAATGCCACCATTTCATAGCACTCGCATTTATCACCAGGGCCGGATTAACCATAGGACACAGGCCCCAGCCCCCCCCCCCACATTAGCCCCCCCCCCACAAAAAATATCTCAGTTGCGTTCAGCCCCCTCCTCTAGAAATGCCATCATTTAATAGAACTCGCATGGATTGGTCCACTGAAATAACGCCAGAATGCGCTTATTTTGTGGCAGATTTTTTTTTTCTGGGGGAGGTACTTCTAAATGGCTCCACACAAGTGCCTGAAATGCCAGGAAATCATGTTTCCGGCCTCCAATTTCTAAAAATTTCCAGAAAAATAAGGCGCTCCCTCTAAAAGAATTGAAAACCTTTCAATTTATAAAATAATACACTTGATTAAGATCACATAGTGATGCTCCTAAGGCACTGAAGAGTCGGTCTGTTTTAATGGCGCCTACACCTGATCCAAACTTTCTTATATCTCTTATTTGGGGGCTATCGGGCGCAAACACAGGCGCGGATCGAAGGTGCGGACACCAGAAGCAAATGCCTCTCCCAAAAAATCTGCCTCCATATAAAATACAAAATTGGCACTCAGATATCACGTGTTTCCTGCATAGTTATTTTTCAAAAGTTTCTGAGGGAGGACCCAAGACAAGGTTGCCGCCCCCATAGGCGAAGAGCCTCTCCTATCCCCTCTTTCTGGGTCGGCGTCCGCCCCACCACATGACATTAAAGGGTTCGGTTTGGTCGCCCTTATCAGGGGTGGATCCGGGATTTTGTGCAGGGGTGGGGGGGGGGTGGCTGCTTAACTAATTGTCGAAGGCGCTAAACGTTGTAATGGGGGGTATGGGGGGCCTTCCCCAAATAAATTTGGTATATTAGATTCAATTTGGTGCATTCTGACGTATTTCCGGAAGCTAAATTTCGAGACTACAGGTCTAAAAATCGCCAATAAAATCGCATAAAATTTCCTTAAAATGTTGATGGGGAATGCTCCCTTCACAGGTGAGGAACAAAATATCTTCAGATAGACGATTTTGGATAATTGCCAGAGCTGTATGTGACTATTTGTTTTTGTCCACAATGGAATGAAAGTCCTGACTCAACTCAATGTATACAAATTCGCAATTTTTGGGTCAGATTCAGGCTTTTATATTTAAGTATCTCGGACCCTTCCTATTTTCAAGCCTGAGCGGCTGTTATTTTTTTCTCATAAAAAGTGTTGAATTCTTATTATATTTTTTGTGTGGCTGAGTAGGGGGGGGGGGGGTGACCCCCCCCCCCTCTGGATCCGCCCCTGCTTATTCATTTGACAGGACCTTATTGGTCTTTGGGGGCGCCGCCACCAAATACAAGATTAGAGATTTTCGTTCTGGTCGCCCTATCCACGTCACATTATGGTGTTTCGGACTAGTTCTAGTTTAGAGGATAAGGTGATTCTCATTTTGGTGTACTTAACATCAAAATGAGAAATAGCGCTGCCGAAATTGACACACGGGTGCGACGTTGAATGCAGCACCAAGTGGGTGGAAAACGCGTTTGTGACAAGTCTAAATTTCAAAATTTTCGGGGGGAGGGGCTTCCAGACCCCACCCCCACGTACACACTCGCAACGTTCCGCACTAAGTAACTCGGGCATTATATTGGCGTCACCAACACTCTGCTGCACCCCCACTTTTACAATCCTACATACGGCCCTGTCCCAGACCTCGCTTGCAAGGCTTTGCGCCTTCGGCGCTCGCGGTCGGTGATCAGGGGCCCCCACATGTTCCAGGCCCCAGGGCCCCCACAATGGGTAATCCGGCGTTGTCGAGAACACTCCATCTTCAAATTCTTCCCCTGACTGTCAACCACCAAAAAAACCTACAGAAATATCGGAACATATCTATGATGAAATGGGCGAATTCACAAAAAAACCCAACATAACAAATTTAATAAATAACGTTTTTCATGAAACACCAATTTCACGCTGACAGATCATGCGAGCAAACAACTCTGCTTTTAGACAGATGAATGAATGAATGAAATGGGGTTTAACGTCCTACGCTTCTGCACCTAACCTGGGCTAATTGAAGACGGGCATACGCCATACAGTGTGCTATGAGGGAAATTTGACGAATTTAGTAAATCATGTTTTTAATTTTAAAAAAAATTACCAAAATCAATGACATGCATATGTGTATTTATTTGTATTATAAACATTTTTGTTTTTACAATGATTTATCGATAATGCAAACTGGTTGCATGCATTGTCAGGCAATATAATTTCGAAAACAAAGCAAAATTGTTTCAAACTTAAGTTCATAACATAATGTTTAAGATAATCTCCTCTTTTCATTATTTTATATGCAGCCAGGTTTAAATATAACTATAAGTAAATTCATAAATGAAAAATTAATAAGAGATTAAATTTATTGAAAATAATGGGAGACAACTCTTCGAGTCATACTGTTAAAAAACTGCCCTGACGCCGCTAGGGATGTCAAAAGTTCGGCATTTGAAATATACAAATCGGCTAGCAGGCGAATTAAAAAAAATATCCAGACAATAATATTTTTATGTGCAAAGTGTAAATACCATGAATATCAAAAGAATCAAATTTTATGAAAACAAATCTTTACGCCATGCTTAATCGTATAAACACGTAAGAGTACACAATATGAAAGAAAGACTTTATTTCTAGAAGAACACTTTTTTTCTCCAACATGTTTTTTACTTTAAAACTTTTGGTTTAAGAAATATTCATTCGTTTTCATGAAATAACAAATTTCGTAGTCTAAAATTTTATTTATATGATACAAAAACAAGCTTATGTAAGCTTCGTATGGCAAAAGTATACATGTATCTTGCAGCTAAACACAATTATTGAATTGAAAAAAAAATAGACACAGCATAAACCAATATTATTTAGATTCCTTTGGCACCATTTGGGCTTTTCGCATTTTGACTAATTTTATCAAGCATTTATGTCTGATTAAAAGACAATAACAGAAATAAGACGACACAATTTCCAACCAAATTTTGGACAAAACGCCTGCTAAGCAGATTTACAAGAACATATCGTCTTTCTTTTTCGCTAAGATTTTGGTATTTCAAATCTGGGGTCGTTTTTCAACCGTATCGGTAAAATCTCGAATCGTGACAGACATGTTGATTAAAGTCCTACAGGGGAGGCCAATAAAATACAAAATAAATAGAAATTCCACAAGATTACATTTCTTCACTGTGAAATGTTTATGTGTAAACGATAAGAATAGGCAACGTCGGGTTATATTTACTCCTGCCATTGCCTCAATTCAGCTAAAAATCAAAAGAGAGAGAGATGGGTTTTAACGTCCACTCGACACAAACTAGGTCATTACGGGACTAACATATGGTTTAATTTTCATCAAAGAGAAATTTATTAACCGAATTTGTCAAGCGATCTTGCATGTAGTTAAACTTTCTTACGGTTTTTACCTACCACAATCGCACAATCTAAGTTACCATGTTTAATGATAATTAAGGAAGAAACAAAACGATAGATAAAAAAATTTGTGTGTCATCGAAAAGGCCTACACACAGATCCACATTGCATTAAGACACACACCGATTTGTATTTATATAGGTATAAAAATATTTACTCGAAACCAATTGTCGGATTGTAATGGTCAAACTGTTTCTTTTTCCCCGCTTTATTAAAAGAAAATCATTATGCAGACACTTAATGTTATTTTACAGGTAAATATACTGGGGTTTTTTTGCGAATAAACAAAAATATAAACTTTTAACTCCCACTAATCAGTAATTGACAAGGTCATAAACTTTAGCTTTGGGGTTAAATCAGATTCTTCAAAGAAGTACCACCTGCAGGAACCTGTATGTTAACGGTCTATATCAGTAATTAGTTAGTATATACAGTCTATAAACAGCATATGATATGATGCACCATATGGTGTAGACACCTGTAAACAAATAAAGAAGAATGGGGTTCAACGTCTGCTTGAGAACATAAATTGTTTCTAGTGCAGGGGAGCAGATTTTACCACAGAGCCACGTTTCTATCTTAGTATTTTTGACTTCCTAAGTCTGCGCAAATGTAAGCACGTATGGACCTCGAATTTTCATGTTATCCAAACGACTATATTACACATATTTCCGATGTCAGGTGATGATATGTTCCGATTAAATCACGAAACTATTAATACCCTTGCTTACTATTAACGTACCGGTATATTATTAAAAACGGTATATAAATAATCTTCAGATTATTCTTAAACCCTTAAACATGCATTATGCAAGAGCAAAATCTGCCCTTTGCATGTCTTTCTTTAGGCCTGAAATATTATCTCAATTATCAATTAGACATTAATTCACTTATCCAGAACATAATCAACTCTCGATGTCAAGGCTAGCCTTCAATATAGACTGGATTAGATTTCTATATGCTGCTAACGCTCATTGATAATTAAATCAAAACAATGGATAATCGAGACTATGCTTATTAACGTACTGTTTTTAGTAATGATGAACGAGGCTAGGCGGAAATGCGTAAAGCTGATATCTCGGTTTATAGTAGATCAATTTGGCTGACATTTTAAACAAATTACCTTTATATTATCTCTTTTTGAATTATTATAGCTCATTATCTAAATCTTACATAATGTATCTTTAATTATTACATGACCCATCGGAATTATGAGACACGGTTCTTTTCTGATTTGACACAAATTCCTTTGAAAGAAAATGGGCAGATGTCAGAAACGATAAGTTTTCTATTATTCGTATGGGGCAAAAATCCGAACACCCTTTTATAAATTGGTTATACATCTAGAAGATTTCCGGTAAACTGAAGTGGTCTATCTTCGGTCTCCCGCGATTGAGCACATAACCATAGAAATTGGGATATGTTGTTACTCTCAACATAACTTATGTAAAGCGCCCAAGAGACTTTTGATGGGGAGGGGGGCATTAGATGACCAAATGGTTTGAGGTGTGCGCTTTAGATTATAAGGTATGTCATTGAGTCAAGTAGCGTTGCCCCCCCCCCCCCCCACACACCCACACACACTTCTCCCACCGCTGCAGACCTACACGTGGAAGAGAATTGTACCATATTGGTGTTTGTTTTACATGGTGTACATCGTAGAAGACTTAACACACGGTACCGTTCGTTGTTTTGGCTAAATAACAGGGCTTTCAATTAACAGTCCCACTAATAACAGATATAATTATAGAAGGCAGGCTTACGATGGTTATAGAAATAGTTTTACCAAAAATACATACTCATGACCACACAATTATAAATACTTATAGGTTGCTAGGTTGCCGACCCTTTTACAATAAAGCCTTTGTCCTAAACTGGCCTACTTTTTCATCTGTATTGACCCATTATAAGAAAATATCAAATAACCCTTTTAAGTTTTCATAGTACCGAAGTATTCCTAAAGGCAATGCTGTTATAATAATGTTTTATTATTTTTGTATATTATGCGACACTGATATCTTAGACCACATGGTATAATTTTAGACAGCTGATATTAAACGAGGACAAAAAGAAGAAAAAATCTAAATCATAGTAACCGAACTCAATTAATCAATTCGTTTAACCACTGTGATTAGTTAAACTTATTCTTGTCTAGGCCAATGCATAAGTTCATTAGCTAGATGAAAGGCCAGGTAAAATCAATTCATTACAATTACAAAAATGTTAAAGATATTGTCAGACTTTAAGCCGACAATATAAGGTAAATACTATATTAAAATGACTTGTCCGCAGGTTTATCTTGTATATTTTTGTTTTGCGTGCATGTAGTGCAGTCCTCCTGCACTTACTATTTGGTCTAGTATTATCTAAGAATTGTCTTCGAGTTGGGGATTGTTTTTTTTTATTTCATAAGTCTCCAACAGAATTCCTTTGTCAACAGCTTTAGAAGTTCTTAATCCAGATTGCGTTTGGAGATACGGATTATAAATTATCTTATCGAGATAATCTTCGATGATAAATAACTCAATTAATAGCCTATATACATGCATATTGCAAACGAAGTCGGATAAAGTTCATTAATCTACCAAACTAAGGTGATTTTCACCTTCTTAAAACCCGAAGAATAAACCAAGTTTAATCTGGTAATGTAAGTCCGGATTGTTGATATTAAAATCTGCCCTATAAACACAGTTCCCCGCTTGTATATCCGGAATGACCCTAGATGCCAGACTTGAACTCTTATCTTTACTTTGTATCCAGGGTCAAGAGGGAAAGTTAATGGTCAAACTTGGCTGACCAAAATATCGGTCAGTTTAGATCTTTACAAACAAAAGTAATTTATAATGCCAGAACCTAAAGTCTTTTCAGAAATTCTTTATAAATATTTACAAACAAAGCAACCGTTTAACTTTAGTTGCCCATGTATTTTGAAAGATTTTCGAGGTTTTAAATCAAATAATTCCGATTGTAAAACATAAAAGAATTGAACAGTTCTGATTTGGTGAGAATGGTCGAATGCCCAGTAAGGTTATAATCTGTTTTATGGAAGTAAGTATCACATTTTATATATGACCATTAAAATGTACGTTACCCCGCCATTGCTAAAAAAAGTGATATAGTTCCACCCAATGGACAGTTGTTTTAAGTTACAAAAGCCCAAGGGAAAGACTACCGAGATAATAAAACAAAAAAAATAACAATTCTCGCTTTTATATTTCAGTTTATGATATGAATAATATATGTGGGCGATAACTAAGGGTTCATATTATCTTATAGGATTCTTCTCACTAAAAGAAAATGCACCCCCCCCCCTCACCTTCCATCGATTGTCCACTGATAGTCACCCTTGGTTAACGTTATCGGGCCTAAATACGACCCGAACACGATACTAATAATGGACCAAGAAGAAGATTAAGAGCGGTGAAAATAAATTGAAATCGAAGATTAGCCACACGAACTGCCCATCTAGACTAAACACAGTGGGAAGAATTTTGACATCGAATCAAATATGAATGAATGAAATGGGGTTTAACGTCCTACTGTTATGCACTTAACCTGAGCTAATTGAAGACGGGCATGCGCCATACAGTGTGCTATGAGGGCAATTTTGCCCGGGCAGCGGCGCTACGGCCTACTCTTATATCGAATTCCAACTGCCAGGGTATCTTTAACGTGCACTCCAATGTGTACATGGGACCTCGGTTTTTCGTACCATCCGAACGACTAGGCAGCTGTCCTTGTCAGGCCCTCCTTCTGTATCACTGACAAGGGGAAATCACGTCGGAAAATCGAGATGAACTTTCTCGACAAATGCAGGGATCGAACGCTCGACCTCCAGGCTAGCGAACCAGTGCCTTATCCACTTAGCCACCGTGATCCCCGAATCAAATATGAAACACTTTTGTGGTCAAGAATCTAAAAAAAAGATTCATTTATTGAGTAATCCGAATCGTTGGACCCATCGCCTCGCTGCTTTGGGAAACATGGGAGTAAAGACTCCGATTATTGTCGGAAATGACAATTAATTCTGATTATTTATTATTTTGTAGGCATGTGAAGGTAAAAGAAATGTCGGGGGGGGGGTACGTCTCGAACTGCCAAGGGATATTTTATGTGAACGTCAATGTGTACACACGACCTAGTTTTCTTCATCTCATTTGAACGACCTCGTCCTGCACCACTGACAAGGGAAACCATGTCGGAAAATCCAGTTGAACTTTAACGGCCATTGCAGAATTTTTCAAATTCTAACAAGTAAGGGTCCTTACACATACACACCAACGTTTACATGACCTGGCCTCCATTTTCCTATTATCCTAGCGACTTGGCCAAACGAGATTTAAACCTGGGACATTTTAATCTACCAGTAAAGAAATTGATTTCTGGATTAAACAATTACGGATTTGATCAAACTTGGTTACTACCACTGCTGGGTTATAGATTGTAAACAAAACTCTAACAAAGCCCACATAAACGTACTTTTATTTAAATGGGTAAGTGTGGACGGCGAGGTGGAGATTTTGTTTGAACAACGACGTTTCTACTCATCTAGTATTTCCCAAGGATAAGCCTACCCCTAGCAGGTTCTCCTGTCCAAATTAGAACCCGTGACACAAAGTGATCGCTGTAAATCACACGGCCGATTATCGATGCAGGGATATACAATTCGATACCATCACCCAGTCTCTCTGTTCCCGTCTAAAGACCCGTGAGCTGGGCCGGATTAAGACCCATTAAGACTCCAAGTACATGATTTGTATTTCAAAACAAAAACTACAAAAAAAACCTGAAAAGTGTTTGGAGATTTGCTGGGGTTTAATGCAAATCATTATTAATTGACACAAAGCAGGTAAGTAACTTCACCCAACATTCTTTGCTGTCGGGGATCACGTGGCTGAGTGGATAAGACACTGGCTCGCTAACATGGAGGTCGGGTGTTCTATCTCTGCATTGGCAGAGAAAGTTCATCCAGATTTTTCGGCCTGGTTTCCTCTTGTCAGTGATGCAAGATAGAGGTCCCGACAAGGAAAGCTGTCTAGTCGTTCGGATGGTACGACAAACCGAGGTCCCGTGTACTCATTCGCATGCACGTAAAAGATCCCTTAGCAGTTGGAATTCGATATAAGAGTTGGCCGTAGCGCCGCTGCCCTGGCAAAATTTCCCTCATTATAGCACACTGTATGGCCTATGCCCGCCCGTCTTCATTAGCCCAGGTTAGGAGCAGAACAGTAGGACGCTAAACCCCATTTTATTTCATTTTTTTTGCTGCCACCATACCCGTGATGCCCTTTTTCGGACCATTATTTGCGAGAAAGCACTTTAATGATTAATTCACATTTTGAAAGATTTATTTAATGTAACAATTTTATTATCCATTAGATCTCAATCCAATGTTTTGTCTTGTTCATTAATAATTGAGCAAATTTTAAATGTAGCGGGTTGCGATTCAGTTACATGCAGGGCTATTTTTAGAAAGGAAAAAGAGAGAAATGGGATTAAACTAGGCCATTTCGGGAACAACATATAGTTGAATTTGCTTTTAATTACTCGCGTTTAGTTAGTAGTCGGAGGACCCGGAGAAACCCCACCAATTAATGAACAGGCGATGCGACCTACAACCACAATGGGAGAATCTAAACCACACTAGATGACTGAAAACAGACCTTATGATACAACGCGCACACGCTAACCATACCATTCGGCCAACCAACCGCCTATGCCCCCGTCGCCTGTCCAACCGCGATCGTGGGTTTTCTTCGGGTCCTCCGGCTACCTCCCACTGCTAAAGACCCCTACGCGCAATCGAATTATTGAAATAAAAAAAACCCTTATTTTAATCCCGAAATGACATAGTTTGTGTCGAGTGGACGTTACTCCCCCCTATCCGGGGAAAACAAAATTAACAGAACAGCATGTACTGGAACTTAAAGGAATATGAACATTCATCATTTTTCAGCTCTTGATGTCTTATCTTTCGTGGTCATATATATATATTTGTGTTTTGGAAGAAAGAGTATGCCTGAGAACCCGTAAAACACTGGGTTCCTTTGATTGTTAACAGCTGTATGAGATAAAAAAAGTACGATGCGATGTAAGGGACACGCTTGTTTTGCCGATTGTTGTTTGACCTGAACATTTCTGTATTACATACACAACAAATACATAGAGATCAGTGGTAATAATTATCTTGATATATATCTTTTTAAATCATGGAACGTTACCATTTCTTTATCTGAAATTCACAAGCAAACAATTGTAATGTCCAAAACACTAATTGTACATATTTTCATCAACTTGATATCTGTGTTTCTGTTTGACATTTTGCTAGAATTTCGGAATGAAAGAATAATCAAATGACTGGAATAACCCGACACCTGTTGCATCTAATTCTAGCCATAGTATTTTCTTTAGAAAGTCGCAAGTCACAATAATTGTAACAATTCAGACATGTGGTATTTTCTGTTTATTCAGCATTTGAAACAGCACTTTTATTCTTGTCAGCGAGTTCCAACAATGTCATAGACATTTCACTGATTCAAGTTTCGATTATTATTTTGTCGTCACTGCAAGACGGCCCAGTTAGGTTTTAAAAATGTTTTTTTTACTCGTAAATATAAGCCAAATAAGTACATTTGTGGACATTTGACATAAGATAAGAATAATTGCCCATTTTTAGAACACGAGGGTGGTTTTGCAAGAAGCTATAACCTGTGAGGTCAACCCGTTAACTTAACAAGATGCTTAACAGACTTGACCCATATTCCTGCAGTTAGACCATTACTCGGCAAAACTACCCGATAAATGAAAGATTTCTTAAACGGCCATGCCTGAATCGCGTTACATGCGCGACAATAAATAACCATATGTTTTTTAAATCAATTCGAAAAGTAAATAATAAACTATGAATCAATTGTTTTTCATCTACAGAAAATGAGAAACCAAGATTTGTAGATTTTTATCACGCTCTTTTAACCAAGAGCGTTGAAATTTTTATAATTTTTCGGGGGAAAGAAAACGCCTAATTGAACGCTAAATTTTCTCATAGAAATTTTGAATAATAATGTACATAATGATGAAAATAATCCATGGGAAAATTTTGAAAGATTTATTTTATGATCGAATTAATATTGGAACCTAAAGATCATTTTTAAACTACAATTCTAGCCTAATAAAAATATTTGCCGATTTGCAATCAAATTCGGAAATTAATTTGATTTTCAAGCTAAAGAAAAGACACCAGTATCAAAATACTTATACTCTTATCAATAAAGAAACGTTTAAAAAAGAAATGAAAACAAATGAGAAAAATAAACAAATGCCCCCCCCCCCCCCCCTTACACAAGACTAATTTTATAATCAAAGGCACTGGTTATTAATTTTTGAACTAATTATTGCTATTCAAACTATAGTAAAGAATAATTATATTTTCTATGGATGCAAGATTTTAATTGAAAGCTTGAACAGTTTGTGAGATATTAGCAAAAATAAGGTTGATTTTGCTAAAATTTGCTAGCTTCAACGTAGAGGGGTATTGTATTTCATGGCTCGTATCGTGCATCGAGAGAGTTGGTAGACCTCGTCTCCAAGACTCTGCTGCCGTCTTATGCCAGCTACGATTGGTCCATTTTTTATGCAGGGGATATAAAATGTGTCGGCGATATTATACTCGTGTTGGCATTATAGATTGTCAGACAATAACACATATACCCTAGGAATCCGTTGTTACGCTTAAAATAAAGCGGTAGCACGGCTCTTCCTAGTAAGTGGGGCCTAGAAACAGGCTTCCAAAAGTAATTAGAGAAAACATATACTTTATTTTTATTAACTCGGATGTTTTCTTGACCGTTGGTCAAACTGAAAAGTTGAAGAGATGTTGAGAGAGGTGCTTTTAGGATGTTTGGCACTAGTTGCCCTAGCAACTGCTCAAGGTAAGTGAATGCATATTAATTAATTTTTAAATATTATAATTATATCACGATTAATTTACAATAATAATAATAATAATAATAGGAGTTCACCATTTGACATTGCATGTTGCATGTACGTTACAGCACTTTAAAACGCCAGTTTCCTAATGTAAGCACATTATATCAGTGTAGTAGAATAGCGTGTACTATTTATTTATCACGCAGCATAACAAGTTAAGTCAAATTTGATTCGTACCCATTTTCACGTTAAAATATCCAAAAACGTCCATTTATTAGACGCCTTTTATTCGGGTTTGTCTACTTTTAATTCTACAATAACCTTTCTCTAATATAATGACTTTCTCTAAAATAGGCCTTTTTTGGGGGTGTAAATATCCCCACAGTTTATTTGGCATAATCATAATTTGTTTCTGTCGAATAAATTAATATTCTATCTAGCCAAGATTGTTATTTCTTATTTGACATTTTCTATAAATCTGGTTCAAATCTAAAAATTTCCCAAAAAGTTTCTCACGAATTGTTAACGTGGATGTTAGATATTATAATAGAATTGGATTTAACTTTGCGTGTTTACTAACAAAGTTGTCCAGAGTGAATTTTACCAAGTCTGCAGAAATGTTCCTGGTAGTAGTCACGTGACCTGGTCATAGGTCTGGGGTCAAGAGTCATGGGGTTAAATCAAATAGCACACACACACACACGAACAGGAAACGTTGCAATACGTGGCAACACGTTTGTGACGTATGTGTTTCTTGTGAGAAATTAACTGGAACTTTCCATTCAAATTTTATATCTTGGATATCTTCGACAATACTTGAATAATATTTCTAGCAAAATCTTAAATAAAGAATAAGAAAACAAAGGTTTAAAGTCCGCTTGATACAAACTATGTCGATGGGAACTAACATATGGTTCACTTTTATTTCAATAACTCTCCTGCATGTGTCAAGTTGATAGATTTTAAATTCAATTTTATTTAAAATTTAGAACTTTTTTTATTAAACATTTTTTATTTTAAAAATTCTATCAGGATCTTGTTATATTACTTATTCAACAAAATTCAAGTTATTGATTAGCTTGCATAAGCTATCTATGAATGGTTAATTAAGGCGTTTAGTTAGAACCGTATTAGTGGGGATATCTAAAGTTTAAAAAATAGACCTGTGTGTAGAACTTAGCCATATATCACTCTTGTTGACATCATTCTAAATGACAGCTAAGCCCCTCCTCCTTCCACGCCTTGTTGTTGCTCCTCCTTTTGTAAAAAAAAAGAAGTTCGTGGAAAAAGACAAAACAGTTGACGCTGTGAATGCAATTAATTTGACATTGAATTTTGCGATAAAAAAATTCCCAAAGCTAACGTCAGCAATTTAGTACGAAGCCACAACCACTGATGGAAATACAATTTAAGTCGTTCTACCTATTATTATTATGGCCTTGCACTTCTTTTGATATAAGATGGAATTTGATTTCAAATTTCAAATCCAAAACAGCCGTTAATTAATACAAAAAAAAATTGCACTAACTTGATCGTGTATTATATTACATATTTTAGAAATAGATGATATCCATGGGTACATTAGTTTATACTTAGTTCTCTGTAACTAACTTTAGTACATATAGGTTAGGATGCTTATTTAAATTTGCACTAAAACAGATTTAGTTTAGTTTTCAACTCTTAAAGCAGCATGTCGCCTACAAAGTTTCGTAACTTAAAACCATTACCCTGAACAATAATTCCAAGCTATAAAACGTTACCTCTCTAAAATGTATTAAACATACATTATGCAAGAGTTAAATCTGTCTATTACTAGTCTCCATTTAGGCCTGAAATGTTAACTTAATCATTAATTAGGAATTAATTTACTTATCCAGACTATATTCAACTCCCGATCTCATCGCTTGCCTAAGATACTCATTGGATTTGAATCCGATCTGCTACTCAACGCTCATTGATGATTAAATTCGAAAATGGATAACCGAGACTATATTTTATCGGACCTACTTTAATAAAGATGATCGAGGCTAGGCCGAGCAATTTGTTAGAAACTTTCACTAAATTCTCTTTAAATTACAGTAGAACTTGTATTAACCAAGCACCCAAGGGAAATTTAAATATGGTTGCTTAATGGAGGTGCTCTTTGACTAGAGGTATCCAATATTGCCCCAACCCCTACCACAAACATTATTTGGGTTCTCTTTAAAGCAAGTGTTCGCTGATTAGGAGTGCCTGTCCGAGCAAGTTCTACTGTATTTAGTTTTTAACTATGATAATGCAAACTGCCAGCTTTTTATCTAATCTCCCATAATTCCCCTTTAATAGAGGTGTCGTGCCGGTACGGGGTATGCTTACTGTTTGGCAACACCTATTATCATTTACAAGATGACACATCTGAAGGGATGATGTCTGATTCACTGGCATTATCTTTGTCGTATTCAGTTTGTTCCATGTAATTTGAGCACCTCGAGTACTCTGTCTTTAACAATGTCAAGTTACAAAAAATACTATACAACATAACCTTTAATTTAATGAAAAGAATATGATAAAATAATTAATTAATTCACTGATTAATATAGAATGTGATAAGCTGAAGCCATTAATTTAATAGAACATGCTAGAATGAATGAATTAAACGGGTTTAACGTCCTACTTTTTTGCTCTCTCTGGGGTAATGAACACAGGGTAACAGAATGAAGCCATTGTGTTAATTCTTTGTAAAAATTTAACAGCATGCATACTGAATTTACTTTAAATCAATAATATAATTGGCCATCTTGAATCTCCCTTTCATTCTGTTTATTAACTTTAACTTGCTATAGTCTTATCCTTTATTTATATTAATACTAACTTTAACTACCAACATTCTAACCTTCTAGATGAGATCACATGTGATGGTGCTAATGATGGGGACATATTTTTGCCCTATCCGGAAGAGGACCCCTGTTACCAGTGTACATGCGTTAAAGGCGAAAGGCAATGTGATTACATAGACTGCCAAGATCTCACTTGCCCAGGCGGCGCTGTGCCTGTAAAGGTCCCTGGAGAGTGCTGTGCTGTTTGCCCACGTAAGTTTGTCGGAATGAGTCTTCCGTAGAACGCAGATTAGAAGTTATAGCAATAGGCATATCACTTAGATGTGCTTCATTATTCGCTGTAGAACAGGTTAGAAGTTATAGCAATAGGCATATCACTTAGATGTGCTTCTATATTCGCTGTAGAACAGATTAGAAGTTATAGCAAAAGGCATATCACTTAGATGTGCTTCTTTTTTCGCTGTATTGACTAATAATACAGAAATGTGATTAACAACACACAACAACACCATATGATGTCTTGTAAATTTGACTAATATTTCTTATATTATTAGGCTTAGGACAAAGCTGCATTGCTTATAGTCTTAGTTGTACATGTATGGCTATATCTGCTTTATGGTATTTTCCCTGTTGCCGGTGGATGCTTGTTACGACCTATCGCGAAAACTAGATACAGACTTTTGTGTCGTTGGACAAACTATAACTGTTAATTTTAGTCAATTAAATTAGTTGTAGAACGAAATTGGTTATAGAATTGAATTAGTTTTGGATCGGAAATAGTTGTAGAACGAAATTAGTTGCAGAATGAAATTAGTTTAAGATGCATGTTTTTTAGAACTAAACAAATTCTCACCAATATAATACACTAACCATTTGAGTCCGAATGAGACCACAGTGATGCACAATTAGATTATACATCCGTTGCACACACTTTGCTCCTGGCTAGACCTATGATGAATTCTTTATCAGGATTTTCAAATTTCTAACGCTTTTAAACAGGACACAATGATTTTGATTACAAAATAAAATATTGATTTCGTGTACAAAGTAGCACCACTTTAATTATGAAATATTTAGTTTTGCGGGTAGAGTTTGTCTGCAGTTCTATTAACATATTTGGTAATTGATCTGTAAGTGACAAGTGTTTTTAAAAAAAACCCCGTTAAAACATGAATGTAAGCATTAGGTATTTCAAGTAAGAACACACATAATGGCCCCAGCTTAAGTCCGTTTCAGCTGGATCTAAAATGGTCATAAAACTGTGTTAAGTTTCATAAGCCACGTTGGTTAATTTACATTTCTTTTGTTTTCAGAGAATAATGTAGAAGCTGAGGTAAGGACAATTTCTTCGAGTGGGAAAAGTATCTTTTCACTTTATTCTAGAACATAGTTTCCAAAGAAGTATAAAGAAATACAAATTTTCAGTTAGAAATATGTCCACATATTGTAAATAAATTGAAGAGAAAATCCACATCGTTAGACATAAATAACTATTTATAAATAACACTGTCTAAAACTAGATAGGAATGTCAATTTATGCAAAATATATTATTATATTGTCAAATAGTCTGGTCGAAACCACTCGGTTCACCGTGTCCTTTGAACAGGAAATGACATCTGGAACACATAAGGAAACTGAACATGTGGACAACATGATTAAATTTGGCAACCAATTTCAGAAATATTTAACTATTATGTGTATGAAAAAAATAAAGGTCTTAATGATTTTTGATTTTTACTTCTTGTTTTACTGTTATCTAGGTCGGAAGACAAGCTGTAGGCGATAGTGTAAGTTTCTTACTAAAATGTATATTATTATTAATCATGGATATATCATTGAAAGTTACTGATTTCTAAAAATAGGCGTTTGCCCCACCGCTCCCACATAAAACCCCTAAATATGATGTAATTGTCTTAAAGAGGCATTGCCCCAATAACCAAGAAAATAAATGTCGAAAATATAAGCACTGACCTACATCGAGTAAGATATGTTGGGCGTTTAAACTTAATGAAAACCAGTAACATATTTCATATTAATACATCTTATAAGGCTTTAGTCGCATCACGTCCAATTGAATATATTTTTTGACGCACCGGTTAATTCCTAATGCATCTTTGAATACACATCTAATCTTGTTTCACATATTCTTTTTATTTCCATCTACATAATAATATGACCTTATCTATCACGTGTGCTTTGATCAGTGAATATTAATGATGATTTTATTTGTTCGCAGGGTGTTGTATCGGATACTGGATATAGGAATCAACAAGCTTCTAATAAAGCTGGACCCGCCATGACTGGTTATTATCAAGCTGTAAGTAGATTTAAAATTTCTCTAACTATCTATCTGGGTTTTTTTTTTAAATTAATCGATACATTTTGATATCTTTAGTTGCAGTGTTATCTTATTCTTGTCAACCAACTAGAATGGCTGTATTATCCACGAATTGCTGTATTTTCCACGAATTGTTGTATTATCCACGAATTGCTGTATTTTCCACGAATTGCTGTATTTTCACGAATTTGCTGTTTTTTCCACGAATTGCTGTATTGTCTTATATATAGTTATTTGATAATACATATTTGCTGTATTATCCACGAATTGCTGTATTTTCCACGAATTGCTGTATTTTCCACGAATTGCTGTATTTTCACGAATTGCTGTATTTTCCACGAATTGCTGTGCTGTCTTATATATATAGTTATTTGATGATACATATTTATGTGTAATAGAGAAGTGGGGAATCAAACCCGTAACCTACCGATTTAGCCAAAGAGAATTGGCCCTCGCCAAGTTATTAGGGATTAGATTTAAACATGACAATAACAATACAATTTTTTTTATAAATGATTCCATTGCCTACAAACAAATACAAATGCGACAAACCTGTTGAACTGCCTTGATGATTCAGATTCTGTAGGACTCTGTTTCGTTTTCTGACTCTCTGTTTTTATTTCAGGGTCAACCCGGACCACGTGGACCCCCCGGACCCTCAGGACAACCTGTAAGTATACAATTTAAAGTAAACTATATTTCTAATCTGAATATACATTATTATCTGCATAATGATTTAGGTTATTTTTTAATGAAGAAAGAGAAGCGTAATCATAACCAACCATATGCAATGTTTAGCTGGACCGCGAACGTTATGTCCAAATGCAATTGTGTTGGTGCGGAACAGTACTTACAGGATAATCTGAAAATATGTTTTCATTGATAGAATATATTACAGAAATTCTGTCTTTGTAAAGCTAGTGAGGTTTTTTTTTTGTATAAGGCATTATTTAGTTACGATAATATTATTTTTCATTAGTTGACTGTGGTGATATTTATTTTAGGGTGCTCAAGGTTTCCAAGGCTCACGAGGAGAAAACGGTGATGCCGGACAACCCGTAAGTGTTATTCCGTCATTTATTTTTAATTGATAAAGCTTTTATTTTATAAACTATAAATTATGATAAGATATTTATTTTAACAATTTAAATCTCTTACTGAGACGCGTTAAGCTGAGTTTAGGTTATTAGCTGTGTTATTCGACGTTGCACGGGTGAAAAATAAGTATGATCTTTTCTTCTAACATCCAAAAAGTCGTAAATTGTACATTTTACCATAAAATATTTCCTCAAATACAAAATAGATAGAAACATTAGATTTCTTGCAAACAATTGTTTTTTATGAAGTTATTTTAAAATGTATTACTATTATTTGGGCCGTTTGGTTTTCTACAGCTAACTAATAAACTTTCCCATTTATATATATATATAGATATATTATATAATAATGATATAATATTTCAGGGTTCTCCCGGACAACGAGGTTTCCCTGGAGCCCCTGGCGCACCCGGACTCGATGTAAGTAATGAATGATTATGCATTATATGTATGCAAAAAGTGACCTATGAGATTTTGTTATGTTTGACCTGTAGATAGACACACCAGCGGTCATCATTGGTTGCTGAGGTTATTTGTTAATTCTAATTCGACAACTTAATTTCCAGCAATCATATTTGTGGATGTATTAATGTAAATGTGACCGGTTATCTAAACAACTTGTCTTTGAAATCTACAGGAACACTGCAAAGAATTGAATTAAAATCAATATTCCAAATAATCATACCCAATTAAAACTATTCATTTTTCTATGCAGGGAGATGAAGGTTTACCTGGTGATATGGGACCTCCTGGATCTATCGGTTCTACTGTAAGTACAACATGTAAAAAAAAATATTCCATTGACAAAACACTTCGTATTATTATCAATAAAGATGCTGTCATAAAATATAAAACTAAAGCACATTTGAAATGACATACCTTTTTAAAAAAGATTTAAGTCGAATTTAAATTTTAAAAATTCAACCCTTTTTTCCATTATTTTAGGGACCCGTTGGACGACCTGGTATTCCCGGTTTACCTGGACCTAAAGGACATAGAGGATTCCCTGGACAACCTGGTAAAGTTGGCGAAACCGGTAAAGAAGGAGACCGGGTAAGATTTGATGTTGAATATTTTGTATATTTTATTGATAATCGTCGTCGTCACTATCAACACCTGTTCTGGTGCTTATCAAATTTGGCGGTGTTTATGGGTAGGAGACGAAAAGCGATTCCCGTTTATCATTGTTGAAGGTGAAGCCAGTAATCGTGTGCATGACCCAGATGCTAAAGTTAATAGATTGTTAGGACATGTTTAGTAGCACAAGAAGAACTGGAAGTCGGTCAAATGTTAATGATTACGAAAATTACTTTATGAGTTGTAAATACTCCCATCACCTACAAAATAATACATATGCGACAACTTGCGTGCACTGCTCGTTCGACTATAAATTTGTTGGCGTTTGTTTCATTGTCAGGGGGCGCCTGTTTCGTTGCCTGACAATCAAGTTAATTCGTTGTTTAAATTGCGGGAGTAGTCTGAACGTTACACGTATTCATTTGAATATTTCTTATGTTACAGGGCGCAAGTGGACCCCCCGGACCTTCTGGTGGACCTGGATCTGTTGGACCACGAGGTATTCCTGGAGAACGAGGACGAGATGGAAACACTGGAGCTCCAGTAAGTATACCATTTGGATCATAAACATAAATACATGTATTAAGTTTATTATTAAATATATTCATTAAATGTAATCGCCTAAAATGCATTTCCCTTTATAACAATACGTAATTGCGCACTTCTTTTGTTAACAGGGTTTAAGAGGTTCTGACGGACAAGCCGGTAACAGTGGATCCCCAGGACCTATTGGTCCACCCGGTGCTGCAGGTTTCCCCGGTAGTGCTGGAGCAAAGGTAAGTTTTGGATTTGATCAATTATCAGCCGAACCAATTATTAATTCTTTAATAAAACAGACAATATGAATATTTTGAGATGTTATTAAACGGACCTTTAGCACGTTTAACCAAACAAATAATATCTTACTTTATTAGGGAGATCGTGGTGTTGGAGGCGAACGTGGTCCACAAGGTGCTTCTGGTCCACCCGGAAATGATGGTGCTTCCGGTACCCCTGGTTCCCCCGGTCAACCCGGCCAACGTGGAGAAGATGGAAGCCCTGGTGATAAAGGAGAACGAGTAAGTACCATAAGTGGATATAAAAAATAATGTTACGAACTCCATAAATGAGCCCACATCACTTTGTTTGTAAAGGATGTCCCATTATTTTATAAATTAGTTCTTTTATATTTGTATTCATATTAGTTGTGTTTGTTTAAACTATACTCCGAACTAATTATTCATATTTTTTTGGTTTATTTATATTTGTATTCATATTAGTTGTGTTTGTTTAAACTATACTCCGAACTAATTATTCATATTTTTTTGGTTTATTTAGGGTACTCTTGGATCCAACGGTGCTCCTGGATTCCCTGGACCACAAGGTCCACCTGGTTCAAGTGGTGCCCCTGGAGGTATGGGCCCCAAAGGAGATGCTGTAAGTAAATTTGCGTTGTTTTAATCGTTCTGTAATCTTTGTAAAAAATTAAAGAAAGGGTAAAGGAAATGAAACGAAATGGGGTTTAAAGTCGTACTGTTCTACTCCTAAACAAAAGAAAGAGTAATACTAGACGACATTATTACATGTACATGTATTTATGAGATATGTCAACGCGTTGAATACCTTCTAATTTATGTCATCTGTATTGCAATCTCTATTTTACAGGGACGTGATGGAACTCCAGGTAGCTCTGGTGACGCCGGTCCAAGGGGTTCCCCGGGATCATCTGGCGAACGAGGTCTTCCCGGTTTACCTGGTTTAGAAGGCAAACGAGTAAGTTAAAAATGTCTTTGTACCCTTTACATTTATTTTGGTCAGCAATACAGCAATGTTAACATGATACTGTAAAAGGAATATGTGCTGGTTCTTATTTTCATTCACCAAAAAAGTGTCAACATTTTACTTTCTATTTTAGGGAGCTTCTGGAGCTGTTGGCCCACCTGGTCCATCTGGATCCCAAGGAGACGCCGTAAGTAATCACCATAATCTTAATCATTTAGTAATATGTTTCATTTAGAATTTCTAAAAATATTTATCGTGTTATAGAATAGACACCACTCATGAAATCTATGATGCCTGATGAAGCACAGAAGACAAAACACAACCCCAGATGTAAAAGTGAAAACGATATGCTTTACGGGCTTGCAATCAGTCGATACTACTTTCACATGAACCCCGTGGCAAGTTGTAGGTAAGCAATCATAATTTAACGTAATTTAAAATATACATAATTTGATTTTTTTGCCGTTGCAGGGTTCCCCTGGTGCCCCTGGATTACCTGGAGCTGGCGGAGCACCTGGACAACGAGGTAGCGATGGCGAACGTGGTCAACCTGGAGAACGTGGAGAGGCTGGTCTAACTGTAAGTTATATAATTAATTGTGTGTATTTCTATAAAATACATTATGTAATATACCAACTACATCGTAAATAAGATGAAACAATATTGATTACATTATATTTTCTTACTATTTCCTTTGTAGATTTGATATAGATTCAGAGGTTTTATTTAAATATTAAAACGTATGTGACTCATTCCTGACATGTGATCTTTAGATCAAAAGATCTCAAGCTTTAATAATTGTTTTCGATAATTACAGGGTCAAGCTGGTGCCCCTGGTCCTGCTGGTTCCCCCGGTGCTCGAGTAAGTAACAATAATTATGTTTGTATCTTTTCTTTATTAACCTCTTGTACTTGAAGTGACATTTTGAATAAGCCATTTTGTTTTCGTATCTGAACTGCTTACACGGTGGTTACGCTTTTTAATATTTTGATTTTTTAATCATTCATTATTAATGATTTTCAACGAAAATAAGTCATGCGTCAATAAAAATTGTCTCTCTATATTATGATGTTATTGTAATTCAGGGAAGCCCTGGATTCCCCGGTTTGGATGGAGCTACAGGCGACCGTGGTCCAGCTGTAAGTATTATATTTCAAATTATCCCAATTCTACCTCTAAAGATTTGATTCTAATCGTATGTTTTACATGATTACAATTACTCCCTTTTTTATCTTTATTCATGTTTTATATGTTGTCAAAGTATCCCATTTCTTGTATAAAATTATTTATTAACTGTCTTTGAAACTTCATTTATCTTATCATCATTAATGTCGCCACAATAACGAGCAAATTTACACGTTTTATTTGTTTAATATTAGAGTAGCAATTTACGTATTTCATTTGTTTACTATTAGGGTAGCAATGGTCTTGATGGTGCCCCCGGAGAACAAGGTCCTCAAGGAAATGCTGGACCACCTGGTCTTCAAGGACCTGCTGGTAACAAGGGAGAGACTGTAAGTCAATTAAATATTACACTTATTGGGTGTGTATTGTTTCCTGAGCATATCCAACAAACTGTTAATCGTTTTCGTTATTCTAAGGAAAAAAAATGGCTTGGGCTTCGGTATAGAAGTATTAATTCGGAGCATATGTCAGCAGAGTCTGTAATTGCACTCAGATTATTTTCGATGCGTGGTGCGATTTGCTATATTATATCTCTTGTAAAATGCACACAACAATTATTATACTTGTGATAACATACACACCAGTTGTGTCTTGTTGCAGATTGCTTATTAAACAAAGATTGAAAATCACTATTCTATCCAAAACGTATCCATGAGCAGATAATGTTTTGACTTATCCCTAGCTGAATTTACTGATGGTACACGTTATTATTATATAACAGCCCAAAACATTATATACGACAGTGTATCTATATATAACTTATATCTGGAAGTAGTTTGAATTTAATGGGTGTTTTTATTATTAATAGGGAGCTGAAGGACGATCTGGTGATCAAGGACGACCTGGTCCACAAGGTACCCGCGGAGAACGAGGTAATGCTGGAGAACCTGGTCCACCTGGAGCTAACGGCGCCCCTGTAAGTGTGTTTTCATTTGTTGCTGTGGATTCAGTAAACATAGTTTTAAATATACACTGGACATGACTGGATAAATTAACATATTTATATAGATTCTTAAAATTGGAAATAAAAAGTAAGTTTTAAATATACATTGAAAAGGACTGGATAAAGTTAACAATTTTATATTGTTTCTTAAAACTGGAAATAAAATGTATATATTATTTGGATGTTCATATCCTTTAATTTGCATCCATTTTAGGGACAAACCGGAGAACGAGGAGAAACTGGAGCTATTGGCCCAACTGGATTCCAAGTGAGTATCCATCTTTGTTATGTATTGCGGTAGATAATACTTATGTTTATATCTTTTGAATGTTTAAATGTTTTAACGAATAAAGTTTGATATAAAAAACGTAAAACCGTCCAATAACTAAGATGGACCGTGTAACGACACTGGCAAAGTAATGATTCTAGTGTTAAAATAAACTTTTACTTAACAAGATATGTTTTATTGCTATGGACGTAGCTGTTTAAAGGGACAGTCCCGTATTATACAGGGGCTCAAAAATAAAAGTCTGAGAATATTTGAAAATAAAACACCAAAATATAGGGGAATAGTGTATATACCTTGTCTCAAAATTTCAACTCAAAATATTGAGTCGTTTGGACGTGAACGCCAAAACTGCTTATCCGGACACGTAACCCTTTTAAGTTTTCGGGTCATTTTTTTTATTTGGTGACCAGATAATCGATTTACGTTTCTTGAGAGGTCTATACAGTGAATGGCCCATGTACTGTACTTAATTTTACCTACATATTATTTTTATAGAAAAAAGTCTGGTTTTATCCAGATACTGCATGATACAAAGATCTCCATTTCCAGATGCAGACTGTCAGGTTTAAGTTATTTACAAGCGTGTCACAAAAATTGTGCTAGTTGATCGGCCTTAGATAATGGGTTTACATGAAATTAACACAAAATTTAGCAGTTTTATTCCCCAAAAAGTTATCAGGATTGGCCCTTTAAAATATATAGATACATTTTTTTTAAATTAGTACTTTATATGTCGTTGTATTTATATCGTTAACAGGGCTTACCTGGTGCTGATGGAGCTCCCGGAGAATCTGGAAACCCTGGACCTCAAGGAGAATCTGGTGCTGCTGGTGAACCCGGTATTCCTGGTGAACGAGTGAGTGTTTATAGTCTTAGTTCCTGTATTTCTACGAATCTATACCCTGTGTGTTTGTTATTATAAGCGTAGAATATATCAAGTGATAATCGCAATTTTTTTGTGACATGTAGTAAGTCACCCTTGCTTTATTCTAGGGAGAACAAGGCTTCCCTGGTGAAATTGGTCAACCTGGAAATAGAGGTGCCCCAGGAGAACGAGGTAACTCTGGACCAAGTGGAGAAATCGGCATGCCTGTAAGTACTTAAACATACATTAAACCATAAATCAATTCATTTTGAGTCTAATAAGCAATCTATACATGCAAATGTTTTAGTTTAACTGAACCATTGAGGTGACCCCATGTCTGTAGGAAAACAGATTTTATACATTTTGTTTCGTATATTTTAGGGACCTCCTGGTTTATCTGGTGATCGTGGTGATCCTGGTCAAGCTGGATTAATTGTAAGTCTATATTTGTATAACTAAAACAATATTGGTATGGGTTTTTTTGCTGAATTTAATTGTCTTTTAAAGGGACAATAACACTCTTGCTAGCTTGACAGGTCCAGAATTTTTTTTTATCCTTATTCTAACTACAAGATGTTTAAGTGTCCTACCTGCTGCGTAAATTATCCATTACAACCTATCTTACTTGTCCAGGGGTTCGAAAATATGTTTAAGTCCAAGTTGCATTTGAAAGTGCTTACGTAAGGCTTTTCAAACCATGTTACGGCATGTAGTTGAATTTTTCCAATTTTAAAAATAAGTAGTGTTAAGATGAAATTCGTATCATTTTTTAATTGAAATATTGTAAAATAGTACAAATTGTTGACCAGAACAAAGATTGGAACATATTATTCAGTTACAACAAGAGTGGTATTGGGGCTTTAAGTAACTCTGCTTTTCCCGCTTTAAAACGTGAATGTATAGAACTTGCCCTGCCTCTATATATTCTTTTTTCTTTAATGCGGTTTTATTTTATCGTTGTTTAATGGTAATAATAATATATTTACTTTTGATATATCCCAGGGTTTACCCGGAGAGAGAGGACCTGAAGGAAGAGCCGGCCCTAGAGGTCTAACTGTGAGTATAACATTTATCATTTTCGATATAAATTAAACGCTTTAGTCTTTCCATAAGGAAGATTACAAAAAATACAAATAGGTTTAAATTAATCAAAATCTGTTTTACAAAAATGTCACACTGACTATTAATGTGTTCTGGTTTATTTTTTAGGGAAATCAAGGTGAACGAGGACGAGATGGAGAACCCGGACCTCCTGGAGAAACTGGTGTTGCTGGTCCACCCGGTATCATGGGTCCTTCTGGTATTGCTGCTGCAAAGGGAGATCGTGGACAATCTGGTCCCGCTGGAGAGCCTGGTCCACCTGGTAGTACTGGGCAACGTGGTGTTGCTGGTCTTCAAGGAGCACAAGGTCCACCTGGATTAAGCGTAAGTGTTTACGAATATGAAAAGCTTATGAAAGACCCGAAGCTTTTGGCTTTTGGGAAAACTATTTTATATTTTTTTATGGCGTTTTGTATGATAACAAGTACAGGACTGTCATAATTTTATATCTTCTAGGGTTCCCCCGGAGAAACTGGTCCTGCTGGAGAATCTGGTTCACCTGGAGTGAAGGTAAGTTATACACTGTATATCACAATTTGATTACTAAAAGTCTTCAATAAATTAATTCTAAAAACATAACAAGTGAAAAGTGACATATTTAATTTATTTTGATTTAATTCACTGTATGGTATTTTTTCCAATTAGGGTGATAATGGAGCTCGTGGATTCCCTGGTGAAGTTGGTGCTATGGGCGAACAAGTAAGTCCTCAATTATAATATTAAATTTTAGTGTAAAGCGATCAACAAATTGGTCTCCTATTATATAAATCCAATACATTCCAAGCTTGATAGCTATATGAACGTGAGCTGAACGTGAATTCCTCAAATGAAAAGTGGTATCAGGTGTTCCAAAGATTATAGTCGCATCCAACCTGGTGCTCGATTTTTTCAACCCCTACAGCTAAACCCATGATAGTTTGTGCTTGGATTTAAGAAATCAAAGCTACTGGATACAAGATTCCTTTGGGACTAAAGACACTAACAAAGTTAGCTGTTCAGAGGTTTAAAGCGGAGCGAAAGTTTTTTGCAAGCCTGTTTTTTAATAATATACCCAAAATATATTTCAATGAAGAATATAAAGCGTTAAAGTGTTTAAAGAGTGTTCACGAAATGCCCCGACTGTCTTGTATAATCTTCCCTGCTTTTGTTTTAGGGACCTGAAGGTGTTGCTGGACGAAAAGGATCTCGAGGAGAAGGAGGAACCCCAGGAACAGCTGGCCAGCCCGGTCAGCCAGGACGAGGTGGACCACCCGGACCCCCCGGTGCACAAGGATCTCTTGGACCAGCCGGTGCCGTTGGTCAGCAAGGCGAACGAGTAAGTCCACAGGAATTTATTGTAGACCAAGCTGGCTTTGTATAAATGAACCCATCAATAACTATTTTCTAGCGGGTGGAATTGATAAGGAGTTCTGACAATTCATGAAATTATGTTATTTCTAAATAAGTAAAAAAACAATGTATAAATAAATGTTTCTTTCAAAGAGTACTGCTTTGCTTTGTATAGGGTGCTCGTGGTGAAGTTGGACCCCCAGGACGAAGTGGTGAAGCCGGAGCTGTTGGCTCCCCCGGTTTGGATGGATCTCCTGGTGAACGTGGATCTACTGGACAAGTTGTAAGTTAACAGTTATGCTTTTATTAATAGATCAATGCGCTTCTATCCATCTATCCCATCGAACAAGGATATCATATCACCATACAATATGATGCCAAAGACTATGTCATGTTCTCTAATACAGTTGAGAGCCAAGATGTTTAAGCAACACAGATTTGGTGGCATCGTTTACAATTTACTAAAAATTCGACCAATTAGCAATCAGTTATCTAGCGATTGCGATCAGCTCGATTTATATTTGGAGAATTATACTAATAGGTTTGCAAATCAAGTACTTTTCGGGCATGCAGTAACATATACATTGCAGGCACTTGGACCGAATGCTGACATTCTAAATTAGTTGTATTATTTGTATTTTTGTTTTCCGACAGGGACCACCCGGACAATCTGGAGCCACTGGACCACAAGGTGAACGAGGAAACCCAGGTGCACCCGGATTCCAAGGCGAACCTGGACCACAAGGTCTTGCTGGAGCTAATGTAAGTTCATGTAATTATTGTAGCTATATGTAGTCACTGAAATAGTGGAGTTTTGAAAGATACAGCATTTGGTTATGATTTTTTTTAAAACAATTTACATTTTGATTATTACTTTATCTCTCCAGGGAGAACCTGGTAATGCTGGACGAGATGGTAGTGATGGACAACAAGGACCAATGGGACCTGCTGGATCTACCGGACCACCCGGACCTCCTGGAGAACCCGGACAGCCTGTAAGTATACACTTTACCAACCAGCTAAAACATTAGAATGTTCGAACATCTTTATGAGTCAAACCTTAAAGTATGCAAATAAATAAATGTACCACTAATACTGAATTTTTATATACCGTAAATTAATTTTCTTTTTTCTATAGGGCTCTGCTGGAAAAGATGGTTTACCTGGATTCCCCGGACTTGTTGGTTCCAAGGGATCACGAGGTCAACAAGGAAGATCTGGACCACCCGGTCTTTTGGGAGCTGCCGTAAGTACTATTGCAACTATTTAAATCGCATAAAAAATAAAATGATTATATTATTACGTCATCATGAAAAAATACACATTTTGCGCATCTCTATTTACTTGCCATCCTTAATTCATGTTTCTTTAGTTTCGGTTTATTTACTTGCCATCTTTAATTTATGTTTCTTAAGTTTCGGTTTATAACTTTCAGGGACCGGTTGGAAGTGTTGGTCAACCAGGAGCACAGGGAGAACGAGGAGAACGAGTAAGTAATTTGTTTTATATCACCCTTTACTTTTAATCATTTATTAAATCATTTATGTTACATTGCTTTTAGTTTCCCTTGATATATTGAATAACATATCTGTCTTACTAACATTACGGTAATTTTTCTAATGCTCCTTGTTTTTTCTTTACTATGATGACATATTATATTTGTGATAAATAAAACCCTGTACCTATAATTCTTGCAGGGCGAGAGAGGTAATGCTGGACAACCCGGATCTACTGGTGCTATTGGCGCTCCTGTAAGTATAATACTACAATTTAATTAAAATGCAGATTTAAATTCCCTTCAATTTGTATACGCCCATATTAAATGGGGTTTATACTTTCAGTGACCTCCAGATCCACTCCGAATATATCGGACTTGTTTAACAAGGAGGTCTCATCAAGTGATAAAGTTTTGATACTTGCTAAATTTCTTGATAAAACACCTTACAATACCATATACATTAAAGTATATAAATAGGACACGTGTTGTATGGTAATGAAAGAATATGCATATAGATTTATCTTTTTCATCAGTAATGAATGAATGAATGAAATGGGGTTTAACGTCCTACGCTTAAGCACCGTACCTGGGCTAATTGAAGACGGGCATACGCCACAGTGTGCAATGAGGGAAATTTTGCCCGGGCAGCGGCGCTACGGCCTACTCTTATATCGAATTCCAACTGCCAAGGGATCTTTTACGTGCACTCCAATTTGTACACGGGACCTCGGTTTTTCGTCCCATCCGAACGACTAGGCAGCTGTCCTTGTCAGGCCCTCCTTCTGCATCACTGACAAGGGGAAAACACGCCGGAAAATCGAGATGAACTTTCTCGGCCAATGCAGGGATCGAACACTCAACCTCCAGGCTAGCGAACCAGCGCCTGATCCACTTAGCCACCGTGATCCCCTCTTTTTCATCAGTAATAAAGCCTGCTTAAAATTTATGTTAATATTGTTTATTATCAGGGTGTTCAAGGTGCTCAGGGAGACAAGGGAGAAACTGGACGAACTGGAACCGCGGTAAGCCTTGATTTAATTTATTTGTTAAAAATGATTTTATTTTTTTGTTAAAAAAGATTTTATTTTTTTGTTAAAAAAGATTTTATTTTTTTGTTAAAAATGATTTTATTTTTTTGTTAAAAATGATTTTATTTTTTTGTTAAAAATGATTTTTTTTTTATTTATTAAAAATGATTTTATTTATTTATTAAAAATGATTTTATTTATTTATTAAAAATGATTTTATTTATTTATTTAAATTGATTTTATTTATTTATTTAAATTGGTTTTATTTATTTATTAAAAATGATTTTATTTATTAATTGAAAATAATGTTTTTTATTTATTAAAAATGATTTATTTATTTATCAAAATGATTTATTTATTTATTAAAAATGATTTATTTATTTATTAAAAATGATTTATTTATTTATCAAAAATGATTTATTTATTTATTAAAAAAGATTTATTTATTTATCAAAAATGATTTTATTTATTTGTTAAAAATGATTTTATTTATTGGTTGAAAAATAATGTTATTTATTTATTAAACATGATTTATTTATTTATTGAAAATGATTTATTTATTTATTGAAAATTATTTATTTATTTATTGAAAATGATTTATTTATTTATCAAAAATGAATTCATTTATAATGTATTGGTTAAGACTTCATAGACATAGTTTGTTAGATGAATAAATTGATTATCAGTGAGTATGTTATCAAACTTGATTTCATTCCACCTTTCAGGGAGACAAAGGATGGCCTGGATTACCTGGTCCTCAGGGACCACCCGGACCTCTTGTAAGTAATTATTTTAATATCAATTATTCTAAAATTGAAGGAAGAGTTTTATTTTATTACTGAATATTATCTCAAAAATGCATCTAAACTCGCCATGAAATAATCATATTGTAATTGTATATTTATTGATTGATTACAGGGAAGCAATGGAGATACTGGTCCAGCCGGTGCACAAGGTTCACCCGGAGCTCCTGTAAGTATTACAGCTTTTATATTCCTCCGTTCAATTATCATTTCCTAACATTCTTTACAGCAAATGTAATCATCCTTATATATCTTCTACCGTTTGAATTATGACTATGTTGAATTTGGTCGGTTGATTTCTCAGTCGCTCAGCTGCTATCCATATTACCGTGAAGAAGTTTGTTATGACCGAAATATTTTTTATTAGCTCCAGGGTATTTGAATGCATTGACAATGTAGTTTTGTAATCTTATAGGGTTCACCTGGACAACGTGGTTTGAATGGACGACCCGGAGAACCCGGAACACAAGGACGAGTTGGACCCGCTGTAAGTTTATTCTTAATTGTTCAAATCAGCAATTCTAATCTATGTCTTATAGACGTATATTGTCTTTATACATCATTTACAAATGTAGTATTTATAATATTTTGGGGTTAAACCATAATACGTAAGCCAGCCCATGGTACAATTATTGTGAAATATACGTGCACGATATGAATTGTTGTGTCTTTAATTGAAATATATTTCTTCTTTTTATTATTATAGTAATTGAAATATATTTCTTCTTTTTATTATTATAGTATGATTTGCTTGTGTATTTTAGGGTTCCAGAGGACCCAGTGGAGACGATGGCTCTAACGTAAGTGTTTACCCTATCATTTTTTCAAAACGCCATTCATTGTTCCAACCAACATCAACGTATTACTTAGCAAAATCGAAACTCGTGTTACGAATAGTAACCGAAAATAGCAGCTAATTATGCCAACGCCTAAGTAATTTTTTGTAGTAAAATAAAAGCTACTTATGCCAACGTCAAAGTAATATTTAGTAAAATAGCAGCTACTTATGCCAACGCCTAAGTAATATTTAGTAAACTGTAGCTACTCGTGCACGCCAAAGTAATATTATCAAGAGAGCAACCCGTTATATCAATTTCAAAGTCAGTTCAAGCAAATATCAATTGCAAGAGTAAAAGCAACTATTGACAATATGCCAGATAATATTTTATTAAACCATTGTTTTTGCTAACAATTTTGTTTTAATTTTATTAAATATTTTCATTACTTAGGGACCTATGGGACCACGTGGAGCTCCAGGACCACCCGGACCACCAGTAAGTAAAGGATCTTATATAATATGATTTGCAATCATTAGATATCGTATTGTACTGAAAATTAAACAATTATTGGATATCGTATTGTACTGAAAATTAAACAATTATTAGATTCGTATTGTACTGAAAATTAAACAAGTTTACTTAATTTCTTTTTTAATTAATAGGGCTATGCCCCAGTCTACCCTGCCAGACAATCATCGAATAAGGGAGCTGATCCATACTACGTAAGTAAATAAATTAGCTTCCATTACCAAATGAATTGCTGACACCACTCATTCTCTCATAGAAAGAAATACTTAAGATGACAATATACTGTAGGTGACAAGTCATTTTATTTCTAGATCAAATCAAACCAAATTATCGATAATCGATTTCCAAAAAAACTCTGTTATGCCAAACAAAATGGGCGAATTAAACAAAAACAAAGTTTTTTAGTTTTTAAATTGGTAGTTATTTCTGATTTATTTTTGATTTATTGTGGTTTTCTCTTTAACTTAATGTTAATTTATTTCAGCAATACGATCAACCTGACGCAGAAATGGTGAGTATATTTGTCTATTCTCCTCATTGCATTACACACGTCATCATAGAAATGAGCTTTACCATTATTCTTAAAATTACCGAGGGAATTGTGTTGACGATACTTTAAACCTATGCTATTCACTATAGACTGAACAACAAAAACCCCGAATCTGATAATAGTGAATAGAGTTTATTACAAATAATATCGCTTATAGTTTGTATAGTTTAGTGTGAATCAATAAGTTCTAAAGAAAACTGAAAACATAATGTCTTTATTTATCAATTATTTTATAGCTTATTAAATTGCCCAACTTCAACGAACGACTTTCTCTTGTACAAGAAGCCCTTGAACGTGTACGACAACCAACTGGTACTAAAATCGACCCAGCTGTTACCTGCAGACATCTGTTTGAAGATCATGAAGATTTCGAAGATGGTAAGAATTTTCAATGATGCGTGTAATAATTATTTACAATAGGAGTAAAATTTAATACAAAATGCATCTGTAGTTATAATTACTTGAGTATACATTTGATTGTCTGAACAACGGCAGTCTAACTGTTTGAGTAAAAATACCACTGCTTAATGCAGTCCGTTTTGGCAGATTATGCATGACCATCCATTCATGAACAACAATCTATAGTTTTCAGCAGTTTACAAACCGTTAATTTGTGTAGTGGTGAAATGAAAAATTTCGAAACATTTTCTATGGAAATGATCTTTACATTACATTCTAAATACTTTAAAATGTGCTTCGTGTATAACCGTTGTTTTGACTGTAATTTAAGGTGTTTACACTATCGATCCTAATGGCGGAAGTGGTATTGACTCAATTGAAGTATTCTGCAAAAAAGAACAAGCAGAAACCTGTGTTAAAGCCAAAAGTCCCATCGTAAGTACTATGTAGTTTTTATTTGATTTCCTTGATTATGGGCTTTGGATGTGTAAGCCTAAATATTTCATCTGCAAGATAAAAATATTAAAGTTGACATTTTTTCTGTTACGTAAATTTCAAATTACCATTTCGATACCACTTTGTTATATGTATTTGTTATTTTCTTTTTTCAGTACAAACCACAAAGATGGACACAAAGTACCGAGGGAGGTTATCTATTTATGGAAGAACTTAATGATGATAAAGAAGTAAGTTTAATGTTTGATAAACTTGTGTCATGCACTTTTTTTAAAATCGTAGTTATAGTATAGAAAGACCAATTTTATTGTTTTTACTTGGCAGTTGAAAATCAGTCTGTCACAGTAAATGCCTTGCGCAATCTTCATGTCACAGAAGATCTTGACACACCACACAGAAATTGTAATATATTGCGCTAATAATGTGACAAGAATCTTAACAAATAACATTTTTGTCTTTTTTTATTTTTACAGTTTAAATATCAAATTAGAGAAAAACAACTTAACGCATTGAAAGATCATTCAGAGAAAGCTCGTCAAACAGTTGTATACAATTGCTTGAATTCTGATGTTTATGGCATGCGACTTGCCATGGATAATGATAATGAAATAGATACAACACAAAAGCGTATAGGAAAAGCAACAACTATTCACTCCATGGATGGTTGTAATGTAAGTGTTTTAAATTATTAGTAAATAACCCTTGTGGAAATATCACCTCCATGGGCAATATTCCGCCCACATCCACAAAGTCTAAGCCCCTTTACGACGAAGATGTTTATCTGAAATCCTCAAAGGTTTATTGTCCAGTGCCAGTTGTCTTATAATGAAAACACCGGAGACGTGTGTAGAGTTTTTAGTTTTATAAATGGTTCCCGTGTTAAACCAATGCGACGTTGTAACTCGCCACTCTCAACAAGCCCCCCCCCCCTACTGTAATCCAATTTACTATATATTTTAACATATCCTTAAAGATACATTAGTTAAGCGCTAAATATGTCAACTACAAGTCTATCTATAGGTTCCAAATGTTATAGAAATTTTTAATTTGACCTTTATTTAAAAAAAAGTCCAAAATCAACCCTGGCCTGGCTTGGATACAGCATGGATTTAAACAGTCGTCCATTTAATAATTAAATGGCTGATCAAGCTGTCATTTACCAATGAAAGGACAGACAATAGAGGGCATCGTCGGCATTGGGAATGTTACTTGATAATCGAGAAAATATGGGAGGAGTTATCGTATGATGCCTTTTATCGAGTCAAACTTCCAACAGTGTTAATTTCGTTTAGAATATAGTAATTTGACTGAAATGTTCAATATTTTCTTTTTTTATCGTCTATTTTTGAACTTTAATATCAAGAATTACCAACTATTTATTAAAATATTAACCAATGTATCTCTAATGCATTTCTTTTTTGTTACTTACAGAAAACAGACAACCAATGGCACTCTGCCGTTTTTGAAGTTATAACCAAAAAGCCTAAGATAATGCCTATATTAGACGTAAGGCTGTTTGACGTCGGTAGTGACAATCAACAATTTGGTATTGAAGTGGGAGATGTATGCTTTAGCTAAACCGACGCATCATTTAGATTATAATTAATTCTTCATCTTTTTCTGGTGCTAAGGGGCCAACGTTGCCTTTCATTACATAATATTTGCAGCAGACATTGTACAAAAAAGCGCCTTATCTTATTCCGTCCATTTGTTTTTTTATTAACTTGTATATCACGTGACTCAAGGACCTCGTTATGAAATATACCAACCTCACTTTCAAGGATCTGTGATGCCATCTTCCACTGGGATATGGCGGGGCCGTGACGTATAAACTGTGATGTACATAATAATGTGATATCAACCTCACTGCCATATAAGGACATCTTCAAATACCAAAAGCTGTTTCAAAACGTCAACATTTTGTTTCTTTTGATTTATAAATATGAATAAAACATAGATGTCCATCTGTATAATGACCATTCTGTTATATTTTGTCGGTATATAGCTGAAGTATTGAAATAAAAAAAATATAAAAAAACAAAAAAAAGAGAGCTACTTTGTAACTGTTTGGGTGGGGAGGGGGCTATTTCAGAAAATTAATATACGTGTCGGGTATCAATTACCAGAAGCAAAACGGAGCAAAGTTCCAGTCCATCAGACAGGTAGAAACTGCTTAAAAACAACCCAAATACCACAATCACAACTCAAGCCCTATCCACCTGCACATACAATAACCATCTGCACACCAAAGTGTTGTTAACATAAGAGAGGATTATAATTAAGGCTCCATTTTTTTAAATGTGTACTTTTTACCCATTTATTTGTTAAACCATGATGAGTTTTACAGATGTTTTCTTTTAGAACACCCAATTGTTCTTTGTTTTACTATATAGACATGGTTTAGTCAGTGTCTGGGGTAAATACAGTACCTTAATCAATACGTAGATGGTTTTAATGACATATACAGTGGGGTGGGGTTGGGTGAATATTAAACGCACATCCAGACTAAAGCATCAAAATTTGCCCATACAAGTATCCATAATGAATCACCAGGGGCCTGTTTCACGAAAGTTTAACTATGATAAAAATCCAAATTTTAGTTATTTGATTGGATAGCATTAGTGCTGAGCCAATCAAAATTGAAGTATACTAAAATCTGGATTTTATCTTCAGTTAAAATTTCGAGAAAAAGAGCCCAGCACTAACTCCGTGAGATCGTAAATCAGAAAAGCTATATGGCAATAATAATCAGGTTTAGGAAGTTAAATGAAATAAAATTTGGTTTAACGTCCTACTTTTCTGCACCAACCGAGATAGTCAAGGAATGCAAACAGAGTGCTATGGGGTAATACCAAACTGTCGGGGATTAATTTACTGCACGCCAAAATGTGCTACACACTAAATAAATCCCACAACACGAATAGCTCAGCAATACCCACAACAATTAGATTTATTAGAATAACTGGCCATATCAGAATATATCGGATTTAAGGGAAAACACCTGATTTGCATATAATTCAACCTTTAACAAATCCCCATAGAGAACAATATGGGTTAGTCGACAATTTAGACAACAGTCGACAAGGCGATAACAATTCTTTCAATATACAGAAACTAGGGTGTGACTTGAAATAGCATGTCGTTGTGTAAATTAGAACCATATGCTATCAACTATCATACTGGTTGAAGACTGCTTATTCAGGAATAACTGCATGTCTCAGCTATTTATCGCGTTTTCCAGACTAAATAAATACAAAATCACAAAACTGTAGAGCGAAATACTCTTTACATCATTTTGGCTTGGTATATGTGTTTATTTTCCTTACACATGTTATTATGCCCTTAAAAGAATTTAGCCATAGCCTATGCCATGATAATATATAAAATATATCCCCATTCTTATAACGTCAATAATATTTTAGTGAAAGAGTTAAAATATGACTACCCTATTCTGTTATTGATGGAAGAGAGATTGAGAGAGGAATGGGGTTTAACGTCCACTCGACACAAACTAGGTCATTTCGGGGTTAACATATGGTTTTATTTTTATTTTCATAATTCGCTTGCGCGTAGGGGTCTTTAACAGTGGGAGGAAACATGAGGGTCCGGAGAAAACCCACGAGGCTGGACAGGCGATCGTACTCCTTGTCACGTAAAACCCGGAATTCGAAACGACCCCAGGGGACTGACTCAATGATAGGCTTTATAATACAGCACGCACGTGCTTATCATTCGGCCATCCAACCACCTGTTTATTAAGGAATTCAAAAATTCTCCGTGAGTTTCGGTCTGATCATGATGCCCCTTTAACCATGTTACTTTAAAGTAGCAGGTTTGTTTTCTTTTTTTAAAAAAGAACGAGAACAATATTCAATTAAAATAGAACACCACCGATCATAGCCATGTACACATTTTTCAACTGTCTTTTCAGCAAAATGTACAATTTTCAATTTTCCAAGTGCCCTTTCGACTAAAAGTACTTTTTTTTAAAACTACATAATGATCAGTTAGGAAAAGCAAATTGTAGTTCCAATGCACTGGTCAATAGTAACCTTAAACTACCCCCCCTCCCTCAAGCATCGACGGCTATTCGAATCTTGACGTCAAAATAGCAAGCTAAATGTGAAAGAGTTGTAAATGTTTGTTGAGAAAAAATTTGTCAAAGGTGAATCTTGAACAAAATAAACGTCGAATCCTCAACCAACACGTTTTGCAGTAAATATTGTATTTTTAAAAATATGTTTTTTTTTCTGAAAACGGACGAACCTCCGTCTGTTATCGTTGGCTGTCATACCGGAAATTCCACCTGTATATTGTAGACGCGACTGTCTTTATGATGTTTTCGTGGTAATCTGGATAATCGTAACTACAAAATGGTGTATGGACTAAGACTAGTAATTATTTGCATCTGCAAATGCATGGATTTTCATACTCTTTGGCCAGGGCATTGCATATATGTTTGTTTATTAGATAACCACAGATTTGTTCAAACAGCAAGAACATGTGAGGTATATAGGACTAAGACTAGTAATTATTTGCCTAGTTTTCATGATGGACGAATGTAGTGCGAGTTATTAATAGACAATTTTTCCCTTATTTATGTTCTCCCCTCTTCCTGCATTTTTGGGTTGACTTTTTGGTCTAGAATAGGAGAAAAGGGATCAAATTTGCAATTTTATAGCAGTTTTGGGTAATACTAGTGATATTACAGCGGAGGGATGGGGCTGTAAAATGTATTTCTGCGGAGCAGTGAAATGTATCGGAAGTGAGATTTTCACCCAAGTCAACTTCAAATCCCTGTAGCAAAAAATCTAAACCATATTAACCCTACAAGTTTATCATGGGGAGATTGCCAAATGTTGTCCCCATTGTGCCTAAAAATATTGGAACCAACAGAATGTTGAGCAAAAAGCTACAGCCAGTGATGTTACAGCCATTTAACATTGAAGTCGATGGGCAAATAATTACTAGTCTGAGTCCGTATGATTTGTTAGTGAATGTTTGCGTGAATCTTGAACTAATGTTTATTTTTGGACCTGCTTTAGAAAGTGAATCTTTATTGAATGTGTCTTGGCTTCAAATACGTTGCGGGGTGAATCTTGACCCTAAAATATTGAGGTAAATGACAATCCGGGGTAAACGCTTGAGGGGGGGGGGGTCAAGATTACTATTGACCGGTGCACAAGAGGTCCCCCTTCTCGCTTCCAGCGACAGCCTGTATTATCCTCGAATTTCCTTTGTGGTTGTCTACACATCTGCAAAACATCTACATACTTATTTTTTTATTTATCCTAGGTTATGTTGCCCTGCGTTTATCAATATTCTCTATCACCACTGTGTTACAATGGTAGACTAGTATGTTGAACATAGGCAATATAAAATGCACCAATCTTTAGCCGGGTAGCTAGTTTAATAGTTTAGAGGGGCCCTGTTCCCATCCGATGCCACAAGGTACGCCTAACTCGGGATGAGGTTTAGCCACCAATCCGCAAGCTCTAGGGGTAAGGGGGTGTCAGCAATCACACGAACCGTAAAGTACACTGTACACTATAATGTCGATTATGAAAGGATTATTCTTATAGTTGACCCACTGTCCCATTTTAAGCGTATGTGTGTGGCTACTTATCAGTTCATATAAACATGTATATAAAGTATAAAGGTCAGGTTATAAAATAAGTTATAATACATTATATGCTACACATGTTTTAAACTGCAAACAGGTAAGACATTTAAACGACAGTTAAAAAGTTTAAAAAATATCAACAGGCTTATGATTAAATCCATGCATCATGCATGTATGTAAACACTCTGTACTTGTATGCTGCTCCTCTTAGGCGTTTTTATGCAATACATTTACTTACTTACTCTGATGGGTTAACAGGGGTGTTGGATGACCGAATGGTTAGCACGTCTGTCATTGAGTCAACTTGCGCGGTTTCGATTCCCCAGTTGTACGTGGTAATTTTAAGGAGAAGGGTGACCTGTCCAACCTCGTGGGTTTTCTCCGGGTCCTCCGGTTAACTCCCACTACTAAAGACCCTACGTCTGATAATTAAATAGTCTACAATTGTTTCAGTATCGTCACCTCTGACAAGGATATTTTTCATATTGATCAACTTTTGTGCTGATCTTCTTTCATGTTGATCTTCTTTCATAATTGTTGTTCATAATAAATATAACTAAAATCATAAATTATTTCATAATGAACGTCTTTATTCATGCACAACATTCATAATGATAGCCTTTTATAATGAACAGCATTCATAATGAAAGCCATTTATAAGGGACAGCATTCACAATGAACGCCTTTTATAATGAACAGCATTCATAATGAACGCCTTTTATAAGGGACATCAATCATAATATACGTCTTTATAATGAACACTTTTTAAATGACTGTCCTATAATTAATATAGTTCACGTCGCCACTGTCCGGGCCAAATTTCCCTCAAAACAGCAGACTGTTTGGCGTATGGACGTGTTTATTAGCCAAGCTGTAGGACGTTAACCCCCCATTTCATTTCACTTATATCTTATATAATGCAGTGCAGTAGGACGTTAACCCCATTTCATTTCACTTATATCTTGAAGATCATTTTCCTAAAACCGGTGACATCTGAAAAAAACCCAATCATTCTTATGTCCATATTACCGAATTGAGTAAAATCGTTTCATTCATTTAATTGCTTACTTATGCAGAATCTGGTAATATCAAATTCACATAGCAAAAAATTATGATAAGAAATTTTAAAATATAGCACGTAATGGGCAGAGATAAACCGGTCAATTTTCAATTCATGGATGCACGGATAATTTTCAAGTAGAGATTTATACATGATAAAGGGCTCGAAATATCATATGGGCATCTGAAAGGGACAATGTATAAAAAGTATGTCAATAGGTAACTTAACTTGGAATACATCCAGGAAAAAAGATGATCACGCCACTTTACATAGTGTAATATGATATTCAAGGCCGTTTGATCATCATACCAATATAGCAACGAACACATACATACTAGTCTAAATAATCATCTATAGAAGGCTGAGTTTTACTAGTAAGTATACGTATATATAATTGTAAATCGACATATCTAAAGTATGAAATTCGTTTTAATAATAATACATAGGTTATTTGGTGTCAAACAATTCATTAAGCCAATAAATATAGTTATAATACAACAATGAATTGCAATTTTTTTAATTTCTTAACATATAATTTTACATCTTCTAGTATGTTAAGACCTTTATGTCAGAAATTATATTTGTCAACATTAAAGAATCGTCAAAGTTTGGTTGCACTCCAACAGTCACTTCATACAACAAACATAATGTCAGGTAAGATTATACATACATTATGTTATAGCTAAATCTGCCTATTGCAGGCCTTTCTTCGGGCCTGACATGTTATCTAAATTATTAAATAGACATGAATTAACTTATCCAGATAATTTAATGTGAGAATAGATAATCGAGACTTTGTTAATTATCGTGCTAAAGTAAGTCATGACGATCTAGGCTAGTCTGAAATTGAGTCGTAAATATCTTGGTCCAGAGTGAAGTTATTTGACTGCAATTTTCAGCATATTCTGTTTCCATGATCTAATCGTTATATTATCTTACCTAATGCCACTTTAAGCTTCCCACGAGAAGCATTGCTGACAGCGTGTTTAGTAGATTGCGTGGGGTCGATAGACTAGACTATAGAATAGACTTCGATTGACTAGACTTGATTCGGATCCTGGAGTAGCAAGATGATAATGTTTCATGGTCACTCCCTTCGCCAGGAGCAGCGTAGCTAGTACTAACAAGGGGTGTAACTTAATGATTCGGAAAGGACAAAAACTCGAGATCGGCACCAGTGTACTCATTGACGTGTCCGGGCATAGTTTTTCGTCCAAACATGGAGCACATCGTAATAGTAAAAAAAAACACCAAAGTAGTTTAGTCTAAGACGTTAAAACACAACCCCTCTTTATATTAACGGATCAAACAAAGTTGATAAATTATAACCCCATATCGAATAATAAGAATATACTTATGTTATAAATAATGGTGCTACTGGCCGTGATTTGGAACCCCGGTCTCCAGCAACTATCTGATCAGTATAGCACAGATACTGGAAGGACATTGAAAGGATATACTTGGGCTTTGGCGAAATTTTACAGAAAACTTGGTCTATCCCATTCCCCCATACATATTTATTGTGAATTGTATTGTTACGTTTTTAATTGTCCGTGTATGATCCAAATATGACAGATTTTTTAAACCTGTCATCAGAACCATGTTGATTCTATTAATATTCCAGACAAAACGTATGAAGATCCCGCCACCATCAAATTTTTAGAAGATGTTCATAAAATTATGGTAGATGATGCTTTAGTTAAAGGGACATCTCGAGAGGCACCTGTTGTTGAATTCAGACACCCTGAAGAATTAAAGGTATGATATAAGATGGCAAACAAGGCCCGATTGTTATAATCACAAGCATATGTGACAATGGCAGTTCCAAGCAGAGTCATATCGAGCATAGTACTGCTATCCGAAACATTTGAAGGCTTTGTATAGGAACCGCTGTCGAATGTAATTTTTCTGCCCTTTTAGTTTTAGAACTAAGTTAAGTCTATATCAATATATTACAATTTAGTTTTGAAAATTTGGTTGGGCATTTTGAAAACTGCTTTTGCAAAACTCTTGCCGTAGAGACGTCAGTCAGCAGTTTTGAACTAATCCTCAGTGAGATTTTATTTTGCTGAAATGCACTTCTGTGGGCCAATGCTGAATTTACAAAACGGTTCCAAAAGTCAGAATATACTTAAACTCATTCAATGTAGCTTAAATGTGCAGTTACATAAAAAAAACAAGCGACACACATTCTAAATTAGTAATCCCTTGAATTAAGGTTGTCGAGCTAACGACAACCACTTTTTAACAAACAGGAAATGCACAGTTAGAACTCATTTAAATAATAAAAAACAACAAAAACTAATTCCTGAAACACACAAAAACAATCCGAAGAATATTGCAGCTGACACTTTGTGTCCAGTACCTGACTGATAGACAGCCACAGCAGATGGTAATCTATTATAAAATGAAAATAAAACGTTATATTCTATACTTTAGATTATATCATTAAAATTTTATTCATCTTAATTTGCTTGGGATTTAATCTGATTTTAATACAGATCTATATTTCTTTACGTTTTTCTATACGTTCAATGGCCTACACTACATGAAGTTGTACTGACAGGTCGCATCAGGGGGTTTTGACCCTTTCTCGGGGTTTAACCACAGTTCTTATATAAAAAAAAATTCTTCCAGATCATAGTGTTGTGAAATTTTTGACTAGAAAATAACAAACGAAATAGGATCAGTATTTAATAAAATTGCTTTAGATTCGACCAAATGAATGGGGGAGTGGGGTTGTAGGTAGTCGAATGATTTGTCATCGAGTCAACTGGCGTGGTTTCGATTCCTATGAAAGTCCCGAAATTTCAGTCCCGAAAACCCCATTTCCCCCCCCCCCCCCCCCCGACCCACAAATGAAGACAGTATATATATCTTATTTCCATTTAGAGCAATGATCATTATAATTGAAGTTACTTTCAAACACTGATCATTCACTTTTATCTGCAATCTCATTACTTAAATTTGATTTCAGAAATTATTACAACTACCCGTAAAAAATGAACCAGCAACATCAGCAGAGATATTAGAAGATTGTAAAAGAGTTATTAAATACAGTGTTAAAACTGGTAAGTATAAAATGCTGTGCCGAGATTAAAATACACGACCCTCTTCAATCTGCTCGGTCAGCACAATTGTTTTAGATCTACATTACCCTCATTTCATTAAATCGACGGTTGTAATAACTTTAACAATCTCAAAGTTTGTAAGAAAATTGCCACAACTTGCAATCCCTTTTGAAACACTAATTGAAATAATATATATGTGTATGTTTCTTGTTAAGTCCTTGTGTAAAATAGTAAATAAATAGCTAGTTTGTCTTTCAAAATATGTTTTACGGCGTGACTCTTGCTTTTTCCATTAGGTCGTAATTATAGATAAGCAAAAAGAAAGATATCTGAAACCCCGAATAATTTAAAAACTTGCTCGTATTTTACCAAATTAAGCGTATTCCGACTGGTTTAACTGTCAGATCTGAGTGGAATATGGTTATAGAGTGCTAAATGATGGGTTTCTTTTTAAACCGAGGCTTTCCTAGACATCACACGTGTTTAAGATAATATATAGATCTATTAAACTGTCATCTATGGGCATTCTAACGGTTCATGGGAATTGAAATTTTGAAGTATTATTTTGTTTTATTACACAAAAAGGAATTTCTACTTCAGGGTTGAGTCTTATTAAATAGGTTTCCTTTTTAAATTCTCAACCTTGAAGAAATTAATGCTTTGTTGATTTATATTGCAAATAGCAATTGTCCATAATGCATTATAATATGAATCAACATGATAAATTACATTGATGTATACATGGCTTAACAAAGATTCAAATGACGAATTATTAGAGCTGAAAAATCGGCTTTTGCAGAGACGTTTCTCGAGGCGGGTCTAAAAAGGTCGATTTGTCTAGTTTTTCGGACTTCAGTTCAAATTCTAGCAAGCACTGTACCCATGACGACAGTAAACCTGTTTTCGCCCAACATATCAATTATTGTAACAACAGTGAACCCCGCGTTTTGATTGAACAATAACACCCCTCTGTTTTAGTAATTTCTTTTAAAATCGTAAAAAGCATGTTACAATGCATATTCCTGAAGCAACCGTCCGAGAAATCCCTCTCTGGCCATTGCTGGATTCGCTTCGGATTCTTGACATTTAAGTAAATGTGTCTATTCTTCTCGTTCAATCAAATCTACTACTTACGTACAGTAACATGACATTCCGTCGTTTAATCTTGGGTCTTCCTTAATATTTTGGACAAAGATTTAAGTTATTAAAAACGTTGAAAGTCTGTTCGTTACCATACCGTAGTGTTTACTTTACGTCAATACCGATAGCCTCGTTTGTCACGCAATTAGTTTTGCTGCAATATCCTGCTATGCGCTGGTTAATATAGCATAAAAAAAAACGTGCAGCCATGACGTAACGTTACGTAAACACAGTTGTCCTAATTAAACGTCTTGTTTTAAAGGTAATACCTTTGTAACGAATTCAGTGATTGGTCAGTAATAGGACCACTGGCCAGTCATAATTAGTGACAATAATACCCACTCAGTCCAGCAGGGAGTAGTCAGATTAGCTCTAATCAAACGGAACACTGCGAGGAGGATGGTTACAATGTCGATAAACACTTCATGTGGTAGACTTTTGAGCTAATCTAACCTAGTTAGGGGGCATGGAATACCACACCCGGCAGACATACATTTTAATGATACCAGAAATCCATGGTTCCATATAGGAGAAAATTGGTACACTTTTCAGCTAGGTGCTAATGATCTCAGGACATGTCTATTGGACAATAACACCCCTCTAAATGCCAAACAGGGAGTGTTTATCTCCTAATTGAACAGTTAGGTAGAAGCGATTTAAGTCATCTTTCTTTAATATTTATAATGTTTTATAATGACTAGTTTCATATTGAAGGTAAATATAGCAGAAGCAAGTTTGCAGCATTTGTAAGATTCGTTTACTTTTGCTCAATTTTGTACATTATGTCAAAGATTGTTTGGACGTTTTGACGAACAGTTAAGACCAACTGTAAATTGTATCGAATTCTATTCCTCGAAGTTATAGATTTTTGTCATGCTTCCTCGTTAGTATCACCCACCGTATGATTATTATTATAAGGAGGTGCTATACTCAAATTTTAATAGCTGCGACTTCTGTTCCATCAATATCTAGCACAGAAAACGGAGAGTCTGACAAGGACAGTTGTCTAGTCGTTCGAGTGGGGCGAAAAACCGAGGTCCCGTGTAGGCCTACACATTGGCTTGCACGTAAAAGATCACTTGGCAGCTGGAATTCAATACAAGAGTAGGCCGTAACGCCGCTGCCCGGGCCAAAATTTCCCTCATAGCACACTGAATGGCGTATTCCTGTCTTCCATTAGCCCAGGTATTAGCCCAGGTTAGGTGCATAACAGTAGGACGTTAAACCCCATTTTTTTTCATTGCATCTAACACAGTTTTTTTAAAATTTCAGGTAGTGTTCAGTTTTACAATCAGTTATATGCTGGTATAGAACCATACAGTTTAGCTGGTTCATGGATAACAGATGCTCTTAATACTAACCTGTACGTTACCATTACTTATACTATAAATTATTGTCACGATGGTATAAGAGGCAAGACTAGGACGTCTCGGTTCGATCCTGACAACAATCTTACAGTAAGCTAACCGAAATAATCATGCCAGAAGAACCACTGAAAAATTTACTGATAGCACTAACACTCTGTGTCGTATACTTAATTGAGGAAGGGGGGGGGGGTAAAGAAACCAACATTCTATAACACTTACTGTGAAATGTTAAACCTTACCAGAAAAAATATAGTTGCTGGTTCGGTTAAATTCTATTTTTTTCCCTTATAATTCTTTTAATTATACTCTATTGTAGCCATACGTTTGAAGTAGCACCGGTCTTAGTTTTATTAGAACAATATTGTGTACAGAAAATTTGCAGTTTGATTGGCTATGAAAATGGTGATGGCGTATTTGGTTCCGGTATGTAAAAACCTATATCTCAGAATGTTGGAAACTCCATAATAATAATAAAAAAAAAACCTAACACACCTGAGACTTTCCATTTGACATACACAAAATGTCAGTATTATGATGCATTAAATTAGTCTAGCTTGTCATTGTCCGGAATAATGTTTTGAAGAAAATTATGCATACCGGAGACATCTTGACATGAACTTGAAGGCAAGACTCTTTATGTTTAATTATGTAAAAAGAAAAGAAACGTGTTCTGTAACACATGATGTCATAAAAGACATTTTACTATTTATAGCTGCTTCAGCAGAATTGTCAAGCTAAACAAGTCAAAACAAATGCATATTTCATTTTATTCCTAAAATATACTGAAATGAAAACCGTATAATTATTTGAAATATTTAGAAAACTGTCTATAAACAATTTGTAAACTAGGTGATCATGAATTTCAAAAATGGCGGTATGTCTTTATTAGATTGAATTTTGGTTATATATTATAAATGTATGTTTTTTCAGGTGGTTCATTTTGTAATTTAATGGCTACTCATTTAGCTAGGTATAAACGTTACCCTAACATGAAAACAGAAGGAATGTATAATCAACCTATTTTAGATCTCTATACATCTGATCAAGTAAGTAAAACACGTACTTAACTCAAATTGTCCCAACAACAACAACTTAAAAGATACATAAACATAATCTAACGATCATCTTGAGACTGACATATAACTGGGGCCTGTAGTCGGAGAAATTGAAAAACGCGCATGTAAAAACCCTGACAGATTCTATTCACTATATAAATCTCAACAAGATGCGTACCTCTAAAATACATAGTAACGTATAACAATTCCAATTACACCCATACTATTCAAATTCAAATTTTAAAATTTGGTTTCAGCACATATTTTTTTTTCAAATAAAGCAAAAAGGAACAGTGTGACACGGAAAAGATATGATAATAAGTGAGCGGATATATTATTTTGTATATCGCGTCATTGCAGTCAAGTGATAACAGATTAACAGGTTTGACCGAATTTGCATGGCATCACGACGCCACGAGCAGTTCAAATTTCAAACAAGAATTTTGATGCGAATGCCTTAAAGAACATCATTGAACATTGTATTAGTAACAATTACTTTATAGACAATCCACGCGTGATTGTTTCCATATAAAACCCCCAAAATAGATACTCATTTAATGTATAAAGACTGTTAAAGAAAAGAAAATGCAAACACATATACAAAAAATATCAAGAAAGTGGGTTGGCTTTTTACAAAACAGATAGCAGATTTATTATTACTTCACTTTTCTTATACACACACAGATATGTCAATGTGTGCTTAAAATGGACAGAATGTAAGTGACAATTAAATGGCAATAAGTATTTTGACATGGTGGAGATTTAAAGGGACAAATAGACAGAATAAAACTTAAAGTCGGTTCAAGAGACGTGTTAAATATAGAGTATACGCCATGCACATGCATATATACATTATACAACACATACTGTCAAATATAGAGTATAGGACCATATACACTCAAATATACACAATCAAATAAACAGCATTATACCATAATACATGTAATATACAATCAAACAGTAAAATTCATATCTCCATCCTTCTCGATGTTTACGAGATAATTTCATGAAAACAGTTTTTAGTCATCTATAATTAAGGTATGTGTGTATTCTCGGTAGGATTAATTATTACACCCATCAATATATTGTAGGCTCACTATTCTCTATTGAAAGCTGGTGGATACCTTGGATTTGGTACTGACAATATCATTAGAATCAAAACAGACGATGGTGGCAGAATGCTGATTGATGATTTAGAGGTCAAGGTTGAGGAGTCAAAAAAGAAGGTTTAAAATTTGAATTTGAATGCATTAAGTATAATGTTAATACACCCTGTTTTAATGACCATTGCATGTCGTTTACTGGGAAACAAAAATGTCAACGGCTTCATTAAACATCCGGCGTGTGTTTAGATTTGTGACAATCATTCTATTACTGTTCTAATAATGGAAGTTTTAAGGCGTGGGTAAGACTAAAAATACATAAAATTAATGTAAAATACAGATATGTACTCTCAGATATGCGTCTTGCGTTTGGGTTCTTTTGAATGTCGATCTTGCCGCTGTTAGGTTTCACCCACTCCGAACACGGCACTCCACCACTTTTCATTGCATATTATTATTTACTAGCATGAACCTTTTCGCACACCGTAAAATTTTCTGCAAATCCCAACGTTTCTCTTACATTCATTGTTGAGAAATATGTCAAATTTTCATGATGAGATCTGTTGAAATGGGTCTTATATTTGAATGACATTATTATGCATTGAAACGTTATAAAAATCCATGGAATTTCAACTCTTTCTTTAAAAAAAAGGGGGGGGGGTATATGGAAGCCATTACCTAAAATAAAAGGAAGACTATTCGTTGAGGCTGTGCATTAACAGATCCGTTTCCGTTTTACTTCCACAGGTTTTTAATAAAAATTGATCAGAAGTGGACACAGGACTTCCACTATAGCCGATTACAATTCTAACAATTCACTCCCTTGGCCGGCAGCGATTTTAATTTTAGCCCTTCTAATTTTAGGGTCATATACCATTTTTTGTTATGGGTTCGTGTGGTACTACAGTTCTAGGGTCATATGACAATTTAAATGAAATAGCAGACGCATGTTCTAAACATAACATGTGGTTCCATATAGATGTAAGTACGTCTGGACGCATTGTATATTAAAAAAATTTTAATATATTTTTATTGTTTGTCATTATCATATACAGGAACAAACTATTAATTATTACTGAAATATTTAACTCGTAGAATGTGTACCATATTCAATTCAGCCGTTAAATTGTGCATGTTGATTAGAAACGGACATGCCTATCGGAAGTAGACAAGGTCATTGTGACTTTATGAGACATTATCATTTCTAACAGCTTTCCAAGTTCTTTTTCTGCATGTTAAAACTAATTTCAAAAATGTGGTCTAAATATGTACGCTCTTAAAAATGTATGGCTTGTGGTCTATATCATGCAAACTGTGCATATGTAATTCTTTAAGTTGGCAGTATTCTATTTGAAAATATATATCTTATTATAGGTTCATTAGATTATAATTTCTATCAATTAAAACTTTATTTATTTAAATCTAAAACACCAGGTCTTCTTCAAAATCATTAAATTATAGGAGTATTGAGATAATAAGATGCTTTGCATTGCATGCCAAATAATTGTTTTGTCATAATTGTGGTTGTAGGCCGCATGGGGAGGTGGTGTTTTATTATCATCAAAACACAGACATCTTATGAATGGCGTTGAGAGGTGAGATTTCCGATACCTCTTTCAAATTAAGGAAAGTACTCTTACTTTCAAATTGGTTGAATTTAATCGAATGTGAGCCCATATGCTACAAGGACTGAGTTACCATTTTTGCCGTTTAGTCTGGAATATTGTGGCTTTAAAGCATCAGCCTGTTTTAAAATTGAGTTTTTAAAACAAAAACACGTGTTTCTCAAATGTAATTTGGGCATATCCTATTAACTTTGTAAAATATTTTCTATGTATCATTAACTGTTTTTGAGCAATTACCGTTTGATCTTTATGTCAACGATCTTTAACAGATTATTAACAAAACCCAACAATCTTAACACTATGTCTTATACCAATTCAAGTTTAGGTGTGGTCAATCTTCTGTCTGTTTATGTCAACGATCTTTAACAGATTATTAACAAAACCCAACAATCTTAACACTATGTCTTATACCAATTCAAGTTTAGGTGTGGTCAATCTTCTGTCTGTTTTCAAGTTTCGGGAAAAACGCTAGAGGGTGTATTTGTTGATAATAATATCAATGGGGGTGTTTTGTCGTTGTTTTAACACACTATGCGTATGCAATGTAGAAATATATGGAAGCAATTAAGCATGTGTGGCGGAAACATGTTCATCAAAGACTTACTTTGTGTTTGATTTTTGGTATATTTATTTGCTTACAGAGCTGATTCAGTTGCTTGGAATCTTCATAAAATGGTTGGTGCTAATATTCAGTGCTCAGGAATATTTGTCAAAGAAAAGGTAATAAAGGAATTAATAACAGAGCTTAACGTACAATGGTTATGCAACCAATGCCAATACTTTATCATATTTGATAGTTGTGCTGTTACTGTTACATTGAGCTAAAAACCCAGGCGAGAAATTTTCAAGAGGTAGCAAATTAGACACAAAAAGTACCCTAAAAGTCCTTTGCAACTATAAACATTGTAGGTCAGTTTGTTGAGGAACCAATACAGTCGGTTTCATGAGAATTAGAAATGATTTCATTAGAACAAGGTACAAGGTCACTAAAGTCCACCAATACGCACAAGTCCCTTTCTGCTTCGACCGTTTTCTAGGTAGAGGTATATAAGCGGTTACGAATGGCCCCACGAGCGATGACTTACTGACTGATTCCCTGTGTGTTGGGCAACTCACACGACATCAACCCTCGACATATTCCAAACATATGATTATTTCTTTTTTTAAATGTTACCATTATGTTTGAAAACAGGGTCTACTAGAGAAGACCAACAGAGCATATGCCGAATATCTATTTCAACCTGATAAGTTCTATGATGTGTCTTATGATATAGGTAAGTAAAATTGTCAAACGAACAACTGCCATAACCCGACTAAAACTTGAATATGATATAATCCATGAGTTGGAGACTAACAGGTTCGCATCAAGTTTCATTTTCTCGCTCTAAGTGACCAAGGGTAAAACGCCGAATAACTAATTATGAGGTCCGAGGATCGATCCCGGTTTTCGTTTAGCTCTTCCCCTAAGATTTCGCACCGCCGTGTGTCATTGTCAATGATGCATGTCGGTAGATCTAGCAAGAAAAAATGTACACGTATAAATGAACCCTTTCGAATTAGACCAAGAGTGGGTTGAACAGCGACTGCTCATCTTATTAAATAAGACGCTAAACCCCATTTAATTTCTTTGTACCTTCCCAGTGCATCTCTAACAAAGCTTTCATTATGAAGGAGACCCTGTAAACTAGACCAATATGTGCAATAATATGTGAGTATTTTGTCTGTTGTTGGGTGCTAAAATACTTGACATATTTTAACCGACTTTATATTTTAAGAGTAAAATATTTACACCTGTATTGTATTATTTTCTATGAGGCGATAAAACTGTTCAGTGTGGTAGAAAAGCTGACGTTCTTAAACTCTGGTTATTATGGAAAGGAAAAGGTGATAGCGGATTGAGTGACAGGATTGATAAAGCTTTTGTTAATTCCTCGTAAGTTGCTATGTTTGTGTACAGCCGGTTTGTATATTATGGCTTATATACGCTGGACACTGAATTCGGGCGTGAATCTTTGTTCTGAAACGTTTAAAGTGATAATATCCCTTCAGCAAGAAAATGGATGTAATCACATTTAACATGATTATAAACACTTGTTATGTTAATGCATAGGAGGGGTTTAATATAGGCCATGACTGTTCTCCAATCCCAATTCAGATACAAATCTGAATAAAATCTTGCTTATAAAAAAGGCAGAGGAAGTTTCTAGATTAATGATTGTCAGTGAATTCAGACGTTAATCTAAGACTCGAGTGATTATGGAAAAATCAAGAACTGACCTAAGTTGTATTCTTTGTAGAGCGTATGGTTGGTAAATTGGGTGTTGACAACTGTAAAAAGACAAATTGTGTTAAATTTTACATACATTCTAATTATAACACCCCCTGATCTAATAGTATTGTCAAATAACAGTAAATAAAACAATACTGTTTTCCAGGCTTGCGAACATCTCCAAAGCTTTAATTCACCTTTATCATTTTTAAAACGGTTTTCCCAAGTGTTAGTATAATATGTATATAATAAGCCATGCGACTAAAGCAAATATTAATGCCACAATGAAATAATTTAATGATTTTTTTTACAGATATTTAACAACTAAATTAAGGGAAACTAATGGATTTAAACTAGTTATACCTGAGGTGAGGCCCATTAATACAGTCAAATTATCTTATAAAAAAAATCTTTTGTCTTCTTTGAAGGCAGATTATGTATACTACCTCTATAACGTCTCATACAATTTCTCATCTGGGAAGCTTACCAATATTTACTGTACTATGGTATGCTTTATTCCTTGAAAGGCATTTAGTAATTGGAACATAATCAAATAACACACTATTTATGGTGTTTGTGGCATTTGCAAATGTGGCTGCCCAAAATATCGCTCTTGTAGTCGACATAGTGACAGCTGACGTGTACGAGGAAGGGTATACTTACCTTTTCTAGAACACCAAATACAACTTTTCATGTGAGGTGTTGGTATGCAGTCTTTCTCATAATAACCCGTGGGTTTTTTTTGCTATCGCGTTCATGTAAATGTCAATAGTTCATGTATGTAATATTTGATTTATTTTTCCAGTTTCAATGTACCAATATATGTTTTTGGTATATACCCCCTAGTTTACGTGGTCAAGAAGAAACTCCTGAATGGTGGGCCAAGGTAGCTAAAGTAAGTAACATAATATAGACCGTGTGTTAATAATATATATGTGGTTGGTAACCTTTAACCCTCTAAAAACGGAAACAATGACCATAAGCACAAAATCACTAACAACAAATCCACCTTTGTTCTTTGGCACAACACAGATTAAAGAGGTCTCCTATCACAAACATCTTGGTTTAATTTTTCAAAGTAACGGAAATGGAATGTCCATGTTGAGAATTTATGTAAGAAAATTTCAAAACTGACAAATTGTCTAAAATCGCTTAAATACAGACTAAAACGGAAATCTCTACAAACAATATACACTTCCTTTATTTTGCCTCATTTTGACTACGCGGATATTATTTGGGACGGTTGTCCAAATGTACTAGCTGATAAATTAGAAAGCCTTCAACTTGATGCACTTAGGGCTATTTGCGGGGCGGTTAAAGGAACCAATCACGAATCACTGTACAGGGAAACTGGTTTTATTCCTTTGATGGAGAGACGGAAGCGTCACAAATTGCATCTTATGTACAAAGTTTTCAATAATATTGTTCCCAAATACCTTTTAAATCTTTTTGAAAAATCTCCAACATTACCATATTCATTAAGGAACCATAATGATTTTACGGAATTTAAATCCCGAACACATCTCTTCTCTAATACATTTATACCGTCCTCCATCAGGGAATGGAACCAGTTAGACACCTCGTATCGTAGAACACCATCACTTTCCGGCTTTAAACAAAAACTTTCCAAACATGACACAAAGATTCCGATATATTATTTTTTGGGTTCGCGAAAAAATGAAATTATTCATTCAAAATTTCGACTCCGATGTAGCGATCTTAAAGGCCACATGTTCTTGAGACATATATCAGATGATCCAGCTTGTACTTGTGGTCATCATTTTGAAGATATTGAACATTTTCTTTTCATATGTACAAACCACTCAGATGCACGCCGCAGAACGATAAACACTTTGCCTCTCGAATACAGAAATAGCAACCATCTATTATTTGGATCAAATAAACTTTCCGTTGATAAAAATATTAACATTTTTAAGACCTTACATAAGTTTTTTAACCTTTCTCAACGATTCTGAAAATTATTACTTTCAATTTTTATTAAAATTTCCCTAATTTGATATATCATATAAGTTTTTCATTTTTTATCTAATATAATTACATGTACTGTACATATCTTGTTTATATGTAAATACTTTATTATTGTAAATTATATTGTATACAGGGAGAGGGTTTTCACATAGGCTATGCCTGTTACCCAATCCTATTCATGTTGTTTGAATAAAATATGTTTATGCAAAAAAAAAAAAATATATATTTGGGATCAGAACAGGCAACATTATACTTTCCATCCCCAGACGCACACCCTTTACAATTATGGGAGGGGGGGTGATCCCAATCTTCAAGCTTTTCCCAGACTGGGATTTTCAGAAATTGGAGGCCGGAAACGTGATTCTTTGGCATTTAAGGCACTTAGAGCCGTTTAGAAATACCTTCCCCAGAAAAAAACAATTCTTCCTAAAAATTAGCGCATTCTGGACCAACCCATGCGAGTGCTATGAAATGATGGCATTTCTAAAGGAGGGGGCTGGACGCAACTGGGATTTTTGTGGGGTTCCCTCTAATGTGAGGGGGCCCTGGCGCCTGTGCCCCATGGTTAACCCGGCCCTGCTGCCACACCCACTTGCCCCGCCCGTCCGCATCTCCTGGATATAAAAAGACTTTTTAAGTGAAAATGTGTAATTATTTATAGGTTTCGCCGATTATAAAACAAAGAATGATAGAGGAAGGTAGTATGATGATAGGTTTCTGCCCACTCTCGATGAAAGGTCATGTCAACTTCTTCAGAATCATCGTCGTCAACCCAGCTATTGAATACTCTGATATGGATAAAGTCTTAACGGAAATTGAAAGACTAGGAAAGGACTTGTAATTTAAAAAAAGGTCATGGCTATCGACATTTCCAAGATAGGATGTTGCTTTATTTTACGCAATGCCAAAATTATTTGATATGTTATCTTTTTATAGAATATACAATAAATATTTAAACGGTGTTAACTTTTTTATGATTTAATCAGGATTTTTTTTTGGTGACATTTAATTAGGGCTTCAAATCATAACTTCTTTAAACAGGAATATTAACGACAGCAGTGCTGGAAAAAGGCATCACCCCTTGCATTTCAAATGACCCTTCTATTCACACAAGTGATAGTCTTTAATCCCTGCCCTCAAATTCAGTTCTATGGTGCATAGGGACATAATTGTGTGGGAATTAACCCGAGTTTCGGGACTGGCATTTAATGTTCGCCTAGACTTGCGAATGGACACAAATCCTTGAGGTACAGGTAAAAGCGCCAGATTCCCACGTGTCACGGCAAAGTGGCAATTAATTTGGCTTGAAATCATTGAGAGTGATCTTAAATCGCGACTAAAACTTTTGAGAGAGAGTACATTATGTAAGCCACAAGATTTAAAGAACTTGCGATATACTACTAATTTGTGAACGTTCAGTTAACCGTTTTTTTATTAAACAATATGCAACAGTTTTTTTTGCTATTCCTGAGCTGATATGTACAACATTAACCTACCATTCAAGTTTTATTGTCGATAATCTGCGTTGAAATTTGTTGAATTATTTTCCAGCAGATTCATAAAAAAATGAGCTTAGGGGTTATTGTGTCGAGAATAGGCAATAATGTCAGATTGACGACAGTTGTAGTGTGGAGAATAGGCGATAATGTCAAATTGACGACAGTTGTGTGTGGGTACATAGCGCAGTGTCGATGGGACATTTTAATAATTCATTTTTATAGGACAGCTCAAGTTGACGGGGTGCATGAGACTCATACGTATTATCACAGAAACTACCATTCAGATGATAGCATGTGCATACCTCGCGTTCATATCTGAACCAAACCCAGAAAGCCACATTGTTCTCCCCTTCCCGGCATTCACCAAAAGGAACCCACACAACACAGGGAGTATATTTTTTGGAATTTTTTTATTTATTCATTTCAGTAAAAACCGGCAGATGGACGGATTGCTGTGACAATAATTGGCGGAGGTAGCAATGAAATGCTGACATTTATCACTTTTATTTACAAAATAAAATAATCAAATATTTTCATCTAGAATGATAGCGTTAATAACACAGTATGAATAGTTAATGGCAGTAGTAGAGCTCTTTGTTTACATCACAGTCACTTCACGAGTTGCCATCTTCATGACACCTCGGCAATATAAAAAAACAAAAAAAATATGTCCGCCTTGGTCTTCCGTAGTTCTCATTTGGTCCTTGAGAAGATCTTATTTAAAGAATAATATTCATTGTTTATTTCGTTGTTTGCTTGTTGTTTTCTGACAGATCATATTATAATAGTATATAAACAAAAACACATAATAATGATGTCGAGTGATTTGGAAAATAGTCTTTCTAGTGAGAAAAAAAATTGAATAGAATAATTGTCTAATGTGTATGAATAGAAATGACGCCTCAACTGAAACAGACTGGTCCAAGCTCTATACCAATTTCTTGATCTGCCCCACCAACATCAAATAAACCTATATCCCTAATTGGTAATCGTGACATACGATTATTTTTAACCTGTACAGCTATCACAGATTTTCTCCATGAACCATCTTTTATCTAGAAAAATAAAACATATATATTTGTGAATAAGACAAGATTCGAGTTCTAATTATGGGTGAGTTTCTAATAATGTTATCATATCTAAACCTTTTTGATAATTTTTATCTTTAAAATTATGATTTACTGTTTAATATATTGATCCACAGCATTAAACGTGAACATCTTGATTTTTGGAACCAATAACACTATTCACAACACCAAAAGCGTGATTTGCTACATTAAAATGGGGATTTGTAATTGTAAACCTAGGTGAAAGGATTACTTTCATTTTGAAAACAACGGGTTCACTTGTCTAAAACGACACATTGAATTTGGGCTCATTGTGTAAATAACGGTTTCTCATGTCTAAAACGACACATTGAATTTGGGTTCATTTTTTAAATAACAGGTTCTTAAGTCTAAAATGACACATTAAATTTGGGCTCATTTTGTAAATAACGGTTTCTCATATCTAAAACGACACATTGAATTTGGGCTCATTTTTTAAATAACGGTTTCGCATGTCTAAAACGACCCATTGAATTTGGGCTCATTTTGTAAATAACGGTTTCTCATGTCTACGACACATTGAATTTGGGCTCATTTTGTAAATAACGGTTTCCCATGTCCACGACACATTGAATTTGGGCGGTTTTGGATGTTTAATACATAATAAGATTATACACTGGCGCACATTACAAATTATACAGATATAATTATTACCCTAATGCAAGCGAAGTATCCAGTGTCATAATTTCCAGTGTATAATATGGATTTCAATGTATTCTATATATATATACTTATATAATACTTACTCTACAACCATCTTCTCTAACTCGATATTTAAATGCTTTTTTACCATTAGATGTCATTGTTTCATAGTCGTCACTCAATAATTCAATGGCGCTATTATAATTACCAGAGGATTGATCAAAGACAACATTAGTATTTTTACAATTAATGGTGATTTCTTGTCTTGCCTTATTGTGGTCTAATCTCAAGAAGTTGAAAGCAGAGTCGTGTCGAACATATCGGAACTGTAAATATAGAAGGTAAAATTTATTCAATATTTGTTTTTAAAACGTGTAATATTTCCACAAGTGCCTCATTCGAAGTCCAAACGTTATACCGAACCTTGCAATATTGGCGAGAAAAATTAGAAAGAATTCAACCACTGAGCTGCGAGTTCAGCTGTTTAATTTTAAAGAATTTGGAATTGGGTTGGTCTGATGAGTCAACATGGGACAACATCTCTTCGATTCAATATTTCATCAAGAGGAAATCGGCATTATTTTATAAACTTAATGTTGGTCGTTGGGCGTTAACAGGGGTACACTAATGATGGGTTACACCTCAAAAGTGACTTTTTTAATCGACCTTTTATTTGTTTAACCAAGACTGATTATTAACCCATAAAACCAATCAACATAATATTGTTACCTAAATAAAATGATCCAGTCGTTATATTACATTATTATATATTACATTTGCACAGAGATTTGCTAGTTTTAACCTTATAGCTTCAGTATGTTAACTGCATAGTGAAAAGCTGATAAGTCAATAAGCTATCTCTATGTAAAAAAATATGTAACACAAATCTGGGGATTACTCACAGTGCCACTTTCAAGGCCTTCCTTTTCAGCCATGGATGACATGGAAACATCAGCAAAAGATTGCCTTTCTCCTAAATAGTTATCGAACCATTGTTTCTTTTCAAACTGAAATGGAAAAAAAATGAAACGTGGGAATTTTGAAATGAAACATCTAATAACTGATGCACATACAAGGTAGAAGTATTCTTACCAAAATTATACCAATATTTCGTTTCGTTAAATTTTTGGGTTGTTGACTCGGCATCATCTCAATGGAAATAATTCTCTGGTTGGCGTGTTCTATAATTCGCTGACCAACCTTCTAATTAAACGTGTCATTTATCACGAAATTAGGTACAAACTCCGGAAAGACATATCTGATATGGCATTCAAAGTTTAATGAGCAACTTAATAAACGAAACGAAAGAAGAATCAAGATTTAAGAAATAAGATTTTCCTACAAAAATATTTTGGGATTTAAGAGAACACCATACACAGTTTTTTATTTGTATTGTTGAAATCAGTGATAAAGCATACTTATATTAAATTCAATACGTACTGTCTCGGTTTGTGGTGGAACACATGTCTCGTTCCTTTCAAATTTACAATAAACTTTAATAGCATCGGCAATTCCATGACCATTGGGATCAACCCAGAAGTAACCTTGAGGGAGAAAACACAGACATGATTAGTACATGAATAATTATTGATAACTGGAATTAAAGACATACGTTTTCATGTCAAATCTTACATCATGAGATCCATCGGCAATAAGTTCCATCATCTCCTGTATATTCAATAATCATCAGCCGGTGTATTTTTTCTATAACCATTACATTTACATGTATTAATATTTTGGCGTTTTTAACGTTACCAAGCTTGACGAATTCAGAAGACTCACCATCAACAAGTTTTGGCTGGGTTAGGGCGAGATCTCGGCAGCTTTTGGCGGGGGAATCTTTTTCTCCTGTTGGTGTTTCAAGTTTAGCGATTTCTTCCTTAACTTTGTCCATGAGTTCAAGAGCTTTCTTGGTTTCTTCATCGCCATTGGCATCAGCCTAAAATATATATTTTTAAATATGTTTTTCGGTCATCGTTATTCAGAAGGCTTTAATAGCCATTTTGCTGCTTAAACCCATTTTTGCCGCATTTATTGATAATTATAATTCAAAAGTTTACTCACATTTCAATTTTTAGTTTACACATGTTAAAACAAATCTTACCAAATAAGGATCGGCCTTGGCACCACCTTGGAAGAAACCAGTAAGGGCATTGGAGTAGACACTTCGTCCTGGTGGACCCTAATATATTAAAGGTAGAATTATAATATTATACAGATTGCATGTATGCAAGAACCTTGTTATAAACTATGCTAGATATATATATTAGTCTGATGTTAATTGTTTATTGGATATTTACTATACTGCTATAAACAGAATTACACTTCACCATTAGAGAATAACACAATAGTTAATCATAATCAGATATAGAAAAATAAAATCATTAAATATCTCTGTACTTTCTGCATCAAAGCAATTATTAAACTTGACTACTTACGGGTGGACCGCGTGGACCGCCTGGACCAATTGAACCCTGAAACAAACAGTTTAAACACCTTATACAAAATGTTGTTAACTTTAACTCAATAGATATAAATTCCGCGACTCTTTTTAATATGTTCTCATGGAATGAATCACTTTAATCTTACAGAGGGTGTTTGTATTAATAAGTCTTTTTTTTATCTACCCCATAGGCCATAAACTGTGTTCTCATCCGTATAGAGCTAGAAATGAATCTAATGTTTGTTATAAAAAATTTCATCATTCAATAAATAATACTCACACGTCGACCATCTTCTCCGGCCGGACCTCGTGGACCCTGAATGGAATCAAATATAAATGTTCATATTTATGTACAAAACAGAGATTTATGATTATTTCTAATGATAAATCACAACTTCTTAAACTCTTTAAATATTTTGGACATACCTTACTATACAACAACAATAAACGTATAATTGATAATTCACTTTTATAAATACCGATATACGATTAAAATATCATTGACCCTTTAACATTGAGTTTTGTTTGTTTGTTTCATATTCAACGTCTTTACTTACAGGTTGTCCAATGGGACCATCTTGACCAACACTACCATCAATACCCATAGAACCTCGTTTGCCTTCAGATCCCTACAAGAAAGCAATCGAGATTACTTCATTATCTTGAAAATATTTATAACAAAAAACACATTAACTTCACTCGATATACATGTTAAAGATATATTCATATTAATTAGATATTATCGTATGGTAATCTTATATTATACGGTATACTTACTCGGTTACCTTGAGCTCCTGGTGGTCCGGGTGGACCTACCTCGCCATTGCTTCCCTAAATAAATCAATACAATACAAATTTTAAATTGTGCCATTTATAAAAAAAACCCAGAAATAATGAGGGTTTATGACTGAAAGATCTTTACTGTGGGAAACAACAATCGTCTCAGCCGAAAATTTCAATAGTGAAATTATAGTGAAAATGGTGAATTAATAGTGAAAATGGTGAATTAATAGTGAAAATGGTGAAGTTAACTGAATACTGGCAGCAATTAATGTGTATTATCTAAATACTGAATTTTATATACCTACATAGTATGGTCCGTTTTATTGAAAATAATGCACAATGTTTATTGAAAGAAATAATCAAATGGAAAATAAATTTATGAGAGGTAAACATATAGAGTAAGAATAACCTACCTGAGGTCCTGGAAGACCAGGCATACCAGCGAAACCTGGATCACCCTTGTCTCCCTAAAATAAAAAAAAATCATCTAATATATCATAATGTTTTTATATTCAGTATAAGCCAGCCACTGTATTATTAATATTATCATTATTATCGGAAAAGTTTAAGAGAATGTTTTTGAAGTATATCATTGCACCAGTAAGATGGAATATATTTAAAATCTAAAACCAGTCTGGGTTTAAAATTAATATTTGTATATCAAAAATGTACATTTCATTGATAATCAAATAAGAAATGATAAATTACCCACCTGCTTTCCAACGTCTCCTTCTCCTCCTTGGATACCTTGAGCACCCTGTACACCCTGCAATACACATAAATTGTATAATACCGTTTAGTTCTTTATATGTATAAAACGTATCACGTTCATTATTTTGTTTAGGAATTTTAAGCTTTTGTTGGGTGTAGTTAACCACAATAGTAAATATTATTTAGGTGTTAATGTAAGGACGAGGACAATGATCACTTACTGGAGGTCCACGTTGTCCTGCTCGGCCAGCACGTCCAACAGGTCCAATTTCTCCCTAAAATGGAAAATATTCAAAAGATATAATTAAAACAATGAAATAGGGAACTCACAATTTATCGCTGTATTAAAACAACATGTGATTGAATAAATGGATTATTTAATAGCAACAAGAAACTGAAATTGTATTCGTTTTACTCTTAACGTGTATTACATAGATAAACAAAAATAGTACATCAATGATTGAATTTATTACATTTTAAGAATATCGTATGAATGATTGTTGATTATTTTTTGGTAAATTATTACATTGCATATTTTGTTAAAATTTATTACATTCCTAAATTATTTGGAGAGGGGTGATATAGACCTGGCCTGTAAATAATTACTAAATTCATTGCATTTATAAGAATACTGTATTAATTGCTAAAGATATACTTACTCTAACACCAGTGTCTCCACTTGGTCCGGTAGCTCCTGATGAACCAGATGGGCCCTGAAATCAGATACATGTTAGCACCTCAGTCATATACTTAAATATCGTTATATAGATCGAAAAATATACCAAAAATATCCCTACATTACATCATGTACATGTAAATGTTTCAATTCTTCAGTGTATTATAGACTTAACATCAGGCTCACAAACATGCACGTGTTTAGAACTCGTGTTATCTGGCACGTAAAAGGTCATCCAAACAGCTGACTGTGTATTAGTTTCCCTACCAGGTAAATAATGCGTTAACTTACAGGTAAACCTGGTAAACCAGGTGCTCCAACAAGACCAGCTTCACCATCAGGTCCTTTCTCTCCAGGTCGTCCAATAGATCCAGGAGTACCATCATTACCGGGTGGACCCTGTAAGTAAAAAAGAACCAATGATAAATACTCATTACGGTATCCAATTCAGATTTATTGGGTATTCATGTCTCAAAAGACTATCTTGTTCTAAAGGTTAACAAATTTAAGGCTTAGAACAATAAGAAAGAAAGAAAATACTTACAGATTGACCAGGTTCGCCTACAGAACCAGGGTTACCGGGATTACCGACAGGACCTGGGGATCCAGGAAGACCATTTCGACCTCGTCTACCCGATTCACCTCGAGCACCCTGAAAGTACCAAAATATTTCTTTTTTTGATAATTGAGAAAAAAATCATTTTTGTCTTCAATTGACACCATGGTTTCGCTTTACTAATTAATTGATATTTATGCAGCGTCGTTTTTTTAATCTATAAATACTATGATAATACTATTAGTGGAATATTGAATATTATATATACTCTATGTATAAATTCCGGCGACATACTTACAGTTGAACCAGGAGGACCAGTAGGACCACGTTCACCACCAACACCGGGTTGTCCTGCTTCACCTCGTTCACCAGATGGTCCAGCAGCACCTGGAGGTCCAACAGATCCCTTTAAAAGTTCAAAATTATTCAGATAATACATAATCAAATTAAAGCAATCACGTTTAGCGCTTCATAAATAAATTGTTTCGATACACCGTACAATCATGTCGAACTCGGCGTTCATAGGCGACCATTTTATTGTTACTTAATTAAGAAACAAATTTTAATATTAAATAGATACAAGAAGTTTAAAATTTTCAACAAAAATAAAATGTTAACACTTACGGGTGATCCTTCTTCACCTCGAACACCCTTGTTACCGGGTTGTCCAGGTTGACCTCTAGCTCCATTGGTTCCGGGTTGTCCAGGAGAACCAGTTCCTCCTCGAATACCCTAGAATATTCCAAATTAGTTGTACATGTATATTCAATGTGTACATTTTATAAGTATAATGGTATGTGTTGTATACACTTGTTGATAGCTCTATAAATTTATCTTATTACACAGATCAAATGTCATTAAAAAATATATATATATATATAAAAGAAAAAATGAATTTGACTTTACATTAATGCCATCTCGTCCAGGTGGACCGGATGGGCCAGGTAATCCTTGTTGTCCGGCTCGTCCTGGTGGTCCGAGACTTCCAGGGTTGCCAGGTTCTCCGGGAATACCATCGACTCCAGCGTCACCACGAGCTCCCTGTCTACCAGAAATACCACGAACTCCCTACATAATAAACAATAATAAATAATCTATCATAGCAGTCTTACTTAACCAAATCAATTAGTTTTAAATCATTCACGGAATATGTGTACACATGTAATCAATCATATACAATTTACGTCAGCTTTTGTTTTTTCTACCAAGAATGCATGTTATTACCCACTGAAATAACAGGAGAAGAGCCCTTAGCTTTGGGCCAAAATTAAACAGAGAAAAAGTCCACAGCTTGCAGTCATAATTAAACTCATCATTTTCTAGTATAAATACATACCTGAGGTCCAGGAGATCCGGGTTCTCCAGAAGCACCAGCATTACCGGTTTCTCCCTAAATACATATACAATATCAACATTAAACAATAACATACATCTAAACATTTACATTGTTAAAATCTGTATTTACCATTTAAACTGTTAAAATCTATATATTATAATACCATTTAAACTGTTAAAATCTGTATATACCATTTTAACTGTTAAAATATGCCCATTTCCAAAACCTTTAAAGCTGCATAAACAATCATCTCGGCTTGCAGGTTTTCTGAATTGATGCGTATACACATTACTTTTTTAGTGTTTGGTTTTCAAGACTTAAACTAAATTACGGTTCTTTTGAATACATAACTATATAAAATATATTGATGCGTCAATAAACCTACTATATTGCACATACCTTGGAGCCTGGGGCACCTCGTTCACCTTTGTTTCCAGTAGGTCCAGCGGCACCCTGATAAATAAAGACATAAGTATTTCAGATGTTAGTGAACATACCTTATATCGACACATGTTTCATAAGCAATGAATTATACAACTATAACTTGCTATTATTTTAGATACAAATTGAGGTGAAAATATAATGATCGAGAAAAAACTTACAGGTAAACCGGGGTATCCTTGTTCTCCTTGGGGACCAGCAACACCACGTTCTCCACCGGATCCAGGAGGTCCATTCTCTCCGGGAGGACCGGCATCACCAGCAGCTCCTTTAGCAGCAGGGGGTCCAGCTAAACCAGCAGGTCCAAGAGGACCGCGTCCACCTGGGGGTCCAGGTCGTCCAGGAGAACCATCAGCTCCGGGGGCACCAGATTCACCCTTAAAAATAATGAGAAATTCAAAATAAATTGAAGGTTTCAGAACAATACTGTATGCGGTACTTCTATTTTTTTCACAATTACATTACCATTCCATTGCCTTGGTCTGTCTATTGGCGAAAACATAGATGCCTTATCTTGAGCAAGTATGAGTTCTACTAAACACAACCGGAAATCAGGGTTTCCTTTATATATTCCGTAAATATTATACCAGGCTCAATTTTACTTAACTCGACTCAATTTTACTTAACCGGGCTTAGTTTTATTTAACATCTGACAAAATTTACCAATGTGTTCTAAAATGCATTGTAAACAATCAATGAAATGGCACCAGTTCCAATCACGAAAATACAGTGTTCGCTGATCTATATACAAACTTACTTAAATCACGTGCATAATGCAGCCCCGGTCGGACAGCCGAGCCCCGAATATGTTAAATCTAATATAAAGATGAAACGAAACAAATGTATATATTTTTTCATTAAGACTAGCATTAACTACAGTGTTTCGAAATACTTACACTATCTCCACTTGTTCCAGGGGGTCCAGTAGGTCCACGTCCTCCTTGGGGTCCCTGAAATATAAACATGTGCCTATAATACAAAAGTCCATCGCTACCAAGCACGGCTTAAAATAATGAAATTTAAGAAAGTTAGTACATTTACAATAACCATGAATACAGATAATACAGATAGCTTAGAATAAATAACAACACTTACAATAGGTCCTTGTGTTCCCATTTCTCCCTGGATACCTTTCTCACCAGGAGCTCCCTATAAAAGAAAAGAATAAAGGTCACATGTAATAAAACTGGTAGCAGGATTTAACTGACATAAAAAAGTTACAGATTAATTTATTCTCAAATATCGAATATAATAACGAAGAGAGAAATGCTTACTCGTTCACCATCAGGTCCAGGTGGGCCATCACTACCGGCATTACCAGATTCTCCTTCAGCACCAGGTTCACCTCGAGGTCCTGGGAATCCACGTTCACCCTGAAAGATAAATGTATATTAAGTAGCGTAGAAAAGTGTGGATTGCCTAAAAATAACTACTCGTATCTCTTTGATTTAAAAATGTTTCCAAGAATAATAACGAAGTTTTAACAACCATCATTCCAAATGTTTTTTATATTGACAAACATATATTGTTTATTAAAGACATAATTCGTGCCAATTTAAAATATCCCACTCAATGTAGATCAGTCATTTTATTCAAATATAATAAAGCACTTACTCTGTATCCAGATTTGCCAGAAGCACCAGGTGGTCCAGGAATACCAGGTTCACCATCAGTACCAGCTTCACCAGGGTTACCAGGTAATCCAGGAGGTCCCTACAACAAAAATCTCATTATCATATATGTTACCCCTCAATCAACCATAACAATATAGTAGCTGGGGTTGTCGTCACGGGAACACCAATAAAAATAAATATAATTTTGAACCGTTTATGTGAATGTTGAAAGTGGGTTATGTCCTTTAAGATATTTTTTTTAAAAGAACAGTCCAGGTATCGATTGTAGATATTTATACAATATTCTTATCATATCCGTATCGATAATGATATTCTAAATTTACCTGGAATCCTGGTGGACCATCGTTACCGGCAGCTCCACGTTCTCCAACAGATCCCTAGAAAAATAAAACCAGGTAAGATAATATTAGTATTTTAAAATAAACTAAGAAATTATTCAAATATTGATCTGTTATATATTTTGTATATATTTTTGAAATTAGATAAACCAATTTGTGAAGTATAGCGATTGAAATGATAACTCACCTCGGGTCCAGGGGCACCTTGGGGTCCCATCTCTCCAGTAGCACCAGTGTCACCGGGAGGTCCAGATTCTCCTTGGATACCAGGACTTCCACTCTTTCCTTGATTTCCCTGAAAGAAACGAACATTTTTAACCACTTGCTTTAACAATGTATCAATAGCGAAATCATAATTCTTCGAACCCAACGTAAACGAGAGATATCTATTAATTATACAAACAATGATTTTTATAAAATGTACTTACTCTTTCGCCAGCAGCTCCTTGTGGACCTTGGGCACCGGGAGGACCGGATTGGCCAGGAGGACCCATTTCACCAGGTCGACCATCATTACCGGGTGGACCCTGTTAAATTAAAGTTAATATCAGTTATCGCCAATATCAAATCCATTGACATATAATTTGCACTTATTACACCCCAGTCAAATTTATTAAAATATGTGACTTTTTTGCTTTAAAAGATTATCTAAAGACAATTGAATAATACAAATAATATGTTTAATATACTTACAGAAGGACCGGGAGATCCTGATTTTCCATCGGGACCAGGTTGTCCTGGGGCACCCTAAATAGAAAAAAAATTGACTTAAAGTAAAAGCTTCCAAATAGTTGATCAACAAATGCAAATCCGTTTCATTGTGAACTAAATCCTAAAGTATTTATGTTATTGGTGTTATTACTTAAAAGTGCTTACGAATCAAAGATGATGCAGCGTTGAAACAGATACCTAATACCATGTCATCTCTGTTAAAATATATATTCAAAAATTACTCATCTGACGCCAATCACCACAAAACAAAACGCATTTCATGAATATCACATAACTGAGAAAATAATGTAAAATGAAAATACTTACAGCTTCACCACGGGGACCGGGTGGGCCGATACGACCAGCTTCACCCATAGAACCAGATTCACCTCGAGATCCTCTTAGACCAGCTGCGCCATCTTCTCCTTTGGTACCCGGGGATCCTGGAGAACCAGGAATACCTCGACCACCACTCAAACCCTATAGTAAGAAACAGAATCATATCAAACAATAGACACTATCTATATTCAGCTTAATCCTTACTTATTGTTATTTGATTGTATATATCTATCTGTAATATGTTGGATTGTATCATTGTTTGATACCTTATTGAAACGCTGCATTTAATACATTTAGTGAATGGTTTACGTGAAGTCATATTATAGAGAATGTTTTCACCAATGGATGCCCGTTAAAGATATATTACTGCTTCTAATACTAGTTCGAATAGGCATATAGCATTCTAATAAATACGAGCGATGTTGTATTTTGTTTCAGTATAACAGTTGCTTTAAGTGCGTTACTAATACTTACACGTTCTCCTTCTAGACCAACAGGTCCAGCAGCACCTTGAGAACCACGTTCACCCTACAATCACATGAAAGATATAAATAGATAAATATAAAATGGTGCTTTAAAACAAAAAACAGCATAAAAAACCTAAAGATAAATACTAAATAGTTCATGTAACTCTCAGAATATAAACGTTCTTTATCATTGAATTTAAGATAATAAAAGTTATGAAATTGTAAAGTTTAAAACTTACTCTATTTCCTTGAGGTCCTGGGGGACCAGGTCGACCTCTATCGCCAGGTGATCCAGGAATACCTTTGGTTCCCTGTTCTCCCTTGTAACCGGGTTGTCCAGACTCACCCTAAAATGTACAACCAATAGAATAGTTAATTCAAAAACATAAGAGGGCTACCATTATTATATATAACATACATCTCGTGAATCAACAATAAAATTTAGATTTTGGGCAAACTTTAAGATTGCGAAACAGAATAACTTACCACTGCTCCTTTTGGACCGTTGTTGCCTTGGCTTCCAGAAAGACCTGGAGGTCCACGTGGTCCTGGGAATCCAGGGGCACCAGCAGCACCGGGATCTCCCTAAAACAACAATATTAAGAATAGATATTAAGAATAAGTAATAATGTATTATCGGCACAAGACACAATCCTTGCATTTTTTGATCTAGCTTATATGCAGCCATTCTGACTTTTTTTTACTGGTCCTAGTCTGGATTACCTGCTGCTAGGAAAACATTTATATGCACAACCTTATTGCATGGAACAAAATGGTTTATCAACTGTTTTGACAGATGGCAATAAGTACAATACTTACAGTAGCTCCTTTATCTCCATCAGCTCCAGACATACCAGGTTGACCAGGAGCACCAATATCACCATCGGGTCCAGGAATACCACTTTCACCACGGGGACCTTGGGGTCCGTAACCTCCTTTGGGTCCAGCAGAACCAGCTTCACCCTGGAAGGTTGAATGAATATATATATAACAATCACTGGGAAGATAATAAGATGGTCATATCTTAATATATAATGAGCAGCAGAATTTTATCACTCCAGAACAAGGCGAGAATGGTGTAATAACAGTTTCTGGAAATATATATTTTGCGTTAACTTTCGTAGAAGTAAATTGTGTTCATACCAATTGCTTATATCCCGATGAAAACAACTCACCTTTAAACCAGGTTGTCCTGGAACTCCGGGGGGACCATTTTGACCAACAGATCCACTAGGACCAGGCTGACCAGCTAAACCATCAACTCCACTCAAACCCTGTGAAGAAAAAAGCCAATACAGTTTTTAATTCAACTGTTTTAGATAGCTATCATTTGACATGGACCAGGTAAGAACATATGATATACATCAAAAGATATCAGCTTAGAGATAATTGACTATGATATATATTATAAGATCCCAGCTTAGAGGTAACTGACTATTTAGTTAATCCAAAGGTATAACATATTGCTTACCTGTGCACCGGGTAAACCGTCTTGTCCTCGTCCTCCGGGGGGACCACGTGGTCCCTGTGGTCCTGATGGTCCAGGGGCTCCGGGAGATCCAACGGGTCCCTGAAAACATATAACAAATAAAACAATAAAATCTTATATATATAAATCACCTCAAAATGCTTTTGCATACACTAAAGGGGGCTTATGCTTTATTCTAAAGCTTGGTTTTCAGTATAGGGATATATATATATATATAGAGAGAAAATTTATAAAAAGGCAAAATAAAACTAAATATTTTCCGTTAGCGCTTTCGCAACTAACGTTGCTCGTCAGGCTTTTAATATTCCCACTAATTAATAAATAATAGATAAATATTATGACGTCATATATATAAATAATAATGTTAGTCCTTAAATGAAACAAAGGTCAATGCACACATAACAAATAAGTCTGATGATAGAGGTTTTGATTGTTTGATTGTTCATACTTACAGTTTCTCCAGAAAGACCTTGTTCTCCACGTTTACCTCTGAATCCACGGAATCCCTACAAGAAAAACACCAGAATGAATACTATGCAAGCCTGCGTAATTGAAAGAGGTTATATTGTGTGATATATGTAGAATGTTGATGAACTATGCAAGTTATTATATACTACAGAAGATTAAAGACATCGAATAATGCTTACTTAAAGAGGACATAATTGTCTTACCTTGTGTCCTTGTGATCCGGGCATACCAGGCATACCAGCAGCACCAGCTGTACCTCTTGGTCCAGCGGGTCCAGGCGAGCCATCTTCTCCGTGTCGTCCAGTCTCTCCTTGACTACCTGGTGGTCCAGGTGGTCCGTTTTCACCTCGTGATCCTGGGTTTCCCTGGAAATACGAATAGACTCCCTTTAAGCTTCTGGCCTATTCTCTGCACAATTAGGCAAATGATGACAAGACAAGACTATAGTTCAAATTGCTGGCATTGCTTCCTTTGTTTATGAAGTACTTTTGGGTATTCAGAAGAGTATGTCGTGGAAGGTCAAATTTTTAATACCATGCACACATGGTATTATTTGATTCTATAGTGCTGTATTTAAAGACTAGGTATGTTGTTATTCATACTAAGCAGGATTAACTTTTAGTAATACAATTTATTATAGCATTAAGAGAAACAAGAAGCGAAAGCTTCCCTTTAAACAAAACATATTCCATCAATAATCAAACTCTGAATAATTTAGTTTATCTTTCAACTGCAACTTGTATTTGAAATGTATTTGGAATAGTGGTCTTGTATTAGTAAATAAATCTTTATACATACTGGTGGACCAGGGTCGCCATGTTCACCACGTAATCCTTGGGGTCCTTGAGGTCCCTTTAAAAGAAATCAAATTTTCAGTTAAAACCAATTCATTGATATACAAAATACAATTACAAAACATACAATTATATAAAAAATAAAAAAATAAACGGATTACTTCCTTTACCGTGGTAATTGGTATAGTGATGTTGCAATCATCAAAGGGAAGAATAATCAATCCGATTTTTAAAATAATATTTCACAATCTCCAAAATGAATATAATTTCAAGAATCTTATGAAAATAAAAATGTCACTTACGGGTGTTCCTGGGGGTCCGGGAGGTCCACGAGGTCCCATGGGTCCCTAAAAAACATTTTCTAATATTAATATAAAGTAAAGAGCATATCAAAATCAGGTGGTACCTTTCCCACCGGAAATTCTTTCATCATACTTTAAACAGAGAACATTCATTATACAGAAACTTGTCTTCAAAATCTGGTGGACAAATGTACAAAATAAACCAAAGCACTTGACACCTAAAACGATGACGTAGATTCGTTTATAGCCGTCGATCAAACTAAGTAGTTAAACTATTTTTATTGACAGAGAGAGACAGAGAAATTGGGTTTAACGTCCACTCAACACAGCTAGGTCATTTCGGGACTAAGTAATTGACAGACTAAAGCATAAACGTGTATATAACTGACTGAACAATGCAGAAAATTTGTATGTAACTGACTGAACATTGCATAATTTTTGTATTCAATTGATAGAACAAAGAATGAATTTTATTTTACTGACTGAATACTACAGCACAACCCTTTATATAACTAACTGCACACTGCACACATACATTATATGACTGACTATATACTGCACACAAACTGCAGAAAATATTATACTGAACAATAAAGGTAACTGATATCTAATGTTATCATTTGTTTTAAATCAAGAAATTAAAATAATATCAATTTCTAAGCTCAGATACAATATAGTAAATGGATTAAATGCTGATCCCAATCTTTCGTGTCGAGAAATATGTTTTAAATCCGTGCTAGACTTTGATGTTTTATATTTAGAACATAATGTAACATAAAAACTATGAAATAATGAGAATGTTTGTTGTTATAGTGACACGTGGTTAAGAATGGGGAACGCAGACATGTCGTTTCCGTATTTAGTTTGACAATGGGCTACCAACACAAAACTGTTACATATGTGCTGTTATTTTTTCCTAGTCGCTAACTTCATAACTACCATATGCCGTGGATTAAGTGAATTATACCTATACGCCGTATATCAGCATTTTGAAATTATTCAGCATTTGGCTCACCATTGTTTAAGAATTTTTGCATAATGAATATAGTACCTACTCATTACACTATTCAAATAATGCATGTCATGTTTTGAAAACAAGCTAAATGATACAATAACCACAAGGGCAGTTAACCTACTACATTTTCCATGATGTCAGTTTTTCAATATCTGTACATTGATCGTTTATGGACCGTTCGATTCAACACAATCAATATGCCATATAAACTAAGTAAATGTGATGTTAAATTCATAAAGAACGATATATTTGTAAATAAACCAGTGATTAAAAAGATAAAAAAAAAAAAATAATACTTACTACTTGTGCTTGTAAATATTGAGGTCCAGGGTATTGAGCAGCTCCGGCTTTATCACCAAAGTTTCTAGCGAAGTACATATTGTATGCCTGATCTGCTGACTGGGCAAAAATACAAATAATACACATCAATAAAAATATTACCAATAACTGATGACAGAAGAAGACATTGTAACATGGAGCCATGGTACGGAGAGGTTTGAGCACAGTATATACATCTGGACGAGTGAGAGCAAAACGAAAGCATAGGGTCAGATATTTGATAAATTCAAGTCGACGTTGTCGACGTTGAGTCAAGTGTTTTTTACAAGCTATGTTAGTAGTTCATGATTCTAGCCTAGAGGAATGTTTTTATGTATATACTGGCACCAGACGAACCCACAGGGACTTAAACTATATACATGTATATATTATGACGGATTCTAAAAATAGGAAGTTGTTAAAGAAAGGGGTCTTTCTTATCGTTTCCCTTTTGAGAAATTAAATTCATTAAAAAAGTTTTTAAACATATCGGTTAACATACTGGATATGTTATAAATCTTCTTAAATACTGGACATGTTATAAACCTTATAAATTAGCTTAAATTTGGTCACGTTATCAAAGTGGGCTTAACAGTTAAAGGATATGTCTAATTTAGGAAATTATAACAATTTTAAGAAATAATAAAATTTGTTATGGTATGTTGTGGTTATGGTTTGTAATTGAGGGAATGGGTGACCAATCAGGGTGCTATATTCACGATTCGATGTGAGGTAGTTCGAACGACAGTGTTGGATAAGAAGACTCTTTGGGATGCCGCAATTGGCAGTCTAGAAATAAAGTATGCAAATATGGCGACAGCAGAGGTCCACACACCTTAATTGAACTTGAACAGTTGGCAAGAAGAAAAGATTCAAGTACAATGGTCATGACAAATGGCCTACTTTAAGAATGTATCATTGGAAAGTGTAATGTGATTGGAATCGGCATCCCCTAAATGAGTCTACTAGTGGGGACATAATATTATTTGTATATTTTATATATTTTATTATCTTTTGATTGTTGTTCGGAAATAAAATATGCCACTTACCATTTCACTTTGACCTGGAGATCCTGGTGGTCCTGGAATTCCATTGACACCTTCTCTTCCTGCGTCGCCCTAAAAACAAGAATATTTTATTTAATTCATACAAGATTTGCTGATAAATTATACATGCATGTACTCAAGCTTATTCAATGGATTGTTGCATATGGCAAAAATTTTAAATTTTTAACGACTAATGCTTGGCTATGATCAAGAGAACTCTTAAAATGTGGTTAAAATTATTCCCACGGGTGATAATGTAGTGGATGAAAATGTCTTTAATAATACTCCTTTAAGTTAAGGAGCTCATCAAAGAGAACTTGGTGGTATTATAGAGGTGAACAGCTGGCAAACATATTGTGACCGCCTTCCCTTTTTTTGTTTACTCGATAAAATGCCACAGTACACCTTATAATTAAAACATATTCTGATGAATTAAAATATTCTAGGGGCGTTTCCTCCCTAAAATCAAACTTATAATTACACTACACATACTTATCGAACTATTTCATTGAAATGAGGGGCTAATTGGGTAAGACGATGGCTGGCTAGCCTGGAGGCCGGGTGTTTGATCCCTGCATTGGCCGAGGAACTTCAGTGATATTTTCCGGCGCCTTGTCAGTGATACAGGACAGAGGGCCTGGCAAGGAAGATTGTCTAGTCGTTCGGATGTTACGAAAAACCGAGGTTCCGTGCACACATTGGCGTGGACGTAAAGATCCCTTGACAGTTGGAATTTGATATAAGAGTAGGTTGTCTGGGAACAATTTCCCCCATAGCAAATTGTACGGCGTATGAACGTCTTCAATAGCCCAGTTCGGAGCAAAAAAGTAGGACATTATACAATTTCATTTAATTGAAATGCAATTAAGTTATATATCCTACTTTTCTGCACCAAGTGGAGTGTTTCAAAAATGAGCATACGCCAAGTGGTGTGATAGGAAGGACAGTTTCCTGTGCAGTAGTGTTTCAGTCTTTTCTTCATGGAATTCCAGCTTTTATATTTGTTCTTACGTCATCTCGGTTTTTCGGACCACCCGAACGACATGTCCTCCTTCGCTGACATGGGAAAACCACAAAGGACAACTGCGTTGAGCTTTCTAGACCAATATCGAAATCGAACCGGCCTTAAAAGACAAAACTATGGACCTGTCTTCATTAGCCCAGTCGGAGCAGAACAGTAGGACCATTTTTTTCATTTCATTTATAACTTAGAGTGAAACTTAAAGCCCCAAAACAACTCTTGTTGTAACTGAATAATATGTCCCAAAACTTATTCTGATCAACAAATGGTACTATTTTACAATATTTCAATTAATTGATGATACAAATTTCATCTTAACACACCTAATTGAACAAATTTGAAAAATTCAACTGTATGATAATGAAAGGCCCAGGCCCTACGTAATCACTGTCAAATATAAGTTGGATTTAAACATATTTTCGAACCCTTTGGACAAGTAAAATAGGATGTAATGGATAATTTACACAACAGGTAGGACACTTAACTATCTTGTAGTTAGAATAAGGCCAAAAAAAATTCTGGACCTGTCAAGCCAGCAAGAATGTTATTGTCCCTTTAAGTAACACCATATTATATAAATTAAGACAAACAAATTTAAAATTTTACCATTTGTCCAATTCTACCAGAAACACCGGCAAATCCAACGTTTCCACTGGGACCCTGAAATTATAATAATACATAGTTTATGATACTGTAAGAAAAAATACTTGCCTCTCTTATGGAAACATGACATAATATTGGTCCATTTACGGGGTTGGCATTAACGCCTTATCCAATTAAACCCTACTTGTTTTGTGCCTATGCCATTATTGGGTTGTGAAAGCTATTTAAAATTATCAGACACGCACAAAACATGACTTAATCCGACGCCAAAAAATGTTTTTGGGGAAGGGATATAGTCAGTGTCCCATACCACGCCTTTTAAAATAAATCCAAGTAATCTATAAAAAAAAGCTACGCTCCATTCTTATGATGCGAGTAAGTGTAATACTTTTAAAGAGCTCTGTATAAATTTCCGACAGTTTATATTGAAATTGATGAGCCTCATTAATACGTTTACCTTTATTAATTGTATGAATTTTTTTTTATAAATACTTACTCTGACAGTAGACAAAGCGGCATGAAGTGCCTGTAAAAAAAATAAACATAAATTATTAATTTATTTCATATTTCATAGCTTGCGCAACAATATAATTTTTTCTGTGATAAACTAATGGACGTAAAATCATTAAAACGTTAGACCTAACAAAACAAGCCGAAATCCCAAAATAAATAGATGACACATATTAATTTATTTTTCTTCAAAAGTATCGAACAATCAAACTATACACTAAGTTTCATCACTCTTTATCACATAGAATCAAGGATATCTTGTCCCAAAGCATCGACCAACGAAATTGATTCGCTTTGCTTAGCTTTAGCTCGAAATGTTAATCTATATTAAAAGTTTAATCGCTCCCATTTCAGTATAACCAAAGTTATCGTACCCCAAAGAATCAACCAATGAGATTGCTTACCTCTGCTTAGCCTAAGCAGAAAATGCTTAGTATCGAACTCCATCAAGGTATTCACCTAATAAACGCCTACATAAGGTTTGAACATTCTACCTCAATTAGAAGGAGAGTTATTGTGTCCAAATGTCTTGAACAATCAAATTGCTTATCGCTCTTCTTACCCTGAGCAGAAAATGATCATTATCGAACTCAGTTAAGGTGTTATGAAACTATGCAGTTTAGGCACACAGTTTCACCACCCTTACTTAATTAGAACTAATTTTATTGTGTCCCAAAGCATCAACCAATAAAATTGCTTATCTATGGTTACCCTAAGGAAAAAATGCTCATCTTCGAACTCCACCAAGGCAGGACGAACCCATTTTAAAGGGGCTAAATCGCTAACATTTGGGACCTAGAAATTGTCAAAAGTGGGTCGCAACGCATATAATACTGTAATATGAATGTATATAAACTGATTTACATTCAATGGTTTCCGTTTTTCCCCAATTTCAAATCAGTTACGTTCGGCGAAATAAGCCATGCAGACTCAATCTTGTGCAAATTTCTATAGTGTCTGGTTATTCCAGTCAACATACGCCGTATGGTATGTTGCAATATGTCTAGCCTCGCTCCTTACGTCTCTTATTAAAACAGGGGCTGAAGCACACTATGGTACACGACTCGTGTACCAATGTTAAAAAAAATTATTTTATCTTAAACATCGGATATCAGGAGCTTATCTTTTCCCGGTAAGTTTACATCATCAATGTTGATTTAAAATGGCTAAAAATTCGTGTTTTCGCTGTTAAAGTTTTTAGAGGATTTTTAGTTACGGACTTAGGTCCTTTAATAGTCCCCTGCTTTCTTCGAAAGGCGGGGGACAAAAACTAATTATGAGACACTATAATACTTACAGCATCTCTGTTGGTAGCTGAAGCTGCAAAAAATATAAATACAAAATTAGAGACTCTTTCTATTTTCTATAATATTGTAATTTGAATCTTGATTTAGTGGTAATTTTATTAGTTAAAATCAGTATCATTATGCATTTGGAACTAGAATTTCAAATTAGAAACTTTCAAAATCAGACTAGATTTGAAAAAGGATCAAAATATCCACCCCATTCAAAGGTTGTTTCAAAATTGTTAGAGGAATTCTATGCTAATTCAATTGTCAGATACTCTCGACAAATTTGTTCGTATTCCAGTAGATTAAACAAACGATCAATGTTGACTAGACTACCGGACTATAAAGATAGGTTGACAGGCAACGAAACATACGCCCACAGCAGCTAAATCGTCCGGGCAGTCAACAAGAGTTGTCGCATATTTTACTTTTTTCGGTAATGAAACATTTATAATACACTAAAATCATTTTGGCTTTGATAAAGTTCTCCTCCATGCTAACGTTTAGTATACGAAACATTTAATATTCTGGATGTAGCTGTTAAAGTTATCAAAATTCATTGAAACTCAATATGTTTGTTCGTTTCATGACCTTCAACACTGTGTATAAATTTAAAGTCAATCGGATATTAACTTTAGTCTCTAGAGCGTCCACAAGTTTTTTTGAAGTGATCAAGGGCCATAACTCTGACAGTAATTATCGGATATTGATAAAACATCAAGGGGCTTCTTCGTTTCATGACCATAAACACTGTGTATAAACTTAAAGTCAATCAGATATTAACTTTAGCCTCTAGAGCGTCCACAATTTTTTTCAAGTGATCAAGGGCCATAACTCTGACAGCAATTATCGGAAATCGATGAAAATCAACAGGCTTCTTTGTTTCATGACCTTAAACACTGTGTATAAATCTAGGGACAATCAGATATTAGCTTTAGCCTCTAGAGCGACCACAAGATTTTTTGAAGTGATCAAGGGCAATAACTCTGACAACAATTATCAGAAATCGCTGAAAATCAACAGGCTTCTTCGTCTCATGACCTTAAACACTGTGTATGAATTTAAAGTCAATCGGATATTAACTTTCGCCTCTAAAACGTTCACAAGATTTTTTGAAGTGATCAAGGGCCATAACTCTGACAGCAATTATCGGAAATCGCTGAAAATCAATAGGCTTCTTCGTCTCATGACCTTAAACACTGTGTATGAATTCAAAGTCAATTAGAAATAAACTTTAGCCTCTAGAGCGTTCACAAGATTTTTTGAAGTGATCAAGGGCCATAACTCTGACAGCAATTATCGGAAACCGCTGAAAATCAATAGGCTTCTTTGTCTCATGACCTTAAACACTGTGTATAATTTAAAGTTAATAAGAAATAAACTTTACCCTCTAGAGCGTTCACAAGAAATACGGATTGGGCGACGCCAATATACGACCACATTTCTAATGTGGGCGTATAAAAATGAATATGTCTACTTATAAAGCTATGATCAGTACAACCTAAATATTGGATCGATGTCTTACAAACTCTAAAATACTATAAATAACACTTCATCCAACTATTCAATCTGTATAGAGTGGTAAGTTTATCTACAGTAGAGAGTGGCCTAAACAACATCGCCGTCTTTTATGATTAAAACATTTCCGTCGTTATGCTGCTCGTTCTGCCTCCAGATGTCCGTGTATAAATTAAACTGAGTGTAATTCATCTAGAAATGCCGATAGGGGCAAACCATCCCGTCTCTTAATATCATTGATTAAACAAGCACCTACCATACTCAATTTCACAGTCTTTTTTAAAAGCACAGGATACTTCCCCTTTCATACAAATACATTCCCAGCAAGTATTGTTAGGATCGGGGTTCCATACATCTTCATCTAAGTACTTTTCTCCATTAAAGATACACGCTGAAATTAAAAGAAATTAAAACTATTAAACCTACTAAAACAACCAATCATTTGGCCCAATATCAAGGTCAAAGTAAGGCGTATAGAGACCCTAATTCAATTCAAAATGTAACACACATCATTATAAATTGAGGCAAGTAAATAATGAAATAGTAAAGAAGAGACAACAAAAAGAAACCAATCAAAAACTAATTAAAAGTTACAAAGTTTTTAATTAATTCTTAAATTAAACACTTTGAATTCGTCATGTAACAAAACAGAAATTATGTGCCCCCCTCCCCCAACCTCCCCATGGTGCCCTCAATACCGGCTTATTTTGGTTAATGGTTAGTCGAGCAATGCCCAAATTATGTAAAGCGAGAACGAAAGAGGTGGTGAGACGGTTGAGATTATGTTCAAAATGCGGTCGATACAAAGTGCCATTTTTTTCCGTGAAATTTATGGTCGGTCTCCTTATTTTATAATTGGCCGTACCCTCTTACGCGGAACTCGATTTCAATTTCCATTCATTATGTTATTTATAGCGGTGTAATTCTGTTATATGCACACTAATATGACATGCATTAACATAACTAACATAACTGTAAAGGTCACAAAATTTCTGCTTTTCATATTCGAAACGGTTTATTTGCGCATGTGTAGGTAATAATGTTATTTCCTTTCATTCTTTAAACATAATGCTATTCAATGGGACCCATTTAAAAACGACATATGTGTCCCATACAGATTTTTAGTTTAATTCGTTGCCATAGGCAACACACTGGGTTCCAAGAGTTCCTTATTTAGATTGTCCTATGCCGCAATTGCATATTATTTCATTTGGAAACGGAAGCCGACAATGGTGAAGCTGTCAGAACTGTCAATCAATTTGATATGACTTATTTGCTTATAGCCCCTCCCATGTTTGGCAATAATTCACTATGCAAGGAACTGTAACACTGGCTTTTAAATAAAATAAGCTTTTCTTTGGGATCACAAATTTGACCCATTGCTATAAAATGTGTCGCTGCAAATATGTTTTTTAAATGTCAACTTGTATTTTACTAAAAAATTTATGCATACTGAATTGATAAAGCTATTTGAGTGTCCAAGTAACGGATTGCATGTGTGCAATGGCAATGACATTCTGCTGTAATGCCATGATGTATCGTGAAGTTTTCAAAATGGTAAATATAATACAAACAGAACACCTAAACACAATGGTGTCCCGGCTTCCTACAAATGAAATGAAATTAAATTAAATGTGGTTTTGCGTCCGAGTTCAATGCTCCATCCGGTCTAGTGAAGACGGTAGCTACGTATAAGACTACATTATATAATTGTATATATAAACCGTTGGGATTAATAATATACCTGTAATCAAGGAAATTTAATATGTTTATATCCATCTTTTATCTGATTTTAAAACTAATTTGCATTTTAAACTTCGGCATTATAGATTAAGAGAATCGGAATTTCAAATATCTGGTTAAGTCTTAGGCTTAAGTTTTATTACCTACAATTTATCAATAAATACACTATCGGAATTACATATATTGCAGATTTAATTCCGTTTCTATTGTATAACACGCCCTGTAAGCAGGTTGCCATGACATGCTATAAAATATACACACGTGGTACTTCCGGTGCGATGACAATAGCAATGCACTAAACGTATTTCTAATTTAATTTTTCAGAGAAGAATGTTAATGCAATGTACACGTATGGGCCATTAACAAATAAAATAACATGGGATTTACGGCCAAAAGAACTATTTTGAATTCAAAATGGCGTTAAACTAACTGTATCAGCTAGTTACCCTATCTGAAAACTTGATCTTACTACCTCTATCACATAATAATTGAATGCATAATATAGTATATAAATTAATAATTCTCAAATGGCTTACTCACGAAATTACGGTCGAATACACATAATAACTTGTTTCGGTTCTTCTATTACTTTTAATTGGTATAACGAGGCGCGAATATTGACTCGACGTTTGAATTATGGAATGAAATGTTTATTAAAATACAACACTTTAATGCTGATGATTATTTTGGGTGTGTCGTTACGGCTGTTTTTGCCACCACTGATAACTAATAACACTTGTTAAACATTTTAAATACAACATATAATATGTTTATAGCTTACTCTGTTTGTAATCAACAACTAGACTGTGAAATCCATTAAAAGATATAGTCGTAACTGGTTACAGGGAGAGCGAGAGAGAGTTATTGAAATCAGGAATGACTTAGTTTACATCCGTTGGACGGTAAACCCATGTATTGTCTCTCCCTCATCTGCTTTGCTCAATGACTGTGCTCAGTTGACTTACAAGCTGAATATGTCTGGAATGCACTTAGATAATTCCCCCCCCCCCCTCGGGAAGTGTCGTCCAGGGGCATAATCCTCCCTCAGCCCCCCCCTCCCTCACATCTGGGGGCCCAGTGATATTGCCAATTCTATATTTCTTGGTTTTACTGATGTTATTCAGCTTATGTTTTATACTTTATGATATACACGTTATGATACCCCACCCCCACCCAATACACAATGCATCCAGCCAGTATACAATGGAATTTTTTGACCTGCAATCCGTGAATGACCAGTGTTTAACTAAAGCCGTATTGTAGTCCAAATGGTTCTGAGAGCAACTGTTGCTATAATATAATTCAACCATTGCAATTATAAACATAAGGTGCCCTTTATACATGCACATAAATACATTCATATAAGTATGATTCAGATATTTCTTTAAGTTTTTCAAATGGTTTTGTTCATATATGGGTCAAGGTCACGAAGTAAAGAATTTCAGGTAAAATTAACGTGATCTGGTACAGTCAGTGACTTATTACATGACTTCTTAAGAGCTACCCCCAACCACACACGTGCTGTAGGTACTGTTGATCAATTACTTTGCACAATGACATTACTCTTTCCATGAGACTTTTTTAAAAGTTCACCCCTTCCCTTAAAATCAAAATTAATCATTGAATTTCAATCTATCACTCAAAATATGCTAATCGAAACGAACGATGAATGTAGCAATATCAATGTGAACTTTAAGTCTTGAAATTCTGTGCATGGGTCAAAGAATGCATTTGAAATTATGTGTAGCAATCAAAAATGTCACTGGAAATTCTCAGTATCGATCATAAAAATCACTTCAAATTCTGTGTATCGATCAGAAGAAGTTACCTGAAATTCTGTGCATCGATAAAAAGGGTAAAACAATGAAGTCGATTAAATAAATCGATCAACCAATCAGTCTAGCAATAGTTATATGCCTAATTTAAATAGTTCAATAAATAATCGATATTATGTTATATAATATATATTGAAAAACATATAATTAAATTAATTACTTAATGCAACAGTTTAATATCCATTTGAAATATCGAATTACAATTGATCAGTCACATGAATAAGGATAATAATTTTTTAAACAAAATGTAAGAAGATAACTATATTTAAAAAATTCTAAAAACTACAAAAATAAGAATTATTAATTTTTTTCTTTCAATGGTTGAATTTATTTGTAAACTTGGCCATAGTGTTAAACTGCTGACGCAGGTTTCTCAGACGTGGCATAATGAACTTTGCAGGCGGGTATATTCGGCCATGTTGGATGACCCGAGATGACCTATATTAATGAGATCACGTGACAATAAGAAACATCTCACAACGTGTCAACATTGCAAAAACTGTATGATTCTAAATAATTTGAGAAATAAACTCAAAAGAAAATCGTTTCATTTCAATACATAACATAAACTGAAACAAAATTGCCCTGTTATTCTAAGCACATTCACAATTCTGTAAACGAATTACCATAAGTTAAACTTCTATTTTTATTGAAATAACGGCAATAAATGATTGAAAAAAAATATTAAATAATTTAATAAGAAATACAATTATTTTAGTTTATCAATGTATACATTTGAAAATATGCAAATATCTAATATACATATGTAATCAATCGTATTGATCCTTCCGCTACACAGAACTTTTTTTAGCCCGTTTCCATTCTATGAAACGAAATTGTTGAATAGCGACCGTAATAAAAATAAACACACTTGTATGGATATACTCCTTTTGTAATTGTTATCAATATAATACATAATATTAGTAATAAAGGTAAATAATTATAACACATACCTAGGTCTGATTCAGCAACCTCCTTTTCCTTTGGGGCTGAATGAACGATAACTATTAATAAGGATAATGACAGCACACCTTGTAAACATCTTGTTACAGACGCCATGCCTCCCCACTTATTTTCTTGAGGCCGAATCGGACCTCTCACAACATTCACGGATTTATATATTGATCAATTCCTTTTGGCCGGTGCCGTTTTTCGGCTACCTAGCTCTTTTTCCTAGGGTAACCCGTGCGTAGAAGAGTATACTCTCCCGACACAAGATTTCCTAGTCTAGTTACAAAATGCGTGCAGTCTTCTAGGACTGCGACCAAAGCTCATTTCAATATCAGGCTGTTTTAATATACCCCATGCAAAAAAGGAGCCAATCGCAAGCTTGGAAGCTATACTATTCTCAGAGCCCGTTCCTTGGTGCTTCAGCCTGAAGACGTGTGTTGAAGGCAGAAACCATAACGTAGTGTAACCCTATACTGTATAGCTCGCTCTCTCACAATATACCCAGCATCTATACACTAGAAATTATTATAATATCATAGTTTAACGGCTAAAATAACTCGTTCAATAGATACCAGAAATATATTTTAAAAGAAAAAGCTTAAACCCTTTCATTATAAAATTGTTTAGCCAATTTACATTTCTTATGCGCATAATTGATATTTATCAATCAAATATACATTAAACAGTCCACTCTTTATTTTATACATTTTGTTTTCTTTTATATCGAAGAAATTTATACTTTGTTATATTCAATCCCGTAATTAGTCCGTCCAATTATTTAAAATATAAAATATCCATTTCCAGTTGCACAGTGGAAACAAAATAAGACTTTATTTAGAAAAAATGGTTCAATTGCTGCAAATCATTTATTTTTTATTATTATTATTATTATTATTATTGAGATTATATTATTGAGATCAGCATTTTTTCAATGGAAATTGTCTTCTCAGACATATCCCGCATGGTGAGATAACAAATTACTTTGACCGTGTTTAGACACAATTTGAAATGTTCGTGACATTGTTAAAGAAATGTTTTCTGCTAAAGTAGTTTGTAAAAAGAGCTGATTTGCGGTTTCCTAAAGTCCATTATTCCCATGAAATTTAACCGTGCTCTAGTTTATTTACAAAAAACAGCAGTCCAGCAACGTCAGCTGTTAATTTTAGCAAATTGAATTTATCGGGTAGTTTTGCCTACTTACTATTTGAGCTTCTGTGTCGTAGCAACAACGGAAACCTTTGCAAATGTTTGGATTTTTTTTTCTTGTTCTTGAAAACAATTCTTCGCAGCTGTTAAACTATTTTAATCAAAACAATGTGTTCTTTATCTCACCAAGTCCTAGAAAGGAATGTATTCCGTGGACATTTAAGAAAGCCTAAAAAAATGATATTTCATTTTAATTGCTCGGCAAGTCAGTAAAAAATATATCTTTGACACGACAAGATATAATGACTATGTAACCTTATCTCTCGGTGTAACGACCTTTTTACTGTTTGAAAACGTCTTAGTATGTTGAATGTCTAGACTCCTATGTTCCACAATATTGCTGATGTGAACTTCTATGTACATGTAAGTGCATAAATGAAATGAAATGAAATGGGGTTAATGAAGACGGGCATGCGTTATATGCAGTGTGCTATGAGTGAAATTGTGTCCGGACAGCGGCACTATGGCCTACTAATTTAACGTTTAAACCGATATGTACATAAGAACGACTAAGCATTAAAGTTTGCTAGCGCAGGGATCGAACAAGAGACCTCCAGGTTAGCAAGTCAACGTCTTGCTTACTAAGCCACAGTGGCTCTAATGATATTTCAATTGTTCTTTTTTAAATGCAATTGCCAATTTGATTAGCATTTTTAGTTTAATTTTTACCAAACAAATAAATCAGACATTCAAGAAATGCAAAAAAAACCTACTGTTTCTTGTTTTATACAGTTCAATTGTTGTTGAAATATCTATTTCTATACAATTTATGCTTCTCTTTATAGCCAGAAATTAGAAAGACATCATTTCACACACCAAACATGTCTTATAACAAATATGTTATGACTTTCCACTGTAATTTCATTCTCATCATGCCTATGAAATAGTCCTTTGTCAAGTAGGTTTATATTTGTCATTAACGGAACTCCATACTTTTTTATGGTCAACAACCTGCGAAGAGATTTCCCAGTGAGTCAGCGATAAGTTTAGCGAAAAGAGATATATTAATAAGATACATTATCTCAGTGCAGTTATCCTTACGGTAAAACAAATACAGAGGTCGAGACCTATAATTGATAGCATTACTTTAATGGATTCCGTTAAGACGTTTAGTGCTTCTCAAGAATTGGAGCAAGGCATAAAACTGATAGAATCTTTAGCCATGAGACCATGACTTGCGTGTATAGGCCATGTGCAATGCATGCTGGTGTTTAGACAAATAATAGGGGTTATGATTTGATTGTAGGTCATTGGATGTAGGTTGACATCTGGAGATTAAAAAAAATAAAAATTGATAATGGTCAGTCAAGGAGATGTATTACTCCACCTATTTTTCACAATGTGTGTCAAAGGTCTGGTGAAATACGATCACTATTCTGTTTTGTCATCTGTTCCACGATATTATTGTAAGATATTGGTACCTTAATGAATTTCAGATAACCCTATAATCAGTACTGTATAAAATAAAACGAAGAAATAGTATTTTATATATACCAATTAAGCTTCAGTTTAAACTTTACTCTGATTCCCAATAGTTTTCCCTTTTATGGTGACAAACCAATATACACACAATTTCAAGCAATTTTACAATAACTTATTTGGGTCCAAAATTTTGGCTTTGATTTTTGCTGTCGTGTGCGGTGTTCTTGGTTAAAACACAGCAGCATAGTCGAGATATAATCTTTATGATTCCTTGTTATTTTTTACTATGTTGGGTTTGTGCTTTTAACTTAATGAAATATATTCCGGTTTATAAATTTGGGTAATGAATAAGAACTGGCGTCCATGCAACGAGATGATAAAAAGAAAAAGTATCATAAATTAGAGAAAGGAAATGACCCTTAACGTCGATAATTTGGTTAATATTCGGTTAGCACATGGCCATTCCTTACTACCATAAATAACTTGTGCGGGGATATCTCTTCGTAATTAGAACAAACAGGAAAACTCGATGAAAACACAAATGTAATAGTGTTTAACATACAACTTTCTTCCAGCGACTTTGCTAATGAAAACTGCATGCATACACGTTCATGCCAATGTGTTGACAGGGTCTCGGGTTTTCGCCCACCCGAATGACAAGGCGATGCCCGTCGTCCTGCACCACCGACAAAGGGGAAACACATTGGAAAATTCCGGTGAACATTATCGGCCAACAACAGTATCGAATCCCGGATCTCGTGGTAAGCGAGCCATCACCCTACTCACTGAGCCACACAGGTGACCCTATTCTCTGTGAATCAAACGATCAGAACCACGCTGCAAATCATTCGTAGCGCAGCACTTTAGTGCATTAACTCTCCTTTATTTTGATAAATTTCATTCTTTATCGCCATAAATAATAGATTAGATTTGTTTGCATGAGATATATATCTCCAACTTTTAAACAATATTCTATTAGAACTCCATACACATGTACATTGTAATACATGTATATTGGTGTTTCCCTAATACCAAAACAGGGAGCTATCAGTTGAGAATTAAATAGTCTATCTCTAATTCTCATAAAACTTTTCAACCGATATCCAGGCCCGAGGCTAGTGGGGGGGGGGGGGCTGGAGGGAGGGAGTTTTAGTACGACATATCCTCTTAAATTCAGAGTTAATGTCGGCTGGAAACTCTTAATTTTCCGACACAATCGCCACTTGCATGTCATAGAGGCCTAAATTCACTCTCTCAGCTTCTAATTTTCGTACTCTCCCCTCCTGCTTACGGCAGTCGGCGATGACCTTTGTTCATTGATTTTTTGTCGTCGGAAATTTATCTTCCTCGCCCCCCTATGTCGGCTAAATTTTGGTTTTTGGCTTCGGGCCTGCCGATATCCTTCTTCTGGTCGCCGTTTACCAACATGGGCATGAAACAAGTCACGGAGACAACCAGAAACATCAGAAATGGATTGCCCTTATCACTTAGTCAAAAGGACAACCCCTAACGAAATCGTCCTTGTCATCAAACACTTGTAAAAGTGTTCATGCGGCATCTTGAATGTTTCATGTATATTTTGTTACAGATATATACATTACCCTTTGTATTGTAATTAGTTGGAATAAATTATTAAAGTAAAAATAATCCAATAATATCAGAAAAGGTATTTTTAAGGGTTGATATGCCAACGCTTTCTCTATTGTATTTACCGTTGGATAAACTAATCAGACATATCTCGATTGGGCGGACGTGTCGCCGTTGACGAGATGAATTAGCCTACTTATTTAAAAATATATTTTAAAAAATGTCATGTCGCTCTGACATCAACTAAATGAACAACACATTTGAAGATATTTTATGGAACACTGAAAGTGTCAACAGGGTCGTACTTTACATTATTAAAATTAAATATACATGTACACATAAATTTTAATTACGAGGTTATAATGATGGGTATGGTAATTCAACTGGGCTACACCTATTTTTTGGAAGAAGTGATAATGAATCACAGGAATCTGACCTTCTATCCGTATATATATATGCATAATATTGTCTGGTACGACATGGTGTATGCATATTATGCGGATAGAAGGTCAGATCCTGTGAACAAATACAAGACATATTGTATACTAAGATATAATGATGGGTACGGCCATTCTTCTGGGCTGACCCGCCGTGTTCAGTCATGCATTCAAAAAAAACTAAAAGGATAACAAATACAAGAAAAACAGAAACAATTACTTTCCATGAACATACATTTCTCTCAGATAATTCAAAAATACTTGGTTTCCGAAAAGGCGGTCACCTCTCTGCATTAATGATAAACATATAAGTATTTAAAAACTTGCATTAACACTACACTACCTCATGCAGTTTATGTCTATGGCCGAATAGTTAGCACGTGCATGTATCCTACGGCCTGGCATTGAGTCAACTGGCGCGGTTTCGAATCCCCGGTTGTACGCGACAAGAAGTAGGGTCGCCGGTCCAACCTCGTGGGTTTTCTCCGCGTTCTCCGGTTTCCTCCAACTGCTAAAGACCCCCACGCGCAAGCGAATTATTGAAATAAAATTGAACCATATGTCAGTCCCAAAATGACCTACTTTGTTTCGAGTGGACGTTAAACCCCATTTTCTCTCACTCTCCTTTAAAGTTATTTCGATTGTTTGAGCAATTAACCACCTGGGGCCGGTTGCTCAAAACTAAATTATTTTAACGATCCGTTATACTCTAACGGACATATCTTGGTAACCTGTTGTTTGTTAACTTTCAATTAAATTTTCTACAGAAAACACTATAGAATACTTTATTTTTTATATTAGCATAAATCTGTAGGAAAAATTTGCACCACAGAATGTTCGGCGCCTTTATTTCCACAGCAATCTTTCTCTCCGTTAAAGTTAAAGGATCGTTAAAAGATAACAGAGCTTTGAGCAACTGGCCCCTGGTCAATATTTGCATCTATTTTAAGAGTGTTACCTAAGGGTTGAGCATTGCCATTTCTAAGATTTCATTTTGAAATTCAAACACGACTAGACCATAAAATGCTTCATGTATGAAGCAAGTATTTAACGATCACTTATATCGGAACGGTTCAATATTTTGAATTGAAAATTTCAGACAAACTATTTGGGCTATTAGACCTGTTACGCATGAATTGGTATTTCTTATTCGATTGTCTTTCGAAATGTGGGTATAGTTGGGAGTAACTTAGTTTTGTTTCTTGTTGTGTTTTTTTGTTTTGGTGGGGGCAGTATATTTAAAAACAAAGTGCCGAGGTTTCGAGTCTGAATAGGGATTGCAGCCTGGCCTCGTGGCATTTCTCTGGTAAAGGTCCCTGTGGGCAAACGATCTTATTTAAATAAAAACTATTTATTCATTGTTGTATTATGATATAGGAAACAGATATATTCACGACAAAAATACAAAATGATAGAATTATGATATGTCATGAATAATCTGCTTCTGAAGGATAATCCACGAATACCAGCATAAATTACACAATGCACAGTGGATTATTTCGGCAGATCGAGCCATGTCATTACTGGGGGGGGGGGGGGGGGTCACGTGGCTAAGTGGGTAAGGCGCTGTTACAACCCCTATTGTAATAAATGTAATAAATGTAATAAAATGTCAATCAACCCCTATTGTAATATCAACCCCTATTGTAATAAATGTATTTTACCATACAATAAATTCGACATCTAAATCAAAAGTCTATGAAATTTGATAACCATCTGAGTATCAATATCTAGAAGTAATGGCATGCGTTTACACTGCATATAATATTATTAAACGCCACAACCAAAAACATGATTAAAGGCGGAAGAATTAATAAAATGGAATGTCCAACCCCTATTGCAATCAATGATATTTAAATAATGGTAAAGTATAATCTCTGAAAGATCGGTCGACTTGGGATTTCGATCATCTAATCCGTATGTATATCGGATAAAATATATCTCCTTGTAGCATTTTTTAAATCCTTCTCTACACTTAGCCACATTTATTACAATAGGGGTTGACATTACAATAGGGGTTACACGACATAACCCCTATTGTAATAAAATCTCTGCCAACCCCTATTGTAATACATGGAATACATGTGTTTGTCATGCCAATAAAATCGACACCTAACTGTAAAAGTCTATTGATTTTCCTCACCATTAGCGTATCAATATATAAGGTAATGTTATGCCTTAATACTGTATAGAATATTATGAAACAAAACCACCGACACATGTTTTAAAGCCGCTTGAAGCATTATTAAAATGGAATGTCAACCCCTATTGTAATCTATACTGTGTAGAATATTATGCCCTCCCTCCCCATCCCCACACCGGAATCGTGTTTCAAAGCATTTTGGAGAATTAATAAAATGGAATGTTAGTCCCTATTGTTATCAATGATATTTAAAAAATTTTAAAGTATAATCTCTGAAAGATCGGTCGTCTGGGGATTTTGAACATATTTTTCGTATGCATATCACATAAATAATCGCCCCAATTTGCATTTTGTAAATTCTCCTCCACATTTATTACAATACAATAGGGGTTGATATTACAATAAGGGTTACACGGTATAACCCCTATTGTAATAATATTTATGTGACCCCTATTGTAATAATTGTAATAAATGTGTTTGGCTATGCCAATAAAATCGACACCTAACTTTAATATTCTATGGTTTTGATCACCATTTCCGCATCAATATAAGATAATGGTATGCATTTATACTGTATAGAATTATAATGAAACAAAACCACCGAAATCATATCTTAAAACTGTTTGGAGAATTATTAAAATGAAATGTCAACCCCTATTGTACTCATTGATATTTGATAAACATAAAGTATAATCTCTGAAACTTCTGTCGTCTGAGGTTATTTAAAACCTTTTCCATGTTCACATCAGAAAAAAACCCTTCCTGATAGTATTTTTTAAGTCCTTCTTTACACTTAGACACATTTATTACAATAGGGGTTGACTTTACAATAGGGGCTACACGGCATAACCCCTATTGTAATAACATGTATGTCAACCCCTATTGTAATAATTGTAATAAATGTGTTTTGCCTTGTCAATAAAATCGACACCTAACTATAAATGTCAATGGATTTTGATCACCATATCTGTATCAATATGTAAGAGTGACGGTATATTTTTATACTGTATAGAATATTATGATAAAAAAAACACCGAAATCATGTCTCAAAGCCAGCCGTTTGGAGAATTAATCAAATGGAATGTCAGCCCCTATCGCAATCAACAATATTTAATAATAAAAAAACAAAGTAAAGTATATATCGTCTCTGAAAGGTCGGTCGTCTGAGGATTTTGAATATCTTTTCCGTGTGCATATCAGATACAAAAATCCTCCTGATAGCATTTTTAATATCCTTCTCTACACTTAGACAGATTTGTTACAATAGGGGTTGATATTACAATAGGGGTTACACGACATAACCCCTATTGTAATAAAAGTTATGTTAACCCCTATTGTAATAATTGTAATAAATATGTTTTGTCATGTTAATAAAATAAATGTCAATACGGATATGGTGATCAAAATCCATTGAAATTTATAGTTAGGTGTCGATTTTATTAACATGGCAAATTATATTTATTAAAATTATTACAATAGGGGTTGACATAAATGTCATTACAATAGGGGTTATACCGTGTAACCCCTATTGTAATATTAACTTTTTTGTAATTAATGTGTTTAAATTTAGAGAAGGATTTTAAAAATTCTATCAGGAGGATTGTTTTATCTGATATGCACACGGAAAAGATGTTCAAAATGCTCAGACGACAGATATCTCAGAGGAAATACTCAACGTTTATTTAAATATCATTGATTACAATAATAATGCTATTGTAATAAATGTGTTTAAGAGTAGAGAAGGATTTTAAAAATGCTATCATGGAATTGTTTTATCTGATATGCACACGGAAAAGATGTTTAAAATCCTCAAACGACCGACCTTTCAGAGACGATACATACTTTACTTTGGGGGTTTTTCATTACATAACATTGATTACTATAGGGGTTGACATTCCATTTGATTACTTCTCCAAACGGTTGGCTTTGAGACATGATTTCGGGTTTTTTTTATCATAATATTCTATAAAGTATAAAGATATACCAGCACTCTAACATACTAGTATTGATACGGATATGGTGATTTAATTCCATCGACATTAAAAGTTATGTGTCAATTTTACTGACATTGCAAAACAAATTTATTACAATTATTACAATATGGGTTGACATACATTTTATTACAATAGGGGTTATGCCATGTAACCCCTATTGTAATATCAACCCCTATTGTAATAAATGTGTCTAAGTGTAGAGACGATTTTTTATAATGCCATCAGGAAGATTCTGTTATGCACACAGAAAAGTGTCGACATAAATATCAGAGAAAATACTTTACGTTTATTCAAATATCGTTGATTACAATAGGGGTCGACATACCATTTTAATAATGCTTCAAACGGCTTCAAAACATGTTTCGGAGGTTTTGTTTCATAATATTCTATACAGTATAAAGGCATACTATTACCTTATATATTGATACGCTAATGGTGATGAAAATACATAGACATTTACAGTTAGGTGTCGATTTTATTGGCATGACAAACACATTTTTTACAATAGGGGTTAACAGAAATTGTATTACAATAGGGGTTACGTCGTGTAACCCCTATTGTAATATCAACCCCTATTGTAATAAATGTGGCTAAGTGTAGAGAAGGATTAAAAAAAAGCTATAAAGAGGATAATTTTATCAAATATGCATACGGATTTTTTTTTCTGATGTGAACATTGAAACAGTTTCAATATCTTCAGACGACAGAATTTCCAGAGATCATACTTTACGTTTATTCAAATATCAATGATTACAATAGGGGTTGAAATTTCATTTGACTAATTCTCCAAACAGTTTTCGGTTGTTTTGTTTCATAATATTCTATACAGTATATATGCATACCATTATCTTAGATACTGATGCGGAAATGGTGATCAAAACCATAGAATTTTAAAGTTAGGTGTTGATTTTATTGGCATGGCAAAACACGTTTATTACAAATATTACAATAGGGGTTGACAGAAATTTTATTACAATAGGGGTTATACCGTGTAACCCCTATTGTAATATCAACCCCTATTGTAATAACTGTATTTAACTATAGATGAGAATTTACAAAATGCAATTGGGTCGATTATTTTATCTGATATGCATACCAAAAATATGTTCAAAATCCCAAGACGACCGATCCTTCAGAGAATATACATTCCATTTGATTAATTCTCCAAATTGCTTTGAGACACGATTTCGGTGTGGGGTCATAATATTCTATACAGTATAGGTTACAATAGGGATTGACATTACATTTTAATAATCCTGCAAACTGCTTCAAAACATGTTTTCGGTGGTGTTGTTTCATAATATTTTATACGGTGTAAAGGCATACCAGTACTCATATATATTTATACGGAAATGGTGATCAAAATCCATAGACCTTTAAAGCCCCAATACCACTCTTGTTGTAAATGAATAATTTTTCCCAATCTTTATTATGGTCACAAAATTGTACTATTTTACAATATTCCAATTAATAAATTATACAAATTTCATCTTAACACACCTAATTATAAAATTGAAAAATTTCAACTACATGCCGTAACATGGGTTGAAAAGCCTTACGTAAGCCTTTTCAAATGCAACTCGAATTTAAACATCTAGTAGTTAGAGTAAAGCTACGTTCACACTACATGTGCATTGGATGCGAATTCCGGAGACCGGCCTCCGGAATTCGGATTGTTTTTTCCCGCATTAAAAGTGGTGCGTCACATTACAGTTTATTCGGATTGAATTCACGTCATTGAGTACACGGAAAATCTGTCTTTCGTCCCATCTGAACGACTACAGCCATCAGGCCCCCCCGCCTTGCTGGTATGGGAAACCACGCTAGAAAATCACGTTGACTGCGAATAAACCGTTCAGAATAATTGTTCCGGGTTGAATTCGGAAAAATATACGGATTCGTTAATCCAGATTCAGTACGGTTTTTATCGAATTCAGTGTGGCGCCAAAGTCCGGAATAAGACTTTATTCTGAATTCAATGCAGGTTAAAGCCCTAGTGTGAACGCAGCTTAAGGCAATTTTTTTCGGAACCTGTCAAGCCAGCAATAGTGTTATTGTCCCTTTAAAGTTAGATGTCGATTTTATTGGCATTGCAAAACATATTTATTACAATTATTACAATAGGGGTTGACAGAAATTTTATTACAATAGGGGTTACGTCGTGTAACCCCTCTTGTAATATCAACCCCTATTGTAATAAATGTGTCTAAGTGTAGAGAAGGATTTAAAAAATGCTATAAGAAGAATTATTTTATCCGATATGCATACGGAAAATATGATAAATATCCCCCGACGACCTATCTTTCAGAGATCATACTTTACGTTTATATAAATATCATTGATTGCAATAGGGGTTGGACCTTCCATTTTAATAATTTCTCCAAACACCTTAACGACTTTTAGTCATTTTTCGGTTGTGGTGTTTCATAATATTTTATGCAGTGTAAACGCATGCCATTACTTCTAAATATTGATATTCAGGTGGTTATCGAATTTCATATACTTTTTGATTTAGATGTCGAATTTATTGTATTACAATTATTACAATAGGGGTTAATATTACAATAGTGGTTAAGTAAAATTTTATTACAATTATTACATTTATTACAATAGGGGTTGATATTACAATAGGGGTTGATATTACAATAGGGGTTGACTGAAGTTTTATTACAATTATTACATTTATTACAATAGGGGGTGTTATTACAATAGGGGTTGTAACAAGGCGCTCGTTCGATCCCTGCATTAACCGAGAAATTTTAACCCAGGTTAGGCCCATAAAAGTAGGACGTTAAACCACATTTCATTTCATTACTGGGGACAGGTTCTCAAAAAAAAGGTATAATGAAATGAAACTAATGACTGTATGTTATAGAAATAAATATAGGATATAATAATGGAAAACTATTATGGAAGACATTGTAGATAAACAATAAAAACATTATTCTTTGAAGTCATTCATCCTTCTTTTTGCATCCTTTTTAAAGTTCGGAAGTTTGCCAAATGATTTAGTTTAGAACACAGACAATAAAAAGTTGAGAGCCGAGTATTACTTAATCTAGTGCTATACAAGTGAGCACATTTTACTAACTTGAAGTTAAGATTTGAGAGAGAGAGAGAGAGAAATGGGGTTTAACGTACATATGATTTAACTTACATATGAAATAAGGTTTAACGTACATATGATTTAACGTACATATGATTTAACTTTATTTCAATAATTCTTTTGTAACATGTTTTTACCGAAATGACCTAGTTTTTATCGCCCCGCCCGGTGTTTCCAGTAAGAGAGAGAGAGAGAGAGAGGGGGGGGCGTATCACTTAGCGTTGCTGACGGCAAACCCCTCTCTGCAAACTGAAGTATATCCCCATTCAATTTTTTAAGTTCTACTGACGTGTTAAAATCAAGTATTAGGCCAAAACAAAAATAAGTGACCATTTTAGGTAGCAATTATATTCAACTTTATAATATGGACGTTTTAAAGAAAATCAAGAATCTTGAACACAGACTCGTGTACTTTAAAGAATACTCCATCGCTTTTAATAATAACACTTAAGAAGAAGTTGGTTGGAAAGTATTTGATATTGATATACGACATAGTGATTTTGGTTTGAAACAATATACATGTAATGGGTTTGTGTTTGCATACATGAATTTATATGGCAGTACAATTATCTCAACACTTGTGATCAGAACAGCAGAGAGCATGTAGCATGGACAGTCTTAAGTGCAAGAAGGTTCAGTCCTACACACAAGCCAAAATTTGGGTTAACAAACCTAGTTCTTAAAATCTCTAAATAAACTTGTATGGTACATACAACAGGCACTACCAAGGGCAACAGCTTGTCTAAATATACAGTAAAATTTTGGAAGAAACTGGTCAGCTGATTAGTTCGACAGATTGACCTGTGTTCCAAAAGGTCAGCTTTTTATATACTATGGATATGATCTGGGTCAAAACTCCCAAAACATCAGTTGGCACCATAATGGCTTGACCACATAGCGTAAAATGATAGATAACCCACTATAAAACTTTTTTATGGCCTCAAGTAAGAATATCTTAACACTCCGAACATATTTAGGTGATGTTTATAGTTTCGCTTCATTGCTTATATGTGAGAATCTTGCCAGTGGTTATGGCAAATAAATTACATGGCATTCATCATTCATTTTTCTCATACAATGCTATAATGCATGTAAAGGTTGGAACATAGACTTGCGTATGTAAGAAAATAAAAAAAACCAATTATCACAACTACAAAAAGAAAGAAATTCAAAAAATTACATTTTTTTCGTAATTTCCATCAGAAAAATTATAAATCAAAATATTGACCTATTTTTTTTCTAAAATCAACTTTAAAATAGTCTAGCGTAGTAATAAACGCAACAAAAAAAAAGAAAGGAACAAAAACAGGCAAATATTTTATGATATCTCAGTAATCTAGTTTTTCGTTTATCTAAATCATCAGTGAAATGCCGAACTTTGAGCCATCTAAATCGCCGTGTTGTATTTCTGTTGCCGAACTGTGCTCTTTTTTCCATACAAGTGATCAGAATCAAGAAGCTTGAACAAGTTACCTCCCTTTCATTTTAACCCCCTTTCCAATTGAATAACCAACATTCAATAATCGACAAATCGGTCTCTAAGTAGATTTTGGCGATTTGGGGCTATTTCATTTTCTATACATCATTCTAGATGGTTCGGCGATGGGTGGGGGGGGGGGGGCTATTCCATTTTATACAGAGTTTTGGGGGCCTGTAGGGAATAATTGTCCTAAATATTCTACAGTTTCTGTAGTGCAAAATCCCATATACTTTTTCGTACAGATTTATGCTAAATAGAATATAAAGTATTCTATATTTTTTATAGTGTTTTCTGTAGTAAATTCTACAGTTTTTGTCTTTAATCAAGTTTTGTGAACAGACTGCACAACTATCCCCAAATTAATACTAACCTATGAATTTGTTATACATGAACGATGAATTCAAAAAGTTAAAATACAGCCAATGGACAAACAGTCTTCTCATTGATTCACTTTAATCGGTCCATTAGAATTACTAGTAGCCTATATAGAAATAATAAATGGGGTTCAATTTGACATGCTTGATTCGTTTGTTACTAAATGTCGCACTCTCTACCATTGAACAACACACAGTAGCCTATACAAAAGAATGTAAGGAGGCAAAGTCAAATATGATCGGTATACTCAACGAAATGTCCAGAATTGTTGTCCGAATATACCTAAAAAGTGATGCACATGCAGGTCATTTTAAGAAAAACGCAGACAGCTATGCAAGTTGCAACATAATCAACACGTATGTTCATATTATTCAAACTATCTTATGAAAATGTTAACGTTAACCAGATTCAGTTCTACGGGTGGGATGAAAAAAGGAGGTCCTGGAAAGCTGGAAATCGAAGAGTATACCATAGCACCGTTCCCGGCAACCTTTACAACAAGGTTCGTGTATGGCATCTGTCTGACTTCATTATACCGGCTGGTGCACAGCAGCAGGACGTTAAAGCCCAGGGGCCAGTTGCTCAAAGCTCCGTTATCTTTTAACGATCCGTTAACTTTAACGGAGAGAAAGATTGTTGCTGGAAAAAAAGGCCCCGAACATTCTGTGGTGCAAATTTTTCCTACAGATTTATGCTAATATAAAAAATAAAGTATTCTATCGTGTTTTCTGTAATAAATATAACGGAAAGTTAACAAACAACACGTTACAAAGATATGTCCGTTAAAGTTTAACGGATCGTTGAAATAACTTAGTTTTGAGCAACCAACCCCTGTTCATTTAATTTCATTTTTTTTCGGTTCCATCTAATATTAGTACAGCAGAAACAATTTTTTTTTTACTTTTTCATATTGAGTAGAAAATACCCTTTTTAACAGTACCACAATTGGTAAGCTAAATCCTATATTGATTTTATTAATCTAACCAACACCTAAAATAACTTCGTGTAGGCTTTTATAATGAATGAGTTCAATATCACCCACGACGTTGAGTCAATTTTAAAGACATCATTATATCAAACTCAGATTCGTTGTACAATTACAGCATCAACGTCGCAGCTTTAAGCTTTAGTATTCTATTAGTTTTCACAGAAAGGTTAAATGCATTAAAGGTATCATAAAACGCTATTTCTAATGAAAATATCGCAAATCTAACAAAATGTAGGTATGTTTAGGTTTGGCTTTTAAAAAAATAGTTATGATGTGAACAGATAATTGGAATATTACAATGGAGTATTTTACGGCCATATTATTATATCAATTTATTTGATCGTTAGTAAAATAAAATTGAGGGCGGGAGAAAGACGAGAAATAATGATTTTTGAGTTTTTTTTAAATTTTTTTATAATAAAATTGAGGGCGGGAGAAAGACGATCAATAGTGTTTTTTTTAGTTTTTTTTAGTTTTTTTTAGTTTTTTTTATTATTTTACAATGACTCACTTTATATAAATCACTGCGAATCACTATTACAGCTTTTACAGGCGAAAAATGTTTACTACTAGCTTGATCACCTTCTAACCCTATTTGCAAAATCGATAGGTAACCCAGTATCACGTGAGAAATACGTACTTAATAATATTTAAAACTACTATAATATAATAAAAGTATTCCTGACTAGTTTTTAGTGCGTGTTAGGCTTTTTGGGGGTTTTCTGGCGATGCGTCTCAAGCCTTTTTCTAATTCAAATTTTTTTTTTAAACAGTTTATTTAAGATATATAAATTGGATTGGGGAACAGACATGGCATTCCAGTAAACACCAATATCTACTTATCTTTTCGATCTGCTATTAAAATTCATTATAAAATTTATAAACAGTAGTCCAGCCCCCTACCAGCGCAATTAGCCCATCAAACGGAATGGCCGAGCCCCGCAAAATATTTACTTTCTGAGATTTTTCCAAATTCATTGGAATGCAAGTAAACGACTCATTGACAGTCAGAATTCGACAAATAGAAGGCGGGATCGCCTGCGTCCGACCAAAGCCCCCATAGCACATTGCGTGGCACATGGCCCGTTATCCATGTCCGCGCTCTTGCACTGTTTCCGTGGGCGTTTTCGATCTACTGCAAATGTATAAACGGGACCGTCTCCATGTAAGCGGTAAAAATCGTGCGCGGGAATGCCGGGAAAACACGTATCTGAAGAAAAAATAACTCTTAAAGGGGTATTATGTATGATTAGAAAACAACTGACAGTTCTCGCTATAATAGTTAAAATAGATAATGAAATTAAGGGAGTATATTGGAAATTTCGGTCAAATTACTTCACTCTGGGTCGAGTTATCGCCGATACAATTACACGGTCGATTCGATTGTCATTGCTACGATAATAAACAAAATCTCCATGGTTCCAATTTTTGCGTTAAATCATCAACCACAAATCGTTTTTAAATGTATTAGAGATCTAGACTATACGATGGCATTGAGAGTAGATTATTTGTCTTGGTTAATTAATTAATATCTACATGTAATTAATAATTTATATAACCTGCAATGGGCATAATGCCTGTTTAATGCTATCTTCATTAGCAAGGTTAGTGCAGAAATTTGATTACTCCAATAACTTTCCGTAAATGTGTTTTCAATTTTTATACCAGACATTCGATTCCACATTACCAAACTCAAATGTAAATATAATAATACATGTATTTTGTTGATCCAGACTAGAGTAAACTGGAATAATAAATTTGTTTATTTGTCGAATGGGGTCCTATATTTGTGATCATATATATTTGTACGGTATTCAAGATTATACAATTGAAAATGATTGTTACAGGATTGGAAGCAGAAGTCTTTAACATCCCTACACTATCCAGGCTTTACTCAGCAACAATATATTTACGGGATCTTCTTCCAATGCTGGCTCGCTAGACTGGAGGTCGAGTGTTCAATCCCTGCATTGGTCGTAAAAATTATCTCGATTTTCCGGCGTGGGCTCCCCTTGTCAGTGATGCAGATCGGAGGGCCTGACAAGGACAGCTGTCTAATCGTTCGGATGGGACGAAAAATCGAGGTCCCGTGAACACATTGGCATGCACGTAAAAGATCCCTTGGCAGCTGGAAGTCGATATAAGAGTACGCCGTAGCGCCACTGCCCGGGCAAAATTCAACTCATAGCACACTGTATGGCGTATGCCCGTCTTCCATTAGCCCAGGTTAGGTGAATAACAGTAGGACGATAAATATTTCATTTCCAGTGCTCAAAGGATCGCGTTTTAGCAGCAAGAGAGATCTCCACAGACTCTGAGGTGGGAGCACCGAATGCCGTCTAAGATGTTAGCTATGGGGTGGGGTGGGGTCCGCGTGAAACTAATTATTTTCAGATTGGGGCATCTATACCAACCATGTGTAAGGTTGCATGACAAATTGAAAGCAGCTGTCAAGGGAAACATATATCAGGCCCATAATACATGGAAAAGAAACATATATGGATATCACAATAATATTAAATATATGTCCCAAGACAACGAAAGATATGCTCGCGGCGGTTAAGTCTTCCGACAGTCCCTAAAAGTAAATCACAAGGTAAATCTTTATACTGTATAACAGCATTGGCGCTTTGACAAGATAATGTGGTATAATCAATGACTTATTGTCTGAACAATGCATTTATATTTCAGCTGTTGTTGATCACAGCTTTCACAAGATTATTCTAAGTGGTCGTATATTTCCGTCAGTCCTAATTAACCGTCCGTCGTTTACATTGTTGCTTATGTTTCTTGTTTGCACAATAGAGGACTATGGTGGCTGATTTGTATCATGTCGTAATGTCGTGATGTCGCCTTCCGACATCTCGACATTTCTACCCGACATCACGACAACCCGACATCACGAAAGACGACATCACGACATGATACCAATTTGCCACCATAGAGGACAATAATCCATATTTGAAATTAACATGGGTTTTCTATCCCATTGAATGCATTTTCAACAGTTCTCGAAAGGTTTTACCCTTCTTACGAAATCTTGTTAGTATTTTATATACATCAATTGAATGTTAATCTATTTTTCTGAAATTATAATTGGTTGTGCTAAGACTATACAATAGCGGCATGAAATGGTATGTGTTTATCATAGTGTTCAGCGTAGAAGTACGGTTATTGTCCGTTCGAAAGACGACATTTTACTTTCGAGTACAGGTATCATTTTTATTTTAAATTACATGTATCTTGGGACACCATAATCTTTTCTATGCTTAGGTCGTCGAGGGGTATATCTTAGTCTGACACTGGAATAATAACGCCTGAAGACCTCGGAGATTCAGATCCACTTTGATGGCAGATTGCTATCAACGAGAAGGAAATACCGATGATTTGAGTTATATAATATAACGATGCTGATAGCAGAGGTTGTCGGCTGACATCTATTGGTTCGCTAGGTTCAATTGTAAATGTTCTTGTTGCTTAATTAGCCATTTACTTTAGAGCAGAATGGTCCAGCCACTCCATTGTGGAGCAGTGATGTGTGCCCAAATATACACCAATATCTGATGTCATACCATCAAAAGTCAAAATCTGGTATGAAATGGACTGAAATTACACAAAATATAAAATCAGGGGAATATAATACATATAATATCTTGGTTGTACTGGCGCTGAAAATTCGTTCAAAACTTTGATCCTCCAAATATGAATTGTGTGAACTGAATTTGTCGTATCACAGTATCCGTGTATTTTCGTTATTATATTAATTGCGGCCCAAGGGTGTGGAGGGGGGGGGGGGGGCAAATGGTAAGCGTGTGTGCGCTTTATCATAATTTCTGTCATTGGGTCAACTAGCGTGGCTTCGATTTCCCGAATATAGGGTCGTCTGACCCGCCTTGTGGATTTTCTCCGGGTTCTCCGGTTTCCTCCCACTGCTATAGACCCTATGCGCAAACGATTTATTGAAATAAAATTGAACCGTATGTTTGTATCGAGTGGACGTTAAACCCAAAGGGCGGCTGGATGGCCGAATCGTTAGCACGTATCATAAAGCCTGTCATTGAGTCAACTAGCGTGGTTTTGATCCCGGTTGTACGTGATAAGGAGTAGTGTCGCCTGGTCCTAAAGTTTCCTCCCACTGCTAAAGACCCCTACGCGCAAGCGAATTATTGAAATAAAATCTCTCTCTCTCTCTCTCTCTCTCCCTTTTCCCTCCCTCTCTTAAGGTCAATTTTGACACCATTTTCGCGAAAGTAGAATTTTGTTCGCCATATAGTTGAAACAAATCAGTCGTCTACAAGTTCTACCGGGATTTTGTGATGTGTACAGTTTGGAACCCGTTCTGGAGTAGGAACCCAGGGGATTATTTGTTCTGAAGCTGTGTTTTGTTTACTTTGGGACCATATCAGATGAAAAGGGAATAAAAGTTGTCCGTCATATTTTGAAATATAAACCTACGTACTCGGGTCCCTGGGGGGCGTTCTGAAGCCAGAAGCCAGGTGATTTTTGTTCTGAAGGGTACTTTTTAAGTTTGCCTTAGTAACGTGCGCATTTGTATCAAAGATTAACTTGTCCGAAAAAATTTGAATTAAATCGACTTTTTCCGCCATTTCGCAGGCGTACAGCCCCTAAACCCAGGGGGTGTGCAACTTTAAAATCCCTATTCTGATCAGTGACAATTTTTTCCGAGAGTTTAGGAACAACGGTCAGCTAGCTCCCCTACTAACACTATTAATTACAACTGGTAAAAATTACATCAGAGAGAGAGCCCCGCCTATCACATCAGTCCAGATAAGATATATCTCCATCCATACAACAAATGATGGTTCAATAACCCGGGTCTATAGTTGGTCTGAGTATGTCTATAAGAATGATAGAACATCGATTATTAATCATTTTAATAATACAATTACTGTAATCGTGTCTGTAGATAACATTAAACATTAGTTAACGTAGAAAGCATTTATTGATATCTTTTAGCGAAATATCATACTTTAATCATTCAAATATTGCTCAGTTGTGTTGTTATAACAGAACTAAATATTTGAGATTACATTAAATACTGAATAATTAATAGGAGAATGTCGCCAATCAAACAAATGGAATGATGAGCATTACGTAAAGTAAAACACACAAAAACATCATGCAACTGCAAAACTTTTCACATTGGTTACGGTCCAGGAGACCCTGTTTCGCGAATTCCGTGATGAAGCGTAACCAATGATCCGTATTTGAAACCCTGAAGCGTACCCCCCTAGAGGAAACACACCCATTAAGTTATGTTCTTCATTACCAGGCTGATAGAAAAGGTGAATCATGCATGCTGTTTATTGTCATATTTTGTCATAGGTAAGCTGTGAAAGGACACGCGATGTCACATGTCATCAAAATATTGGAATGTTTGATGTACTCTCTTGTGATTATATAATAATCATCTTTGATCTATGGTGTGTAAATATTTTCATTGTTATCAACTAGATAATCAATACATTCGTCCAGACAACAGGCCACATTAAATTAATATTATATTATGATTGAAAACATATTGAGTAGTGTAGTCCAACATCCCCTGCGTCCTTAACTCTTACGACGTGTAAATAGAGTAGCAGTACCGCCGCAATATACATCAACATTCCTGCGTTGATTGATATGGTACATTTTAATGTGCACCAAATAATAGATTCCAGCCTTAGGTTATAAGAAATAAGTATGAAAACTTTAAAGACGACCCATTAAGAACTTACGCATGGCATGTAGGCGACAAACAGACGCATATAAATTTTGGTTTTGGCTCTGAGTTGGGCATGCACCAAAAACAATAGGGAGCTCCCTATATAAAGTATCAAATAGATCTGTTAATAATCGCAGTCTGTAGGCAAAAAAAAAAGAGCAAAAAAAATGGGCGTGCCTGTCCCTGGGTATCGTGCATGCACCAAAACCAATAGGGGTATCCTTAGGGTATACGGAATAAGTATACAATCTGTTAAGTAGTACGGCCCGTAGGCCTCACACACCCACACACCCAGAGGAGACGGCACACTTCCTCCACATTAGGATACTTATTAATACTAATACTATTATTCTTCTTGTATTATTTTGGGATAACATTTGAAAATTATTATTATTCTCAAATCACTGTGTCCGAAATTTGTACTGTTTGTGTTCATATAACCAACCTCATGACCCGAAGCTTAATAAAGCATCCACAAATTCATCAAGAAAATGTTTAGCATTACAAAGTGACATTCTAGTTTGAGCAGTATGTAAATAATAATTAGCTTCACTGTAAAACAAAATCAAATTCTCCAAATCCTGCATTTGTCTTTAAATAAATCAACGAATCTAGTAAAAGCCTATTTCAAAGGGTATTTTTCAAACAATATCATGATCGATGTTATTTTTAATTTTAGCATTCCGTCCAACCAGACGAAGAGCGAGTCGTTCAAAGCAACGTAATGGTTCTGACCATTACAAATTGCAAAATGAGCACACAGTGGCGACACCAAATGACTCCATCATGATGGATACTACATAGATAAAAATGTAAAATTCTCAATTGGATGAAATTGGATTAACATTTCCGCTGATTAAATATAAAAAAATGTATTAAATTTGTCTTAAATCAGAAATTACATGAATAGAAGTCAGAAATTATACGATAGCACAACATTAAAAACATTTGAATCTAAAATACCGTCGTACAATACCGTTTTTTGTTCCGAAGTACTTTTTAAGTTTGCCTTAGCAACGTGAGCATTTGTATCAATGATTAACTTGTCCGCAAAAATTTGAATTAAATCGACTTTTTCCGCCATTTCGCGGGCGTACAGCCCCTAAACCCAGGGGATGTGCAACTTAGAAATCCCTATTCTGATCAGTGACATTTAAATCGACCTTTTCCGCCATTTCGCGGGCGTACAGCCCCTAAACCCAGGGGATGTGCAACTTAAAAATCCCTATTCTGATCAGTGACAATTTTTTCCGAGAGTTTAGGAACAACGGTCAGCTAGCTCCCCTACTAACACTATTAATTACAACTGGTAAAAATTACATCAGAGAGAGAGCCCCGCCTATCACATCAGTCCAGATAAGATATATCTCCATCCATACAACAAATGATGGTTCAATAACCCGGGTCTATAGTTGGTCTGATTATGTCTATAAGAATGATAGAACAGCGATTATTAATCATTTTAATAATACAATTACTGTAATCGTGTCTGTGGATAACATTAAACATTAGTTAACGTATAGAAAGCAATTATTGATATCTTTTAGCGAAATATTATACTTTCGTCATTCAAATATTGCTCAGTTGTGTTGTTATAACAGAACTAAATATTTGAGATTACATTAAATACTGAATAATTAATAGGAGAATGTCGCCAATCAAACAAATGGAATGATGAGCATTACGTAAAGTAAAACACACAAAAACATCATTTTTTTTTTTTTTTTTTTTTTTTTTTTTTTTTTTTTTCATAAAAATTTATTTAAGTAAAGATACATTACAAAACTATATACTACAACAAAATATACATTACAATACAACACAGTACAGTACAATATAATTCAATACAATACATAAAGAAAAACAAAACCCTCCCCCCCCCCCAAAAAAAAAAAAAACAAACAACAACACCCCCCCCCTCCCAAAAAAAAACATACATTACATATTGATATTATAAATTCATTTCCAATATACGTGTCCAATTACTTCTACTCTCGTTATGAATATTATTTTCTATATTAGCTATGTGTTTTATAAGTGATATATATGTATTCTTTTGCGGAGTACTATTTTTAATTTTTTCGCAGTAGATATAATATTTAGTTAAGAATAAAAGATGGTTTGTTATGGTCCAGTCTGACCTATTAAGAAAAGTGTTTTGGTCAAAAAATCCAAAGTGAATATTTTTCCTTTTCAAAACGATTTCTATATCTAATTTATTAATTAGTTTATGAAATTCAGACCAAATTTTACTAGAGTAATAACAGTAGTAGAAAAGATGTTCAATATTTTCAATGGCGGCACTGCAGAAATCACATAAGCTAGAAGATTTTAATTTCCATTTGAGTAAAGTGTCATTTGTAAATATTATATTATGTAGATACTTATACTGAAATGTTCTAAGTTTTGTGTCCGGTAGAATTTCATAAATTAATTTAAAATATTTATAAAACTCATCGATAGTGATGACGTCATCTATTGACATCTGCCATTTTGAAATCGATGTTGGTTTAGTGAGTTTTTCTAGGATTAATTTATTGTACACATCTTTAGATCTAATTTTACAGATTGAATTATTGTATATTATGTTTAATATTTTATTAAGATAGTTACAAATTGATGTCGGGCTAGGATTATAGATACAAGTGGAAAGGTTTAACAGCTTTCCTATTTTCGACTTGATACCTTGAAAAGTTAATTTATTTTGTTCACTGTTGTAATTATCAGTATTTAAATCTTTTACATATACAATATTATCATTTAATAGATTTGAATTATATATTAGCTTGTTGTTTATTATTATATTTCTATTATTCCAAATAAGTTGATCTTCAAGATTATCACTAGTATCAATGTGTCTTGTAAATACATCTTCCCAGTTTTGATAGAGATTTTTATAGAATGTTGGTAGTTGTATTAATGTCGATTTATAGTTACACATTGGCAATATATGTCCACCGTACTCTTTTAGCATAAAGTTGTATAGTACTTTCCAAGGTTGTTCTGTTTTATCATCTACAATTTTCTTTATCCAGAATATACATTGCGCCTTTAACATTGATTCAATATCAATCATTTTAAGTCCACCTTTTTCATAGTTTTGAATTAATATGTTTCGTTTAATTTTATCATTTCCATCCCAGATAAATTTGTATACTATTCTGTTAAATTCTTTAATTAAATTAACGGGAATTGGTATTGATAGTGAAGGATATAAAATTTTAGGAGTGGCAAATGTTTTTACAATCTGTATTTTTCCCATTAATGATAGACATCGATTGTTCCATTTACTTAATGTTTGCTCGATCTCTTGATATTTATCGTTGAAGTTTAATTTAAATGATATATTTTCATCATAGGAAAAGTATATTCCTAATATTTTGATATGATTTGTACATATTTTAATTCCGAGAGATTTGATTTCTTCATCATTATTAAAGTTTTTATAATTTAGATTATATATTTCAGTTTTTGATAAGTTGATTTCTAAACCTGAAATTTTATAAAATAATTTTAAGACCTCAAGTAGATGTCTTGCAGATTTATAATCTCTTAAAAATACTGTCACATCATCAGCAAAAGCTGTAACCTTAATATTTTGTTTTCCAAATTGTATTCCAAATATATTTATGTTATGTCTTATCTGATTTAATAGTATTTCAATGCAAAGATTAAAGATACTTGAACTTAGTGGATCCCCTTGTCTAACACCCCGCTTAACATCAAAATAGTTGGTAGTAAATCCTTTGTTTAAAACTGCACATGTAATATTTTTGTAAAGAGTACTTATCCATCTGACAAAGTTTGATTTTAAACCGAACACATTTAAAGTTTTAAAAATAAAGTCGTGAGAAATGCTATCAAAAGCTTTACGGAAGTCCAATGCCATCAGAAAACCTGTAATTTCTTTCTTTTTCGAGATATGTATTAGGTCATGTATTACCCTAGTATTTTCTTGAATATGACGACCTTTTATAAAACCAGTTTGACATGGATGAATTAGTAGCGGTAAATGATCCCTCAGTCGATTATTTAAGACTTTGCTAATTATTTTTACATCAACGTTAATTAATGTGATTGGTCTCCAGTTATTTAACAGTGATCTATCCTTATCTGTTTTTGGTATAAGTTTTATTATTGATTGTTTTTGTGAGGAGGACAATGATTCATTTTCAAAAGAACTATCATAACATTTTAAAACATATTTTGCTATAGAAGGCCAGAATGATCTGTAAAATTCGATGGTAATTCCATCGTTTCCAGGTGATTTGTTGTCTTTGAATGATTCGATCGCCCTTTGGCACTCTATATTGCTTATTTTTTCTTCTAACTCTTGACTTTGGTAGTCACATAGTTTCGGAAGATCATGTGTAACTACATTTAATTCTCGTTTTTCTGAGTAGGATGTTAAACATCCATCTGAGTATAAATTTTGATAGAAGTTATATATTTCTGTTGTAATTTCCTTTTTACAGAATGTGATTTCGCTATTGGCTTTTTGAATGCTAGATATGGATGTTAATTTTTTGTTACGCGTCTCTAAATTGAGAAAAAACTTTGTATTTTTTTCACCCTTTTCGTACCAGGCTGTCTTGGATCTCAAGATTGCTCCTTTGGTTTCCTCAACATATATTTGATCTAATTGCTTTTGTAAATACAGAAGTTGTGTATAGTTATTCTCCGATAAATTATTTTCTAATGATTTAATTTCATTCGTTAACTTGTTTTTTAAATTGTGTTTTACTTTTTGCTTTCTTTTTGAGTAACTTATTGTATAGGTTTTTATTTGGTACTTGATATAATCCCATAGTCCCCTACTATCATTCGGTTCATGATATTCTATTGCCCATTTATCTATATTTTCTATAATCTGTTTTTTATAACTGTTATCGTGACATAAAGTGGCATTAAAAATCCAGAGACCTGGCCCTTTGCTTTCATTGTTAAGTTTTATAGTTAGTGTTATAGCAGAGTGATCACTAAAAAAGGTTGGTATAATTTCTGTATTGGCACAAAGATTTGAAAGAAAGTCTGATAAAAGCCAGAAGTCTATGCGACTCTGAATAAAGGGTGATTTTTGTCTCCAGGTGTATTTCATACAATCTGGATTTTTATGCCTGTATATATCCAAAAGATCATATTTATTGATTATTTCGAAAATTTTTAACTGACCCTTTTTTTTAATTTTATAATTACCGCCGTAGCGGTCTTTTGATACATTGTTAATATTATTAAAATCCCCTCCTAGTATTACACAATATGATTCATAGTCACTTGTTATATTATTTATTTCATTTAAAAGTGTATTAAAGTAAACACTTTGATCGTTATCAGCAATAGGACTGTAAGTATTTACAATAATATATATGTGCATATAACATTTAATGACTATTATATTATAGTAGCCATTGCTATCAGACAAACTTTGAATAATGTCATAATTATTATTATTATTATTATTATTAATCAGAACAAGGGCTCCTGCGCTATTAGATTTACCATGAGCGAAAAAAATATCACCTTTCCATTCATTTCTCCATGACCTTTCATCTAAAATGGTAGAATGGCTTTCTTGAATAAATGTTATGTCATTATTTTGTTTCCGTAGCCATGAAAATATTTTTAATCTTTTGTTTTTGCACCTTATACCTCGAACGTTTATTGATAGTAGATTCAAATAACTCATTTAGAAAGGTAAGATTTAGATGTATTATACAGATCTGGTGTAGGTAGTGAAAACCGATTATCATCAGGAAAATAAATGTCGTTTACCCTTCTTGTTCTTGCGCTAACCGTTTGAAAACCTCCGTTTGATAGAGTGTCGTAGTTTGTAGGGGTAGATGATAGCGGACCTCCAGAGTTCAATTCTTGGATAGTGTTTGGAGCTGCATCGCTGTGACTCCGATCCACTGATTTTAATTCCGTTTGTTCGTTAATAGGCAGACAGATATTGTTGGCAGTTGCTGCATTGGCAAGGGTATCCTGGGGCCTTATGAACTGACTAAGTTCGGTATCATAATTGACTGTAGATATTTTACCGTCTAGAGATTTCACCATAATTCTACCGTCGTTTGTCCAACAACCGCCTATAAGCTTGTTTTTGTAGAGGTCTCTGGTTTTCCGATACAATAGCGACCTACTTTTAGTTAGCGCTTCGTTAATATAGATGTTGAAGTTTCTGCGGTTATTGTTTGTTTTTAGGCGTTTTTTGTTTCCAAATACTAGAGCTCTGCATCGATAGCTTATAAAACGAACTATAATGTCCCGGCAATGTCCTGGGCGTACCGGACCAACGCGATGCGTTCTGCCTATATCATTTAATGAAAGTTGGATATTCAAATGATTTGTAATTTCATAGTTTATAATGTCAAGAACAATATAATCGGTGTTTTCCCTTTCACCCTGTCCCACTTCAGGTATACCGCTAAACTTGAGACATGTACGTCTAGAGTATTGTTCCAGATCATCAATCTTATTTTCTAAGTGAGTTATACGCTCATTCAAGTTATTTATAATATCGGGTTGAAGTTGAGATAGTAAATGGGCTCTCGCGTTATCATTTTTCAATAGATCGCCAATAAAGGTTTTTAACGACTGTTCATCCTTTAACAAAGTGTCTAGAAAACTAGTTGTGTCACATGAGGCTGCTGTGTTGTCAGAAGAAGAAGCGTCCGCCCTTTTTCGTTTGTTTGAGTTGTCAGATTTTATTTTTTTGCTGTTCTTTTTCTTGCTTTTATCGACATTTTTATTACTGCTCATGCTGGAGGGCCCCGATTTGTTTGTCGTGAGTACACTACTAGCATAGTAAAGTCAACATGGCCGGACTGAATACTCCTCACAATCAATAGTAAAAGTTGTATAAACTAAAAATCTTTTTACTATATTACTTAACTTTTAAGATGTGTAATCTGCTAAATCCATAGTTTTGCTAAATACAGTAGAAAATGCACATTTTGCATTATTGGTCGATGAAATCACATTGTATAATTCATTATTAACTCATCAGGTCACGGTTGACCACCTCGCGGAGCGTTATAAACATCATGCAACTGCAAAACTTTTCACATTGGTTACGGTCCAGGAGACCCTGTTTCGCGAATTCCGTGATGAAGCGTAACCAATGATCCGTATTTGAAAACCTGAAGCGTACCTCCCTAGAGGAAACACACCCATTAAGTTATGTTCTTCATTACCAGGCTGATAGAAAAGGTGAATCATGCATGCTGTTTATTGTCATATTTTGTCATAGGTAAGCTGTGAAAGGACACGCGATGTCACATGTCATCAAAATATTGGAATGTTTGATGTACTCTCTTGTGATTATATAATAATCATCTTTGATCTATGGTGTATAAATATTTTCATTGTTATCAACTAGATAATCAATACATTCGTCCAGACAACAGGCCACATTAAATTAATATTATATTATGATTGAAAACAAATTGAGTAGTGTAGTCCAACATCCCCTGCGTTCTTAACTCTTACGACATGTAAATAGAGTTGCAGTACCGCCGCATTATACACCAACATTCCTGCGTTGATTGATATGATACATTTTAATGTGCACCAAAAATAATAGATTCCAGCCTTAGTGTATAAGAAATAAGTATAAAAACTTTAAAGACGACCCATTAAGAACTTAAACATGGCATGTAGGCGACAAACAGACGCATATAAATTTTGGTCCTGGCTCTGAGTTGGGCATGCACCAAAAACAATAGGGAGCTCCCTATATAAAGTATCAAATAGATCTGTTAATAATCGCAGTCTGTAGGCAAAAAAAAGAACAAAAAAATCGGCGTGCCTGGGTATCGTGCATGCACCAAAACCAATAGGGGTATCCTTAGGGTATACGGAATAAGTATACAATCTGTTAAGTAGTACGGCCCGTAGGCCTCACACACCCACACACCCAGAGGAGACGGCACACTTCCTCCACATTAGGATACTTATTAATACTAATACTATTATTTCTTCTTGTATTATTTTGGGATAACATTTGAAAATTATTTTTATTCTTAAATCTTTGTGTCCGAAATTTGTACTGTTTGTGTTCATATAACCAACCTCATGACCGGAAGCTTAATAAAGCATCCACAAATTCATCAAGAAAATGTTTAGCATTACAAAGTGACATTCTAGTTTGAGCAGTATGTAAATAATAATTAGCTTCACTGTAAAACAAAACAAAATTCTCCAATCCTGCACTTGTCTTTAAATAAATCAACGAATCTTGCAAATCGCCTATTTCAAAGGGTATTTTTCAAACAATATCATGATCGATGTTATTTTTAATTTTAGCATTCCGCCCAACCAGGCGAAGAGCGAGCCGTTTATAGCAACGTAATGGTTCTGACCATTACAAATTGCAAAATGAGCACACAGTGGCGACACCAAACTAAAATTCTAAATTACATGAATAGAAGTTAGAAATTAGACGATAGCACAACATTAAAAACATTTGAGTCAATAATACCGTAGTCGTACAATACCGTGGCTACTGTGGTACACATATTACGGAAGCCTATAGGGGTCATGCTAAATTTTATAGAAGGTCTCGGAATCCTGCGATCCTGTGATACTTTCTCGAAATCCCGTGATCACCGGGTAATTTTCTCGAGATCTCAATTTAATGTTCTCGAAATCCCTGAGATATTGACATTCTGTGTAAATTTTCCCGAGAATTCGAGTTAATGTTCTCGACATATTGACATCTTATGAAACTTTAGATGGTAGTGTCTCCACTTTGATAACAAAAATATACGCCAACATTGTCACACAGGACACTGCTAACTAATGATAGAATAAATGGACAAACGATAGGGTTCCCACATGATTTATACTATAAATTTGAAATGATTAAAATCGATAGGGTTCATCGTCTTATGGGCTCCATTACTTCACACCATTATGAAATTCAAAACCCTACCACATTAGCTTTAATGCGTGAAGATTGAGTTACAGACTTGCTTGTTAAATCATTTCAATTTAATGTGTGGGCGATGTTTAATTGAAAATGTCATTTTTTGAATGGTCTTCAGACCGTATTATTTTGTTTTAAAAAGAAGCTAGACACAGAGTTTATTGTCTTGTTGCGCAAATGCTCCGGGGCTCTAACACGATCACAAAGTTTACCGGACAATAGGAATAACGCCAATAACCCAAATGACTTAAAATAAAATTTGAACGATAGCCACGCATAGCGTGGAGATACGCCCCCGCAGCATCAATGTCTCATCAGCAGATTATTAGAAGGAAAACGTTGATGTTTATAAATTAAATAAGGATCTAGTATTCTGCAAGAAACCTATAGACGGAGAGATATAATTTCTGTTTGTCAAGTACCGAGAACAAATTGCAAAAGAATTTCTTTCACTGGAATCTAGCAGAGGAATGTCTTAAGGACTCCCAACCCAAAATTGTCCGTTGAAACCCTGAAGCGTTTTTCATAAAAAGCATAAAACCAAGATGGCCGCCAATTGGACTTTCTGGCCTCCATATCTTGGAAACGGCTCGTTTTAGAGCATATAAATTTATATCATTAGATACAAAAGTGATACAAACAAACGTTATCACGACGCCAGCAAGTCGTGGTGTCACGTCATGACGGCATTGTGACGTAATGACGTCACATTGACGTTAATTTGACGTTAAAACACTTAAAAGTCCGGCAGAACTTTGGCTGAACCTTAGAATGTTTTAAGATTGATTTTAGTAGTCTGTGGTGTCTTCTTTAGGAATCTGCCGGTTGAACCTGGGTCACCCTTGAGTGTTTTGAGAAATTCAAGATGGCGTCCAAGACGGCCGTCATTTCAAATAATCCCCTATACCCCCCATACTATTTTGACCGGGATGTTAATTTTGGTGGCTAACCGTATGTTTGGGGATCCAAGGAATAAATCATTCATTAGGTTGTGGGAATTATCGTACTAGAATAAATACTGGGGGGTTATTTGAAACGGCCGCCATCTTGAATTTCTCAAAATGCTCAAGGATTACAGAAATTTAGCCGGCAGATTCTAAAAGAGGGCACCACAGGCTACTAAAATCAATCCTAAAACAAACTCTATAGACAATTTCCAGGTTCACTCGAAGTATTTGGTTTGACGACCGTACTAACTGCTATGGTACCGATTAAGCGGATTTGACGTTAGTTCTGAACCCGAGTTCACAAAGCATTCTCAGACTTAAGTTGAGAATTTACTCAAATTTGTTCACCTTATTCTAACTAAAATATAGCCCTTTATAACACTTTTGTTGTTTTAATGTATTAAATACACCAATAAGAAACAATGACGACAATGTGCAAAGTTTTTTGTGTCTGCATCAAAGATATTTCTCATAAACAGTGATTAAAAGTTGAGCAAATTCTCAACTTAAGTCTGAGAATGCTTTGTGAACTCGGGGCCAGGTCTCTTATTTGATAACCCAGAATAAGCGGGCTGAGAACTAGTTAGTTTTGTGACTGACTGGACTAGAAACCAATCTGGTGAATGAAAATATGTCTACACTGTACATGCACATGCGCATTAGGGTTGACCGAAATGCCCAACTCGTAAAGCTAAGCAGCCTGATTGATTACATTCGATCTCTACTGCCGCAAATTATGCGCGTATCCATGGCGAAAAACACCCGCCATAGCTGCATTCAAACTATTAGGCGAAATCTCGGCAAAATAGCTTAATTGGCCAATGGACTATCGGTATGCAAAATGATGAACAGTGTTACCGATGTAGTTGACAGACATTATCAGGGAGATAATTCAGTGATAGAACATCATCGATACATGTATATCGATAACTTAATTTAAAATTTTCTGACTAATGGTTTATTTGATTTTACGAGTGCCTGTATGTACACGGCTTCGTAGGAATAGAGACAGGTATCAGCAAGCAACGGTGCACAGTTGGTACATACCCATGGGGATACCTACCATTTTCGGATAAATTTCACCTCCAAATACAACAAATATATTATCAATTAAAAAATCCATCATCTTAATTATCTTGTTGGCGGTGAATTTATTTTTGGAATCACTATGGTTATTAAAGGGACAATAACACTCTGGCTGGCTTGACAGGTCCAAAAAAAAAGCCTTATTCTAACTACTAGATGTTTAAGTGTCCTACCTGTTGTGTAAATTATCCATTACAACCTATCTTACCTGTCCAGAGGGTTCGAAAATATGTTTAAATCCAAGTTGCATTTGAAAGTGCTTACGTAAGGCTGTTCAAACCATGTTACGGCATGTAGTTGAATTTTTCCAATTTTTAAAATTAGGTAGGTTAGGATGAAATTTGTTTCCTCTATTAATTGGAATAATGTAAAATAGTACAATTTGTTGACCAGAATCAAGGTTGGGACAAAATATTCAGTTACAACAAGGGTGGTATTGGGGCTATAACAAAATATATGGAATTGTAATTAACAACTAAATATTGATATGTAACATTTCCCGATTAAGATGAAAAGACACGGTGAATAATGTTTTTTAACCGAGCTTTTAATTTACATGTACTATGGGGAATTTTAGTGTACAAGGTTGAAAAGTCAAACGTTTGTATAGATGAGACTGAAGCAAGTGATCTAGATTGCAAACCATCAAGTAATTCTTTGGAATTTTTTAATATCCCCATTTGGTTAAAACTACTAGGAGAGTATATTTTGTCACAGTATTTTTGAATACCCTCTTTTACTGCCGTTAGTTTATATTATGCAAATAACTATGAAAGTGGTTTTGTGGAACAACGGAATTAACCTGCTATAAAACATTGCTTGTAGGGAGTTTTTATTATGTAGTTTAGGTATTCAATATAACACGGAAGGTTGGGATGGCCTAGTGGTCTGATGTGCCGCTCTTCGACCTCTAGCTGGCCGGTCACCTCTGGCTTGCGGCTGTGGTTTGGAGCCCTAGTGTGAGCGTATGTGACATGGAGATAGGGCACCTTCTCAACCTCGTGGGTTTCCTCCGGGCACTCCGGTTTCCTCCCACTGCTAAAGACCCCTTCGCGCAAGAAAATTGTTGAAATAAAAATTGAAAACTATACGTTAGTCCCAAAATGACCTAGTTTGTGTCGATTGGACGTTAAGCCCCATTTCTCTCTCTCTCTCTCCAAAATAACAACGGCAGATCTGTATATGTATCTCCACATGGAGTACCATATGAAGTGACTGGATCTGTGATTGGATATAATTTTATACTTTATACGTAGTACTGTCAATTGATTTCCCGAAACAAGGTTCTTTGAACAGACAGTCATAATAATATCGTTAACATATAAACACTAAGTTATTGGACGCTTTGTCAGTCGGAACAATGACATACTTGTCATGTAAGGTGTTGAGAAATTCAACTGTGCTAACATCATTATTCATTGACAAACAAAAGTTACATATAAATTCTTCGTTTAAGAAAGCGACTGATAAACTTAGTATGTTACAGTCCTCTACGGCATCCATAATAAGTTTGAAATTTTGATCGCCTGAAAATGGTTGCGGTTCTCGATATTTGGGTCCTTTAGACAAAATCTCACGTAACTTATTATTCTGGACTCTATTCAAATCACCAGTGACTACATGTCCAGTTGGTTGGTAAATGAAGGACGACGTAGAGCAAGAACACGGTAGAGGGTTATCATATAATTCCTTTGCATTGATGTTAGATAATGCGTTTCTGTAATTAAATATTTTGGATGCAATGGGTTTAGAATACGTATAAGAAATCCTAGGAACAGTAACTGTTTTGAAGTAAGGAGGGATGTGTGCTGTGGGGTAATACACCAGACTCAGTCACAATTTCCAAATGGCGGTGGTCAATGTCAAGAACAATGGATACAACCCTGTATTCAGTGGATGCAGGGTCAGTACAAATTGAATCCAAACATTCAGATTAAAGTAATTTCAAAAAGTAAGTGGAATCGAATTACTCTTCCGGACACCTGTTACCACTGTTTGTCGTGAATTTTGTACACGGGGAGCAGTCTATTTGCTGATTACACTATTTTGCTTGAATAAACTATTTTGCCTATAACGTTTTTTAGGACTTCGAATTCCGTCTTACGGTTTGGATTGTTCGTACTTGGTTTTATTTTATTAGAATTATATGGTGTGGCCCTAGTGGTTCTTGGATAATTTCCAAAAGGGCACCAAGTGAAATAGTGCTGCAAGACACTTTGGGAGTATCATCATGACAAAACCATTGCTACAATCAGGGCTAGAAAAAAAAATCCAATACCAGACTGGATTGCAAGCCAATCACCAGACCTTAACAACATCCCCACCATTATTTAAATGATTGCTGCCAATTATGCATGTAACCATTGCATAATACAACTCTTTTCACAAAATCAGCAAAAGAAAGTTTCAAATATCTGGATAAAACCAAGACTGGTTTCGAAGCCAATCACCAGACTGAATTCCAGTCTAATCAGTCAGTGTCACAAAAACAAAGTACCGTATTTCCTCGAATACAACCCCGGCCTAGATTACAACCCGGGCCTCGAATAGAACCCGGGGGTAAGGGGGTGTTGAAATAAATAGAACCCGGATCTCGAATAGAACCCGGGTCTAACGTAAAAACTGAATACTCCCTGCCAAAATATACATTAATTGATGATCCCTGCACGGAGGTAGAATTGTCTCATGTCACGCACAGAGAGTTTAGCCTCCGTGTTTACAAGACCGACCTTGTCTGCTTGTTTTACTTGTCCAAAATGTCACTCGTATAGATGATTTTGAAGCATTAATTCGGGTCTGAAAAAATACAACCCGGCCTCGATTATAACCCGGGCCTCGTATAGAACCCAGGGGTCGGGGGGTTCTGAACGAAATAGAGCCCCGGGGTTGTATTCGAGGAAATACGGTAGATAACAATCCGCCTATTCTGAGTTCTCTAAGACATTAGAACACAAGTCAAGCAGTGTTTTGACGTCAAAATAACCGCCCGCAGTGTGACGTCATGACGTCACTGTGACGTTAGGACGTAGCACCATGACTTGCTGACGTTGTGATAATTTTATTTTCCGATTCGTTAATATCACCTTTGTATCTAATGATAATACATTTATTGCTCTAAAACGAGCCGTTTTCAAGATATGGAGGCCAGAAAGTCGAATTGGCGGCCATCTTGGATTTATGCTAATTATGAAAAACGCGATAATTTTGAGTTGTGAGTTCTTTTGACATCCCTTTACTAGATTCCAGCGAAATAAATTCTTTTGCAATTTGTTCTGGGTAGTTTTTTATTTCTCTCCGTCTACTAATCTCTATCGTGTTCACGTGCTTGTTATATCTATGGGACAGAAAACCTTATATTGCTGAAAATTAACGGGGGTCATCCTTGTCGCAGAACACTGAATATCGAAAATCCGCCAAAAACAAAGTTTTCAAAGAATGGAGAGTATAACCCCGGAACTGAAGATCGCTAACCATTGAATATCAATTATCAATGACCCTAAAGCTTTACACAAAATTGTAAAAGTGAAACCTCTATTGCTATGTTCACACCTAATGCGCTTTCAAAGCGCTTTCCGTAAAACGCTCTCGTTACCACGGGTGGAGTCACACTACAAATTAAACCGCTTTCGATTCGCTTTAAAACACGTCACACTCAATGCGCATTAATAAAACGGAAGTACTGCACTGCGCAAGCGCTGTTCGATCTCAACGCTGTAATGCGCGTCAGTTATATCGCTTCAGCCAATGCGCATTAGAAATGCGGTTTCGCTAAAGCGGCTTAGTTTTGGTTTAATGCGCATTGAGTGTGACGCGTTTTAGCGACTTAAGGCTTTAATGCGCATTAAAAAGCTAGTGTGAACACAGCATATGACACGAACAGGGCTTTCGGGTGTGGTCGGGCATGTGTGTGTGCGTGTGGGGGTATATTAAGGGGCGGGGGTATATACAATGCAGCCTAAATTTCTAACTTGCTTAGAAACTATTCCGCTACATGGTCCTCCCTAAAAAAAACCTATATATTTTTAGAAAGCTTATAACACCAGGATCACAAATCCAATGAGTTCCATGCAAAAAATCTGCACTAACTGAATTTAAGGCCAGATGAAAATTGTCAAGTAAATGCTATATTTATATCAATAATTGTGAAGTTGATATAAAATTGAATATTGGCTTAAACAACCGATGCCTTCATTCTATGCACATAATATGCTATTGTTTAGATTTTGATCTAAACCAAAATGCAGAAAACATAATGGACAAGGGAAAATCCATTAGGAGGCATACCACCATTAAATTTTACCATCTCGGTACCCACAAAATTGTAGTTCGTCTATTTATAGCAATTCTCTCTCTGTCGCTTTTCTCCCCTTTTGCATGATATATGAAAATTTAGGAATTGAAAAGATTGGTATGGCGTCTAACTAATTGTATCGTTGAAAACGTCAAATAATGTTATTTAGCCAAGTTATTTAATTATATTTCGTTACTTGTTCCTATGTTGATATTTCAGCATCAACAGTCATTGTTTGCATACAATATGATGGTTATTTGACTTATTATTCTCAATAGAGTTGACAACAGCATTAAAATTGAGTTTTTAGTAGCATGATGACGTGTTGTTATTCCCGGGAGTTTACATCATGGAACTCTGGTAGTTATCAGTTTCATGCAGGGTAATATAAAATACACCTCATAGATATGTTATAATGTGACAATATTTCGCAGTTGATGTTTACATTAAACAACTAATAATTATAAATGACTCAAACATTACATTTTCCCAAAATAATGTTGGTTAACAGGTACATATATAGAGCTTTCAGGAGCTAATTATCTTTACTTCTCTCATTACCGACCTAACACAATTTATAAATAAACAAAGATAACAAAAATATGTAATTCGAACAAAATGATCTATTTACTAAAATTGAAGCCATGCGACTGGCAGCTCCGAGCGGAGTCAGGCTATGCTCTTTTTTGACTGTCATATTAAATATATTCTTTATTTAGTATGCTGTACCTGTGACTGAGTCACCAAACTTACGAATCACGCAATCGCCCACGTACGACTGTAGAAACGCAAATTATAAATTATTAATCAACAATAAATTAATTAGAAACCCATGTCATTTGTGATATATATGTGTATTCCGAATCCCTCGAGGATAGTGGAGCCCGCAGAGGTAATGTTCTTTAATATATTCAGCTAATTTTTGTTTTAGACTATTCATATGTAAAATGAATTTAATCAATAAATTACACATTTTTAGGTTGTTTTAGTATGAAGACCAAATTAATGTAGCATTGGTGGGCGTTTCTATGACAGGGACATTACTCTTAACACAACTCTAAAAGTTGATTTCCCCATTGACTTTAATGTTAATTATCGTCCAAATTTTCGTTGGGTAGAAAGCTTTCTACCACAGACAAAACAGTATGTGCCAAAAGGACGTGTGAGGTTCTTCATAAATTTTTTTGAAATACTCAAGCTTGAAGTAGAGACAACTAACATACAATTTTCGGTCCCACATTTCATCCTAACCAACCTTTCAACTCGTGTAACCTTTCTCCTCCAAATCATCAATATTCACCAAAACCCGGCAGAAAATATATTTTGAAATCATTTTCTTCGATTCTACACCAAAAAGTCAACAAAAATCGCCATGGAAACGGGAGAGAAAGACTAAAAATAACGTTCGCCCTTGTTTCGTGGGTGACGGCGTAGAAATATTCGGTGAGGTGTGCCCGATTAGCTGGTCTTATGTGGGAATTTGATATGTTGAAACTGAATTCTGGTGTTTATAGTTTTTCAATGCGAATTCCAGTAATTGTATACTTTAATGACTACTCAAATGAGTCAAAATTCTAAAAAAAATCCCTTATTTCCATTGCTGATATAACTTAGATGGGATCTATAAGTTTTACAAGGTTTCGAAATAACCCAAGCTTTCCTACAGAAAATTGGCAACACTGAGTTCATAATGTACAGCCGATGGGTTTGTACAAAATCCCCGAAATAGGGTTCGGCTCAATTTTGCCACTAATTTACCAAGAACAAGCATTTTTTCGTCTTTGAAACATTAAATTCTTGTATTTCCTTCATGTAGGTAGCAATATCTCAGTCTTTATAGACATTTTTCTCCATCATTCCGTTTAGAGAGATTTAATTGCACCTGTGGTGACAATTAAATGATAGTAATTGGAATTTGCGGTTGAATTACAACTAGGAATCTTCTGTTTATTTTGTACATTTCGAGGATGTCTAACCTTTTTTGTTTTTAAACAAGTCAAACTTAGAACACTGAGACATGTCAGGCCAATAAGACCCACCCTGGCACGAAATTGGTGTATATCTGTAAATGCCAGTAAAATGTTCTACTTTTTTTTTACATTTTTTCAGGAAATTGATGTTCAGGTCCAGACATCTTGCTTCAGCACAAAAAAATGCTATACAGATTTGTATGATGCCTCCGAGCTTTGAGATGTTTTAAACATCAAAATATTTCCAAATGTGCACATATTTTAGTTTATGTGTATATATGTAAGCCAGGGATGGTAAAACATAGCCGTTGGAGAATATTCCTTTAGTAGTGTTAGTTCTGCAACCAAAGATTAGATTGATTAAATCATTGACATGTTTTAGTATAGAACTCTTAATATTAAAATCAATGCATATTGTCCAGGGTTTCTAAAAATATATTACTTGCCAGCCTGAAAAGTGGAAAATTATTTGCTTTTTTTTTTAAAGAATTTTAAATTTTAAGAGAATAGGCCCATACACCAGAGATCAATAAATATTGAAAGATCAGTATAATATGCTATCAGAGTATTATACTAATTGTCTGCACCATCTCACCAGTCATATTATCGTAAAACATAAACGTACCAGACGGGGTTGCTTATCTAGCACTAGTAAATATAGAAGAATAAATGTAAGAATATCTAACCGATCACTAACATCAAATAATGACAATGCTAAACATTGTGTTAAATACTCCAATTTAATTGACATAACTGACAAGAACAGAAGAATTTTTAAATCTTCACCTTTTCTTAAAGTGCTCAATCGTCGCACAATAAAACAACCGAAATTATGGATCTTATTATCGATGATTATTTGGATGTTTTAGTGATAACAGAATCGTGGTTAAAAGTTAGTGGAGATGAAGCTACGATAGTCGAGATGACCCCATCATCCCACACTTTTCTGTACCACCAAAGACTACAGTCTGAAATTATTCCAGAAACAGACCCATCTGTAAAATCCTTTGTAAGCTGGTCCTTAACCTAGCTTTAGCAAAGTTAACATTAATTGTAGTCTATATTTATCGACCCCCACCTTCTCAGACAAATTTACAGTCGCTGACTTACACAAAGACCTTTCCGTGCTTTTTTCCAACTACACAAAGTGTAAAACTATATTTTAAGGTGATTTCTATATCCACTATAACAATTCTACCAAGTCCGATATTAAAAAATTGATGAGATATCTGTCAAAGACAAGCAATTACCAGATCATTATTTTATACTAATTCTGCTGTGTCTTTCAAGACCGCGTAACGAGAAAAAGGTTGTGCTGTGTAGAAATCTGAAAGTAATTGGTGTTGATTATTTTCGTTCAGATCTGCTTAACTCTTACGCTGGTGTCTGAGCACACCTTCCAGGTAAACGACCTTACAAAGTTATATAATGACACCCCTCTTGTCTACTTGAACAGCATACTCCAATCAACCAAAAAACTGTAACTGTTAGTCTAAATGCTCCATGGTACAAGTACACCTTGCAAAGGCGATTCGTCGAGGTGCAGATAGACAGTGGCGTAAATCAAGAATTGTGGTTCATCGTCAGATATTTTGCGATACCTTAAACAAGACCACCTGTGTCATTCGTCTAGCTAAACATGACTATTGTTTGTTGAGACTTGAAGAATGAGATTGTGATCTGCAAAAACTTGACAGATTCATGCACCCATTGATTGACAAGAAATAGAACACTAAAACATAAGCTACCAGCATCTGAAAATTCTAAAACAGTGGCAGATTCATTTAATAAATTATTCATTAACAAGATCGATAAGATTCGGTCAGGGGCCTGTTTCACGAAATTTTAACTTAAGATAAAATCCAAATTTTAGTACATACTCAAATCTGATTGGCTAAGCGCTAAAATCAATCTAATACTATCCAATCGAATTATTAAAATCGGATTTTATGTTAGTTAAAATTTCGTGAAACAGGCCCCTAGTCTACAAATCTTTTCTGCAATCATCTTGGATGATACCACCATCTTTAGCGGTGAACCACTTCTTGAATTCGCAGTCGTCTCTGGAAAGGAGATCTCTGAAATAATTATTTCCTCTAAGCCCACAACTTGTATAAGCGATCCTATACCAACTCGCTCGAAAAGTTATCCATCATTTAGATATTTTCTTCCGGTTATCAGGACGATAATAAATATTAGTATAAAAAGTAGAATCTTTCCTGACATCTTCAAACAAGCTGTTATTCGACCCCTGCTGAAGAAAGACAATTTAGATTCAAACATATTTTAAAACTTTCGGTCGGTATCGAATCTCAGCTTTCCCTCAAAAGTATTGAAGAAGGTTGCTAACCTTAGACTTCGAGAACATGTATTTACGCTGTAGATTGCGGTAAAGTGGTTTCCCTCTGGATTTATCTGCAGCCTTTGATACGATTGTCCATGACCATATGTTGAAAACTCTTGAGACGCAACATGCTATTCACGGACCCTGTCTAAAATTGTTAGCATCATACTTAAATAATCGAATGCAGTCAACTGTCATTGCAGATATTAAGTCGGATGCATTTGAAATAAACTTGGGAGTTCCCCAAGGCTCGGTGCTCGGACCTGTTCTGTTATTCCCTACACAACCAGTGTATCTCATATCATCCGCCAGCACAGTATATTATCCCATTACGCAGATGATACTCAGATTATCCTTGCGACTTTCACCAATCATTTCAACGTACATCACAATGCACCTAAACTTTAAAAGGATCGATGTCCACAAATATTGTTGAAATTAAATGATGATAAAACTATCATGATTGGATCAAAACACTCATTATCAAAATCTGATACATCAGCTTTAAAAAAAGCTGACTCAGAAATTAAACCAGTCAACAAAGTTTTAAGAAATCTGGGTGTTTACATCGCTTCAGAACTCTCCATGGAAGTTCAGATTAATTATATCTGTAAAACCTGTTGGTTTTTTTCCACCTCCGCTCTATCAGAAACATTCGTCATCTTATATCAAAGGACGCAGCTCATACTCCGCTTGTCTTATCAGATACCCCAAAAACTGATATCAAAACTCCAAACCGTTCAAAATACTGCAGCTTGAATCATCAGTCGATTAAACAGGAACTCGCACATTACACCAGCACTCAAAGAACTTCATTGGATGCCAATTAAATCAAGAATAGATTTGAAGCTCTGGTGCCTTGCGTTTAAGTGTGTATATGGAGCTGGACCTTCCTATCTAGCAGATCTGTCATTACCATACTTTTCAAGACGTCCAAGTTATGAGCTAAACAATTCATAATTCTGGGACACTAACAAGAATTCGTAACAAAGGGCAAGTACTCTGGGGGTTGCTATCGAAGTGAAAAAGGATATTCCTTTAAAAAATATAGTTCAGTACTTGTAGGCTATAAAGTTCTTTCAACATTTCGTAACAAACGAACATAAATCTAGAGATAAATCTTCAAAAGTGCTGAACATCAATGAGATTTTTAGTTTCAATAAAACAGATAGCCTATATCAATTGTAAAAAGATGTACATGTAAGGATTATTATGGCGGAGTGGCCTTTATTGTGTTAATACGAACTGTAAAGGACCGCCGGAAAGACATGGGAGACGACAATATGTCATTTAGATTGAGGATGGTTTATTAAATATGCTCAGGTGGCATTGATGTTGGGACCCATGCTAGAAACTGTCATTATCCAAGATAATGAACTACATTTTAAATATTATTTATATGATCGACCTATTAGATCCCTGTAGGAAAGTTAAATACGCATATTATGGCATTAATGCTTGAATTTATGTAATAAACTGAAACACAACCCTGAAGATATACTTCATTTATTAAAATCGGTCAACTCGAAATGCAAGTCCATCATATGTAATACTGGATTCACTTGTTAAGTTTTCGCATTTTAATTGTCCTAATTAATAATGGTGTTACTCTTTAATTATTGTTATTTATACTTTCATGTCTCCACTCCCTTATCTTTTGATGTTTTGTTATTTGCATCCTTTTATATGTCTTTTCATATAGAGACAACGCCGCACCGATTAAATCCAAGAGTTATCCACCGATTTGTCCCTTGACGTAACCCTTGTAGTGTGAGAAGAATGAAGATGACGATACTAAAGTATACGCAGATGACATTTAAGTAATGAAATGGGGTTTATCCTCCTACTGTTTTGCACCTAACCTAGGCTAATGGAAGACGGGTGATGTCATTTAAGGTAGGTATGGCCATTAATAAGAAGCCAAATTTCGAAGATATCTGTCTAGGATTACAGTAGGATAATTAAATATGCAATGATAGTGATATTCACAAGTTGGCGTGTGACTTATTGATGTATATGCGTTTGCTTTTCAATAGGCGTGCATCCGATAAATGTTAAATAAGCGAATCTGAATCTGACGGTGCCGGCAGAATTCGTGTTATTTTCTTCATTTACAAAACGATACATTATTATATGTCATTCGGTTTCACTTTGGCGAAATTGTCGATGGAAATGAGCTACACTTGAAATTTTACATCTGTGTTAGAAAATAAAATGTAAAAATTACCTAAAGTGAGTCCCTTAGTACCGAAATTCTTCCTGTTTGTCAGAACATATAATAAAGTAGGCTACCCGAGAAAGAACAATAATTTTTAAATAATGCGAGCATTATAATGATTTGTTAATGCACACGTGGTTGTTGATGATGATTTACACACTGGGTTGAATTGGAGTGATGATATTCGAATGTCGTAGGTGTTATTCGCCGTCTTATCACGGCAAACAACACATGGTGCGGAAACTTACAGACGAATGTCTAGGCCCTAAACTAGACCATTCAGTCCGTATAAGGGACTACAGACATAGTTAATCTTGTTATGAACCAAGCAGACAACCTCCAGTAATGTCTCATTCCAATACGTACTCCTTTCTTTACATATTTGTATAATTAAGAATAAAACGTACTAGTACTTTCTTGACAATGCAATGAAAGGTATTTACAGTCGAATTATGTCTGCTTCCTTAGATCCCTCGGGAATATCATCGGCAGGGTTTCCTGGTTGGATAAAATAAGTATATATAGACCAAGTATGGCATCAGAACGAGTCCCAGTACTTAACAGAATCCTATTCTACTGCATAGTATCTAGCTATGTTGGACAATCGGGGTTTGAGTCTAGGTTAGCAAATGATTACATTTTCGAAAGTGTATTAAATTTAAAACTGAAACCTGTGGCCATTTTCTCGGATTAAATATGATTCTAGATACATTATAATTATATGATGACGATAACGAACACTTCGTTATTTATCTCAAAACTTAACACCAACTCATTGTTTTGACCTCAAACAATTTTTGAAATTCCCTTTTAATAGCACAAAAGTTAAGCCAGTGTTTCCCTAATCTCCAGTTATGAAAGTGCTCCCTTTTTTTTCAACACTGACTCCAATGGGACAATAATTTCCACGCATTGAGTCCGTTTGTATACATCACGCCGGGGACCTCCAAACAATATTAATGCCAACCAAGGTGGTTGTCAAAGTAGCATCCTAGATCGGAGTCCGAAAACAACTGGCTAAACATAGGTGCCCATCGCGGATATACGTACACATCCAATCACAGTCTTAGTATGTATCAGCTGAAGCAGAGCGTACAAGTCTATATGAGTACAGTTTCCTAGTTCTGCGGTTCACGGACAAGGGGATCGATCATAGTGTTGGCCTAGAAAGCTTATTGGGTTTTCCGGGCTGGTTTCTCCCTTTCCACCAATTCTATGGTCTGGCAAGGGAAGCCTCTACTCGGATGGGACTGAAAAAAAAGCCAGCATTCTCAATCGAAAACAAATTTACATAGTATTTATTGCTCATGGTCCCCAGATAAATTATGGCGACGTCGTTTGATTTGGTGGAATGTTTCTAGTGTCGAGTCAAAGTTGTCCACCACACCCCCTTGAAAGTGCGATGGTAGTATGTATGGGGATAGACACTATAAAAATAAGGGAGGTAATATTGCCTCGGCCAACCAGTGCTATAAAGGTTTTCCTGTGTTTTTATAATAGTGATTAGACAACAAATTATATTAGGAACCAGATATAAAAAAAATAATTATGTTTTGACTTCTTTTTTTTTTAGAAAATATGAAATTTCACTTTAAAATAAATAAGGTCTACTGGGGTTCAAAAGATCTCGGATGAGTTTTATGCGACGGGCCTGTTCTTTTTCCATCTCTTGTAGAATGTGGGCGTATATTGTTGCATGGCAACCATCCGTTCCCTGTATTTTTTTGTGCTCCGCCTACACAATTTAAAAGATATGTATCGTACTTATACACTATGTGACGAGTAAAACTCCAATACCCTGTGGCGTAGTTCAGATTTTGAATAATACAAAATAAAATTAACAATTTGAACCACTCGTCTTGGGTATAGGTTATATTTGGATTGTATGATGCAAATGATAGGTTAATACATATAACTAGGAACCGGGGGATCTTTTAATTTCTTTTGCCGGTTGATATAAAGACAGCTTATGTAATTAATATGTTATTACGTTCGAGAAATTGGAATTCTGTGAGACGCTAAGAATAAATGTGATGTATAATAGAAGCATTATAATTCATTTAGAAACACTTACAGTTGGCCCCTGGCAAAAAAACGCATGAACGATTTTCAATAGAATTGTTGTCGCGCTGTAGAAGAAAAAGGCCCCATATATGTCAATTTCTGCTTCAATAACGTGACAATTTATTGACATCATTGACAACCCGTAACAAAAAGTTTGGAATTAGGTCAGATAGATTTAGGAGCTGCCACGCAAAAACTTTTAACAAGGAGAGAGAAAAAGTATGATATACACCACTTGCACATATTTTAGTTTATGTGTATATATGTAAGCCAGGGATGGTAAAACATAGCCGTTGGAGAATATTCCTTTAGTAGTGTTAGTTCTGCAACCAAAGATTAGATTGATTAAATCATTGACATGTTTTAGTATAGAACTCTTAATATTAAAATCAATGCATATTGTCCAGGGTTTCTAAAAATATATTACTTGCCAGCCTGAAAAGTGGAAAATTATTTGCTTTTTTTTTTAAAGAATTTTAAATTTTAAGAGAATAGGCCCATACACCAGAGATCAATAAATATTGAAAGATCAGTATAATATGCTATCAGAGTATTATACTAATTGTCTGCACCATCTCACCAGTCATATTATCGTAAAACATAAACGTACCAGACGGGGTTGCTTATCTAGCACTAGTAAATATAGAAGAATAAATGTAAGAATATCTAACCGATCACTAACATCAAATAATGACAATGCTAAACATTGTGTTAAATACTCCAATTTAATTGACATAACTGACAAGAACAGAAGAATTTTTAAATCTTCACCTTTTCTTAAAGTGCTCAATCGTCGCACAATAAAACAACCGAAATTATGGATCTTATTATCGATGATTATTTGGATGTTTTAGTGATAACAGAATCGTGGTTAAAAGTTAGTGGAGATGAAGCTACGATAGTCGAGATGACCCCATCATCCCACACTTTTCTGTACCACCAAAGACTACAGTCTGAAATTATTCCAGAAACAGACCCATCTGTAAAATCCTTTGTAAGCTGGTCCTTAACCTAGCTTTAGCAAAGTTAACATTAATTGTAGTCTATATTTATCGACCCCCACCTTCTCAGACAAATTTACAGTCGCTGACTTACACAAAGACCTTTCCGTGCTTTTTTCCAACTACACAAAGTGTAAAACTATATTTTAAGGTGATTTCTATATCCACTATAACAATTCTACCAAGTCCGATATTAAAAAATTGATGAGATATCTGTCAAAGACAAGCAATTACCAGATCATTATTTTATACTAATTCTGCTGTGTCTTTCAAGACCGCGTAACGAGAAAAAGGTTGTGCTGTGTAGAAATCTGAAAGTAATTGGTGTTGATTATTTTCGTTCAGATCTGCTTAACTCTTACGCTGGTGTCTGAGCACACCTTCCAGGTAAACGACCTTACAAAGTTATATAATGACACCCCTCTTGTCTACTTGAACAGCATACTCCAATCAACCAAAAAACTGTAACTGTTAGTCTAAATGCTCCATGGTACAAGTACACCTTGCAAAGGCGATTCGTCGAGGTGCAGATAGACAGTGGCGTAAATCAAGAATTGTGGTTCATCGTCAGATATTTTGCGATACCTTAAACAAGACCACCTGTGTCATTCGTCTAGCTAAACATGACTATTGTTTGTTGAGACTTGAAGAATGAGATTGTGATCTGCAAAAACTTGACAGATTCATGCACCCATTGATTGACAAGAAATAGAACACTAAAACATAAGCTACCAGCATCTGAAAATTCTAAAACAGTGGCAGATTCATTTAATAAATTATTCATTAACAAGATCGATAAGATTCGGTCAGGGGCCTGTTTCACGAAATTTTAACTTAAGATAAAATCCAAATTTTAGTACATACTCAAATCTGATTGGCTAAGCGCTAAAATCAATCTAATACTATCCAATCGAATTATTAAAAACCGGATTTTATGTTAGTTAAAATTTCGTGAAACAGGCCCCTAGTCTACAAATCTTTTCTGCAATCATCTTGGATGATACCACCATCTTTAGCGGTGAACCACTTCTTGAATTCGCAGTCGTCTCTGGAAAGGAGATCTCTGAAATAATTATTTCCTCTAAGCCCACAACTTGTATAAGCGATCCTATACCAACTCGCTCGAAAAGTTATCCATCATTTAGATATTTTCTTCCGGTTATCAGGACGATAATAAATATTAGTATAAAAAGTAGAATCTTTCCTGACATCTTCAAACAAGCTGTTATTCGACCCCTGCTGAAGAAAGACAATTTAGATTCAAACATATTTTAAAACTTTCGGTCGGTATCGAATCTCAGCTTTCCCTCAAAAGTATTGAAGAAGGTTGCTAACCTTAGACTTCGAGAACATGTATTTACGCTGTAGATTGCGGTAAAGTGGTTTCCCTCTGGATTTATCTGCAGCCTTTGATACGATTGTCCATGACCATATGTTGAAAACTCTTGAGACGCAACATGCTATTCACGGACCCTGTCTAAAATTGTTAGCATCATACTTAAATAATCGAATGCAGTCAACTGTCATTGCAGATATTAAGTCGGATGCATTTGAAATAAACTTGGGAGTTCCCCAAGGCTCGGTGCTCGGACCTGTTCTGTTATTCCCTACACAACCAGTGTATCTCATATCATCCGCCAGCACAGTATATTATCCCATTACGCAGATGATACTCAGATTATCCTTGCGACTTTCACCAATCATTTCAACGTACATCACAATGCACCTAAACTTTAAAAGGATCGATGTCCACAAATATTGTTGAAATTAAATGATGATAAAACTATCATGATTGGATCAAAACACTCATTATCAAAATCTGATACATCAGCTTTAAAAAAAAGCTGACTCAGAAATTAAACCAGTCAACAAAGTTTTAAGAAATCTGGGTGTTTACATCGCTTCAGAACTCTCCATGGAAGTTCAGATTAATTATATCTGTAAAACCTGTTGGTTTTTTTCCACCTCCGCTCTATCAGAAACATTCGTCATCTTATATCAAAGGACGCAGCTCATACTCCGCTTGTCTTATCAGATACCCCAAAAACTGATATCAAAACTCCAAACCGTTCAAAATACTGCAGCTTGAATCATCAGTCGATTAAACAGGAACTCGCACATTACACCAGCACTCAAAGAACTTCATTGGATGCCAATTAAATCAAGAATAGATTTGAAGCTCTGGTGCCTTGCGTTTAAGTGTGTATATGGAGCTGGACCTTCCTATCTAGCAGATCTGTCATTACCATACTTTTCAAGACGTCCAAGTTATGAGCTAAACAATTCATAATTCTGGGACACTAACAAGAATTCGTAACAAAGGGCAAGTACTCTGGGGGTTGCTATCGAAGTGAAAAAGGATATTCCTTTAAAAAATATAGTTCAGTACTTGTAGGCTATAAAGTTCTTTCAACATTTCGTAACAAACGAACATAAATCTAGAGATAAATCTTCAAAAGTGCTGAACATCAATGAGATTTTTAGTTTCAATAAAACAGATAGCCTATATCAATTGTAAAAAGATGTACATGTAAGGATTATTATGGCGGAGTGGCCTTTATTGTGTTAATACGAACTGTAAAGGACCGCCGGAAAGACATGGGAGACGACAATATGTCATTTAGATTGAGGATGGTTTATTAAATATGCTCAGGTGGCATTGATGTTGGGACCCATGCTAGAAACTGTCATTATCCAAGATAATGAACTACATTTTAAATATTATTTATATGATCGACCTATTAGATCCCTGTAGGAAAGTTAAATACGCATATTATGGCATTAATGCTTGAATTTATGTAATAAACTGAAACACAACCCTGAAGATATACTTCATTTATTAAAATCGGTCAACTCGAAATGCAAGTCCATCATATGTAATACTGGATTCACTTGTTAAGTTTTCGCATTTTAATTGTCCTAATTAATAATGGTGTTACTCTTTAATTATTGTTATTTATACTTTCATGTCTCCACTCCCTTATCTTTTGATGTTTTGTTATTTGCATCCTTTTATATGTCTTTTCATATAGAGACAACGCCGCACCGATTAAATCCAAGAGTTATCCACCGATTTGTCCCTTGACGTAACCCTTGTAGTGTGAGAAGAATGAAGATGACGATACTAAAGTATACGCAGATGACATTTAAGTAATGAAATGGGGTTTATCCTCCTACTGTTTTGCACCTAACCTAGGCTAATGGAAGACGGGTGATGTCATTTAAGGTAGGTATGGCCATTAATAAGAAGCCAAATTTCGAAGATATCTGTCTAGGATTACAGTAGGATAATTAAATATGCAATGATAGTGATATTCACAAGTTGGCGTGTGACTTATTGATGTATATGCGTTTGCTTTTCAATAGGCGTGCATCCGATAAATGTTAAATAAGCGAATCTGAATCTGACGGTGCCGGCAGAATTCGTGTTATTTTCTTCATTTACAAAACGATACATTATTATATGTCATTCGGTTTCACTTTGGCGAAATTGTCGATGGAAATGAGCTACACTTGAAATTTTACATCTGTGTTAGAAAATAAAATGTAAAAATTACCTAAAGTGAGTCCCTTAGTACCGAAATTCTTCCTGTTTGTCAGAACATATAATAAAGTAGGCTACCCGAGAAAGAACAATAATTTTTAAATAATGCGAGCATTATAATGATTTGTTAATGCACACGTGGTTGTTGATGATGATTTACACACTGGGTTGAATTGGAGTGATGATATTCGAATGTCGTAGGTGTTATTCGCCGTCTTATCACGGCAAACAACACATGGTGCGGAAACTTACAGACGAATGTCTAGGCCCTAAACTAGACCATTCAGTCCGTATAAGGGACTACAGACATAGTTAATCTTGTTATGAACCAAGCAGACAACCTCCAGTAATGTCTCATTCCAATACGTACTCCTTTCTTTACATATTTGTATAATTAAGAATAAAACGTACTAGTACTTTCTTGACAATGCAATGAAAGGTATTTACAGTCGAATTATGTCTGCTTCCTTAGATCCCTCGGGAATATCATCGGCAGGGTTTCCTGGTTGGATAAAATAAGTATATATAGACCAAGTATGGCATCAGAACGAGTCCCAGTACTTAACAGAATCCTATTCTACTGCATAGTATCTAGCTATGTTGGACAATCGGGGTTTGAGTCTAGGTTAGCAAATGATTACATTTTCGAAAGTGTATTAAATTTAAAACTGAAACCTGTGGCCATTTTCTCGGATTAAATATGATTCTAGATACATTATAATTATATGATGACGATAACGAACACTTCGTTATTTATCTCAAAACTTAACACCAACTCATTGTTTTGACCTCAAACAATTTTTGAAATTCCCTTTTAATAGCACAAAAGTTAAGCCAGTGTTTCCCTAATCTCCAGTTATGAAAGTGCTCCCTTTTTTTCAACACTGACTCCAATGGGACAATAATTTCCACGCATTGAGTCCGTTTGTATACATCACGCCGGGGACCTCCAAACAATATTAATGCCAACCAAGGTGGTTGTCAAAGTAGCATCCTAGATCGGAGTCCGAAAACAACTGGCTAAACATAGGTGCCCATCGCGGATATACGTACACATCCAATCACAGTCTTAGTATGTATCAGCTGAAGCAGAGCGTACAAGTCTATATGAGTACAGTTTCCTAGTTCTGCGGTTCACGGACAAGGGGATCGATCATAGTGTTGGCCTAGAAAGCTTATTGGGTTTTCCGGGCTGGTTTCTCCCTTTCCACCAATTCTATGGTCTGGCAAGGGAAGCCTCTACTCGGATGGGACTGAAAAAAAAGCCAGCATTCTCAATCGAAAACAAATTTACATAGTATTTATTGCTCATGGTCCCCAGATAAATTATGGCGACGTCGTTTGATTTGGTGGAATGTTTCTAGTGTCGAGTCAAAGTTGTCCACCACACCCCCTTGAAAGTGCGATGGTAGTATGTATGGGGATAGACACTATAAAAATAAGGGAGGTAATATTGCCTCGGCCAACCAGTGCTATAAAGGTTTTCCTGTGTTTTTATAATAGTGATTAGACAACAAATTATATTAGGAACCAGATATAAAAAAAATAATTATGTTTTGACTTCTTTTTTTTTTAGAAAATATGAAATTTCACTTTAAAATAAATAAGGTCTACTGGGGTTCAAAAGATCTCGGATGAGTTTTATGCGACGGGCCTGTTCTTTTTCCATCTCTTGTAGAATGTGGGCGTATATTGTTGCATGGCAACCATCCGTTCCCTGTATTTTTTTGTGCTCCGCCTACACAATTTAAAAGATATGTATCGTACTTATACACTATGTGACGAGTAAAACTCCAATACCCTGTGGCGTAGTTCAGATTTTGAATAATACAAAATAAAATTAACAATTTGAACCACTCGTCTTGGGTATAGGTTATATTTGGATTGTATGATGCAAATGATAGGTTAATACATATAACTAGGAACCGGGGGATCTTTTAATTTCTTTTGCCGGTTGATATAAAGACAGCTTATGTAATTAATATGTTATTACGTTCGAGAAATTGGAATTCTGTGAGACGCTAAGAATAAATGTGATGTATAATAGAAGCATTATAATTCATTTAGAAACACTTACAGTTGGCCCCTGGCAAAAAAACGCATGAACGATTTTCAATAGAATTGTTGTCGCGCTGTAGAAGAAAAAGGCCCCATATATGTCAATTTCTGCTTCAATAACGTGACAATTTATTGACATCATTGACAACCCGTAACAAAAAGTTTGGAATTAGGTCAGATAGATTTAGGAGCTGCCACGCAAAAACTTTTAACAAGGAGAGAGAAAAAGTATGATATACACCACTTCGTTTAGGAGATAACCCTCATTATATTGCGTTGATTTTAAATGATGCATTTTATTATAAGTAATAGTGTAAGATCTATAGTAGTTTGTGTCACTGTGTCGACAATTTAACACATAGTCTGTTTATCTACTGAACTTATCTAATTAGATATAATACAATTTTCAAGAAAGACATATTACAACAAATCAACAGATAATGAATAAATGATATGGGGTTTAACGTCCAACTGTTATGCAAATCAACAGATAACATCAATGAAATTGGTTATTTTAAATATGATGTAATTCATCAAGTATAACCAGTTAATGTTTGTAAAGGGAGCCGGCTCGTCCACACTTGGAAACGGACAATATCGGAAATAAAGCACTAAACTAAACACGGCGAAACTATTGTAAAGATGATCCTTGAAATAAATATTAGAGATCCAATACTGTAGTCATTATTATAATATATGCACGTGTAACAATATGTAAATACTAGTACACCCAAAGCCATTAAAACGCAATGCCAAATTCAAAGTTTATTTACAGCAACAACTTTTAACAAATTTTTATAACAATTGATAAAATCGAGATAACAAGCATCTGTGGGTAACTTCATGAAAGAATTCACTACAAATGCACAAAACCGAAACGTCAGAGAACCATTAAACAAAGCAGGGGTCAGCTGAAGTCAAGTCTTACTACACGCTGTGATTTTATTTGTCTATTCTGGAGTGCCTGTGCTAACTCTGTAACAGTTTGTGGTGGTACGGCTTGAGTTCAAATCCGTCGTCCAAGTTCATCCCAAAGGTGTTCGATCGGGTTCTTGTTGGGAGACATAGCGGGCCAACCCACGGACATGATGATTGTTCCGAAAGTCTCTTGTCAACCTGGCAGTGTGGGGTCTGGTGTTGTCATGCTTGAAAACCACCAGTCAACGGACGCCATGCTGATCCAGCAATCGAAGAAACACCGGAAGAAGGATGGCGTCAACAGAATATTGAGCGTTTAGAATGTCTAGGACCACCACCAACTGGGATCGGATGTTGACTTTGATAGCGGACCAAACAGTTCCCCTCGCAGTAGCAGTAGACTGCAATATGTTGCGCTGATGCTGAAGTCGGATGTGGCGGTCTTGAGCAGCGGTTGTTACATGTGGCGCTCCAGGTTATCTGAGTCGAGCAATGGTCGATGGATGGACGTTAAAGTGTATGGCGACGGCTACCTGTTCAGCCCCCTGATCCAGCGTGCCAATAGCTCTGTTCCTGTTTTCTTGTGTAAGGCGTGGCATTTTTCCGAAGTGGTGCATGTTGAAATTTTGACCTGTATTTAAAGGGCCACAGTGCAGGGAATGCACGTGTGAAACGTGTGACATGGTGCTGCTAAAAATCGTGAAAAAAGACAAGTGTAGCGTTTGCACGGACAAAGTTCATTACCGAGAATTGATATTGGGTTTAAACCCAGAACTCCACAATAAGAGACCCATCACAAGTTTCACCTATGTGCTATAAGATAGGAAAGCCCAAAAAACCTTTACCATAAATATTTCACAATTAATTATGCATTGCGTTTTAATGGCTTTGAGTATAGGTGAAATACAAGGCACATAAAACGCTTGTTGGTAGTGATGAGAGATAACATGATGTTTTAATCTGAAGCGGGGCTGGTGTCGACCTTTCAAATAAGAGCAACGACCCCTGAGGTGACCTTCCAGTAGTCCTGGCCAGATCTTCACGCGGTGTAGGCCATCGAGAGTATAGAAGAAAACAACGAAACAAAATGTAGATCTGTATTTTCATTAGATTGTATAATAATAGAATTACAACTCAGCCATTTGGTGTAATCTCTTTTAACTTCGAGCTATGATTAGCGCTCTTTATTAAGTTTCTGATTGGATAGACATAAGAACACAAATTAACGTATTGTTCCGTGTAAATTTCTCATAATATCATAAATCACGCGTATTGTAATGAACTAGTATTTAATAGATTTGTTAAAGAAAATAATACTATTTAGCTTAGTAAAATCGTGATATAAATCAGTGAAATTACTTTATTTATACTAGCTGGTTTAAACAGGAAGTGTGAACTATATGATCTTCTATTTAATCATATAAAATAACGCATCCCATCCCAACCATTTCTTATTCTTTTAATTCACACAAGAAGTATGCAATTTCTGTATGGATAAACAAACTACTTCACTATCATGGACATATCCGAAACTTGAATAGGGTTAAACCTCCTATTGTTCCACATCGACTTGTCTCACGAAGGCATGCATAGGTCATGCAGTGTGCTATGGGGGAAACTTGGCCCGGACTCTGGTATTCCTTCCGTATCGCGTCACACTTGTTCTACTTGCCATCGATTGATTGCAATTACCTAGTACGGTATTTTTGGCTAGTTTTCCCGCGCCAAACGAAGTTAGGGAGGGATATTGAAACGGGATTCGTCCGTCCGTCCGATTTCGTTTCCGGGGCATATCTCATGAATCGTTAAAGATATTTTCTGAAACTTTGCACACACATCAACCTATTACAGTAGTTGTGCATTTTGCTATTTAGGAATTTCTCGAATTTATATTTTCTGTATTTCTATGGAAACAAATTTGACTCAGTTATTTGTGTACAATTTTGTTTCCGGATCATATCTCATAAACCGTTCAAGATATTTTTCTGAAACTTTGCACACACATCAACCTATTACAGAAGTTATGCCTTTTGCTATTTAGGAAATTCTGGAATTGATATTTTTTGTGTTTCCATGCGAACGAATTTTACTTAGTTTTTAGTGTATAAATTTGTTTCCGGGGCATATCTTGTAAACCGCTCAAGATATCTTTTTGAAACTTTATACAGATATCTACCCATTACAGTAGTAGTGCCTTTTGCTGTTTAGGAATTTCTGGAAGAAAATTTGACTTAGTTTTTGGTGTATAATTTTTTTTACCGTGGAAACACATTTGACTCTTCAAGATACCTTTAAAATAATTTAACATTCATCAACCCATCATTTTATTTTCTGAAATCAAGCCTTCCTTCCTGATTTTTTTTTTTTTTTTTTTGAAGCATATTTTATTATCTGTTCAAAAAATATTTTTGAAACTTTGTACAAACATTAACCTATTATATATAGTATTGTATTTTCTGATTTATAAGTTTATTATTTAACATACAGCAGCTGATTAAGATATGGAAAGGTTGTTGTGCAAACCTTACAGGGATTCGCGACCCTGCCTATGATCAAAGTTTAAAATTCTGTGAATCATATTCCATGTGTCGGAATACGAAATTTGTCTGAAGATTTAGACTCTGGCCACAGTGGATGGTGCAGCTCCGACATACTCTGCTAAACAGGGCAAAACTTTTAGGACCAGTAAAGCTGTTTGCAAAATCTGATACATTTTTATATTAATTACCAATAGCATAAACAAGTTATTTTTCCTTTTTTTTTCCAAACATGTGCAAGGTCGCGGGATGTTGATGACTAGTCATCTTGTTGTACTTGTCATCTCTTGATTGATGATGATACTTGTATTACCTTGTCCATCTGGTTTTACTCACCGTCACTCGATTTCTTAATGTTTCTTGATTGATGATACTCGGCGTGGCATGTTGTATTTACTTGTCTGGCGGTGTTCTTGGTGTTATGCTGGGCTTACTTACCGTCTCTTTATTGGTGTTAGTTATCGTGACAGTATCTAAGCTGAATTTGCTTAACGCCTTGCGATTCTTCTTATTCATATGCTCGTGTCCATTTGGTTTTTCTTGATTGATGATACTTTATCGTGCCCTGATACTTATCGTATGATGCTAGGTTTACTTTGGATCTCTTGACTGAGATACCCATATCGTTATCATCTTCCGACTCTTGCTTACTTGATTGATTGGTGATTGTTGTCGTGATCTGTTGGATTTACCAACTACCCCTGCTTGGCGATACATATTGTGGTTCGTACAATATTGTGGTTGGTAATATATGTTGTGTCCGAACAGTCTATGTTAATAGCAATCATCATGCAAAGACATCTACTAACATTGCAATGACGTTCTATCACCTCTGGTGCCTTTAATTCCCGTTATAGATTTCAGACTTTACCCCATCCGTAAACACAACCTTAGGTGCACACACCCTTCTTCAATAGAAATTCGTGGCATTAACCATATTATTACATTTTGAATATTAATGCATTTGTAAATTACCATATATCCGTGATAACATATTGATCAGTTGTGACATTGAGTGTGCATACTTTCTTTTAACTATAATTTTGATCAATATGTTTATATCCCCTTTCTTTAGGTCTTTGTAAATAATTTCTTACGGGTTGTTTTCATAATATTATCCCATCATTTAATATATATCTTTATATTCAGTCAGTATTTAGTGAATAAATAATGTTAGAAAGAAAGTGATCTTATTAAATTAATATTAGCCCAGCACTTGCATTATTCCCAGAGATCCCAGATTTGATATCCCGCCCCGTCTTCATATATTGTGCTGCGGGTTTGACACTATTCGAGCAGCAACATCTGCTTGAAGCATTACTTATGATGCAGCATCAAAAGTCCTGAACTTCCCACAATAATATGGGGGTCGAGGTGGTTCAGGTGGCTTGGTATTGACCAAGAAAGTTTATCGAGTTTCCCTGGTGTGTTTCCCCCTTGTCAGTGGTATAGGACGCAGGGCCTGGAAAGGAACGTCTAGTCGTTCGGATGGTACGAAAACCCGAAGCCCCGTGTACACATTGGCGTGCACGTAAAGCAAACGCTGTTCTCGCAAATACTGCATATGGCCGCCTCCATAAGCCCAGTCGGAGCTTACAGTATGACGTTAAACCATTTCATTCCCCACACGAATAAAGTACCACCCATTATAAACACGTGTTGATTAAGAAAGTATATAGGCCTAGAACCAGGTATTGCGAAAGAGTAACAAGTTACGAAATGATACTGGGTTAATTAAAAAATGAATGAATGAAATGGGGATAATACTCCAACGTTTCAGCTCCAACCAGGATATTGAAGACTAATGCACTATGCATTGTGCTATTTAGGAAATTTTTCCCCGGAAAGCAATTGCCAACTGTCAAGGGTTGTTTAAGGTGCATGCAAAGGTGTACACGGAACCATTTTACGTTTGTGAAAGGGGAGGTGGAGGGGATGTTATTGTATTTAAGACCTGGGGCCTGTATCTGTAAAACAACATCTGGTGAAGATTCCACTGTGTTCACTTGAAATAAATTGATGGACATGACCAGAGAGACGACACAATTCGTGAATGATATATGATACTTCGCAGTTTAAATGAACATGCGTTAAAGGTGTGCCGTGATATCTATTCGTTTATTTTATATAATGTGCGGATTTTATAAACCTTTGAAAAGATAAAAGCAGGAAGTAATAATGTTAAAGTGCGTAATTTGAGTAATGATGTTGGGTGTATATGTTGCAATCTGGACTATTTTTATTACCAGTAAAAGACAGCTTATCGGATAATGCTCCTTTTCTTTGATACTGTTATCATGAACGATCATCAAAACATTCTATTTAAATGATTTTAATATTATTTTCTTATATTGGCAAGGGTTTATTCTTAGATCTAGGATATCATATGGAATACAAATCTTAAATCTAACTTCCTTTACTTTTAAAATTAATGATTTAGAATCTTATAGACTGTTGTTATAAGCTGCCTGCGGATACATCATATAAAGGTAGAATGTGTGATTAACACCCTTTGGAGGCTGCATAATCTCTTTGGAAATAGTATTATAGATATTCAATGGCATTAAAATGGATTACTAAGGAAACCAAACCACTCTTTGGCATTAATCAAGGGGAAGTATATTGCAGACGTCATATACGGTGATGGAACATTTAGCATGAACCCTTCCTTGTACACCCAGATCTACATTATATATGCTTTTGTGCAGGATAAAATTTCCCCCTTGGTGTATGAACTATTACCCGATAAGAAGGAGACAAATAAGTTGAGTTCCTCATTTATGTTATACAGTTTTGAAAACAAAATAATTATTAAAAAGTTAAACATACATTATGCCAGAGATAAGTCCGCCTATTACATATTTTTCTTTAGGTCTGAAATGTTTTCTAAATATTATAGCAAGAATGGCTAGCTCTTTATCTAAAGCTTGCATAATGTATCTTTGAAATTGGTATTAAAGGTTTGTTTTGTAAAAAGTCAAATACTTCAATAAAGTTGCGTTAAAAGTCCTTAGTAGTTTGGTTTTGGGACAGCCACCTTAGCTATAGACCACTTTAAAGTTGCTTTGTTCACCGGATTAAATAGCAGGAAAACGCGTTTGCGGCATTTAAATTTTGTCTTCGGTCCCGTCTTAGAGGACTGTTAACGATTGATTGGAATTTGAGTCAGCCACCTCATGGGAAGTCCATACAAACCGGCGCCGCTGTCTGTAAACCCGATTTTTTTTTGGGGGGGGGGGGGAATTTCGGGTTCTGCTCCACTAACTTTCATCGAGCACGTATGCCTATGGATAAACCATGATGTTAGTCACGGCGAAATGATGCGAGTGAACAATGTCCTTTAATTTACTGCCTTTTGCAAAACCACCGAGGATTTGGCTAATATTTTATAAGAAGAGTCAAACGTGATGTTGCAAGCTATTCCTTTTCAACGGCCGTCTTTTATCTCTGCCCAAGGTGGCTGACCATTAAAAGGCCAGTCCGCTATAGTTATATGGGTGACACATCATAATGTTTACTAGCAAATCAAAAGCCGGTCGATTAAGTTTTAAAACAAAATATGAATCCTTAATCAATAATAAACGGCGTTCAGTACAACACGAATATGATCCAAACCAACTGAAAAAAAATTATATCTTTTTACCAATTTACGCCTACGCACACTATTTATGTACCTATATACGCTAAATATGAAAAAAAAATTATCCAGATATACTTCAAATACCTTTATTTATTTTGGTGATACCTCAAAAAAATGTTTTAGAATTTAATTTGTCGGAAGAAAATATTTAGAATCTGTGACTCAATAAGTAGCGTCGATGTCATCCTTATCAGTGACTGTAGCTGCTAAGCGAATATTCACTGTGGATCAGTGTGAGTCCTCTTGAGTAACAGCTGACAACACGTGCTTAGAGTATTTGAGACTAACTCAAAGCATCCGGAAAACCTTAACTGATTCTACGCATCTTAATCTCGGCTGTATGACCATTTCCGCCATATACGAACTATTTTAAGGGTTCCGAATGGAAAATGGCTGTCCACATGGAGATTTCTGTGGACAGTGTAGTATATCAACAAACGTCACGTTTGGCATTTGGTTTGGGGAATTACCAGGGAATTTTAACAAAAGACACAATTTGGAACTTTATTTGTAAAAGCGACACGTTTTCCTGTTTGAAGTAAACCGGTAGCCACATCGCAAATGTATGGGCGTAGGTACATATCACTTACTGTCATACATCCGAGAGTAAATATAGGATACCGGAATCTGTCGAGATTTGCCGAGTGTACCTCAAAGGTGGTCATTGTAACTTATGACATGCGCAGATAGCGTGGCGTTGTCACGATGAAATGGGTCGTTTAGTGAAGTGATATACCTATCCGACTCAAAACATTTTATTTTACTAAAATTTACTGCCATCAACCAGTCAAAAAAAACGTTCCTTGTTTTTGAGGAAAGATTACCGACACTCGTCCATGTTTGCCAAATACATATCTATAAAAATGTGTATTAAATGATAATTGACAAGGCTAACATGAAATTAACACAAATATTTGTTCAATGTCAAAATATTCGACAGAATGTGTTTTTAAAATTATAAAGTGGACCTTACTAAAAGTGACCGTGCACCAATTATTACACTGTTCAAAGATACGTCGATTTCTTCGTGATGAACATTCTCTCAAAGATAGCACATCTTTATTTAACAGAGACGTTCAAATAACATCTTTACTATCTTTTACTGTCGCATTTGGTTCCCGCATCTTTTCTCCACACCACTCTATTATTTTTAGCGAGGTCAAAATGCGAAAGTACTTTTTATTGAATGGTCAACATTTATTCCAATGTACAGTTTTTGCGAGGGCGATAGATGTAATGAAAATAAAATTAAGAACAATTTAGTCTACACATTTCTTTGTATAAATCAATAATAAACTCTATTAAGTTGTCACCAATTCAGCTAAAATGAAAAGAGATTCCATACAAGAGCTCGCTATCAGTAGAAAATGGACAAACACTTTTGTTCACCATATTCTTGAAAATAGACCCTCTCTATGGTGAGCTTTTATTAATGAATCGTTAGCAGCAGGAATCCAATTGATCGTTCATCTTGATTATCAACCGATCGAGAAGCAAGAAGGGAACAGGGCTGTCGCTTGGGGCATGCGTAGCATAGTGCGCGTGGGATTCTAGAGGCGTTACTTTCTGTCGTCTGCTACGTAAACTCTTTTGTTCTCTCACTACAGATATGCTTTTGGATATGAATACATGGAACAATTAATTATTAAACTGTACATACGTAAGTGGGAGTCCCCGTGTGTCAAAGGGAATTGGCTTGGTGGGCTATCAATTATTAGAAATATCCACATGGTGTTATTAATCTGTGCAGACAACACTTCTTAGTTACCGTCACGCCAAAGGCCAACCCCTTGGCTATAAATTGACAGAGCATAATTGTATTTCAACATTTTTTTCACAGATTTCGGCATTCTCATACATACATTTGTACTAGTGTTTACCAACTAGCATCAATCGGAGAGTGAATAGTATAGGATAGGGGTGTTAACACATACATTTTAAATCAACAAGTGACTTCGGAGAAGCGGAGAAAAGTTTTAAAGCAAGCGATCAATTTGCAAGCTTTTTTTACAGAAAAGACAAACAAAAAAGGCGTGAGTGATCAGTACCGAATAGCAACTTGTAAATAGTGATTCCCGTGCTTCTTTTATTTTACAATGGCGTTCTGTAGTTCGAATTGTGTTTTCGCCGTTTTAATAATCCTCAGTTTAATTTTACAGTCTCAGACTTTCCGAGTTCAAAATTTCTGTGCCTCAAGATGTAGCCGTGGTCGGGGAGGAAATTTATGTAGATGTAGCGGATTTCATTTCGCGGGAAAAAGATCTGAACTAGGATATGATCCGTCTCGAATTTCGGATGATTTTGCTTCTTTGGCGTTAAATACTAGAATTACAGACAAGATAAGGAAAAAACACACAAATATTGGACAAAACATCGCTACAGCTACCAGAAATTACATAGAATCTTCTAGAACTAAAAGATTCCAATCAATTTTAGAGAAAATATTAGCTCACAGGTGAGTCAAGATCACGAAACATTGTTACTCTAAATAGAGAATGTATCTAACTTTATTTACCCTTTCCATCAAATAGCTTTATTATTCGAATTGCGTAGCAACATTACTTGTTAATTGAGAATCGCTTCAACATCTTTAAATTAAATCATTAAATGGCGATTGTATTTCAATCTGGTTAAATCCTCGCCTTCCGTTGGCGGAGAAGTTGATTATAGGCTTGGCATTTGAATAAATGACAAAATTTGCATCACATTTCTAGGAATCGTAGTGTTTTGGGTTACTGCCCCTGACTTTTTAGTGAGTTTTTTAAAATTTACTTAACCCTACTCTTTGATGCGAATAGGTAATATGAAAATCTATAGTTGTGTTCGTGTCCCTAACATCGAAACCTTGTTAAGCATTACAGGTGTGATTTGACTTGGTCCCTGTCAACTTGTCAACACGTACTTGTACATGATCTACAGGGTCAATTTCTTATTTCATTTTGATTTAACTCTAAGAAATAGTTAGAATATAGTAAATCTTAATAAAAACGTGTGTGTCTCATCCCTAACTGTAGGAAACGTGATCACTATTTACAATGCAGGGCCCTACACCCTGCCCCAAATAAAAAGTGTTATAAAAAAAAGAGAGGAAAACCACGAGAAGAGCGGATTACGAAACTGTCTGTGTTAACTTGTCTGCTAAGCTATGTTTAAGATCATTGTTTAATTTTTAATCAGATCGCAACATATAGCTGTATTGGTTAATCTGATCAATTGTTTCAATTTGAGATGAGTTAGTTTTATGCGGATTATTTAGGCAGAGTTGTACCTGAACTCGATGGATTATATAACTCGGAAGGTAGCGCGCTAAGTATAACCGGTGTATCACACTTGAGCGATAAGTAAAGGCGTTTACCCAGATGCTGACCCGTGACCACAACTGTTTCTGAAATACCCAAACCACAACCCATGAATACAAACGGCAAGGCTTTACTAATACTTAAAATTACCAAAAAGGCGCCATACTGGTATCAGACAAATTAGTAACTATATACTAAAATTAAAGAATGGTAATTTTACTTACGATATTAATTAACAATAATTGATAAACATGATCTTAATGGTCTAATTTGATTAAAAATCAGACACTTTTCAATACATATTTCGGGGTAGGGGGCGTATAATATTCCGCTTTTTTATATCTTTTCGTACAGAATTTTACTTAAAGTCTCAATCCGTCTATTAGTACTATAGTAATCCTTACAAACTTTGAATCTCTAATAGGAATATCATGCAAAACATGATTCAACTCCGTTAAGTTTGTACAAAGTTATGATAAATTAAAATTTCATCAATATAAATGCTGTCTGGGCATAACAAGACCTCGCCATCTTTTATTTGTAGCGGAGAAATCAGATGGGCCTAGTTTAAATCCGACTGAAAACTCAACGGGAGATTATCAAGCGACGGTAATTTGATTTTGTTTTTATAGTTAAGTGTTAAATAATCAATCTGGGTACATAATATTTATAAATTTTTAAGCCTTGAGAAGGTGTAAATAACGAATCGAGTCTCTCACATCTGACATATTTTTTAATAGACAAGAAAACGCATGTTTCCAATCACACAAAGACATCGTTGATAGATATTTTCATTAACTCATTATTAAAGTCTTGTGCACAACAGCACAACCTCACTGACTTCTGCCATCTAAATTTCCACTGCTTTGGATATCTGTTATATCTGTATGGTGAAACAGAACCATCAAGATATAACAGATATGATTTGAAATAGATTGATGATCATCTACCCTGGTAATAATATCAGACATGGTTATTTTTTGTTTGACATGAAACGGGTGGTAGTTAGTTAGAAATAGAATTGTTTTGCATGAAAAGGGGGTGGATTGAAAAATAAAAATATTTACACGTTTTGGCATATGGATACCAACTAACAATGCGATAACTTGTACGTTTTTTTTAAATATTTTTAGTCTTCATTAGTACGATTGGTGCAAAAAGTAGGAAGAGAGACAAAGTGGGGGGGGGGCGTAACGTCCACTCTACACGAACTAGGGATCTTCAGCAATGGGAGAAAACGGAAGGACCCGTAGATATCCCACGAGGTTGTACAGGCGACCCTACTTATTGTCACGTACAACCGGAAAATCGAAACCACGACAGTTGATTCAATGGCAGACTGTAGTATACAACGCACACGAGCTAACCATTCGGCCACCCCCATCCCCAGAAAAGTAGAAGGTTGAACCCTGTTTCATCTTGGGGGGGGGGGGTGTATGTATATATAGCAGAAGCTTTGTTAAAGCTATGCGAGATTCGTCGGGGTATGGGTAACACGGTGGCTAGGTGGGTAAGACGCTGGTTTGCTAGCCTAGAGGTCAGTGATGCACGACAGGGGACCTGACAATGACAGCTGTATAGTCGTTGTGGTGGGACGGAAAATGAAGGTCTAGTGTACAAATTGGCGTGCACGTAAAAGCTCCCTTGAATTCGATATAAGAGTAGGCCGTAGTGCCGCTGTCCGGGCATGGCGTATGCCCGTCTTCATCGGCCCTGTTCGGGGCAGAACAGTAAGAGATTAGACCTCCTTTCATTTTCGCCGGGGTCTTAAAACACAAGAAGCCAGACCATTAGCATTTATCACGTAATACCGGGGAATAGAAAACACGCAAGTTGACTCAATGACAGACCTTATTATACATTTGACCATACAAACCCACACCCCATACCCGTGTTCAACCCCGTTTCATTCTGGTCGGTGTATGTATATATAGCTTAAGATTTGTTTAAGCTATGCGAGATGCATCGGGGTCTTAAAACATACAGGAAGCCAGACCAGTAATATATCTTTAAAGTAATGACATTCTTGTGCTATTTTAATGTAATTATACTATTAACCACTTAATAAATCTTTTTTTTAATAATAATAATAATAGGCTGGCTTGTGCGTATCTTTTATCCAATACACGTATAAAGGTGGCGACTTAAATAAATATGAACTTTAAATGGCCACATAACTTCAGTTAAAATTGATCGATTTTAATTAGGTTATTGGGAACAAATCTATTACTTGATATTCAGGAAAATATTCATCTAGACAAAACACATATACATATTTTAGAATAGAATTAAATACATGCGCATACAAGAATACTTTATTTCAGTCGACATTTATTTTTCATCCATGTAAAATATCTTAGAGATGTCTGAGGTGCGTCAGTCATCCAAATTTTATAATAACAACATCAGGATATGGTTGTCTAGTTAATATAAAGCCCGGTTATCACACAGTAATTCTTCCGGACACCGACACTGTATGCCCTCACTATCGAATAGTTTCATATGTCATAAGGAAGAAGAGCAGAAAATGACGAGACAATTTCGGTGCAGCTCCAGGTTTGGAACATCACCTATTCTTATATGGAAATGAAAATAAATACAAAAGTTTATTTTTTGAAAAATAACAACATTTTAATCAGCAAAACAAATTTTATTATATTTCATGTATAACATTGCAAAATGGATTGAACTAATCTTGGTTATAATTTCGGATCTCCGTTCGTCTATCTGTCCAGATTTGTATCTATTTAGACTCTCTATTCTAGAGTCTTTATAGAAATATTGGTTTCCAGACTAATTAATGAACGCTTTCTACGATCAACTTTCCAGTGGCACAATAAAAGATGTTTATGTGTCCATGTACAAGGTTATCATCTATGGTCATTTGAAGAATAGATGTCTGGTATTTCTTATTAAGTTGTAAGACTGGGTTTTGGTTTCAGATTTCAAGACCGTCTGAGGAACCTTAATTGTAATCAGATCTTAAACATGCCGTTTGCAAGATCTAAATATAGCTATTGCAGACCTTTCTTTAGGGGATAAATGACATATAAACTATAAATTAGATGTGTATTAACACAAGATCATATTTAACTCTTCATGCTATAGGATGCCTTCCATTTTAAACAGATGAAGACATTCGAGGCTACCATGAAATTGAAATGACAAATGTTCCGAATATTCCATTTAAATTACCTATCTTTTGTAAAAGGCAGTGGCTATTTTTACGACGATACTTTCAAAGTCCTCCAACTTGAAAAGTCGTAAAAATAGTCCTAACCCTAACCATAACCCTAACCCTTCTCATCTCTTAATTGCTGCCTTCAGTTCTGAAAACGATGAAAATACTGCTTCTTTTTCAAAGCTTGTTTCTGGGAGATTGGCGGCCATTTTGAAATTTGTTCTAAACTTTGCTCAATCTTGGCGTAACAATAGCCACTCTGTTTTTTTTAACTATTATAGAGCGCGAGAGCTGCCAGTTCTTCATCAATAATGCCACTTTAATGTATCAATATTATAACTTTTCAGATTAGTTTCGTTAGAAATATATTATATGAATTATTTTCTATCGTGATTCTCGGTATATATATATATGGTTTTTGTATATGCTGTCCCTGTTACACTAATGGTGAATATTTTCGTGAAGTCATCAAAGATCTGACATGGCCATTTCGGTAAAAATGTGTTCATTTGGTGTGTTTGTACCGTTTCAAGTGGAGAGTTGTCAGTTTTAATTCACCAGTTACGCCATGAATGTAATCTTCAATTCAGTGTGGCGCTTCAAAGGAGGCGTCTAGAAGATTTAAAGGTAGATTCAATTCCTAAAAATGCAAACGTCGCAGCCTTTAAAGGATATAAAAGGTCTTCTGGAAAGCCTTTCAGATAAAGTTAATGTGGGCATTTTTAACCATCCTTTTGTTCCATGGTTTCGTGGCTGGTTAGCATTATTCAACGTTCACAAAAAGGCCTCTGAATTGAGGTTTACAAATAACTTTTAAAAAGTCGCGCGCACGGCTCCCGCCGAAAAAAAATATATGGACACAATATTATTGTTGTGGAGGTTTGTCAATGTCGCCTAAAAAAATTTATCTGGAAACCAAAGGGCTTATGATGACTTACAGAAGGAATTGTCTGGCATCAGCTACAAGCATTACCCCAATGTCAAGGAGATTGATCTGACGTATTTATAAGTTGATTTAAAGCGGTAGTGTCCACCCTGCGACGCTATTCAACAACAAAGTAGATTAAGAGGAAGAATGAATGTTTTAATCTTTGGGTAAGGCCAGTAAATAAAAGTGGGAGTTAAGTAGATTCGATGGACGTTACAAACTGGAAACAAGATGGTCTGATGGTTTATTAATCTTATTAACTGGATATAGTGGTCTACCTTTACATTCAGGGTCTTATTAATCGTGACTTGTTATATTCCCCTCGTTCTTCTACAATCGACTGGTGATAAAATGTCATTACAAAACATAGATCTGGATTAGTTATTTACCAAATTCCAAGACAGCCAACTTGACTTAACAGCATAGATACCGAGCTTTCGCATTTTTGGCCGGAAACGTGATTGTCCAGAAAAATCACTCACTAACAAATATTAGATTACATGAAACATGTTTCTGATGGTCCCATGATTACCTTAAAAGGCTGCGTTTCCAAATCACATTACAAAATCTTTATATGATATGTTCTATGAGTAATGATTCACAAGTGCTTCACCATTCATTGCACATTGATAATAATAATTGGGGGGGGGGGGGCTTGAAATCAGGATATTACTTTTCGACCCCCTTCCGTAGAATCTTCATTTATTGACGTAAATGCACAACTTGGATTAAATTAACATATATATATTTACAAGAAACTATGAAATATGTTACTATATTTAATAGCCCTCGCATGAAGGTGTCTCGTAATTTTAATTGTATTTATGAAAAAACTTACAAATTCCAAAAGTTAAATCATAAATAGATAATGTTGCGCATAAATACTAGTATTCTAAGGATCTATATAGGCATTCGAGCACATCAAACGTAGAGCTGCTTGTTGTTATGTGCTACATTTAAGGTTGTAATTTGTTGCTGTAAATGTACATTATATTTGTTTTCTTTTATGGCGAGACTCAAGTCAGATAATGACACCATTACAAGCTCTGTTGGGCTATTGATCTGAACTCGTCTTTTGTGATATGTTGGTTTATTTTACACATTGTCTCATGGGAATATTTATCACATCCTCTGACTGACTGATCTTCCAAAGACAGCCATTCAACATGAAAAAAATACATTTCCAGAACAGAACCATATTTGCAAAAAAACTTTCCAAAATGTGGTGACTCGTGGCGATTTAAATGTAATTAGTATTATCTTCTTTCAAAAACTATTTCAAAATAGTTTGAATTATTAATTGTATATATTGGTTAAATTAAAATCCCGGATAATTAAATTTAGAAATGAAATTCCTTTCTATTTAGATCAAGACCTTCGCAGTATTGCTTCATATTGGTTGTACCCCAGTTCTATGATTACTTTTTTTAAATGCCAAATAATATGTTCAACGCCCCCCGCCCCCACCCATTAAAAAATATAAAGTAGGTTCGTCTTCATTAACAAACCTGATTTGGGAAAATTCAATTTTGTTTTTTTAGTATGTGTTGTATCGAGTACCGAATGACAAATGCCAGTCAACAATATGTAATATGAATGTTATTTTATCTGCGATATAATGAAATTAGAAATTTGAATGATGCACTTGATAGAATACAGTATAGCCTTGTTGCTAGACCAAGTGCCGCCATGGGAGGTAGACTCGTTTATCTTATAGTTATTTTCCCTATGCAATGATAAACATCAAGGCATGGCTTATTATATGGACAACATGCTGTTAAAGTTAGTTTTTGATAAAAGTGTAGGTTTTGGAATAAGTATTCATATATTGAAAAAACATACATCGTCATATATATTGACTAGGCCGCCCAGAGAACACCCCCGGCAGTGCCCCCCCCCCCCCATTAATCTGGTCTGCCCTCTGTTTGCCCCCCCCCCCCAACCCAATAATTTAAAATAAATAGTTTTAAAATAATTTATAGTAGGTTTACAGCAGGATGGGCTTTTCAATAACCGTAAAGGTATTGATAACCGAAACGTATCACAAACTCTAAACAATAACATGTGAATCACTTGAAAAGCGCTTTTTACGATCCTGAAAGATTTTTGGGTATAGGTTCAACGCGACGTGAATATGCATTTACTTGATACACTTAATCCGTTCGTTTGACACCTCTGGTGATTAGGCGACGAACAGTATCTGGTCAGCTCTATTTATTTCGACGACCAGTATTTAAAATACTGCCATGCAGACTGCATTTCCGGCAGTTTATTTATTAAAATATTGTGGCGAAAACATTCATTCAATTTGATTCACTCACTCCGTCGGTTTGTCACTTTCCTCTCTGATCGGATAAACTAGTGATTTGGCGACGGGCGGTATCTGGTAAGCTTGTTTTATCTCGACGGTCAGTGCCTGAAATACTGCCAGATACTGCATTTCAGGTAGTCTACTTTTCAAATTTTCGGGGGCTTTGTTGAGGTTCGCAAGTCCAATCATTTGACACTTTCCTCTCTGGGGTCGGATAAACTAGTGATCAGCTTTATATATCTCTACAATCGGTGCCCTGAATACTCTCAGACAGCATTTCCGATAGTCTATTTTTCAAAAGTTTCTTGGGGAGGTGGACTCCCTACTTTTAGCACTCGTAAGTGCATTTCGTCCGTTCGTTTGACACTTTACCTAAACGATCAGTGCCTGGCTGCATTTACGGCAGTCAGTTTTTCCAAATTTTCTTGGGGGAGACCCCCCCCCCTATCTTTAGTTGAAGCTCTTAAAATTGGACTTTGCCCCAGCCTTGCCCCTCCAAGCACCGGCGGCTGGCGCCGCCTCTGCCCCGGACCCCCTATCCCCACGCCCGCGAAAGAGGGCCCTCAAAATAGTACATTATAGACTACGCCACGAAAAACCCTTAAAAACCCCTCTGAGATATCGGTGGATTAATGAATCATAACCCTAGCCCTTATAATAGATATCGGTGGACTAATGAAACCGCGGACTAGCGAACCCGCGAACCCGCGAACTAGTGAGCATTCCCCGGAGTCAAGTGTATGCCCGTCTTCGTTTAGCCCCATTCCATTCACCCATTCTTCTACAACATAATTGCACACTGAAAATAATATGTCCACAACGCTAAATCCACATAAGGGAATAATATATTCGATTGTATTTTGGCGGGAAAAAACAACCTCGTAGGAAAAAAACCCACTCATTATTACTACTATAGCAATTTATTTTAGTTAGCAGTAACCAGATTTAATACAAGTATTAGCCAACAGATTGAATTAACAACCGTTTAACCACCAGATTATCTTTCAACACAGACACAAAGTGCAACACTACTCCTGTCTGGTTCCTTTGTAAATGTTTCTACACCATTAAACCCACCCATGTTGGTTTGTATTCGACATCCATCTTGTATTATCTGCAGGTGACAGTCACATTACCTCCAACTAAATTCTCATCTATACAAATTAAGGACAAACTACAGATTATGTATAATGTCTGTAGCGAGGATAGCGAGCTAATTGTAATTTGTGCTCCATTCAAAATAATCTCGTTTCGCCAGTTTTCTTTTCTTTAATGTTTTTTTTTTCGTTATTTGATCTACATTTGACTTGCAAAATGGATTTTTTCATTACGTTGGTACCAGATATAACGGACGAAAACCTATAGCTTTTGCTATTTTAATGTAGGTCCAGACTACCACCATCACCTTTTATCTACAAATAGTGACTCAGTTAAAACACCTGCCCTGACTTCTAATCTAGGGATTTCACATACTCTTGTTTGTTTTAAAAACAAAGACATTGTTTTGTTGTTGCGAAATCTGTATAAAAAGTCATACAAAAGTGTCTTATATTGTGGTGGCTGTTGGTGGCCATTCTTGACTTGTCGTGTGAAGGCGACGAGTCGCGGCACGACAAGTCGAAATAGTTGTATTTTGTCGGCTAGTCGACTTGTCGAGTTGTGAAGGCGACAAGTCGACAAATCAAGTTGACGAAATCAACCCGACAACGCGACAATCTAACCTGACAGTCGTCGCCCTCATTCTGTCGACTTGTCGCCGTCGACTTATTCCCAACCCAACAAAGCGACAAGTCGGCGAAATACAATTATTTCGCTTTGTCGATTAGTCGACTTGTCGCCTTGACGTCTCGGAAGTCAATCTGTGCGCATGAGCAAGCATTCTTCGGTTAAGCGTGGAAGCCTGTTTCGACCATTTCATAATCTCCAAATTGTCAGATGGCGAACTAGAGAGATCGAGTAGATGAATGATGAATAACGGATGATGAATCCATACGATATTTTTTAGTTCACAGTCTGACAAGTCGGGAATATAGAATGGCCGCTTACAGCCACCATGGTCTTATGCATTTCCTTAATGGTCTGAGGTCTAAATACCATGTGCATTCAATTATAGATAATTGAATTAGTATTCTGAAGTATGACCCATTGTTCCTCCCTTCGTCATAGCAATAAAAAATATTGTCATATAAGAGGATTTTCTAAACCATGCCTTGGTTGGATGATCGATTTGAATAAATTTTAGATCAAAATTAATTCAAGGTTTATTATGACATGATTGGACTTTCATATTCGTTTTTGTTGGTGTGTTTTAGTATTCATTGGACTCAGCAGACGAAAATCGGCAACATGACCCAATATGTGCCTGGTCGAAGTTAAATTTTAATTATGTAAAGATGAGAAAACCTAACTATTTGTGTCGACGCTTCACTCTACCTTCAATATCAATAAGACATGTAAATTGGACTGGTCAAATCAATGTGCGTAACGGCAAATTATAAATGACGTTAGAAATAAAATTTAACTAAACCGTGAATGATCTTGTCTTTATCTTCTAACCATGGATGAGAAATGGAACTTTAACGTTTATCAGACTAGTCATTTCCAATTAACATTATACCCTGTTGTAAACAAATTGAACCCCGCACATCGCTTACAACCGATTACAAAAAAAAGAAGAAATTAAAGCAGGAAAAAAGCTGTTTAGAATCATGACATATAACATTCCCCAAAAGAATACAACCTGTCTAATAGGCCTACATATGTCTACACGCCCACCCAAAAAAAGTTGTTGTTAACCCAACAGGGATTTGTCCACCCGGAAAGTGGTATTTATCGCGACCTACAATTAATCAGACTATATGTTAATGTCCTAGTATAGTTAACATACAGTTTTCTTCAGGTGATTACTATCTGTGCATTTTAAACATTTCGGCAACATTTTCCCTAAAAAGAAATTCCCCACCCTCTTCGACATCATGTGGCCACCCTTCTAGGCACAGAAAATAGAGTACATGGACATTTTGTTGATCAACGTTTCTGATCAATTTACAAACTTTATTCTCTGAATAGGGTAGTAAATGACGTTATGTTGCCGCCTTGAATTAGTGAGTGCAGTTTTACTCATAATAATTTTGAGAACAACAATAAGTATAGAAAAAAAAATTCTCAATTTTAAAACATTTAAATCATAGTGATGTCAAAATATAACTTCTGTGAATGTAACTTAGATTTAAAAATATTTTCGAACTCTCTGAACAAGTAAATATGATGTAATGGATAATTTACACAACAGGTAGGACACCTATAAGAGTGTTATCGTCCTTTTAACACCGGTGCAAATATATCAATAAACTATGTACTATTGACATGTCCATTTACTTGGATTACGTTCGATTGAACAAAGCGGATTCTAAGAAGATCAACATCTTGCTAAACATCTTGTTGATATTTTTCTGTTTTATTCCTTTGCGATCGACATGAATGCTTGAACTATTGCACACCCATGGACTGGCTTCGTTTTTTTATATGACGTCGATGATGTCATACTCGGTTTCTGGTCCGTGGTGCGCTTGTTATACTTGTTAAATAATGGTGTAAATCTGTAAAATACTATAACTCTTCAAATAAGAAACTTTTATATTTATGATTAATAATCTAACTATACGAAGGCTGACCGAAAAGAGAGAGAGAGAAATGGGGTTTAACGTCCACTCAACACAATTAGGTCATTTCGGGACTAACATATAGTCTAATTTTATTTCTCTAATTCGCTTGCGCGTAGGGGTCTTTAGCAGTGGGAGGAAACTGGAGTGCCTGGAGGAAACCCACAAGATTGAGAAGGCGCCCTCTCTCCGGGTCACATACGCACACACTAGGGCTCGAAACCACAGCCGCAAACCAGAGGTGACCGGCCAGCTAGAGGTCGAAGCGCGGAACTCTAAACCACTAGGCCATCCCACCCCCCCACCCTGACCGAAAATGTCTTAGCCTAAGAATAGATCAATTGGGTTGAAACAAACGTCTGTCAATGTCACCAACAAGTACAATCATTGAATGATTCATAGACATAAGAACGACAACTGCAGTGGTATTATTGCTTCTTACTAGACCATCTTCTGAATATACCCATTGATATCACCAAAAATGGACAAAACTGGCTATATGGCAGTCATCAAGTACTTAGTGCCAGTGTTGTGGGCATTGTAATACAGTTCAATGTAAACTTCCCTATTGTCATGTGGGTTAGAACAAGTGTACAAACAATGTGATCCCACCCCACCCCTTGTACAAGAAATAAAAGTCGCCTATGTGTAATGGAGACTAGTCGTCAATTTCATTACATTAATGATTCATAGCAGCTGACAAAAAGCAGTGGGTGGGGCGGAGATTCCAAATTGGTCGTAATTATTCTTGTGGAAATAGTCATTTATTTAGTCACAATTATTGTTTGTGTTGATTGTCGTTACTGGCTATATAGCCCCATCTCATCTAACTTTAATAAACGTCACTGACTATTCATATCGGTTGATTAGTCAACCTTTCATGTACAATTAAACAATTTCTACAGTTAGTTTGTGATGAACCTGTTACAACTCTTCATGGGGAATTTATTATTGACCGATACCGCATGTAATATAACCCGCGGAATACGCCACCAATGTGTCCCAAGACATTTAAATTCTCTGTTTAGAATATACTCAGATAGTGTTTTAAAAACAGTAACCCAATCTAATTATACACCCACACATTAGGCCAGCGAGAATTAATTACATGTTTCTTGTCACTTTTTTTATTATTGTTTTATGTGAACATCCAAGCCGAAAAACAAAGGACAATGAAAATAAAAATCTTCAGTATGTGGATATCGAGAAGCATATATGCGACCCACGCCGCATGGTACGTGAAATGAGACTTTGATCGGCTTAAAACTTGGATTGTTGTATCATCAAAATGTGTCGCATCGTCTATTTTGGATTTTAAATGCGATATCGAACCGTGGTACTTGAAAGTAGAATTCTCAGATATATTTTAGTGAAAAAAGGGGTTAATTCTATGTGAAAGCCCCTTGAATCTCTTTATTCTAGTCCCAAGGAACTATATAAAGCTCAGTAATAACAACGACCATTTTTCGTTTAGTTTATATAGTTTATAATATCGTTTTACTTGTCCTTACTACACTAGGATCTGGAAAACATGTTAGCATTGACGTGTTCTGGATGATGTGAGGGATTAGCTAATGAAACAGTATGTTACGGCGAGCTTTTAGCGTGAGGTCCGCGGAACTGTGGGTAAACCACTAGAAACGTCAACGCTGATTGGTTAATCAATATCTGACGTCATAGTTTCAAAAGCCGCTCGTTTGACTCCTGAACTTAACGCCCACTATAACTTCTGAAATAGTCCGTTAGAACAAGAAAACACTATGTGTTCAAATCTAACGGATTGAGAGCACTTGACACTTGTTCAAGTAAATAAAATAAAAACCAAATACGAACAATCCAAACCATAAGACAGAATTCGAAGTCCTAAAAACGTTATAGGCAAAATAGTGTATTCAAGCAAATAGTGTAATCAGCAAATGAACTGCTCCTCGTGTACAAAAAAATACACGACAAGCTTTGGTAACAGGTGTCCGGAAGAGTAAGCTTACCCTGCCTGGCGCCACACCCGCCATAGCTGCATCCAAACTATTAGGCGAATTGTCGGTAAAATAGTGTGATTGGCCAATGATCTATCGGCATGCAAAATGCACGCGATGAAGTGTTTTAACGATGTAGTAGATCAGGGACACAGTAATAGTATACGTGTCAATTAAATATATCTAGAATAATAGACGAGAGAGACACGTTATATTTACCAATCAAATCAATATGACAGCCATAAAACTTTTTAAAGGTTTTAATAAGTTTTGTGCGTAAGTATCCATGTAGTTGAAGCTTAGATGACAAATGCCTCAATCTACTCAAAAAATCAGAATAAAAGGAACAAGCTCTCGCGTAACGATTTGGTGAGGCACAAACACTCCATAAGCTGGTGATATTGGAATGTTACTACTAATAAATGGAAAGTTAACAATCGGAAAGTCAAAGTCATCCCGTTTATCGTACAAGTTAACACTCAGTTTATGGCAATTGTCAAAATCGAGACGCAGATCCAAGTAGGAAGCGTAATTGTCACTGTCAGTGGTAATTTTTAATTTCGAGCTCATCAGGATATATTAAATCTACATAATCACTAAATTTAGGATTATTAAGGGCTAAAACGTCATCGATATATCGATAAGTGAAATTAAAATGTCTGACTGATCGTTTATTTGTTTTACGAGCATCTGTATGTACTCGGCTTCGTAAGAATAGAGAAACAGATCAGCAAGCAAAGGTGCACAGTTGGTGCCCATTGGGATGCCAACCACTTGCTGATATATAACTCTTGAATAAATAAAAAGTTGAAATCGGAACAAATTCGAAGTCAACGTGGACTACAACTGTAAACGATAGACTACACGCGAAATGTACGGACCTCAATTTGTGGGTGCCTGTAATTCCATGTGGACATTGTTTAAATATCTCAATACATATTTGGAAACGTATTCGTGAGATGGAATAATTGAAACATAAGTAATTTGATGGAAACGTCTTCTTTACGGTTTCATTTGGCATGGATTATGATAATTCAAAAACCATTTATTCTCAGATAAGAACCCGATGTGTTTTAGCTTAGGTGAAGAACATCATGTGTTTTTAGATTGTGTGTCCTTAGGAGAACATTGTTTGTTCTTAGGATAAACCTGTTTGTTCTCAAAAAGGTCTTCAGACCAAGACGCCTTTAAAAATCAAAATATTATAAGCAGGTAGTATTTACAAGTAGGGGGACATCAACCTGTTAAAACTATAGTAAAAATGAATGCGCAGGTGAACAAGTAATAGGCCCAGTGGTCTAGTCTAGTATTGAGTAAATGCAACATTACAGTTATGGGATTTTATGTCAAAAAGGCTTTTGATGCATTGTCTAAAACAAAATTTCAATTTCGCTCTGTCATTGGCATACTTGCCGTTGAATTTTGTAACTGTCTAGTCTGTGACAGCAAACTCTGGACAGAGCAAGGAAAACGGCGTCCAAGATCACAAGAAGAACGGATTCCATGTGATTTAAAAGGAAGAAGGGCCCACGACAGGTACCTCCAGGCTCTCTCCAGAGGGATGGGGACTCGAAACTTTTTGAAAGATACAAGGTCTCTAACGTCATTTTGGCGTATATCTGGGTTAACTTAAGATTTGTCATAACAACATTATATGACATTCCAAATACATGTACTACGTTTAAGTTTTGCTCATTTAATAATAATCAGCTGTAAATAATTTTAAAGCAGGCAAACGAAAACCGTGACCATCAGACGCCAAAATATAAAAAAGAAAATTCTTGGATGAACCAAATACCCCAAATCATGTTGAATTGGTTTCAAACGGAACTCTTCTTGTACACTTGGAAGCGAGCTCGTTAATACCCACGAAGTACACATAATTAGAAAAGTCACCGGTTTCTTCTACTTTACGACCCCGTAACAGTATATTTTTTTTATTAATTTATACCAAAAAAACATTATTCGGCATACTGCCGAGCCCTTCTAGGCTGCAGGACCCTGGACAAGTGTCCCAAATGTCCCACCACCCTCTCAAGGGGCCTGAAAAAGTGGGGTAACTGACATCTGTACAGGACATGATAATATGTTCTAAACAAAACACAACAAGGTCTTCTTAGAGCACGGTCTGTTCACAATGAACTCGTTATAACGACTGGTCGTCTTTTGTGGAAAATTATGTGTTCTCTACCAAACTCAGTGTCCTGTGACTCGGGTGTGCAGTTTAGAACAAGTGTGTTCTGAATAGCACACATTACCCAATAGATTAAAAACCGAAACATTCGTTATGTTAATTGTGCGAAAGTTAAAAATAAAAGATAACATGTGGAAGATAAAATTATTAACTGAAACGGTCCTTCTCAGAAGAAACATTGCAAGGCATATATCATATTAAAACATAAACTTATGACAAGCAAACTCATTTTATTCTATTCCACGTGCTTTTTTCGATAATAATTTTGCGTAAATAAAGGCAACTTCTTTCCGGTTCAATGTTACATACATTTAACATGTGTATAAAGCTCTATAATATTTACACTTTCTGTTAAAAGTTCTCTTTATGAAACTACCATTAATACGCATAAAACATCAATGGTGTCGAGATTTTAGTCTCTCGGGGGTGAACAAATTATGTTCTTCAGTCTTTATATAAGGCTCGATCGGTCTTTGAGTCCATACTTTTACCGTACAATAATTTAATTGTCACCCAGACAAAGAACTTGCTCCATATTTGAACACGAGTTTTTGTTTCAACAAGATGATACGAACCCCTTTCAATCATTCTACGAGAATACAGTAACATTTTGATGAAAGCCACAGACCTTTATTCTGTTCGCCCCCACAGCTGTAAGGTATTTCATTTCGGAGTTTTTACCATACGCTTGTATAGTGTTTTTGTTTCATTTCAAGTGATTAATAGGTATTTCTTTGTCTAGATTTAAATTTAAAATTGGGTTATAATCTGAAAATAGCCATTGCGTGAATAATAACTTAGAATACTTGGAGATTAATAGTTTTCCACTTGGTCGATTTACACTCCCAAAATAACTTGTCATATTTTGTTAATGCTTTCAAAAACTTCTTACAGTCGATACAGCCTTTAAAATTGAGTATTGTATATCCCATATATATGTACGTACAGTGTGTTCTTAAAGATTTAATGTGTGTTTTTTTTATGCTTAACTCTCTTGTACAGGTCTGTTGAAAAAAAAAAATATGAAATTATTGTCATAATTATTGAATTATAATTTCTTCTCGAAGAAATCCATTGGTCTCAAGACAGGGTAAATCAGGGTATGCAGAAAGTGCTATTTTCATCTCCATTATAATCATACTCAAAATGATCAAACTATAGTGTCAGTCAAATGTAAATCCCAATTTAGTCTGCTATTCTTGTGAAATCAAACTCCAAACTTCTTCGATATTTTGATAATCGTTTTTGATTTCGCTTTTTTTTTTCAGTTTCCTGGATGTCAGATCAAGACGAGTGAAAACGAAAGAAATCGATTAATATCACAGTGAACAGTGAAAATCGGTGGAATAACGACGCTCACGATCCAGCCGTTATAACATAAACGACCAAAATATTTTATATCAAAAAAAAACTTTCCGTAAAAGAGTGCTTTTAATTTAAAGTGGGTTATTTTTTGCTGTGCAGAAACACACTGGACAAACATAATCGATATTTGAAGACCCGTTTTAAAAGCACGATAAGGGTTGATATGATCGATTAATCAAAAAAAGTGACATAAAAGTTTGCTACTCTTCCACTGAACATTGTGCTATTGAATAAAAACATATCATACTCAGAATTCCCTTTTTCGGCAATGACTGAAGTAAAGCGTAATTTTATTGCTCGAAACGTTCCAGATTTTGCAAAGAATTTAACCCAACCATCTGTATAAGATCATTCTCTATCAATGTATTGGACATAACATTGCTAAGAAAGTTGCTTCAATCAATGCTTCTATAATGAAAGTTTAAATTAATTGTGTAAAACATGAATTATGATGCTCAAAAGAATTATTTTTTGTTATGAATATTTCTTTTTGTTAATTCTGATTGACAATACAAGATGACTTAATACCGAAGTTTTTTTTTATCAGCTTTCCTCCCACATTGACGAATCTTAACCTGATTTTAGCGTGAAAATGTGTGGTAGGAATTCGATGTATAAACATTATTGTGTTTTAAATGTGTCAAGATTATTCTATACATTTTACTATCGAGGTAAAGGCCGAATATCGATTATTTTTTGGAGAATACAAGTGCTTAATTTTGTGTTTAAAGGCCTTAAAGTAATTTACATGTAACTTAGGGTCAAGCTACTAGCTCATTATATGTCTTCATCTGGAAATGGAGACCGGTGTTCCAAGCTGTACTATGCGGTGTCTAGGAAAAACCAGTCTTTTTTTTTTATAAAAGTAACGTGTAGGTGAAATTTACCTTTCGTTATCTAGTACAGCACGCGGGTCATTCACTGTATAGACCTTTAATGCAGCGACAATAGATTATCAGGTCAAGCAACGAAACAATGCACCCGAAATCTTAAAAAGGTAACGTGTCCAGATAAGCGGTTGTTTTCACGTCCAAACGGCTCAATATTTTTAAACTAAAATTCATAGGCGCAGGAGCTCGATGACTGTTAGGGGGTGGGGGGGCAGAACCCGAAATGCCCGATAAAAAAATCGGGTTTACAGACAGCAGCGACGTTATCCCCCCCCCCCCTCCCGCCCAAAGAAAAGTTTAGTATATTTGATGACGGCTGCAAACACGTTTCCTGCTATTGCAGCCGGTGAACAAAGCAACTTCAAAGTGGTCTAATATAGCCTAATTAAGGTGGCTGACTCGAATTCCAATCAACCGATTACAGTCCTCGAAGACGGAACCGTAAGGAGAACATTTTGAAATTTTAACTACCGCAATTGCGTTTTCCTGATGTTGCAGCCGATGAACAAAGCAACTTCAATAAAGGTGGCTATTGACAATTAGAATTGCTGGCCGGGCTAAATTCCCTTCATAGCGCTCGCTGTATGGTGTCCTTGTTAGCCAAACAGGCACAGAAATTTAGGACGTTAAACACCATTTTTTTTCATTCGTTTTTTGAATGACTTCAGCAACATATTTATAATAATCTACCAGTTGTTGCTTAATTCTCACAAAAATATTATTTCTTTTCAAATGCTTTTCACGGTTTTGATTTGGTTTGACTGCAAAACAGTTCACATAAATTATACTACAGAGAAGGGAAAATGAAAATGATTAATTTGAAAGCGTCGAGAACTTTCAAATTTTTCCCTTTAAATAGTATAAAAATGCTTGTGTTCTTGGCAATTTAATTAAAAGCATAATACAAACTTTTACTATACGCCAGCTTTGAAGTGTTGCAACAAAAGAAAAGAAAAACATATTTTTTTACAAACGAGATCGATTTTCTGGTGATACTTTACATTAACCACAATCGACGACATTATTTATGTGTTACGTTTTTAGGGAATTATTTATATAAAAACATTAAATTAATTACTTTACACATTTAAAACTTTTATAATAACATATGATACAATGTAAGGAAAAAATAGTATATTAGTTTGAAAAATATTTACCATGTGAATTTTTAGAGAACAACGCTTTGCAAGCTAAATGGGAATTACAAAAATACTTTTACATTAATTAATAAAATCAAGTGGTGATGCGAGCCAAAATAAGGTCATGAAATTACGATAATTTCTCAGTCGCTAATCCTTTTATACCCAAGCTGTATGAGAGAGAAATGTGGTTTAACGTCCACTCGACATAAACTAGGTCATTTCGGGACTAACATATGGTTATATTTTATTTCAATAATTCGCTTGCGCGTAGGGGTCTTTAGCAGTATGAGGAAACCGGAGGACCCGGAGAAAACCAACGAGCTGGACAGGCGACCCTACTCATTGTCACGTACAACCGGGTATTCGAAACTACTACTGTTGACTCAATGACAGGCTTTATGATACAGCGCACACGTGCTAACCATTCAGCCCTCCCCCCCCCCCCCCCGAATCTTTAATTATGCAATTGCTAAATCTGCCTATTGCACGTCTTATTTTAGGCCTGAAATGTTATCTAAATTATTAATTAGACATTATTAACTTATCCGACCATTATCCACTGTGTGTGTCAACGCTAGCATGTGATATTTACAGGATTAGGATCCGATTTTCTGCCCAACTATCATTTTATCATGAAATGGATAATTGAGACTATGTTTTTTTTTATCGTACCTACTTTAATATTAATGATCGAGGCTAGGTCGAAAATTTAATCGCTAAAATCTAGGTTCAGAATGGATCAATTAACAGTATATAGTTTTTAACTATTATTGTGAGAACTGCCAGCTCTTTGCCAGCATCGGGCTTTTAAGTAAAATAAATGACCAATACCTGTTTGTATTTACTAAACCAGATGAGTTATCATGTACAATTTATTGTCTCTTTGTTTAAACTATTACATGAAAAATATATAGTCTTGGAATCATATTCAAAGGTTTCTAGTAGGCATTCTATTACATATTAAATTAAATATTTAACAGTTTCTAATAAAATAAACAGTTGAGATTGGACAAATTGGGCAAATTCCTTATAATAACGTTTTAAGTTGGAAGAATTTAAAGATGTGTATAATGCCAATCTCCATAATATTTCTTAGTATTATCATGAAAAAAACAACTTTGTGCATTTTCAAATTTCAAAAGTTATTGTGTTTAACTTGCTAGCTGAAGAATTAGTTAATAGATATGTTTAATATAAAATATTTCCCAATTAATTGAGAATTACTATCGGTTGTAGGTATGTAACTCCCATGGTCTCGCTTCGTGTATACAAGACTAACACAGAACAATCAACATTAATGTTACACTTAAATAATTCACAAACAAAGAAGGTTAGTAACCATTGAGCATCATGGAAATGTGAACTTAAAAGCTTCCCCGTTGTTTAACTGAGAACATTCAATGCATATCAGGGTGGGGTTTCATTTACATGAATGGACGTATTTAGATCAAATATTCATAACTTTCCCTGGATGTTCTAGATTTACAAACGAATGTATTCATTAGCTATAAAGAAAACTAAGTTTTATGATAAAATAAATTGGCTTATATTTGATGGAGATATTGTGTTGGTTTAACTTCTTTTTGTTTCTTCCTACCGCCATACCTTTCACCAACAATGCTAACTCGGTAGCAAATTGATTTGATATGTCAGCTCCTCAAACGATAAGTGGTATCAGATGTTCCGGAAAGAGTAAACACTAGACTCATCAAGTCAAATGGTGTGACTTCGGCCCAATTGTGAACGTGGCTTGTTTTCTCAGTGTCCTACATTGTCCTAACCCCATCTTATTCCAATCCTCAAATAAGCAGGAGTATATTGGCTAAAAGCCAAACTATACTAGCTGCACTACTTTTACTCACGTATACTAATTAATAATTGGTTTCCTATTATTCCATTGGGGTTCAAGGAACAAATATGTCATCAGAAAGAGAGATGAGTGGGATTTAACGTCCACTCAACACAACTAGGTCATTTCGGGACTAACATATGGTTTAATTTTATTTTAGTGATTCGCTTGCGCGTAAGGATCTTTAGCAGTGGGAGGAAACCGGAGTGCCCGGAGGAAACCCACGAGGTTGAGAAGGCGCCCCATCTTCATGCTACATACGCTCACACCAGGGCTCGAAACCACAGCCGCAAGCCAGAGGTGGCTGGCCAGCTAGAGGTTAATTCGCGGCACTCTAGACTACTTCGCCATCCAAACCCCAAAGAGATCAGAACCCAGGATAATGTATATTGAAGGGTCACCCCAAATGTTTTGGTGAACTGACCTGTGTGGAAGATTCTTAGTCTAGCGCATCTATTTGAATCTAATTAAATATAGATCTATATTTCGTTTCGTTTTTTATACTTTCGATGGCCTACACTACATGACGTAGGGTATCAAGTAAGCGACATCTGACCCGATAACGTCAGTCATTCAATTTACCAATTAGCGACTGCCATGCTTTTTAATATCTACTTTGTCTTTGTTTTGATTTCTGTCGCTGGTAATGTCTACACACAGTTCCGCGTAAAAAAGGTCAAACGCTCGATTCGACAGACCATTTGATTGGCTGACCCCTCATTTCAAGCAGAACACGAGTTAAATAACACGTCTTCCAGATCCAAGTGTAGTAAAAACAATTAAAAACGAAATTTGGAACTATAAATAAACGGAATCAGATTGCAGAAACACAAATATAGTTGGTACGATGGTTAAACATTGTATCAAGACAGTATCAGTGCGACATAGTATACTTACCATACCATCGCTAATTTGTATAGCTAACTGGCGTGACATTTCGGACCTAGATTTCATGGATAGAAGATAACTTTGGGGCGAAGGCAGTCAGCAGGGTCATTGATAGTGTTTGTAAGATGATACCGCAGACAAGTTGTCTTATTTCACCATATTCAGCGGATGTCTTTCCTATTGGAGGATCCGGATAGCCAGAGTAATTTCACGAGATTTAGAAATCGAAATCACGAGTATAAACAAGAGATGCCCGGCCAGCATGAGCACAAAACTCGATCGTCTTTAATCCAGTAGTTAAAAAAGCTTACGGTTGGTCCCGGATCCACTCTTGTATATTTCGTATGTTTTTTATCGCTTACATTGTGGCGTGTGCATATTGTCCGCGGTTTCGTCTTACAGGTTTTTGTTTGTACACATTTGTTGTTTTTATATCGGGTACAAAGCTATCAAGACGTCGTTTGCTGTGGTGTGAGTGAGGGTGGTAACGCGAGACTCCCAGATTTTCAGAAGAGGTCATGGGCGAGGGGTTGAGGGGATCCGTGCACCACTCTTATTGACCTTATCGGGGGCGGGGAGTAGATGGCCGAATGGTAGGCACGTGTGTCATGGATAAAGTCATATCTTCAAGATAGAACACAACAGGTGCAAATAAACACGTCTGTGTCCCAACCTTCTGCTGTCAGGATAGGACTGGTGTTCCACAAAGATTTGTATTGGGACCTCTGTTGGCCGAATTATAAAAGACACGCAGTACAAAACCACGGCTTTGCTGATGACACCCAAATATATGACTACTTTCAACACAACAACTATCTTTCTTCCAAGGATTCTATCAGTAAACTAGAGTCTTGTCTTCATGAAATTCGAGGATGGATGATCAGAAATAGGCTAAAACTTAACGATGACAAATCTGAATTTATTGTCATATCATCAAAATCACAATCCAGTAAATTGTTTAAAGTAGATTCGGTTCAGATCAATGATTTCTCTTATGTCCCCAATTCCCCAAATCAATAGAACGATACGGAAAATGCATTTTCAAATCAAAGCTATTTCGAGAATACGCTCTCAATAGCGCAAAACAATGCTGCACGTCTCAACCAGAACACGAAAATTTGATCATATCAGCTAAATTACAGAAACCCCATTAGCTTCAATTTCGAGCAAGAGTTTAAGTTTAAGTTTTTGTGAATGTGTTTAAATCAATTTATTCTAACAATTATTTAAAATAACTATTCGATTTTTATACTCCCCGGCGATCCAACCTTCGTTCTGCAAGTGGTCGTATAATATTGAGGATACCTAAATATAATAAGCGTTCTGGTGAATATGCTTTCTCCGTCAGAGTAGCTAAAATGTGGAATGATCTTTCAAAAACTCTTCGAGAGTCCTCTTCCATCCAGAGCTTTAACTTAAAAACATACTTATTTCAAACATGTTTTTGAACTGTTTTGATGTGAATGCGCTTAGAAACACTCATGTGTAATGAAGCGCTATTTAAATCAAATAATAATAATAATCATAAAGCATGTAATTGGGTCAACTGGCGTGGTTTCGAATCCCCGGTTGTATGTGACAAGGAATAGGGTAGCCTGGCCAACCTCGTGGGTTTCCTCCGGGTCCTCCGGTTTCCTCCAACTTCTAAAGTCCCTCTCTGGTCATTGTTGGGTTAGCTTCTAATATTTGCGCTTTTGAGCGAGTGTCAATAATTGTATGCCAAGTACAGCAATATTACAGCCCGTCGTTTAATCTGTGGTCTTCTCTTAAACCTTGGACAGTAATTTAAGGTATTAATAACGGCGAAAGTGTTGTTCGTCACAACGGATTGTGAGCTAGGCTTAACCCTGTTAAAACTTAATAATTCAACCTACTTCTATTAACGGCGATAACGAAGACCTATAATAGAAAACCTTCAAACCACGAGCTTACGACTTTGAAGCAATCGTTTAAAATATGTATAGGTATCCATCAGACATTTACATGAAAAATAATATAATCAATATCATCATGTACCAAAATGAAAAAGTTAAAATTTAAACGAAAAGTAACTTTCTAATTCCTAGATTCTGAGCGCACCTCATTTTAATGATTTAAAATTGGAAAAGGGAACATTGGGTCCTGGACAGGAGAATGAGGGGGAAATGGGGTTTAACGTCCACTCAACACAACTAGGTCATTTCTGGGCTAACATATGGTTTAATTTTATTTTAATAATTCGCTTGCGCGTAGGGGTCTTTAGCAGTGGGAGGAAACCGGAGTGCCCAGAGGAAACCCACGAGGTTGAGAAGGCGTCCCCATCTCCATGCCACATACACTCACACCAGGGCTCGAAACCACAGCCGCAAGCCAGAGGTGGCCGGCCAGGAAGGCAAACGTATGTCATGAATGTTTTTTTCAATTAACCTGAAATAAAAATACTATTAAAATTGTTCTAAAATAGCATTAGACATTAAAATAGTTATAAACTTGTCATTGCTCCTCCGTTACTCCCATCTTAGTTTTAGAGATCCAAGTAGTGGGTAATTCCTGTTTTTCAATAGAATACTCGTGGTTTCTGAAATTACTTTAACCTTGAACATTATCATCTCTCCACAACATTCTCGTTCTAATTATCGATCACGAATATATGCCTAATTATTTAAATGTGTTTTACTATATATTTTTAAAGTAATTTGGTCTGTTTTGGACAGATTAAACAATTTTACTCTTGGGGGAAGAGGCTAGACATACATAATATACCATTAATGAAATAAAAGTATAAGAAATAACTGAAGGTGCGAGTAACCTTTACCAAGAGACTGGTCGATTTTAATGTTTGAAGGTAATTAACACAATACTATTAAGAATACTTTTTTTTTTAATAATGTTAATTTCTATAATATAATTACATATAGCCTGCTCGATATGAACCTGCTGTGTCGTGTTAGTTTTATGATTCTTCAAGGCTTTGGCTTTTTATACGCCCACATTTTTACGTGGATGTTTTATGCCGTCGCCCCGCCGTCCTTCCGCCCGTCCGTCTGTCCGTTCACAATTGTTTGTTGAATCTATACAGATCACAATTCTTATCCAATTTTGACGAAACTTGAAAAATCACGAAAAAACACGTTTTTTAGCTTGTTGACATAGAGTTCACAATTTCCATCCAATTTTGATGTATGTTGATAACCAATTTGCGAACTATCGAAACGTAATTTCCTGAATTATGGGCCCTGATTGTCCGATATATCGCATATTTTTAGATTGTGGTCCGTCTGGAGGTCACATTTATTTCCCGATTTTAAAAAATTGTTTGATTGATTATATCACCGTTACACCACAAGGAAGGTTGAGTTTAAATTTCTTAAAGATCGGACCAAAATTGCCGGACAAAATAGCCGCCGTTTGTACGCGAATAGTGTAAAAAAAAATATGGTATATCAAGGCTGTGGACATAAATTGAATGACCAGTTATTTCTAAAATTTTATTTACGCGATACCGATTTTTTTTTTCGGTGAATATGTTTGATGTTTTTATTTTTTCAAAACTTGTTTACTATACTCATTAAATTCTGAATACATGTAACACATTCTCGAGTGCAGATCTCCCCAAGACAGTTTTAACGCGGGTTTAACGCTGTTTAGATCAACTCTCCACGTGGAATTGTTATAAACATGGAGGAGTTGAAGAGCAAAATTTTTTTCGAATCGCAAATTTCGAACCCACCTGAGCAGCTTTCATTATAAATTATTACAATCTGTCTGACCTTGCACACGAAGTTAAGAGAGCTTTTTTTATTATCCCGCCCAATCTTACTTACAATTTAAAAAACGAGAGGGCGCTACTTCACATTACGTGTTTTATCTTTTGGCGGCTATTGCAAATTAGACAAGTAGTTGTGACAAAACAAGGTATTTAATCTAACTTTCACTTATTTTCCAGATCGATTAGGATAGCAACTCAACGCAGATTTAATGTACTTCTTGTTTGCGTGTATTGGGAGAACTAACAACAAAAACTGTATTCCTCGTGAGACACCCAGCCATATCTGTCATATAAGAATCGCTTAGGGCATTTCAATAAAGAATCTGTAACAGTATCTTGATTTCACGTGGGATGTCTTACTAACATTGCATATCTTTTGGGCTGGTTTATTGCATTAGGAAATATTATAAAGAAATTAAAGATGTCTGTGTCCGTTTTGGACTGTCTAGTGGCCTTGGATCAATGCTATAAACTACTCATCCGTCACATTACAATAAGCTAAATGGGGAGGAAATTCTTCTTTCTCTGTGATGTTAACTGATAGTGCAAATATGTTGATCGTACTCTCACAGATTGCTGAAGGCAGAGATTAATTTTCTTACAATTTGTCCAAATCTACTCCATTCAGACCTAAAATTTTAAAATCAAATCACTAAGATTGATAATATAGGCTGGTAGGAGACACTCCGACCTGGGGGAAAATGAATGATCCTTGTAAAACCGCCTTTTTTAGGTTATCCTCAACTTTACGTACTCTAACTGTGTTATCAAATTGTAAGTAACCATAAACCAGGCCCGAAGCCAGAAACCTAAATTTAGCCGACATAGGAGGGCGAGGAAGATATATTTCCGACAACAAAAAATCAATGAACGAAGGTCATCGCCGACTGCCGTAAGCAGGAGGAGGGGAGAGCACGAAAATTAGAAGCTGTGAGAGTGAATTTAGGCCTCTATGACATGCAGATTAACTATCTTTCGGCCGAATTTGAGAGGATATGTCGTATTAAAACTCTCTCCCGGCGAAAATGCGAGCATAGCTAACCAGCGAATTTTTTTCGACGCAGACAGAAAAATTCCGACAGGAACGGCCATGGGGGGGCGGCTCGCCCCCCGCCCCCCCCCACTAGCCTCGGGCCTGCCATAAAACACTCAACACTGATTTTTAAAAATAATTATTAGCGCAACTATTTATATCCACGATACTCGTCTGATTTGTTGTGATGAACTGTCATTGAATTGTATGCTGACGCGGATGGGCGATGGCTCAGTTTTTGTTGACTTTGAGGTGCTGAGTAGCAGGATTTTGGTTAATTTTGATAACAATTGTTTGAGATTGCATTATGGAGTAGATTATATTATGGTCACAAATATTGAGGGACCGCTGGTGTGTGTTGTGATGGTAGCTTTCTTGGTCTGATACGAGTCGTTGGTTTGTAATGGAGATACTGGTTGTTGTGGGCTAAATTAGTTTGGAGAGGCTTGTTATTTCTTCTCATAATGATATATAGAAAGGGAAGACTGTTGTCTTGTTTTGTGACCACGGTGTACATAATTTCATTATGCTGCATGATACGGTGGTCTATTAAGGAGGGTTTTTGGGCTGTTTTATAGACGACAGAGTCACAGGATCGCACGTGTAACCTGGTTTTCGGTAGATTTTGATGGTGGGTGACGTGTTTCGGGTCTTTGGTTTGATGAGAAGAAATTTGGTGTTTCGTTACCCGTGTGTAGTTTGATACTTCTTGAAGAGTGTTGACAATGCTGACACAGTCATGTGCATCCATTATTACAGCTACTGTCTCTTTGTCCGCAGGTACTATTGTGATTACCCTGTCTTTCTGGAGTTCTTTGGGGACTTTAGATATGGCTGTTGGGTTATCACCTGGTAGATTTCTTAGAAGGTGCTTGGGTTGAGTTTTAGTTGGTTGATAGTATGGGTATGGTTGCGTTTGGCATTGACTTCAATCTGCTTTGAAGGATGTTATGTGTGAGCGAGCTTGTTACGCTGAACGTCATATAATTGGAAGTGTTTTAATACCCTAATAGCGACGACAGATTCTGCGTCGATCTTTTACAGAAATAAACATCTTAGTAACCTGTGATTTTCACAATTGTGTCATGTGACATGTCGGAATTGTTGTGTATAATGGGATTCAATAGTCAGACAGCAGCTAAAAGGACTAGTATACGTCCACGTCTGTATCAAAATTGGATTCGCGTGTCAAGGGTTCATGACTAGAATAGTTAAAGTTACCAAGAGATGCGTTCGTTCTGGCGATAAAGAGTTACAGTGAACGTGGTGGGTCATTTATTGTTGGGAACGGTTCGATTTACAGTTTTTACGTTTCACGTGGAAGGGACACTTCATCACTAAAAATGCCTAGGATTGGTCATTTATGATTCGTTGGAATATGTCGATGGCTTTTAGTCGAGATTGACGGATTCGTTAAAAATCAGAAATGTACGTCGTGATTTACTGGAATGAAATCAAATTTATTCTATTGTCGTTTTAGCAATTTGGCAAAACGAACCAACCGGTAAATCTGTTTTCTCTTGTGCTATTTTATTGTCGTCACACTATTTTGCACATCCATTTTTTCGATTTATACGTTTTACTGGTTTTATTTATAACTCTTGGTCTATTTAGGGAACAGGAACAGAGTGGAGCTGTGTGGTTGCATCGAGAAGTGACAGGTCGGGATAAACCAACTCCATTAAGATTATTTGATTTACTGCAAAAGTTTGCATGAATCTTTGTTAAATACTAATGACTTTTTCGGTAATCGCCAATTGGTAAAATTATTGCGCATCTAAATTGGAATGTATTCAGACAAGGTTTTTAAGAGTCAGTTGACGTGTCTTAAACCAATTATAGTTGCTTCCGAAATTTTAAGTCAATAGTTATGTTAAATTTTAATATGATATCATAAAAAGATAAAGGTATTCAAAGGAAAACGTCAAAGGGTAACGCTTATCAAAATTAAATGTAACTTCTAAAGTTGGAGAACTCGATGTGAGACAAGGTTGTCTATGTTCGTAATAGAGTCATTTACATAAGGCACCATTTTAGATCGCAAGGCCTGTGTGTGGGTGGGCCTTAGTATATTTCAATACATAAATAATGTGGGCGTAATTACCAATATCAATAGCTATAATTGCTAATTTTTAAATAGATTTCCATATAATTCTTTTTCAACTGAAAAGCTTCAATCTAATCTGGTAATTAATTGAAAGCCATCGTTATAATATCTGACAGCTAACCGGCTGTGAGGACAACGATATGAACTTATTATAAATTGTCCTATGGAGAAGGCCTAGAGGGGGTTATATTTTCTGATTAAACGCACTACCTGATGTTTTATTGTGCTCCATATGTCTGTATATTCATGAATAAATAAGATGGCTAGAAATTAATAAGATTTACGCTACACGGATTAATAATAATTGATTTCTATATCTATTTTTAAGTCCCGGGGACGAAAGAATACTGTTCTCTAAGAGATTAATTAATAACATCCTGATATTATATAAAAACAACATTAAAGTAGCGGTGTAATCGATTGGTAATCCCTTTTTTTTCGGTGAAAATTAGAAATGATATTTATTCAAAATGTTTATATAATTCTGAATAAAGAGAGAGAAATGAAGTTTAACGTCCACTCGACACAAACCAAGTCATTTCGGGGTCTTTAGCAGTGGGAGGAAACTTGACTCGCGATCTCTTACGCACCCGTTAAACCACTGCACCCCCACCCGCACCCAATTCTGAATATAATATTAATGAGCATTTAATCAAGCCTACTAACCCAAATACGTGTTTATTCAGAAATTCTAGTGAGATTAAAATGGCCTTATAAATTCCAATGTGATTAAAGTGACTAAAGTGACTATATAGATTCCAATGTGATTAAAGTGACCATATAGATTCCAATGTGATTAAAGTGACTTTATAGATTCCAATGTGATTAAAGTGACTATATAGATTGCAATGTGATTAAAATTACTATATATATGTCAATGAATTTGAAGATTTTTTTTGAGCTGAATAGATATTTGGGTTTTATTTTTGGTTGAGGGTGCGGGGCGGGGATTGCGTCATCGTTATATTTGTTCCAGGGTCGCATTGGGGTGCAATACGGGAAGTTATATGTAGCTGTACTCGGTTCTGGTGCAAAAAAGTTTTGTTTCACTGTGAAATCCTGGTTCTGTAACAAGTCCTCCACATTGTTATTATAAACATAACATCTGACACTGGCATTGATACAAGCATGTCATCAAATGTAAGGTTCAGCAAATGCCTTCGTGTGTTCTCTCACAACAACCACCACTAATAACTGAGATTTCAGAAGCCGAAGTCGAAGCCGAAGCCACTGTGGGACAAAAGTTAACAGAAGAGGGTGCAGGATAGATCACAAACTGATCAGCAGTGAATATTTGCTAAAGACCGCTAGAATCACCGAAATAGATCATTTTGGTGCGAGTTAAGTAGTTCACAATATTGACTTGTTTTCCATCTGCAAAATAAATTCTAAAACTTTTTTTTTTGAAGTAGTAGAAAAATAAATAACGCCATCCGGATAAAAAAAATATGTACACACTAGTGGCGAGTCCTGTAACTAGGACGTCTAAGAAGGGTAAACACTGGTTGTTCTTTTTTTCAATGGTGAACTTTATTCTGTTATTCTGGTTGTTTAAATGCTGGAGAAAGGTGTCTGGATCATCATTTTTGTCAAGGATTACGAAAGTGTCATCAACTTTTCGGAACCAAGCTATCGGCTGGATGGGTGATGTTGACAGGGCCATCTCTTCAAAGTTTTTCAAATAAATCTCGGTAAGCACCGGGGATAGGGGACTTCCCATTGATACAAATCTCGTTTGAAATTGGCAGTAGGATTACTTTGTAACCTATTGGAAATTGTCATACATGTACATGCATGCATTTGGGTCTACAGTGGGAAATGTATCAGTTTAAACATGTTAGAATTCCTTTCTTTTTCCAAGCTGTGGCCGTCTTAGATTTAATATATGAATATGGCATGTATAGATATCTGTTTCTGTCGTATAACATATTTATTTTTTCAGATTAAGAGATGTTTATACCAATTATAAAACACTCATCAAATAAAACGGCTAATGTATATCGAACCATTATTTGGAAATTTTACTAATCTCCAGGAGTTCCTGACTATCGGATTCTTTAAAATAACTTGATCAATGACGTAGAATCAATGGAAACAAACATGGGTTAGCCACGTAAAGTAAATTAGTACATAATTATTTTAGTACACATTTGGGTCCACGATTGTAGTTCATGTTTATGGTTAGAATCAATGATATAAAAAGGGAATACATTCGCTTATTTTTATACCATCATGCTCTCCGACCGTGTTTCATACATGACAGTTAAACGTATTATATTTAAGTTAGTTCATCGACTATTTCTTTTTCTTTACGCCCACGTCGTGTATTGTCCATCGGGATCGCTCTGAGTTAAAATCAGATATATTTGTAGATGGTTTTTGTTTTTATTGGCTTGGGGTGTTTCCCATAATTACTCGCAGGCTTCTTAAAGGGACCAATCTCAGAAATATCAATATTGAGTCGTATGGACGTGACCGTCAAAACCGCCTATCCGGACTGTCGGGTTTAAGTTGAATACTTGCGCTGGGATACACTCTCTTGAATCATTGAATAACCCGAGCGGAATTCAATGGTAATTAGGTTCTATCTATATACTTTATGAAACCTTAAGTTTCTATTATTAAACTGTCAAAACAGTCACGTCCCACATTTAACTCATTTGACACCGCAATTATTGAATGTTAATGCCTTTATGGCGAAGAATAGCAGCGCCGCATTAGTCAACCATGACGCCTTGAGCATATGGGACCCCCTAACTTTTCACAATTGACCAGAACCTAGGCAGTATTATTCCACACATGTGAACGTAACTACATCAAACCTAATTTTAACTATTCACCAAAGCCGTAACGTAAAACCCACGAGGTTTGACAGGCAGCCCTACATGTACTACTTGACACGTACATCTGGGAATCGAAACCACGTCAGTTGAGTAAATGACGCATAGAAATAAACTGGTAGACGATTGTTTCATAATATTTAAGCAAAATTATTCTGTCTTATCCGATTTACATTGTTTACTCAATTCACTAAACGACAGTATTCAATTTAAGTTTTTATGATGTAACAGTAGCAATTTCGACAGATGACAAAATTGAAACCGGCCTATTAAAAACCATATCTTAACACGCTATCTTAATTTTTTACTCGCGTCACCTATCCTATATAAAACTTAATATCCCCCACAACAGCATGTACTATCAAGCTAAATACTCCAGACTTTATGAATCCATTAAATTTGATTACTAATGGGTTCAATAAAACTTCATATTTTTTTAAGAAAGTCAAAACAAAATTATTTCCATGTATTTTGCTTAATTGGTTATCAACTCACTATTATATATACAATCTAGGGCATTATTACCACCTTAAAAATCATTGACACAGAAAATAATAACACAATTACCTCCCCTGTTTTCCTATCCCGCAATGCTTAGCTTTGTTCAAACGTTTGAATTTGAAGTTGAAAATGATATTCTTGCCAATTTCTCAACTCACAATAGTAAATTATAGGATTAATAGGATTATTCTTTGACAAGGTAGGACATGGTCACTAAAACAATTAAACTGATGTTTCTCCCCTGGAATTCAATGCCACAATGACTGTAACATTCAAAGTCAGAGTCGTTTGAAAGTTAGGCATATATCTGAACACACCCATAGAAGGCAGACAGCTAGCTTATATAATTTAATGTATGTCAGAATAATAAAAAATTGAAGATTTCTTTTGCCTGGACGTAATTTTTATTTATTTATGCATTTTTCTACCATAAACAAAGAATTACTTGTACTTTATCTAATTTCATATAATTATGCCAGCAGTGCAACGCTTTAGATCACAGCATTCCCAACCTCCATAACCCATCTCCCTCTCGCGCCGAGGCTCAAAGGTACTGTATGTAATTACTCGCAACAGTTATAAGCAATGCTCAGCATATGTTACCTTGAAGCATCCATAATTATAATGCTCTCACTGCTGCGAATATCAAATAAAATCAATTCATTACCGTACAATCTACAAGTACTCAGTATCCGTGTATAAATCTGCTTAAATATTAATAGGTTATCTCAAAATTAACTTAAATGACTTAAATGGCAATTTTGATATTGTATAAGTCTGCTTAAATATTAATAGGTTATCTCAAAATTAACTTAAATAACAATTTTGATCTTTTTGAGGGTCCATCTATGGAAGGGACGTAACTCCCATTATACGATTATACTGAATCGGCATCGAAAGCTATAGTGTGGGGGGGGGGGGGGGGTAACTTCCACCCGACACATACTATAGGTCATTAATTAAGGACTAACACCTGGTTCAATTTAATTTCAATAAATCGCTTGCGCGTTTGGGACTTTATCAGTGGGAGGAAACCGGACGACCCCCGGACAAAAGACGGGCACATCCACTCCTTACCACGTACACATGGTTAATCGAAACTACGCGACCCGACTCGTTGATAAACCTTGTGATCTAAAGCGCATATATTTTTTGATTTGTTAATAATAAACAATTTGTTAAGCGTAGAAGGGCAGTAATAACATCAATAATAAATCTAAAAAACAAGCCTTATATTAATTTGCTTCCTTCTGGTGGGTGTATAATATACACTATTTTGCCTATAACGTTTTTAGGACTTCGAATTCTGTCTTTTGATTTGGATTGTTCGTACTTGGTTTTTTATTTTATTTATACATGTATGTACAATGTCGAATAATGTATGGTACAGGCAAAAAATAATTACGTTATTTAAGTTCTGGTACATATAAGCAGATAAATAATTTTGAATTTTAAATAAATAAATAAAATAAATAAATTAATGGGAAAAAGAAAAAAACAAAATATTAAAAAAAAATAATTAAAAAATGGAAAAAAAAATTAAAAGATTAAAAAAAGAAAAAGAAATGGAAAATTAAAAAAAAATGGAAAAAAAAATAACAAAATAATTAAATAAATAACTTCTCACCCCAAGGTTGTATTTTATGGAGTAAAACGTTTCGTATCTTTAATATATTTGCAAACACTTTTTAAAATCTCGCTGTTTACGTCTGGAGATAATTCGGCATTACCATAGAGCAGGCAGGTGAAATTTCTAAAATACATTGGTAATAAGTCAATGGTATTATTTCGCTGAAGCGTCTAGTAAGGACAGTAGAGTAAAAGGTATTGAGTGGTTTCAAGGTCGAGATCACAGTCACATCGAGGATTGTCATATATATGCATATAAGGAACTTATGGTATCTTAAATCACTTTTATTATTACGCAATTTACAATGGATAATTTGGAATTGCCGTTCACCATAGAAAAAAGGTTTGTTAACTTTGGGAAATAAGGTTGGATACAGTTTAGTTTTAAAGACAAGGCTTTTTTTTTTATTTCATTATCTATACTATTCCACGCGTTTATGGTAGACGGCAAAAAGGAGTTTTTATAACTATTACTTTTACATTTAATCTGTGTAATGTGGTCGGTAATTGGCGGAAAAAGACAATAAAGACAATTGGGAGCTTTTTTATTTACCATTTTTTTAAATATTATTAATTTATGCGCTTGACGTCGCACTGATAAAGATGAGAATCCGGATTCGGTATAAAGTGTATTGTGGGAGGTTCCACGAGGCAGGTCAGTTATCGTTCGTAACACGTCTAAGTTGAGCTTTTCTAATTTTTGTGAATTTATTCCAGACTATATCAGCGTAGTCAAACATAGAAAGAATAAAAGAATTATACAAATTTCTCAGACAGTCGACCATGATTGAGGTTTTATTAATTTAAAAATCCACATGATTGTCCCATTTACAATGTTTGTTAAAAAAAAAACACCTAAGTGTCTATGGGTATTTGCATCATATAATAGGATATCATTAAAAGAGGCGACAGGCAAAGTTGGGTTGTTTTTTCTACTAAATGTAAGACTGATGGTTTTATCTGGGTTAAATTCGACGTTCCATTTTTCTGACCAATCATGAATTTTCTTTAGATCCTTATTCAAAGTATTAGGGGGGGGGGGGGTCGGGAGGATTATTTATAACCAAAAATAACGAAGTGTCATCCGCGAATAATCTTAATCGTGAGATAATTTTCTTAGGTCATTTTTCAATGTATTTGGGGGGTCGGAAGGATTATCTATAACCAAAAATAACGAAGTGTCATCCGCGAATAATCTTAATCGGGAGATAATTTCGTTTGTAATATCATTAAAAAAAATTTTTTAAAAGGAGCGGTTCCAGTACGGACCCCTGGGGTACGCCTGGAATATATATTTTTAAATGCCGAGGACTCGTTATTAATAATAATTGATTGGGTTCTATTGGAAAAATAATATTTGAGCAGATATAAAACACCATTTCTAATTCCAATAGAGTTTAGTTTGTGTATTAACCCACGAGATGCCATACCCTATCAAATGCGCTTTTTATATAAAACAAATATAGCTTTTACCTCATGTCCTGTGTCTAAACAGGAAGAAACGTGGTTGTACATATCGGTGAGTTGGTAGACAGCACAATCATTATGTCGAAACCCAGACTGGTACATATATATAATATTGGTATGGACGAAGTTATAAATATGCTTATATATTATTTTTTCAAAAGCCTTACCCAAGGTTCTTTGTAGTGATATTGGTCTGTAGTTAGAACATACATGTCTATCGCCTTTTTTAAAAATTGGTATGACATTTGCCAATTTCCAACAATCGGGGAAGATGGATTTCGATATAAGCAGATTAAATAATCTTAACAGCGGGAGAGCAAGAGACTTTGAAACATTTTTTAAAATAACATTATTAATTGTGTCTGGTCCCAAGCCCTTTTTTCCTTTAAACAGTTAAGAATGTCGACGACATCCTGATTCCTGATATACAATAGTAAGTGGTTCAATGTCAGTATCGAGTAATGTTAGTTCTGGAAGTCGGTAGTCCGTTTCATTAGGTAATATTGGTTGGTTTAATAAATAGTCATTACAAAGCTCGGCTTTGTCTTTATTTGTGCATTGGATGGTATTTCCAGATTTCAAAGAGGGGATATCGTTAATAGAATTTCCGTTTCTAAATGAAAAAGTTGCGTAAAAGTTTCCACCAGTCATTATCATTAAATGTGTCTGTAATTATATTTGATTAGATCTTTTCGTAATAAGACCTTTTTGCCTTTCGAACCTCTTGTATTACATAGTTTCTTTATTTCCTAAATTTTGCCCAATTTGACGTATATGACAATTCATCCATGTATTATAGCTAGGTCGTATAGTAATGGTCTTTTTTGGAATGTATTTTGAAATGATTTCAAATAGTTTCCCTGAAAACGTTTTAGCTAAAATATTCAAACTAGTACATTCATTTAAAATCTGATCCCAATTAAAATCTAAAATACTTTTATTTAATCAGTATTGGTATAGTCCCAGATTTCCCTGAAAACGTTTTAGTTAAAATATTTAAATTAGTACATTCATTAAAAATCTAATCCCAATTAAAATCTAAAATACTTTTATTAAATCCTATAACGTCAGTATAGGTAGTCGCAGATTTGACGCTTGTTACTATGGAAGGGCATCGCTGCCAATATTAAATGCTGTGCTTAAATGTCTTTTCCATTGATTACGCGTAAAAAGTACAATGTACAAACTCATAATACTGTTAATGATAAAGTCAAGATACCTCTAAGGTCAAAGTTAAATGTAAAACAGCAGATGTAATGTGTCAAATGACAAATGTTTTATTGCAAAATGCTGTGGTTTTTTTTTAGATTTCTACATATTAACATTTCTCTCATTACTCTTTACATTTGCGCTCTGCCACATCTCATTTGTCCTTTACGCTTTCAACATATCATCTTGCGCAGAGCACTTTATCAATATGCAAATGTTGGATACCACGTGACTTATTAACATACGGAAACGACCGATCTTTCTACCGAACACAATTTGGCGACTTATTGGGCTAGCGAGCCATTCGACCAATCCAGCTGACAACCTATTCGTGGGTAACCTATTCAGAATGAATTCAAAGGACGCCCAAACTCATATATTTTTATCAACCAATAAAATCCATCGTAACGTCTATCAAACGAAAGTAGAATATATTGTTATTTTTTTCCGAGTCAAATTTCGGTAATGTCCCGTTACATTTAGAATATTGAAAACTTGGCGTTTAGGATGAGAGCGCACCCCTTTAACATGATTGTGCCAACTTTTACTAATAATATTTAGAAAGCTTATTCAATTACCTTCAGAATATATATAGCTAGATGCTCAGAATTATGTATGATGGTCCAAATTTCGACTTCGAATAAAATACCGGCCCATCTTTACATTTAGAATATTGAAAATTTTGTACATACTCGGACTCTTTTTTTTTTAGGCTGTGTTCGGTACAGTCCCTTTAACCCAACTTGTAAATCACCCTACAAGAATAAGCCCTGACAAGAGTTCGCTTCTTGACCTTGCGATAGTTTCATGTCCCGACTTTATTCAGTCAGTTGAAGTCAACCTGTGTGGCTTGAGTGATCACAGCCCTGGGTCCGTATTCAAGGGATATCTTAAGTCTAAGATAGTCACTTAACTACTAGCTTTCACTTAAAGGAGCTAAATCGCTAACATTTGGGATCCAGAAATTGACAAAAGTGGGTCGAAACTCATATAATACTGTAATATGAATGTATATAAACTGATCTACATTAAATGCTTTCCGTTTTACTCCAATTTCAAATCAGTTATGTTCGGCGAAACAAGCCATTCAGTCTCAACCCAGTGCATTTTTTTTAGCGCCTGGTTATTCCAGTCCACATATGTAGTGTGATACAGTACAATGTGTCTAGCCTCGTCCCTCGAGTCTCTCAATAAAACTAGGACCGGAGCGCAATATGGTACACGATTCGTGTACCAATGTTAGAAAAATTATTTTATCTTAAATATCGGATATCAGAAGCTCATCTTTTCCTGGTAAGTTTACATCATCAATGTTGATTTAAATTGACCAATAATTCGTGTTTTCGATGTCGAAGATTTTGGAGGATTTTGAGTTACGGACTTAGGTCCTTTAAATATACGTAACTTCCTGTAAGTTAAGGGCAAGTGGTATTCAAAGGCACTGTTAAGTATCAAATTTTTCCCTTAAAGTTAAGCTGCCTTAACTTTTAAGTGTAAGTCTTTAATTGGTATTCAAAGGCCAGTTTAAGTGAGAAATATCCACTTAACTTTAAAGGGACAGTCCCGAATAGAACAGAGCCTCAAAATAAAAGTCCGAGTACTTTTGAAATTTAAATGCCAAAATATAGCAGAATGATGTATATACCCTGACTCAAAATTTCAGTTCGACATATTGAGCCGTTTGGTCGTGAACGTTAAAACAGCTTATCCGGACACGTAACCCTTTTACGATTTCGGGTCAATTCTTTCTTTGGGTGACCCGATAATCGATTCCCGTTCCTTTATAGGTCTAAACGGTGAACGGTCCATGGTCTGTACTTGATAACAAAAGGTAAATTTCAACGACACATTATATTTATAAAATAAAAGTCTGGTTTTATCAAATCACCGCATAATACAGTTGGGACTCCGGACTCCATTTCAAGATGAAGACTGGTGGGTTTAAGTTGTTTGAAAACGTATCACATATAATATTGAGTTAGTTGCTCGGCCCTAACATAGGGATCTTAATGGATTTTAACACGAAATTAAGCAGTTTTATTCTCAAAAACATTATCGGGATTGACCCTTTAAGTGACCTATGGGAGGTACCTTAAAGTTAAGTGAGATTATAATGACTTCTTTTAACGCTGTAGTAGCAGTCCCGTAGTGGCAATTTTTAAATGATAGGGGATTCAGATTAAAACAAAGACAATGTCGCCGAGCGTAGCTGGCCTAAAATTACTTTTTCGTCGGCAGCATGATGTTGTGGTGCCGTAATAGACCAAAGGGTTATTACCACCGAGATAGTTAAGGATATCCTTTTCCCGATCATCTATCATGTTCGTATACATGCTTCATCATGTTTCCGCAATTGTCATATAATAAAGTTAAATTCATAGATCTTTATAGATTTTTTAAAATTATTTATACTACCGCTAGAAGCAAGACATGATTTATTTTTTAGATCTCATTCCTATGTATACATAATCGATAGTATTTATTCAGGTAAAATATAATGCAACATGCATCTTTCGTACGTACCGCCTGTGCCAGGCCTAAAATGTTGGTACTTACAAAATATCTATGAATTTCGCAAATGATTGATTTATATAAAAAAAAAACACTGTATCATTTGTCATTAGAAGGCAGAGGCCATTGTGTATTACTAATAATATGTTTTTTTTTCTATTCGTGATACAGTGTTAAAAAATTAAAGTTTACAATATCTATCATTATACTGCCACTAGATGGAATTTTAGGGGTCAAAAATCTATGAAAACAGCCATTACGGCAAAGGATGCACAATATCATAATTTATCCCAATTACAATCATACTGTTTTCAAACGTTACAATATAATGTTTCGACAAACATTTTTATAGTAATATAAACTAAGAATAGTGATGCTCTTAAGGGGGCATAACTTGCTTGCAATGTTAGAAATTCGTGGTTTTTGGCAGTGGATGGTATTCCATAAATTGAAAATTCATGCTTTTTGGCGAATGTGAGTTTCCATAATTTAAGTGTGGAGTTAAGTTATCACATAGCCAAGTATATGGAAAATAGAGCCTTTGAATACCGATTTAAGGTAAGACACTAAGACTTGGTTAAGTGGAAAAATTAAGCATTTTTACTTAACTTTTAGAAAACCTTTGAATACGGACCCTGTTGTTGTTTTCTTAGCACTAGAAAAACACAAACCCTACATATGGAAGGGTATCGCTGCCAATATTAAATGCTGTGCATAAATGTCTTTTCAGTTGATTACGTGTGAAAAGTATAATGTACAAAGTCCTAATACCGGTAATGATAAAGTCAAAATACCTATAAGGCCAAAGTTAAATGTAAAACAGCAAATGTAATGTGTCAAATGACAAATGTTTTATTGCAAAATGCTGTGTTTTTTTTAGATTTCTACATATTAAAACTTCTCTCATTACTCTTTACATTTGCGCTCTGCCACATCTCATTTGTCCTTTACGCTTGCAACATATCATAGAAGACTGGTGTATATACTCTGACTCAAATTTTCAGCTCAAAATATTGGGTCGTTTGGACGTGAGCGTTAAAACAGCTTATCCGGACACGTAACCCTTTTAAGATTTTCGGTCAATTCTTTCGTTGAGTGACCCGATAATCGATTCCCGTTCCTTAAGAGGTCTACACGGTGAATGGTCCATGTACTTGATAACAAAAGGTTAATTTCACCCACACATTATTTTTATAAAATAAAACTCTGGTTTTATAAAAATCACCGCATAATACAGTTTGGGACACCGGAATTCATTTCAAGATGAAGAATGTGGGTTTAAGTTGTTTGAAAACGTATCACATATATTGAGTTAGTTGCTCGATCCTATAAAAAAGGTAGGGGACCTTAATGGATTTTAACACAAAATTAAAGAGTTTTATTCTCAAAAACATTATCGGGATTGACCCTTTAAGTTAAATCTATTAATAAAATCATGTAGTTTACTATTAGTTTTTGGAAGAAAGTCTACGTTAAAATTACCAAGAATGATGACATTATTTCTAGTTTTATATTTACCTTGTTAGAAACTGTGTTCAATTAAATTCCAATAATCAGAATTGCTGTTTGGTGGGCGATAAAAAAAAGTTCCTATTAAAAATACTTTATTTTTTAAAGTAATTTCTAGTCACAAAGCTTCAAGTCCTGGAAGTTTAAGATCATATCTACATTTAAAGTAAAAATATTTACGAATATAAACAGCAATACCCCCCTCCCCTGCTATCATTTCTATTTAGTAAACAAGGTGAACAAAACCCATCAATATACAAAGAAGCAACCGGCACTGCATCGGTAAGCCAGATTTCTGAGAAACCCAAAATATCATTATTACACAGTACAGCAGTAATATGGTCAATCTTATACCTTAAGCTACTTATGTTCAACTGAACTATTCTGATTAAATTTTGACCAGGGTAAGAGTGAATATCTACACACAAAACAATCAAAAGACAAATGATAAGAGCGTATATAATAATATCATGCTCCGTAAGCACCCCCAAATCGGTCATCACGTCTTGGAAGCGCTCGTTTCGACGACGCCACACCCTCCTAAGTCTGTCCAAAAAATCAACAGTGATCCTTGACTCATCTGAAAACATCACATTGTTCCAGCGTCGATTATCCCAGTGTTGACGATCCCTACACCAACGACGTCTAGCCTGAATGTGATGATCTCTCAAACAAGGAATCACTCGAGGACGTCGGGCGCGAAGGTGACCCCTATGCAGTCGATTCCGAATCGTCTGGCCACTCACCCTCACACCAGTGTCTGTTTGAAGACGAGCACTGATCTGATTTGCTGTGATGGCACGATTTCTCAAGGCCAAGGTACGGATAAATCGATCGTGGGCTTGAGTTGTCGCCCTTGGTCGTGCAAATCTTGGGTTGGACCCCTAGATGACCCCAAGCACCACCTGCATTCCATGCGGTAGCTATTGGTGCGTTTGGGCGTCACATGTAACTGGAAATGTTTCTTCTGTTAGGTTCTATGGTGACTGATTTGGTTTTGGGGTGAGGATGATAAATAAATACATAAATAAAAAGAAAGCATTACATATAATACAAATAATATACACAATATATACACAATAACTGGTAGGTTTCGTGAACAATAGGGTATTGTCATGGAAATTAAGCGAAAATGCAGACATTCGTTGTCGAACTTAAGCAGCACACTTAATATAAATAATGCATTCAGTAGTAAAAAGACATTAATGGTGTGAGGAATATAATATCATGCCCGGTATGTTATTTTCAATTATAAACTATAATGTTAAATGTAATATAGATCAAATTGTTAATTGGTTAAATTTGGCACGAGCAAATCACGGCCGATATTTTCATTAGTTTTGCTGGCGTGGGCACTGTTCACAATATTATTTGAATCTCGAATGGTTGCATGACGCCTGTTACTGGGTAATTCTTGATTTAAAGTCAAATTATTTGTTATGATGTCAATAATGATATCTGAAGAAGACACAGAATTGTTGTCGTTGACCCAGCCTGTAAATTTTGTAATAGCAGGGTCAACAAAGAAAGAATAGAAAGGAAATACTAAAACATACAGATTTGGTGGACCGGTGTCGGAGAAAGAAATAAAAAAGCGAATAGAATGTTGTATTCCGAAATCTACGAAGTACAAACAATCCTGGGCTGTAGAATTAATTGGCACATGGCAAGAAGAGCGATCCCGTCGGCCGGTTTTGGATAATCTACAACTTCCTGCAAATTGTTTATTAAAACGGGTACACGAATGGCACCAGCAGATTTAAACTTGGTTTTGAATAATTTTTTTTTGAGGGTAAAAAACGTGACGGTGGAGATTATCCGTCTTCGACACTTTATGATATTGTAGCAGCAGTGCAGTCATATATAAGATATACCGGAAAATCTGTTAATATTTAAAAAAAAATATTCAAAGGAGAACTTCAAATAAAATATTTGGATAATTTTTTCAGGTCTGCATTTTGCAACAACAGAAGTCTACACGACCAATCACAGGGAAGCATATTCGACGACTCGCCGCAGAACGCAGCACTCGACGACTGACTTCAAGTGAAACTTGACCAACCCTTGGAAGTCCAAAATGCCAGAAATACAATAACCTTCAAAATAAATATAAAATAAAGCATATAATTTGTGTTGTTTATCGTCCCTTGTTACAACAGACTTTGTTTCAATTCCCCAGATGTACGTGACAAGGATTTAGGGTCGCCTGGCCAACCTCTTGGGTTTTCTCCAGGTTCCTCCCTCGGCTAAAGACCCTACGCGCAAGGGAATTATTGAAATGAAATTAAACCATGTAAGTCCAAAAAAGACCTTGATTGTGTCGATTTGGCATTACCCCTCCCCCAATCACAAACACACACACACGCACGCACACGCATGCACGAGTTGATTAGCTACCAATTACTTGACAATTCTTCTCATCGAGAGTATATCCCAGAATTTCCATAATAAAACACGATTTCATGTTTTCTTATGGGAAATAAAAACCTACCCTGGAAGAATAACCGGTTACGGGTTTAAAGAAAAACTTTCAGAAGAATAACCCCAAATTTCCCTATATATATTCAAAGCCGCCCCCAACTTTAAGATCGCAAGTTTTCTAGGCTCAGAGTGTATCCCAAAGATCAAAGAGATATACCGTTATAGGTTTATAATTGAAGGTAAATAATAATATTACTGAACGCATATCTCCTAAACTAGCTTCGGCTCTGTATGTATACATATACTCACATTTTTCTTTCTGGATATAAATAAAGAATTTAACATAATTCTCAATACAATGCAGAAATATTTTTTAGCATTGAAACCTTAATGTCGAGTTACGAGCAATCGAAACCATTAGACAAAATCCGAAGTTCTAAAAAAACCGATATAGACAAAATAGTGTAATCAGGCAAACTAGTATAATCATCATATGGACTGTTCACCGTGTACAAAATACACGACAAACAGTGGTACAGGTGTCCAGAAGAGTAAGCTTACCCTGTCTGGCACCACACCCGCCATAGCTGCATCCAAACAATTAAGCGAAGTCTCGGTAACATAGCGTGATTGCCCAATGGACTATCGGTATGCAAAATGCACGTGATGAACAGTGTTAACGATGTAATCGACAGATATTATCAGGCAGATAGTATACGCGTCAATTAAATATATCTAGGATAATAGCCGAGAGAGACATGTTATATTTACCAGTCAAGTCAATATGACGGCCATAAAACTTTTTGAAGGTTTTATTGCGTTTAGTTCGCAAGTATCCCTGAAGTTGAAGCTCAGATGACAATAGCTACGATAACGTAGCTAAAAAAGGTTGAGATATACTGATGTGCTTGTTTTTAGCTACGATTGGCAGCCATCATTTTCACGTTGAAATAAAGCCTTCAAAATATTAGTCTCGGTAACCCAGAACCCCCTAGTCTTCAACATACGTTGAAATGTTTCGATGAAAAATGCTGTCAATTTTGTATAAAACGCCCCGTAATGAATCACAACGGGCCTTTCAACGTTAGTTGTAATGGGAGCCAAAGTCGTCTCGAAACACAGAGGGTTGAGAGATGATTCGTTATCTAAGATGACAAATTCCTCGATCTACTTAAAAAATCAGAAAATAATTAACAAGCTCTCGTGTAACGATTTAGCTGAGATACAAACACTCCATAAGCTGATGATATTGAAATGTAACTACTAATAAATGGACAACAATCGGAAAGTCAAAGTGATCACGCTTGCCTGCCTGTATGTGATCGGCTTCGTAGGAATAGAAAAACAAACCAGCAAGCAAAGGTGCACACCACGGCTTATGTTGTCATAATGGCATTGATAGGGTTCTTCAGTGGCCTGCAGGGAGGGGGGGCGGTGCTAGTAAAAATTTGATATTATCGCATTTAACTTCGCTCTACAAGATCCCCCGCAGTCCCAAAAGTATGCAGTGCTGTATTTACCTATGTGCTTGGTAGACTGATTGCTTAGGCCTCAAGATTTACGGGGCCTCCGTCCAAGTTGTATAATTTTGACATTGTTATAAACCTTTCTTGCACACATTGGAGTCTTAAAGTTTACCGGAAAAGGTTCATACGTTTTTTAAATAATGCAAGTAATTATGTCAACATATCCTTTCCATAAGCAAAACACGAACCCGAATGTCAATATTACCTGCAACAGTTATTTCCGCCATTCTCCGTGGGTGGGTAGTCGTAACTTTCCGTAAATAAACGTCATTTTAGTCCTTCTGTTGGTGTGAATTCTGATCCGGGTTTAATTGAGGCTTACTTATATTTTAATTTATTTTTTTTAAAAATCATCTATTTTACATAAGATGTCCTCCTCCCTCAGATTTCGTAGGGACATTCATTCAAGGAGTTGGTCCCTAGCATAGCCAAACCTCTGCTGCTCGTTACTAGGGTTATTTACTGTGCTAATTGATTTAGTCAATTTTTATTTAAAGGAGCTAAATCGCTAACATTTGGGACCTAGAAATTGACAAAAATGGGTCGCAACGCATATGATACTGTAATATGAATGTATATAAACTGAATAAAATTTAATGGTTTCCGTTTTTACTCCAATTTCAAATCAGTTATGTTCGACGAAATAAGCCATGCAGTCTCAATCTAGTGCACATTTTTAGCGTCTGGTTATTCCATGTGCCGCCTGGTTTGGTGTAATGTGTCTAGCCTCGTCCCCCGAGTCTCTTATTATATGCTAGGGATGAAGCGTATTATGGTAAACGATTCGTGTACCAATGTTAAAAAAAATATTTTATCTTAAATATCGGACATCAGAAGCTCATCTTTTCCCGGTAAGTTTACATCATCAATGTTGATTTAAATTGACCAATAATTTTTGTTTTCAATGTCGACGATTTTCAGGGATTTTGAGTTACGGACTTAGGTCCTTTAACTGTGTTAAACATGTAGTTGTTTTCATTCCTATTCTTTCTGATTCATGACAATATGGCTATACAAGAGTATTGGGGTGAAGACACGGCAAACTAAGATATTATCGAATTCATAACATTGGTGTTACAATTAATTACATAATGTGTTATGTGTTATCTAAAAGTAAAATCTTGTATAAAATCTTGAAAACAGTCAATTTTACCATGTTGACTACGATTTTCTCTTTTTGAGCTCCATACTTTTAATAAATATACAGATTTAATTTCAAAAATACAGAGAGTGCAGGTACAATAATGCAGGACACTAGGGAATTGTGAGTATGCAAATGTGACCTGAAAGGCAGAGACTACAAGAGCTTCCGAGAAGAAAGTTGAAAAGTAGAAAATAGGAAATTAAAAAATAACTCGTTTTTTCCTAATTTCCTATTTTCGACTTTGGACTTTCACCATCTTACTGACATCAATAAATGAAAAGATATGTTGTTGTTTGTAAGTTTGTATATAAATTTCATTTTTTATTAAAAAAATTCGAATAAGAATATATATACAGTTTTCCTGTTTTCTGTAGGCTGAATGTTTGATTAATTGTTGATTTACATGTGGGCCGAAACTGGGTTGCAATCGTATTATGATACGAACTTAAGATACAATTATGTGTAAAAGTAAATGTGGTAAAAGATTGGCAATATATTAAAATAGTTTAAATACAAAAAAAAATGAATATGCATGAACTTAATTTAATTGAAATCAAAAGAAATCGTTATGTTATTCGGGGGAAGGGACACAGCTGGTGAAGTAGTTAAGTCATTAAAGTCAGTCAATAATAAAAATATACAAATCTATATTTTAGTCAACTGATATGTAAATAGACGATTTTATTGTTGTCAATGTTCCTATCCCTCCCATTCGCCATTTCGCCGTCGTTTTTCAGAAGGTTAATTATAATTTGAGTTTCCGTTGTTGGTCTCAGTTCTTTAGCTCTTTTCAAAATGTTGAAACTGGGAACCTTTCTCCTAGCGCTGGGATCCGCTTCTGCTTTTTCATACATTTGGGACGGGATTTTATGTAAGTTATATTTTATATCATATCCACTGTTTGCGTAATTTTTCAAGATAATTCAAAAGTTAGCTGTACTTGAGGTGGGAATCTGCCTGCTAAATAATTGATAAGATTGATGGGAATTGAAAATTCTATTTAATCAACAATGTCCAAAAGTTGTCTGTCTTTTATCTTCGGCAGCGTTAAAATGTCGCCATTATCCGGAAATCAATAGACTTTAAGCTTCTTAAAGCACGAAGCTGAATAATGTGAACCTTTTATTTTGCTATTGATGAAATTTTGTATTTAGTTTATGTGACATTCAACAATTTTTTAAACTTCTTTAAACAGTCTTCATTAGCCCTGTTCGGAGCATTTCATTTCATTTATTTTGATGCATTTTTACTTTGGAGAGTTGGGTGGCCGAATGGTTAGCACATGCGCGTTGTATGATAACGTGTGTCATTTGGTCAGCTGGTGTGGTTTAATTTTCTGTTTGTACGTGATTTTTCTCCGGGTCCTCCGGTTACCTCACACAGCTACAGACCCCCACGCGCAAGCGAAATTTTGAAATAAAATTGAACTATAATATTAGTACCGAATTAATCGTGTTTGTGTAGAGTGGAATTTGACCCCCAGGTCTCTCTCTCTCTCTCTCTCTCCCCCCTCTCTCTCTGTCTCTCTCTCTCACGCACACACACACACACACACACACACACACACACACACACACACACACACACACACTGAAGCAAGATTGATATTGTATTAATTAATATCGTTGGCCTATTATTATATTCACACGTTGTTAGAAGTCATATTGTCTCATAATCTCAATTCCACAAAACAAATCTACGGACAAGACACAATATGCAGACATCACAAACAGCGTACAATTGCTTAGTTTCTGTCAAATACCGTTTACCTTTTCTCTTTTTTTCTCCCAAATATTCCGTTTTATTGCATGTTATATTAACATAAGCTAAATGAAGACAAAGGGAACATATCTTATGATGCTGTTTCATAAAAAATTTTTAAGTTACAATATGTTTTCTATTTTTCTTAGGTCCACCCAAATGTCCAGAAGGATTTTTCGGATTTGAAACCAAATGTTACGTAATCCCCAGAATTACCCAAACATGGGGTGATGCTTACGTAAGTTTTAACCAAACTTTTACATAATATTTAGCCATTAAAGTAACGATGTGTCATTAGCATTTTTCGCTAAAATATCAAATTTCCCACGGCTTGAATTGTTCTAAAAGGACGCTACGTTTTTAGTTATCGTCCAATTGGTTCTTTTTGTGTGTTGAAATTTAACATTAGCGGTTGTCGCCCTTTTTTTTTTGCCTGTTCTGATTCCGTCAGTATCGCGTTAAAACTTGATTCTATATATAATACAGACGTTATCAATCTAATTTTATAAATATGGAGACTCAGTAGCATGATATTGGTGTTAGTTGTACCGTTGTACAGAGTCAGTTAGTGTATTAACACAATTTAATTTGATCATTTTCATCAACAGGAGTTCTGTAGAACATTTGATTCTCACTTACTTCGAGTGGAGACAATTGCAGAGGACGGCTTTTTAAAGTCTGTGTTGCACGATCACAAAGGTAAATTCTTTTAGCTAGAGATCAATATTCTAAAAGTATAAAATATCGTTTCGGGGATTTTTTTTTATATTTTGGCTTTTATTGTTTTGTTGTTTCATGTCAAATATCGGGAAACTCTTGACATAACGTCCCGTTTATTTGCAAGTAATCTTGGAAATGTAACAAGCATAGACCTGTGATTGTTTCCATATATACATCTAAATGTTTGTTGGGTTTTCATAGCATTGCATTTATCTCGGAATTTTAAAAATTATAATAATATTGATTATATCATCCCTGTTGTAAGAAGGTTATTAAAAGGGTTGTTAAGCCGAACCCGTTTATTTATATTATATTTATAAAATTAAAAATGTTCAAAATGCTCAACCAATAATAAAAACTATTTCGACATTAAATAGCAAACATACGCGAGCTGTAATATGAAGAATAGCACAAGCCCGTGGTGTCTGAAATTATCCCGATGGTGTCACGCATGGCGACTAATTAAATTTGTTAATTAAATTACTTGTATTTTGGGATGTGTATATTTGAAACCATTTTAAAACTAGATAATGAATAATATATACAAATAGCAATGGTTAGACTTCCCCTTTAATTCTTTCTCTTTCTTTTTGGTTTTAGATACTTTTCGCCATTCTTAATCTGCTTTACTTTTACCTTTATAAAGGAAACGATTTCTGGGTTGGTGCCACAGATTTAGCATACGAAGATGACTGGAGATGGGCCACTACCTACGGACCAGTTGTTACGAAATGGTGGACTTATAGGCAACCAGACAATCGTATAAATAGAGAGGGACATCGTCAACATTGTGCAGTTTTAAGTGATCGAGTGAAATACAATTGGGCAGATGATGATTGTCTCCAACATTACCATTTCATCTGTGAAAGACACATTGTTTAATTAGGTGAGAAATGATAAACTATTAAGCTATGAAGGGGGTGGGTATACTTTCTTGAACCACTGGCACTACTTCTCAATTGAAATTAAACATTTTATATTTTCTACTTCTGGAAATAATTAAAAACGCAAAACAAAACAGGAGCTCTTTCATGACACCATCTTTACTGTGTCAGAACAGGAAGACACCATTCTGATACATTGACTGGATTAACAGCATGAAAATGCTAACGGTCTCTTGTGTTGTGATTTTGGCGTGCGGTGCAAGGAAGGGGGGGGGGGTATAGACATTCGCAGGCAAAAATTGTATTTCCGAATACCCACTTGAAACATCAACGATGATTGGTTAATAGAATGTCTGGCGTCATGGGGTCAAAAGCTGCGACCTCCCACTACAAGGCCATCGATGGTATAAAAAGGAACAAAACGAAATGTAGATCTGGCCACAAAGCATTCTCAGATTTAAGTTAGGGATTTACTTGAAATCGTTCTCCTTATTTGAGAAAACTTTTTTTGTTTTAATGTATTAAATACATCAATAAGGGACTATGTGAAAAGTTTTGTATTTCTGCATCGAAGATATTTCCCATAAAGAGTCTGAGAATGCTTTGTGAACTCGGGGCCTGTATTTTAAACTGATTGCTGTTTATTAACGCCTGTTTAGTCCAGCCTCTCATACCTGCAGGACACTCCGTCAATCATTAGTAATTCTCCACACCAGTATTCGAATAATAATATTTTAGCTTTCCTACAAGTTTGGTTAAACAAGACTAGTATTGGACCAATATGATTTTTCCAGCCAATACTACTTCATGTCAGTATTCCGAACTGTTAGGCCATATCTGTAATAAGGACGAAGATTGTATCAAATGTGATCCATGTGGAACACTGCCTTGTTTTGTTTGGTCCAGTGCAAATTCGAATTTATCAGTCTTCCATATAATACGACACATTCCTTTTGAGAAAGAGAAGATAAGCGATGTAGTTTGATCATAACATTTATTTTTTTCATTGTAGATATGGAAATGGAACGAAACTGTTTTGCAAACAATTATTCAATAAAGTAGCATATGCTCTTTAATATTAATAAATCTGTTGAATTCGTCTTAATAAGCTTAAGCTTGAAAACTTACCCCATATTTTTAACCAAAGAAGACCGGGGAACGCGTGGCGGGGGGGGGGGGGAACAGGCAGAACACCATGAGTGCATATATACCCGAGCAAATGCAATAACGGGAATAATTTTAATGTTTTCAATTATATTTGTGAACAAACTGAAAACGGGGGGGGGGCTATAACTATTAATTAAGAGCGTGTCCACGAGAGCACCATGCAGAGGGTGGTAACCCTTTGGTTGGGGATTTGGAACAAATCTACATATAAAGGCCCAAAACATCATCACAAAAATTGGGTCCCAAAACTAAGAACATAGGAAGGCGGGTCAGAAACTAAGTAAGTGAACACTTATGCTCGAACATAGGTATCTGCTGGAGTTTGTTCAGGTCTCTCCATGAACATTTAGACAAAATTATTGTGGTTCTTCTTACATGAGAATATGGACGATAGTCATGGCAGCACAGTACATAAAGCTATACGATGATCTGCTCCTAAATACAGATTTTAATAACCCTGGCCAGATGACTTCAAAATTTGGCTTGTTGCGAAAACATTCTTTTTTTTTTACCAAAATACCCTATAATATGACAGCCATGTTCAAATAACGAATATAATGGCGATGATCGTTGAATATTATTAAGCGCTGCTTTAGTTATACACGTCCTTGCTACTAGCTAAAGAATACAAATAAGAATAATAGTCGTCTGATTCTGCAAAATTATACATAGGTTACACCCCTTCACTACGATAATCGTGAACGACCGATTTTGCCACAAAATTTTTGATTTTCACCAAAATAACATATTTGGCACGAGGTACGCCTAAAGGGTAACAACATATAGTCGTCGGTCATCAGTAATAGAAGATTTTTACACATTTTCAGAATATTGAAGCACACAAGTGGGTTAAGTGCCCGTAGCCAGATCATAAAATTTGGTGGGGCTACGGATTTTTTTGGAGGGGCTGAGGACAGTAGCCGGCTAAGAACGCTACTAAGAAGGCGTTATTGTTGGCGGCGAAATATTTGGGGTCGGGTGGAGGGGCTAATTCGTTTTTTGTGGGGGCTAAGGGCCCAATTGCTGGTCAATTTTCTTCTTCTGACATTTGGACGAATTTCCTTCCTTCATAACCACACTCAGCAGTTCTAGGTCAGACCCACCAGAAAACAGCTAAATAAGTTGTATGATGTCATAGTTTTCAACATACGTAAAATGCCCACTTTCAGATAACTCACAGAAAATTCCACAAGATCTATTCATTCCCAAGCGCCTGCAGGATTTTAAGTCGACCACTTGGCAAATCATACGTGGCCAATATCAAGATTTTAGGATCACAACATTTCAAGAAGGAGCGTTTTGAAATTTGAGCAAAAAATTGGTCAAAATGTGGCAAACTAGAAGACTTCAAAGTATGGTTCCTAAGATGAGAATAGTTGCAGTATTAATTAGTTTACTTCAAACAAATATTAAAAGGTTGCAATTTTTGCTCATTGAGAAACAACGCGAAATTCATTGTAGAAAATGGAAACAGTTACTAGTTGGAATTCCTGGCTTCGAGAAATATAGATATTTTTTTTTGTGTGTCAGTCTTCTTTCAAACTAATGGTGCGCGGGCCGCGATAATGAAGACGGCGCCTTGACTTCGGTATAACAGACGCAACCATGATTTCGGCTACCTAAACTCCAGGAACGAACGAACACGTATGGCGATCAGGGGTCGGTTGCTTTAAAACTAGGTCATATTAACGATATTGGTAGCTAACGGATTCATTAAAGTTAATCCAAGAGAAGACTGTTTGGTCAGTGGCTGAATTTAAAAATTCTAAATTCAACGTACATGTATAACAACATATAGTCGTCGGTCATCAGTAATAGAAGATTTTTACACATTTTCAGAATATTGAAGCACACAAGTGGGTTAAGTGCCCGTAGCCAGATCATAAAATTTGGTGGGGCTAACAGATTCATTAAAGTTAATCCAAGAGAAGACTGTTTGGTCAGTGGCTGAATTTAAAAATTCTAAATTCAACGTACATGTATAACAACTTCATATAACAACTACAGAAAACACTACAGAATACTTTATTATTTCCTTTAGAAATTTTAGCATAAATCTGTAGGAATGATTTACACTACAGAATAAATTATTGGGCCCGTATTACCTACAGGCCACGAAAATTCTGTAGAATACTATAGAATTTCATCCTATAGAAAATGGAATAGTCCCGCATCGCCCATCTACAGTAGAATGTTCTATAGAAAATTACAGTGGTAATCTATGACGTTTTGCTACAGTCCACTAATTCCATCATTAAACAGATAATAGAGTCCAACACCTCCGTTAAATATAACGCCAAGTTAACGACACATTCAAGTTTACCGGGCTTCTAGCAACAAGCCATTTCTTTGTTAAAGTTATTCTCATGTTCAAATTGTAACATCAATTGGCTGTGTTCGATCCCTGCGTTTGCCAAGAAAGTTTATCGGGATTTTCCAGCATGGTTCCTTGTTTGTGGTGCAGGACCTAGAGCATGACAATGGAAAACGTATAGTCGTTCGGATGGGACGAAAAACAGGGGTCCCACGTACACATTGGTGTGCACGTAAGAGATCCCATGTGAGTTGGAATTCGATCATATCACACTGTATGGTGTGTCCATCTCCATTAGCTCAGTCGGAGCAGAACAGTAGGACGTTAAACCCATTTCATTTCTACTTCTACGATTCAATTCCATGATCAGTAGGGAGTTAATTCCTCACAGTCCTGGGATTTTAATTAAATAATCATCATGTTGGTTTATTTCTGATTAATCAATTAATAATTAATCATTTTTATCATGAGGCAAAATGATCCAAATGTAAATATTGCATTCTTGTGTAATCCCTAAGGTCAGGCATGACACATATAATATAAATAAAAAAACAAGCATGGAACAGAATCCTGGACGACTGTTTTGTAATCGTAAATTGCATAGATCGATTAACGAGCTGGATGACACACCAATACTTAAGTTTTAATTCATGTCACCCTCCACACACACAAAGAAATATACCATTTAATCTAGCTAGAAGGTCCTACACTATTGTATCTAATCCAGAAACAAAACTAGTTAGATTTTTACTTGACTATGATCTGGAAGAGTTGTTATATAACCGGCGTTTATGATAATGGGATAGATTAGCCCATGAAACGGTGTGTTGCGGCCAGTTTTTTGCTTGAGGTGCATATTGTCAGACATCATAGGGTTAAAAGCAGCTCGTATGACCTCTGACACGACCTTCCACTACAACCGGCCAGATCTAACTTGTTTAGAAACACAATTCCGCTACATAGTCCTCCCAAATAAACAAACTACATGTATATGGTTTTCCACAATATATTATTTTCTCTATTAATTTCATTTCTAAATGTTTTATTTTAAAATTTATGTTTATTATATATAGGGCTGCAGCCAAAATTACAAGCCTGAAGTTCCGCTGCATTGTCTTCCCTAATAAACAACTATATAGCATTTACTTGACTATTATCACCATTTTCATCTGGCGCTAAATCGAGTTAGTGCAGACTGTTTGCTTGGAACTCTCTGGATGTGTGTTCCCGGTGTTACAAGCTTTCCAAAAAATGTATAGTTTGTTTATTAGGGAAGACCATGAAGCGGAACTTCACGCTAGAAATTTTAGCTGCAGCCCTATATATAATAAACTTAATACGGATAATGAAAGTAAAAGAGAAAATAATATATTGTGGAAAACCACATACAAGGGATAAAACATACAACAAATTAGACAATATACATTTTAAAAGAGAGAGGTGGAGTTTAACGTCCACTCGACCCAAACTAGGTTATTTCGGGACTAACATATGGTTTAATTTTATTTCAATAATTCGCTTGCGCGTATGGGTCTTTAGCAGTGGGAGAAAACCAAAGGACCCGGAGGATGAACAGGCGATCCTACTTCTTGCCACGAAAAGTTGACTTAATGACAGGCTTTATGAGCTGTCCTGGCGATCAAATTCAAAGGGGGGGAACAGAGACCTATCCCCCCCCCCCCGCCTAAATCCACGCCAATGCATCGCGCGCATGCTAACCATTCGGCCATTCACCACCACCAACACCCCAAACGCCATAAAGAACAAAACTCGATCAGCAGAGATGTGCAGATGTATCTAACTATCATTAGCATGTGCTAATTTAAAGCGAAATGCTAATATTATAATTTTATCTGATGGCCACCCCCCAAAAAAGTAAACAATGTTTGTAAATAGTAAATACTCGAACTTTAATTTATAAAACACCTTTCTCTAAATAACCAAAACTACGATTTAAATTTTCCACACAAGTCAAATTTATCCATTCTTTCAAACTGCGATTTAGATTTGAAAGAATGCAAATGTAGGCTATTAATTAACGCAGTTTGTTATAATAATGTCTTTGCTGCCCACGTCAAGAAGTCACTTAAAATAATTTATTAGCGTGCTATTTAAATAAATACATTTTCAATATCAAATCAATATATTGGGGGTTTATGGCAGGCCATTTTCACAATCTATACATTACTAAGATTGATGTGTATTTTCAAAATCATCAGCGTCATCGATACACATTTCCATATGTGTAGAGAACTGGGAAGGTTTGATACAATGTGAATTCCGTAAATACGCCTCTCATTATTGGTAATAAGTAGTTCGTGAATATTTAGTAATTGGTTGGGTACCAGATGTTACGAATAGCGGCTAGTTTCTTATTGATTTTTTAATTTGTTTTAACCGCTGTGTGATTTGTCAGGGGTGCTACTTATCATCACAATGAATCCATTGAAATCATTGAAATGTTTCAAAGCAATCTATTTCTTAGAGTTTTTGATCGTAGAATTAAGAGTACGTCAAAAGTTAGGCAGCAGATTGAATTTGTTTTTTGATCATAACGTATCGAAAACTCATTCCTAACTGTTCGACTACCCGAAAACTACATATGGCATCTTGGACAGCTTCTATTTTGGTGGCTATTGCCACAGTCGCCCTTGTAAGTGGTGGTAGTACATGGGTCCCTGACGAAACTCACAAATGTAAGTCATGGTTTTGATTCTTCTTAGTTTTGACAATTTTGCTATTGGGGTTTTTTTTGGATGGGGAACACAGAACGTTTAAAGTAGTTCAATTGTGTTCGCTTGGGGCATATTTTGTGACTGTCTGGTATATGAAAGTACACTGAAAACGTGGGGAAATGACTGTTTGGCAATTTAATTCATTGTTAATATTTAAATAATTTTTAATCATTGTTAATTGAAACACTTTTTCTGGTTGAATTTTTTGCAACCGTGGCGTGTGGGCAGGCATAATAACATAGTCTCTCTTTGATGATTTAGGAATACAAAAAAAAAAGTTCTAAAAAAAAATATCTGTTTTTTTAATCGTGTTTTGTCTTTTGAAAAAGTAAATAATTCCATTACAGGCTACTCTGGATGCCCAAGTGGGTTTTTCCGTCACAATACAAGTTGTTATGTTGTTCCACGTGTAATGGTAACATGGGGTCAAGCTGTCGTAAGTTTATATTTAGTATATCAACAACAATATACTAATATGTATACAGATAACTATCACTGCTTAGAATGGCGAGGGATTGGATGGCTAAATGGTTAGCGTGTGCGCTGTATCACAAAGCCTGGAATTAAGTCAACTGGCGTGATTTCGAATCCCTGTTTGTACGTGACAATGAAAGGGGTCGCTTGTCCAGTCTCGTGGGTTTTCATTGGGTCCTCCGGTTCATTCCACTGCTAAAGACCCTATGCGCAAGCGAATTAATGAAATAAAATTAAACCATATATGTTAGTCCCGAAATGACCTAGTTTGTGTCGAGTCGATGTTAAACCCCATTTCTCTCTCTCTCTCTCCCCCGCTTAGAATGGCCACCTATGCTGAACAAATAGTGGTTGTGTTTTACATCTGTCGTAAACACAAAGACTTAATAATCGAACTATTTAGTATTTCAATTAAAGTGTCGGACAAATACCTTTATCACCCAATAATACTTTCTACAGTAGATATCGCTTGTGTGATAAATTTCATAATCTACAGCGATATCTCCTTAGGAACTACTTTTTTTTATTTTCAAAGAACATTTCATTTTTTTTCATTAAAAGTAACTTCTTTTTTAGTAAAAGGGAACTTTTTTTATTTAATTGACCATGATGGAAACACTGGGTCAATATAATGGACTTTGCAATGGTTGAATTGTTGTCAAAAAAGTTGATGTATCACTACGCCATAATGTATTCAGGTTCAGTAAAAGTGAAATCTATATAGTAAAGAATTCTATTTATTTATTTCTGCATGTAAGAAGGATTTGGTGATAAAAGACTCATAGGAGATTCTCTTGTAAGGATCAAATACCTTCGTGCCTTACAACCTTCTTGTATTGCAAACGACGCAAATAAAAGCTCGTAACAATTTGCAACAAGGTATATGTGGGGGTTTTTTATTAAAAAAAAGAAATATAACATGCACATTTCTTATCTTATTAGGTATATTGTCGAGCTCTCGATTGTGAGCTTCTGATTATTGAAACTCAGGATGAACAGGACTTTTTACAAAAAGAAATGTTGAAACATCATGGTAAGCTATATATTTGTTTTGTTTGTTTCTTGTTTCACTTTATTGCACACATCTACGTGACGTTCCCGACATATTTTTAAGTGCAGATATTATCAACAACCAATCGCAGCTTCGGTGACGTCACTATGAAGCTAGTTTTAAGATAGTTCAGTGGAACGATGTCGACATTATAATTACAAGTTCACGTGATGCGATATGTTTTTTTGGAAAAGAATTACAAATAGCAAATGAGTTCATATTATATAACTAGAATTATGGAATCGGTTGCTTTGTTGAGTATACTGAGTATAACCAATTAGGTCTACTCAAGAAGCACACAAATAACATGTATTCACTGCATACGTACATAACACCGGTATTGAAGATACATGCTCATAAATAACAGGTATCCATGATTCACATAAATTACAACTGGTTTAATGATATACACAGAAAGCACAGGTATTCACGATGCACGAAAATAACACAGGCATCCACGATGAACACGAATAACACATGTATTCCCAATGCAAACAAATAACATTAGCATTGACGATGCACACAAATGTCACATGTGCAGGTATTAGCAGTATACAAAAATAACACCAGCGAATTATCATACTGGCGCCATTACCTCTACTACAACATGAAAGTTCATCTCAAGTACATGTAGTTCTTTTAGGAACGATCTCTGATCAGACGCTGTTCTCTGACCGTTCCCGCTCATCCCTATTAAGCTGTAATATGAAACGTGCCGTGGTTTTGCGGAGAATCGCAAATTTCTTGTATATTTATGTCGGATGAGGTCAGAAATGATTTTATTTTTTTTTCGAAAAACGAAGAATTACGGTGAAAAGGAGAAGATAAGAATTTCAAATAGCTGTAGAACAGAGATGGGGGTAGAGAGGTGTTTTTATTTGCAGCTTAATAGGAAACGGTCAGAGGACCGTTCCTAAAGGAACTAATCTGTAAGCAACACCCCAATGTTGTAGAAAAGATCGGTCCAACAGTGGTATCACCCATGTGCCTGATTCTTTGTGCACTTTCATTATACCACAAAGGATGTCAATATTTTTGCTTTTTAAATTAGATTTTTTTTATTACTATACAAATAATGTATTAATGTATTTATGCGTTCGGAATTCTAGAGGCCGGGTAGTCGTTCTAGTGAGACTTTTTAAACCGAGGCCCCAAATATTTTCTGGATTTTATCCATTTTCTTTTCTCATTAGCTAAACTAACATAGGCACCCTAATTTATAAATGATATTTTGGAGTTAACCTAGTTCAATTATTTAGTTTTAGTTTTCAAAACAGGCATACCTACCAACGCATCTCTTTCAGGATGATCTGTCAATACAGATTTATAACATTACTGTGATGATTGTGGATGTGGGATGCTAATAGTTTCCGTTAATAACAAGTGTCAGGGACCTCGGTTTTTGTCCCATCCGAACGACTAGACGTCCTTCTTATCGTGCAAGACGACTTTAATATAAGTGGTAACTTTTCAATTGTCAGGTGAAAATTATTGGTTAGCTGCCACCGATTTGGTTGTTGAGGGTGAATGGAGATGGGCTAATACCATGAGTCCAGTTTTAGTAACATTCTGGAAGCCAGGTCAACCTGATGACATACACACTGCTGTAGATGGGGATTGTGTAACGTTCAGTCCTACTGGCTGGGACGACAACCATTGTGAATCAGTACAGAATTTTGTCTGTGAAAGAGCCAGAGTTTAAAATACTCCATTCGACATGCACTTTCGATCTTGATATATGTGTAAACTATACATTGGAACTGTTTAATAAAAACTTAGTTCAACCCTGTATATTTTTTCTATGTGCACTAGTTGACATATTTGATAAAACTAATGACAACGTAAATTTGGCATTAACGTATACATGGAAGCTAATATATATTGTCTAAACGTGATTTATGAGAACCGAACACAAATTACCGAACACAAATTTAAACAAAATTATATTTAATGGTAAAGAAAGCCTTCAGTAGCAACACTTACCACAATTCCACAGTATGGATCCTAATCTGTCAATTTTCATCAATTAAATTCTTTTTAATAAACCACTGATCGATAAAGGGGGTTTAGCTACAGGGTTGTATTTTCTCAATTTATAACTATTTGGTCAAGGTAAAACTTGTTTGTTGAACTATTTGGGCTTTTTGTTTTAAATAAAAACGTTGATAATAAAATCCTTAAACTCCAATCATATATCTCACAGTTCTTGAGCTGATTGCCCTTTAGTGTGTCTATGTTTATAATTCGGAATATAAACAGAAACTCTACGTTTCAGGGACAGCGATTCTATTTCGAAACATTTATGGTTTAAAAAGTCTCACCAAATACGCTACGCTTTTAGATCCCAACGTGTTTATGCCTCAATTGTATTAATGGTTCTGAATATGTCGGAGGCTGGTGAGTTGTCCGAAGATGTCAAAGTCAAAGTCAGAGCTCCCCCTTCGCCCCTGTAACACCGTTTCCTTATAAAATGGTGTGATTTCTTTTGATTGCCAGTTCATAAAATAATATATACTGCTAATAAACTGAAAAGAATGGGTGAAATAAATCTGACACAGCCAGTATGATGTATTAGTGATATACCATTAGGAATCGATCCATTTACTTTCTAGAAAACTGAATTGCATTTAACTTAAAACTTGCTAAAAGTCATATAAAAGTTTATAGATAGTTCCTTGATTTACGACAAAGGCCGTTTTTAGAAATAAATGTGTTTTTAGGTTAGTCTTAAAGCTTTAGATGAGAGAGGACCCGTGAGGGTTTTTTGGTAGGTCATTTCACATTTTAGCTGCTCTGACAGACAAAGTTCACCAGAACGTGTATTATATTTAGGAACCCTCAATATGCTACCATCATCATTTGCAAACGAAGGTTGGGTCGCTAGGAGAATAGAAATCAAAGAGTTCTTTTAAATAAATGGGTGCAGTGCCTCAATAAATCTAAAAACATTCACACGATCTTTAAATCGAACCCAAGCTCGAACTGGGAGCGAATGGAATTTCTGTAACTTATCTGATATATAATCATGGTTTAGTTTCGTTTTCTAGACATTAGACGTGTGGCATTGTTTTGTGCTATTTGTAGTCTATTAAAAGATGTTTCTGGTGCTCCTATTAGAAGGGAATTTGCCTACTCCACATGAGATGTTACAAACGCTCTAACACTTACTTTATTAGGTGGATGAGTTGAAACAAATACTGTTCAAGGCGGATCCACGTATGGTTAGGGAAATCTTCCCGTTGAGCATGCATGGTGCCATTATCGCATCTAAATTACATAGACATGCATACACATTGAGCTGGTTAAAGAGAGAAATCCAACGTTTAGTGTCAATTTTTATAATGAATTAATAGGATCACATTGTGATTTAATGTCATTGATGCAAATAATTATTTGTGATATCACACATATCCTTATTTCGCGCTTTCAATGTCAATCCCATCCTACCATCTGATGACATAAAACACACGACCGTTACACTTTTCCCATGAAGGGTTGTTTTACAAGAGGCTATTTTGATGTAGCTGGGCAGGGTAGCCCCCTCCCCCCTCTCTGGATCTGCCCCTGCAGTGTTATCTTCTAGTGTAATAGAAAATACCCCGGCAATGAAACAAGCCTATTGCATTGGTGCCCTTTGCGACAAAAATAATACAAAAATACAAGGACATACTATTCATTTAAGCCAAGTACACATCGCACATATCAAAACTGGGACATGATTTGTTCATGTATAATGTTACCATGTATTAACTTTTTTTAATTATTAGATTTAGATCAGGTTTTCTGGCTCGCTGCTTCCGATATGTTGGTTGAAGGTTCGTGGAAATGGGTCCGAACAATGAGTCCAGTCTTGTTAACCTTCTGGAAACCGGGTCAACCAGACAACCAAGTAGCAGTAGATGGCATCCACGCACAACACTGTGCCGTAATGGACGAGAATGGTTGGGATGATGATCACTGTAAGAGGAAACTCAACTTTATTTGCGAAAGACCAATATTGTAGATATAACTAACGAAACCACCGCCATTACATTGGTGTATAATACACAACGGTAACTATACTGGTGAAGCAGAAAGATAAAATAAAAATACGTTACATTTTAAAAACATCAGATTTTCTTGTTATAAATTATAAGTATTTCATCTAGTTGTGATCTAGACCAAACCTGTACCTGCAACGAAATGTAGACAATACAACGGATGGATGAGACAAAATCTTTATGAGTAAGGATCTGTTATCGAGAACGTATTATCACCTTTCGTTGAGCTTTTCCGTAAATATAATGAATTTGGTTCCCGATCAGTAGAAGCTTAAAGGGACCCCCCTCCTACTCTTACCAGGATTTCAAAGTGCATGTGTATTGCCCGGACATAGCTATGTACGGTCTACTCTTTTTTCTAATTCTGTCAGGGGTTCCTCTACGTTCATCCCAACGTGTACACGGGGTCCCAGTTTTGGTTCCTAGATACTGTTTCTTCCCAGGTCCTTGCACTACTTGTTGCTTTTGGAGAATGCTTATTATGTAAAATGTCCATGTTCATCGTCCTGTAATTAATTGTGTAATGTGACATGGGGCCTGGGGGTGGGGGCGGTTACCTTGTTTCCAAGCAGTGGGTGATTTATACATCGCAGTAGGCCTATCACTGCATGTGTAATTATAATTATATAACTGTAACATGTTCAGGAAAGCTTTTCCAGAAAAGATTGTATGATTTGAATAAGCCAGAATTAGACATCGAAATAATTGTATGTTCCAATTTGCATATAACACAATCGGAAATGGCCCATAATTCGTTGATGTTCAATGTTCATCATTACATGGAACCAGAGTTATTGTGTCTCAAATTAAATCTAATCAAATACGTGAATTAGTGTGTGTACTCCAACAAGTAGTTGTGGTGCAAGGTATGGCCACATTTTGCAAGTCATGAATGGACAAATCTACAAATTGTCCCAATGTTTCACAGACTTTCAACTAACTCCAGAACAGAAGGTTGTCGCCGATTGATAGGGGGTTTCCCTGTTAGACGGACCTACCTTCAGGAAATAATGAGAATCGGTAAGTTTCAAGCTCTCGTGTTCACATAAAAAATTGTGACGCCTAGAGGGTTAACAATTATTTATTTAGCTGATTTTCGTACGACTAGCAGCATTAATGAATTTTAAATAATATAACATATTAGGCACACGGAACGTTCAAATAACCAACTATAGTACTAATGTTGATAATCCACTTTCATTTTAAGTCTAGAAGATAATCGTCGGTCATAAGTGAAAAGACGAATCTCATGAAAAATTCACCCTGTTCATTGCCAGTTCCCAAAAATGGCTGGAGCCAGCACCGTGGGCGTTATCTGAAGACATGTTATCTTCTGGGATGAGCACCAGCGAGGAAAATAAATGCAATCAGTGCCTGATCAGGGAGGGGAGGGGGCATAGTGGGACAAATGGACCTGGCTCCCCACATATAAGGGCCCCCGACAGTTCTGGGTCATACTAATATTTTATCCCGGATTTCACGTACATAAAGTAAATGAAAACATCATGTCGACGAATTCTAAACGTAAATGAAATCGCTGCCAAAAATATCTAAGATACACTGAAAATAATCCCAATTTTAAAAAAAGAAAACCTGAAGGAAAACACCCCAGACATTCAAGGGGCGGAGTACATACTAGTACGAACACCGAACACAATTTGGCGAGCTATTCGGCTAGCGAGCTATTCGATCAATCCAGCTGGCAACCTATTCGTTGGCAACCTATTCAGAATAAATTCAAAAAACGCCCAAACTCATCTATTTTTATCAACCAATAAAATCCATCGTAACGTCTATCAAACGAAAGTAGAATATATTGTTATTTTAAAAGGAAAGAACGTTAATATTCCGAGTCAAAATTCGGGTCATCGTACAAAATTCTGAGCATCCAGCTATATATATTCTGAAAGGTAATTGAATCACCTTTCTGCATAGTATTAGTAAAAGTTGGCACAATCATATTAAAGGGGTGCGCTCTCATCCTAAACTACGCCGACTTTTCAATATTTTAAATATAAAGATAGGCCGGTAATGTTTTCGAAGTCGAAATTCGGACCATCGTACAAAATTCAGAGAACCCAGTTATATATATTCTGAAAGGTAATTGAATAGGCTTTCCAAATATTATTAGTAAAAGTTGGCAAAATCATATTAAAGGGGTGCGCACTCTTCCTAAACATAGCCAATTTGTTCATTTTTCAAATTGTAACTAACGACAGGCCGGTAATTTTTCCAAAGTCCAAATAAGGCCCATCGTACAAAATTCTGAGCATCTAGCTATAAATATTCTGAAAGGTAATTGAATAAGCTTTCCAAATCTTATATATAAAAGTTGGCACAATCATATTAAAGGGGTGCGCGCTTATCCGAAACATGGCCAATTTTTCAATATTCGAAATGTAAAGAACGGTAATGTCCGGAGTCAAAATTCGGACCATCGTACAAAATTCAGAGCATCCGGCTATATATATTCTAAAAGGTGATAAGATAGGCTTTCCAAATATTATTAGTAAAAGTTGGCACAATCATATTAAAGGGGTGCGCACTTATCCTAAACATAGCCAATTTTTCAATATTCTAAATGTAAAGAACGGTAATGTTCCGAATCAAAATTCGGACCATCGTACAAAATTCAGAGCACCTGGCTGTATATATTCGAAAAGGTGATTCAAAAAGCTTTCCAAATATCATTAATAAAAGTTGGCACAATCATATTAAAGGGGTGCGCTCTCATCCTAAACATAGCCAATTTTTCAATATTCTAAAGGTAAAGAACGGTAATGTCCCGAGTCAAAATTCGGACCATCGTACAAAATTCAGAACATCCGGCTATATATATTCTAAAAGGTGATCAGATAAGCTTTCCAAATATTATTAGTAAAAGTTGGCACAATCATATTAAAGGGGTGCGCGCTCATCCTAAACATAGCCAATTTTTCAATATTCTAAATATAAAGATAAACCTGTACTTTTTTCAAAGTCAAAATACGGACCATCGTACAAAATTCAGAGCATCCGGCTATATATATTCTAGAAGGTGGTAAGATAAGCTTTACAAATATTATTAGTAAAAGTTGGCACAATTATATTAAAGGGGTGCGCTCTCATCCTAAACATTGCCAATTTTTCATTATTCTAAAGGTTAAGAACGGTAATGTCAGGAGTCAAAATTCGGACCATCGTACAAAATTCAGAGCATCCGGCTATATATATTCTAAAAGGTAATAAGATAAGCTTTACAAATATTATTAGTAAAAGTTGGCACAATAATATTTGGAAAGCTTATTCAATTACCTTTCATAATATATATAGCTCGGACATTACCGTTCTTTACCTTTAGAATATTGAAAAATTGGCTATGTTTAGGATGAGAGCGCACCCCTTTAATATGATTGTGCCAACTTTTACCAATAATATTTGTAACGCTTATCTTATCACCTTTTAGAATATATATAGCCGGATGCTCTGAATTTTGTACGATGGTCCGAATTTTGACTCCGGACATTACCTTTAGAATATTGAAAAATTGGCTATGTTTAGGATGAGAGCGCACCCCTTTAATATGATTGTGCCAACTTTTACTAATAATATTTGGAAAGCTTATTCAATTACCTTTCATAATATATATAGCTCGGTGCTCTGAATTTTGTACGATGGTCCGGATTTTGACTCCGGACATTACCGTTCTTTACCTTTAGAATATTGAAAAATTGGCTATCTTTAGGATGAGAGCGCACCCCTTTATTATGACTGTGCCAACTTTTACTAATAATATTTAGAAAGCTTATTTATTACCTTTCCAAATATAAATAGCTGGGTGCTCTGAATTTTGTACGATGGTCCGAATTCTGACTTTGAAAAAAGTACAGGTTTATCTTTATATTTAGAATATTGAAAAAATTGGCTATGTTTAGATTGAGAGCGCACCCCTTTAATATGATTGTGCCAACTTTTACTAATAATATTTGGAAAGCTTATCTTATCACCTTTTAGAATATATATCGCCGGATGCTCTGAATTTTGTACGATGGTCCGAATTTTGACTCCGGACATTACCATTCTTTACCTATAGAATATTGAAAAATTGGCTATGTTTAGGATGAGAGCGCACCCCTTTAATATGATTGTGCCAACTTTTACTAATAATATTTGGAAAGCTTATTCAATTACCTTTCATAATATATATAGCTCGGTGCTCTGAATTTTGTACGATGGTCCGGATTTTGACTTTGAAAAAAGTGAAGTGTTTTTCTTTATATTTAGAATATTGAAAAATTGGCAATGTTTAGGATGAGAGCGCACCCTTTTAATATGATTCTGCCAACTTTTACTAATAATATTTGGAAAGCTTATCTTATCACCTTCTAGAATATATATCGCCGGATGCTCTGAATTTTGTACGATGGTCCGAATTTGGACTCCGGACATTACCGTTCTTTACATTTCGAATATTGAAAAATTGGCAATGTTTAGGATGAGAGCGCACCCCTTTTATATGATTGTGCCAACTTTTACTAATAATATTTAGAAAGCTTATTCAAGTACCTTTCCAAATATATATAGCTGGGTGCTCTGAATTTTGTACGATGGTCCGAATTCTGACTTTGAAAAAAGTGCAGGGTTTTTCTTTACATTTAGAATATTGAAAAATTGGCAATGTTTAGGATGAGAGTGCGCCCCTTTAATATGATTGTGCCAACTTTTACTTATAATATTTAGAAAGCTTATCTTATCACCTTTTAGAATATATATAGCCGGATGCTCTGAATTTTGTACGATGGTCCGAATTTTGACTCCGGACATTACCGTTCTTTACCTATAGAATATTGAAAAATTGGCTATGTTTAGGATGAGAGCGCACCCCTTTAATATGATTGTGCCAACTTTTACTAATCATATTTGGAAAGCTCATCTTATCAACGTTTAGAATATATATCGCCGGATGCTTTGAATTTTGTACGATGGTCCGAATTTTGACTCCGGACATTACCGTTCTTTACCTTTAGAATATTGAAAAATTGGCAATGTTTAAGATGAGAGCGCACCCCTTTAATATGATTGTGCCAACTGTTACTAATAATATTTCTAAAGCTTATCTTATCACCTTTTAGAATATATATAGCCGGATGCTCTGAATTTTGTACGATGGTCCGAATTTTGACTCCGGACATTACCGTTCTTTACCTTTAGAATATTGAAAAATTGGCAATGTTTAGGATGAGAGCGCACCCCTTTAAGATGATTGTGCCAACTTTTACTAATAATATTTAGAAAGCTTATCTTATCACCTTTTTGAATATATATAGCCGGATGCTCTGAATTTTGTACGATGGTCCGAATTCTGACTTTGAAAAAAGTGCAGGGTTTTTCTTTACATTTCGAATATTGAAAAAAATTGGCTATGTTTAGGTTGAGAGCGCACCCCTTTAATATGATTGTGCCAACTTTTACTACTAATATTTGTAACGCTTATCTTACCACCTTTTATAATATATATAGCCGGATGCTCTGAATTTTGTACGATGGTCCGAATTTTGACTCTGAAAAAAGTACAGGTTTATCTTTATATTTAGAATATTGAAAAATTGGCAATGTTTAGGATGAGAGCGCACCCCTTTAATATGAATGTGCCAACTTTTACTAATAATATTTGGAAAGCTTATCTTATCACCTTTTAGAATATATATAGCCGGATGCTCTGAATTTTGTACGATGGTCCGAATTTTGACTCCGGACATTACCGTTCTTTACCTTTAGAATATTGAAAAATTGGCTATCTTTAGGATGAGTGCGCACCCCTTTAATATGATTGTGCCAACTTTTACTAATAATATTTAGATAGCTTATTCAATTACCTTTCCGAATATATATAGCCGGGTGCTCTGAATTTTGTACGATGGTCCGAATTCTGACTTTGAAAAAAGTGCAATGTTTTTCTTTACATTTAGAATATTAAAAAATTGGCAATGATTAGGATGAGAGCGGACCCCTTTAATATGATTGTGCCAACTGTTACTTATAATTTTTGGAAAGCTTATCTTATCACCTTTTAGAATATATATAGCCGGATGCTCTGAATTTTGTACGATGGTCCGAATTTTGACTCCGGACATTACCGTTCTTTACATTTCGAATATTGAAAAATTCGCCATGTTTCGGATAAGCGCGCACCCCTTTAATATAATTGTGCCAATCTTTACTTATAAGATTTGGAAAGCTTATTCAATTACCTTTCAGAATATTTATAGCTAGATGCTCAGAATTTTGTACGATGGTCCTTATTTGGACTTTGGAAAAATTACCGGCCTGTCGCTAGTTACAATTAGAAAAATGAACAAATTGGCTATGTTTAGGAAGAGTGCGCACCCCTTTAATATGATTTTGCCAACTTTTACTAATAATATTTGGAAAGCTTATTTAATTACCTTTCAGAATATATATAACTGGGTTCTCTGAATTTTGTACGATGGTCCGAATTTCGACTTCGAAAACATTACCGGCCTATCTTTATATTTAAAATATTGAAAAGTCGGCGTAGTTTAGGATGAGAGCGCACCCCTTTAATATGATTGTGTCAACTTTTACTAATACTATGCAGAAAGCTGATTCAATTACCTTTCAGAATATATATAGCTGGATGCTATGAATTTTGTACGATGACCCGAATTTTGACTCGGAATATTAACGTTCTTTCCTTTTAAAATAACAATATATTCTACTTTCGTTTGATAGACGTTACGATGGATTTTATTGGTTGATAAAAATAGATGAGTTTGGGCGTTTTTTGAATTTATTCTGAATAGGTTGCCAACGAATAGGTTGCCAGCTGGATTGATCGAATAGCTCGCTAGCCGAATAGCTCGCCAAATTGTGTTCGGTAGTACGAACTGCGGTCAGTACGAATGATTTGAACAAACGCGATGGGGTTCCCGCAGTTAGTATGTCCCCCATCCTCACAAGGTTTATCCGCCACTGAATGCAATAGCTACATTCTCTACATCCTTCCGATTTTCAGTAGTTGAGTTCATTGTCGAGCTATCATAGACCAGAGGGAGGAGGTGGGCATTGTCACCCGAGAGGGGGCAAAATCTGAGTTGACTGAGGAATCCGAATCTGGTAGGTAATAAGCCAGGTGAGGGGGCGTTTCCGAGATAATCGAGGTCAAAGGTCACGGAAGGCCCAAAAACGTAAGAAACGTATAGAATCAAAATCTGTTTAGAAAGGGTCGAAAATCATTGAATGAGACAATTATAATACAGTAATATAATAATAACAATGAGCAGCGACGACACCTGCATACCCGTGACGTCATCGGGGTCATGATTCATGATATGTGTTGAGGTATCATTAGGGTTGGGTTAATAACAGCGTTATTCCAGTTATTCAATAAAGACTTGTTGTTTCTATGGCCATTTTGGACGCTGAACACTAATCCTTCGGGATTTTTGACCTAGGATGACCTTTACCCTGGATAATTCAATGTATTCAAAATGGCGGCCAAACTTCATGGTTTTGGACAAATAAAAACAACCTCAAATATCTCTATACATAGGTTTCAGAGGCGTGAAAGAACGAAAAACAACATTTCAGAATAAAATTCATCGTTACTTTCACCTAGGAAGACCTTTGACCCTGAAAAATTCAAGTAATTCAAAATGGCGGCCAAATTTCAACCTTTTTTCATGTTTTTGGTCAAATATACTATAATAATAATAATAATAATAATAATAATAACTTTATTTCAAAAGGGTTGAAAATTAGGCCAATGGCCTTTCTTACATTTTGCCCTTTAAACAATGGGAACATATGTACATTAATAGATAGAAAAGAAATATAAATTTATACATTAATAAAATATATACATATTATAAATATAAGATAAAAAAAAAAAAAATAGAAATAAAAATAACCAAGTTGAACATGTATTTACAGATGTACATTTATGGGGCACATAGAAGGTGCAATATGACGTTTAAGAAGATTGACTGTAACCAATTCATAATTAATACATGCATCAATGTAAATACATGTAGATTGCATGAATATCCGGTTAATAAAATCAGTGAAAGACAGTAATTAATTTCTATTTAGATAGTTGATTAGTTGGGCGCGGAAGGCGTTGCCGGATTTAAAATGTTTGAGAAAACATGGTAATGTATTCCATAGGCGTGAACCACAGAATTTAATACTATTTTTGACTACGCTAAGATTTGGTCTAAGTACAATCAGTCTTTTATTAATGTTAGAGTAAGGGGTAGAATTATATAACAGTGTTTCAGCAAGATAGTTTGGGCATTGCTGGTTTATAATTTTGTGTAAAAGCATGTATTTATTTAATAGTTGCCTGTTTTCCACATTCAAAACATTGATATTGTTATTATTGGCTGCATCAGAAATTTCAGCAGTGTGTCCAACATCAAGAATAAGTTTGAGAGCTGAATTTTGCTGGTGTTGAAGTATGTCTGAGTAATGTTTATCAGGGCTGTCCCATATAGGTGAACAGTAATCAAAATAGGGTTGAATATTTGATTTATAAAACATAGACCGAAATTTAATAGGCAGAAGTTGTTTTAATTTACGAAGTTGAAATAATTTCTGGTTAATGATTTTTGAAACATGTGTAACATGTTCATTCCACTGAAGATGGTTATCAATGATTACGCCTAGTAGCTTGAATTTTGAAACATTTTCTATAATAGAATTATTGATACTAATTGACAAGTTAGGCTGAATATGTTTTCTTTTGCGTTTAGTAGTTCTTACCATACATTTCGTTTTTTGTTCATTTACAAGCATAAGGTTATTTTGGCACCATTTTAGTAAGGAATCGGTATTTAGTTGTAATTTAGATTGAAGGTCAGACATATTATTTGAGGCAGTATAAACCGTAGTGTCATCAGCAAATAGGTCACAGGAGGCCTTCAGGTGGAGGGGAAGATCATTTATAAACATGTTAAACAGTAAAGGTCCAAGGATGGACCCCTGTGGGATTCCATGTATGACGGGCCGAAAAGTAGATGTGTTTCCATTAGGAATTGTACTCTGGCACCGTTGATGTAAATAAGAACTAATGAAATTAACAGTGTTGACTGAAAGTTGGTACAAATTACATTTAGCTAAGAGAATATTGTGGTTAACTAGATCAAAAGCCTTTCTAAAATCAAAAAATATTACACCAATAAGGTTACTATTATTAAGGGCTTCATAAAAGTTTTCAGTCATATTGGTAAGGGCAGTCAGACAAGAATGTTTATTTCTGAATCCAGATTGATAGGTATTTATCAGATTATGTTTAGTTAAATAACCGTAAAGATTACGATGTATATGTCTTTCAAGTATCTTTGAAATTGTTGGAAGTATTGATATAGGCCTATAATTATCTGGATCAGTTTTTGGTCCATTTTTATGAACCGGCAACACCTTCGCCTTCTTAAATACTTTTGGAAAATAATGTGATTTAATACATAAGTTAAAAATATATGTTAAGCTATTTGAGAGATAATATGACCCTAACTTGAGGAAACGGGGATTTACCATGTCTACACCTACCGACTTAGTAATGTCTAGTGATTCTAAGGCCTTCATGAATTTTTATTAAAGGAATGTCAAATTCGGTATTTTGTGGTAATTTAGATTTTATGAAGTTTTGGAGATGATAGTCATTATTAGATTTGTACCTGTTGATATTATTCTTTATGAGTTTGTCAGCTATATCTGTAAAGTGGTTGTTGAAAAGTTCAGGATCAATAGGGAGAGATTGAGTCATATTATTATTATTGTTGACAGAGGTTTTAATTGCATTCCAAATTTGCTTAGAGTTCCGACTGTCAGAAACAAGGCTTTTTAAATACTCAGATTTAGAAGATCGGATCATGGATTTTAGACTGTTTCTACATTTTTTGAACATATTTATATTTCCTTTCTTCTTGTGATAATCCCTATTGCGCATCATTTCTAATATTTCATTGGACAACCAGGGTGGTTTAATGGCAGTTTTAACACGTCTAGTTTTGAGAGGAGCATGCTTATTTATAATTGGGGTTAGAATTTCATACCATAAGTCAAGACAATCATCTGGATTATTGTAGTGAAATATATTATCAAAGGCGGCTGAGGCCAAGTCATTCAGGTAGTTGGCTTCATTAAATTTTTTGAATGATCTATATCTGATATAAATGGGTCTTGTTTTGGGGATTTTAATACCCTTTTTTCGCCAAGTAAAGCAGATTGGAAGGTGATCAGAAATAGAGTATGTGGGGACAACAGATTCAATAATATTATTGGGAGAAGAAACAATGGCATGATCGATCAATGTAGAAGAACTATTCGATACACGTGTTGGTCTTGTAATAATTTGTTTTAGATGATAATTATCGAGAATATCAGTCCAGTATTTATTGGCAGGATTTAGCAGATCGATGTTTATATCCCCCAAGATTATGACTTCGCAATTCTTATCTATTATAAAGTCCATCCTTTCCTTAAAATCTATTAACCACTTAGATCTCGATGCAGGATTTCTATATGTACATGAAATTAATAAAGGCTGGGTGTTTTTTAAATTGACTTCAACCCAGAGTGACTCAATATTACTGTGTTCTAAATCATTTCTTTGTTTACATTTAAGCGACTCTCTTACATACAGTATGGTTCCAGACGAGGTTACATTGCAACTATCTTTACGAAATGGGGGGTGAAAACCGGGTATAGTTAGATAATCATCCTTGATATTTTGGTTTAAATGTGTTTCTGAAAAACCTACTATATCATAGTTTTCAATTAAGAGCTTTAGTTCATCTAATTTGTTATATAAATGACATACATTTAGGTGACAGAAGCGCAGGCCCCTCTGAGTTAAGAAGTTATACATTGAGGATTTTATTTTATTATATAGTTATTTACCTATTTTTGTTTAAAGAGAAAAAATAAATAAATAAAAGAATAATTAAATAGATAAATTTAGAGGGGAAAAAAACCAAAAATAATATAAGAGAAATAAAAAAAAATCAATAAATGAAATAATAAAATAAATGAGAATAAATAAACAAAACCAAAAAAATAAATGAGAAAAAAAAAAAAACCCAAAAAATAAATAAAAATAAGTGCAGGTTTTACACCTGAATTAAACTTTACGTATTACCCAAGGTGGGATGAAAGAAAAACCATAAATGAATACATGTACATGTAGCTATAAAAACAACCACAGATATGAATATTTGCATGTAATAAATGAAAGCAACAAGTATAATGCTTGTTTACAATTGAAAAATGCGTATTTACACAAAAATCACTCACTATCGACTTAATAAAATGGAATTGATAAATATACCTATAAATTAACCACAAATAAATACAAACAGATTTTGTGCATGCAACAAAAGTAAGAAAGAAGTGACATGCACATATTTTCAATCAGGGAAAAGGTAGATGAATGCGAGTATCCATGGAGTGTGCAGTTCATATTAATCCTATGTGTTCTATCAAAGTTAAATAGTATACAGCAATTTTACGTTGTTGATAACACAATTGAAGAATATTCTTCATGATATACTTACCGTATGCAATCTCTTTGACATGAAAGACTTTTCAGGAACCACACACAAGGAAGATGCTTTTTATAAGTCTGGAGCACTTTAAACACAAGCTACTATGTAGGAATTAGCACTCAGAGAACTACATATGTAGACTAACTCACACTTTTTTGTAGGAACGCGTATAACTTTGAACACATCCAATGAATTTAGCACACACGATCGCCAGATGAGCTTCTTCATACATGTACAGAATAATCTGGAGCACTAAACTGCAATAAATATATATAAATATATATATATTCCCCCCCCCCCCCAACAAAAAAAAAATATACCACAACAACTTTAAAATAGGGTTAAGAGGGAGGAAAGTAAGATAACATTTCAGAACTGTTGCCAAGCATCTAAGCGTTCAAACTATCAAAAACTACAATGCATTTCAAGTTCCATCAAAATCAAATTAAAATTGTGAACTCTACAGGGTCCACAACCTTGATATACCATTTTTTAACAGTATTCGCGTACAAACGGCAGCCATTTTGTATGGTAATTTTGGTCCTATTTTCCCGAAATTTGAACTCAACCTTCATTAGGGTGTAACGGTGATATAATCGACGATTTTTTTTAAATCGGATAATAATTGTGACCTCCAGAGGGACCACAAGCTAAACAAAGGCGATTTTGCGTATAATAAGGGGTCATAATTCAAGAGGTTACGATCCGATATGCGCAAATATCGAAAGGAACCAAGATCTTTGGGTTATAACCATGCATTTCAAGTTTCATCAAAATCAAATAAAAATTAAACGGGGGCCATTTTGTATGACAATTTTGGTCCGATTTTCAACGGGGTTTAGGTATTTCACCGGGGTTTAGGAAAAATACCGAATTTGGGGTTTGACCAGGGTCTGCAAAAAAACCCTATCCCTTTAGGCGTTTTGCCCCAAAATCAGGGTAGAGTAGAAGTCAAGATTAAAACATGAGCCACATCTAAATCGGGTGTGTGCATGGAGAGAGAAGAGAGAGAGAGAAATGGGGTTTAACGTCCACTCGACACAAACTAGGTCATTTTGGGACTAACGTATGGTTTCAATTTTTATTTCAATAATTCGCTTGCGCGTAGGGGTCTTTAGCAGTTGGAGGCAACCAAAGTGCCCGGAGAAAACCCACGAGGTTGAGAAGGCGCCCCTATCTCCATGTCACCAACGGTCACACTAGGGCTTGAAACCACAGCCGCAAGCAAGAGGTGACTGGCCAGTCGATGCGCGGCACTCTAGACCAATAGGCCATCCCCCCCCCTTGTGTATGGAGAAAGAGGGGAAGGGGAGAGGGTCTAGTGGAGACCAAAAGGGGAGTGGTAGGACTAGAAAAAACAAATAGAGTGAGGATTTTCGAAAAAAAAAATTTAAAACCCAGGCCAGAAATAAACGAGAATTAAACATGTCACTTGCAGAAAGCTGTGGTAAGAGGAAGGGGCCCTCTTCAATAGCGTCCTCTAGGCGGTCTGGATCGGAATCTGGAAGAGGGAATCTCTGCAGGTCTCGATTTTTCCAAATGATGCTCCTGCTGGTGGTTAGAGTGGTCCGGGATTCGAGGTGTGGGGATGTATGGAAGTCCCAGTGGTTAGTTTAGTTACAATCAGATATGTGCGAATATTGACAGCAACCAAGATCTTTGGGTTATAAAGATATATTCAAAATTAGAGGGTCCACAACCTTAATATACCATATATTTACACTTTTTATTTAAAATCTAAAAATGATATTGTCAAAATATTAATTACTTCAGGTTTTAAGATACTTTTCACCAAATGTTTAGTCAAGTCTGTTTCACTTCCTAAACAACGATCAACCTTTGTTTCTTGCTGCTTCTTCCCTGGGAGTTTCACCAGAGAATAACCTATAAATTCTAAATATTCCTTAAAACTATATGACTCAACCTGTTTAATATTCACACAATTGTTGGTTGTTTCAGAAGTATTTTTTAAAACATTATTAACACTAGACTCAGCGGACATCTTTGGTCTTTTTCTGTTTAAATCCCAAGATTCTGACATGTTATCTGATGATGGGATGACCTGATGAGATTTGAATTTATCACAGAAAAGTTTGAAATTATCCATATCTTGATTACCATGTGTTGTAGATAGTTTGAGGTCTGTTACAGCTTTATGTAAATAACCAATATTAACAGGAGAATTTTTCACCTCCTACAACAAAAAAATTACTGAATGTAGGTACAGATATTACAACAAATTTCATTGTGCCAAACCAAGTTAGCAAGTAACTCAAGGAAGGGCATGTATGTGATGTTGTATCAAAAATAACTCCATTGAAAATTTTAAATCTGCAGATGAAACCAATGTTAAAGAGACAATAACACTCTTGCTGGCTTGACAGGTCCAGAATTTTTTTTTGCCTTATTCTAACTACTAGATGTTTAAGTGTTCTACCTGTTTATAGTTGTGTAAATTATCCATTTCAAACTATCTTACTTGTCCAGAGGGTTCGAAAATATGTTTGAATCCAAGTTGCATTGAAACGGCATGTAGTTGAACTTTTCCAATTTTTAAAATAAGGTGTGATAAGATGAAATTTGAATCATTTATTAATTGAAATATTGTAAAATAGTACAATTTGTTGACCAGAATAAAGATTGGGACATATTATTCAGTTACAACAAGAGTGGTATTGGGGCTTTAACAGGGGCGGATTGGGGCCGGGAACCGGCCCGGGCTCCCATGTCGGAGCGGCCCCTTTTACTGACCGCGGAGCCCGGACGGCGGCCGGTAGCACTTTCTCGGGAAAATTTTGAAAAATAAACCCCAAATATGCGATTTGGTGGCATATCTGATTGAGATAACGTTCTTTGGCTGGGTGGCCGAACCCGAAAATTTTGAAAATTTAACCACCGCAAACGCCCGTGTAAGCAACTCCAAAAGTATCCAATGGTTTTGTTACCGAAATAAAATAAAACCAAGCAAGAACAATCCAAACCATTAGACAAAATTCTTAAAAAAAACTGTAAAGGCAAAATAGTGTAATCAGGCAAAATAGTGTAATCAGGCAAAATAGTGTAATCAGCAAATGGACTGTTCACCACTCTAAATTCCAACCATCCAATCAGCTGCATTCAAAAATAATAATCGATGCTCAGTATAAATTCGCGGTATTCAATTAAAATGGGGGGGGGGGATGGGGTTTTTACGTCCACTCAACACAAACTAGGTCATTTCGGGACTAACATTTTATTTTGATAATTCGCTGACCTTGATGGACCCCCAAAGAAAATTTTGGCATATTTGACGGTCGCAAACGCGTTTTACTGCTATTCAAGCCCGTAACATGCCTATGTTGAAGGATTGGTTGCGGACATGCAGTTTAAAGGTGTACGGGACACAATTCATTTTTGAGACTATTCCCGACATCCAAATTCAAATTCTGTTATTTTATCTCTGAAAGAAACTTGTTAAAAAAAAATTTCAAAGAATGTTTAACACCTGCTATTCAAGCCCGTAACATGCCTATGTTGAAGGATTGGTTGCGGACATGCAGTTTAAAGGTGTACGGGACACAATTCATTTTTGAGACTATTCCCGACATCCAAATTCAAATTCTGTTATTTTATCTCTGAAAGAAACTTGTTAAAAAAAAATGTCAAAGAATGTTTAACACCAGCCTCAGGAAACTCCAGGAAAGCGTCTCGCCAGCAGACAGGCTATGATCAAATTTTGCTGAAGTTGAATTTTTTGGGAGTTACGAACCACCGGCCGACGTTTCTGGCGTATCCCCACAAACAGGGTGCAGGTGACTAAATAATTAGTAAATTTGCGAGCGACAGTGACGGGTCAATCCGATGAAATTCTCGGAATCCCCATTGCATGATTCCGAATTCCGGCCCACGCCCAGCACACCCGGCCCAGAAAGTCTATTATACCAGCCCATTCCAGACTCCAGTGATGAGTTGGCAGCCCGTTAAAGTCATCGGCCACATACAACATGATTATCATCGCTCCATGGCAGGTCCAATACCCCCCTCCATATTATGTTCAGCAGAAAAAGGTTATATTTAGACAAAGTGGACAACGAAAAGAAATCTTTTTTTGTTCGACCGGCCCTTTTCATTTTTTGTCCGAGCGCCCCTGGGCTTTAAAATACATGTATAACCAAATTTGTGTTCCAATATAGAAATGGTAAGCACAATTTAAACCAAATTAGTAAACAAGCTGACTTCCACTCAATCTTTTGCAGCTAGGCACAACATTAGATCAATCTGATCAGTTCTGTACTTTATTTATCACCTAAATCAGCTTAACTCCCTTACATTTAATTTACTTTCCATTTTTAAATAAATCACTTCTAGCCTGGGCTGACTCTAGTAACTCAAAATATTGTTGAAATGAGATACTTTAATTAAATTAAACCTACACCCATTTTCCAAAATTTTGAGGTTCTGAAATATCAAAATGTAATTTCAATGTACTGGTAGTTAACTATATGCTTGTATGAGGTAAGTGTAAGAATGCCATAAAGCAGGGATGTCAAACTGATTTTGATTCAGGAGCCACACTAAAAATTTTACATCAAGTGAGCCAGAGATATACAAAAATTCTAAAAACAAAGCCAAACATCCTTGACACAGGTAATTTTTTGACTGGTTTTCAAATTACCAAGATATAATATTGAACACAACTTTATCCTGTATTACATACAACTTATATATCTATGACATACAGTATAAAAGTCAATCTTGCTGAAACCGGATAACAATAATAAATGATTTTAACCACTAGTTTCTAAGAATTATTGACATGCCAGTTTGTAGAAATTTGTTCCATGGGCTACATTTAAATATATGGCGGACCTCAAAGAATGAGCATAAAAAATAAATTTAGTGCACTAGATGGATAGATGACATACAGCGATGACATAATAAGCCCTGTCAGTTTCTGAGTAACAAAATTCAATCTTAATGTCAAGACAAATTCAAAGCTGTCTACAATGTACTATAAATAAATAAATGGTACCTCATTAGGATTGATCCAGTGTTGTGTATCAACACATTCCTGGAAGTCTGAAACTAAACTTGATATTAACACTCTTGTAATGGCTTCTTTTATTCTTGTTTCATTATCATCTTTCTGTTAATAAACATATATAAACAATCCAGCAGTGAGGCTGATGTACCCCAGAATGGTTAACGTGTGCACGGTGTATCATAAAGCCTGTCATCGAGTCAACTGGCATGGTTTTGAATCCCTGAGTGTACATGACAAGGAGTAGGGTCGCCTGGCCAACCTAGTGGGTTTTCTATGGGCTTTCCAGTTTCCTCCCACTGCTAAAGACCCCTATGCGCAAGCGAATTATTTCAATAAAATCGAACCATATGTAAGTCTAGAAATGACCTAGTTTGTGTTGAGTGGATGTTAAACTCCATTTCTCTCTCTCTCTCACATGCTTATGTATAAAAATGATTTAATTCAAATTACAGTGAACTAATGTGATATACAGTATACATGTAGATAATCTGTAGATCACTGGTTTGTCTATTTCAATATTTATAATAATGAGAAGTCATACTTGTTGCTCTACAATATGCTATAAAATTGGTATTTATTCCATGAGAAATCATAACTTACCATTTCTACCCATGTATTAATACTAACTGATGTATTTAAACATTCAACATAATGCCACCAATGCTTTGGAACATATAATACTTGACCTGGCTCTAAAGTAACAATATATGGTCGACTTTTCTGAAATAAACCACAAATATTCAAGTATTAAGCAGTATAAGTGACTTGACAATAATAACTATCAATCCCCACTATAAATATAGCATATAGACGTGTTTATCCTGCGATAATATTTGTAATGTGCTTTATCCACAGCTAGGAGACAAGTAAAGTGTCTATTCAACTCACTTTATCTCAGATGGTATTACGTTACCCGAAAGAGGACAACAGTTTTTTGCATAATTAGATTTACCACCTAACAGTGCCCATTTAAATTACAGCTAGATATACTGGAATGAAGTGCTTTATTCAAGGACCCAAAAACTCAACGCGTGGTCATTTTGGTCAAAAATCCTACTCTATAAACATTTTGCCATATTCCAATATGATTAAAACACAGATCCTATTTCGTTTCGTTTTTTATAGTTCAAAATTTCATTTGACTTGTCCTTACTACACGAGGATCAGGAAGAGTTGTAATATTACTGGTATTCTGGTTAGGGTGATCAGGTATTAACTATTTATATTTTGTATAGAGTAAGAAATAAAAAATTTACCTGAAACTCTGTATAATATAGTATATCGGGTTGTTTAATATTAATATCACTAAAAACACTAGATTCTTCATATGGTATTCTAGTCGCATACATATATTCTGTGGCTGATGGTGGAAATAAATACCAGCGTTTGCTGAAAACATAAATTTTCCTCTTCATAATATATGAACATAAATAAGAGAGAGAAATGGGGTTTAACGTTCACTCGACACAAACCAGACCATTTTGGGACTAACATATGGTTTAATTTTTATTTCAATAATTCGCTAGCTCATAGGGGTCTCTATCAGTGGAAGGAAACTGGAGGACCCGGAGAAAACCAACGAGGTAGGACAGGCGACCCTACTCCTTGCCACTTACAACTGGAGATTCGAAACCACGCCAGTTGATTCAATGACAGGCTTTATGATACAATGCGTGCACCTAACATAAATAAATGCTCTAACTCGATTTACATACATTTATCATAGATTTTTATAACATAAACCCAATCTATCTGTCTATAGTTTTCATACAGCTATTTTGATAGTATGGCATTTACCATTTAAATGTTGAAAGTTGTAGCATAATTTTTGCCACAATTTAATTGATGGGCATGGCCTATCTTCAAAAATTCTAACAAGAGCGATGCTAACACTGCATGATACATCGACATTCCTGCTTTGACTGATGATAAGGTACTTGTTAAAATGAAGAGCATGGAGATCTAACTTTGTAACCAATTATAACAGGGATCTTCATTAATTAGTACAATGATTAAATTAAATGTGGGTGAGGCATCACCCCCTGCATGATAATTAATTGGTGCCACTTTAGTGTTGAAGGGTATAAGGAATAAGTATGTAAAATTTCAAGACAATCTATTAAGAATTGCAGTATGTAGGTGACACACAGGGGAGACAACATAATACATCCATTATTATGAATGTGGATATACAAAAATTATTGCATAGCACCATGCTTTTCACTGTCTATTGTCTATAAGCTAAACAAAATCTTAAGCTTATTTGGAATAGTTAAAATCTAACATGAATTTGGGAAAGCAATGCTAAATTTATATTGTGCAATGTTTCTTATTATATTCATCTCCAAAATACTGGTATTTTTTGCAAAGCAGTTAGAATCCTGCAGCAAAGAAATATATAGAACAAACCTGCCATATATCTGTGCTACCAAGTTAAAACCATATGTATCATAGTGACACGGTGTAAACGCTCCTTCTGAACCAATCCAAATAGTACTGTCTTTACCATTACGATTACAGAAACCAAAACTATCCCAGTTTACTGACTACATATACAAAATAAAATATACAATAAGTTAAGGTCCGATAAGCACAAATATCAAAAAGAATCAGATCTGTAGGATATAATCATATAACAATAATTTTCATCAAGACCAGATCAAAAGTCTAGAGGATACACTTTTACACTATTTGTCATTTATCTGACAGTTTAAGTCCAATTTGCTGGCTAGCTAGCCTTGAGGTCGGGTATTTGATCCCTGCTTTGGCCGAGAAAGTTCATCTCGATTTTCCGGCGTGGTTTTTCCTTGTCAGTGATGCAGACAGAGGGCCTGACATGGACAGCTGCCTAGTCGTTTGGATGGGACCAAAAAAACAGAGGCACCGTGTACACATTGGCGTGCACATAAAAGATCCCTTGACAGTTGGAATTCAGTTGCTGCCCGGGCAAAATTTCCCTCATAGCACACTGTATGGCGTATGGCCTACTTCAATTAGCCCAGGTTAGGTGCAGAAGCGTAGGACGTTAAAACCCCATTTCATTCATTCATTCTTTAGTCTGATTTTCACGAAATTCTAAATCAATCATCATTAGGGTATAACGGTGACATATTCAAACGGGTTTTTTTTTTACATCGGATGAAAATTGTGACTCCTAGAATGTCCACAAGCTAAAAACGTGATACAATCAGGGGCCATAATCCAGGAAGTTTAGTTACAGTACGATACATGCTAATTTCGCAAGGAACAGAGATCTTTGGGAGATAGACCTATATTTCAAGTTTCCTCAAAATCAGATCAAAATTATGACCTTAAGATTATTTGTGGACAGACTGACAGGGGCGACAACAATATACGTCCACATGAAAATGTGGGCATATAAAAATACATGATATTTATCAGTGAAATTCTTAGTTGCCCAGGTGTCAAAATGGGGAAAACATGACTTCTTTAGTTATTTATTCAATTCATAGATTTATTCATTACTGAGCTGTATACAAAAATGACAAAATTATGGATAACTGCAATTTGGACAAAAATATTCTTACTAACCACAGACAAGTGTATTTCTGTTTATTTCACCTATCCATAAATTTGTCAAGTTTTCATCAAATCATTTAAATTTTTGATATGATATGCTTTTATATTATCATTTATTATAATATGATGTAAAATACCTTCAATAAATCAGGACTATCTTTAAATAAATCAGGCATATATTTATAATCTACATAACAAAAGAACTTTTTCTTGTCAATTTCTGCTAAAGGGTTAGATTCTTTTACGTTTCCTTCACACCAGTCAATAAAATCTCTTAATGTTACATTTAAATATAAACAATCAGTTTCAAACACTGTATCTGTAAAATAAATTCATAACAAATAAGATACACTAATTCCATATGAAAAGGAAAACCACAGGCAATTAATATGTAAAACTTAACTTTTTTTCCATCATATTGAATTGCTTGTCTAACTCTTATATCACTTTACACACACATTAACACATGTAAACTAACATTTATAAATTTAGAACATTATGATAGACCCAGAAATGAGGTTTATCGTCCATCCCATTTCAGGACTAACATAATAGGGTACAATATTTTTTCAATGATTTGCTTACATGTTGGGGTAGCCGAGGAACACTGAGAAATCCAACGAGGTTCGGCAGACAACCCTACTCCGTGTTACATACAACCTTGGGCTCGAAACCAATACAGGACTCAGTGACAGACCTTATGAACTACAGTGCACAAGGTAGACCATTGACCACCCCCACCCCCCCACAAACCCCCAAAGAGGAACATGTTATTTTACCAATGAGAACCTAAAGAAAAGACCAATAGCACATCAGAAGTTACAGTTCAGCACTTGGGGAAATCTATAGTTTATTTAGAAGTTATAATTCTTTTAATCAGAGTATGCTGCTACTCTGGCAACATTTTCAAATGGAAAAAGTAACATCCATTTTGACAATTCATTGATTACAGGAACCAACTAACTGGTCAGGTGATTATGACATAATACATGTATCAACTTCAAGTCAGGTGTTTCATTTTTACCTTCAGCATTTTTTGGACCAATTTTACATTTGATCAATTTGTTGTTGAGAAGATCTGTTAACACTTGTGGAGTCCATTCAATAGCTGGGCAATTCAAGTTGTTGTTAAATATCAGAGGTCCATTAAATTGTGAAATAAAATCTTCAAAATCCATGGTCCTCAGGCTCATCAGATGGTTGTTCGCTTTAGACAAATTTAAAACATCCTTCTTCTAATTAAGATTGAATAGTTTTACATTTACATTTACTATAAACAAAAAATAAAAATCATTGCTATTGACCATCTTAAATTGTATATTTTACTTAAAGTTGAGTTCCCAGCAAAGTATTTATCGGGTGGTTATTTCCAATAAAAGTATGTCAAATTTGGTATATATGGAGAGTATAGACACCCAATCTTACTAGAAAAATACTGGATTACGCGAAAAATGCCCATGGGGCAAGCACTTGGCAATATTGACAAGGAATCACTAACTAGCAACCCAACAGGTTCTGCTGGCTTATTGTCTGCTAGCTAAGGTCAGGGAGCAGTTGTTATTTCTTGCTCAAATGGTTAGGCGGTTTGGGGGACATTGAGTGCTGTCAACGTACAAAAGACTCTGCCGTTAAAAGGTCTAACAAGAAGTAGACAGAAATAACTAAGAATTTACTTAGGCCTCAGTAAGTATGGTAAATGTACAGTAAGTATATAGATACATTTTGAAATATGGACCCTCCCACAATGAAGTAAAGTTCGCAGACATTGTGTCTAACAACAGCTTACTTATAGCTATGGGTATCCACGACGAAAGCAAAGTTTTGAAAGGGAATTGCAATAATTTTTGATAGATTGGTTACTTTGAATATGTTTCTAGTCCACATATATCGTTAATTCTTTCATTTGTGTAAATGACGATAGATTGCCACCATGCCAGGGGTCTAAATCACTGTTAGTACATGAAATGATAATATTTGCCAACCACTAAGCTAGATTGATATGGGTAGGTATTGTGGAGCTCTGAGCTAGTAAGGTGCACTGACTCGCAAGCAAGGGGGTCATGCATAATATGCGCTCTAGATTTAGCCGAAAAAGATTGTATCAATTTTCCAAGACATTTTCTCTTTTTTTTAGTATGAGGGGAGCAACAAGGAAGTGTGACTTGTCCGTCGGATGTAAAGGGAAAATGAGGTCACAGATATAGATGTTGGCTTTCACATAAAAGAACCCTTGACAGCAGGAAATCGATATAAAAGTAAGAGTAGCCTAGGCCTATAATAATATAGGCCATTACGTGGCATGGTCTGGACAAAACTTCCTCACCGCACAATAGTGTATACTATATTATAATCTATTCAATTGATTTGAGTTATGGAGTCATGAGACCTATTTAGTCCCTTCAAGTTCAAGAACTTTACCTTGTTTATACATAATTCTAGTTGGGTGATACGGAATGACAGAAAAATTAATAGCCCCATTTTTACACTTGGCCTCGATAAGCATGCCGTTCTGGACACGATACCAGGTCGCAATAAATTTCAACAAATTGACCCGTTTACATGACTAACTAACCGGTCTAAGAGCCATGCCCAGCACACCGTGACCAAATGTGGAACTCAAAAGAAAAGTTAATTTCAGTCCCTATACAAATTATATATACCCAGATGAAAACAATTATTATTGGTGATTTAGTTTGAGCAGCCATTTCGACAGAAAGGATGACAGAACTGTCAAAGTTTGTTGGAAAAATAAGGTTTAAGGTTCATTTCGCCCATGAGCAGTTATGCGTACAAACCGTGCTCAGAAAATTTAGCTGCGCCGCGCCTGGTACCATGCAGAGACAACCTCATTTCAGTGGGCCGATTGGCATGTTACTCCGTCCGCACAGCATGTACCCTTTCTGGCACGCTTAGTTAAAAGTTGCAATGTAAACTTGGGGTGTAATAGGCCTATAAATTACTTTAAAAAGTAAAATATGACATTTGCTGTGTTCTCAATTGTTAGACTATATTAATAATATATCTCGAAATATCATCTAGATTAGTAGATGGCGTGCCTCGTGAAGAGGTGTGGTGTAGCCTATACGGATCACTTGGGCTTGGCTAAGTTGATAAGGTGCTGGCATAGCCTTGAGGTCGGGTGTTTGATCCCTGCATTGGCAGTGAAAGTTCATCTCGATGTTCATACGTGGTTTCCCCTTTGTCAGTGATGCAGACGGAGGGCCTGACAACGACAGCTGCCTAGTCATTCGGATGGGACAAAAAAACGGTTCTATTTCAGTATCGTACCTCTACCAGTTTCCGGGGTCGTAGAGACTTGAAATTTTCAGGGGGTGTTCATGTCGGCTAACACCAAATTTCAGCGAAATCGGTCAATAACTTTTCATTTTACCGAATTAAACTTCCCACGAGAGATACAATTATTGCCTTTCGCCGCCATTAGTATTTGGTGACTCTAGACTCGAAGACACTCAACGAACTCCCAACACTCGGTTCCCCGTGCCCAACGTTGCAATTCATAATAATTATAATGAGTTTCGTATATTTTAATTATACGCCCACATGGAAATGTGGTCGCATATTGCCGTCGCCCCCGACCGGCCATCCGTCGGTCCGTCCGTTCGTCGTCCACAATTTCTTGTGAACGCTCTAGAGGCTAAAGTTAATACCCGATTGACTTTAAATTTATGCACAGTGTTTAAGTTTAAGGTCATGAGACGAAGAAGCATATGGAAATATGGTCGCATATTGCCGTCGCCCCCGACCGACCGGCCGTCGGTCCGTCCGTTCGTCGTCCACTACGAAATCGAGTCTCAGCGGCTAAATTTTTATTCGATTCATCTGAAAAATTAATACAACCTGCGCGAGGGTCGTGCGCAGGTTGAATTCATTTTTCGGACGGATCTTTAAAAAAATGAGGCCCTGAGAGAATTTGCGGTTTTTAAATACAAACTTAGGCCTACAAAATGAACACAAAAATTAGATTGATCACTCAAGCCAGGGGATGTTAGCCAGGGCCATGACCTTGACCCATCGGGACGTCCCGAAAGAAGTCCTTGTGTGTCGTGACCATGACCTTGACCTCTCTGCAAAATCTGTGGACGGTACCTAAAGTTTTGGGTATTTTTCGACCTCAAGGTCAAATGTCAGGTCAAAGGTCAAGGTCTCACATGAAAGGTCATTGATATTTCTATCCAGGGTCATGACCCTTTTCATGCCACTTGACCCTTGGAGGTCAAGCTAGGGTCAAACGTTACTTCATGGTCCCGTTTCGCCCACTTCCGGTTGCCGGGCGGCCATTTTGAAGTCCCCCAGAGACTGGCCGGGGTGCATATACCTATCGAATACCAAGCCTCGAACCCCGCCCGGGCACCCTTCGGGGCGTTTACAGGAGGAGGTTCGCGAAGCTCGGTGAAATTTGCGTGATTTATGGCGATTTATTTTCTATGTCCGCTAGGGGGCACGCTATGTTAGCGAGGGTCATGACATTGATCCACATAGACGTCCCGAACGAAGTTCTTGTGGGTAGTGGTCTTGACCTTGGCCTTGACCTCTCTGCAGAATCTGTGGACGGTACCTAAAGTTTTGAGGATTTTTCGACCCCAAGGCAAAATGTCAGGTGAAAGGTCAAGAACTGCCATGAAAGGTCATTGATGTGTCCATCCAGGGTCATGACCCTTTCCATGCCACGTGACATTTGAAGGTCAAGCTAGGGTGAAACGTCACTTCATGGACCCAGGCGGGGTTCGAGGCTTGGTATTCGATAGGTATATCCACCCCGGCCAGTCTCTGGGTGACTTCAAAATGGCCGCCCGGCGACCGGAAGTGGGCGAAACGGGCCCATGAAGTGACGTTTGACCCTAGCTTTTCCTCCAATGGTCACGTAGCATATCGAAGGTCATGACCTCGGATGGACACATCACTGTCCTTTCATGTGAAACCTTGACCTTTCACCTGACCTTTGACCTTGGGGTCGAAAAATTCCCAAAACTTTAGGTACCGTCCACAGATTTTGCAGAGAGGTTAAGGTCAAGGTCAAGGTCACGACACACAAGGACTTCTTTCGGGACGTCCCGATCGGTCAAGGTCATGACCCTGGCCAACATCCCCTGGCTTGAGTGATCAATCTAATTTTTGTGTTCATTTTGTAGGCCTAAGTTTGTATTTAAAAACCGCAAATTCTCTCAGGGCCTCATTTTTTTAAAGATCCGTCCGAAAAATGAATACAACCTGCGCACGACCCTCGCGCAGGTTGTATTAATTTTTCAGATGAATCGAATAAAAATTTAGCCGCTGAGACTCGATTTCGTAGTGGACGACGAACGGACGGACCGACGGCCGGTCGGTCGAGGGCGACGGCAATATGCGACCACATTTCCATATGCTTCTTCGTCTCATGACCTTAAACTTAAACACTGTGCATAAATTTAAAGTCATTCGGGTATTAACTTTAGCCTCGAGAGCGTTCACAAGAAATTGTGGACGACGAACGGACGGACCGACGGATGGCCGGTCGGGGGCGACGGCAATATGCGACCACATTTCCATGTGGGCGTATAATTAAAATATACGAAACTCATTATAATTATTATGAATTGCAACGTTGGGCACGGGGAACCGAGTGTTGGGAGTTTGTTGAGTGTCTTGTTAATCGAGTCTAGAGTCACCAAATGAAAAGTTATTGACCGATATCGCTGAAATTTGGTGTGAGGTCATTGTTAGCCGACATGAACACCCCCTGAAAATTTCAAGTCTCTACGAGTACGACCCCGGAAACTGGTAGAGGTACGATACTGAAATAGAACCAAAAAAACAAGGTCCCGTGTACACATTGCATTGCCGTGCATGTAAAAGATTCATTGGCAGTTAGAATTCAGTTGCTGCCCGGGCAAAATTTCTCTCATCATAGTGTTGAAGGGGGTCAAATGCCGGGGCTAAACGACCACACAAGGGTTCATTTCTTGAAAAATGCTTTATTAATGTAAAAAGAAACCCTGCAAATATACAAATAACAGAATAAATACAATGTATAAAAACAGTATCAAGCATGGTTTAAAAGTAATAACAATAAAATCATATGTCTAATATTACATGTAATTAATACTAATTAGTATGAAATATACTTATTACGCAGCTTAAATAATAATAATACTAATTAATACTAGTAACTAGATCTTAGGAATAAAACTAATATTGCTTACCCTAAAGAGGGGTTTTCTAATCACTACCAACTGGTATAAAGGTGAAGTACCTTTAAACGTTGGAACACTGTAAATGAAATATAAATGTAATGTAAATGAATGTATGGTTATTTAAAGTGGAATACTTTAAATAATGTTTTAACTATATACTGATGTAATGATGTAATGTTATCCATTTCAAACTATCAACTTATACTTTAAAGAAATTCAACATGGCTGCCGCCTTAAAACAAAGACTAATTACCTAAATATAATAATTAAACATACCTGCTAAAATAAACTGTCACTTTACTTAAACACATGAACTGGATTAATTGAAGAAGCTTCAATTACACAATAAAACCTATAAACTAAATACCGACTGAATTTATGAATCAGAGACTGAAAGTGTCCTCTGACTTTCATGAAATCCTAAGTAAGAATGTCCTTAGTAACAATGTTAACAAACTAAGAAAACATCAGGTTAAAGTTCAAGATATGGTGAGTGGAACTCACTACAGATCAGACACAGAGTGGATAGTAAAGAATAGTTTAAAGGGATAGTACAACCATTATTAGCTTTTGTGCAGTGCAGATTAAAATGACTAAAACCAACTGACTATATATATATTAAAAATATCACTCTGCCACATACTCCCCTGCTAACTAAAAATGTTGTCCTCAACATTAAACAAAATAAAACTTATGACTATTTCGGGAATACTTCCGGGAAAATTCTCTGACACAGTGTTGGTAACATCTCCAGTACGATACGTAGTCTATCTGGTGGCAAAGACATGAAGTCGGCTGGAAGTAAAGATCTTGCCAGCTCAGCACGTCTTTGAAAATCCGGAACAAGCTGCTGTTGATGCGCCAGCACATATTCAGCCTGCCAACTTGGTGGTTTCCGTTGTCTCGTAGACCTACGTTGCTCAGGAATAGATGGTATAAATAACGGTGGCAGTGATTCTTCAAATGATGGATCATTACCGGAAACTGGTGTCTCTTGGCCCTCTTCTACACCATCCTGAAGGACTTCTTCAAGATCCGGAACGATAACATCTTCCCTTCCTGTGTCATCAGCTGTGGAGCTAGCCTGAGGCAGGAAGTCTGTCTCAACCACAAAATACACAGGCTCTTCATCTTCTTCACTGTCACTGCTCTGTTTGTCGTCTTCATTGGTGGGTTTAACTGAAACCTTACTTCTGGTCTTCCTTGGTTTAGGTACTGGATGTTTCAATGATGCTGTTGGTATGCATTCTGGAATGGAGCTAATCGGTAAAAGATGGTTCCTGTGGAGAGTACGTACACGCTTTCCACCATCTTCACTTCTAACCTTGTACACTGGAATATCAAGATTCGGTTGGCTCAGAACTTTGTAGGCGATGTCTTCCCATTTATCCGAAATCTTGTGTCTTCCTTCTTTGAATGCTAATCGTTTTACCAACACACGATCACCAGGTTCTACCTTGATGTTTCTGGCTCTGTTGTTATACTGCCGCTGTTGACTTTCCTGGCCTTTGGTAACTTCTGCAGACGCCGTCTTGTACGCATATACAAGCTTGTCTTTCAAGTCATCCACATAGGTGTTATAGGATTTACCCTCCTCGTCATCATTCACAAGTCCCAGTATGACATCAATTGCTAGGGTTGGTTTACGGCCAAACATCAATTCAAAAGGAGAGAATCCGGTAGCAGAATGCCTAGTGGAGTTGTACGCATGTACAAGTGGTGCGACATAGGTCTTCCAATCTCTCTTCTGTTCTGGTTGCAGCGTTCCTAGCATATTGAGTAGGGTTCTGTTGAATCGTTCACACTGTCCATTGCCTTGGGGATGATAGGGTGTGGTTCTCGATTTATCCATACCTGTTAGCTGACACAATTCTTTGATGATTTTGCCTTCAAATTGTTGACCTTGATCACTGTGAATCCTTTGGGGAATGCCATAGTGAACAATAAAACCATCAAAAAACGCTTTCGCTGTTGTTTTCGCTGTGGTGTTACGTACAGGAAAGGCTTGAACATATCGGGTAAAGTGATCTGTAACTACCAAGATGTTGTCGTATCCTCCTTTGGACTCTTCAACGCACACATAGTCCATACACACTAACTCTAACGGCTGACTTGATGTTATGTTCACTAGAGGACATGTTGTTGCTGTTGCCTTTCTCCTGAGACATCTGGGACACTGTTGGATGTACTCTTCAATGTCAGTTGTCATCCTAGGCCAGTAAAATCTGTCTTTCGCTAAACTGACAGTGCGATCTCTTCCTTGATGTCCCAAATGATCATGAACTCCTTGGAGTGCTTCTCCTCTGTATGTTCTAGGAAGAACGAGCTGCAGCCTCTCTTGGTCTTTATACACAGTCCGTCGAAAAAGAGTTCCGGATCTAAGAACGAAGTGTCCATATTCCCTCTGCAGACCTGCTTCTTCAGGACATGTAGGCTTACGGCTTGGTCTTATATTATTCTCTACGTCATTTAAAACAAACTTCAGCAAAGGATCTTCAAGCTGCTTTTGTCTCCAAGTCTTGGTGTCAACTATTGGTGATGTATCCTTGATGGCATTAGGAATCACTTGTTGGGAAATACTGATGGAATGGATGTACCCGCTGGCCGTTTCGATATCTTTTAAAGCTCCTATAATCTCTTCTTTCACCTCAATAAATCTATCGTTTACATCGCTGTTGGTGTCTCCTAATCTACTTAGGGCGTCAGCATCTCCACTTTTCTTGCCAGGTCTGTACTTGATGGAAAAGTTGTAGTTGGTAAGTGCAGCTAACCAGCGATGGCCTGTGGCATCTAACTTAGCGGTGGTAAGGATGTAAGTTAAAGGATTGTTATCTGTGAACACAGTAAAGCTGTTGCTGTAAAGATACTGATGGAATTTTTCTGTGACAGCCCACTTTAAAGCCAAAAACTCTAATTTATGTGCAGGATAGTTCTTTTCGGCTTTAGATAGTCCTCTACTGGCATAACAGATGACTCGTTGCTTATCGTCCTGTTCTTGATAAAGCACAGCTCCTAATCCTTGACCGCTAGCATCCGTGTGTACTGTGAATGGTTTGGTAAAGTCTGCATATCCTAGTATGGGTGGATTTACTAGGCAACTTTTCAGTTTCACAAAGGCGTCTTCTTGTTGTTGTTTCCAATTCCATTCTCTCACAGAGTTCTTGTTCTGCACCTTTCTTCCCCCCTTTTTCTTAGTTGGTCCTCCAACTCCTATCAGCAGATCATTCAAGGGTTTGGCTATGGTTGAAAAATCCTTCACAAAACGCCTGTAGTATCCTACAAACCCAAGAAATCTCCTCAGCTCCTCCACATTGGTTGGTTTAGGCCAAAACTCCACCTTCTCTGTCTTCTGAGGATCTGTACTTATACCATCAGCTGATACAATATGTCCTAAATACCTGACTTGCTCTTGAAAGAACTTGCACTTTTTAGGAGCGAATTTAATACCATGTTGTCGCAATCTGTTGAAAACCCAAAGACATACGTTCCAGATGTTCTTCGTAAGTCTTGCTAAATATTATCAGGTCGTCGATAAATATTGCACAGATTTTAAGATTAAGGTCGCCTAAACAATCCTCCATTACGCGTTGGTATGTGGCCGGTGAATTAGACAATCCGAAAGGGAGTCGAACGAACTCGTAAAATCCAAGAGGCCCAACAGTAAATGCTGACTTGGCTCTGTCTTCTTCTGTGATAGATACTTGGTGGTAACCGCTCTTCATATCCAACACAGAGAAATATTTGGCACCAACTAAATTGTCCAACATCTCTTCAATCCTTGGTAGAGCATAGGCATCTCGAACAGTACGCTGGTTGAACATTCTATAATCTACGCACATCCGAAGAGATGAATCTTTCTTTCGCACAAGAACAATCGGTGATGCCCAAGGACTGTGACTTCTGCGTATGATGCCACCTTCTAATAAGTCTTTTAGATGTTTCTTCACCTCATCGTACATGGATGGTGGAATTCTTCGATGAGGCTGCTTAAACGGAGTCTCATTTGTAAGCTTGATCTTGTGCTCCACTAAATTTACACATCCTATATCTGTATCATGTTGTGAAAAGACTGATGACCAGCTACGAAGAAATTCCTTTAACTCTGCTAAACGATCTCCACTAACAGATGACGATGAAAAATCGATCGAATCCATGAAATCTTTCGCAGTAGCTGTGGAACTAGTTGTTATGTTCATTTCCGTAGCACTTGGTTGGTCGACTAAATCAGCTATCTGTAGCTCACACATCACAGAATGCGGGAAAACACGAATTGGAGATAGAGATAAGTTGGAAATTCTCACTACAACTGGTTCCACATTGTCAAAATCTACCTCAAGGAATGCTGGTGTTACTTCCATTGATGATGGTAACATAGATTCTGATGTAGGTTGGAATATAACATGATGTTTACCACTAAGTTGAAAATCACTGATGTTCCCTTTTAAACACATAGATTTGTTGCTGCCTAAAACTAAAGATGATGTTTCTGCACACTTAACAAGTCCTACTCTTCCATCTGTCTTCTTATCCTGAATCTTCATGCATCTAAAAGTGCAACTCCAGGTAGCAGGCATCCCAGTCTGATTTAAATAATCATGACCATGCTTGGCTAACACCTGATTCCGGATAGGTCGCAGAATGTTGGTTCCGATCAAGACTGGAACAGCCTTACCATACGGTGTGTCAGGCACAACAAGAAATAAATTCTTTACAGCAGACAAGTTTAAACTGGGAACTCTTAAAGATAAACAGGTAACACCTAAATATGGTAATCTATGACCTCCAGCACTCTCTATGTGAATTATCTCTTCCAAGGGTGTTATACAGCATTCGTCTGTTTCTATGAATGACTTGAAGAAAGACTCTGTGATGGTAGATACCGTAGAACCGGTGTCTAACAGTGCTGATGTGTTATTGTCATTTACTTGAACAGCAGTAACGTTACTCTTTCCAATGATCTGTGGGGGACTACTATCATCAACAGTGTCTCCAGACTGTCCCTCGTCGGAGACACCCAACAGTTTAACTGTGGTGTGTTACAAGTAGAAGTGTGTTGTCTACAACCTTTGGCAACATGGCCAAGTTCACCACATCTGTAACAAGACACACTGTGCTGATGAGTGGGATATGTCGAAACAGGTTGAGAACATGCATCTGACTTAAAGCTGCTCATTTCATTCTGTAAATCCTGAATAGACGATATCAAGCTTGTTATGTCCTTCATCAACTCCTTGTCCTCAGCATCTTCAGATGTGTCACCACAATCCATTGTTGATAAAAGTAAAAAAACGCGACCACAATATTCACAACACTATAATCGGATATCAAATCACATATGATTAATCGCATTAATCAAAACGAAAAAATAATACGCAAATAAAACAATCAATGCACAGGAGTATGATTCGCAAAATATACACAAAAGTATCACCATCAAAACACAACACACACGTGAAAATATGAAAATTATTAACACAAATGTGTATGTCGTGAAAAATATAATCACAATACACAGCAGTATGATTTGCAAAATATACACACAACAATATCACCTTCAAAATACTAACACATAAGTGTATATCATGAAAATTATAATCACAATACACCATATATCACAACAAATGGGATAACACAATCCATAAATTGCAATATTACAACACCACAATATCTCGATTCTTGAACGCAATATCCAAATACTATTGTTAACTGACGCAGCTAACAATATATTAAACACAATAGTATTCACAAAATAATATAATCACAGCAGATATACGCACCAGCCATATCATTATACATGTAGCTCAACAACACCAATATGAAAATTCACTGATCACATCCAAAAGTCAAAGTCAAAAATGAAAACATCAAAACAAACTTGATGTTAAATTACAAAGTACCAACCAACAATCAAACCCAAAACAAATGTCCAAAATACAAGTCCAATATGTGCAACACACTGTGAATGTTATCATGCGTAGATAAGAGGAAATGTAGACGGAAAAATGAAGCTGAAAATAAGAGTATGTGGTTATCTGAAAAGCAAAATCTGAAAAATAAATGAAGTTGATAAGTAACACAAGAGTAGACATAAACGAAAACCAAACTGAAATCCTTTGATGAACAAAATCAAAGAAAGACAAAAACCAAATAAACAATGACCAAATTCCAAACTCAAATCAAAATCAAACTGCAATATGAATACAACTATAGACCTTCAAAACTCAAATTCCAAAACTCAAAAATATTCAAAGTTCCCAATTTGAAAATCCAAACAATTAAATCAAAATGATCAAAGTCAAAATTCAATAAAGTCTGAAAAATGAAAAACACTGGCATAAAAACAAATCAAAATACTAATTTGAAACAAATGAAGTGTATGTCTGTGTTTGTAATGTTATATTTTCTAATGTATCAAAATGATTTATGTAAGATTATGTTGTTCAATTTAGGTGAATAAAATTATAGGTTAATTACGGAATGTTGTCAAAATGTAAACAGGAAGTAAAAAATAAATATGCCTTCTGACCTACAGGAAGTAGCTAAATTTAGACAACAGGAAGTTGAAAATGTAAACAAGTTACATGACACCAAAATTCAAATTGCAAAGAGAAAAAAAAAAATAAATGACCTACACGGCAAGATATAGGGTGGTCTATAAATAGTATCCTAATCATAAGCAAATGATTATTAACTATTCTAACTATTCTACACTTATTTTAATACAAGGATTATAATACATGTATTTTATATATATAAAACAAAATATATGGATATAGAATAGTAATTATTCATATCATTTCTAACAGGACTTAAGCACAGTAAATAATATATATAATTATGTATCAAAATGAGTAATTATTACCAACCTTAATCCTTATGATATATCTAATCCACACAGAATCAAAATACACACAAAACATAAAACTACATTCTAAACAAATAGAATATAAAAGTTAATGTCACTGCAATCACAAACGTTGTACCATCGCGTACGCGGGGCGCGTGAGCTCAATGAAGGTGTTGTTGGCTAGCTAGATCTTCAATCGCTGGTACCAGTATCGTTTCAAATGTTGTTATCTTCAAAACAGGCACCAAATGTTGTATCTTCAAAATCTTTATCAGGTACCAAATCTTCCAAAACCTTATCGGGCTCCAAATGTTGAAGGGGGTCAAATGCCGGGGCTAAACGACCACACAAGGGTTCATTTCTTGAAAAATGCTTTATTAATGTAAAAAGAAACCCTGCAAATATACAAATAACAGAATAAATACAATGTATAAAAACAGTATCAAGCATGGTTTAAAAGTAATAACAATAAAATCATATGTCTAATATTACATGTAATTAATACTAATTAGTATGAAATATACTTATTACGCAGCTTAAATAATAATAATACTAATTAATACTAGTAACTAGATCTTAGGAATAAAACTAATATTGCTTACCCTAAAGAGGGGTTTTCTAATCACTACCAACTGGTATAAAGGTGAAGTACCTTTAAACGTTGGAACACTGTAAATGAAATATAAATGTAATGTAAATGAATGTATGGTTATTTAAAGTGGAATACTTTAAATAATGTTTTAACTATATACTGATGTAATGATGTAATGTTATCCATTTCAAACTATCAACTTATACTTTAAAGAAATTCAACATGGCTGCCGCCTTAAAACAAAGACTAATTACCTAAATATAATAATTAAACATACCTGCTAAAATAAACTGTCACTTTACTTAAACACATGAACTGGATTAATTGAAGAAGCTTCAATTACACAATAAAACCTACAAACTAAATACCGACTGAATTTATGAATCAGAGACTGAAAGTGTCCTCTGACTTTCATGAAATCCTAAGTAAGAATGTCCTTAGTAACAATGTTAACAAACTAAGAAAACATCAGGTTAAAGTTCAAGATATGGTGAGTGGAACTCACTACAGATCAGACACAGAGTGGATAGTAAAGAATAGTTTAAAGGGATAGTACAACCATTATTAGCTTTTGTGCAGTGCAGATTAAAATGACTAAAACCAACTGACTATATATATATTAAAAATATCACTCTGCCACAATAGCACACTGTATGGCCGTCTTCAATAAGCCCAGGTTAGGTGCAGAAGCGTAGGACGTTAAACCCCATGGAATTATCTCTTGCCTTACTTTTTGTGACCAGCAGTTCTACGTACTCAACTCTTTGAGACACTAAAAAAACAGAGTAGTCTCCCTTTAACCATTTCAATAGCGGTCTGCTAAATCGTCTGCTTGTAAATTATATCATTATCTTCAAGACACTTTTCAGGATTGGTGTAAAATAAAACATGTCTCACTCAGCAACAAAAATATTCTTCAAAACAAGATTATATAACAAGAAATTGTTCAAATAAATGCACGACAGATTGCCGGAAAGAAAGATGTGATACGGACGTAAACAAAAACATTCGTTAGCCCCGCCCCTTGAACCTAAATTGACCCACGCTGCACCAAATTTATCCAATGGAATGAATGAAAATGTTCCCGCACAATAGGTAGCGCGGGAAACACCCAGGCGTGAAGAAAGGAGGGTGCGTTGTTATCGTCTGGAAATACAGGGGCATCAGGACCAAAACACTGAGATATATGGGGTAATACTGTGCCACTAATCATGGAAAATTTCCAGAAGATAGAAAAGATCGGCGAAGGAACTTATGGAGTCGTCTATAAAGCCAGAGACAAGATCACCGGCCACTTAGTTGCACTCAAGAAAATACGCCTTGATTCGTAAGCAATTAAAAAAATAATAAATAAGATCTAGAATCTACTATTTAAATCTAAGCCTAATTTAGTAATTGGTTTGAAACATGAAAAAAAAACTGTCATTACTCGGTATGCAGTAGAGTTGTGTTGTTTTTTTTTATTAAATGTCAACTTCTGAACCACTCTTCTTAGGAACTAGGAAAGCAGCAGGAAAAATACAAATGAGGAAAATCCCTTCAGCCAAGTTCAGGGAAAATGGCACCAATGATTGATTAGGCCAGATTAGGCTAATAGAATTTAAATGTACTGTCATCAAACTCGTGCTGTCAAAATTAGGGAAGACTAAGAGAGGGCCAATCTGATAAAAACATGTTTCGTTTTTAACTTTATTTCTTGTGGTTTTTTTCCAGGCCCTCCGCTCCGGTTTCCTCCCAGAAAGATGAGCGAATTATTGAAATAAAATTATAATTATTATTATGTTAGTCCCAAAATGACCTAGTTTGTGTCGGTGGACGTTAAAACTCATTTCTCTCTCTCTCTTTAATTCTTGTTCAGGATTTGCCTGCACAAAGAAATAAGGTTACTACAGGGTACAGTATGTATGGCCTTCTGCTCTGTCTAATTAAGTATTTAGGCCTATCAGGCCTAAACACAATATATGCCTAGGAAAATTTGGTAATGATCGACAGTGTAGGCCTAAATCTACATGGAGATTTGATGAACTATATGAATTGAAATATATGCATGCTGTCTGTAAAAAACTAAACCAAGTAGTTAGTAGCCTTCTCCACTCTTTTTTTCAGTGAGTCTGAAGGTGTACCAAGCACAGCCATAAGAGAAATATCCCTTCTGAAAGAATTAGAACATCCCAATGTCGTCAGGTAATAATGTTTTCTGCAACTAGAATCGGTGCTATGTTGTGACCTTATCACTCCTATATTTATAATAATAGTCGTGACCACCATAGAACAAACTGGTATATAATATTTTATACACTGGTTCAGTACCAATAATGTTCATAACTTACCATACTGGTACTGTACATATTCACCACTGACATCAAGATCCATTGTGCATGTTGGCATGGCAAAAAGAACTCTTGACAGTTTAAATTCCCCACATAGCACACTGCATAGTGTGTGTCTGTCTCCGTTTTAGTGGACCGTTAAACAACATTTCTCTGTTCGTTAAGCAATGTCTGACAATCTTTATACAAAGAATATATACCAACCGTGCATGGTGTGTTCTGGGAATAGTAGCAGCCAATGACAACTAAATATTAAAGTTGAGCTGTGTGTTGCTTGTTTCTGTCCTTTATCTAAGGCCACACAAAATAAATGTCTTGTTTCTCGGGCAGCTGAAACTGTAGGGAGGGAGGGCGGTTTCTTTTTTTTTTTACTCATTGATGGTGCAAAATAAAATTTGGCTATTGCTGAAAATTGTTGGGGCGGGAGGGCGGCCTTTGTTTGTTTTTTTTAAATGAGAAAGTCATTACTTGTTTACGTTTTTGCTTTCCGTTATACTCAACTTTATTGTACATACTTAAAACATAAACCCAAAATCAAGTCTACTAAAACACTGAGACTGAACACTGACTGAAAGGAAAATAATTATCCATATTTAATTCACATAATTGAAATTGGTTTAAAATAAAATGCCATACGACTATGTAGCCTAATAGCCCTCCATAAAGACAACAATATTTTTAAAAACTAAGCCTCTATCACCAGGTGTATCAAAAATAATAATCATGGTAAACAATACTTAAAACTAAATCTAGTATCGCCGGTTTATTTATAATTATTTACCAAATTCCAACCAATGCATGTCACACCCTGTCATCGTTTTTGGAGATTGCCGGAAATACTGTTTCTTGGGATATTCGGTGTGTTTCTCAGGATATTCGGTGTTCTATCCAGTGTTTATATTGAATGACTATTTAAATCTAACTAACAACTGGTCAGTAAAACCATCAAATGGGTAATCCGATTATTATTTTCCGGATTATCAAAACTACCGTAAATGTGCTAATAATGACCCAGATTCTAAGGTATGCATTATGACGACTATCGTCATCGTATCGTATTCTTAGCCGCATGTTATAATTAATTAACCTGTTCTACGGTTCATTATTTTATCAATAGGATTTTCCAAACAAGGACCGACTGAAGCCGGCAATAATGAGCCGATTAAGATCGAATGATTGAAATATTGTCGCCAATGACTTTTAACACAAATCAAATTCTAGTTTATCAGGGGAGGTAATAAACATCACGTGATACAAGATGGAGGTTCTTTCGATATCAATAAAAAAGGCAAATCTGCCAAACTTCGCCATTGTTCGGATAAAAAAGACAGTTTTAATACATTTGAATGGATATACATGTATGGCGGATGTAGGTACATGCGGGATATTTTTTTTACGACTTGCTTGTCGATGTGCGGGCGGGCGTTACATATTTATTTTTTTTCATCAAGACTAATAAATAGACTGCACGCGCAACCAAGTTTGCGTGCGGGCGGTGCCCGAGAAACAAGTTATTTTATTTGTGTTGCCTAATATATGGGTTTTTTTTTCAGATTACTGGATGTCATTCACAGTGAAATGAAATTGTATTTGGTGTTTGAATATTTAAATCAAGATTTGAAGAAATATATGGATATGGCCCCGCCTTCTGGTCTAGCATCACAGCTTGTGAAGGTATTACATAAACTGAAACAATTACTCTTACAAAATTCTTACTTGCAATCCTATAAGCTACATGTAGTTTTAAATGGCCTGTGTTCATCTTCTAAGTCTAAGCTGACATTGTTGTGTAGCTTCCATTATACATTTCAGTTATATGAAATAATTTATCACATTCAGTCAGCAAGAAATATTGATTATTCTAGTTATCAATAGATATTGAAATCACTGTTGATTTACAATCCTCATTTACATTTATAAGAAATGAAATATTGTGCAACTTTTATGCACCGACCAGGCTAGTGGAGGCAGGCATAGAGCATAGTTGGGGAAAATATCTGTCTGCACACCCTTCATCAAGTTCAAATAGTGACTTATCGTCTAAAACAGTACATTTACAAAAACCATATCCTGGGTTTATTTTTAATATATATAATACTGTTGATTTATCTGTTTCCAGAGTTATATGTTTCAACTGTTACAAGGGATTGCTTTCTGTCATGCCCACAGAGTTTTACACAGAGACTTGAAACCACAAAATTTGTTGATCGATATGCAGGGTAATATTAAACTAGCGGATTTCGGTTTAGCAAGGGCATTTGGTGTTCCAGTGAGGACATATACTCATGAGGTATGATGTAATATGTTTTGAAGGTTCTAATTTGAAGCAGTCAAATACCTTGATACAAGTACCTTGAATATATATAATTTAAAGTAAACAAAAACTAAAAGTAGTTTATTTATCTCAATATTTAGGGGAGGGATTAAGCTAATTTGCAGGAATCTTTAATGACTCCATCGAAGGAAGTTGATTCAAGTCGAGAGGAGCAGGAACAAAAGTTCACCTTAAACAAGAAGGACTGTTTGAAGTGTTTTAGAAATGACAATTTATGTCCCTATTTATAACAAAATATAAGTATAGAGAGATTGTTTTAGCAAATCAATGTGAACAATATTTAATTATGTTATTTTTTTAAAGGTTGTGACATTATGGTACAGAGCTCCAGAAATTCTTCTTGGTAGTCGATTTTATTCAACACCTGTAGATGTATGGAGTCTGGGATGTATCTTTGCAGAAATGGTTAGTTTCTATTACATTTAACAGAAACGTCTGCTATTAATAATTCATTATCTGATGTGTCAACAATACAGAACCTGAAGTACAAATCATTTGATTAACCTGTTAATTAAGATGCTTTCTGTTTCATTATTAGGGTAACTCTCGGAAGACTTTTTAAAATATGCCCATAGCTTTTTTACAGGCAAGCCTGGACACAAGCGGCCGGACACGGACGTTGTCCGTCCCAATTTTACGACATGTCAGGCACAAATTTTATTGTTCCTGTCAATTTGTCCGTCCCAATATTTTTAAAAGAAATGTAGAATCGTAACTGATGTATAAACTGAGTAGCCACTTCCACGATGTTCTAGATTGTAAACATCCGGAAATTCGGAGTCTTGATCAACCCAGACAGTTATTCTGTTATTTTTACTCTTTGCTATATGTGCGACAAAATAGGTCAGCTTATTCGAGACTTAAAAGTTTCACGCGAGAGCGAGGTCCCCGGCTTCGAGCAGACGACAAATCCCGCGCAAGTCACCCGGCCTTCGTATTTACTATGTTTACATAAAAACACGTAATTTGGTCCAAATTAGTAGGCTAGCAGTAGCACTATGCAAAAAACCCCACCTTTCTTCAAAAAGTTTGAGGATGATACACGCAGTAGGCCTATAACTTGATAGACATGTCAACGGATGCAGGAGTCCACGAGATATCTCGAGGGTGAAGGTCGTCTCGGCTCGTCAAAGCAAAATGACATTTCTTGTCCTAATAATTCTAATAAAAGTCACACCTTGAAAACAGCTACGGTGCGCAAATGGCTGCGAGAAGATCTTGCAAAGTATGATCCAGATTTATGTTTTTTCTTCGTAAATACGGGGGTCTTGTAACTTCGTTAAAATGCGAAGTTTGTGTGAAATACTGCGGTAGAATAAAAACAATGCGTGACTTGTCTATGGCCTATGCATGGCATGGGTAAATGGTTCACGCAACCTTCGATTGTTAAATCCATTTGACCATGCTGAAACTAAATGCCATTTAAGGCGATTGGACTTTATTCTAAAGATACAAACACTTCTTTTTTGCAACTCCATTCAGAACTAAGCAATGAGTTTGGTTTTTTTTTTCATAATTTAACACTAAAACAGAGGGGATTCATCAATTCAGTAGGCCTACAGTTTTATTTCATTTCTTTGAAACACAACAGCGGTCAGCAATATGTTTGTCAGTCACAACCTGTGTCATGTCAGGCACCAAGTGATGTGTGTCTGACATTTTGTCAGGCACAAATTTTTGAGTTGTGTCCAGGCTTGTTTACAGGTGATGAAAGCAGCAGCTGATATGTTTACCTGTTATAAATTTGTACTTAGTTTTGCACACAGTAAAAACTATTTTGCTTGATTACTTAAAATCATAAGTGGGTTGGGTTGTATTTTGATCCCAGACTTGAAGGTGACAAGGGTTAGAGATTCATTACTACCACGTATCCAGTTTCCTCCCACTGTACACAAGATAACAGTGTCTCTCATCAACTACATGAACTTTTAGTATCTAGCAGGTAAAAAAAACTGATCAGTTGATATCCCTTTACTCCCACCAGGAATTTAACTGTGGGTTGAATCCATTTATCGGCTTATATGTTCCATGCTGTAGTTTCATTTCGCCCACAAAAATTTTACTTATATTATATTTAATGTTTTTCTTATTTCTTTTAGATTACAAGAAGACCCCTTTTCCCTGGAGATTCAGAAATTGACCAACTTTTCCGAATTTTTCGAACTTTGGGTAAGTATAGGGTGGTTAAATAGTAAGTAATATTTAGATTTGAATGGAGTCAGATGATATTATAAATTTGATTCACTGTCTATGGGTCTGATTATTCAAAATTTCTAATTAATGTTAAAAGATTAAGAATCTGTCTTCCAGTAGCTTTATAGGCTAATTCTCAAAATCTATGGTCGCCCTGAGCCTAGTTAAAATGGAAATGGACAAAATAACACCGTACAGTAATATGATTTTAGTTTGTACGTAATTGGTTTCAGGTACACCAGATGAAACATCATGGCCTGGTATATCACAGTTACCGGATTTTAAAACCACATTTCCTAGATGGCCATCACAACCAATAGCTAATGTAGTCACTGTCTTAGCTGAAGAAGGCAAAGATTTAATAACAGTGAGTGCATGTGTTTATTTTCTGATATAAATAAAAGTCTTCCTAGAAGAACTAAATGATATAAAGTTGGTTAAAGTGTAGTGTAAAAGTGAATGTAATTGAGATTATCATTGTTTTCATTACATGGACTAGTATAAATAGTTATTAAATTTTTTGGTGGAGTTCATCCACTTTAGATACTATTCAGTCAGTTATACAGATCAGCTACAGATCATACAAAAGTTAATATTGCGCTATATCTTTTCCCAAGTTAATTTTAAAATCTCTCCAGAGTTATTATTCTACTACTCGTCACATGTACAAAGTATGTTTCTACTGTATGTTTCTGAATGACTTGTTGGAAATCATCTGTGAGTTTATGTTGAGAAACCTATTCTTTGTGTTTCAGAAAATGTTATATTACGAACCCAGCCGAAGAGTATCTGCAAAAGCTGCCTTATTACATCCTTATTTTAGTGACGTCAACATTCACCGACCTAATGTGTCTATGTGAGAACTGAGATATAGTTAATGAAGTCTCATATTTACTAATTACCGTATATGATAAAAACAAGAATATTTCATCTAGTAATATTACTATTATTACATTTAGAGAGCTTTTATTTAGAAAGACAATAGTATGCTGTATATTGCATTGCTATTTAATCAGTAAATTCTATGTTCATGCCAATTTTTAAATTAGTACAGTTTGTTAAAAGACTGGTTTAACCAGATTGTGTTTTCTTCCAAATTTTGGTTGGACAGAATAACAAAGAGTGACACTGAATTGTGTTTTGTCATTCCCAATAACTGACATGGTGCTATGACTACTGTAATCATAGCAGGCAGCTTGTTTCAACTGTTGTGATTGGTGGAGATATTGAATTATTTTTAATGATCACATTGTTTGTTGCTTGTTATACTTTTATCCATGGTTACTGTTTCTTGGATCCTAGATCAATCAAGGTGCTTATTAGTTTGTTGTTAAAAAACTGAAGGGGGTTGAGTTTAAACAAAAATTGGGTTTTTTTTTTTGTTATCTGGCTCAAAAGAAACTCAAAACATTTCTAAATATGAGATTATGTCCTAGTCAGTGTTAATTATCAGAATTTAGTCCACAAAACTTCTCAATGTTTGCATTATCAGTCGTTAGAGAAAATTTAGATTCTGTTTTATTTATGCTTGCTAAAATGTTTGTTTAAATCTGCGCTGCATTTTCAAAGGGTAGATCCCCCGCTTAAAATGTAGAGACTATTGTTTAAAAATATAATGGCATGCAGTTTAATGATTGATGATAATTAGTAGCTGTATATATTTTAGTTATATGCATATATTTTGTTATGATACTTATTTAGTGCTAGATGATAGAATGGTGCCAGTAGTCGTAGAAATCCAATGTCTGCTAGCTATGTTAGATAAAACTGTTCTAAATCCCTGGAGGAATCTAATATAGAGCATTCCTGATATTGGTGCCATTATGATTTTATTAGTGTATAATGTGTATAATTTTTAATGTCCAGTCAGATATTCCTTGTTGTAAATATTTATTGCGTATTTGTTTATGATGTAAGATCAAAATTCTATGAACAATCAGTTTGGTAGGGGTAAATACATTAAATGGCTATTATAGACCTAATACATTTATCAACATGTGTAAAACATACCTGTTTTAAATGTGTTCCCTCCAGATAATAGGTTGGTATATAATGGCCCCCTCTCCTCCCCCCATTAATTATTTTTTAGACCAACCCTAACTGATTTAAACAAATTATTTATTACTTAGTCTGTATTGATAACTTACATTTTGCCTGGTATCGCACTGTACAGTACCTACTTTGTTTAAGGATCAGTCTGCAGAAAGTGACAAAAGTCTCAATAGAGAATATTTTATGGATTAAAACTTTTCAAATTGTCATTTGGCATGTCATTATATTAAATGTTTTATAATTTAGCCTAGATGAAAGACCAAACCCTGGTTATAGTTAATGAGTCCAGAGTCCACTGTTATTTTAACCTAATAGTAAAACAAGGAAATGTTTTCTCTAATATTTGTCTGTTACATTTTTATGCTAGCTTTTTAATTTGTTAGCCTTATGATTCCTCATTTATTATGTTTATAAAATAGGTCACTTAAATTATGTAACCTACTGTGATTATTAATAAAATATCTTCCAGTTTTCGCTGATTTCTTATACTGTATACTATACAATAGCAATAGGGCACTGGCAGAGTTCTTGACAGATATCAAATTTGCAGAGATTGAAAATAAAAACTAAGAACGAGCTTATGTAATTTCTATTTTATACGCTATTATAATATAGGTCTATCCCCCAAAGATCTTGGTTCCTCTCGATATTGGCATGTATTTGACCAAAACTCTTCAAGGATTATGGCCCCTGATTGTACGAAAAATATTGTTTTTAGCTTGTGGAATCTCTAAGAGGTCACAACTTTGATCCGTTTTTGATCAAATTTGAAATGCATGTTTATAACCCATATATCTTGTTCCATTCCAATATTCGCACATATCAGATCGTAACTTCCTGAATTATTGCCCCTGGTTGTTTGAAAAATCGCGTTTGTAACTTGTCACAATTTTTATACAATTTAAAAAAAAAAACTTTAGTATATCACTGTTAGACCCTAAAGATGGTTGAGTTTGAATATCTGGATTATGGCCCCTGATTGTACAAGAAATTGTTTTTAATTTGTTCGCTATCCATCTCTTGCAAGATGTGGGTGTATCCTGCCTGGCAGCCCCAGGTTCTAGTCAACTCATCTGATAATGATCATTTAGAGGCTTGTCTCTTCCCTGCTGCTATATATCTTGCATGAGGTGTGTCTTCGAGGTAGACATGTTACTGACCATACTAAACTAATGCTTTCTTATGTACAATTAGCTCCACTTGAGAACAGATACTATGCTGAATGGTCGACATTTTAAGTACTAAATCAAGGAATTTAGTTGAAAACACTAAGTATTTTTTGAGGGGACTTTTCAAATGGGTCTGTCCGTCTGCCTTGATGGAGATGGCTAGTCTGGAGGTTGCGTGTTCAATGCCTGCATTGGCAGAGAAACTTCATCGGGATTTTACAGTGTGGTTTTAATTGTCAGTAGTGCAGGACCTTACAAGGACAACTGTCTAGTTTTTCGAATTGGACGAAAAGCCGAGGTCCTGTGTATACATTGGCGTGCATGTAAAGGATTTCCTGGCAGTTGGAATTTGGTTTAAGAATTGGCCTTAGTGCCGTTGCCTGGGCAAAATGTTCCTCATATCCCACTGTATGTCCGTCTTCATTAGCCCACTCAGAGTAGGACATTAAACCCATTTCATTTTTAATGAACTGAAAGTGATGAAATTTGGTGTCTAGTTTCATTACATAAAGCCCTTGACTAAGTTCAATAATGAGCATTTTATGCACAATTGATTTGCAATGGCTTTAGAAGACAATAACTTTCCTTGGAATAGATGTAGACTGTTCAAACTTGGGGTGGGCTTTCATAGGGTGAATACCTTGATGTAGTTCAAAGATAAGATAAGCAGTTTGATGTAATCTGATTGTATATGAACTGATTTACATTCAATTGTTTGCGTTTTGACTCTAATTTCAAATCAGTTATGTCCAGCGAAATACGACAGGTACATGAGTCTCAACCGAACAGAAATGTCTAGCGTCTGGTTATTCCAGTCTATTGCGCATGCTCTACAGATAAGTTATGGCGGCGCCGTTTGACATGAGTTATGGAATATGTCTAGCCTCTTCTTTCTGAAACACACTACCATAGAACGTACTCCCCATTTTTAGAGACAGCAGCTTAACTGAAAGGGGCATATTCCAATTTAATATTCTGTACCCTTACTTATAGAATTTGAGGGTTTATAATATAAATATCATTATATAAAAAGTTGCGTTTTCTTCCTATATAGTGCTGTGTAAACTGCGCCACAATAGTCCGGCGCTCGCAGACGGGCACAGAATCCGTAAGGTAATCTTATTTTAGACCCTGGATTGGGACTTCCAGGTTAGCTAGCCAGCGACTTACTCATTGAGCAATCGCGGCTCCCTTATTCATTTGGTATCATTCACAAAAAATACGAACAAAGAATACGTGATTGAAAATATTTTATAGTTATATATAGTCGTTCTGTATTAGGCCTGAAGAGTTGTATCCAGACTGTTATTGTCACCACCCGACATATCACGTACAATCTGTTTTACTTGCTTCTTGTCGTTAGGTCGTCTACCTTTATGTGGTGTTGTGTTTTTTTGCTCTTTTAATTCAGTTTTGTTTATCTGCAAAAAAAATTCAAATCGTTCAATTAAGAAACCATTAATTCCAGTTAAAGTTGCATTATGTAAGATTTAGATAAAGAGATGTGATAGTTTAAAAATAAAAAACGAATAGGCCTACATGAATATTAAAAATTTCAGTCAAATTATTTTATTCTGGGCGAAATTATGAATGGTTGAAGTTTTGACAACAATAGTGTAGTCTCGATTGCCAATGCCATATTAAAGCAAGTCTCGATTTACCATTTTAACGTTAATCGATTAAATTGTGAAGGTGGTCTAATTCGATGGCTGATTAAATGGGCTTACCGTGTAAATGTTCAAACAATATATTACGATATAATCCTTGAGTGTCATATATAACGACAGACATATAATTTAGCTCTTTATCATCTTAAATAAAATGAAATGAACCAGGTCGACATAATACAATTATCGCCGCTATTTGAATTTTTACACTTGATCCCACTTAAAAGAGTACAAAATGTAGAATGCGTATTGTGTTGAGAGAGAGAGATGAGGTTTAACGTCCACTCGAGGTCTTTTCGGGACTAACATGGTTAATTTTAGAGGCGGATCCAGGGGGGCCCCCCTAAATAACAGTATAAAAAAATAGATATGCGCCACAAATCACCACTGACACCCCGATTTTTTCCAAAAAATTCTCGCAGGTTTTCCTGGGTCCGCCGCGCCTCTGGTTAATTTTATTTCAACAATTCGCTTGCGCGTCGGGGGGTCTTTGGTAGTGGGAGGAAACCAGTGGACCCGGAGAAACCCCACGATGTTGAACAGGCGCCCCTTATCCTTGCCACGTACAACCGGGATTCGAACCCCGCCAGTTGACCCAATGACAGGCTTTTACAGCACAATAATTTGGTTTTAATTTTTATGGAAAGTGGTACCAGTTGTGTGTGAATAAATTGATTTGACGTCCACATTACCGGGATGGCAACGAAGACAGTATCACATAAAAAAAATTATGTTGCTTACCCTCTTTTTTATATTTTCATAAGAACGAGAGAGTTTGTCAAACTCAGTGTAAGATATAGACAAGTTCATTTCTAATCGATTAGCACAATCTGTAAAAAGGAAGGCATAAGATTTAGTACAAAATAATAGTAAGAAATATCATACTCTTCTGTAAACATTTTTTTTTTCATTTAGTAGCCCCTGTGACCCAGTGGGTAAGACACAGGGCTGTCCGGCGGGGTTTCCCCTAGTTAGACGTCAGACATTTGATTAACCAATCAGCATCAAGCATTGATGTTTCTAGTGGCACAGTTCCGTACACCTCATGCCAAAAACCGCCGTAACAGACAGTTTCATAGGCTAATCCCTCACATCACCCAGAATGTGTGGTTATATAACAACATTTCCAGATCCTAGTGTAATAAAGACAAGCGAATCAAAATTGTGAACTATAAAAAACGGAAAGAAATATGATCTGCATTTTAATTAATCAGAATGAATGAAATGAAAGTACGCACATATGGGGTGTAACGTCCCACGGTTCTGCTCCGACTGGGCTAATAAAGACGGGCATACGCCGAACAGTGTGCTATGAATGAGGGAAATTTAACCTAGAAAGCTGTGTACTGCCAAGGTGTACATTATACCTCGATTTTCTTCGCCCCATCCAAACGACTAGACAACTGTCCTTGTTAATCCCCCCGTCCTGCACCAGTGACAGGGGAGAACCACATCTGGAAATCCCGATGAACTTTCTCAACCAACACCGGGATCGAAACAGCGACCTCCGGGCTAGCGAGCCAGGGTCTTACTCACTTAGCAACCATGGCTCCACACGTGCACGTAAAAGAACATAGCTAGTTGGAATTCGAAAAGGTCGTAGCGCACATTATATGGCGTATGCGCGTCTTCATTATTCTAGTCGGTAAAGAAAAGTGGGCTGCTAAACCCTAATGAATGTTCTATAGGAAATTACACTGTTAATCTATGACTTTTTGCTATAGTCCACTAATGCCATCGTTAAACAGATAAATTGGGCCCAACAACTCCGAGGTAAGGTGCAGAAGCGTAGGACGTTAAACCCAATTTCATTCATTCCAACACCTCCGTTAAATATAACGGCAAGTTAACGGGGCTTTCAGCAACAACCTTTCTCTCTGTTAAAGTTAACGATCCGTTAATTCCATGTTAACGGATCGTTAAAAGTTAACAGAGTTACCGGCCCCAGATCATCAAAGACCAATACCTTATTTTATTTTAATATAAATCAAAGAGATTGAGCTCCGTTAATTAAGTAAGTTCGGAGTGTAAGTTATTTACCTTTCCAGTAAATAGATTCTCTCATAGATTCCAGCTGTAATTCGTCTTGTCGTCTATACTGTAGATCATAGTAATCTTGTATCTGTTTTAATTTACTATAAATCTCAGATTCTATCATCTTTCTAAAAAAATGTTAAATGAGATTAAGATGGCGTTAAGTAATCGGATGAGATATAAAAGAATCGAGGTCCCTTATAACTTTGGCGTAAACAAAAAAGGCACCTAAAAGAACCCTTTTACAGTTGGAATTTGCAAAAAAAAAGTAGGTTGTGGCCCACTGTGTTGGCAAAATTTCCATCAAATTTACTTACTTATAAACTTCAAGTGGTACATGTACATAAGTTTTTCCTTCGAATTGTCGTGTCGTTCCTTTCGGCATATCGTCTGATGTACCTTTTACTCTATCTGTTTTACCTCGCTTATTTCTTCTTTGTTCTTTTTTACGATTGGGGTTTGATCTTTGTTGGCTTTTATCGTATCGCTCTTGTGCTTTCTCTCCGTTCACTCGTGGCTTTTTCTTAAAATCGAATGGCCCCAAATTCCCATCATCGCAGTTAACTGAAATTAAAAGTGAAATCATAGATCTAGTTGAACTCAGTTAGAAGACTACATATTCAAAGTTCAAAAGAATGTTCCGGGGATCAGTCCCCAGAACCGCATATTTGGTTCGCCGTTTCTTCTTCCCACGGTCCTAGGAATAATTTTGTTTTACTACCCCGCTTATTTCTTCTTTGTTCTTTTTTACGATTGGGGTTTGATCTTTGTTAGCTTTTATCGTATCGCTCTTGTGCTTTCTCTCCTTTCACCCGTGGCTTTTTCTTAAAATCGAACGGCCCCAAATTCCCATCATCGCAGTTAACTGAAATTAAAAGTGAAATCACCTAAAACTTAGAAGACAACATATTCAAAGTTCAAAAGAATATTACGGGGATCAGTCCCCAGAACCGCATATTTGGTTCGCCGTTTCTTCTTCCCACGGTCCTAGGAATAATTTTGTTTTATATTATTTTAGGTCTATGCACACATACCGATTCCGAATATATCTTCATCTTTATCATTCATGGAAGCTGACAGGATGATCCTGTGGATAAATTTATCCAATGCTTCGTCGCAAACATCGTTATCATCCTGTTCACAATCAAAGTGTGGAACTGGATAATAACCCCGAACAGAATTACCATTATTGATATCGGTAGATGTAGATTTTTGCATCGAATACACTAGGCTGCAAGCTGGGACATCCATAATTTCGGTGACTGTTCCTCCGAAACCAGCCGCGAACTGACGTAATTTGGTGACTGCAGTGCAACTATTATTAATTGTTATTATTATTATCAATGACGTCATATTCTCTTGACGTCAAAGGTTTAAGATAATGAGGGGAACTCAAATATTTATTCTAAACTCTCATTGCATAGATCTATGATAAATATGACCAACTTGGTTTTCTTTTTTCGGTAAACTTTAAAATGATGCTAAACTCCAAATATATTATATATTATGACATGTAATAGATTGCAAATTTATATGATCAACCCAAAATAATTATGACGTTTTCTTTTATAAGATGACAAACTATGCGGACCTAACTAAATACATGCTATGGTAGGCTATTATTGGTATATTCTGAATGGCTACGGGGTGGGGGGGGGTAGTGGTCTGGAGTGCCGCGCTGTGGTTTCGAGCCCTGGTGTGAGCGTATGTGGCATGGAGATAAGGACGCCTTCTCAACCTAGTAGGTTTCCTCCGGAAAATCCGGTTTCCTCCAACTGCTAAAGACCCCTACGCTCAAGCGAATAATTGAAATAAAATTAAACCATATGTTAGTACCGAAATGACCTAGTTGTGTTGAGTGGACGTTAAACCCCATTTCTCTCTTTCTCTCTATGGGAATTTGAGTGGGATCAAAATTGTTTCGAATTTTTCGACATTTAAACATGATGTGACATGGGGGACGGGAGATGTTTAATGTCTGTCCGTCCATCGTGCTATAGGGCCCAAAATATACATTTTTCCTTTTCCCAAAACTTGGAATATACTAATTTATGGTACATTGAATGAGGCAAATTCATTTTGACATACAAATAATATAGGGGGAGGTGGAGGGGGTCGAGATTTTTATACGACTTTTTCACGAACCACATTTTTTTTTACGTTTCACCACATATTTTAAAAAATAATATAATCTATTTCGACTGATGAATTATTCATCAGTCGAAATAGATTATATTATTTTTTAATCAATTATATACTTATAGATTAGAGGTTTTGATTTATATTTCGTATTTCAATAAACTGGTGTTTAATTAGACAAATTATTATTGCCAAAAATAGTTTTTTTTTTTAATAAATTTGTGGGACTGATGTCTTCTGTTATAAATGTTCATTTATATTACATGCATGATTTTGAATTTTACAATGTAAGGACAGTTGTGAATAGACAATTTTAGTTGATCAGATATCATGGGAAAATCCCCCCCCCTTCCTAAATAGGAGTTAGGGTTAGGTAGCTGCCCCTTAATACTGACCACTCATATCTACATCTTTGATTCAAATAAGTATATACTATAATATGATGATACATTCTCTAGAGATTGCCAGGACGGCCTACATAGATTGATATAAATATTCATGTTTTTATATTATTGTCAGTGTGTTAGTAAAATACTTTATAAGAACTTAGAACCAGGTCAAAATTCAAATAATTCATCTGTTGAATGATTATATTATTTCTTAATCAATTCATGTATTTACCTACAGACAGAGGCGGATCCAAGGGGGGGGGGGCACCTAGCCCCCCCCCCCAATCCCTAAAAAATAGTATAAAAAAATAGATATGAGCCACAAATCACCACTGACACCCCGATTATTTTTTTTAATTTTCTCAGGGGACCCCCACGGGCCCCCCTAACTGCATTTCCTTGATCCGCCTCTGCCTACAGATAAGAGATTATGATTTGTTGTTCCCTAATTATTAAATTGATTAAAATCGTGATGTGCTTTGGCTGTTGAGGACACTGATCTATTCAGTACTGTTACTGTTGGTCTTAGTAAATCTGTTTTACAGAGAATTACTTACGAATTATCTTTGTCACAGTTGACTGTCTTCAACACGTGGCGTCAGTCATTGGCTCAACGGCTCGGGCGTTGTTTACACAACACTTAACTGCTTCGGGCAAAATGATGCCTTTTACTCATTTTAATACCCATTTACACTAAATAGGATTTTTTTAAACTAAAGATACTTCAAACGTTTTATTTATTTTTCTTGTACTTCAAAAACAAATTTAGAATTTATTTTGTCGGAGGAAAAAAGTTAATATTTTGTCGAATTCTGAATAGTACATCCAAGTCTTTCATAAGTCTTGTAGTAGGATTATAGCCACTCAAAAGAAACATATTCTTGCAATGAACTGGAAAAAGGAGACATGCAAATAAAAGTACAACCAAAACCACCATGAAGGAAACTTTTCTCTTTTCTTTAACAGTAATTGTTTTCATTGCCGTTATTACGTTCTTGCCTTGATGGAATGAAAAATAATCAACATTGTCAGTGGCAAAGTATATGAAAATACACTGAAGCATTTCAAATAATCTCTCAGTCCTATTGGACTTTGGGGATGTGGTAGGCAAGAGCTATACTCAAGATTTTGGTGTTTGACAACTAATTTTGGTTAACTGTGATAAGTAACGGTGACTTAATGACCAGGGGCCTGTTTCACGAAATTTTAACTTAAGATAAAATCCAAATTTTAGTACATACTTAAATCTGATTGGCTAAGCGCTAAAAATCAATCTAATACTATCCAATCGAATTACTAAAATCGGATTTTATCTTAGTTAAAATTTCGTGAAACAGGCCCCAGGACCATGATCCACAAACCAGTAATACACTTTACCACATTTCTGTTGGTTAGATATTTCTCTACTTGAAATGGATGAACCAGAAAAAATTGTGTGCTTCGGTCGGGTCTATTTCACATATACCTAATCAATTCTATTAATGTTTTTAGCGTGGGGATTGACTATTAATTAATTTATTTCAGTTCTAAACAAAAAAATAAATCTTTAACGCAATTTTAAAAAATAGCAATATTCTGGCTGGGATTACTGAGCAAAATGGCCATTCACTGTGTACGTGCGAAAAGAAAGCCAGCTACCATTTAATTTTCGTCACGTTCGCTACCATTTAATTTTTGTCACGTTAGCTACCATTTAATTTTCGTCACGTTAGTTATATGTACGATCCAATCCTTGTCTTGAACGTCACAAAGCGTGGAGTCAACTGCCCAACCTCGTGCGATGTTTACTGGAATTTATGGTATCATCCCACACATCATACCAAATGACCTAGTTGGAGTAAGAGTAATCTAGATTTAGAAAAATACACATTTGCTGAAACAATTTGATTTATCCAGTTAATTTCCATTTTTGTATTAATCTTAAATCGAGTTGTCTCCCTGTTATTGACTTTTATTGACAGTCAAGTGCGCTTGACAACTATTGTAACTAACGACGCGGAACTGATAGTCGATATGAGACACTTATTATTTAAAGGTTATGATATTAGCCGATAACAATGGGATAATCCACAATTACCTTATATCCGTTTTTTTATTTGGATAATCACCGTGCCTTAATCATGTGTCGATGGGGGTGCCCTGGAATCGACACCGTAAGTATAACAATTTTACTACTGAATACATAACAACTATTATTAGTAAATAGCGTCAATAATATGGTGCGTGCTAGAGGGAGTAACTAAATCTAGAGTTGTCTAGAGTTAAGCACGTAAGTCTATATGTCTAAGATATTAAGATAACTGTGTCAGTAACAAGTAGCCTACGCTAAAATATGAAATAAACCCCTTTAAGAAATACTTCACCACAACACTTAAACTTGGAAATAATTAATCCCTGGACCATGACCATGACCACTTCCCGTATTGGGGCTGATTGGTTGGTTTTATGGGGTTGTGGGCGACGGTCGGGCCTTGAAGATAAATGTTAGAACCGTGAAATTGAGGAATGTTAGCCATTGTAACGGTATTATCGGGACTGGCAATTTACCAAGGCATCTATATTGATTTCTACGGTTTCATATATTTTTTAAAACTGGAACACTTTAATTTTGTCATTTTAATTTTTAGACTTTTATGTGTAAATGGTGTGGTACTAGATATTGTACAGAATGTACGAAGGGGGATTATACAGGGTATATGTTTGAAGAGAGTAGGTGTAGAAAATGTAACCAGGTTTGTTACGAATTGTCTCATATTTAACATTATTACACGATTCACTATAATAATAAAACGATTACTGTATAATAAATTAACACAAAAATACAGCAAAAAATGAGACGTGACACCCGTCACTAGGTATGGTTAAATGGGATAAATTAGATTTGAGGTAAATATTTCCTATTCTCACTTCAGGATCCCTAATGCTTAGTATTTTATGCTACCTTTTTTCTGCTTTTGAAAATAATATCTAATGATAAGATTCCCTATTTACCTCTATTAGATAAGATATAATAACTAAAATGATTTTATTATAGACAAGTTGTCAAGGTCAAAAGGTTGAATTCGTCATAAATCATATTGACCCAGACGACGCAAAAGCTAAAAAAGGAGGTAAAAAGGGTACCCTTAACCGAAGTCGCAGTCGCAGTCCAGGAAAAGTGGGTAGCAAGGGTGCAAAAAGTACCAAGACATCTAAGGGCAGCAAGAAACCTGGAAAGAAGTCATCTGGTAAAAAGAAAGGTGGAAAAAAGAAGAAAAAGAAGAAGTAAATTTTATTTTAAATCGACTATTTTATTATATACATGTACATATAAATGCAGTTTTTTATTTAAGAGAAACACTATTTTACATCTATTCTTGTGTAGAGCTCGGGTATGATTGTTAATGCAGAATATTTTTATAGTCCGAAATTTCTGTCTCTTTGCCATGGCTTTTGTAGCGATTGGGGAGTAGCGACATTGGGAGGAATGTTGTCAGTTTTCCCAATCTTCGAAGGTTACGTTTTTTGCGAATTTTCAAACTGATCTCCTAAATACATTGTTCAAAAGCTTAATTAATTGCCTCTCGAATTATGTATCGTATGTCTTTCTTTGACCTTTTTATCCAAAATAATACTGTATAGCGATGATGGCACTAAATTTAGAAAGGGGGAAGGTCTATTGTTTTTTTGTGGACGACTTTGACTACAGTCAAAATTGAAGTACAGTAACTAACTGGATAAAACCGTGAAATCGTCCAAATGTGGATACAAGTATAAAAATGTGCATAAATACTTGCATAAATAAATCACACCAAATTGCCTTACTTGATTGATTTCTTACAAATATATTTTAAGTTTCATCTAAATCGGACATAATTTGAGGACTCTAGATTGTCTGCAATGTGAACGGACAACCGGCCGTCGAGACGAGCGTTCAGACGTTTGGGCGAACGGCAATAGGCAATAACGTGCACTCGATTCGCCTTGCTGGAATAGAAGGTTCTAATGAAATAATTCTGTTAAAAGGGGCCAACTGATATCTTCACAGAAAAATGTGGACGTTCAAAAATCCGCTCAATTCGGTTTTTTTTTAAAGAAAAGCCGCTAAACGGCCACCCATGCAGATTTTAGTGCTTGTATCCAGATTTGAAAGATTTTTTCACTTAGCCGCCCTACTGTTAGACCCGTTCACTATTAAGGACGCATTTTAACCTTTTTATGTGACCCAATAGTCCAGGGAGAGCGAGGGAAGTGGTGGGGTAGCTCCACTCAACACAAATCCGGTCACATAATACAGTTGGGGAACCGAAGGAGCCGGGGAAGACTCACACGGTAGGCAGGCAATCATACTCCTTGTCACGTATGGGATCGAAACTACGTCAATTAAATCAAACCTTATGGTCTAGATACCTAGCGTTAGACCATAGAAATACTGATACTGTAATATTACTATGGTTACATCATTAGGCCACCTAGTTCGTCAATAGTTTGCCACGTGTAAGTAAAGTTAAGAACGACCTTTAGAAGTTAAACTTTTGCACAGATATGGTTCAAACTTCTTCGGTCAAAAAAGGCATAACCTTTCAAACGTCTTACAAACAAAAGCCTTTCTTGAGTGAAACAATAAAAGGTGGCGATGACACTTGAAAGCAAATTTAATGCTTTAAAGCTTTGTGTATAACCACAAAATACATACCAAAATACGTATATATCATGAGCTCGGGCGCCTTTGTATACCAGAAATATAGTTTTCTTTTGTTATTCAATTGTGTTAAGTGCTCTTTTTCTAAGATATGTACATTATTATGTATTTACCATTTTGTCAACTCTGCACTTTTGTACATATAACCCTGTCTGTTTTAGTCATGTAACATTTATTTCTACATGTATATTATGTATTGATAACTGGGGTGTATATTTTTGTAAGCTCATTTCTTTGTAATAACATTATACCGTTTGTAAAAAAACGGCAAATAAAAAAAAAGTGTTTAACTGTTAAATCTTTGCGTAAATTCAATTACCATAATTATGTACGCCTATCCCAGATGTCATAAAATAAAATGAAACGTGCCACTTTTCTAGCGAGGGGTGTTAGGCAAGGAACAGTATGTTACCGTTCCGGTGGGATGAAAATACAAGGTCTCGTGTTCACGTTGACATACATGTAAAAGAACCCTCAACACATAGAATTTAATTGCTATAAAGGCAAAATGTATCTAATTTTATACTCACTAGCCAATTTCATTCATTCATTCTTCCAGGCAGAGCATAGTAAAATCAATCAGACTGGAACTTTGTGAATTTTTAACCCCTAAAGATAGCCAATAATGAATGGAAATGCGTCCACTCAGCAGCTATGTCCGAAATAAAAAAAACAACATGGACGTTGACTAAATTTCATAAGGATAATTTATGCCTTCGAGAATTCTGATCTCTATCATGTTCACGGGTTTATTGGAAAAGGGAGTAACTCTGGAATAAAAGTCATGCAATGGTGAATATATATAGAATTCGCCCTATCATTACCGCTATGATTCACACCAGATTTGAAAAAAAAAATCCATTAAAAACTGTATCGCGCTCACAAGGTTTTCAGAAAAAGGGGGATAACTCGCTGAATATCGATAGGCTTCGTCCTCTCGTGACGATAATACTTCACACAATATACCGCATGGAAAAGTTCCGTCAAAACAGTAGCGGAACTAGAAGCCGTGGGGTGGGCAAATCTAGGGCACCATCCACAGCCCCTTACATCCGCCGCGGACAGACCAACGGATGGAATGTTTGACGACAATAGGTTGGATGGCCGAATGGTCTATCATTGAGTCAACTGGTGTAGTTTCGATTCCCCGGCTGTGCTTGACAAGGAGTAGGGTTGCCTGTCTAACCTCGTGGGTTTTCACCGGATCATCCAGTTTTTCCCCACTGCTAAAGTCCCCAAAGCGGAAGCGAATTGTTGAAATAAAGTCAAACCATGTGTTACTCTCGAAATTACCTAGTTTCTCTCTCGCGCTCCCGCTCCCCTCTCTCTATTTCCCCCTCTCTCTCCCTCTCCCTCTCTCTCTCTCTCTCGCTCTCTCTCTCTCTCTCTGGATAACAGGGCAGCGACAATCTTGTTACTATACTTAATTAATTTAAAATCCCTATGTTTATCCCCATAGCAAGCTTTGGCGATGTTTACTTGTCGCTGTCAAAATGCGGTTGAAATTTTGAAAGTTTATCCAGCCGTAAAACAGAGCCATACACTTCAATGCAATGGTACATCTAAACAACAATACATGTATTATTAACTACCATTTGTTGTATCTTGAATAAACTGTTAATTTGCATTTTGAAATTAATTGTTTTTCGATTAGGTGATGAATTTACAATTTACATGTAGTTAACCCTTGTGCGTATACAGGGGTATTTCGGGCACCACGACCATATCCATAACGTTTGACAAAAAACTAAGAGTATTACATTATCATACACAGGGGGGTTGGGATGGCCTAGTGGTCTAGAGTGCTGCGCTTGACCTCTAGCTGGCCGGTCACCTCTGGCTTGCGGCTGTGGTTTCGAGCCCTAGTGTGAGCGTATGTGACATGGAGATAAGGGTGCCTTCTCAACCTCGTGGGTTTCCTCCGGGCATTCCGGTTTCCTCCCACTTCTAAAGACCCCTACGCGCAAGCGGTTTTATTGAAATAAAAATTGATAACCATACGTTAGACCCAAAATGACCTAGTTTGTGTCGAGTGGCCGTTAAACCTCATTTCTCTCTCTTCTCTTATCATACACATGGGGTCTTGTGGACCCCTCTTCCCTTTCCTTAGATTTTTTTTCTGGTTACGAAGTGTCTGATCTATTCCGCGCTCGATGCTTGCTTTGTATTTGGAATCTTTCTTACTGATGATATTGTTTTGGTCATTCTAGTAATTTAGATTTGAAAGCAAATCTAGGTACTCTATACCAGTCCTATCTAAAGACGGATTCTACATGGAAATGACAATTGAGTTATGTGTAAATTTGTATGCTTTCTAAAATACCTTATAATTCATAAGGTCACTGTCAATACCTCAAATATTTGTTTTCATTCTGATTGATTATTATTTAGTCTTTATATGAAGCTGTAGTTTGATCGTATTTGAATAAAATTATGCATCCAAAACCTCTTTTTTTTTGTCTGGGGTCTTAGATTACCCCTTGTTGCCAACAACTTTTTTCGTGCAACGTAACCACACAAGGGTTAATATGGTTTCTTATTTAAATATGCTTAAAAAAAATCAGACATCACCAATTCTAAATACATTTTGTTATACATGAAGTGAAGTATCTTAAATGGAAAGCGTAATTTAAACAGTTTATGTTTAGAACCACGCATTCCTCAAACAGTCGTTAATGAGAGACAGTCAATATTTAAAACAGGTTTGAAAATCCCTTTTGCTATTTAAACTATACTCCCAAAACAAACACCTAACATTACAAATATTACCAATCGTGTATAACACAAACCATGTTATAGGGTGCATATCGCACCTTCACCGTAAGGCGTGAGGTTACATGTATTTGTATTACTATAAAACATTATAACAGTAAATAATAAGTAATGATGAAAATGGAACAAAATACGAATTCAAACTGCAATATTTAAGAAATAAATCATACAAATTAATTAGCTTTTTAGCACGTGTAAATTGCCAAATTAAATTACTAGAAGAACCGCTTGACTCCGTGAGTAAGTCGTTGGCTGGCAGGGAAAGTTCATGTTTCCTCCTTGTCCATGGCACAGGATGGAGGGGACGGCAAGTGACAATGTTTAGTCGTTCGGGTGGGACGACAAACCAAGGTCTCGTATACATATTGTGGTGCACGTAAAAAATACCCATTGATCGTTTAAATTTGAAATAAGAGTAGACTGTACGTAGGCTACATAGTGCCGATGTTCGTCTTCATGAGACCAATGGGTACAGAAAAGTGGGTAATTTTAAACCCCATTTCATTTCCAATTAACTATCACATTCGGAAGTAAATATAACACTATAGCTTACGCAATTAAAAGACGGAATTTCAATGCATAGATGTAGACATGTGTTGTTATCGTGTCATTTAAACAATGCGCACTATAAAAACCCAATTACAATCATGTGGCTACAATACAAATACACTTGACTGTATACTTGTTTGGTGGCACTCAATGCACGAACCTCTTCTAATTCCTTAAGAATTTATCACGGACTGGATAACATACCCTGCGATAGACGGAGACAGCATTTTAATAGTTTTGTAAAATTAAATTATCACAATGTTCGTTTAATCGTTCTTTTCACATACAGAATGTGTGTATGTGGATATTTCCGACATGAACTTATCTTATATTAGTTTCATTCATTCTATACGTATTTGGTATAGTATGCCCCCTGTCTAAACAGTAGTCTTAGTAACACAGGGTTTACCTAATAACTTTTCGACAGCAAATAAGATTTTATTCTAGGCACGATAAGCAAAAATTACGGATACATTTCTTATAAACCTTGGATTTTTATTATATCCGCTGGAGTTTTTATAGATCAACCCTACCTATAAAATCAGTACACAATCACGTCTAGCATGTTGCCATATCCGCAGTAAATTTATAAAGCTTGTCATTATCTATGTCTCTAGGGTAAAAACAAATCATCCATACAATCACTAATCACCCAAACACAAACTAACTCTAACCCACCCGCGGTGAATGTCCCTCTTAAGACGTTAATTTGAAAAAGTCACGGTAGTTTTTCCGGGTTGACCCCATCAATTGATTGACCCACGTGTCATAGTAACTCGTTCATTAACTTTGTCAACCGACATCATTTATTCTATGTGCACATTGTTTTGGATGTATAGCTGTGAATGTGAACTAGGTCTCAATATTTTAACATATTTACGGTGTTAAGCTAAATAGGCCAAAGATAACATAACGTTATATGTACGGCGATAATGATACATGTATTTGTGATGTAACCGTTGTCCTATTTTGGCCAAACAGTTGGACATTTCGAGTGATAGGATCGACTGTTTTGTAAAATTTCGCAAAACATGAATTTAAAACCTAGGAAAAGATTACAGCATTTTTTAAAAACGTAGACGTTATGGAAAGAACCTGCTAATTTTGAAGAAAACTGACCATGGATAATATACATGTACGGCTACTATTTGTTTTGGTTTTATATTTTGTGAGCTCATACCGGTGCGACAGTTTAACCGTCAGAACAAGCAATGGAAATGTCACTGGATATGTGGAAAAGATTGGATCAAGTAGTGTTACCGTATTTTTGGGAATTCCATATGCTCAACCCCCAATCGGACAATTAAGATTCAATCCACCTCAGTCACTCAACCTGAAACCAAGTAAAAGTATTCATGCTAAAAAATTTAAACCTTCATGTCTGCAAGATATATCTAAAATTATTACACCGAATGCTGCTTTCTTAGAAAGCAATGCAATTTCAGAAGACTGTTTATATTTAAATATCTATGTACCCTTGAACAATGAGAATAGTTTCAGACGCAAGGTAATGGTCTGGATACACGGTGGACAGTTTCAGTACGGTTCTGGAAATACATTTGATGCCTTGCATTTAGCCCAGAAGGGAGACGTAATCGTGGTAACGCTCAATTATCGCCTGGGTGTATTTGGTTTCATGGGCACGGATTCGGAGACCTCCGGTAACTGGGGTCTTTTGGATCAGCGAATGGCTTTATTGTGGGTGAATCAAAATATTGGATATTTTGGTGGAGATGTTTACGATGTTACAATAGTTGGAGAAGAAGCTGGTGGATCATCTGTTGGATTACATGTTATCAGTCCAATATCTCAAACCTTGTTCACTAAAGCTGTTTCACACGGAGGACTAAATTTCAACGATGTTGTGACCAAAAACCCTCGAAAGTATACGCATATTTTAATGGCGGTGACTTCTTGTATTGAAAGTGGTCCATCTATGCTAGTTCGAATAAACTGTCTTAGAAATATTGATGCCGAAATATTGCTGAGAATATCTTTGAATACAGATATGTTTGGACCATTTCTTCCAACCATTGATTGTTTGTTTTTACCTTCCCCTCCTTATAAACTATATTCTTCCCAAATTCACAACAAAGTGCCATATCTTGTGGGAGTAAATACTGGTGTCGGTTCCATTACTAGGACTACAGCAAGTGTGTTTTTGGAAGATATCATACAAACTTTTTCCCCAAGACAAACACTTTCAGATAAGCAATATCAACTGTTTAGGGACACCATTCTAGCGCTAATTCGTTTTCACTATCAATCAGACCAAACAATATCAGATGAAAATGCCAAAATTTTTCACAAGGCAAAAGAGGATTTTGAATTAAGTGAAATTTTAAATATTTTAAAGGAACATGCCATGTCATCTCCAACGTTTCTTTATTCTTTTAATACGGGAGCGACTACTTGGAGTAACTCTACTGCCGGGCATTTACCTTTAATGTTGGATAATGATATTAACTATCGACCTTCCAGACACTCAGCAGTCCATCAACTTATAATGAGCACCTGGATTTCGTTTTCAAAAATAGGGTAAATGTAATTCCTGAATATTTAAGTTACTGTTTATAGATTTGGTAATATTTGTTTTATTGTGATACGTTGGCATGCGACTAAACATGTCATTTCTAAACCAAAATAAACAATGTTTTCGATTCTAGAACAAAGCAAAATATTCAGTTAATATAAATACAGTTTTAGATCTTATCAGTAAATATATGAAACAGACCCACCATGACCTGGAATAAATTTACAGAAAGCTGAATTCAACTGTTTTTGTATCTATGGTACTTGCTTATCAAATAACCAAAAGTCTTCCAAAATCAGATTTTGGACTACGGCGTGAAATAGCCTAAAACGTCAAAATCACCGAAAGGGCGCGTTTTAGACCATATAAATGTATTATGAGTCAATATAAAAATGATATCACTGAATCAGATGATGGGGTCAAATGGTTGCTATGGCTATATAGATAATGGCGTCTCAAGTATTTTATCCTTAAATCCCAGGTATTCCAACAACCGTTTATGACGCAAGGGGACGATAGAAGATACTATGTGGATAACTAAATTTAATTCCGTGTTGTTGTTTTTTTAAGATATCCTATGCATGATAATGAAAACATCACTTGGCAAACGTTTAACAAATCACAGACTTACCTGGTAATATCACCAAATTCGTCGTTGAAGGTTCAAAGTATAACAAACCTACTACCAAACAAGGAAACTATTTTATGGACCGAAGTTGTTCCAGGAGTATTAAGTATAGTTGGGACAAATTCTGTATCCGAAGACATAGCCTTGGTGGATGAAGATGACTCTATTGATAATACTAATAAGATAATTCAACCACAGAATGGTAAGATTCGTGTTATACATTATATAAGTCAGGATATAGTCCTGTTAGTGTAGTGTAGGGCCATTTGTCCCCCGATTTGACGATCATATCCGAACCGTAGACTTTATTGGCCGACAGTTTTGACACATTGTAATCCCTTGGAGCTTTAGGGTATAGCCGTTTTATCTGCACGCCTGGCCCCACATGCATGGTGAGTATATCGCCTTAGTCGGCCAGCGACCCTTTTATCCGGGCACTACTTTTCAGTGACAGCCCATAGGGTAGGGAATGACATTTGTTCACCCCTTCAAAACGGCTGCGTATTGAGGACAGTAAGTTAATGATTATGAACGAAGAGTTCAACCTTTGACTAGGAAAAATAAGAATTATGCGGTTCAATTGGTTATGGGATGTATATATCTGTCCACAATATTCGTAATAGAATTGAGCACTGATGATGTCATTCGGCGTTTTACACGATCGATCCCATTGCTGAGCCAGCCCTACGCATGATACTTTAATGAATGAATGAAATGGGGTTTAACGTCCTACGCTTAAGCACCGTACCTGGGCTAATTGAAGACGGGCATACGCCACAGTGTGCAATGAGGGAAATTTTGCCCGGGCAGCGGCGCTACGGCCTACTCTTATATCGAATTCCAACTGCCAAGGGATCTTTTACGTGCACTCCAATTTGTACACGGGACCTCGGTTTTTCGTCCCATCCGAACGACTAGGTAGCTGTCCTTGTCAGGCCCTCCTTCTGCATCACTGACAAGGGGAAATCACGCCGGAAAATCGAGATGAACTTTCTCGGCCAATGCAGGGATCGAACAATGATACTTTAAACTTTGATTGTATTTTTTGAAGTGGATATCGAAGTTTGTTCTCGTTATCTTACTTATTGGCCAAAAGTTGAGCAACATTTTTATGACTTTTTTTTCTACCCATGGGTCTTTCGGCTAAATTTATTTTTTAAAATTTCAATAAAGTATCCAAGTTGCCGGAACGAGCTCATACCTGCAAAAAAGATATCCAAATTATTTTCTTAATTCAGGTTTTTATTTTTTCGCGGATTTAGTGATGACAACTGGCAAATAACTACCAGGGGTTCTTTGATGGGACCTCGTGTGTTGGTCGCAACCGGACGACTAGGCGCTGTTGCTTGCCAGGTCACCCATCCTTCTCTACTAACAAGCGAATCCAAATCAGAAAATCCTGAGGAACTTTTTCGGCCAATCGGCAACTTAAGCCAATATCCATAAAAGGTACCCCTTAAAACGTTAAAACATCGAACAATAAACAAAACCCATTTATATTTAGCCCAAATCTACCCAAATGACCAGTCAGTCTAATGGCCGATTCTTATATGAAATGGACCAAGAAAGAGTAGAAAAGCTGGAAATAAATAGGAATGTCGCTGCAACACCAAATATTTTGTCCGTCACAGGCTTTGTTTTACTACACCGTTACTAGAACTATTTCATTATAATACCAGGGGTTTTAAGGTCAATAAATCTTAATTGATCCACCAGGCTAAAATTTGTGAACGTATTCTGTGGTTGTCATTTCAGATTTTGAAAAGACATGGGGAATGACCCAAGGCCAGGTTAGTTTCATAATTTATAATAAACTGCCATATTGTATTCAATTTATTTTATATAGTACACGCGGTATCGGTGCGCATTGCAAGCCAATGAGACATTTGAATTTCAATCGGCCATAAAGAGACAGTATTATTTATACTTAATTTCAGTTAATTGTCTTTTCGTTCAATCTGATTAAATTACAGATCTATATTTCTTTTCGTTTTTTTTTTCTACTTTCGATGGCCTACACTACTTGCAGATTTGTAACGGTTATAGCAGGAGTTCACGTTAGGGGTTAAACGAGCGGCTTTTGACCCTATGGCGTCAGACATTGATTAATTAATCAGTGTTAACGTTTTTAGGGATTTACCCAAAGTTCCGCAAAGAGAATGCCAAGAAGTCACCGTAACAGACCGTTCCATTGGCTGATTCCTCACATCAATAAGAACGCCTATTATATAACAACTCTTCCAGATCCTAGTGTAGTAAAAAAAAGTTAAACAAAAGTTTGAACTATAAATAACGAAACGAAATATGATCTGCATTTTAATCAGATTGCTTTTTGTTCAGTTCTAAATTTATCATTCCATTTTAATAACTGTACCTTTTGCACAGATGTTCACGGTGTCTTAAATATTGTCACATGTTCAAGGCAAAATAACAACATCATCAATAATAGTTGAAATAGACCAATGTCCAATTCTAATTCGTGTTTTTAGTTTCGAATACCGTATTATGGGAATATTGAATTTAATAAATAGGTAAGATGATACGGATGAAATTACATGTTTCTTTAATTTCTGGTATATTTTATTTATTGATTTAGATGGAAGCTCTGTTAATAAGTGTGATATTAGCTCTACTGTTCGTATCTGTAATATGTATTGGATTGGTGAGGATGGTAATACAGCCACCAATATTCAAGTCAAGTACAACAGGTCATACACAATTTGGACATTCAAACAGACAACAAAACTACGACAACGAAGCGTTCAACCTACGTCATAATTCTAATGGACAATCTGTGACATCTATAGAACTTAGTGAAAATAAGAGAAACTATTTTACTTCTATGTAGAATTATAAATATTTGACACAATTTCTGTAAAAATTATTATGTAAATCTATGAAAAGTGTAAGTAAATTCCATGTAACTTTCAACTTAAATTAAATTTCAGAAAAAATCCTATTCAGTTTGTAGAAAGGTTTCAGGCACTTAATTCGACCTGCCCACATTTCGGTGTTGGCGAAATATGTCCACACTCTCTTCTTCCATCAATAATTGGCTTGCAAATGTGATAAAAGGCTACAGTATTTTGTGGATATTTTTGGTGTGAATCATTACGGCCATGAGATGATGTACCCTATCGATGTTCAGCGTATGTACTATATGATGAAAAATACAGAAAAAACATCGAAAAGACCGAAAAATGCATAAGCAATTTTTTTGATACTTAATACTAAAAAGTCTACAAAAAATCCCTAAATACCGAAAAATGACTTACTATTGAAAATATACGGGAAAATGGGGAAAATCAGAATACCGAAAAAACTATCAAAAAAACTACCGAAAAATCCCTAATTGCTGAAAAAAAACCAACAAAATAATTACCCAAAAATTGAAAAATTAGGAGCCCCATTGGGTTCCCGGATTTCAAGTTTCCAAGCCTTCCAAGACCCCGCTTTTATTGGCTCATTTGGGTGCCCAGCTCCCAGTAGGGCTTGATAAGAGCCCTTACTATACTCATGGGCCGCCTGGGGTTGTAGTGTAGGACGGAGGGTCATTCAAATGGATCTCAGGGTGAGCCCACTGAACAATCAGAGCACGCGTTTGGACCTATTCACACCACTGGAGTCGGGACGAGAGATGTGGTTCTAGGACAATTACAACACCCCCCCCTCCTCCTCTAGGGTCATGCATAAAAATTGAAGAGAACACTAGGAGAGTCATGGGTCAGGCTAGGCCACGCATAAATTATTTGAATCACTCTAGGTTGGTCATGGATAAGGCTTAGCCACTCTAGGTGTTAATGGATAAGACAAGGTTACATATTAAAATGGTGTACACTCTAGGGGAGTAATGGTCAAGCTAGGCTAACATAAATATAGTGGTATACTCTGTGACTCTCGGTTGGTTATTGGATCGCGCTAGGTCGGGCATCAGAATAGTGGAACACCGTAGGTGGATCATGGGTCAGACTAGGCCGCACATAAAATTGTGGGACTCTCAATGTGTGTTATGGGAAAAATCTGAAACATGTTAGTATCCCATAAAAAGTCTGACCCATGAACAATCTAACAATTTGTAAGCGTCTCCAAGATTGTTTCCGACAATTAGTGTTGTGTTTTGGGTATTAATTATGGAAGCCTATAACTACCATTCATAATTTCTACTTTTCGCCCCTTCAAAACACGAAAGTCGAAAAGTCGAAAAGTAGAAAGTCGAAGAGTAGAAAAGTAGAAAGTCCAAAGTCGCCAAGACGGTATACAAGCCAAAATCAAAGCGAAAATAGGAAATTAAGAAAACAAATTTTTTTTCCTTATTTCTTATTTTCGACTCCATATATGCGATTCCCTGGCGCATCTGATCTTCAAATATTAAACACAACTCCCACCATATTTTCAGTGTTTTTTGTCTCCAAAATCATCAGGAACAGATCGGTAGCCTGCTGCCTAAAACAATTCTGAAAAAAAAGTTCGACTGAAGGAAAGGCACGTGGTTTGAAGGAGGTAGTGATTTATGAAAGAAGGTTGAAAATTATTTATCAAAGATCGGGGTGTTTATGTTTAGAATCCGGTCATGCTGATGCAGAAATCATGCTGCTCACAGAACTTTACCTGTCCCTTGGTAAGTGAGCCCTTAAGCCCAGCTTATGTCGCCCTACGACGCGATAAAACTGTCGACGACTAGCGGCAACTGACAGCTTATGTCGCTACGACTGAATTTATCCACGACTGGGGGCAACCACGAGAAACCAGTTGATCGCAGTCGTAAGAGTGCTTATGTCGCCCGGCATCAGTTGAAGAATCGTAGAACATGTGCAACTCGAAGAAACTAGAGACAACTGGACGACGGCTGGCTTGCGTGCGTCCGACTCACACCAGTCGTAAGAGCGCTTATGTCGCCCAAGTAGTTACGACTGATTAGTTCCACTTGATCGTAGACCAGTCGCCGATTTCGAGTCGCCCGCCGATAGTTTTATCACGTCGTAGTAAGCTGAATTTTAGAATGCATATATATTCTAAGGGCTCACTTATCAAGGGACAGCTAGATGACAGGTAAAATTCTGATATAAAATTCTGATATGAATTTTTTAAAAGGTGAGACTCCATATATGCGATTTCCTGGCATCTGATCTTCAAATAATAAACACAACTCCCGCCCTATTTTCAGTGTTTTATGTCGGTACAATTTTTTTTACAGCTTGCCGGAATAAGGGGGGGGGGGCGTGCGACGGTGCCCCCCCCCCCCCCTCGATCCGCGCCTGAATACCCCTTTATTTTCGGTAAAGCCTCGAGTTGGACCCCTTACATGATCTTTCACCTTTCACTATAACTCGTCAGATCTTCATGTAGTGTAGGCCATCTAAAGTATAAAAAAACTAAACGAAATATAGATCTGTATTTTAATCCGATTGAAACAAGCATCTAGAGTATAAAACTTAAGAATTATTTGCATTATTTTATAGATGAGTCTTCACTGACTATATGTGACTGGCTATTGGTAAATTGAGACATGGATCGAGAAATCAAGAGCACAGATACTTGAAATCCTATGTGACAAATCTTAAAATATTGCCTGAAAGTGAAAGAGAGACACTATTGGAACCAAACACAGACATTTCAATCATTTCTGATACAATTCTGTCTCCTGAGTAACTATAAAGTTATTTTTGAAAACAATATAATAGAAACTCAAACTGGTTAACATTTTTTGGCCTTTCTTTCAATATTTCAAATAGGTGGACCACCACTAGCCAGAGCTTGTCATATATTATGTAACACTACATATGTCCATCAGTTTTGGCGAGAGAGATAAATGGGTTTTAACATCTACTCGATACAAACTAGGTCATTTCGGAACTAACATGGCTTAATTTTATTTCAATAAGTTGCTTTTACACATACAGTGTTTTTTAGCAGTGGGAGAAAACCAGAGGTTGGATAGGCAACTCTACTCCTTGTCACGTACCAGCATGGAATTGAAACAACACCACTAGACTCAATGACAGACCTTATGTTCTAACAAACACACATTAAACCATTCGACCTCCCAACACCCTCATCAGTTTAAAGCTTTACAATTTTGTATATAATAAGTCACTCTACATGCTATTCCTTTCAAGCATCTGGTCTTTTGTAAGATTAGATTCAGTTGTTGGTGTATTGATATCACTTGTATCTAAGTTCGTAACTTTATCTGTACACATTTCATCTGTTAAGTTATTAGAATCACTATTCTCACTTTCTGTTTCTGATACCGTGGTAAATAAGGATGCCACGTTCAACACATTTTCCTTTGACCTATTTTTATCATTCGTTTCACCACACACAAGGGGAATGATTCCCATATCCAAACATTTCAAATCTTTCAACGAAGATTCCATTCTGTCCTTCATTATCATTAAATTCCGTAATTTCACATTTGTGGCTATGTTATGACCAGTTACAAAAGGATTTTCAATATACATAGCTGAATTGTTTACATTATCAACCTGTTCCCCGCTTATCAGAGAAAATCCTTTTGATTTGAAGTCAAAATTCAAATAAAACTCAAAAAATTCAACAAGAAGTTCTTCTGAAAAAAATAAAATAGCAAACAATATTTATTTTCACATGCTTTGATTGAACTACTTGATATTGTCCACAACCTTTCTTTATTCTGACATTCAATATGACAGTGATGATTGCTAGTAGATTTTACTATTAAATACTCTCTAGACCTGTTCATTCAAACATAACACTAAATTAAAGATTGTTTTCATAAAGTCAATGGTAATTTTCAATTGTAAATTCATTGTTAATTTGCAACATGATTATTTGAATTTAAACTCCGGTTTGCACAGACATAGGAGATTTATTTCCCATTAAGATTTAGTCATCCAATGACCGGATGGAATATCACTTTTATAGGAAGAAAACTAACAAGCAGTTGCCATACAAGATATCAACAGAGAACAACTTATAAAGCATACAATCAGGGGCCATAATCCAGGTATTAACATCCAATATGTGCCAATATTGAAAAGAACCAAGATCTTTGGGTTATAAACATATATTTAAAGTTTCATCAAAATCAGATCAAAATTGCAACCCTTAGAGTGTCCACAAGCTAAAAACATGATTCTTCAGACAATCAGGGGCCATAATCCATGAAGGTACCATCCTATACACATGCCAATATTGAAACTATCTGAAATCTTTGGGATAAAAAGCTACATTTCAAGTGTCGTCAAGATTGAATAAAAACTGTGACCTGTAGAAATGTGAACTGGTGGAAAATGTGAACATATAAAAATGATTTCCTTTACCTAAAGTTTGATGTCTGTTATCAATAGAAAGAAATCTTTCGATGTTGGTCAAAGAAAATGACAGATTCACTGGGGATACATTGTTCTTCTTGGCTGAAATATAATCAAATTATTTAGTGCGTAATCAGACTCAACAGTAGCACAATGTTATACTGATTTAACTATCTTCACTTCTACCAAGTCTGTTATGCTACTGTTGAACGGTGATTTAATATTTAATAAAACAGCTTATCCCATCGTTAATCAAAATAATACATCAAATCAACATAATTCTATACTTCATTTTGGCCCAAATCAAAGTGGTTTCGTTCCTTTAAGCAAGCCAGTGTCAGCTTTTCTATAAGATATATTTCCTGATTACCAGTTAAAGAAAACTGTTTTCACATTTTGCTGTCTTTCTAACTCCATTTTTTCACCACAAATTCTTTGGCAATTGGTAATACATTGTTAAATTGTGTTCAATTGAGAGTTGTCACATAAAGAAACAAAATAATTTATCAAAGTTTGTGTTTAGCATCTATCTACCACATATTTTAAATACTGACATATGCTCCTTAAATTTCCATATACTATACACAATAAACCCAATAGGAACCAAATTGCCAAGACATAATTTACAATTCTTGAGTCATCCCTTATTATAATGCTAAACAAATTTTTCTTGCCTTAAATGCTGTATAATAATTGTGTCTTTTTCAAGAAAATCCAATCTTAACATACCTAATGTGGCAGCCAAAGTAGATATAGATGGTAACGTTGATTTACTCTGTAGAAAGAATATGACCATCATAAGTAGCATAAAATTACTTGGCCATGATCCAGGTCCAGACTTTGTAACACCCTGTTGACTGGCCCATACTTTAATTACAGATGCCAATGGTGGGGCTCTTGTATCGAGTTGACTGTATAGATATAATAATTCAGACATCTTGGACCCTGACCTATAATAAGAGGTAAACAAATTGCCAACATTCATATTCAATATAGTGTTGCCAGGCTTTCAAGTTTTTAACAATTGATAAGCTAGTCTGGATTTATTTTACCACATTCAGTAGAGAATAAACTGAATATATCTTAAATATGCCCTAATTTACATTTTAATAGTAAATTCTTCATTCAATATCTAGAAAAGTACTCACAAATTAGTATCACTGAGATCACAGGTCACATCCAGTAATCCCAGATTACATTTTATAATCGGAACTCGAGCATGACGAACATAATATAAATTAGATAGAAATGGTAAAAATTCCCTCAACAATTTGTGAATTCTACCTAAATTATATTCATTACTATGCATAAATTCTACATTGAATCCAGATTTCTGAAATATAAAAAGTTTAAATTTGTACTTAGTAGTTTTAAATTATAGAACATTTATTAAAGTGTCAAAATCTGTGCTTAGTCCATAGAGAGAGAGAGAGAGCTGAGAGGTCATTTCAGGACTTACATATGGTTCAATTTTATTTCAATAATTTGCTAGCGTGTAGGGGTCTTTAGCAGTGGGAAGAAACCGGAGGACCTGGTGAAAACACATGAGGTTGTACAGGTGACCCTACTCCTTGTCACGTACAACCGAGATTCAAATCCACATGAGTTGACTCAATGACAGGCTTTATATTACAGCACACACATGCTAACCATTCAGCCATCCACCCCACCCAACCCTTAGTTCATAGACAAAGACCACATTTAGTTACTGCTTGTAAAAAAACTAGTTTTCCACTTGGCTTACAGTAAGGTTTAGATATGTTACACAAGTAATTATGAAAATGAATTTCTGTCTAATTAACAGCATGAATAAAGAGATGATGAGAAAAAAGTAGAACCTTCTGAGAAGTCTTTAGCCACATGATCCTAATGACAAAATTAAAACCCTAAATTTTTCGCATATTTACCTTCTTTCTCGAAACAGTATTTATACCTAAATCTAAATCTGATGTTTGTGAACCAAATCCATTTACACAAGAACCAAATGGTTCAATTTTACATCTATAGAATGTTGGTGATAAAAACTCTTCTATTACAGAACTGGCAAAAAATCTGTACCTCAAGCCAAATTCTGATAATTTTTGTGTTGAATGCAGAAATTCCATCTGTTCAGAAACCTAAAAAAATATATTATGATAAAAGTCAAGGATGCATAAAAACTCTTCTATTACAGAACTGGCAAAAAATCTGTACCTCAAGCCAAATTCTGATAATTTTTGTGTTGAATGCAGAAATTCCATCTGTTCAGAAACCTAAAAAAATATATTATGATAAAAGTCAAGGATGCATACTGAAAACATTACAAGCCGGTCGGTAGGAATGGCAGTTTTATGTATTTTTGACTCTATACATTTCAATGTGGGCGTATAAAAACTATGTGAATCATTTAACCATTAGGTATCTCCATTAATTAATTACTTATAAAAGTGATCATGTACTTATTCATTCATTGTTTGGTACTTCTCAAATCCAACTTCAAATATTTTGCTTACTGATTTGAACTCATTTAATTTCTGTGCATCCAGTTTTTGATGGTTTTGTTCATACTGTATATTCACTCCTTTCTTCATATAAAGTTTACTGTTAGAATCTACAAATAAAGTGAAAGTATACAATGTAAAAATAACAATCTTTTTTTGTGGTTTAAGGGAAGACATGATGAGTCAAAACAGAGTTACTTCCTCGGAACATCACTGGTAAAACCCTCCTTTTCACAACCTGTAGATAGAATCATATTGCTGAGTTCATCTATATGCAGGACAGTTTCATGTTATTTAATATATTTAAACATTGCATCAATTTTATCATTTATCATTGGGGCCTAATTTGGCCTACCGGTAAATATCTTTATGTATGTGATAAATATTTGATAAACCTTTTTAAGAAGATATCTAACAACAAATGTGAAGCCTTTTACAAAAAATGATTTTATTTAGAAATTATAATTTTACATTTATCATTTTAGAACCAAAAGAGATAAGTAATTGAGGGAAAAATTATATAAAGGTAATTTAAATAGTATAGTCATTATATTTACCTCGATCTGCAGACATTAATAGTCTTGATTCTAATGGTAAAGTAGTTAGGTTACTTGGTGGTGGGGCTATACCTAGGTAAGATAAAACCTTTTTCACACTATCCTGCTTTTCAAATTCTACTAACAATATATTCTGAAATTAAATATAAAGCATTAATCAAAACTAAATTAATTATTACATTTGTTCACAGATACATTTTCTTTGGCAAACACAGCTATTTCATGCTAAATACAATTCATAAGAGGTCTCAGGTTTGAATTCTGGGGTAGGCAAACTTCCTTAGAATTTTACAGCCTTGTTTCCAACTATTAGTAGTGCAGAACAGATTGCATGGAAAATGCCTCAATTGGATGGGACAAAATACCATTGACGGCTATATGTCAGTGATCCCCTTAAAGAAATCAAAATGAGTGTAGGTTGCAGCACTAGCTAGGTCTTCATTAGCAAAGTAAATGAATAAAAGTAAGACTTTTCAATTTATAACAACTAAATCTTAAACATGCATTATTCAAGAGCTAAATCTGCCTAGTACAGGTCTTTATTTGGGCATGAATTGTTTTCTAAAGTGTTAATTAGACATTAATTAACTGATCCAGGCCTTAATCAACTTTGGATGGCATCAGATTGCTCCGATATGAAACAGATTTAAACGTTTCAGTGATAAATCAAATATGGCGGGGCAAGACGCTTCGAGTCTTAGCTTTGATCAACCAGGAACGTGGTTGAAATTATTGCACACGTTGGCTAAATCTTCAAATGCCAATATCTTCGCTTACAATAGAGTAATTTGAATGAAATTTTCAAATTATTCATTTTACATCACCTACTTTCGAACTATTATAGCAAGAATGGCTAGTTCTTATCTATATCTTGAATAATGTAACTTTAACTTTGAATTATTAAGTCCTATGATCCAAGGTCTCAAGCTATAGTAATCCAATAAATGGTTTAAATACAATCTATTTAAAATATATTTTGTTTTGGTTTTTAATACTTTCGATGGCCTACACTACATGAAGACCTGACAAGTTATAGTGGGGGTTCATGCCAGAGGTCATATGAGCAGCTTTTCACCCTGTGATGTCAGGCATTTGATTAACAATCAGCATTGATGTTACTAGTGGATTACCCACAGTTCCATGTAAAACATGGTTAAAGCTCACGGTTTCATATGCCGTCCCAGCAGCAAAATTGTATTTTCTAGTCAACATGCTTTAAAATCCAAGTATGACTAGCAACAGATCTTCAAAGACACATTTAAAATTTTGAAAATCAATACAGTAGTGCCTGTATCATGTTCTCAAAATTTCATACAATTATTTTATTATAAGTAGTATGTTGAAATCAAAATCAGATGTTTTGGCTGGAGAATTGGGTCTATGTACATATACTTACATGTACGTAAACCGTGTACAAAGTTAGCAAAAAGTTTCTGAGGAAAACCCAGAAAGCCTAACACTACCCACAATCAGATTAGAAAACAAACAGTGGCTACAGGATTAGTGGAATATCAGCCAGATACACAATTTATGCATGTGGAAAAGAGGGACAGAACAGACGCATTTTGTTGAAAGCTTTTATTGTTATCATAATGTATAGCAGCTTACATAGTTTCTTTTGTCAAGGTGAATAACAATGTTGAACCTCTAATTTACAAGCCTGGAAATAAATCGTCTGTTACTAACAATGTTAAGCACAACTTCACACTTTCCACAATTCCTCTACAAAAACTAAAAACTATCTTCATTAGGCCTGTTCGCCTGAATATAGATAAGTTGCAGTTATTTGGCCGCAAATACAATTTTTTCAAGGTTATTGCGGCCCCCTGGACCTATAATGGAAGCCCGCCCCATAATCAAGAATTGCTTACACGGGCCCTGAGTTAGCTAAAGACATTTTGGTCTAACTTAATAATAAAACATATGTATATCAATAAACAAACCTTATATAGGAAAGCATTAGAAACACCTCCCACATCTTTAAGCTGTCTACATACTGTTTCAACATTATGTTTGTTGTGTATCTTAACTAACACAGATCTGGATGCTTCATTCTGCCTTATATTCATGAACATTCTATATGATAGGACTTTTGTGGGTGATTTGTTCTCATCTATAAAACAAATAGTGTAGGATATTAATTAGTGAAGTAGCCACACCACAAGTACATGTAATTTGTTTTAAAATTTCGGACTCCTTTCCCGAATTTTGTTATGGCTCTTTTGGTGGTTGAAAACCATTAGAGTAAAGATGATATTCAGCCTTGTTCTTTTTAAAAAAGATTTTTTTCAAACTGATCATAACCTTGATCTAAATTTTGACTTTTGAAATGCTAATAAAGTTTCAGGTAGTTATATATTGAACAACATTTATAAATACATGTAGACTTATATTATGAAATAACATGAAATGGGGTTTAATGTTGTAGCCTACTATTTCAGAAAAAAAGAAAATTCTTGATAAAACTTTCATCAATGATTTGACATTATACACACTGTCTGTTCCAGGTAATACTACGACTCGAAAATTACTTGTCATTTCTTCCAATTTTAATTAAAATGGCTAAAACTTCGCGAAATACCTGGAATGGTCACCCCATTGTTTTTTGACTTATGAGAAATACGTTTAGGACAAGTTTTATAGCCTTTCTCCTTTGAAAAATCGAAGTTTGTTTACATTTTATTACTCGAAACAGCCATGTTTGGTCTAGCGATCTGGGCGAGCCTAAGTGGACAAGGGGTTCTGGGTTTGCTTAAAGTCGTTTCACCCTACTTCGATGTATTGGTGGTCGTATCGGTCCAGTAGAATATAACTCTTTTCATAAAATAATTATTTACTGAATTCCAGACCACGTTTGTTTGTCCCACTTACGGAGTGCAACAAATTTTTGAAGTACCTGTCTACCATAACGCGAAATGCAACTGCCTCATTTAACGCATGCGTAGTCGAATGTTTATGTTCTGAGAAAGTGACGATGTGGAAATATATGAAATTTACAAGATAATACTATATTTTATCGGACTTCTAGTCATTTATTGTAAGGGAAGAAATCAAAGGGATGACAGTTCCAGCTTGAGCTATGTCACAAAGTTTTAGGCATTTTAATTAAAAATTAAAGGCATGGCAAGCATTTTTCGAGTCGGAGAATCATCTGGAACAGACAGTAGTTAAATTAAACCAAGCATTGACATCTGTGCACATATTTTTGGGGTTGTTGGTTGAGAAATGAAAAGAAATGACGTCTGCTACAGCTGGGTTAATAACGATGGGTATACGCCGTACTGTGGGGAGCGTATCGTTGTGTCGCTAACGGCGGCATAACTGGTCGGCGGCATAACAGGTAGGCCTACCTCCCATACGGTGTACTCTTATGGGAATTTTAAACGGACAGGGGTGCCACAGTCTACTCCTTTATCGAATCCCAACTGTTAAAGAATGTTTTACGTAAATGCTAGGGCCTAATTTGTGGACGGGACCTCGGTTTTTTGTCCCATCCGAATGACTAGAGAAAAAATGGGAGTGAATGCAGCGGAAAGGGCGTTTTGGGAGAAAACCCCATAAAGTCACCTTGATTACTGTCTAAAATATGTTCAGAACTTGAAACAAATCTACTGTGATTATGTATTGCACTTATATTGAGAATTCTTCTCCTCAGGACTCTCACCATGGGCGCTGCCATTTTGTAAATACTCTCTATGAAAAGGACTAAAATCTAAAAAAAGATCTTTGTCTTAAAGTATTCATAAATGAGAGCTAGTTCTCAAATACCGATCATCAGTTACGAATATTTTTTCAAAGATTTTATTATTTTTCTTGATATAATCATCTCTAAGTGATTGTTTGTGCCTGTTTCAATCACGGGTGTTTGTCTTTGAGGGTTGGTGCTCGGTCAAATGTATGGTACGCAGTTTACGCCAAAAATCACTTTCATTTAGACAAATGTTTTAACTGGAATTCACTTATAAACACCGGAATTTACTTGGAAGATATCACAATTTGCCCGAAAGTTCGTCCTATTTACTTATATTTTGCATTAAAATTTCAATATTAAATTACTTAAAACACCTAAAATCCCCGAAATTCAGTTTGAAAACATAAACAGCGAAATTCACTTTGAAACTAGGCTATCGGAATTCGCACTTAAAAATAATAATAATCTATTTATAAAGCGCTGAATATCCAACAAACGAGTTCCTCAAGAGTGCTTTACTAATTCTTATGCACTAATATTTTGCATTTATAATAACTTATGGACGTGGCGCGCTGGGCAGGGTAAGCTTACTCTTCCGGACACTTTGTTACCACTGTTTGTCGTGTGTTTTTTTACGAGGTGAACAGTTCATATGCCGATTACACTATTTTGCAAAATGTAAAATCAAACATTTTTCGACTGTGGAGCAAAACGTTCTCAGTGTAGATGAGCTAAGGTTGTTCGAAAATTAACTAGTTAATAATAAGCCATCCAAATAAAGTCTCATACCTGATGTGTTGACATTTTCAGTAGTTATTTTAATAATGTGATTAATCTATACTGGTAAAATAATCATGTAAATATAGAAATAAAAAACATAAATAAAAACAAAGATATTTAAATGGTGCAGATAAAGTTATAACTGCTCTCCGGCACATAATCAGTCGCATGTCACGGCTCTATTTCTATATACACCCCAAATTTTTTTTTTGTCCAATACGCTTCAGAGTAGTAAGGGGGCCTGTCTGACTACGCTCGTGCGTGCATGCGCAGACGCATGCACGTGCATGCACATGACCTTGCACGTGTTTGACCTTGATGACCCCTTGCACGTGTGTGACCCCTTGCACGTGTTTGACCCCTTGCACGTGACCTTGCACGTGCATGACCCAGAAAGAGAGGGCGCGCGCGCGGAAGAAAGAGAGAGAGAGAGAGAGAGAGAGAGAGAGAGGAGGGAAGAAGGAGAAGAGGGGAGAAGAGGGAAGAACTCTTTTCCATTGATTAAGTTGGCCCTGAAAAGGGCCGTTTGGTCAGACTAGCAAGTGCGGGTTAGCAGGAGCATTTCGGCTTTTCTGCCAAATACCTTGGCCGCTTCTGGCATTTGAGATGATGTTTAGATCTCCTATGGCATGTGTTAGACACATCTACCCCACACCAGAAGCAGACAAGGTAATCGGCATCCGGCCGATTACCCGTAAACATAGGGTGATATCCCCCACAAGTCGTACAAAATCTATAATCTTTAGAATCCATTTTGTTTTTGACTTCTTTTGGCCGCGACACTCCTATTTATAGCTCGGGACGGGACGAGTCTAATGTGTTGGGGCGATACCATTTTCCACCAATCAGAATAGCATGACGTCACATGACGTCACAAAAAAAACAGACACGTAATATGTTGTCGACATTTTATTGAACTTGAACACATTTACAAAGCATATTATTGAACACAAAATTGAACTTGAACACAAAGGCATTGAACACAAAAAAACATATTTACAGAGCAAAAAAGCATCGACACCGTTGTCCCTTCTTCTGGTCTGGTTGCAAATCGGGGAAATGATCCCTGGCCCATTGTTCGACTAGTATATCGTTTACACGATACACGCGACCGAAAACGGAGAGGGCGTGTGTGGAGGGCACGTGAAATCGATGACATAGATAATACAAACAATAATGTCCGCACACAACACTGTCGAGTCCTTGAATCCATCGGGGTTGGTAGTGGAGTTGTAGATCTCGGACGAAACGTCGAAAGACTTCTCCGTAGACATCAGGGTGACAGCCGTACGAATCGAAGAAGGTAACGTGATCTGGTCCTTCGCATACAAACACGGTCCAGTGTTTGCCGGGTTGGTCTTCGTCGTCCGTGTTGATGACGTAGGCTTTAGGGTACGAGGTCGGGCGTAGTATATCCAGATGATTACGAGCCCATACACCCCCGAAAACGCTACCAGGGAGATGTTTTTCTAAAGTCTGTGTCAATTGTTGATTGGAGAGAGCCTCACCAATCTGTGATGACTTGTCGGTTAGCGTCGATTTCCAAGACATTGTCGTATTCGGCAAACACAACAAGACTGAGGTGATTGGTCGGGGCCGCAGCGAACTTGAGTTCCAAAGACAGGTTACCCGCCGCTTTGGGATGAAAGTAGTTACCATCGGCTCCGTGGTCGTTGGTCAAATCGAAACAATACAAGGTGTACCCATTGATATAGTCGTGGAAAGGGAGGTCCAGGTCTTCTCGGGTGTTTAAGACGGCCACCCTTTTCATCAAATCCAGGTAGGGAGTGATGGCTTGTCGCTGGGGAAAGTTGACGTCGTATTCGTCTACAATTTCACCGTTCTTGGTCAATTTGATGTTTTCCAATTGATTGTGTTGGAATTCGAAGGGATTTCTGTTTTTTCTTCCATCGTAGGCCGTGTTACGTACCATACCCACGATTAATCTCTTTGGTAGGCTTTCGTTGACAAACAGATTGTCTAAGACGTGACTGGTGCGATTGTCGGGAATGACCATGTCGCGGACCACCACGCGCTTCAGGGGATACTTGGCGTTGGACGATTGAAGTTGCGCAGCCACCCGTGTGTAGGTACTGGGAGCCAGAGTGACGAACGGGATATCCAGGTAGGCTTTGGTGAACTCGACTTTGTAGTCTTCTGCATCGTTGCCTTCACCGTACATCAGAAAGAATTTCGTGGATTGCTTTTCCAATTTCAACCGCAGGTCCACACCGTCAATCAAATACCGATCTTGTAAACACATGTCCAAGTGTAGACGTGACTGCAATTCAAAGGTGCGACTGGCAGCGATGGTTTTCTGGCGTTCTTCCAATCCTTTGTTAGTCGGTGCCTGTCGTCCACCATCCCCATTGGTGGCGACGGATTTCGTGGAATTGAACTGTCCGGCGGTATCTTTTTCCCACAGGACTTGTTTCGACAGGTGGTCGTTCTTGGCTCCCTTACCAAAACTCAACAAATTCTCCAAGTAAGCCCGATAGGGATAGGTGGGCAGAGAGTTGGTGACCAAAGTTTCGGCATCCTTTCCCAGGCGTAATTTGACGTCTTTAAACAACGAATGAAACAAGTTGTTAATGGGTGCGACTTGACTATCCGCATCCAGGTCTCCCCCGTCGTTCTTGGTCACCTTCAGGGCCACGTGTAGTGTCATGTTGGCCAGATCAATGAAATCGGTGGTGGCATTGGAAATATAAAATTCGATGGGACCATCGTGGTTCAGGTCGGGTGTCAGTGGATACTTTCTAATGTGGGTCACCTTGTTTATGGCCGTCTGCGTGTCGGGTACACTGAACAAATTCTGCAATTCGTCTCGCGCGCAGGGACAGGAATCATTGCGCATTACCTGCGTAGCCATGGTCGAAGATATCTAGTTTACGTCGTTTGTGAGAGGTGACCTGTGGCTTCTTCTTCCTCTTCGGACGATGTGAAGTGGACGGGGTTCGTGAGGGGTCTTTTATAGGTTCCAGGTGGGCGACCACGTTCTTGAGTGTGTCGGACATCGTGTTTGACAACGCGGGGCGAAGCGTGTCCTGGGCGACTTTCTTCCAGTTCCATTTTTCACGACCACTGACGGCGTCGAGCACGCTTTGCCCCACTTTGGGTAACATTTGGACCACATTCTTTTTCACGGCCTCTTTGCCCGCCGACCACAAGGTCTTCCCGACCGATTTGACGGCATTCAATAACCCCGACCATCGACCGGCACCCTGTTGTCTCAGAATTCCCCCCTTGTACACTACCAGACCATTGCCAGCCCCTCGCTGTCTGAGCACTCCACCTTTGTACACTCGAATCATCATCGGCGGCGAAAATGAAGTTGGACCACCACCTTACCGTCGAGAAATGGCACGGCTTTCCCCATTCCGTTCCTTATATAGAGACCAATGGAGTTTAGTCGACTGTACTTCAGAGGTAAGTAGTGAATCCTGGCGGGGCGGTGATACAATCGTCGACTGGGAATCACGTCCAACAAAGTAGCCTTCACGTCGCCCACGATCTGGGGTTCGATAATGTCCGTGTAGATGTAAAACAGATCGAACTGGATTTGAAGATTCGCGATGTGGTGGGCGTAGAAATACCGTAGACTTTGGCCATCTTCGCCGGTCATTTCGATTGACTGCAGGGAAATCATCATTTCGTTTCCAGTCCATCCCAACATGGACACGATGGGACCACACAGACGAAGTTCGATTTTCGGCAACACGTCCAACCAGAAAAGCGTCTGCACGTGATTGATCTTCAGATACACTTTATCGTTGGTGTTGTCTTTCTTGAAAGACACGAAGGAACCTCTTGATACGGCCCCTTGACGCATCATCTCTCGAGTTTCGTAGTCGTTTTGCTGTTGCTTCTCTTCGTCGGTCATTTCCTTGTTATTGGGATCCAAACGTTCGGGTTGATGGGCCAAATGATCGTAGATGGGAGTCAGGTTCCACAAATCATCCAGTCTAGTGTTCAGGACATCCAGGATGTGTCTCAGCGACTCGTAGTCGTCACTCTTGATGTGCGTTTCCATTTCGATCGATCCCTTGATCTCACCACCCTTTACACCTTTGAAACAATTCGACGGGTCAATCCTGTGGCGGTCCCGACATATCTTTACTTCGGACACCGTGCTCGAGGACGACCAAGGATGAATGCGTAAGCCGAGCGTGTTGTCTCGTTGATCGATGTTTTGCCAATGGTCAGGTAACGTGATCATGGACAGACCCACTTCCCAATCCCGATGATCGACAAGAAGTGGCGGTTCCAGGTGGGTGTGATACGTGGAGACTTTGTTGTCGGGATACCACGACATGGAACTGTCACTAGGAAGCGTGAGGTAAAAGGGTCGGTCGTTGTTCATTATGTTTGGTTTTCAAGGTCGGTGAAGGTAACAGGTAACCCAAGGTACTGGAGAGCAAAGCCGTCCACAAGGTAGTCTGCGATCCGTCGGGTTTGAAGGCCAACTGGGACAAAGAAACACCCGCCACGACGTACACTAAAATCACTTGACAGAAAAAGACAATTTCCGCTTGTGGCACACGTTTTCCCAAGAGCGACCAATTGTGGGCACTCGCGGACGTAGACGTGATTTCGTCTTGCATGTTGACTGAGGTTGACGTCTCTCGCTCCTATTTATACGTTTTGGAGACTGGTCCTGGTCACCGGGTTACTGGTTCAACAAATAAGCTTCGAAATCATGTGTCACGGTGGGCATGTTGTCTATATTCCATTGTTTGACTTTATCTTCTTTGCAATTCCACTCCGTTATGAATAAATAGGGTCTACCCATACTATCAACAATGCTAAAGTCTGCTTTCTTAGCGACCCTAACACATTCGTCTTTACACCTGTACAACACACGGGAATGGGCCAACGAGATGACTTTTCCCGCTAGTATTCCTTTGTATTCCCATCGGTAACCACCACACAAAGACCCTTTAATCATTCTCAAATAGGGGCAGTTTGGTTTATATTTAGCGTGTTCGTGGAATGGATCGTCGAATTTCTGCCAATCCTTCAATATTAATTTGCAGCTGAAACACTGCACGCGATCAGTATCACCATAATACACAAACCCTGCTTCACTTAACTTGGGGGCGGATGGATGAACATGTGTCCATCGGTTGTCAAACGTGGCTAGACGATTGTTAAATTCGATGTACTCAGACATGATCTTCTAGTAATGGTCTTGCATGTTGACTGAGGTTGGCGTCTCTCACTCCTATTTATACGTTTTGGAGACTGGTCCTGTCGATCCACGAATTAAAACTCGCCGGATAGCCCAACCATTTCACCAAAACTTTGTCTTTTTTTCTTTCGAGTACTCTTTCGATGGGAAAGATCTCATCGTCGTTGACTTGGACCGCTTGCAATTCTTCGGGATAGAAGGTGCCCTGTATGGGTTCACCTCTTTCGTCCAAAAGTTTGTAGCCGGGACCGATGTTGGGTGTAACGTTGAATGTTTCCAGAGTCCAGTTTGGCCAGTAACCTTTATCAAAAGCCCCATGTTTCGGTAAAGCCAAACGTACGGTCGTGCCGGTGTCCATGGTTTTCTTTTTCTTTTTGGTGGGACGTGGAGGTGTTGTCAACATCCATTCGTGTTCGGGACGAACGTCTTTGGGTGCCATGCCAATGGTACGATGTCGTCTAGCATTATAAGCCCGAACCAATTCGTCTAGCACATCGATGTACCGTTGTGTTTGTCGATGAGTAAAGTATCGCCACATACGCTCTTTCAATGTCCGTTGAAATCGTTCCACCACACTGGCCTTGGTTTCGACGTTGTGTGTCACGAAGAAATGAATATTTTTCTTTTTCAGATACGTTTGCATTTTTCGATTGAGGAATTCGGTACCTTTGTCCGTTTGAAGTCGTAGAGGTTGTCGACTTTGAAAGATTCGACGAAAAGCGTCCACCAGACTGTCCCCCGTCTTGTTTTTGAGAGGCAACACCCATGCGTACTTGGAAAATACATCGATGACGCACAGCAAAAACCTGTATCCCTCATTCTGTTGGGCCAAGGCCGACATATCGCTCAAATCTTCTTGCCATTGGTGATCTATCACGGCCACCACCGTGGGGGACCGAGAGAATTTCTTTTTCAGTGGTTTGTGCAAGGTGTACGCCCTTTGTTGTTTCAACCATGTCTTGACTTGGTCCAAAGCCACACCAGTAGCTTTGTGAAGGCCCAGGGCTCCACCGAAAGCGGCCGGGTGTTTCGGGTCGTAATATACTTTCTTCAGCTTTCGTTCCATGTTTCAATCGATTGGCATATGATCAGACTATTTATAGGTTTTGCAAAGACAGCCATCTTCTGGTAGATGTACTAGGGGTATCCGTACTGGAGATTTTCTTCTTTCTCGGACGTCGCGGCGGAGGCCGTGTGGGTGGCGTGGACAATACGTTCCATCGTTCTTGATTACCAATGGCTTCGCGCGGTACGTTCGTGGCCTTTAAACTTTGCATCACGCCAAACCATCCCATGGGGGCCTGGGTATTCTTTCGCCGACGAACCAAATCGTTCACAATGTCAATGGCATTGGTACCTGGTACGGGTACGCCATTCCGAATCAATTCCAAGTTCTCATTCCACGACCAAGGTGTCTTTTCTTTCATGTGTTTCAACAAAAGGCGAGCTCGATGTTGATAGGCTCGGGGAACCGACTCCAGAATGGGTATCTCCGACACCACGGCTGCTTCTTCTTTGTGCTCGGGTATGTTTTCGTCCGACAAGGGAATGACATGTTTTCGTTTCTTTTGCATCGTTTGATAACGCTGTAACAACTGTCCGTACCGTTGCATTTTATTTTCGTCGCCCAGTGTTGGGTCGTTTAGCACGCGTTGCATGTCTTGGTGAACATTTTCGACGGCCTGCTGCAGTGGATCTCGATCGTACACGGGTTCGACTTGCATGACTTTGACGGGTTTGACGTCGGTGGGTCCGTCGATGGGTACCAGTTTCATTTTCTTGGCGAATTTCATCTTTTGGAAAAGACCGAAACAACCGGGTGAAGAATCCTCCTTTTTGTTGTTTCAGAAGTCGCCGACGGGTCTTCCAAGGTGTTTTAGACGTGCCCAAACGTCGTAACAAGGGGGCGTCCTTTTTCAAACGTTTGATTTCTTTGTCGGCCACAGGAACGTTGCCACGAATCAGGTTTCCAATACACTCACACACACCGTCGACGATGGGCTGGGTCTCGAGTAAAAGAGGACGGTCTTTCGGTGCAGTGTTCAATAGATACCGCAGTGTCTCCATGACTGAGCTCGGGGTCATGCACCGGTTCCCTTTTTATACCTTTCTGTCCCACAGGTTATCCACCAAATAGTTTCTTGAACTCGGCAAACCCAGCGTTCGCTCTCTCGCTCCTTCTTGTCCAGGGATGTTTACCACCCTGTTGTCCTCCCAATAGTTTAGATACCAAGGGGGCTAATGCTGGAATGGCCATAGCGAGCAAGGCACCGATAGCACCGCCTTGTTGTTTGAGAAGCCTTTTTTTGACGTTGGGTGATGTTCGTGGATTAGTCAATTTGCGAAGCAATGCTCGATGTTGATTCAGCTCTTTGGCACTCAGACCCTTTCCACGCTGAGCGGTCCGTCGAACGAATTTATTTCGTTTCTTGTTTCTTTCCTCTTGCAGCCTTTCCTTCCATCGCAGCAAGATACGAATCAACACGCCCCCAAAAAATCCACGTCCTCCGGGTTTCATGATCAGAGAGAGTTTTTCAGCCGTCGGCATGTTTTTCTCCGTCAATTGGGTCAACACCTGGCGATTTCGTTCCACCCATTTCTTGTGTTGTGCATGTAGGGGTTGGATGTTATCATTCAGCAAATGGTTGGCCGCCAACTTGAACCACTGCAACAATCCAATACGCGCCCTGCCCGTATTCTTGGCCAGCTGTCCATAAGCCATATCGGGAGTCAGTTGTTGTAACTTGCGAATGAACGCCTTCAATCCTTTTATAGAACTCTTCTTTTCTCTTCGTGGTCTTCGAAAGATCGGCGAGGGAGACCGAGAAGGGGAACGTGGTGACATGGGTCGTGGGGGTGTGACTGGGGAGAAAAAGCGTGGTGGTGTGAGCGGTAAGGGAGACATAGGACTCGTGGGTGGTGTCAACGAGGGGGGTAACCATTGGGTTCTGGGGGCCCTCATGTTCGGACGAGTGCGCCTTCGTACCGTGGGACCACGAAGGTCCGGTGCCAAGGTCGGGAACGTCGCCCGGGGAAGGGTCGGAGGTGGGTGTTTCCGCTGCGTATTCTTCGTGCGAGCCATCGTGACAAACAGATTCAATTCGAGGTACAGGTCCCCCTTTTATACTTTTTGGACGTAGACGATGGGTGGTTCCTCTTCGGGTAAAATGTTGCTTCTCAACCGCAGAGTCTCGGGTGTGTCGGGCTTCAAATCAATGAGTAAGTAACTGCGAGGGGTACTCGTCGCATCCTTGAAAGCTTCCTCTATATACTTGGTATGGGAAGGGTACATCTGACGGGACAACACACTAATTTGCGAGGCGTCTCGAGGATTTTTGAACAAAACCAAGTAATGGGCATTCAGGCTGATGGTACGCTGTCGCTTGTCAAACAAATTTTGCACAATGTAAATGACACTCGTGTCGTGGTGATGACTTTTTTTCGTAAACCACTGTTGCAATATCTCCGTGTCTTCCCCCATCAAATCATCCACGATTAAACATTGGGGCCCTTTGACTTGCCCCATCACGTCGTCAATATCCGTCAATCCTTTGACATAAGTGTATGGAAAGTGTTCGTAACTCTCTTGCCATTCCCCGTAGGCCCACACGGTGCGTTGGGGAGGGATGTCGAACAGAGACGCTTGGAGAAATTTCTGTACAAAGACCGTCTTGCCAACCCCTGTTGGACCGCTGACTAACATGGTAAAGGGGTGTTTGAACGCCACATCCATCTTGCACTGTCCCCCAATCCCCTTCTCCCCTGCCTTTTATACCTTCGCGCCCACCACAGAACAACAGACATGGAGTGAAATAAGAACAGATTTTATTTTACAAAAAATACAAAAAAGAGCATTCAAAAATACATTCAATACAACATATAGTACAAAGGAAAAGAAAAAATGTTAGTTAACGCGTTCTCTCTTCAGGATCTCTTGTCTCAACCAGGGTACGTTTCTCAGGACACGAGGAATCCAATACACTTTTCCCAACAGCTTCTGCATCGTATCGTGTGGGTGCCAGTCTTCCACTTCAGCAAACGTGACGACAACGGGTACCCATTCGCTCATATCGAAACAGGGGGGATACGCCAAGACTTCGGTCATATCTCTCGGACCCGCATACTGGATGAATGCTCGGGCAAAACTTTCTGCTTCCTTCTCCGCCAACAAAATAACAGCCGGCTTCGGGGTTTCGTCAGTTTCACTCGTAGTTGGGGTAATAACTGGAGGACTGACAGGCTTCTGTTTTCTGTTTTTCTTTGTAGCGCCTGTAGAATTCGAACGCTTCTCCTGACCAGTACCAGTATCGCTGACTGCGGGTGTTGTCTCTGGGCATATCGACGTTGTTGTCGAACATGCGACTGGCAACGGCTTCAAAGTTGTTTTCTGTTTGGATTTCTTTTTCACACTCGAGCAGGCCGTGACCAAGCTGTCCACAGTTGAGACATTTGTGGTTGTCGTCGGTGGGTCTCTTGATCCCGTAACACTTTCTTTTGACGTCTTCTTTTCTTTCTTCGTCACTTTTCGCTTTTTGGGCTTCGGCTCGTTGTCCACACTGGGGCGCCCAGTGTCCTGGTTCTCCACAGCGGTAACATTTTCCATAGGAACCATAAGCTGATCTGTCTTGTCTTGGTTGTGGATTTCGTTGCTGCTGTTGGGAACGAGCAGGGCAGTCTCTATACCAGTGTCCGACATTGTTACAGGAGAAACAAACTTGACTAGCCATTGAGAGTAGAATGAAATTTTATTCTGAGACTTTGCTTCTTATACCCTTGGTTGTGACGTCACTCTCTTTTGATTGGTTCTTTCTTTTCCTTCGTTTCTATTGGTCCGTGTCTAGTCTATGATTTCCAGGCTTTCCACGTACTTTTGCACTTCTTCCCAATCAATGACAGCTTCACTCACGTGACAGGCCTCCAACAATGTCATCAGGCTGGCTCGATTACCATGTCTTTGTCGCCACTGGTTGAACACGGTGAAAATTTGCATGCGCGCGTTGTTAGGATGACTCATCTTGGCTTGACTGATCCGTGCTTCTCTGATTCCCAGATGTCTGCCAATACATTCCCAGCCTTCGCCCAGTTTACCGGACATGACGTTGATATCCATTTGATCCAGGAACCATCGTTTCTTTTTCTCTGGTAGCTCGTCCATCCACCGACGTATGGGATTCTCTTTGGGTTCGATGAACTCGTCTTTGCGTTTGATCAACACCGTCTTAAATCCCGGAACCACACTCCAAAACTTTTTCAAGGCTTCGTCCACGTCTTCCCGCCATTGTTGTTCGTCCTCCCACGTCTTGACTCGGTCGCGTGGGTTGTCCACCATACTGCCTAACACGCTATCGACGTCTTCTGGTTTCGGCTCGTCCAACCAGAGGTAGTGATTGTAATCGTCGACAGGGTGTGAGGCTCGGCCCGTTATGGAACACACGCCCAATCCCAGACACGAATGGTATCTCTGACTGGGGTGATCGTACTTGCATCCAATACACTCCTCGTGTTGCTTTTCCTCTATGATGGGTAGGTAACACTTGCAGACCCGAAAATTGAGCCATCGTCGTCTTAGTTTCTCGATCAAATCTGTATTTTCTGTCGGTTCGTCTCCATCTCTGTTCGGTCGCCATCCTCCCGAGACACGAAAGTCAGTATCCATGGGGGTAAGTGTTGATCGGTTGGCCATTGTCATTGAATTGAACTAAACGCTTGTCGTACACGATTTTATATTTTTTGTTCTCGGGGCGTGTCCAGAGATCACGTGATCTAAAAATCTTAAACGGTTCTTCCTATTTCTGCTCATGTTGCATACGGTATTGTACAATAAAAAAACAGACATAAAACTAACAACACTGATTCGAGTCTATTTCTTCCCGTGTATCAATTGGTATTCCAGGTTGCCCATATACGGTAGCAGGTCGTCCCAAGCGATGACGGCTCCACTCGCGAGACAGGCTTCCATCAACGTCACTAGATTGGCTCGCTTAATGTTTCCCTGCATTTCTTGTACCAACAGCCTATAGCCAGCTTCCTTGTCGTACATTCTTCGCCATTGGTTGAACATGTTAATGATTTGTTTCCGTGTGTCGTTTGGGTAAATCTTCTTGGCGTGACTAATATACTCTTCACTGACCCCCAGCTGTCTGCCGAGAGATTCCCAACCTTCTATCACCATGTCAGAGATCTTTTCGGTATCCATTTCATTCAGTTCCCAATATAACATTCTCCTCGATGACTGCTCCATCCATACGCGTATGGGGCACACTCCATTTTTGCGTTTGATCACCGCCATCTTAAACCCAGGAACGATCTCCCAGTACTTTCTCAAGGCTTGCATGACATCTTCCTGCCATCGTCGTTCGTCTTCCCAGGTCTTGACTCGTTTCCATGGGTCGTCCACCAGACTGTCTAATACTTTATCGACGTCTTCTGATTTCGGCTCGTCCAACCAGAGGTAGTGACTGTAATCGTCAACAGGGTGCGAGGCTTGGCCCGTTATGGAAGACACACCTAGTCCTTGACACGCATGGTATCTCACACTGGGGTGAGCCATACTGCAGCCGAAACACTCCTGGCGCTGACTTGTTTCTATTATTGGCAAATAACACTTGCTGACACGAAAGTTGAGCCATCGTTCTCTGAGTTTTTCGACCATATCCGTATTCGTTGCTGCTGATTCACCATCTTCTCTGTTTGGTCGCCACGTTCCTGACAAATGAAAGTCAGTATCCATAGGGGTAAGTGTTGATCGGTTGGCCATTGTCATTGAATTGAACTAAACGCTTGTCGTACACGATTTTATATTTTTTGTTCTCGGGGCGTGTCCAGAGACGTCGATCACGTGATCTCGAAATCTTAAACGGATTGGAGATGACAAGCGGTTCGTTTTGATTGACGTGCCGTACGTTCTCCTTCATGATGACGTAATTCAGTTGTTGGGAGGCACGATAATTCAAGGTGAATCCCCGGACTTTGCATACCGTTTTTCCATCGCTTTGCCTGTACGCATAATTCTTTGGTCCTCCGCTCACAAATTCCTTAATGGTGACGTTCTCGGGCAACTCGTTCTTCCACTGGCCTAAACTCGAACCTTCCGGGGGATTCCATGATTTAGGATTATATTGGTAGATGACGCTGTCCGTGTCAAAATAGCATACGCGCTCTCCCAACTTTTCCAAGACGGAATAGAGTTTCAAACGGGCCTGGGCCGTGACGAAGGCGGCGATAACCACATTGGTGATGGGACAGGGTGCGACATGTCCTTCTTTTTTCAACGTTTCCATCAAGACCATGTTGTCGTTGACTAACTGTACATCTCGCACGGTCTGGGTCACGTCCAACATTTTTTCAAAGAAGACGCTGGGCTCTGTGATATATTCTGTCTTGGGAAAATTGTCTCGCTGTCCGAATTTCCCCCAAGCCGTGTTGAGCTGAAGTTTACTAAATGCACGCATCCCTTTGTTTGGTTTTATCGATGCGGGATCCAGACGAATACCTTCGGTGTCGTACACGTCGTTCACGAAGCGGATCTTGTCTTCTTCGGTGTGACAGGTGTCGGGATAGCCGCTACTTTCCATCTTCTTCTTTAGGTAGTGATTAATGTACCCCGTAAACAGACCACCCGTTTTGGCCTCGGGATCGTAGGTGCTGAATTCTTTCCAGTGCCAGACTTCGTACACTTTTAATACGCGATATCCCAGGCTCACCGCTTTCTTCAGTTCCAGAGTGACAAATGTACCCACCCAGGCTCGCTGTTCGTCGGTGTGATCACACGGTTGGTATTCTGCAATCTCCCCTTGTTGCATGTGTTCGTCGACGCAGCTTCGACACAGGGCAAACACCAGTTTCTGTTTTCGTCGAAACGGGAGCACCGGGTGGTACAGGCCACGAGGTGGTAACACGGAACACTGGATCAACCCTTCGTACTGCTGCCACTGGTCTTGATCGGGCTGTGTGACGATCGTGGGTTCCTTGATGGGAAAGGTACCGTACTTGCAGATGTAAGGGTACAGGGACACCACGTCGATGTAGCGCATCTCTTCGGCCGACTCGTTGACTAACAGTTGAATGGCATTCGTTCTTCCGCCAAAGAAAGCGTTGCGGGGCATCAGAGGTTCGGGAGCGGGCCATTGCTGATCTTCCAATCCAATCAGAAATTCGTCCATCTCGGGATCATGGCGTCGTTCTTCTTCCATCTCACACTCCCACATAACGCGGATGGTCTGCATACCGTACTGTTCCTGGAGTTGACGGTGACGTTCCTGGGTCTTCTGGTACAAGTCTCGCATACTGCGCGAGGGATCGTAGGGATGTTTATGTTGAACGTCTTGGACGGGACCCGGAAAACATTTGGGACAACCGTGAAAGGCACAGCCGTGAAACTCGTACACTGTACCCGTGGTCGTGTCCATACCATCTAAACTGTAAGGGCCGACTCGACATTCACTACCGTTGCGGGCGTGTCGAATGTTTGGTAGAGGGGTCTGGTTTCGGAAAGCGGCCATGGTCTGTCGATGCTGTTCCCATTCCAACCAACGAAGTGCTTTGTTGGACTGTTGTCGAGGCTGGAAGCGATGCCAGTCTTTACCCGTTGTCGGCTCTTGCATCAGGGCTCGAGGAATGACGACGAGTGTGTCTTTCTCCAGGTAGTGTGTGCGTAGTACGCGACTGCAGGCGGAGGCCAGGGTCAGGCTCTTCTCAAAGGGATCGATGCCCGTGTCCATCAGGAATATCTCGCGAAACACACCACAACACCGACGCAAGACATCCACATCGCTCTTACAGTAGGTCAAAATTTCCTGGCGAAAATCAAAGACGTCGTGACTGTGTTGTTGGTACCACGCGTGAAACTTCTCTCGTTCCGACACGCTCATGCCATCCGGATCGTAATCGGTGTTGGGAGGATAAGCGCCCACGTAATCTTCATTCTCCGGTCTGTTAAAGTGGTGAGGGAAATAACCTTTCTTCAATTCTTGCAGGTCGAAGGTTTTGGGCATGTCCCGTAAAGCCATTGGTAAAAAGTTGAGGGAATCGATGAATTTGACCGTACCGACAGTGATAGTCATCGCTTTCCCACCCTGCATTATAACTTCAGGTTGCGCCACGGAATGTTTGTGCAGCGTCTGTAAAATTAGCAGTCCATCGTAACCTTTAAAGTTGTGAGCCACGGCGATCACGGGACTCGATTCGTGACTGTCATTTTTCCGACCATCTACCACCGTACCGTGAGCAGCGAGTTGTAAAAACCATTTGCCCACATCGTCCAGTGTGTTTGGTCCTTTAAACACAATTTCCCGTTGGTGATTCCAGTACGTGTCACAGTGCTCGCAGGGTTCTTGGTTATCGATACAAAAGTGACAGCACACTTGCAGAACACATAAGTTGGGAATGTGTTCACCTGTATCTTGCTGGCATTCAAAGTCAAAGAAGACGAAACGGGTCAACGTTGATTGCTGTTGTTTGTCGATTTGTGTCTTTCTGTCTCTGTCCATGTCGATGGGTGATTTTAACGGTTGAATGTAGCAAAACTGTTTTGCGGCCGTGTGCCACTCACGACAGATGGAGCATTTGTATTCACCGCATCGATGTTCTTCTAAATTTCGCTTGGCTCCGATGACGTCCCATTCCTTCTGACATTTTACGCATTTCTTCCACCGGTGACATATACTACCATTGGCTCTGGAACGGGTAGCGAGATGGTTATCGGAACATTGCCGGCTCACAAACACTCGATGACAACAGTAACACGTCTTTGTGTTGGGATCGGGTAGACAGGGTGGACCCACTTTCTTGCAGCCTTGACACATGACGTGACACGAATGTTTCTCGGCACCATTGTATCCCACTTGACAGGTCTCACAAAAATACGACCTTTCCGCAAAGGCGGGCATGGAAGTAATAACGTCATAATGTCTGCTGTGTAAATACAGGTTCAGCTGTTTTGGTGTTCCGGTGACGTGTTTTGTTCCTCGATAAATGGCCTTACCAAAGATGGCTTGAGAAAAAATGTTGAGTTGGTATCCTTGTCCTCCCAAATACTTGGCGTACAGTTCCCATGTTTCCATCCCCGTACAAGCTTCCTTGGTTCCACCGGCGGCATCGATGAGTGCTTCTGTTTTCTTCGTCTGCCACGAATGGGGTCCTGTCCTGAATAATCTCCTCCTCTCCCTTTGCCACTCAGGTGTGTCCTGTTTGTTCGCATAGTGACGAGCAACGACAATGGCTCGCTGGAAACACAAGTCATCGGTATTCTTTATGGTGACGAGGCATTGCTTTTTCTTTAAATACTCGTCAAAATTGGCGCTGTGTCTCTTCTTGACGTTTGTTCCGCTACCTCTACCATCGGGAGGGGACACGTGACAAATATTCATGGACATACGTTGATCGAGTCGAAATTCCTCGTTGCTCTGTAAGACGGCAGCCACTTTCTGTAAAATATCTTCAGCTTTTAACAGACGATACTCTCGAAACGGTAACCAAATAGGTGTTTTGAGTCCCGGGTGACTGATGGCAATTCGTACGTAGTCACTTTCGCTGGCGTTCAAAGTTCGGCGAATTTCCTCAATGATGGCCTCAACGGTGTTGTGTAGTTGCTGAGGCACATCAGCGGCTGGAACGTGGGACCAATCTTCCAAAAAGTCTATGTCTACACATAGCGACTCGGTTCTAAATAAGCGACTGTATCTTCTATCGACGGGGCGTAATGTAAAACTCATCTTTCTTCGTTCGGTGATAGCTTGAAAATGCCAGAACCGCTCCCGTCGCTCGCTTTTATTCATGGACTCGTCCGACACCCCACGTGATATAACGTTGCACATACGTTGTATAACGTTGCATCACATCTATATTTAGCCTTCAACGTACACCCTACGATGCATAACGTTGCATAACGTTATCCTAAGCGCTCTAACGCCACGCTATGAATGGACTCGCCCGTGTGACGTCATATCAAATGGATTCGTCCTAACGGTTATAAAACGACACAACATTCATCTCTCATTGTCACAATGGCAAACGGTGCTCCGATCATTCGCCTCGGTGAAAACCCCAATGCGGACACCTTGATGTATCTCAGGGGTGATACTCTTGCCATCATCACCCCAGACGATATCTTTGTCTTACCTGACGAGGTATTAAAAACACCTCACAGGAAAAGACCTCCTCCCGAATTAGTGGAGGCCATTAGACGAAACCGACATAAAGTGCGGCGTACTCTGGCATTCTAGTCTGACCAAACGGCCCTTTTCAGGGCCAACTTAATCAATGGAAAAGAGTTCTACCCCCCTCCCCCCCCCCATCTCTCTCTCTCTCCATCTCTCTCTCTCTCTCTCTCTTTCTTCCGCGCGCGCGCCCTCTCTTTCTGGGTCATGCACGTGCAAGGTCACGTGCAAGGTCACGTGCAAGGGGTCAAACACGTGCAAGGGGTCACACACGTGCAAGGGGTCATCAAGGTCAAACACGTGCAAGGTCATGTGCATGCACGTGCATGCGTCTGCGCATGCACGCACGAGCGTAGTCAGACAGGCCCCCTTACTACTTTCAGAAAAGCATCTATTTTTCATTAAATCGATCGTTTTTGTGCAAATATAATAAAAAATTGCATAAAGGGGTATTTTTGTGGAGGCTGTGAAAAGAAAAGAGCCGTAAAAATGGCGTAATTATATTGCTAGTTACCTAATATGAGTTTACTTTGTGTGCTCGTATTTTCCTCGCTTGCCGAGTTACGTCAGTCAAGGTTTCGTTCGTTTTTCATATTTTGAATATGATTAAAATTACTTTTATAGAAAAATGTTGCCAAGGTAACCAGCCAAAATCAGTATTTTATAGTTCTTAGATATCAAACCTAAAACTAAGATAATCTGTCTGACCCAAGAAATATTATCACATAAAAACAGAACAAATTAAGATGTGCAAAATGATCTTTTGTGGCAAAAATCATATCTAAAATGTGGAACCAGGCCTTTGTTGTAGCCATGGCCATAACACAGCCAATTCGAAGAAATATGGATTTAAGGTAAATTTCAGAAAAAAATATATAAAAAAATAGGTTACTAAAGGAATATGTTGATAAGATTTTGTACACCACACACTATTATATTCACAAACTTTCATTTTGATTTTTGCTATAGTTATATGTGTTACTATAGGATTTAATTTTGGCAGTTTTAAAATGCAAAGTTTTCATTATTTTGTATTTGGATGCATCGCAGCTATGGAAACTTCAGATGACCATAACTCAGCCAATTATTTTATGATTTGCATATATTATTATATATCAACAGAAAGCAGTCCCAGTTCCCTTTAAGATAAGCATTAAATCACAGTTTTTAAAAAATGAGACATGTGACTGGTTTTGTAGTTGGTGGGGGGGGGGCACATATAGAAATAAAAACATAAATAAAAACAAAGATATTTAATGGTGTAGATATAGTTATAAAGTGTAAAATAATTAAGTAAAAGCAAAAGTGAATAGGTGGGTTTTAGTTTTGATTTAAAAAAACAGGGAGTGAATTGCAACTGCGTATATACTGTGTGGGAGTTTATTCCGTTTATTCATATTACATTAATATGTGCTTTTAGAACCCTTTATGTATATTTGAAGGTTCCAAAAATACATAGTCATGCGCCCTTTAATAAGAACCCACTGACGCAGATTTAGTTAAATTCTCTTCACATTTTTGGCCGTTTTGATTTCTTTCGTTTTAACTTTACACGGTCATTTGTATTTAATTCGATTGAATCCAAGCCTGCAAATTATCTATCGTTGCCGTCTTGATTTTGATTTCTTTAATAATTAATTGGTATACCTCCACTCTTGGATTTAAAAAATTTTCAAGGGCATTCCGTGGCTTTAAAGATACATTGTGCCGAAAGCATTTATCTTGTGGTTATTTCGAATAAGAGTATAGCAAATTTGGTATATGGCAAGTATAGACACCAAATCATACTGGATTACCCGAAAAACACCAATGTGGACAAAAATGTCAGGGTATCACTAACTGGCAACCCAACTATTGTCTGCCAACTTATACAAAGTTTTGAGAGGGATTTGGAGCAAGTTTTTGATAGATTAATTAGTTTGAATATGCTTTTAGTCAAAATATATCATCATATCACATAGTTTGTACGCGGGAAAGTATTTTTAAGGAGAGCATGCAATCAATGAATCATTAATAAATGATATCATTGAGGGTATGAAGTTGGTGGGACTGTGAAGTTAATGAGAGTATGAACTTAATGAATGGGTTTTAATGAGGGCAAGAAATAACGAATGATATTATTGGGAACATGATCTGAAGGTGCCGATCCCGTAACCTAAATAAGGTACTTCGTTTGCCTACCTATCCGATAAATCAGTGTGGGGCGACCTTGAAATAAACTGGCTAGAACGCCCTTTTTTAATGTGATAGGCCCAAATGGGCTTCTCCGTATCTTGTTATCACGAGATAGTTACAAGAAATTACAAGATTATTTACAAGATAGATATATAAAATGATTATTTTGTAATTACAAGATAGTCAGATTTTTTTTTTTATTTGTATTGATTGACCCTTATGGTTACCCGTAATCTTTCCTTTTATAGTTTCAAAACATACAAAAAAAATTGAATGACATGGGATTACTTTTATTTTTATTTGATTGGTAATAATAATGGATAGTTTATAAACAGACCAATAGACAGGGCGAAGAACCTTCTAATGGCGACAATAAGTAATAGGCTCTACGACCACACAAAATTTCGCAGTAAAACAAATGGAAATAGAAAATATTTGGTTGAATTGTCTCTCCATAATGCTACACAACTATTGACTGGTTAATCAAATCTAGAACCAATTGACGAGAGTTACCTTTTCGTGGAAAATGGAAAGTTGGGATTATTATTCGACGATACTGTTACGAACAAGAATCTTAATCATAACTTATTCATTTAAAATTATGTCTAAAACAAACAACGGTTGAATAGTAAACTAGTAGAAGCAGATGTCACAAATCAAAGCGCTCACACGCCTTTGTAGTTGGGATGAAAAATGTAAGTAAAGAGAGACATTCTTAAAATTAAAATTTCATGTAGGCCCGATGTGAGAACATTTGTCATGGAATTTAGTTCCGGAGAAACCAAAACAAAATTGTCCGGAACAAAGACAACCAAATAACTATTTGTATGACTGAAATTTTAGATTCGTAACTAATTTACTATCGTTATCACTATCAGTCGCCTTACTATAATTCAATTATTTGTATTACCGGTAGGTTTTGCCAAATTATTTCATTCATTTCAAATCATTGATACAACAAGGTACAATTTTATAGATATTACTGGTACTGAGTTTAATACTAAGCGACGTTTTGACGAGGATACTCTTGTCTTTATCAAGCAAAAAAAAAAAAAGACGAGAGTTTGAATATATCACTGTTACACACTGATGATCGATGAGTTTGAATTTGGTGAAAATCAGAGCAAAACTCCTGGACAAAATTGTTGTCCTCGTAAAAATGTAAAAATATGGTATATCAAGGTTGTGGATCCTCTAGAGCAGCGGTTCCCAACCCTTTTTGTGATAGAGTACCACTTGGAGGTGGAGGTCCTGTACAGTTGGCGCTTACGACCTGTTTCCAGAGAAACTCAATTCAATCCAATATCACATTATTTGCATGATCTTACAAGTAGAACACGCAAATGAACTAAAAAAAAAAAAATATAAATAAGTATACAAAATAAGTATACAAAATAATGATAAGAATAGTAACATACACACTGAGAAAATATTTTGTATCCTGTGTTAGGCAATAAACTTTTTTGTGAAGTAAAAAATAACTAAAATCGGGCATGACCCCAAAATGCTCTCGTACCACCTGGAAGACCATCGCGTACCACTGCTCTAGAGGCCACAATTTTTATCTAATTTTGATGAAATTTTAAAAGTAGCTAAGTCTATAACTCAATTTCATCCAAAGTGGTTCGGTATCATATTGAAAACATAAATTATTTGTCAATTTAAATCAACATTAATGTTGTGATCTTATTGGGAAAAGATGGGCTTCTGTTGTTATCCAATATTTAAGACGAAATAAACATTTTACCATTGGAACACGAATCCTGTACCATAATGCGTTTCAGCGCCATTTGTAACTAGGGACTCTAATAACAAGGCTAGACATATTCAAGAAGTCACGTCAAACGAGGACACCATTTTCTGGAGAGCATGCGCAATAAGTACTATCGATGTAGACTGGAATAACCAGACGCTTAAGATTGCCATTCGATTGAGAATCCTGGCATATTGCGCTGAATATAACTTATTAGAAATTATGCAGAAAACAGAAACGTTTGAATGTAAATCGGTTTATATACATTCATATTAGTAACATTATCATATGTGCTGCGACTCATTGGTGATTGTACGAAAAATCGCTTTTGTTTTTTGCTTTTTCTCTATCCATCTTTGCAAAATGTAGGTGTATCTTGCGTGAATATCCAAGGAACCAAGATCTTTGGTTTATAACTTTTAAAGATATATTTTTATTTTTATCAAAATCTGATCATATAATACATGTTAGAGCTATGACCCATGATTAAGGAAGTTATTTATATGAAGTACATAATCAATCAAATATTAACTGTTGTGTAATTCATTAACAAATATTTTCTAGTAGATTTGAAGGCAATCTGTCACATCAAATAGAGAAGCATACTAATAGGCATACAAATTTAATACATTATGTTCCACCTGAAAATGTTAAAACAGGAATCATGTTTTAAAATAAGTTCATATTATGAAAGTTTTTGTACAAGATCATTGAAAGTTTTTGTACTTGATCATTGAAAGTTTGAATTCAATTAGGAATAGGAAGAGTCAGGAGACACTGTTGTCTGTGCGCAACTCTCCTCCCTAACATTGTGTATATATCACTGAAGAGAAAATAACTGTCTGTTACAGTATTAGTCTCAAAATAGTTTCCATTATTTATCCTTCATTTCAAATCAAGTTATGAATGATATTCAATTTTTAATATCAACACTCACACTTTAAATCACTAATTTCAATCAATCATATTTTGACAAATGTATACAGATCTATTACCGTTAATTATCTTTTTTCTCCTCAGGCTATATTGATATATAAGTAAAAGATTTATATAGTAGAGATGGTAGTTTACTGTGAAATATGCCAAACATCTGTACCATCAGGTAAGGTCTCCTAGTTTCTTACATTCAAAAAAATTGATTTAACCAGTAAATGTATAGTATTTTAAATTTGCAAGGAAAAACATCAATCTTTTAATAGTTAAAAGTCACTTTGGTTAATATATAATGTACATTTGTACTTGAAGCTAGAATACTCAGAACAAGAGTTGCAAAAAAGATTTTTCACCAAGTGAATATTTATTTTAGAGTATCCTTTCATTTGTGTCATGATTTCCAGCATCCTGTGTCCTTTCGTTTGGAGTTAGGCCTACATGAAAGTATGAATCCTATCAATATTGAAGAGCGTTCGGTCCACAACTATGCATTCTGGACTTACTGACTACTGTGTTAGATATATATATTACAAGTCTTGAAAATTATGCTTCCAGAAAAATTTGTGAACTTGATAGAGATCAGATTCCTTATCAAATTGGGTCAACATCCAAGCTATCTATGGGTATCTTTTTTCCTCCCGAGACATAGCTGATGTATTTGTATATTTTTATTTAGCTGTCTTATAATTTATGGTATAACATGTTCTAAATATCATTTTACAGATGCTGCAATGCTACAGCATCTGAAGGGAAAGAAACATATTAAAAATGCTAAAACTGTAGATTTAAGAGATCGCCAAATCAGGTGTAGCGTTTTTGTCCGAGGGTTTCCTCCTTATGCTCTTGAATTTGATATACAAAATTACTTCTCAGAGTATGGAAAAATCTTGAGCTTCTATTTTGATAGTAACAGGGTGAGTATTTAGTTAGTATTTACTGTCACAAGATTCAAGGAAGACTCGGTTTAGATTCAAGATTGAGTAGATATGATAAAGCATATATTTACAGATTTTATGAGAAGGATAAATATCAGATTTCAGGGGGATTACTAGTAGGAACTATGCTTTAAAAGATCTCAAATAGTTCCAACAAGTCTAAGAGTGTTGGTATTTGTCCTCGACAGTGCAGCCTCATGGTTTGGATTTCAAATTTGACAGCCTAACACAAGTTTTGAAATTCTTTACGCTCTTGCTGAAAATACATAGCAGCAGCAAGATTAGGGGTTGGAAAATCATTATAAATAATTAATAGTAAACAAAATATGTTTTTATTATTGTTGATATTTATTATTGTTGATCATCTAAAGAATATATTTCCTATCACAGAAAGATAAAATTATCACTTTTATGCCCATGTTCTCAATTCAATTTTTGAATTCATTCATGTGTGTACTTTCAGAAACATTTTGCAATAATTGAATATGAACATGTGGAAAGCGCACAACGGGTTATTAAACGCAGACACCATAGTTTAAATGGTTATACAATGGTTGCTAAGGAACGCGAAAATAAACCAGTTAATAATAAACCAATGGCATCCACATCACAGATCAGATCTAAACCAAACACCAAACCCAACAAGAAGAAGAAAATATTAGCAAAAAGTACAAGAGAAGAAGAAACTGTAGAAAAGGAGGACAGTGCAATTATACATATGTTTAAAAATGCTGAAAGTGTAAGTATGTCTGTATACAGTCTAATTTGAAGAATTTAAATTACAATACATTCTTCCTGTCTTTGAATCGCTTCTTTTTTTTTATAAAACCTACTGATTGATCTAGTTAGTATCTCATTTTCCACGGCATTATCTACGCTTACTTATATCGTCGGTAGGCAGACGAAGTGACTTATCGTCAATTGGTTACAGTATGAAGATATGTCAGTCCGTCTGCCTACAACGACATGTACCAGTACTTAAATTTAAAATTTAATTTAGAAAACAAAAGCAAAATATCAACATTAGATTATCTATCATTATCTCTCAGCTTTGATTCAATCAGATAAAAAGTTGATCCATCTAAAGATCTTACCTTATATGTGGCACAGACTTTTATTATATCTTCTGCAGAGAAATTTAAATGTTTTTGGAGATTTTAGAAATTTCAGCTGTTACAATATTGTAGTTTGCTTGGAATTCAAAATCCTTCAAATAGCAATCAGGATCTTTTAGAATTTCATCTATAAAATATACTGCTGGTCTTAAGGAAGGAAGCTGGGTTGATTGCCCAATCTGGTTGCACTCTTGTACTAGAAAACTTCTGTTTTAGTTAATCCTATGTGTATATGGCAAGAATGATTGTGATTTGAATCTTTTTTTTAATTTACAGATTAATGAACAAATGGCTATATTAAAAGATTCTATGGCTCTAACAGAAGAGGATTTTAAACAACGAAATAGTATTTGTAAAATGTTGCTAGAGGTATTGCAGCCATATTTTCCTGGTAAGTATTACGTAAAAAAGACCTAGTTTTTGTGGCCTTTCACAAGACCTGTAACTAGGCTTGAAATACAATCAACTGTGTCAAGGCATTTCATTAAAACCCTTAATTCTTGTGCTGTTGAACTATCCAGTTGTCAGGAGAAGTTGGAGACGAAAATATTCACTAGCAATCAATTTGTCTATAACATAGATGCGTGTGCACACATGTGTATAGATAACTCCCTGCTATACCTTCCAGTGGGTAATGAAATTTAGCACGTTTATCAGGTCAACCAATGTAATATTGGAGGTAAATGCTCTGAAAGAGCTACCCCTATAAACTGTTTACACAATTGCTTTCCCCCATTAATCCTGGTTGTACATGACAAGGAGTAGTGTCGCCTGTCCAACCTCGTAGGTTTTCTCCGGGTCCTCCGATTTCCTCCCACTGCTAAAGACCCTTACGCTCAAGCAAATTATTGAAATAAAATTAAAACCATGTTAGTCCTGAAATGACCTAGTTTGTGTCGAGTGGACATTAAACCCCATTTCTCTCTCTCTCTTTTCCCCCATTAACCATGAAAGTAAGTAAGCCCTAATGTGTTTTTTTATGATTTCAGAAAGTACATTACATCAGTTTGGATCATCAGTGAATGGTTTTGGCGTAAAGGGGTGTGATTTAGATTTATTTCTAGATTTTAATGATGATAAACAAGAATCTAAACAAAAACAGGTTGGTGTTATGATATAGTTAACAAATGTCTTGTAGAATATGATACAAATTATTCACTTGATTGGCAATCATGAAGATATTCTAATATTATTTTAAACTTGTTTGAAGTCAAGCTTGGATTAATTTGACTGAGAAACACACTTATAAACAAAAGTGTTGTACCAAGGTTTTGCCCAAATAACATGATAACAAATTAGTCTCCAAATTGTTTGCACCATCAATTTTGCCCCCCAAAATGCCAAAGATTTGAAAATTGACGTGTTCATAAAAAAAGTGATGAATTATCAAAACAGTACTGTAAGAAGTTTGTTGTTATTTTTGCCGACTGCTATGGCGAACATTATTCTGTTTCACATTGCTGTGTTTGTTAAGGATGAAACTGGTATAAATATTGAAAAATATTTCAACAATTCCAGCACCCCCCTGTAAAGTTGCCATATGTTCGTGATATTACAACATTGAAGAAGAGTTGTGGACCTTTATATTCCCACGATCTCCAACAGATGTCTCTGTATGATAAAGTAAAACTAGTATCAAGGATATTATGTGAGAAAGGACCAGGATGTAATGATATATTTTGTATACCAAGTACAAGATGTCCTGTTGTAAGATTTGTTCATGAACCATCTGGTCTCAAGTGTGATCTGTCTGTTAATAACAGGTATAGTTTGTTTTTTTTTCATTTAGAGAGAAAGAGTGAAATAGGGTTTAAAGTCCACTCGACATAAACTAGGTCGTTTCGGGACTAACACATGGTTTAATTCTATTTCAATAATTCACTTGCACGTAGGGGTCCTTAGCAGTGTGGAGGAATCCGGAGACCCGGAAAAACCCCACAAGGTTGGACAGGCGACCCTACTCCTTGTCACATACACCGGGGATTCGAAACCACGCCAGCTGATTCAATAACAGGCTTCATGATACAGGGTGCACGTGCTATCCATTCAGCCATCCAATTCCCCTATTTTCATTAAAGATGCAGTCAAATTTGTTTACAGTGTATAAAAATTGATACTAAAGGGATTGTCTAGCTCTATGTTATTCACTATCTATTAAAAATGCACAACCCAAAATAAGAATTGTTTCAACTTTGTTTAATTATCAATTTAAAATGTGAATTGTTTTGTAGATTAGCTTTGAGGAATACCCAACTTTTAGCTCTGTATAGTAGTCTAGATGAGAGAGTTAAACTATTAGTGTTTACAATACGCTACTGGGCAAAATTACGCAAGATAGCTGGAAATGAAAATGCTGGACCAAGGCTTACCAACTACGCTCTGACTTTACTTGTAGTATATTATCTTCAGAATACTTCACCACCTGTATTACCGTCTGTTAAAACTCTAGCAGAATTATCAGGTATGTATGCTACTTCAATTTGTGAATCAGTGTTCCATTATGCCCAACCAACCATTTCTTTGATTTCCATGATCTTCATAGTGGAGAATGACGTCAGAGGTAACCATTACGTTGAAAACCTTTATCCATATTTCATGCAAGAAAATCAAAAAGAATCAATGAAACAATTCATTGTTTTATATTCAACAGTTTGCTGTCCTAATCCAGAATTAGTTGGCGAAACCTCAGATTGTTTAATATATCCATATTTCTCTTATTTGTCAAGTATATTAAGACACATGTAGGTTGATAAGGCTGTTTATCATTTTCTTACAAACCTCAATAACAAATCTACACACCTTGAATGAATCTTCAAAAATTTATATCACAGCAAAAGATTGGCTGGTTTTATAGAGACCAGGAAAGTCTGCGGACCACTAATGCCTTTAGATGCACTGTATTGGGTTGACAATATATTATATTATATCTGTTTATTACATACAGTATTACTATGATAGATGTATATTTTATGTTACTATATTTATTATAGACAGTATAACTATGATAGATGTATATTTTATATAACTTATATTTATTATAGACAGTACAACTATGATAGATGGCTGGGATTGTTCATTTGTTAAAGATATTAGTCTTATACCTGAAACACAAAATTTAACTTCAGAAGGTAAGAAAATTAATACTTGGCTTTAATCTTATATGTAAAATAAACACTGTTTGTGTGGAGGGGGGTTGGGATGCCTAGTGGTCTAGAGTGCCGCGCTTCGACCTCTAGCTGGCCGGCCACAGCTGGCTTGCGGCTGTAGTTTCAAGCCCTGGTGTGAGCGTATGTGGCATGGAGATGGGGGCGCCTTCTCAACCTCGGGGGTTTCCTCCCACAGCTAAAGACCTCTACGCGCAAGCGAATTATTGAAATAAAATTAAACCATATGTTAGTCCCGAAATGACCTAGTTGTGTTGAGTGGACAATAAACCCTATTTCTTTCTATCTATCTGTTTGTGTGGGTACTTGATTGTCATTCTTAAACAATCTGAATTGATGGATTTACAATCAAGAGTTTCAACTCTATAACATGTGGTGTATATTAAAGGGACAATAACACTCTTGCTGGCTTGACGGGTTCTGAAAAAATAAATTAGCCTTATTCTAACTACTAGATGTTTAAGTGTCCTACCTGTTGTGTAAATTATCCATTACAACCTATCCCACTTGTCCAGAGGGTTCGAAAATATGTTTAAATCCAGGTTGCATTTGAAAGTGCTTACGTAAGTGTTTTCAAACCATGTAACGGCATGTAGTTAAAAATTTTCAATTTTTAAAATTAGGTGTGTTAAGATGAAATTTGTATCATTTATTAATTGGAATATTGTAAAATAGTACAATTTGTTGACCAGAATAAAGATTGGGACATATTATTCAGTTACAACAAGAGTGTTATTGGGGCTTTAAGTCAGCACATGTCTGAAATTCTGATGTTTTTGATCAACACCTTTCCGGATTGGGAGAATTCATTATATTAACTAGGACAAATTACATTATGAGGAGGAGATGTTTGATGAAATGTTGTTGATTTTCTAACTATTTTATTGAAGGCAATAAGAGCTATATGTATGTATTCACTGATCAGAGCTGTTTTTATCTTTAGACTGATTAATTATTATAGTCGGATAATCAATGTTGTTATAAAACCTCTAGAAGAAGTCAGCAGATAATTTGACATATTTATCTATATGTTATAGCTTGTAATAAAAGAATACATAACTAAGGTTTTGTTCACTACGACATAATGTTTCTAATGTTACGTTCACTTCTACTGAACATAGGACAGTCCTCTACTCGATTAAAGTTACAAGAAGCCTGGCATGTAAGATATAGCATGTCACAGCATATATTTCATTAAATTCAAAATGTCTCTTTTTTACACGTAACAGCATGGTCAAATTGAATATATTATATATTTCAGCGGAATTATTAGAGAAGTTTTTTCAGTTTTACAGTCAAACTGAATTTAGTGCTGCTGTATTACAATGTCAGTATGGTAAACCTAAATTGTTAACAGCTTTTGCAGAAGAAATGAGTCAATCATCTCAACTTGTTAATTTTAAGGTAATTTTTATAGAAATAGAATTATTTTATATATTTTTAACACATATTTCGTGACGTCTAGCAGGATGTCACAACAACTTATTTGCGGATTCATAGTTTTAAGAGAATGAGACGATTAATTTGGGTTCCAACTGTTTGTAATAGTCTACATTATTAATCTTTTGTCGGCTGCTTGCATAGGAATGTTTAGTAGGTTTAGATTACGATTAAGCAGTAGCACAACAAAAATTGTTAGTTCAAGTTTGTGAACTTCCTAAAGCAAAGGGAAGTAAAATTCAGTGTTCTGGGGATCAGGGTGGCTAAGTGAGTAAGACGCTGGCTCTCTAGACTGGAGGTCGGGTGTTCAATCCCTGCATTGGCCGAGAAAGTTTATCCAGATTTTCCGCTTGTCATTGATGCTGGACGGCAGACCTGGCAAGGACAGCTGTCTAGGCGTTCAGATGGGATGAAAAATCGAGGTCCTGTGAACACATTGGCGTGCACGTAAAAGATCCCTTTACAGTTAGAATTCGAGATAAATGTAGGCCGTAATGTCGCTGTCCGGGCAAAATTTTCCTCATAGCACACTCTATGGCTTATGCGGATGCCCGTCTTCATTAGCCCAGTTCGAAGGTTTTTTAAGTGCTTTATGGGTAAATAAGAAAAGGTCGTAAGATTTTCCCCTTGTCATTGATGCTCGACGGAAGACCTGGCAAGGACAGCTGTCTAGGCGTTCAGATGGTTTGAAAAACCGAGGTCCTGTTAACACATTGGCGTGCACGTAAAAGATCCCTTTACAGTTAGAATTCCAGATAAATGTAGGCCGTAATGCTGCTGTCCGGGCAAAATTTTCCTCATAGCACACTTTATGGCCTATGCGGATGCCCGTCTTCATTAGCCCAGTTCAAAGGTTTTTAAGTGCATTATGAGTAATTAAGAAAAGGTCGTAAGTGTTGAAGTTCACCATAACTTCCCTGTAATAAGGTCGTAAGTGCATATATGGTTAATTTTCAAAAAGCTAAAAAAGAATATTAAAACATCATTTAGTGATGTTATTTTGAAACCTTTAAATGCGATTATCTCGAAATGAAATAATTGTCACTTACGACCTTATCTTACTCAAGGGACGCATAGGACGTTAAACTCCATTTAACTGCATTTATTCAGTGTTCTAGAAAAGGTGGAACCCACAGTGGCTTGGTTAGCATGGCACAATCTCACTAAACAGGAGGTCTGGGATTCCTCTCGATTTCCCACACTGAATTACCCTTTTCAGTAATGCAGAAAAAAAGGCCCAGAATTGACAAGTATTTACTCGTTTCGATGGGATAAAACCCAAGGTTCTGTGTGTAACATTATATATGTTAGTAGCACGCTAAAGATTCCCCTGCATGTTTGAAATCAAAATGTCCGTCTACCATTGCCTGGTAGGAGCAGAAAAATAAAAGGTTAATTCTCTTTTCATTTTTGCCACAAAATGTCAGAAGATGATTTCAATTATTTATCTATATTTTTTTTATTGCAAAACAAATAAACATGTACAAATAAATGTAAAGATGATGCTTTTTCTTTCCAGTTTGGTCCACTTAGTGTTCAAGATCCTTTTGTTTTGGAGCACAACATAACATTGAACGTCAATGAAAAAACAAAACATAAAATAGTTGATCAATTTCGTATATCATCTCTTATGTCTTGCAATTGGTCTTCTGACAACCAATCAAAATTGGTACAAGAAGAACAATGGGGTTTGATGATGTTATTATCAGAAGAATTACCACACGAATTTACAGAGTCCCATCAATCAGAACATGAAGATATCATCAGATGTGAAGACGTATACAGTTTTCCAATTGTTTTTAAAATGTCTATGTTATCGGAAATCGCTTTTAAACAACTCCAAACGAAAGGAGATTATCGCTATCATTGGTGTTTACATGTTTGTTCGTTTCTACAGAAACTCTTGTCGGACATTTTGTTAATTACGATACAATTAGAATCTACTAGTCTAAAATCTACAGATGAATTTGCGGAACCCATATCGGACTCAATTGACGAGAAATCTCAGAATGAGATCCCAACCTCTTCCACGGACTGTGATATATCAGATTCAGTATCGGAGAATAATTGTAATGAAAAAACATTAGAGGACACAGAAGAGTTGAATTGTGAGGCATCTGCTAAATATGTAGCAGGACTGATAATCGACGTCAACAGAAGTAAACGATTGTCGTCTGATTCTCAAAACAACGAAAGTGAGTCAAAAAGATGTAGAACTTGTTTAGATGCAGACGTTAATGATATGCCTGCTGAATATGAAAATTCTTCTTTGCTTGAAATTAAAGATCTGGAACATTCCCTAGATTTATGCAAAGGAGAAAATGGTTCTAGTGTAAATGGTAATCATCAGGAAAATATGGAATTGTCTGTAGCGATAGACACAATAAATGATTCAGAAACAAGTAGCAGATCTAATTTAACAGATCATGTTGCGGAAGCAACCAACAATGGTTTTGGAACGTTGATTTGGATGTGTACATCTGAATGTGCAACTTTTAATGGGAGGAAGACTGTTCGGAAGGAAACATTATTAGAAGGTTTCCCGGAGAATCTGGACTTGGAAAGGGAGGTCTCGAGACGTATCCTTGAGAAAAGTGAAAATATCAAATTTAAATTAGGTTTCCGATGTGTCTTAAAACCACTAGTAGAATCTGGAAGTACGGCAGTTCTACTCCATTTTGAACCCGTCGAAAATAAAAAACAGTTTTCTTGTTTCTATCAATTTTTAAAAACATTTGTAATTAAAATGGTGGATCGTTATTTGTTCAGCTAATGATATTTGTTTTTATGTTTTGTAAGGATTGGCAGGGCTTTATTTGATTGTGTCAACAACAAATAAATTTTAAACATTTGGGTTGAGATATTTTCTGTACGGTATGAAAAATACGATGAAATCTATGATTGTGTCAAATATATCTCAAGCATGTCAGTCAAGTGTCATTACCGAAAATTTCATGTACAAACACACACTTTCACCTGGGCAGTCCCTTCCGAACTAGGTGGGGGTATTATTCAAGAGAATTTTTTTTTTTTTTTTAAACATTCAAAGGACAAAAGATGAATGATAGACAGGACTTAAACTGCTCTTGTACTTTTGTCCAGTTTCATTTTGTAGTACATTTGGTTCAATAGTTTATTTCTTGAATCTACTTGTCATTTCTGGTTGAATACAAGTAAGTCTTAAATAGAGTGGTGTCATTATTTATTTCATAAGAAAATATAAATAGAAAGTGAGTGATTTTCTTACTTAATATATGGAATTATGATAATAAACTGGTTATTATCTTAAAAGATAACAATTTCCAAAATATAAACAGTCCTACCTTGTTAAAGAATAATCCTATTAATCCTATAATTCACCATAATTGCCAGTTGAGAAATTGGCAAAAAAATCATTTTCAACTTCAAATGTTTGAAAAAAGCTATTCCATGGGGAAACAAGGAAGGAAATTGTGTTATTATTTCCGATGTCAATGATGTTTAAGTGTGGGAAATAATGCCCATTGTCGTATAATATTGAGTTGACAACCTATTGATCAAATACATAGAAATAATTATGTTTTGACTTTCTTAGAAAATATGAAATTCTTGCTTTAAAGATACAAACAATTTCAAAGCTTATCCATTTATTTAACTATTTTCTTGTTGACAGTTAAATTATTTACCAGTATATTGACAGAATCTGTGATATGTGTATGATTTTAATGTGTTTGTATATTGACGTCACCCCTGTATGTCCCTCCATCCGTACATCTGTCGTTTATATTTCTTGTTAGCACAAAATATTTTTTTAGAACTTTATTAATCTAATAATCTTGTTAGCATTTTAGAGTCTTCAATTTTGAGTTTAGCTCATTATTGCTCTGACGACTGCTCTGCTGGTGGGTATATATTTTGCTGCCTGGCAACTTATGTTTTAATCATGATCCGGTTAATTTATAGATTTTAAAAGATATTTTATATTTTTTGGTCAGGTTTTTTGACTGTTGTTTGCTAAAATTGTTGTTAGCAATTAGGCCTACTTATTCTGGCTTATGTACTTTTCCAACACTTGAATAAAGTACTGAAAAAATGATACTCTTACAATATGGACACAAGTTGACTCTCATTAATATACTAATTGCTTGCTCATATTGCTCAGCAGTCAAGTTTTCATTTGACTAATTTTGGTTCATGGTTTTGTACTGATGATATCAATACTGCCGTGCAAAGCAAGAAAGCAGTATCTACACTTTGGGCCTAAATACGTTGTAATCAGCAGTACATGTATCTTCTCTATCACCTGTAGGGGGGTTTGGATGGTCTAGAGTGCCGCGCTTCAACATCTAGTTTGCTGGCCACCTCTGGCTTGCCGCTGTGGTTTCGAGCCCTGGTGTGAGCGTATGTGGCATGGAGATAGGGGCGCCTTCTCAACCTCGTGGGTTTCCTTCGAGCACTCCGGTTCCTCCCACTGCTAAAGACCCCTATGCACAAGCGAATTATTGAAATAAAACTAAACCATGTTAGTTGTGTTGAGTCAGCGGTTGAGTGGAAGTTAAACCCCATTTCTCTCTCTCCTGTAAAAATTTCATTCCTGCACCTCAATTGGGTTAAAAGATACAGTGTCGATTTGGGCAGTAAATGTAAATTGCCCTGGTATAAATAAGGAGAAAAGCATCAAATGTAGATGAGCAGAACAGTAAGAAGCTAAAACCTCATTTCGTTTCAGTAATCCTAGATACGGCTGTTCTCCTTGGTGGCACAATGGTTAGCATGTGCATGTGTGAAAATAGACAAGTTATATCGAGATAGAATCAAAATATTTCCTTACATTAAAAAGGATAATTCCATATTTTATTGAAAACTATGAGAGCAGGAAAGGGACAACGTTACCTTGATTTTCTCAAAATGTCTATTTTGCATATACACGTAGTGCCTTTCTGTTTTGTAGGGCAATTATGTAGCACCTTATTGATTACACATTTTAATTAGGTCATGTATCACTCTATCCATCCACAACTACAGGTCTTGTTAGTTTCTTGGGGGGTCATAAGGAAGAACTTAATCTTAATTGACAGTTGGAATTCGATATAAGACAACGTCGTTGTAGCACAGCATTCCAGGAAATATTCCCCTCATATATAGCACACACTGCCACACAGCATGCCCAGTCGGTGCAGAAAAGTAGGATTTTGAACCTCATTTCAAAACTGACCAGGAGACTAATAAACAAATTAAAGTTGAACATTTTTATTTCTAAGATATATTGGATCTTATATAACAATACCATATAAACTTTATATAAGTACATATAGTTTCTAACAGTCACCATTTTATTGATGACAAAATAATAATTAATCATGTCATGGATTAAGGCTAAAATCAAGATATACAATATGTAGATATTAGATTGTGTATATAGATTTAATATAAGTAAATTATTTTCTAAAAATTGTGGATGGAATTGTTGAAATAAATTATAAGGCTAAATAAATACAAATATTAAAATATTTATCACAGACAAAATAATACATATAAATCTAAATGATACATATAACAACACTACATAAAACTAGGGGTCAAGGCTGTTTTGCATGCTTTTCGTATAGGATATTAACCTATAGCTACCCGAGGGTGCTATATTATATAACCCGCGGGCGCAGCCCAAGGGTGATATAAATATAGCAACTGAGGTATGATTGGTTAATATCTGACATATACAACGCCCACCCTTAAATTTAAATGGACTTTTCCATTAATATTCAACAATGATTGGATAACGGCTCGGTAGTTTCCGTCAAATAACGAAGATTACCGATTTAATCACGTGCAATTACGAGATGGTATTTTTGTAAACACAGCGCCATTTTGAAGAATTGAATTTCATACAAAAACAAAATGGAAAGTAATACGAAGTCAGACGAATAATCAATCCCTTTTAGCCAACATACTGACGATGGAATTGGCGTGAATGCAACTATCGATGAGGATCTATCCAAAGCCTAAAGAAAATTTGGATCAAAAGACATTCTTTCCCGATAATTCTGACAGTGAACTACGATTGAAGGCTTTTGCTTTGTTTTATAGACAGAAAGATTTGGCCGACTGTTTTATTTAAGTGCATGGACTGTACCCAATAATAGTTTATAATGGAAATCTTGGGCGATAAATACTTTCAAGTCTAGGAGTGTGTGGACGGAAAGAAGATTCTGAAAGATATGGAAAACCGATTTAAATATGCTGCTAAGTACGTCGTCTATTTCTGTATTGAATGTTTCAAACTGTTCCATAATAATTTTTAATTGTCAAAATAATAAAAATGTATTTCTGTGTTTTTTTGTATTATTTTGATCATCAGCGGTTGATATGAGTCGAATACATCGACCTGACATGACGTCATTAGCGGTTGATATGAAATATCAACCTGTCGTGACGTCATCAGCGGTTGATATGAAGAATATATCAACCTATTATCACGTCATGACAGGTTGTTATGAGATATAACTGCTATTCACATCAAAGAAAAAAACTACCACCAGTTGTATATTCAGAAATAACCGTTTTGTTTAGAGTAGAGGAAGGATGTAAAATGTTTTACAAAATTTTATAAATATTGACAGAAAATAGAACAGCACCTTATATTTAGCAGGAAAAATCTCTGAAAATATCATAATTTTGCCTCAAAATGCCTTTTTATTCACCTGGACCACTTTATTTGGCCAGTCTCTTAAACCTTTTTAAGTCATGATTATATTATAGTAGGGTAAAATTTAAATGAACACAGAAACAATAAAAAATAATATCTATAGATCATAAACAAACAAATGGAAGAAAAGCGAGACATCCAGTAAATAGACATTAATATTAGACAAATACAAGGCACAAGAACAGTCTGATTATAGATTGTGATCTATTTAATTACAAATATGAAGATATGTGATAAAATTTAATCAATTAAATAATATAGTACATATATGCAATATAAATATTAGCTTGCTGCTTTCTACATGGTAAATTTACAAATATTTCTCTTAAATATTATATAATTACATCTTTTATTCTGAAAAACAAAATATATAGTATGAACTTATAGTCAGTTAACATGTCTTATTAATCACCCTAATTTGATAAATGAGCATTTAGTTATTGATTCTTTCTTAAACACCAAAATTTGAAACGCTAGCATTAAATTATCAATTCTTCTTCCAAATTTGAAAAATGTCTAAGGACCTCGGGGGGACAAATTTGCCATCCAGCACATATCTTAATCAATTAAAGTTAATTTTGTGTGGAATACTTTAAGAAACCTTTACCTAAGCCTACTATCCATCATGAATATACTTACTATTTCTTCTTGATCATTTTTTCTTCACCAATAAGAATAAATAACGCTTTTCTATAATCTCCTGATGTATCATCCTATTAAAAAACGTATGATATTAATACATGTCAAACAATATTACACAATAATACCTTTTACTCAACAAGGCAGGGTTTGCTTACACTTCGTACTTCTTGATACCACTTCTCTATTTAGAATTTGTTTCAACCAGTGCAACGAGGGTTCAATCCCAGCTCAGGACAAGAACTTTATCGTTGTAAGTGAGAGGGATATTCGATCTCCCATCCGATCAGGCAGGTTTCCCCCGAGTTCTTCGGTTTCTTCCTGCAGTAATGATCGAAATCATTCGCATGATCTGTGCCAAGGGCCAAATTGGAAAAAGGCCTCAGGCCTAATTTGCTACCCTTGTAAAATGACGCGATTATTATTATTATTATTTATAAAAAAAAATTTTTTATGCTGCTCGTTTTAAAATATATTTAATTATTGTACCTAAATTAAAATATCTAAACTTTAAAAGAAATAAATAATAAATGCTTTACTCCACCACTTGAGCTAATGAAATGAAAATGGACATTTGCCATACTATGTATTGTGTACTTTGAGGCCATGGGGGAAATTGTACCTGGACAACGGCACTATGACTTACTCTTTTTTCGAATCACAACTGTTTAGGGTACTTTTATGTGCCCGCCAATGTGTAAAGGGGACCTTTTTTTGTCCCGTCTGAATAACTAGATGCTCTTTCTTGCCTTGTCGGGCCCTCTGTCCTGCACCGCTGACAAAAGGAAACCCCACTGAAGAATTCTGAGGAATTTTCACGGCTAACATCAGGAGCCAACTTGAGTCCTCCTGGTTAGCGAGCCACCACGTCTCACTCAAAATACAAAGAGAGTACTTACTTGTATAAACATTCCTAACGTTTGTTTATAGTTCTTTTGAAATTCTTCTTTAATTTGTACCATGTCTACTTCACATCGTGAGACCACAATTCTAACCAATGTATCATCATCAGTACCGAGACCTTTCATGGATCTATATAACTCACTCGCAAAATATGCTGCTTTATTACGTATACATCTTACTGAAATTCAAAATTGATAACCATTTCATATTCTGATATTGTTATATCACATATCACAATACATGCAATAAAATTGTTATATCACAATACATGATATAGACAAAGACTAGAGTATTTTGGTTTTTGACACAAATCGGATGCAAGGCGAAATAATTGTTACACATAAGTGAGTTAAGGACAATTCTTTGTATAGATACATTGTTCGGATCAAATTTTCAATCATGTCTCTGCTTGCTTTTAACACATTTTTTTATATTTTAGATTCAATATTCCTACCATTTTATTGTGCCCCCCCCCCCAAAAAAAAACCTGATTAAACCTACCAATAGCTAACATGCTTTCTTTTAGATCACCAGACATTTCACTCTTGATGACATCATCAATATCATTATTGGCTAGCTTAGCATATTCTTGGAAAGTTGCTCTTAATTGTGCGTAACTTCGAGATGCTAATATAACATTAAATCGTGATTCATCAGTTCCCCATTTCTTCTCTCCTGCTTCATGAAGGGCTTGAGCATCTTGTTTAGCCTTGTTTCTATCAAAGGTAGTACTTTCATCTCTATTAGCTTGTAATACAGATACTAATATACGTTTAAAATTACCAGACGTATCACCTACTACATCTTTTTCTAAGTCTTTCGAAAACACTAAAATTGGGAAAATAAAAATGAAACACTGTGACTAAGATTAATTAAAAAACCAGAAGTTGAAATGTTATGTTAACTATGAAGAAAACCAGGATGTTTCCAATATCAATAAAAGAAAATATCTGGGCTCCAATTATAAAAGTAGTGGATGTATAAACATGTACTGATTTTTCAAAATTTTCTACGGGGACAAAAACCAAGCAAGAGCCTCCCATATCCAAATATCCAGCATCCGCGAAATTGTATTACACAACTACATTTACACTTATGCACATGACTTTTATTACAACATTCAGGCAAGGTGGAAGGGTTCCCCAGTGGGTATCTTGTCCACCTACTGTAAAATTTCATTTAAAATTGTGGATATTATTATATCTTACATGTTTTATAACTTTCTTTGATAGCTTTAAGTTGTTCGTTAGTTCTGGTGCATAAAATCTCTACTAAAACCTTCTCATCTGTTCCTAGACCCTGAAAATATCAATAGTAATAAAATGAAGTCCTACTGTTCTGTTCCGACAAATAGCAAAAAAGCTAAATCGCTCTCCTTAATATTGAGATTAATAAACTACTTTCAGTTTTTGTTTATTTTTAAACTGCATATATTCAAGGTATCAGGAGCTTTTTATGGCTCCCGAACAATTTAAAAAAAAACGTGAAGGACTGAAACCTATTAACTCAGTTAGAAATAAACAGACTTTTACCTTGATAGCTTTATTAAGTTGTTTAGCATCAAAATCTGCCCCACCATATAATAAACCTGTACAAATAGTTTTAAAATTTCCACTTAATTCACTCTTTAACTCAGCTTCTAAATCCTGAAAAACACCAAATATCCTGTCTAGAAAATCTTAACGCCTGGCTTGCATTCAATCACATTTATAAGAATACCATCAAAAGATTTTACCTTATTCTTTTTGGTGGTGCCAGGCTAATTATGTTGTCTACTGCAGGTTGCCAAATGTTGCCAAAATTTCAATTCATCATAGCTTTGTAAATTTTTAACAGAATTTATCTTTCTGGCCTGGGGATATAATGTATTAGTGTTTGTACTAGATGTGACAAGTGTTATGCACTAAACATAGAAGGCTATTTATACTTTTGAAGAAAAAAACACCTGATACCACAACAACGGCTTTAATGTATTTGTAAAAAACTGTAAGAGCTTAACTAATACAATGTAATTAGCTACCTTGCCAAACATAGTTTTAAATGTTTTGGCTATTTCTGCTCTTTGTTCAAATGATCTTTTAGGTAAAACATCTAAAATAGCCTTTTCATCAGTTCCTGAAATATACACAAAAATATAATTATTAATACGTTATTTATCCCACCTATCTATAAATTTAATTTGGATACACATTAATCTGAAAAATAAGCCTATAATAACTTACCTAATCCTTTCATTGCTTTCCTTAAAACTTCACAATCAGTTTCAGCATTAAAACCATCAAAAGGTTTCAGAGTTGGATCTTCCTAAAATATGAGAAAAAATTATAAAATATTTGGCAGTGTAGATAGCCATTTATTTAACCGTTACATTTTCCATATAACAATGACTTTTGGACAACAATTACTGACTCTGAAATTGAACCTTTTCTGTGGAAATTATCTCATAGACCAGAACATTTACTCAGGAAGCAAAAGGACCAAACTGACATATTCAACTGCTGCATATAGAGGTCAGATTTAACTAAAAAATATTAATTCTATTCAACTAAATATTGATTCTATCAGTCAGACTGTATATCATTTTTTCTATTTGTAATCAATATTTTATAAAGATTTGTTTCTGGATAGGGATTGGAGAACAGACATAGCCTGTATTACAATATTTTTGTTTGTGTACAACATACCTATCTACTATATAATCATGTCAAACACAAAATAAAATATTTGTTAAGCAAGATGCAACTAAATATGAATTCTATCCAAGTACTATTTAAACTAAATATTAATTCTGTCCAAGTCAGATATCACTAAACATTGTTTAGTCAAATTTAACTAAATATTGTTTCTTTCCAAGTCAAATTTAACTAAATATTGTTTCTTTCCAAGTCAGAGTTAACTAAATATTCATTTTATCTAAGTCAGATTTAACAAAATATTCATTTTATCCAAGTCAGATTTAACTAAATGTTATTTCTATCGAAATCTATTATGTTTCACAACTAACTTTTCAAGATTAATTTTTCAGAAACATTGATTTTGACCCTAATCAACATAACATTGGAGTAGTGTGTATTAAAATTGATTTAAATACAATTCAAAATTCTATCAATATTTTACCTGTTTAGGTTCGGTCTCCAGTCGAATTTCTTCATCTAATTGTTCATCTGTTTTATTTTTTACAGCTTCAACAAAACCTTTACCCGCTAAAATATAACATGACCTTTCTTTAATTTTCGGTTTTGCATTTGTTAAATTTCATTGATTTCGTTGACAGATATAAAATTAAAAGACTAAAACTAATAGAGTAAAATGTTTATTAAATATTAAATTGTATTAGTACAAAGAAATACGTTTAAGTACTGTTAGTGTTAGTATAGTATTACGGATGCATACATAGCATAGGACACAACAATTAACACTGCTGAAAAATAACAACCACATGCTAGGAAGAATAAATGAAATGGGTTTTAACACCCTTCTTATGAAGACGGGCATACACAATGCAGTGAGCTATGAGGGACATTTTGTCCAGACAGCAATTTAATTTCAATTGTCAAGGTTTTATTTTTACATGCACGCTAAGGTTTCCCATACAACTAGACACTGTTCTTTGTTTGGCCCTCCATCCTGCACTACTAACATGGGAAAACAAGGCTCCAAAATCCCAAGGAACTTTCTCAGACAACACTAGGATCAAACAAGAGCTCTACAGGTTAGCAAGCCAGTGCCTTACCAACTGAGACTACACAACTTCCAAGAAACGTTCAACAAGAACATATATATACAATTATTCATAACAGAACAAAGGTGCAGAAGCGTAGGACGTTAAACCCCATTTCATTTATTCATAAGAAAACAAAGAATTATAGTAAGAAGATAGAGCCATATAAGTTAAACAATAAAATACAAAAAAGAAGAAGTCATCCTCTCCTGTTAAAAAGGCATATTTAAATACTATTACTATCAATTACTATCAAAGCATTTTCACAAAATTATTAAGAATACAATAGGAACAATTCACACAACAAACAAGAAATTAATGTAAATTATAATAGTAAATGCAGGAGGACTGCACTACACGCAAAACAAACAAAACAAACAAAACAAAAACAAAAAAATCTACAAGATAAACCTGCGGACAAGACAGAAAACAGACATTGCAAGAACTAAACAATTATCAAATCAAGTGAATTTTCCATATCTGCAATTTACAATATTCCTTTTTTGTGAATTTAAATCTAGTTGCAGTATTTCTAAGTAAAATTAGAAAAAATATACTAAGAGTCAAAATATTTTAGTCCCTTGAAAAAATTAACTTTATGAAATCGAAAGTAGCTATTACTGTTTTCTGTCAAGTAGTTTGGGCTCATGTTATAAGATATCTAAGAAATGTTTAATAATCAATTTTAGTCTACTTTATTGTGGATTAAGCATTAAAAAGTTAGATAAAATGCAAATGGCTATATTAGTTTAAGTGTTTAAGTCACTTTAACACACATTATACAATAAGAAGTACATTATAGACATTACACATAATTTGTAAGAAATACTGTACAAGAGATATACAATAATTATGGTTTATATAATATTATATCTTACATTTAGTAGCAGTATCAGGTGGATCTCCTCCAGTAACTATAGATAATATGGCCTTCTGATAATCTCCTGATATATCATCCTACAATAACATAATAATAATATATCTGTATCAAGTCTGATAACAATATATCAAGTGTGAAATGACCATGAGAAGATCGAATGTGAGAAGGGAGCATTTATTCTAAGGACTGAAGTTAAAACATATACCATAGTTTAAAGGCAAAACATTTACATATATCTTCTAGTTCAAAATACCAGTATGTATTATTCTAATGTTAAGACTGTTGTTGCTATACAATGGATCACCTCTGAGAAATAAAACAAAATTGATGGATGGTCTTGTACAAAAAAGATAAGAATTATTATTATGTGCATAGCTGTATTTATAAGACAAAAAAAGATAGCCATGTAACAAACAATGTAAACCTGTACATGGCAATATAATAACTTACAATTGCTCAAATTGATTAATCTTTGGGTGAGAATTCATTTGAATTAAATTCTATTCTAGCTTGTTTGGGACTGTTGTTCATTAGAAAATGACTTCTGAATATATAAATCACAAAACTAACTGACCAATTTAGCTAGGGTAATTCTATGTTACTAGATTCTACCTACTGTAATATACTGTTCTAAAGTCTGGCCAGTCAATTTTTCAAATTCTTCTTTAATTTGAACCATATCTGTCTCACATCTAGATACAACAACACGAACTAATGTATCATCATCAGTACCTAGACCTTTCATTGTATCCTGTATTTGACGAGCAAAATGACCAGTCCTATTCTTTATACATCGAACTATAAAAAAACAGGAAATAGTTCTAGTCAATTGTTCATTTGTCTATTTCCAGTTAGACTATACTGATTTGTTATGTTCTGATATCTAAGTCAATACAATGTTCAGATTAGTGAAATATTGTAAGAAGTAGGGTGGCTAATTATCAAACGAAAATGTGATGACAGCTTTTATATGGACTCTCTGTACAAGCCATCAATCCAGATGATACACTGCAATTAAACGTTTTGTCCCATTCATAGAAAACATGTACTGTATGTAAAATTATTGAAAAATCCCTTGTTGTTTGAAACAGGAGTAATATTTCTAAAATTATTACTAAATATTTCGTAATATTCCTGGGACTGAAATCCGTTTATTTCCAATGCACAGTGGAGAAAAGTGCATTTAAGGGAGGTAACAGTGTATATATCTCCTTACGCTCATATTATCTCCCCTTAGACCACAACTTTCATTGGGGATACTTGATAAAACGTCTTGAATTGAAATCCCCAAAATAGTGACAATCGAGTGAAAATATCCCAACCAACCATAACAGCTGAAACATATTGGTTCTGCTTAATTACGCCATGATTCTCCGTTGTCGGGACTGACAGAACTGTAGCAGGACTGAATTCAAATTTTGGAGTTTCCGGGCCGACAATCACGGACTCCCATGTTAAAACCAAAAACGTTTAAGAAGTGGATGAACATTTGGCAGAAAATATTCTATTCAGTATCCTTAGACTTCAACTATACATTGATTGAAAAATGAAAAGATCTAATTATAAAAGATATTCAAACTGCTGTTTAAGGATAAATTAATTTAATCAAAATATATTTACCAATTGTCAGCATCCCTTTCAAAATATCTCCCGACATCTCACTCTTTAATACTTGTTCAATATCTTTCTTAGAGATCTTTTTATATTCCTCAAAGGTAGCTCGTAATTGTGGAAAGCTGCGAGATCCTAGAATCACGTTGAATTTAGATTCATCTGTTCCCCATTTCTTCTCTCCAGCTTGATATAAAGCCTGGGCGTCTTGATGAGCTTTATTTCTATCAACTTCCTTACTATCACTACGATTAGCCTGTACCAACGTAACAAGCAGACGTTTAAAATGACCAGACGTGTCTCCTATTATATCTTTTTCTAAATCTTTATTGTACTCTGCAAAAAAAATTCATAAACATAATCTTCCTAAGTGTACAGTAAAGGGACTAGTCTGATTATCAACAATTTTTTTTAAATTTTTAATGTATTAGCAATATTTCCTCAAATGCTGATTATTAGCTACACCCCCCCCCCCCCCCTTGACAAGCTAATCATATTCTTCAGTACATAATTCGTTCTTCATGTCATAAAAACTATTTCAAAATAATGTTTGGCGGAGGTAATACAAGGCTTATTACAAGAAATAGTCATGTATACTAATCACAATAGGCCTTCAATAAGCTACTAGTCTTAATTATTCAGCCCTAGAAATGCACATAATTGTTGAAAAATCACAAATCATGCAGGGTCTATCACATGACTTCAAATCCTATATATTAAAGGGACAATAACACTCTTGCTGGCTTGACAGGTCCAGAATTTTTTTTTTAGCCTTATTCTAACTACAAGATGTTTAAGTGTCCTACCTGTTGTCTAAATTATCCATTACAACCTATCTTACTTGTCCAGAGGGTTTGAAAATATGTTTAAATCCATGTTGCATTTGAAAGTGCTTACGTAAGGCTTTTCAAACCATGTTACGGCATGTAGTTGAATTTTTCCAATTTTTAAAATTAGGTGTGTTAAGATGAAATTTGTATCAATTTTTTATTGAAATATTGTAAAATAGTACAAATTGTTGACCAGAATAAAGATTGGAACATATTATTCAGTTATAACAAAAGTGGTATTGGGGCTTTAAAATACTGTGTTACTATCATATAACCATTTGTTATTTTCAAGAGTAGTGGATAGTCCAGGGTATTATGCTGTCTAACCATTGGTTTTTATGTCAGACATTTCATACTTACCTTCCTTGTATCTTTTTTTGATGATTTGAATTTGAGCATTGGACCTCGTACATAATATCTCAATCAAAACATCTTCATCTGTACCCAAACCCTTAAGAACACAAAAAACATGTTACCTACATTATTAGTCAATGTTCATTGCGATAGAAAATCGATGACCATATAATAATAATAATAATCTCGTCATTTTACAAGGGTAGCAAATTAAGCCTGAGGCTTGCTTCCAATTTGGCCCTTGGCACAGATTGTGCGAATGATTTCGATCATTACTGCAGGAAGAAACAGAAGAACTTGGGGGAAGCCTGCCTGATCGAGAGGAGACCAAATATCCCTCTCACTTACAACGATAAAGTCAAAGGACAATATTGGTGTCAGTCATTATCACATATGTGATAAAACTGGTTAAACACATTCCAAATATAATTTTAACACAGCGATCATTGCTACGATAAATGCGTAATAAAGGTGTCATCAAGGAAAACCAGAGTTCTCCCTCTCCTCATATCAGAATAAATCGAAGAAGAACAATGCAGAAAAGATAATATTTACCTTAATAGCTTTTCGTAATTGATATGCATCAAATTCATCTGGAGCCATACATAAACATTTTATTGTATCTGATAAACTTCCACCTAATTCACTCTTTAATTCATCTATTAAATCCTACAAATATAACAAATAATTTAAATGTCAGACATTTGTTCAAAACTTGTTCAGCCTGGTCAAACCTACTGTTTTAAAGAAAAGCGTTGATTCTTTAAAGTTTACTGTCAAGACTTACCTGTTACCTGCAATGTTTTACCGGTAATAGATAAGTGTATAGATAAAGCCCAGCTTACTTTCTAGAATTTAATTGCCATATACAAAGTAGTAGCTGAATTCCCCAAACATTAATTCATAGATATCATAAATTACCTTTCCAAACATAGTTTTAAATGTTTTAACTATTTCTTGTCGTTGTGGATTAGATCTGTAGCATAATACATTAATAATGGCATCTTCATCAGTTCCTAATATAAATAAAATACAGATATTAAGACTGATAGCTGTGAAACAACAAAATGATAGAAGAAAAATGCATCAAGGGAGATAACTCTGTCCATAGTTCCCTAAGTCCATATTATCTCCCCTTAGACCACAACCCTCAGTAATGGAAGAACTAACCAAAGACGAAATTGGTGTAAATACATAGGCTACAATAATTATTTTCCAAACAGTTGCTGGGAAATGAACTTTTAAAACTTTAGTTTACCTAATCCCTTCATGGCTTTTCTCAATACTTCAGCATCTTGTTCAGCATTAAAGTTGGCATACTCTTTAACTGTACCTTCAGTCTATAGAAACAAATGGATGATATAAATATGTTTTAAAATCCAACAACATGTTCAGGTGATATATACTTTTAGGACTAATTAGTTATAAGATTTCCCATGGATTGCATATAAAGTCAGGTATGCTGATATTTATGCCGAATTAACTGCATCTTCAACAATTTTGTTACTATATGCTGCCTTCAACTTTTATGAACCACTGGGTGTTCAAGGTAATATTTTAAAGCCTTTCAAAGGATTGATTGGCCAAAATATGACAGTGACCTATTTTTATGCAAGGTTGTGAGAAAATGTCACATTTGAGTCTAATTATTCAAAATAGAATCTTAGTACACTTATAAAACTAATTCACATCAAAAGACGATACGCAAAACACAAATGTGATAAAAGATAAATTACATTTAAATTTTCCGTCTCCATATCAAAATATGGATTTGATTTCTTTTTAACAGGTGCTGGAGGTGGTTTAACCGGCTGTGTTTTAGGTTTAGTTTTTGTTGAAGAATCAGACGAGCTTTCTGGTGTTTTCTTCTTAATAACAACAGGTTTCTTTGCTGAACCAGCTAAAAGCAAAATTACATCATATATAGTTCTAACAAGAAATACAATAAAGTAGTTTCAAATAGGGAACCAAAAACAGGAAAAACATGGACAATCAATCCATATTCTTTGTCACATTTAATAAAGGGATTGAATTCATTCCTGCATGGAGCTACAGTAGCTTGCTGAGTGAGTGTGGGACTGGCTCAATAACCAAAATTCCAAGTCTTGCATTGGCCGAGAAAGTTCCTCAAGATTTTTTTTTAGTCTGTTAGTTGTGCCAGACAAAACACCCGCCATAGAAAAAGCATCTTGTCATGTGAATGGTGTAAAAGACTGAGGTCCTGTGTATACCATACACAACAGTAATAAATTTGAATAGAAGTAGACTGCAGGGTAAAATTTCCTTCATTGTACACTGAATGGGAATAACTAAAGATATATAGTGCATCATCAAGGTCATTTGACACCACAAGAAATAAGTCTTACAATTACAATATTTCAATATGGTACTTATTTTAATCTTTCATAAATAATTGCCCTATTGACTTATAAATTATCTGATTAATCTTGTAAATGGGAGATCTAATAAATAACTACTAACGCTTTACACCAGGTTTAGTTAAAACAACCGTTAACTTGAAACTATCTCCTGTATCTTTAAATTCTGCATCATGTATCTATAAATAAATCAAATAAATATGGAATTATGAAATATATTCACAGAAATATATTGTTTTACAAGAAACAAAATTAAATAAATCAAGTATTAAAATATTTTTAGACGATTTTAATTTACCTTCCCAATTTTCGGTTCTGCTATAGCTAATCTGAAGTCTGTATTTTTCTTAGCTCTCTCCAGTAAATGAGCGTAGATGTGTAATATATTATCTTTAAAATCCCCTGAAATATAAAGTATTATCTTTTGAATGAAATTTATTGGGACTTAAAAACACTGTGCAGTTATTGACTTAACTGTTCAAAAAGAGGTTGAAAGTTCCTTGATTCCATATCCAAAATACAAATATTTCTTTTCTACACGACCAGATGTTCACCACATATCCACAATTACCTTTCATGTGATACTATTAGTGATCATATTACCATAATAATCTACTGTACATTGATGCATTACCAATGCATGATGAACGAAAACAGTACAAGCTGCTGTCAAATCAGGGATGACAGCAAGGAGAGGATTTTCTTCAAATGCTTGGCTACAACTTATACATGGATGGATGGATGAAAGTATTTAAGTTGGATGTTGTTGTTAGAATATAAAACTAACCATTTCCTGGACTAACAGCATTAAGTGGAGGATCTTTATATATAGGTTGATATTCTATGGCAGGTTTAGCTGGTGGGGGAGCAATTGTAACCTGTTTTGAATTCTGCTCACTGAGAAGTTTCCTTAAATCTCCAACTGTAACACTAGGATCATGTGGTTTCATATTCTGAAAAACAAAAAAAAAATGAATTCAAAAGACGAGACATTATCAGCTGTATATACATGTATAAGAATACATCAATCAGAAATACATTTCTCTTTCTAATTTTCCACCCTTGATGTATATGTCAGCCACTAAAGATCTATTTCACAGACAGTTGAAATTTTCAATACTATCTATATCTTTGATTTTAAATTACAGGAAAACACTAATGATATTTAGTGCATCAAAAAATGTTCCTAATACATGGGGAAAACACAATCATGGTGTTTGAATAAAATAAAATCTGAAGTGTTGGTACTTCTATTAAGAAAAATATACCTGTATCATCTGTTCTGTGAGGTAGCCATATTGAACCGGATACGGCTGTTTTGGTTGATTTGCTAGATTTATTAAACCATTAGTACCATCTAAACCTTGTAATGAACCAGGATGAGCACCCCATACATTAATCTGTGTACCAGCATAGTTTGTAGGATTAAAGGGTCCGTCTGGCATAGCTTTAAAAAATAAAATTTACGTTAAATTAACTTTAAGAAACATAGGTTGCCAGGCAACGAAACATACGCCCACAGCAGCTTAATCGTCCGGGCAGTCAACAAGAGTTGTCGCATATTTTACTTTTTTCGGTAATGAAACATTTATAATACACTAAAATCTGATTAAAAGTAACAACTCATTATGTAATTATCAGAAAATCATTGGAATTTGTTTGGCTTTGATAAAGTTCTCCTCCATGCTGTTCAAGTTATCTAAATTCATTGAAACTCAATATACTTGTTCGTTTCATGACCTTCAACAATTTATATAAATTTAAAGTCAATCGGTTATTAACTTTGGCCTCTAGAGCGTCCACAAGATTTTTTTAAGTGATAAAGGGCTATAACTCTGACAGTAATTATCGTAAATTGCTGAAAATCAATAGGCTTCTTCGCCTCATGACCTTAAACACTGTGTATAAATTTAAAGTCAATCGGTTATTAACTTTAGCCTCTAGAGCGTCCACAAGATTTTTATAAGCGATAAAGGGCCATAACTCTGACAGTAATTATCAGAAATTGCTGAAAATCAATAGGCTTCTTTATTAATGACCTTAAACAATGTGTATAAATTTAAAGTCAATCGGTTATTAACTTTAGCCTCTGGAGCGTCAACAAGATTTTTTAAAGAGATCAAGGGCCATAACTCTGATTTTAATTATCGGAAATTGCTGAAAATCAATAGGCTTTTTCGTCTTATGACCTTAAACACTGTGTATAAATTTAAGGTCAATCGGTTATTAACTTTAGCCTCTAGAGCGTCCACAAGATTTTTTGAAGTGATCAAGGGCCATAACTCTGACAGTTATTATCGGAAATCGCTGAAAATCAATAGGCTTCTTCGTCTCATGACATAAAACACTATGTATAAATCTAAAGTCAATCGGATATTAACTTTGGCCTCTAGAGCGTCCACAAGCAATTGTGGACGCCGGGACGCCGGACCGACGGACCGACGGACTGACGGACGGGGGTGACGGCAATATACGACCACATTTCAATGTGGGCGTATAAAAATGAAAGATAGTAAGCTGGCACTGCCAGGCAGGATACGCCCATATTTTCGAGAGATGGATAGAGTAAAAGTGATTTTTCCTACGATAAAAGGCCATAATTCATTAAGTTACAATTTGATATGCGCAAATATCGAAAGGAATCAAGATCCTTGGGCTATAAACATGCATGTCAAGTTTCATCAAAATCGGTTCAAAATTGTGACCTCTATAGGGTCCACAAGCCTAAAAACATGATTTTTCGTACAATCAGGGGCCATAATCAATGAAGTTACAGTCCGATACATGCCAATATCGAAAGGAACCGAGATCTTGGGGAGATAAAGCTATATTTCAAGTTTCGTTAAAATCGGATAAAAATTGTGACCTGTAGAGTGTCCACAAACAAATGTGGGCGCATAAAAAGCAATAATTAGTCATAATCTGATTAAAACACAGATCCTATTTCGTGTGTTTTTATAGTTTAAATTCCATTTAACTTGTCTTTACTACACTTTGATCTGGAAGAGTTGTTATCATCGACATGGGAGGGATGATGTGAGGGATTAGCCAAAGAAAAATTTATTACGCTGACTGATTAATCGTTTGACCCCCGATGTGAACTTGTCAGATCTACATGTACTGTAGGCCATTGAAAATATAAAAAAAAAACGAAATACAGATCTGTATTTTAGTCAGATTAATTAGGCCATTGTTCATCATTAGTTTTAAAAAAAGTAGGAATTGTTTCATCATTGTTCTCGCTCTCAAAATGTTAAATCAAAATTTAAGCAGTTTTATCTCAATATGCCTCGGATTTGTTGTTACTTTTAGAACACCTCATACCAATCTTTTTACAACATTTCATACCCCTTTAATATTATTTGAGACGCTTACAATAGTTAACAATTTTCGTAGTAATTTTGAATCAATAAATACTTACACACTTCATTATAATCATTAAATGCACCAGATTCTCTTTCAGAATCACCATTACTTGCCCATGCTTCTTTAGGTCCATTCTTAGACTTCCTTAATGAACTGGATCTTGACTATTAAAAATCATATACATATAACTGCCATTCAGTTTATACATTTTCTCTCGGATAACGTCAATAAAAAGTTTCTATTTTGATGAAATTTTGTAGACTCTATGATTATATTTTGAATGGAGTTAATGAGTTTAAATAAAAATTAAACCAATTATACATATTAACATTTGTTAACAAGTATTTTAAATAGTATATACAATTTTATACAAAGTGGAAAGGCTAAGAAGCATGGTTTGACCTTGCCATGCAAGTATGTAAGTTGAGCAACTATTTCGGAAATATATATTTCTGGTCGTCAATTTTTGTTTTTCATACATATTAAAGTTGATGAGAGATATACAGTATCTACAGTAAAATATATATAATTAATCAAATGTTGCAATATTTACCCGAGGTTTTCCTCTTTTAGATTTACTGCGAGTACGAGATCTGGTTGGTGTTGTATCTGTGTCAGATGTATCCAAGAAATTACTGGTACTATGACTAGTGTAACCATAGCCTTCACTTTCTGTAGCTGTTGTAGAATTAATATCTTCTACATTAAATGTTCTAGTAACAACAACACTCTCTTGTAGTCCATCTCTGATAAATAAAAATTTGATATAAGTATATAGCCTACCAGTGTTGGGATTTTGCCTGTATATTCCAGACTTGTCCGAATATTTTTTCCAAACACACAATATTGTCCAACTGGGAATATGCCAAATCCAACATCAAGACAGAGTGAATAATATTCAAAATTCCAAAATTAATATAGTGTACTGAGAGTATACTACCGATTATCGTTGACAATAGGCCCCATTTAAAATCAATTGATGAATTTTCAACTCCTTCAGTATAATTGACTTTTAGGTACAATAATTCCCAAATCAATGATATGTTAGACTTAAAGGGAGTTAAAAGTGAGATTTAATTATAATAAACTGATAGCCCCAGAGTGTATGATGACAATTAATCCAGACTGCAGTGGAATTTCAATTGGTCATTGCCAACACTAGCAGTGTCAAATTGATCAGCTCACAATATAAACCTACACAGTCAGCAATTTCTGTACAACTTAAGAGGCTATTCTCTTGAATTTGTGCCTCCTACACCACTGACAAATGAAAATTGTGAGGAACTTCCTCGGACAAAACTGGAATTGAACCCACTCACTTAGTGACCTATCAAATTAGGATCAATGCCCACTGTTTTTTTCAACGGTGTTATTTTGAATGAATCATTTCTTCTCTTTCAGAGAAATTTGGATGACAATGTGTAATTGCAAGCTTGTTTGTATGTGGAATGTATCATGACTATGATACATCATAAACTGTATTTTGAAAGATTACAGAAGGTAATAAAAGGAAAATACAATTAAAGAAATTTGTTGACTTCATACCTGCTAACACAAACTGCTTTTAATATCCTCTTTCCTGGTTTTAAAGTAAATGGAGCAATATATTTGAATGTTAATTCTTTTCCTGATATTTTACGTTGAAATGGACATGGTTTACTTCCATCAGTTGTGAAAAATATTTTACAACTTGGTGAATCTGAAAAGATGAAGGTTTATAAATTTTAATCTTAATGAGTAGAAAGTCTAGTTTTAAAGATTATTTGGTTCACAAGATCAGTAAATTATTCTCAAATGTTATACTTGTTCACTTATATAATGTGTGACAAAAACATTCAAGGTATAAAATGAAACCTTGTTGTTAAATAAAGTTTATCCTTAATAAATAGAATGAAAGTAATTAGGTAAAGCTTGCAGTAAATAAAGTAAGAAAAGAATGTTTCTTTTCAATAACCCCATGTGTAAACATTGACATCTGAAATTTATTTTAACACAGAGATTTAATAGACTATCTAAATCGTACATATTGATAAGTATATGGGTCACTTTTCAGTATTGGGCACTTTTCGAATGCTTTAATATAAATTTGATTTATAATTAAAATTTTGATGTATCAAATATTTAATTACTTTCCATCCATGCACCAATACCTGCTGTTATATTGTTAATAAATCTGGTTCAGTGAAAAAAAAATTTTTTTTTTTATCTATCAACAATTGTCAAAATTCGTTATTTTCAACCTTCAAAATTGTGACATGGAAATCTGAACTTTTTCATTCCATGATTGCCAGTATTACAGGTAAAGAAATGAAGCATGCTGACTTTTAATGAAATAAATAATTGTTCAAATCATCATTTAAAACCATATTTGACACTCCCCTGTTTGTTGATTTTTTTTTACGTTCATCTGACTATGGGGTTGCGCACGTTACCTTTCGTGTCCATAAAATATTAAAATATTGTTTTTGTGTTGGAAACCGCCATGGCCCGATAAACCTACGAATGTTATTTTAGAATGTTGAATTCGGTCGTTCTAAAGAATATACCTGTGCATAACAAGCCAAAATTATAATGTATTGAAAAAAAAACAAAGGTCATTCATTGATACATTTATTCGTGTCCTATTTTCATTTGTAACGTCGGTAAAACATTTATTTCCCTCGATAACCCATCCATCGCTGTAGACGGTCATTTGTTACTAAAAATAGATATTTACGACATTTGCCGTATATTTGTTTACTTGAAACCACGTGATGACGATAAACGGCATTTGTTTTAACTTTAATATTGTGGTGTCCCGCTATGTATGAAAGATGTAACGTCGGTAAAAATTGTGAGTATACATTAACAAATGCCTAATAAATTAAAAAACAATGTATGTTATGAAAAAAACCGACGATATGATGGAAGATAATTATCTAGGCTACTGAAATTCACTGTGTGTGTTCACCGTACGAGAGCCGTGTGAAGTAGCCTACGTCAAACGATATTCCAGTAATTTCACATTTATGCTTGGCTTCCGTGTTACGTCGGTAAATCACCCTTTTCAGGTTCTGTTACTTATATAAAATAAAATAAATCTTGTATATTGTAGTTGGTAGAAAGGATTCAAAGACGACCCCCTTTCCCTGCACATACTTAAATACTGACGGGACTTTGTAATGTTGCGAAAATATCAAAATATTGGAATGACAAAAGTCTTACATAGACCTACCGATGTTACATGGACGCGACAATCTTTATTTCTCAGTTAAAATAAATCAATAAAATTTAAGCTAGATTCCCTTTTGAGTTTAATATTATTACCATCAACTCATAATAAATATAATTATATTTTTCGGATCGAGGAAATTAAGGGGGATGGAGCAGTTAGCAATTATTTTAGGAAGGATCAAAGTTGGGAAAGCGTTTATTCCTTAATACTCAGTCCACCCCCTCCTTCCCCGCAATTGTGGAAAATAAAAGTTGTAACCGGTTTCAGTTGTTTAAATTTGTTTAATAAACTATATTTGCACCACTTTTTCTGAGTTGTTTTTTTTTATAATAAAGAAAATGTTAAATGTAATTTGTGTTTTTCTATTTTGGTGTCCATCATAAAAATGTAACATACGCAACCGATTAACTTTCTTGAAACCAAGAAAGGCAAATTTGAATTAAAACAAGTAACATTGGAGTCCATTATAAGGCTTATTATTTAACACTGTAATTGATAAATAGAGATTAAATATTATGGCCATGGAAAAATGTGAGTAAACCTGTACGCGCAATAAGGTTGTAGTTTTCAGTTTTGAAGTATTTTTGTCTTAAAAACGTAAAAAATCTGGTTGCTGTTGTTATATTTTTGGTCAGATGAACTGAGTTCTGATATAGCACATGAAAAATTGTGTACAGTTTCAATAATTGTACAAAACCTGAGTTACTATTTGTGTCCAGTGTAACATGCGCAACCTTTAAATATTGAGGCATAAAATCAGAATTTTTTTATTTTCTGAACTTGCATTATATTTTCGTTCTAAAATATGAAAATGTTACATATTTTTCTTTGTATCCAGATAAATTTTAGCAAAATTAGTGAAGGTTTTTTTTCTAACAATTATGTCACACTTTAGTGCCCAATACCAAAAAGTGACCCATATATATACAGGCTTTTGTGTTGTGGTGAATTATGAGAATTGAGGTTATAGTTATGACTGGTGATCATCACATAAAACAGAGTTTTAATGGTTGGTTAGATTTGAAATGATCAATATGAGTGCTGTATATTTTAGCAATAACTATGCTGTGAAATCTAGACATTGTCCAAACAATACAAATCACGATCCGAGGCTTTAAGTAAACAGAAGAAATAGATCTTTAAATAACTGTGTTTCTTTTAGTATTTAATTTATAAAAGATTTAAGTAATTGACATTGCACTTGCCTGTGCTCAATTCTACATAAGTATAATTATCAACATAAGAACTTGGTCTGTCTGGGGTTGGTGGTTTTAAAGGGGTAATGGTTGGGGGATCGAGTCTTCCTCTAACTGTAGGCATTTTAATCTTTTAACATTTGATCACCATAGAAAAAGAAACTTATTAAAAATCAACACAATCTGAAAGATCAGAAAGAAAAGAAAAGTCAGCTAGATTAAACAATCACTACTGTCTTCTTTCAATATTAATTTCAAATTGCACATTTATTTACAGCTGAATATTAATCTCCTTTATATAAACCATGGATGGAAACAGATTCGACAATCTTTAGATGCATAGTAAAACCTGTGAAATGTAATAAAATATACTAAAAGTTTTGGCAAGGCAGTGCCATAGATTAATAGGCCCCCTCTAGGGTCATAGTGATAAAACTTTTCGGTATCATTTGGGTTTTTTTACGCCTGTCCCAGCCCAATGCTCATATTGGACATAATTTTCAACTAGTTTTGTACATATGATCCATTTTCTTGTAAACATTTGTCTGTGATATTACACAAGGGGATGTAAGCACTAAGCAGACATAAACACCCAGTAGTAGAGTACATCGCAGTAATAATAAGATTCAAGAAATAATCAAAAGAAATAAACATTAAATAAACATTTAGATTAATTAATAAATTATGTAGGCCTATGTTAGAGGAGGTTACCAAATCACAAGTCATAATAAATGTCAGATCTCTTAATGTAAAACAAATATTTTTTAAATTTAACAAAAGAAATAAGCATCCCACCTGTAGAACAAGCTATGTGAGTAGACGAATTGATATAACCAGCTGGAACTTGAATTGATTGATCACGTAATGGAGTTATTACTGGTGCACAAAGAGCACCGGCACTGGGCATCTTCTAATCTGTTAAAATATAATACAACAATGATGACAAAAAGGCAAGATGCAATAATAGCTTATATCATGATGGATATGACTTCATTATTTCTTCATTGAAATTCTGAAGTTTCTAGCAGGAAATTGTATTGAAATTAAGGAAGTTATAGGTCAGTAACTTATTTGTAGTCAAACCTTGCTCAAAGGAAGGTCGTAGGACAATTTGCTATCGTACTGACATACATAGCTGGAGCAAGACACATCAGTATGCCAGTGAAACCATTTGTTGGCATGGCTGGTTCACAAATTAATGAAATTTTGTTAGTGCTCTTATTCCTATAACATTTGATCAAACGAAAATGTTGAAACAGGGTGGGAAAACATGACTTTATCTGGCAGCCAGCAGAAGATGAGAGAATAAAAATCATAGTTAAATTATAGTTGTTTTAGTTTGGTTTGTTTTTCTTAACGTAGTGGATATATAGCCGTAAACGGTACCCTATTTACTAACGCTATTGCACCGTAAATCGCAATGACGTATATATACATCGTGTGTGATTGGTTAAATAATAACTTCCGTTCGACGTGCGCAGTTGTGCGACACTTCCGTTCGACATGCGCAGTTGATATATTCCACAAGAACGGTAACTTCGTCTTTCAAGTTTGGCTTAGAAGCACGGTTTTACGGAAAAAAAAGGTAAACCACTGACCGTCTTGGTACTTAAATTAAAACCAAAATCCACAGAAATAAGCCCTTGACCGAAATAGAATAATTTTCTACAATTTACAGTTATTATTTTATTTTCTTCTAAAACTAATTCTCTGGGTTCTACCGTAGAAATCAAAGTATGGCTATTTCGTCCTATATATGAAACGGAGAAAGTAGTAAGGTTAGACAAAAAACGAATGGAGGTTAGGGTTGGGGTAAGGTTTTGGGGAAGGGGTAGGGGTAAGGTTTTGGGGAAGGGGTAGGGGTAGGGTCATGGGTTAGGGTTAGGGTTCGGGTTAGGATTCATTACAAAAGCGAAAACTGCTAAGTCCACGGATCAGAGAATTGCGCATGTCGAACGTAAGTTACGGCGATATAGTAAATAGAGTAAAGTGCCGTTTACGGTTGAATATCCACTGCCTTTTCTTAATAAAAATTATTTTCACATTTCTTTGTTTTAAACCAATTAACAGGATTCGTACTTATGACGATAGACCATTTCCCACTATTTTATTCTAAAAAAAACATAACACAAAGACAAATAATAAACAGTTGAGAAAAATACGGGATGCTAAATAATTATTACTTCTTAGCATGCAGTAACTTGCCATTAATTTGGATTCTTTTCTCGTCAGCACGAACTGTTGTTACGGTACTTTAATTATTCCTAATTCTTCTTCCATTTTCAAAATCAGGGATTAAAAATGTATCTAATATTTTACTTATAACAGATTTAATAAATCGTATAGAAGTAGCAACGTGGTTTTAATAGCATACCTTATTAAATGTAAAGTCTGTTTTGTGAAATGTTTATTTGTTGTTAGGCCGCCATGACAGTAAACTGAAACCGGTTAGCCAGCGCACTTCCCGGAAATTACGTCAAATATCTGCCCTTTTCCGCCATACCTTATTCCGGCGAGACAAGTTATCATCCATGTGAGTTTTAATCTAGCGAAATCCACGGTCTACGAGGTCGATCTTTGCAAATAATGGGTTGAGGTTATGTTGATAGATTAAGTTCCTACAATTAAATTTGTATTTAGAGGAGCGATTGATTGTAAAATGGTAATAAATACGCGTGATAAATAATTTACGTAGGCTAATGTCTATATTTTGTTCTGTTGATGTTTTTCAATCTGGATGTTCGACTGGCATCGGACCCAAAAATAGCGCAATATTTGATTATTAAATCAACTTGTTATAGACTATAGTCTTAACTGATCCAAAAACCAGTCTTGCTCTTGTCTTTTCGTCTTTTGGATTTGATTTATTCATTATTGAAAATGTCCTTTCACAGCGACAGCGCCGTAATCGCCTGTCCAACCTAGTGGGTTTTCTCCGGGACTCGGGGGTTTCCTCCCACTGCTAAAGAGTTAAAAAAAACCTATGTCCAAGCCAATTATTAAAATAAAATTTAATGAGCTAATATTTGGGACATAGAAATTGACAAAATTTGTCAAAAGTGGGTCGCAACGCATATTAAAGAGTTGATCATGATGGATGTCGGTATCCGTATAGGCCTACACTTTTTACACTCCCACATGGAAATGTGGTCGTATATTGTCCTCGGTCAGTCTAGGGGCTAAAGTTAATATTCCGTTGACTGTAAATTTATACAGTGTTTAATATAAGGTCTTGCGATGAAGAAGCCCATTGATTTTTATCAATTTTCGATAATTACTACCAGATTTATGGTCACTCCAAAAAAATCTTGATTATTACAGCCAGAGCTATGGCCCTTGATCACTTTGAAAAATCTTGTTAATGCTCTAGATGCTACAGTTAATATCCGAGTGACTTTAAAGGACCTAAGTCCGTAACTCAAAATCCTCCAAAATCGTCGACATCGATAACACGCATTATTGGTCAATTTAAATCAACATTGCTGATGTAAACTGACCGGGAAAAGATGAGCTTCTGATATCCGATATTTAAGATAAAATAATTTGTTTAACATTGGTACACGAATCGTGTACCATAATGCGCTTCAGCTCTAGTTGTATTGAGAGACTCGAGGGACGAGGCTAGACACATTGCAATAAGTCAGACGGCGAGTTAGTAGACTGGAATAACTAGACGCTCGACTTTTGCACATGATTGACACTGCTGGCTTATTTCGCCAAACATAACTGATTTGAAATTGGAGTAAACCCGGAACCATTGAATGTAAATCAGTTTATATACATTCATATTACAGTATTATATGCGTTGCGAACCACTTTTATGAATTTCTAGGCCCAAAATGTTAGCGATTTAGCTCCTTTAAATTTATACATAATACAGTGTTTTAGGTCATGATACGAAGATTTAGATTCCTATTGATTTGCAGAAATTTACGTGAATTACTACCAGATTTATAGTCACTTCAAAAATTGTTGTTCTTAAAGGGACACTAACATCCTTGCTGGCTTGACAGGTCCAGGAAAAAAAAATAGCCTTATTTTAACTACTAGATGTTCCAGTGTCCTACCTGTTGTGTAAATTATCCATTAAAACCTATTATACTTGTCCAGAGGGTTCGAAAATATGTTTAAATCCAAGTTGCATTTGAAAGTGTTTACGTAGGGCTTTTCAAACCATGTTACGGCATATAGTTGAATTTTTAAAATTGGGTGTGTTAAGATGAAATTTGTATCATTTATTAATTGGGAATATTGTAAAATAGTACAATTTGTTGACCAGAATAAAGATTGGGACATATTATTCAGTTACAACAAGAGTGGTATTGGGGCTTTAATGCATGTTTAAATTTAAAATTTGCTAGTATGAAAACTTTCCCCCAATTTATGAAGAAATCTTTGCTGCATGTAATGCCAAACTCGTCTTGAGCAAATGTTTTCTAATTCTAACCACATTCTATTACCAGCATTCTGTTAATTATCTGATAAGCAATACATCATGGACTTTGTTTTCAGCATGCCTATCGAAGCAGTGGAAAAGCCTTTAGTTGAGGAGACAAAGGCTGAAGAACTTTCTGGTTCTGATGATTCAGATGGTGATGATGATTCTCCACCAGAGTTAGAAGAACAAGATGCCGCTGCCATGGCTAGACAGAGCCAGGTATCGTAAATATTAAATTGTAATTTTATCCCTTGATCATGATTAGTTGGCACCTCAGTCATAAACTTGCAGATGATGAATACTTTCCCCAACTAAACGATATATGGTGATAAAGTGCTGCTTTTATTAGCCAAACATATCTGATGCAAGTAAACGATTATTTAAAAACTACTTTATGTTTTTACAAATTTCCTTATTGTAATTGAATGTTATATATTTTTGTAGATGGCTCAAGCCGCTGGTCTCCCAGAAGAATTAGTTAGCAGACAGAAACAAAGTCGTAGTGAAAAAAAAGCCAGAAAGGCAATGGCTAAATTAGGTGAGTGAAAATTAACATTTGCTTTACCATCCAAATTCAAATTTTTTTCATATCAAAAAAAGGAGTAAGCTACACCTAAGAAATTAACTTGCAGATGATGAATACTTTCCCCAACTAAACGATGTATGGTGATAAAGTGCTGCTTTTATTAGCCAAACATATCTGATGCAAGTTCCTTCTATTATAAAAATGTGTTGGGGATTTAACATTTAGATGTATTCTGAATTTACAAGATGTACCTTGCATGTATTTCATATAGAAATTGTCACTCCCACAGGGTGCATTCACAATTGTTTTAACCTTCTGTGATGGTTCTGTATTCAGCCTTGTGGATCAAGTTTTAGCGTATTGGCATGTGTTACTTCACAGTGGGGTTACTTATATTTTATTCTATGTTTTTAGGTTTAAAGCCGGTTTCTGGAGTTACACGAGTCACGATAAGAAAATCTAAAAATATATTATTTGTTATAAATAGACCTGATGTTTTTAAAAGTCCTGCTTCAGATACATACATAGTATTTGGTGAAGCAAAGGTAAGTCTATGGAAAACTACAGTTCACACTATTAAGACTACATAATGGTTAATTATACACGCATTAATAATGTGAACATGAATTGATGACCTGTCATCTTTGTAATCAAAACTGTCTACAAATTCTGGGAGTGCTTACCGATTGGAAGTCTAGCAGATAGTTTTCAAATTTTCAATGTTTGTAATTGGGGGAGTTGTTGCCTTCTAAGTCATATATGTATTTTATTCTTTCATTTAAATTATCTGGTGTTGTATTTCTACAATTTAAAGTTACTTTTGTGCTGAAATGTTCTGACCAAATCTCCAAAACCCTGACTTGTTTCTCGAAATGTATAGGACACAGTTTCTCGAAATACAACTAACGAAAAAATCAAAATTTTAGTAGATAACTTCAATTTTGATTGGCTAAGCACTAAAATTAATCTAATATTATCCAATCAAATTACTAACATTTGGATTTTATCTTGGTTAAATTGTGAAACCAGTCCCTGGGTGATCCCGAATGTAGATTTTACTTTGCTATGATGACAACTTTCCCCGACATATCGATGTATGAAGAAATCATTGCTGCATTTAATGCCAAACTTTTCTGAGCAAAGAATTTATTTCTACAGACTCGTGCCTTTTTTGAATTTGTTGATCCTACCAGTTATCTAGAATATTTCTTTCACTTTGTTAGATTGAAGATTTGAATCAAGCAGCCCAAATATCTGCAGCTGAAAAATTCAAATCAACAGACAGTGCAGGTGGATTAGACACTGGAACTGTTTCACAACCTATACAAGAAGAATCTGAAGATGATGAAGAGGTAATTAATAATTTAATTAAACAACCTCATGGTGTAAATAAATAGATTTACTTCACAAATTGTCCGGTCTGCTCATTCAATTCTTCCCACGGACATAATTTTAAAATTTATTTTTCTATATGCAAATTTGTTACAAGAATACAGTTCTTTATTAGTCAATTAGCTTATATTAAAACTTACGACCAAATATATTGACACACCTGTTAATTTATTGCAACTTGCAGATGATGAATACTTTCCCCAACTAAACGATGTATGGTGATAAAGTGCTGCTTTTATTAGCCAAACATATCTGATGCAAGTTCCTTCTATTATAAAAAATGTGTTGGATTTAACATTTAGATGTATTCTGGATTTACAAGATAACCTTGCATGTATTTTCAGGTTGATGACACTGGTGTTGAAGCTAAAGATATTGAACTTGTTATGTCTCAAGCCAATGTTTCTAGATCAAAAGCTATTAAAGCCCTGAAAAATAATAGCAATGATATTGTTAATGCCATTATGGTAAGTATATTTTGATTGGCAGAATAAAATATAGATATACAGATATATTGACCAATAGAAATTGATCTTGTGAATGATGAATACTTTCCCCAACTAAACGATGTATGGTGATAAAGTGCTGCTTTTATTAGCCAAACAGATCTGACACAAGATTAGTTAAATCTAAAATGAGTACTGGATACAATTTATTTTGCGTTTATTTGTCATGAAACTAAGAAGTCTTGATTTTCGGCGATTTCTGATAATTACTGTCAGTTATGGCCCTTGATTACTTCAAAAAAATCTAGTGGGTGCTCAAGGGGTCAAAGTTAATATCCGTTTGTCTTTAAATTTTTACAGTATTTAAGGTCATGAGACGAGAAGCCTATTGATTTTCAGCGATTTCCAATAATTACTGTCAGTTATGGCCCTTGATTACTTAAAAAAATCTTGTTGATGCTCCTGAGGCAAAAGTTAATGTCCGATTGACTTTAAATTTATACAGTACAGTAGTATCACACTGTAATTTAACAACTTATTTTGGTATTAAAATACCTAAAGTAAAACATCAGTAATAGATTAAACCCAATTCTGTAATGTGGAGTTGTGAATAAACCATCATACATTTTGGAAATGAAATCTTGTGAATGATGAATACTTTCCCCAACTAAACGATGTATGGTGATAAAGTGCTGCTTTTATTAGCCAAACATATCTGACACAAGATAATTTAAATCTAAAATGAGTACAGGATACAATTTCTTTTGCGTTTATTTGTATAAAATTCTTTCAGTTTCTAAAATATATTTTAAATCTTACTAGGATATCAACAATCGGTGGGGAATCAACCATCATATATTTAAATATACTGAATGTTTAATGACACTAAATGTAGACATTATGTATCTGTGTTTTCATTAGATAAGGAACTGGTTGTTTTTACTTTTAATAGTTTACAATTAGATAATTAAAAATAATTATATGGAAAATTTCAGTCAAAATTACTTTATTCTTTGCGAAGTTATGAGTGTTTTAAACAATCTAGAGTAGATAATCATAGCAACGGTACTGAACAATCAAGACCAGTCATTCTATGGCTCGGCAAGTTGATTATGGCTTGTCATGTTAATAAATATTTATTTTTAACATTTGAAGTCAAAAAAGGGATCAACATTAGGCAGAATTATTTGGAACATAATTCAGCTTTAAAGTAAATCTTGCAGATGATGAATACTTTCCCCAACTAAACGATTTATGGTGATAAAGTGCTGCTTTTATTAGCCAAACATATCTGATGCAAGTTAAAATATCAAGTTATTATATGCCTATTATAGATTTTTGAATTGAATGAATTATATAACTAATGTTTTTATGTTTGGTTTGTTTTTTCAGGAATTAACAATGTAACTTGTTTGAAATTTCTACTGCCTGTTCTGTCCTGTTTGTTTTATGTAAATTATTAGCCTGTGTATATGAACACTCATCTTGTGGGGTGAATTAAAAAAAACTTTTGATAAAAATTTTTTTTTTTTTTTTCCATTCAAATTGAGCTTCCTATTTCCCTTGAGTAGGATTGATTATATTGACCTATTCAGATAAAGCAGGGTGGTATTAAAATGGGTTTGTCTTCCTTCACACTGTTTTAAAGCACAATAATTCTGCAACTAATTGAGATAAAATGTGTAACTTAGTGTTAATGTTCATTAGGTGATTGTCTCCACTGTTAAGTATTAAATACTGGGGCTAAGCAGTTTGTGTTAATGACTTTACACAACTGTAAAAGTAATCTACAGTATGTGTACTATAACTACTGTTGTTAGTAATTATCCAGGTGACCAGTGATTTTAACTGAAGTGGGCTGTTCCTCTTTATTTCCTATTGGTATTGCTATGGAAAATATACATCAGGATTTGATATCTGCTGACCCAATCTGGTCTAGAAAGACAAATCAACAAGTATGATCTGTCAGGGGTCGCCTATATTTCACTGCAGAGAAAAAGTAGTGCATCCTTATTTCATTCCTTGCATGGGATGGGCTGAAAAGGTGAACCAGGAAAGTGTCTAAACCCTGCATTATTAGTACTTGAGTTGGGTTTTATGTTCCAATTTATCATGGGGTCACGGTGATGCAGTACTGAGAGCCTGACAAGGACAGCGGTCTAGTCATTTAATTGGAACGGAAAACATAGCTACAGTGCAGATTATTGTGCACGTAAAATATCCCTCAGACGTTAGAATTCGAAATAAAGAGTAGGCCGCTGTCAGGACAAAATTTCCCTCCAAGCATACTGTATGGCTTAAGCGGTGGACACACTAGCCGAATCAATTGGCGTCGAAATTCGCCTAGTGTGTCCACTGTCATTCGGCCGAATGATTCGCCCGAATCAAACATGTTTGATATATTCGGCCGAATATTTATTCGCCCGAATTATATTCGCCTGGTGTGTCCACTTCGCCGAAGCATTCGGCCGAATGTAGAATTCATTAGCCAATCAGCACTCCTATCGAGAAATCACGTGATTGTTTGTAGACATATGCTGTATTCGTTACCGCTGGAAAACATGGTGTTTTCCACAAGGAAATAGTAAATACCACATTTGTCGTGTTCGGGTGCACAAGTGGGGAAAATAAAAAAGGCTGTCATTTCCCTTTCAATGATTAAACCCCTAATCACTATTTGTGAAATTTAAATCGCTAAAAGGAATATCGCCACAAAGACGATTCAGTTCGGTTCTGTATCTGCAAAGATAGGATGGATTTTAATTCCAGTTGAATTCAAGCTAGAAAATATCTGCATATACCGTTGATGGTCTATATTGGTTTAGTCTTCTTAATTAAATTTTTAAAAATTCAATCTACGAACAATTAATCGTATTTAAAACCGTGACAAATCAGATAAAGAATATTGCCGATGAGGGGCACGGTCAATTAGCTTAGCATGTGCATAATTAATTGTTACGGTATGTAGACATTTTAAATTCAAAGAAACATAGAATGGTAGTCCTGAAAAGAGCTAGTTTGTGTTCAACCACAGTTACTAGAACATTGTGTAAAAATTGACCGTACCGTCCTAAAGCCTAAACTGCCGTAGGTACAATAACAGAGGAGGATGCAAGGGGTGCCCCCCCCCCCCCTAATTTTCGACAGTGCTTTTTTAACTTCTGAAAGTGCCTTTTCTCAGACCCAAATATGTCCCCAAGTATCAGCCAAATAGCTCTTGGAAATGCTACAGATGCAATAAGGAACAGGGATGTAGCCACGCCAGGCGGCACAATTTTTTGCCGCCAAGCACAAAGAAAAAATTGAAAAAAAACGCCCAGTCGTATTTAAACCCTCTCGACTTCGTCCTTCTCTGTACACAAACTCAGCGCTCAAAATTTACCAAGGCAAACGGCAAAGCCTAATAACAGATCACACAAAGCATGTCTGCCACGGCATTATTTATTTTTGTGTGCCGTAGTAGACCCCATCATCAAAATTTACGGCACTCCAATGTTAAAGGTTTAGATGTCATTAATGGTGTCGTACGTTCGGTTTTACGATCAATTTTTAAGGTACTTAAAAATCCTAGCCTTTCCACAATGTCAATGTTTCTTTTTTTATTTCTTGCCTGTGTTGATCGTGGATTTGGAACGGCCCGGGAGTAGGGCTAGGAGGACGATGAGAGCTTTCTCAACTTCTGTCTGACCTGATTCTCATTCTACCGTAATAATAATATAATTCGTGAGACAGGTCAAATAAAACAACGTGTTTTAATTATCAAAATCTATCTGTTGTCATAATTCGTTGTACTCAAATAAAACACAAACATCGTTTTATGAATGAGCCTTTATAAACTTGAATAAATAAATAAATAGACATTGATTTGCACTGAAGCAAATAAGACAGCAAATGCTCTAAAAATACACCAATAAGGGATGAATTTTCATAAAAGACCACGCCCCCTCGCCAAATAACAAGATAGTACAATATGAAAAGCCGGGTATTTTTCTCGTTTTCTGTTTAATGTGTTTCTTGTCATTGTTCAGGAAATGTATTCCGATATGTAAAATTCTATAAATCACGTATTCAGACCGGTATGTACATCCACAACAAACATATAACTACAAAAACAGTATATTATCGTTCAAAACTTTTATTTTTGTAACTTTGGCTGCCATCTTGTTACGTCATATGTCGTGAACTCGATATAGATTTAGCTACCCCAGTTCTCCAGTAGAAATTACGACTTCCGAGCCAGTTTTTGTAGTTACGAACGCTATTTACCAACTCGTTAGTCGTGTTTTCCATAAAACCGAGGAGTAACGAATACGGCTATAGACGCCGCCGTTTTTAATCATGTGACGTGAAAAGTGATGCAATCGACTGGTGATTCGGCCGAATAAAATTCGGCGCCGATTGATTCGCCCGAATCATTCGGCTAGTGTGTCCACCGCTTTAGACCTATCTTCATTAGCGCAAAACACTAGGGCCGGACGTTGTTGACGTAACCTGTCCAAGCATGTTCCAGACATGCTCGATAGGGGAGAGGTCGGGACTCAGTGCTGGCCAAGGTAATGTGGTGATGTTCTGTTGTTGGAGGTAGCCTGTAACGATCCTGACCCTGTGACATTTTGCGTTGTCATCCTGGAAGATGAAACGGCGGCCATGACGTCGTGCGAACGGCACAACATGGACTGCCAAGATGTTGACCCGGTAGTACTGGCGTGTAACACGCCCTGCCACAACATGTAAAGCCGTTCTTCCAGCAACAGTGATGCCTCCCCACACCATAACAACCACCCCCAAATCGATCATGTCTGATGACGTTAACATCTTGGAATCGCTCGTTTCGACGACGCCACACCCTCCTACGTCTGTCCAAAAAATCGACAGTGAACCTTGACTCATCTGAAAACATCACATTGCTCCAGCGTCGATTATCCCAGTGTTGACTATCCCTACACCAACGACGTCTTGCCTGAATGTGATGATCCCTCAATCAAGGGATCACGCGAGGATGTCGGGCGCAAAGGTGACCCCTGTGCAGTCGGTTCCGAATCGTCTGGCCACTCACTCTCATACCAGTATCTGTTTGCAGACTAGATCTGATATGCTGTGATGACACGATTTCTCAATGCCAGGGTACGGATAAATCGATCCTGGGCTTGAGTTGTCGACCTGAGCGTGGTCTGTCCTGTACAGATTGTACTTTGTATAACGGTATTTGGACCATAGCCTGCTTATGACAGACTGAGAAACATTCTTCGTCCGCGCCACAACCGCCTGTGTTGTGCCGATCTGTAGCATGCCTGGGGCACGTAATCTTTCATTTTGGGTAAGCCACAGCCAACGCATATTAAAATTTGTTTTCTGGTCACTAAAACAATTAAACTGATGTTTCCACCCTGGAATTCAATGCCACAATGACAGTAACATTCAAAGTCGTGCAAATCTTGGGTTGGATCCCAATCATCACCTGCATTCCATGCGGTAGCTATTGGTGCGTTTGGGTGTCACATGTAACTGGAAATGTTTCTTCTGTTAGGTTCTATAGTGACTTTTTTCGTAGTCATTTGCATATTTTAGTATTATGCCCCCAAAATCAAATATCCCCTACTTTTTTTGAATAGTATATATTAAATAGGCTACACCAATACGATGCTGTGTGCAAAGTTTTGTGTTTCTCGATCAAAGATATGTCTCATAAAGAGCGATTGAAAGTTGAGTAAATTATCAATTTAAGTCTGAGAATGCTTTGTGAACTTAGGGCTAGGACTTAACCCGTTTCAATTTCCAATCATCATAACCCATAAAGTTACTGCACAAAGCTCTAAACTTTTGATACTAAACATATTTAATGTACAGTAGGCGGTACCGTTATGCAAAGGCCAATTATATTCCACAACAGGCTGTGATAACACAAGATTAAATGATTCCAGTGGAATTCCAGATTGAAATGTTAAAGAACCAAAGTCCGTAACTCAAAATCCTCCAAAATCGTCGACATCGAAAACAAGAATTATTGGTCAATTTAAATCAACATTGATGATGTAAACTTACCGGGAAAAGGTGAGCTTCTGATCATGATATACGATATTTAAGATAAAAATTTTTTTTTAACATTGGTACAGAGTCGTGTACCATAATGCGCTTCAGCCCCAGTTGTATTGAGAAGCTCAAGGGACGAGGCTAGACATATTACACCAAACCAGACGGCACATGTAGACTCGAATAACCAGACGCTAAAAATGTGCACTAGGGTAAGTCCCAAATGCTCATTTAAACAATCTACCTCCATAACATCTTCAATAGAAGGCTTGATCTCGCCTTAACTACATACACCTTATCAAGCCCTTCACTCAACACTCTACATTTTTCGGCACTAAATTTGATTGGATATCGGCCCCAACCGTGATCCAATCAGATTTTGGGTTACTAAAAATATAGGCTACTACTTTCAATTTATTTTCTTTAGCGAAGGCACGGATTAGCCCATACAGAGCACGTGATCAGCGACTTCCTTATTGCATTCTGAGTCGATTGTCCTTTTTGTGTGGTGAGTGGTCTTATTGCGTGCCAGTTTGATCTCGGCGACAGAGTGTGTTATGTGCCACGACCTCTGATTGGACAATGATTTGAATGCTAATTAGTCACGTGTAAACACAACCAGCGTAAAATGTTAGGAATAACCAAGTGTTGAAGCAAGGGTTAGATGTTGTAAAACTCGCGGCCGTTGCTTCAGGAAGATGCCTCCATTAAAGCCCCAATACCACTCTTGTTGTAACTGAATAATATGTTCCAATCTTTATTCTGGTCAACAATTTGTACTATTTTACAATATTTCAATTAAAATATGATACAAATTTCATCTTAACACACCTAATTTATAAAAATTGGAAAAATTCAACTACATGGTTTGAAAAGCCTTACTATAAGCACTTTCAAATGCAACTTAGATTTAAACATATTTTCAAACCCTCGGGACAAGTAAGATAGGTTGTAATGGATAATTTACACAACATGTAGGACACTTAAACATCGTGTAATTAGAATAAGGCTAATTTATTTTTCTGGACCTGTCAAGCCAGCAAGAGTTAGAGTTTTTTTGATTCCAAAGTCTTGACCAATCAAATTGCTTATTGCTCCTTAGCCCAGGCAGAAAATGCACACAATCAAACTTGGTCTAGGTAATGATATAAAGAATCTATATTCAGAGTTTCATCGCTCGCTTCATTATAACAAAAGTTATCATGCTCCTAAAGCATCAACAAATCAGATTGCTTATCTCTGCTTACGGTAAGCTGATAATGTCCATCAAACTCCATCAAGGAATTCACCAAGTTTGAACATTCTACCTCAACTAGGAGAGTTATTGTGTTCCAAAGTCTTGACTAATCAAATTGCCTATCGCTCTGCTTGCCCTTCTCAGAAAATTTTCATTATCAAACTATGTAATAAAGCTATATACCCAAGTGTTCTCACTCTCACTTCATTAGAACTAAAGTTATCATGTCCCAAAGCATCAACCAATCAAATTGCTTATTTCTGCTTACTCTAAGCAGAAAATGCTCATCTTCAAACTCCATTAAGGTATTGACACAATAAACACCTACATCAAGTTTGAACTTTCTAGCTCAATTAGAAAGAGCTATTGTGTCCCAAATAGTAGGACGAACAGACAGAACAGATAGGCAGACGGGCAAACCCATTTTAATAGTCTCCTGCTTTCTTTGAAAGGGGGGGGGGGGACATCTTTAATTTTTTTCTTTTATATGACAACCAAAATTATGATAAATTTATTAAATAACTATACATAAATTAATATATAGGTAAAGACATGTAGGGCCTATTATGATTCACTGGAGTTAAATACTGGTTTGCCTGCTAGTTCAGTGTAACTAGCAACTTCTTTATCTACAGTTAAAGGGTTAACAAAACCCCTGCCATTCGTATAATCTTCATCTCTTGATTGTACAGGTAAACCAGAATCTATTTCCACCTAAAATAATACAATTGAAACAGAGTTTAGTAATCCAGCATGGAACAAAGTAATTATTGAATTGTTACCAGTGCCAATGGTGGTGGTAATTTGATAAAGAAACATGTGAAACAGTTCTGTTGGTACAGATAGCCAAGAAGTTTTTTCTCTTTAAATGGGGCGGGGGGTGCTTACAGACAAGAGTAAGACATAATTCACAGATACTATATCTTGGTATATAATAATTTTTTTAATACCCACATGGAAATGTGAATCCTAATCAAAATAAGAGTGTAATACAAAACCAGTTGAAGAATATAAACTTTGATGAAATCAAAGTCATAATAAACTTGATACTATGACACCAGTAGTAGGAGAGTTAGATCTATTTGATACTGTGACACCAGTAGTAGGAGAGTTAGATCTATTTGATACTGTGACACCAGTAGTAGGAGAGTTAGATCTATTTGATACTATATATGACACCAGTAGTAGGAGAGTTAGATCTATTTGATACTGTGACACCAGTAGTAGGAGAGTTAGATCTATTTGATACTGTGACACCAGTAGTAGGAGAGTTAGATCTAATTCACAGATACTATATCTTGGTATATAATAATTTTTTTAATACCCACATGGAAATGTGAATCCTAATCAAAATAAGAGTGTAATACAAAACCAGTTGAAGAATATAAACTTTGATGAAATCAAAGTCATAATAAACTTGATACTGTGACACCAGTAGTAGGAGAGTTAGATCTATTTGATACTGTGACACCAGTAGTAGGAGAGTTAGATCTATTTGATACTGTGACACCAGTAGTAGGAGAGTTAGATCTATTTGATAAGGCCAACTTTAAGTTTGGTCAAAGAGCATGAGATATAAACAGGGCGAGATGTAAACAGGGCTAGTACTAACACTGAACCCAGCACTAGCACTAACACCGGACCGAGCTCAACACTTACCCTAAACAACAATTAGGTTCCCTAACCTTATTTACATTTCAGCTGGCCGTAACAAATAAATTTAGCCGTATTAGTAGTTGTTTAAAACAAAGACATGGGTATTTCAAAAACCATCTTTGAGTTGTGTTTTGAGGATATTACAGAGAAGTCAATAAAAAAAAGATATACCTGATGTGTTCCATCATATTTCACTTGCTGTCCCGCACCAGCTGTGGCCATGAATTTCCTTTTCATGATAAAAGCAGTTAGAACCACTACTAATACAATAGCCACAACAATACCAATAGATATACCGGCTATTGCACCACCACTTAATGAAAAGCCTACAAATAAATATAAGCCATATATGTATTAATATTCATAATATATGGATGCCCTTAATAGTCTGTTGTATCATAAAAGACATAAAGCCTGTCATTGAGTCAACTGGAGTGGTTTCGAATCCCTGGCTGTACGTGACGAGGAGTAGGGTCGCCTGTCCAACCTCATGGGTTTTCTCTGGGTCCTCCAGTTTCCTCCCACTGCTAAAGACCCCTACGCACAAGTGGATTATTGAAATAAAATTAAACCATATGTTAGTCCCGAAATGACCTAGTTTGTGTGGACATTACACCCCATTTCTCTCTCTCCCCTTAGTCTGTTCAATTTTGTAAGTTTTGGTAAATGTGGCTGTGAAATGTTTCTATGGATTAAAGAAACTTTGACTTGTAACAAGTCAAAAATTGATACAGAAGTCAGAAAGTAATGGAAACAACCAGGCCCGCTGGGCTTTGAAAAATTAGAAAGCAATATTTATTGAACAGGGCTAAAATATAAAATATCTTGAAATGAATTATTTATGAGTTGATGATTATTCCAAATAAGAGAACATGTACCGGTACTTACTAAATTCTTTTGATGTACTTTGTATATCTCTACCACTAACAGATGTAGAACAATACATATCTTTAAATCTATCTACACAATGACATCGTCCCTACAAATACAATCAATCAAAAAAATATTTCAAACCTAAAAAAAATCAACAAAAAAAAATATCCCTAAGTATACAATGTTTCATTAGATTCACCAACTATTACGACAATAAAAGAAGTCTACTGTGCAGGTGCCCCACTATTTTGAAAGTTGGTTCTTTCAACCATTGATTCTGTTTCGTCTATATATGATGGATATGCCTGGATTGACAAATGAAATGAAATGGGGTTTCAGGTTCTACTTTTCTGCACCAACTGGGCTACTGATGACATGGATTGACATATGTCTGGCTGCAAATATGTCAAATCAGTCATACGGATATGGTGAATCAAACTAGAAATTCCCAAAATATTAATCTTGAATTAAGTAAATGGCACATTTTTGGCCAGTCTAGTTTCCAGAGAACTGTACCGGAAGTTGTACTGACCCTAGCTTTTAAAGATCACATTCTATACCCCAATAGTTAGTGCAGGGGGACTGCGCCACATATGATTTACAAAAAGGACAAATACGTCTGCACAATATAACCATGATTTTTAATAATACTGTTCTATCCAATATAATTCTTATGTTTTGAGATAATTAATCTGTGGTACCTTTACATGATCATGACAACATCATTCTCTCATGTTATAGTCGCCATTAGATGTTTTTACATTCTGAATTGAAAGATTTAAGTGCATCTCAAATGAGATTTACAATTATCCTTTTGCGTCGCAATAAATATAAGTTATATAGTTAAAAAAACAGAAGAAATTGTTACATGGTCAGCGAATCAATGATCACATTTAAAATGTTAAGTGACAAAATTTATTTGTCTCATTATGTAGAAAAACTGTGTTCAACATTTGGAAATTTCTACCTATTAGATGTGAAGGGGAGGGGGCTATATTTGATTTATTATTCCAACTTTTTACTTTTTTGCAATTTTGCGCCCCTTGGATAGGCTCCCCCACATGCTATGCAACTGGTTTGCTCAACTTACATCTTGACCACAAGTACCACCGTTTAAACACGACCAGATCTGACATTTACAATCACCAGTATCAGATAAACAACCAACTGGACATGATGATGAACATTTGTTTGCACAATTGTCACCCCATCGCCCATTACTACAACCTATAGAAATTTAAAGGAAAAGATAAAATTTTGTAATATGTTTGCCTCAAGTAAGAAATATTCCATGTGAATAAGAGGAAAATAGTGTCAAATAACACTTCCCTTCAAGACCAAAAAAACATATCCACTTGTTTGGAGTAAGTTATTGGGTTTGAAAAAATATACTAATCAGATTGTATAAGTAGGCTAATTAAATATGTACAGATCATATTGATATTTGAATTTAGGCAAGAATCTTGATAATGAAGGTATACACCTAAATTCCATCAAAATAATGATACTGTGTTCATGCAAAGTGAAAGTACATTATTACTTACTTATATTACAAGAGGTGCCCATAAAACCAGCAGTACATGAACATGCCCCGGTTGCCTGATTACAAGCTGCATCATTAGCACAATTACAGGTTAATTTACATCCTTCACCATACCTACCAGTAGGACACGCTAAACACAAAAATAAAACAACTTGTATTATTTGTAGGGACGGCCAAATTAATAACAATAGATTAACATATTTATTTGAAAGCCTGATTTAATATTTGGCATTTGTCCGCACTTGTTGCTTTTGTTCTTTCACCCCACCCCCTTTTTTTAATCGAATCTGTTTTCATGGCAACAAACATTATTCAATCAAAAAATGTATAATAGGTTGATGTGTACATAGTGTCATAAGTTTCGAATCTTCCCTGGAACAACAATACACTGAAGTATATGACCACTAGCTGCATTTTGAAGAATGGCTTACATGTTCTCAGGATCAGTGACTGTGGGATTAAGACTTTTACAGGCCCTAAGCATGAAACAGATGGTCTGCCATTATAATTCAAAATAAAGATAGCCATTAGCAGAACACAGTTTTTATGGGAATCAATCACTGGTTTATTCATAAAGCACGACGTTTCGACAAGTATCCTCTTATCGTTATCAAGCACAATGATAAGAGGATACTTCTCGAAACATAGGCTTTATGAATAAACCAGTGATTGATTCCTATAAAAACTGTGTTCTGTTAATGTGTTTCCCAATCGCTAAATGCCACTAAAAGATTAAAGATAGCCAGGCAAAGCGTGGAAATATGCCCACGCAGCAGCCATGTCTCAACAGCAATTCACTCAAAAGTAATACATGGACATCAAGCAATATATAGTGTTCGCATTCAGTCCAAAAATACTAAGTAAACAAAGTTTCACACAAGATTTGAAAACCAATAGTGGAAATTTATATATATACAAAAAGATAGGCCAAATTTGTTATTTTGGCAAAGGGGGGGGGGATACTTCTGGAATGAAAAGTTGTAGATTGCTGAACATAGACAGGGTTTGTTCTCTAATGACCACAATGCTTTACACCAAAATTTGAATAGAATCTGATAAAAACTATAGCCTCTATTGTGCTCAACAGATTTTTCGGTAAAGACAGTGAGGAGGAGGTATACTGGAACGGAATATTGAAGAACAATGACTGTAAATAGTCTACATGTTTGTATGAATGAATCTATATATTCATCCATCTGAAACTGTGTTGGTTATAAACTTGGGTGGTTGGGATGGCCTAGTGGTCTAGAGTGCCGCAATTGGACCTCAAGCTGGCTGGCCACCTCTGGCTTGCGGCTGTGGTTTCGAGCCCTGGTGTGTGCGTATGTGGCATGGAGATGGGGGCGCCTTCTCAACCTTGTGGGTTTTCTCCAGGTACTACAGTTTCCTCCCACTGCTAAAGACCCCTACGCGCAAGCGAATTATGGAAATAAAATTAAACCATATGTTAGTCCTGAAATGACCTAGTTGTGTTAAGTGGTCGTTAAACCCCATATATCTCTCTCTCTCTGGTTATAAACTTACGTTGATCACAAATTTTGCCAGTAAATCCATAAAGACATTCACATTCACCAGATTTAGCATCACATTTAGCACCATTCTTACACTGACATACTTGTGAACACTGGAAACCAAAATAATTAGATTCACAATCTGAAATAAAAAATTAAATAAATCACATTAGTGACATTGTTGAAAGAAGCTTTGTCCACTAAGAAAATGTCTAGAAAGTACTAACAAAATGTACTAGCCTAGCTCTTAGATTGACAAATATATACCACATTATTCTCATGACTCTGGTATATGAATGCAAATGAATGGGGCATATTATATAAATAGGGAAATTATAATTGTTCTATTCATAAGTCAACTTCATTAAGTTTACGTTTGTACATTCTATACAGTATCTTTGTCTATGTTCAACTGAATTCAGATGACCTCTCATTTAGCCAATCAACAGACACTGAGCCTCGAGCGAAAATGTTTTAAACCAATCACAGTGGCTTTAGCAAGACTTCAAAGATGAGAGAGAACTGTTATAGTGTGGGCCATGCAAAATAACTAATTTTTTAAAAGATTGAAATATCATAAAGTTTCACACTATTACTGACCTTGTTCACAATGATTTCCTTTCTTTCCAGCTGGACATTGACAGACACCATTTCTATGATCACAATGTTGACCATTACATTTACATGGGTTGAGACAATTCTTACCCCACAAAACATCCTGATCACATTCTAAAAGAATTGTAAGAAAATATACTATACAAAATCAGTAACTATGTGAAATCCTTGTATGAGAAGTGGTATCAGCTGTTTTTGAATGGTAAGAATATCATGTCTCCTGCATGATATCTATAACTACTGGACTATAATTTGCAATGAGATTCCTGAAGCTGAAACAAGTGGAATATTCTGCTTTGCACTGGTTAATTGGGCATAAAGAAATCGTCATGATGTAACGTTATGCAAATATATTTGGTCCAATGTGGAGCTCTGTTATGCAGTTAGCAATTGGTTGTTAATCGAACTATTGGCCAGTCATAATTTGGAACAAGAATTTTCTTTACAGCAGTGAGTAGAGGGATTAGCTCTATAATCACACGCAACAATGTGAGGAGTATGGTAAAACTTAGGTGTATCACATGTTGTATTAACATAATCTGTTAAACTATATAAAACTTATGTGTATCACATGTCGTATTAGCATAATCTGTTAAACTATGTAAAACTTAGGTGTATTACAAATTGTATGAGCATAACTTAGTAAACTATGTAAAACTAAGGTGTGTCACATGATGTCTCAAGATAACCTTATAAACTATGTAAAACTAAGGTGTATCACATGATGCCTCAACATAACCTGATAAACTATGTAAAACTAAGGTGTATCACATTGTATTAACATAACCTGGTACCTATGTAAAATTAAGGTGTATCACATGATGTATTTGTATAATTTGGTAAAGTATGTAATACTTACGTGTATCACATGTTGTATTTGTATAACCAGGTAAACAATCACATCTACCAGTCACATGATCACAGACACCTTTATTATTACATGAACATGTCTGTGTACAGTCTTTACCCCAGCTTCCTACAGGACATGCTGAAAAACACATTATCAGATAATTGATCATTATAATTCTTTAATATGATTTTCTGTGAATATCTGATGCTGATAGTAATCATGCTCTTTTCTTCAAATTGGTTCTGAAACTAAGAATCGAAAGAAGATGTAGTATTCATAATTGTAACTGTGTTACGAAATCCAAAATTGTGACTTGATTTAGAACATTGGTCTCAGTCCTGCAACTTGATTGGTATGTAAATGAAATCTGAAAGCATGCTATCGATTTTCCCAATTTTGAGTACCGTCCAAGCAGCAATACCTACTAAATTTGATAACAATCCATTCTTGTGATTAAGAAGCCAAAAGTGTGTGAAAATATTCTGTAGGATATCCATTTAAGCAACATTCCTCATTGACTGTTTCATTGATTGAAACCTGGTAAAACATGGATTAGTTTAATAGAAAGATATGATACTGTCATATTGTGGTATATTCTATATCATTGTGGTCTGAAACCTTATGTTTAAGCAGACACAAGTTGTCTCCCTTATGTTGCAGTTATTCTGCCTTTTTGAGTACCGGTAATAAAGAGAGTTTTTGGAATCCTAACATGTAGAATGGTTTAATTTTATTTTCACCCACATGTAACATGCAACTGTGTGACACTCCTGGATCCAAGGAATCAAATATAATAATTAATATGTAGTTTGATTGAAAGTTGGTAAAACATTGATTGATTGAAAGTTGGTAAAACATTGATTGATTGAAAGTTGGTAGATCATAGAATTGATTGTGGTCTTGTAGTTAAGAGTACCGTATATTGTTTTATTACTAAACATTTCCCTATTGTTAAGTTGTTAAAAAGTAACACCTTTTCATTAAAGAATGAACAATGAGAATTGTTTAATAACGTACGTTGATTACATGTAGGTCCTATATATCCAGGTGAACATTCACAAGCACCATCTAACGGACTACATAGACTAGTTGTACCATTACATTTACATGTATTACTACAACCTGTACCCCATAAACCTTGGACACAACTCTGACGACATTTTACTGAAAAATAAAATCATGGGCTTATTGATGTTATTGGGTTTGTAAAATCAGTAGAAACTAATAAAATATAAACTTTAAAGAGAATTTAAGTTACAATTGGTCAATTTGTATAATTTTTAGAGTAGGGTAATTTATTAAATTTAGTAATAATAATGCATAGTAATCCAATCTATCCATTTAGTTCTCAAAGCACAACATTTAATGAGCCATGTTGGCCTTTGGTCATTTTATATAATTAAAGAAATAAAATGTATTAATATTTACCTCCAGTAAAGCCTGGGTTACAGACACATAATCCTGTTGATTTATCACATGTGACAGAATGAGTAGGACAATCACATTGATTTATACAACCAGGTCCCCAATTACCATCAGTACACTTTTAATAGAAATTTAAAAAGTATTGAATGCTTATTTTTATTTCTACAAAGATTTGAAGTGAACGACTATGCCAAGGTTTAATGGTTTATATCATCAAATGATTATTGTTGACAATATAAACAAGGAAGAAGGTTATGACCATCATTACTTTCTTAACTTTCTACATACAAAACACCCACAGTGCAATCACTGCAATGGTTGATGGTCAACTCAACTCACAACGCATTCAGTTCAGGACCAACAACAATTTGATGCACATAGGGGTTTATAAAAAATTGGGATGAATCCATGCTGCTATTAAGCATGTAAACCCTATTCCTGGTCAATCAGTACAAGTTCAGTTTGTATCTACATCTACAACACACATATATTAGACTAGTATGGCTATTACTTACATTGGTATTACATTGTGGTCCAGTAAAACCAGGTTTACAAAAACATGTACCGTTTGCACTATTACAATATCCATTAGTTGAACACCTGTAATATTAAAATCTTCATACAGTATAATGTTCTAAAAACCCTTTATTATGTCACACATCCACTTCAACAAAATCACCAAAGAAAATTTCCTACTTGGGCTATTGAATATGGAGAGAGAGAGAGAAATGGGGTTTAATGTCCACTTTTATTTCAATAATTCACTTGCGCATAGGGGTCTTTAGCAGTGGGAGGAAACTGGAGGACCCGGAGAAAACCCATGAGGTTGGACAGGCAACCCTACTTGTCATGTATAACCAGAGATTCGAAACCACGCCAGTTGACTCAATGACAGGTTTTATGATATAGTGCAAGCGTGCTTACCATTTAGCCATCCACCCCTCCCTCATAAAGATGGACACAGTGCCCTGGGGCAAATACAAGTTGCTATTAGACAAATTTTGTCCAGTCAGCAATTGATTTCAGACTGTAAAGGAATCTGATCCAAGTTGTACACGGTACCTCGGGACATCCAAAACACATACTAATTGAATGGGTCTTACAAAGAAATTATGATGTCATATAACCGACAAAATATTATGTATTTTGGTATTTGTTTCTGATGGATCAGATAATAGAAACATGAATTCATTTATTGCTGTTATATGGCATTTTAGTCCCCAAATTACCTAGTTTGTGTCGAGTGGACATCAAACTCAATTTCTCTCTCTCTATATATATGGCAATTAGAGGTGTCCTTGTACCACAAGTTTCGTCGATATCTGCCATAATTTATTACTGAGGTAAAACCGAAAGCGTATCTTACTTGCACTTTTGTTTACATCCATCACCATAGAAATCAGGCTGACATGGCTCATCACATTGTTTTCCTAGGAAACCAGCTGAACAGATACAGGTTCCATTTACAGGATTACAACCTGTGGCATGAACGCAAGCTGGACATGGTGTTTGACAGTCTACACCGTATGTTGAACCCTGCAAAATAAATACATCAACAACTTAACACCAAAAATAAGAACTTAAGTTAAAATCAAAATAATTAATATATTGCGTTTTATGCATACCCTACCCTATAAAGGACACTCATACACCAAAAGGCAATAATCACTATCCATATTTAAAATTGTGAGCATTTTGTACATAGTATAGATAGATTACCAGTATGCCCTGTTGAAGTCGAACCCACATCCCCAAGACGTCCCTAGATATACGAACAATCACACAACATATTTACATCCCTAATACAATTATTAATGGTGTTAACATATATCAAATCTAATCATGTTTTTAGAAAAATATGCTTTTTCTGTTAGGTTATACTAATATCTATAGCCTTGGTAGTCAAATCAATTTGCAGATTTAGAAAACCTCAATGAACCTACTTCATATATCTACAGGATCTTATATCTACACTATAAACAATGAAGAAATAGATCATGACGTATACTATGATATATAAAGTGATATATTTACCCCACATATTATGGTACACTGATCTCCAGTAAATCCTGAATTACACATACAAGATCCATCAACAAAATCACATTTACCATTATTACAATTACACTGTCCGGAACAATCTTTACCATATTTATCTGTAGAAATAATTGTATTCATTAAGTAAATAATCACACAGTGTTTGGAGCATGCATACTTCACTAGGATGTCCTGGATTTGAACCCTTCACTAAGATGTCATGGATTTGAACCACACTGTAAGTCAATATGAGCAGAAAAGAAGCCTAGTTGTTTGTACAAGACAGAAACAGGAGGTTTATCAATGCACATGTAAACAGGGCCGTAACTAGCTCAGAGCAAAGAGGGTGGCGGGAAGTGATCTGGGGGGTTGCTGTAAAATTGATAGACAATGTATATCTATGGTTGACAATTTTTTCACAGGAGGGGGCGAACATGGAGAATTGGAAATTTAAGGAGAATAGACCGAAACACTGTTAATATACATGTACACTGACAATTAGTATGGGCATAATTATAATAGACATTGAAAGATAGGAAAACAAAACATCCCAATCCTTGTTATAGTTTCATATTTAAATCTGAAAATAAAATACTCTTCTCTTACTTGCTTGACATTTCTGATCACAAACAGTTCCAATCCATCCAGGTAAACAGATACATTGTCCACTGACCTGATCACAGCTCCCATGGAGACATTTGCACACATTTTTACAATTCGGACCATAAAATCCTGGCGGACATTGACAATTTCCCCCCTGAAAATAACAATTATCTATTACAAGCTGTATAGAAGTTTATGAGAAAGCAGTCCAGAAAAAAAAATATAAGATTGTATCCTGCATAAACATTTGATTATTCTATTTATTTCATGAAAACATCAATCGCCATGTGTCAGAATTCATTTAAAATTGTAGTTAGATTATCCAACCTCCGTTTCGTCATACTAATTAAGAATATCTTTAATAACAGATTTAATGATAAACATTGTCTGTGATGGTAAGTATAATGTAGACATACCTTACAAATACAGGTTCCATCACTCTTACTACAGACTGTGCCATCTGCACAGGTACAGGCCTTAGTACAGCTGATGCCATATTTCCCGTCTGGACACGGTTGTTCACATTTAGATCCTAAAAAACCTGGTAAACATTTACATTTACCACTTACCTGAAATAAATAATGTTGCTAACCAGACATCTTTTCAAGTTAAAAATAATAAATGAATGGCACTATTAGTTAAAGACCCAAAATGCCAGAATAAAGGTTAAAAATAAGCTCATTGCCACTTTCTTTTCAGTTCAAGATTAGCCATCTCTTGAAGTAACTTTTGGGCCCACACAGGAATTTGTGCTTGAGATATTCTAACCACACGAATTAAGATGTTCTCATTGATTTAAAATATGGTTAACAATTAATATTGACGCCTCTATATGTATGGTTAGCATGTCATTGAGTGCTAAGGGTTTTCTCCGGTTCCTCATGCTTCCTCCCACTGATAAAGACCTCTTGAAATTAATTTGAACCTTATGTTAGTCCTGAAATGACCTAGTTTGCGTTATGTGGACATTAAACTTCATTTTTCTCTCTATATATATGAAGACTGTGCTCAACTCAAAATAAACTTACTGGATCACATGGTGATTTGTTCAAACAGGAACAAATGAGGCCACAATTGGGTCCATATAATCCAACAGAACATGGCTTCTCACAATGGTTACCTTGGAAACCTGCTTTACATAAACATGTTCCCAAAACATTATCACACCCAGTTGACTGATTGGCCACACAAGGACATTGCTGGATGCAATCCTGACCATAACTGAAGAGAAACAAACCTGAATATTGTGAAAAATATCTGTAACCCAGGTTAAATGTTGAAATTAAGAAGCTAAGAAAATGGGAGATATGCAGCTAGCCTTTGATGCATTGACTGCTTTTATTTAGATTGGAAAGGCATGACATCCCCACAAAATAATCTTATAAATTTTTTTCTGGTTTTGGCAACAAAGAGAAGCAACTGGCATGGAGATATATTGTGTGATTTCATGTGTTGTAAATTGAAAGAACTACAACTTTATTCGTCCCCTGTCACTGTTTTGTCTCCTCTGTCTGAAAATATGGCTACTATACAGCCAGGACAATCAATATGGTCATAAATATTGCAAACTCACCTTCCAGAAGAACATTTTGAATCACAAGCCTCACCAACAAACCCTGGTGGACAGGAACATTGACCTGTGACCCCATCACAACCAGCATCATTATCACATTTACACGTTTTACTACATCCGTCACCCCATGTACCATGAGGACAGTTCTTATAAAACATACAATATAATTGATATATTACACACATTGCTACACATTTTAACAGTTTCATAAAATATAAACTATACCCCTGATCACTTTATGTTCCATTTGGGCAGCTGTAAGAATTATACACAATATATGCCTCAGTTAAAACCAATGATTGTCATTTGCATTTATTAGGGGGGGGGGGGGTGAGATAGAGAGAGATAGGGGTTTAAACGTCCAATCGACACAAACTAGGTTGTTTTGGGTCTAACATATGGTTTAATTTTATTCAATAATTCGCTTGTGCATAGGGGTCTTTAGCAGTGGGAGGAAACCGGAGGACCTGGAGAAAACCCACTAGGTTGGATTCATTCAGATTGAAAACTGGACTGTCCAAAAATTTTAGTGAAATATTTTAAGTTAGGCTGCTTTTGACCATATCCTGTTAATATTCTAAGACCATGGTGCCGCCGAAATGTTGGCAAAGTTTCAGTTCAACTTTGTATATTCTCATCAGAAGTGAACCATGCAACCTTTGCAAAATTGTAGTTCGTGTGGGATTAAAGATTCCTCAACTTAATATCAGAGATTCTACAGTAGATTCTCTACTTATATTCTAATAATAGATAAATAACAGCAACTAGAAGAAACAACTTTCTAAATTAATAACAAATGTTTTCTTGGATGAATGACTGTGATAGTGAAGATATACCCCATAGTTTATCAACCCATTTATTTTATATGAACACCATCCTGCTCCTGATGGCATTTGTATGATGTGAAAAACATGCTTATTCAGAAAAAGCCAGATATTGACAAGAAATATTACAATTAGGGCATATTTTTTTTTACTCTGAACTACACTTCACCAACCATAACCAGAATAGTTTTACTTCAAACTGTGTTTCTTACCTGTTCACATCTACTGCCAGTTACTCCCGCTCCACAATTACAGACACCAGTTAATCTGTTACATCCTTGGTTAGAACAATCACAATCAGACATACAGTTAGGACCATAATTATATGGATCACACGTCTCGGCACAGAATGCTGAAAAAAATATATTTTCTCTGGTTGTGATTTAGGTTAATCCATTTGGTACATAAAACATATTAAAATGACTAATACATTTATAATCCTGATGTTCAAATTGATTATTAAATTTACAATTCTGATATTTCAAATGATTAATAAATTTACAATCCGGATTTTTAAAATGATTAACAGATTTATAATCGTGATTTTTAAAATGATTAAAAATTTATAATCCTGATTTTTAAAATGATTAACAAATTACCTATGCTTATGTTCAAAAAGATTAACAAATTTACAACTCTGTGCTAAAATTAAAATATTGTTGATATGACCATTTTAAAACTATACCATCCACAACAATTTCACACAGCTCTGGCTAATTTAGTAAGAAGAAACAAATGGAATCTTTTTCTCAAAACATATGTACAAAGAAATCGTAATGATCACAAATGTTAAATCTTACGTAATTTATATCCTGGATAACAGTCACATGTTCCATCTTCTGGTGAACACGACCCCTGATTGCAATTACACTTCTGGCTACAGTTCCTTCCAAAAAATGTTGGCGGGCATGGTATTTTACATGCTATACCTGTCCAACCATCTTTACACCTGAAACAGACAAACTTGAAAACTACTAATAATAGATATTGGGATCTGTGTTGTGCAGGTCTACATATTGTCAGCTTCCATACATTAATATCAAAACCTTATTTTGGTTGCCTACTAATTAGGAATTGGAGTTTTTAACATAAATACTTATATATTACCTACAAGTACCACTAACTGAATCACATTCTTCTGTTTCTTTACAATTACATTGAGCTGATGTAAAACAAAGGACAATCATATAAGTAAACTTAGTTTTAATAACACAACAAAATTATTAAAAATACTGAAAAATCTATACTACTTATTATTTATTTATAAAAAATAATAATACGTCACTTAATGAAGTGCTAAATCCATGCACATGGTGCCCATAAACCCGGTTAATTTTATTGTAGTATCAACAGGTCAATGATAAGCGTGCCATACTGATTAACATGCCAATTTTGCCAACGGAAGTGAGATGGTCTTGACATGGTACCAGACACTGCATGGTTGAATTTTCGTAGTGTAAACTCTATCTGTCTGAGAACGGTTCTCAGTACAGATTACTATGCATGCACTAAATGAACTTTGACCTTTTCTCTGCAAATTTTGACAGTTCTATCATCAGTTCTGACAAAATGGCTGCCCAAACTAAATCAACCAACATAATTGTTTTCACCCGGGTAATTTTTATAGGGACTAACAATCATTATCTTTTTATGAAGAATTCCATAATATTTGGCGTTCCTGGCTTGGTTCCTAGACCGGTTATTTTAAAGTAATGTAAACAGGTCAACTTCTCAAAATTTATGGCGGCCTGGTACTGTGCCGAGAATGGCAAGCTTATGGCAGCCATGTGTAAACAGGGCTATATACTCAAACTCATTACACTACATGTGACAGAACTTTTCTTGTCACCTAAAAAAACATTTTGAAGGTTTGAAAAATATATTAGTTTTACATCGTGGAAATTGTCTGATTGGTCCCAACACATTCTGTCAGGTACATATCACATTTACTTACTTTTGCAGTTTTCTCCAAAAAATCCTGGCTGACATGCATTCTGACATGTATCACCAGAAAATCCTGGTTTACAATGACAGGAACCATCAATAGCATTACATTCAGCTGTAGTAGTCATATTACAACTACATTTATTTCTACAACTTAAACCCCATGTTGAATTCTGACAAAACTGAAATTGAAAAAAAAAGAAGAAAGGATAATAAAACAAATAGCCACTTCGAAAATGAAAATTCAAGTTTATCTATTCATATTTCTTTTAGTTAGGAAAAGCTAAATATAGCCTGATCAACACTGTTGTAATCATGTAATTGACAATACTGGTCTAAACTTTCATTAGAAAATCTTTTAGACGCACCGAGTATCGAAGCTACAAGTGTCGCGGCCTTTGTCTACTTCTCCTTTCTGAGGAGAGACAACTAAACTGCTAAATATGCACAATATTTTGACTTCCTTTCTATTCGCACGCTTGCTTTGTATTTTGATATATATTATGTACCCTTATGTGGGTTTATAATGTCGAGTTTTGCGAGTTCATACTTTGTACGTTTTGTCTGGTGTGCAGGTTCTATACTGCCTACCGGTATTTATGTCCATATATTTGTATCCGTCCAATTTTTTGCACTTAAATTTAAAAGTTAAATGTTGTCCTCAAGGAGGATCCGATGCGATACTAAGCATACTGTGTGTTTTATCGTTATAATTGTCATATTGTTATAATTTTATGTGCTTTGTTTATATTGTATGCTGTCCTCAATGAACGTTTCGATGCAATAAAATCTTATCTTATCTTAATGTAAATGTTGACAAAGTTTTCTACATCATTTTGAAAGCGATTTGGCTTATACATTATCATATAAAAACAAATGGAGGATACTGTTTTAAATACGCCAAGAAGAAAATTACATAAGGACTTGTATTTACCTGATTACATCCTTCACCCATCTTTCCTGCTGGACATTGACAATGTATTTTATATGATGATGTCTTCTGACTCGTCAAATCACATTGGCCCCATTTAGGCTAAAATAATATGTAAACACTTTCTATATTTCGTTTTATTCCACATCAGGAAGATATCTATTTGTAAGTTCTTAACCCTTAATTTCGGTTGCATGAAAAGCATAATTATATGTATTCAGCCAGTTGGAATTGCACAAAGACTCACATATCATTGTGATAACATCTTCAATTTTACGAGTGTGCTATCATTTCTATAATGTAATTAATTAAGATTCTAAACTATGATTTTAAAAATATATCTTACGTCTGAGGTATCGGCATCTGCTGTCACACACCATGGCTGACATTTCTGTACAACTCCATTAAGTCCTGGAGCTTGTGTTTGAGGATGGGGTCCATATATAGCCATCCTATATGCTGCACCACAATACTGAAGTTTATCTCCACTACATGGCATATTACACTCACTTTAAAAGAAAAAGCACTAAGTATTGAATGAGAGAGAGAGAGAGAGATAGAAATGGGGTTTAACGTCCACTCGACACAAAATAAGTCATTCAGGGACTAACATATGGTTTAATTTCAAAAATTCTCTTGCGCATAGGGGTCTTTTGCAGTGGGAGAAAACTGAAGGACCCGGAGAAAACCCACAAGGTTAGACAGGCGACCCTACTCCTTGCCACGTACAACCAGTTGACTCAATGACAGGCTTTATGATACAGCACGCGCACACTATATGGTACTCATTTACGACATGATGCTTTGATTAGTCCTGTGTAATAATTGATCACTTCATAAAAGACAATAATGCAGTGTCTCTTCTTGATTTTTTTTTAATCTGTCAGAGTCAAAGTTTAAAATCATTCATGACTACCAAAGAAAACTAAGTGCAATTTTCAAAATGCACATAATATAGATTAAATTATTAGTAGGGCCTATTTAATAATTACTGAAAAGATAATGGCTAACTTACGCATCTGATTTCTTTAACGACCAATCAAAACCATTATCACAAAAACATTCTTTTCCATATTCAACAGCAGCAAATTTAAAATTAGCATTTCTGTAATTAGATATTTAATAATTTAATGACATATTAATTGGTTTGATAATGGCAAGTGATGAATCATTAGAAACCACTGCTATTAATTTATAATTATCCCTGCTATTACATCCTTTCTCTTTACAATGATGGTGTAAATCAAATACTAAAACAAGTACAATAGTACCATCTTTGAATTGTGACCTCATATTGAATATTAATGTTTATAAATTGATTCTCAAATCTGTGTCGATCTTATTTGAATTGGCTGTGCCTTTTTACGAAGAGTGTTGCCCCCACCCCAAAAAAGAAGAAGAGTAACAAAATGAGTAGCGCTTTGGCTAGTTCCCTTTTCCTCAATCTGGAACCCGAAAAATTTTGGAGAAAGAAATTTCTCTGGTGACACTGGGTAGCCATTTTCCCGTAAGGGACAAATCACACGACTGTCACGTGACATGTATTTATTTTAAGTGTCTGGATGACCGAATCATTTAAAAATATACACACGCGTAGAAAAATAGATCTTTACGAAAACTTAAATTTTTACATTTAGGATCCACTTTTGTTATGTCAGCCAGTTGACTTTGACTCAAGAATCATTTCACAACAAACAAAACGACGATCCGACATCTTGTTTTCGAAAAAAAAGACCCCAAAAAGATCGACCAATCAGAGGTCAGAATGGGCGGGGCTTACCTGTAAAAAAATTTGAAGATAATTGACGGTCTTTGGCCCCAGAGGCCTCCGACCCCGCGGCTGACTCTGGGAACGAGATTGCCTTTTCCTGTCAAAAAAGTTAAGAAATGAATGGTTGCATAAACTTACCTGCAAAGCTTGATACAACTCTGAGGTGTCATTGTCTTAGCATCAGCACCAGCTTGACCAACTTGCTTATAAAAATGTCGGTTTTTGGTATCATCTTGATAACAGCCCCTATAGACCTCATCACCCCAAACAGCTGTTGGTGGAGATATTAATTTCTGACCCGGTATTGATAAATCCTAATAAATATATGGTTAAGAAATTATCGTATCTTAATGAATCCCAAGATGAAAGAGTACTTATCTCCAAAAGTTTTTTAAGGAATGGACAATTGAAAAAAAGATTAATTTTCCACCATTGTGTTAAAATTTTAGGAACCTGCTACGTCACTATTGTAACATTTACAGATAAATATTTACTCTATTCTCTAGAAAATCTACTTAACCCACCCAAAACAGACGAAAATCTGTTTGTATATCTAATTTCATGCTATGGACCTAAAAGCATGAACAGGTGATTGAAAGGAAAGGGGATATTCTTTTTTAGTATTCATGATGGAAGAATTATCAAAGATCTCGACAAATAATTATGTGTGTTTGGGTCACGTGCAGCAGATCAACAAAGATCAATACTTTTTTTCAGTACTGATCATGAACAAAAATTTCAAAAACACTCACTGTATAATGCGACTGGGTTAGAGTAGTGTGTAAGAAACCATTTTGATTTTGGGCGATGTATCCCTTAAATGTTTGAGCATCAACATGTATGCGACCTATCGAACCATCTCCACCACAACCAGCAGCTCCGCCATAACCACCTTTACCACCAACAGCCCATACACGATTATGACCTGTTCAAACATAGATGAATTAAAGTATTCCAACATATGACAGTTTAAAGATGCATATATTTATTGCTAATAGGATCCAATTAGTTTATCCAAGTTGTCTTGGGTATTTACAGGAAGCAGTCAGCACACTAAATCCAACCAAGTTTCCTAAGGAACCTTAAAAAAACCACCTCTTCACTTTTAATATGATAAACTAACCTATACCAATCTCTCCAAGATGCAGAGGTAACTTTTTTCTAATTTCTACAAAATTTGAATCTATTCAGCAGACAGATCAATTAGCAGACTGAACAAATATCTTACCAATATCTATAATTAGCAGACTGAACAAATATCTTACCAATATCTATAATTAGCAGGCTGAACAAATATCTTACCAATATCTACAAGTTGACCTGCGATATAAACACTACCACCACTACCACCCCCTCCTACTCCAGACAGATCCCAGCATGCTTTATTGTTACTTGCTGTACAGTGAGTTTGATCTTGACAAATTAGAGGACATTTTTGACAACTACAACATAAATATGTTAAAAGTAGAGCTTTAATCCTTAAATATCCAACCGCTAGAGAAAGAATATAATTAAATGCTTTTAAATACAATACATTAGTTCTGACTTCAAAACTGTTGGCATGAATGGCACTTCAAGGTTATGGATTGAAGATAAAAATGAATAAAAATTAAATCTTCTGGTTAAATATCTTTGTTTCATTATTTCACATAATTCTTAACACAAATAATATTAAATTCACACCTAACATTTTTGCAAAATCGGGCTGTAAAGTCAGGGTAGGGTAAGCAGCACCCAAAATATGTTCGGGTTCAATCAGAGGGTTAAGTTTTGAGTGTTTTTAAAGAAGGGAAATGCAAACTGTTATGGTTTCTTACCCCGGACTCGACACAGTGTCTCCTTGACCATCTTCTCCATTTACAGAAACAATTCCTGTTATTTTCATATTACGACTAGCATACAGTCCAATAACACCTCCACCATTTCCACCTCTACCACCTAACATAGTAAATACAAACAACAAATTACCAATTATCAAATACAAACAACAAATTACCAATTATCAAATACAAACAACAAATTACCAATTATCAAGTACAAACAACAAATTAACAATTATCAAATACAAACAACAAATTACTTTTCAAATTGGCAGTATATTTTTGACTTTAGTTTGATGATAGTAACATCAACTACCGTACATATCTGATGGCATAAATACTAAATTTAACATAAGCTAACATGTCTCATTCGTATGTATGCCTGAAGATAGAAGTACTAGCTTTTTGACATTACCTTACATGTCTGATGGTATTAGAACTAGATTTGACATTATATATTCTCACTGATGGTATTAATATTTGCTTTGACATGGGCAATAGTTTGCATACCTGGGGGTGTTTTCGTTAAATCTTTTGCATTTCCACCGCTTCCTCCTCCAGAGCCCAAATATAAAATAGCTATTGCATTATTACCATATGGGGCCCCTGGAGATGGCCAACCAGACCCTCCCTTAGTTCTTGGTACTGGCTTCTGCCTGAAATAAAATCAAAGTTAGAAAGTGTTATACTACTGTGTTAGGACATTGTCTTTCATCGACCATAACTGACATACTTTATACTTGGTCTCAAGTTCTAATTTATTTTCTTCCACATAAAACGACAGGATTTTAAATGAAGTTCCTTCAGGTTTATTTAAACTGAGTAAGAATCCTTAAAAAGCAATAAGGAGTCAGATTGTTGGGTTTAAGGCTAAAGATCTGTGTTATTTTATCAATATTAGGTTTACAAAAACACAAGTTAATACTTAAAAAAAGAGAAATGAGTAGGCTACCTACCCTGTTACAGCATAACCACCTCCAGCACCTGGTCTAGCTATACCATGCGCATTTGTGTGGCCTCCTGCACCACCACCCCCACCACCTCTATTTGCAGTTGTTAAAGCACTTCCTAGTCCTAAAGATTAATGTAATGTATTAACATTATACAGTTTTAAATTGAAATTTTGGTACATTATTAAAACATTCGGTGGATTTAAGTCATAAATCAAATAATATGAAAAACTGGTAAAAAATGGTATTAATGTATTGAGTTTTTTCAAAGATGGTAGCCTTAATTTCCTTACCACTGTAAGATTCACCCTGTATTCCATCTTGACCAGAGGTTTTTGGTGATGCTCCACCTTTATAACCTGCAGCATTTGCATCTAATGCACCATCTATCTGAATATCCTATAACATTAATAATCAATGCTCATTTTAAATATTATTATTCAACTAACTTCTTATCTGTATATAAAGATAAATTCAACGAGTATTCCTTTAGAGGACGTCTCATAAATGAAACACAAGCTATTAAGAGCTATTTTGTGTATTACTCCGTTTAGATTAAAATTAGTCAATGGAATATTACCATCTTAAATGGCTGTACATTTATAAGCAATACATCAATGGTCAAGATTTCTCAGCTGGAAGTAGGTGAAAATTACCCCAAACAAATAAAGAATCTAAAAACCAATATAATTGTCAATTATGGTCCCTTGGTCACTAAATCTGATATGTATGTTTGTTTGTGATTTCTGCATATTGTGTCTTGTCCATAGATTTGTTTTGTTTAATTGTGTGTTCTGCAGTCCACCCTACATGCTATCAGACATGTTTAATTCTTTTGTTTCACATGTTTTTAGAGACTGGTCCCAAATCAGTTGGTGACACTTTAGAATAACTATAATAACTGTAGAAGAACCTACCAAGGCGTAAACCTCAAAGCTTCCTTTGGTTGATCCATCATACTGTTTCACATAGGCTGTCACTCCGTGAGGTATGTAGAATCTGGTTACATTACAGTGGATACCTTTTCAGGATAAAGAAACCAAATTTAAGAATATTTTTATTCTCGTTTGTGAGAAGGAATCAAAATGGGGTTTCACATCGATGAAACACAATAATATATTTTCAACTGGGCTGTACCAGCGGTAGGAAACTGTGGAAGCTAGGTTTGAAAGCACATTTCGAGCACATCAAACACAATAATATATTTTCAACTGGGCTGTACCAGCGGTAGGAAACTGTGGAAGCTAGGTTTGAAAGCACATTTCGAGCACATCTCTCTAAACAACTATGTCACAAAATCTTCCATTCTTGTTTGTATGTTAATGTTGGTATATTATTTAATAGAGGATTATTTCCGTAGAGTCACCTTTTAAAATATAGGTCCATGTAGCAATCAGTTGTTAGAGTCTGTAACTTACAAAGTGATTGACAAAGAAATGAAAAGGCGTTTAATGTACTACTCAAACTGGGCTAAAGAAGACAGGCATATGCCATGCACTGCGCTATGAGGGAAATTTTGCCTGAGCAGCGGCGATACGGCCTACTCTTATATCGAATTCCAACTGCCAAGAGGTCTTTTACATGCAAGCCAATGTGTACACAGGGCCTCAGTTTTCCGTCCCATCCGTATGACTTGTCAGCTGTCCTTGTCAGGCCCTCTGTCCTTCATCACTGACAAGGGAAAACCACGCTGGAAAATCTGGATGAACTTTCTCAGCCAATGCAGGGATCAAACACCCACTTAACCACTGGATCCCCTGATTGACAAAGAAGGTATATGATCACTCTATATAGAACACCCTATACAACATCTTATTTAACTTGTACTTTTCTGTACCTAACATAAGACAAGAACATGCAAAAAATAGTAATGGTTACCAGATAATTGTTGAGAGTTTTTAATCTTCCAGTCATCACCTCCATGATCTATACCATGACATGGTAGATTGACATCATGACCTAGTTCGAAATGTGCTACTAATCCACCAAACAATGCCTCTAACTGATAAAGAAGAAATTAATATACATATAACAAAATAAGAATAAAACAATTAATATAAATAGTAAATATATAAGAATAAAATATATGAATTGCAAGTCTGATTATAAAGAACACAGGAAATAATCACCTTTCCAGAAAATGTATTGAGCACTGAACGAACTTACCGTTGAATTGACAGCATTTAGAGGACTCATACTATATGTCATTTCCATCATATATAAAGGTCTATTCCATATCTTAACAGCCTGAAAGATAGAAAGATAGTTAACAAATGCCATATTCTCACTGCACTCAACTTGCAAGTACCAAGTATTTTCCCCTGGAAGTGAAATAAGTCACATATTTGCCCCTAAAAGTTTACATACAGTACATGATGATTCTAAAGAATAGGGAAAATAAAATTATCCAAATAGGGTTTTTTAAGCCAGTATTAAATAAAATAACACTTATATTCTTCTGTATTCTTCATTGGACTTTTAGCAGAAACATTGACTTTTAGCAGAAACAGATACCTAAAAAAGCTTTTCAAATATCTCTTACATCTACATTTATTTGTTATTACCTTTATATAGCCTTGAAAAGTTTCTTTAGGGCAGCAAACTGAATTTCCAATTCTTAAACCAGTTGAGGCAGTAACTCGATAATGTTGTACCTATTAAAAAAACCCACAGAGAATGTGTTTCTATAAAATAGATTGTGGCCCTTTTATATAATTTGCCTCGTACATAAGAACTTACCAATTATAAGAAAGACAATATGGTTATTATATAATATATCTTATTATATGCCATCATCTGGTCATTTAAATTGAAACTATGCATTTCTCTTTTAAAAAAAGAAGAGAAAATGTTTTGTTTCTATTCTAACTGTAAACAGTGTGTGTAACAGTGTGTGTGTGTTTACTTAGTGTTTAACGTAGGTGATATCGCAGACAAGGGGTCTTTCTTGTGGGAGGAAACCGGTGTACCCAGAGGAAACCCACAAGGTTGAGAAGGCACCCGTATCTCCATGCCACATACGCTCACACCAGGGTTGCAAACCACAGCCGAAACCCAGAGGTGACCGGCCAGCTAGAGGTCGAAGCGTGGCACTCTAGACCACTAGGCCATCCCGACCCCCCAGTTGTACATTAGTTGTATAAATTGTCAAGTAGGCAGAAAAAGTAAAGAAAGGTGAAGACTTATTTTTTCAAAACTCATACAATTCCTATATTAATTTAAGTTGACATTTTTTGTACCATCAAAAGAAAAAAACAACTGTATCCTTATATCTGTAATCTGTTCAAATATGGCTTGACAATTGTTCAAATACTTACCTGGTCAGTATTGACAAGTTTTCCATTGACAAATACTGATATATCAGTACCGTTATTACTGACACCAACCAAGTACCATTGTCCAATGGAATAAGGTCCACCACTTAAAGCTTGACTGCAGGTAGTGTTATAGGCCGAATTATAGAAAGCCATAAATTTACCATTTTGAATATATATACCAAAATCACGACAATCTTTAACACCTCCAACTATAGTCTAGATTATATTTCAGAAACAAAAATATGGAGATATTATTGATTTTTAAAACTACAATTAATGTGGAGCCAGTATTAAACAAAGTTTATAATGAATTCTATGACTAACATAAATCAAAATTCAAGCCAGAGCTGTACGCATATTCTCAGAGAAATCTGCTTGTTACAGATTGGAAAATCAAGATATATTGTGTTTAGATACAATTAAAATTTTATCTATCTATCTATCTATCTATTTAAAGGGTTGATAAATTTTGTCTCAATAATTAATTAAATGAGAGTATCTATCGTATCAAATAAAACAAAACTACTGACTGACCCGTCTTGTTGAATCTTTAACATCAGGTTTAACCCATGCAGCTATAGAATAAGTTGACCCTGGACTCCAGTATCCTAAATCTATATAATCATCTTTACCATCAAAATAACTAGAACATGCAAATGGTGGACCGACCTTGTAAAACAGAAATAGTACAAGAATAGGAAATTATACAGTGGTCTAAGACAGGCAAAGGGTGAGGGGAGGGGGGAGAGCAAAGATACAGTGTCTAGACATTGAAACAGAATAAATAACCAAGATCATGTGTACTTGTTGGTGTGTACCTAAAATAACCCTTGGCAGAGCAGCACAGTACATGGTGTATACCAATCTTCATTAGCCTGGTCTTTGCCAAAAAGTAAGACATTTAACCATATTTCATTTCATTTCCTTATAACCAAACATAGCATTCCTGTAAATTCTATTAAATTGTGGACGTACCACGTACAGGGGCTGATAGTGATGACAATAAACCTAGGTTCTTCACCTTATCAAACAATATTTAAGCATGTATAGTAATAAATTAATCAACTTCAAAATAACAAGAAATGTGATAAATATATATATGGTGTTTATTTATTAGTTATACAATCTTCAACACATACTAAACATAATATTAGATTTATAGAATTACTTACTTCATTATCTTCAACACATTTACTAAACATTACATCATTGTAAGTAAAGGGGAATATACAATGATCTCCAGCAGTATCTCCACCAAAAGCTTTAATATCACTAGATGGTACTGCCTGACAATCACCTTATAAAATACAATACAATAATTGTAATTCACCTGGGCTTTGTATTTGACCATTGATTAGGATTGGACTGCCATGCACTCTGTTTTGATCCCTCCCTCAATGCACTCTAGTTTCATCCCTCCCTCCATGCACTCTGGTTTTATCCCTCCCGCCATGCCCTTGGATCTGTCCTTTGGTTACTTGGACCAGTGCTTTGGTTACTTGTAAGTGTACTTTTATATACTTTAGTACACAATTTGTACAAAACAGCAAATAGTCCCACTTGTTTGCAGAGAAAGTAGACTAACTAGCGTTCACAAATTATAGTCAATAATAATAACCTTACCAGCACGACAAGCAGTTTTGTTGTATTTATCTTCATAAAAACTACAATAATCAAATATATCACATGTTCCACCATTATACCCATCTGGACATGTACATATTCCTGTTACTTCACTACATAAACCATTATTCTCACAACCACAATCATATCCTTTAATATACAATCATATCCTTTAATATACAATCATATCCTTTAATATACAATCATAGAACTTAATTATAGTCTTCTATAATATTATTGTTATAATAATGATTCAAGTGTGACACTTTTGAAGATGACGACAATAAAAATAATAATCATTTCAGATGAAAACCTCTGGCTACAGGCTAGACTAATCGCCGAGTACAATAACTTTAGTTGACAACTTCTAGGATGCTGGTATTCACGGGGAACAATAACTTCAGTTGACAAATTCTAGGATGTTGGTATTCACGGGGAACAATAACTTCAATTGACAACCTCTAGGATGCTGGTATTCACAGGGAACAATAACTTCAGTTGACAAATTCTAGGATGTTGGTATTCACAGGGAACAATAACTTCAGTTGACAAATTCTAGGATGTTGGTATTCACAGGGAACAATAACTTCAGTTGACAAATTCGAGGATGTTGGTATTCACAGGGAACAATAACTTCAGTTGACAAATTCTAGGATGTTGATATTCACGGGGAACAATAACTTCAGTTGACAAATTCTAGGATGTTGGTATTCACAGGGAACAATAACTTCAATTGACAACTTCTAGGATGCTGGTATTCACAGGGTACAATAACTTCAGTTGATAATGTCCAAACTATTGGTATTTAAAGCTATGAAATAACTAACTTTAAAGCAAAAACTAACCAACTTTAAAGCTATAAAATAACTAGTTTTAAAGCTTAAAATAACTAGCTTTAAACAATGCCAGATTAACCATGGTGGGGGCCCTGGGGCCAGGAACATGTTCCTGGCACCTGATCACCAACCGCAGAGCTGAGGCCGACAAGGGGGGTCTGGAATTTTTCAGAAATTGGAGGCCGGAAACGTGATTTCCTGGCATTTCAGGCACTTGTTGGGAGCCATTTAGAAGTACCTCTTCCAGAAAAAAAAAAAATTGCCACAAAATTAGCACATTCTAGCCTATTTCAGTGGACGAATCCATGTAAGTGCTATGAAATGATGACATTTCTAGAGGAGGGGGCTGGACGCAACTGAGATTCTTGTGGGGGGCCCTCTTATGTTGGGGGCCCTGGGGCTTGTGCCCTGTGGTTAATCCATCCATTGCTTTAAGGCTATGTAATAACTAACTATAAAGCTATGAAATAACTAACTTTTACATCTAGCTGTAACGGTACAAGTTGAACAAGATTTTATAGAACAATGTCTGCTGTCAGTATCCATAACACCCATACCATTTCCTTTCTTCTTATTTTTACTATAAAAGAATAATAATAACAAAGCCTATCACTCTCAACCAAAAATATAATTAGTTTAATATTCTAAAAAAAACCTAGATCCACTTATTTATCAAGTTTGTGTGGCTGTTTAGAGCGAATCATTTCTGAACACCCCAAAAAGTAAGTAATAGTCAAATCCTAAAAAATTAAAAATTATTTATAAACCAACAAGCGAAGACATACAAGTAGATGATGTCTCCAAAGAGCACAAAACAAAGTAAAACATAATAAATACCTCCCTCCGGATCCCACCAAAAAGAAATACATAATTTGCCAACATTGAACTCCAAAATGAAGAGTAGTTACCTTTATATTGAGAACAATAAATAAAAAAGAAGCGATGTGACATACCTATCCCAGTAACTACAGCCTACTATTTCTGTTTCTGGTGGACAATAGGCGTCTGTTTTACCCTGTATGTTAAACAGTGTTACATGTCCTGGATCATCGTATCGACATGTAGTTCTTGGCTAAAATATGATTTATTTAATAATGTATTTATAGGTCAATTAAAATCTGATGTTCAGACAACTCCAAGAGGTATATTTATTCAAAATAAACTTTAGCTCACCAAATTATCGGAAATGGATTTTTTGCAGGAGCATACAATTAATCCCTTAAAAAAACACTAAATAATTTACAATCTTATTTTCAAAGCTATTATAAATTGAAAAATTGTCAACATTTGGCATGTAGTATTGTAGTGATAAGGAGGCTTCTAAAGATCAAAACGGATGAAACAACTTGAGACACTAGAAAGATATTTTAAAAATCTATATTGCTAATGATTTGAAAATAATCTGAAAATGATGCTGGGTGTACCTTTCCTGTTGAAACAACACATAGATCTCCATCAAACTTAGCACCAGTACATTTACCATTACAAGAACATTGTTCAGCCTGTAAACCAGTAGGACAGTCAGACCCACTTGTAGTTACAACAGCTGATAAAAATAAAAAAATCATTAATATACAATATAAATATTAAAATCATTAATATTCAATATAAATATTAAAATCATTGATATGCAATATAAATACTAAAATCATTAATATTCAATTTAAATATTAAAATCAATAATATACAATACAAATATTAAAATCATTAATATGCAATATAAATATTAAAATCATTAATATACAATATAAATATTGAAATTATTAATATGCAATATAAATATTGAAATCACTAATATGCAATGGAAATATTAAAATCATTAATATACAATAGAAATATTGTAATCATTATATGTCTATAAAGGCTGATTTATCAAAACATATTCCCCAAACTGGTTGGAAATAACTGAATGACAGTTCCAATTAAAATTATAGCTTTGGTATCATAAGACCCAGGACCTATGATAGCTGGGCCACTTGTCCAGGGTCCTAACTAGAGGGGCCCAGAGGTATGTCGAGTAATGTTTACTTGATCCTATAGGCTAAAGTAGATGAAAACCGGTGACTTATCTGAATATGGGGACCTAGTGACGTGAGTAGGATAAGAATCGGATTTTGAGGCTCTTGTCACCGTATCTAAGGAGCATATCGGTTTCTTGATGATCGCATTGAAATGTATCTGCACGTACCAGATCGGAACTTATCTGTTCATATCTGAACAAGAGACTAGATGGTGACAGATCGTGTCACCTGAAATCGACCACATGTGACCATATTCCATCCAAGCACATCAAATCATACTAGAACGTATCGACTCACATCACCTCATATCCAAACATGAAATTTCAGAGAAATAAATAAAAATTTCCACGATTAGCTAAGAATGACCAATTATCATGTTTGTTATCCAAATGTTGTGTTTAATCACAGTTTCCGTGATTTAGTAAAGTGACCTCCAAATATACGCCAAAATGATGCTAGAGACCATGGAGTTCCCAAGTTGAGTTGCTTGTCCCAGGCCCCAGAGAGCCCTCTCACAGACACTTGTAAAACCAGTGACAAACCGAGCGATGTGTACCAAGATAACTGTGTCTTACAAAGACCGAAATTCTGCCTGAGATTGTCAGTATCGGGTAAATTTATTAGGATGGAGTTCTGTAGAGCTTAATATTTGATTTCTTGCAGCTTATTTTTAAAAACATTAAGATATGTTTACTTACTCTGTAACTGATCACATAATGGACCAACATAACCAGACTGACAGGCACATTTATATTTATCTTCTGTTAAAGCAATGCATGTGGCTTCATTCTTACAAACATTACTATAATATAAAATACAACTAGTCTTTAATGAGAATATTCACTGCCAGATGATAGATTTTAAAGAACACTAAATTCATACCAAAGATTCTTTAACAAGAATGGAAATAAATTTTAAGCACTAGACACATTAGCCGAATCATTCGGCGCCGAATTTCACCAGTCGATTGCATCACTTTTCACGTCACATGATTAAAAACGGCGGCGTCTATGTCTTCAAACAATCACGTGATTTCTCGATAGGAGTGCTGCTTGGCTAATGAATTCTACATTCGGCCGAATGCTTCGGCGAAGTGGACACACCGGGCGAATAAATATTGGCCGAATATATCAAACATGTTTGATTCGGGCGAATCATTCGGCCGATTAGAAATTCGGCCAAATGACAGTGGACACACTAGGCGAATTTCGACGCCGATTGATTCGGACGAATCATTCGGCTAGTGTGTCCACCGCTTAAGATATTACTAAAATACTAATCAATAGCTGTTTTAAATCAAAAGAAAAAAATAATGAAGAGTTTCTGATAACTTACGTTAAACATGGTTGAGAATTAGAAATAGTTAATTGGAAAGTCTTTTGTTGAGATTTGGATTTAAAAGCAGGAAAACAATAGCCTGGGTATCCACCACAGGTTCCTTCCACAACCTGATCCGTACCTAAAATATTCATATAAACAATATAAATGGCATCTAATTTGATAGTAGCTTATAGTCTTACTAAATATTATATAGTAGTCGATACTCTATTATCTAATCACATGTTGAAGTCAAATGTGTTTTGTAAAATGAAAGAATTGAGGGTTAAATGTCCTACTGTTCTGCACCAACTGAATTAATGAAGATAAAACATACAGTGTGCTATGAGAGAAATTTTACATGGACAGTTTCACTATGTCCTACTCTTTTATCAAATTCTAACTGTCAAGGGTTCTTTCCAGTGCATGCCAATGTATACGCAGGGCCTGAAATTTTGTCCAATCTGAATAACTATACACTGTCCTTTGCCAGACCTTCCATCCTGCACCACTGACAAGGGGGAATGTGCCAAGTGTGTTTGGTGTCTTTGACCACGACTAAACAGTCAATCAAATGGTGTCATGACAAAATGTCCAATCAAAAAGTTCTAATAACTCGAAGGTCCTATACAAATGGTTCAGGCCAACAATTATTGTACATTCCAAATGGTCTAAAGCCAAAACGCCCAACAAGCAAAACACAGTCCAATATGAAAAATATTCATTCAAAATAAGTGAATATCTGAAAGGTTCATATAGATGGGCATAAGGCAAAGCCCCCAACATGTCCAATCACAATTAAGTATTTTGATGTATGGTTTGTTCTATGACAGACATCATTGTGTCTCTCGTCAAAATTTGGAATATATTTCTTTGTAATAAATGATTTTTACACATCATCCATAGACAAAAGATTCCCAGAAATAGAAAGAATCAAACTTTAGATTTGTATTGTATGTGTATGTGTCAGTGATAATTAATAAATTAAACATAATGACAAAATGCACTGACTCGCTGGCATGATACAATCTCATGTTAATATTGGATGTTAAAAAATAAGGCTTTTCAGGAGAATTGAATGGTATCATATAGCTGAACATAATTATTATGAATCTTACTAGTAGAATAAACTGAGATTTTCCAATTTCCACCACATCTATGACCAGGATCTTTCGAACATTTCATATTACATGCAGCTTCTTTAGTTATAGGATATTTATTATGACTGTTACCACACATACATTCAGATCCGTACTAATGAAATAGAAAAATACAAAATTACCAGTAGTTCAGATACTATGTTAAATAATGCTCTTATATACTATTCAAAAAAAGTAGGGGATATTTGATTTTGGGGGCATAATACTAAAATGACTACGAAAAAAGTCACTATAGAACCTAACAGAAGAAACATTTCCAGTTACACGTCCTGCCAATGTCCAAGAACTTGCTGCTGCGTTGCAACAGGAATGGGACAGTCTGGACCAAAATTACCTTAGATGTCTCATTAGGAGTATGCCACATCGGATCAATGCTTGTTTGGCAAACAGAGGAGGATTTACCCATTACTGACTTTGTTGTGATGCTGTGGTAACTTTGCTGTTTGACCCTGGGTATCATTTTACCCTTAGAATGGTCAGTCTCTGCCTTACTTAGTCTAACGATCATTTGGAATAAATCGATAAATGTGAACTTCATTTCATTTTGTCATTTGTTTCTTCGTCAGTTTCATTAGGTGACTTTTATAACACTTAAAAATCAAATATCCCCTACTTTCTTTGAATAGTATATAATCATAAGGAAATGGGAACACATAGTTAAAGGGACAGTCCCGTATTATACAGAGGCTCAAAAATAAAAGTCTGAGAATGTATGAAAATAAAACGCCAAAATATAGGGGAATGGTGTATATACCTTGTCTCAAAATTTCAACTCAAAATATTGAGTCATTTGGACGTGAACGCCAAAATTGCTTATCCGGACACGTAACCCTTTTAAGATTGATGGTCATTTTTTTCATTTGGTGAGAGGTCTATACAGTGAATGACCCATGTACTGTACTTGATAACAAAAGGTAAATTTTACCTACATATTATTTTTATAGAAAATAGTCTGGTTTTATCCAGATACTGTATGATACAAAGGTCTCCATTTCCAGATGCAGACTGTCAGGTTTAAGTTATTTACAAGCGTATCACAAAAATCGGGTTAGTTGATCGGCCTTAGATAATGGGTTTTAAATGATTTTAACACAAAATTAAGCAGTTTTATTCCCCAAAAAGTTATCGGGATTGGCCCTTTAAGCATACATCACACACTATGATTTTGTCAATCTTAGCTACTTATTGCATATTATCTGTGCTGGCTGTGTTAACACAACTTGAATTTAAATAAACATAATACCAATACTTCTTTCTTTAAACTAATTTGGGATGATAGGGTATACTACGGCACACAAAAATAAATAATGCCGTGTCAGACATGGTTTGCGTGGGCTTATAGTTACCATGGCTTTGCCAGGGGTGGTAAATTTCGAGTGAGGAGTCTGAGTACACAGTGAGAGAAGGACGAAGTCGAGGGGGTTTAAATACGACAGGGCGACTTTCTTCGATTTTTTCTTTTTGATGGGTGGCAAAAAACAGTGCCGCTCGGCGTGGCTACATCCCTGTAAGTCCCTATAGTATAGGCGAAGGTCCAGGGGACACAATAGCCTGAAGAAAAGAGTACTTGCGACTAAATTATTGCCCCCTACCCCGCCAGGCCTGGAAAGGAACCTAAGATTTGTGGGCTATAAACCTACGCTTCATCAAAATCAAAGCTAAAAACATGACTTTTCGCACAATCAGGGGTCATAAACCATGAAGTTACATTCCGATATATAACAATATCTAATGTACTTGAAATCTTTGTGATATAAACCTATTTTTCAAGTTTTTTCAAAATAAGATAAAAATTGTGACCTGTCCACAATGTTAATGAACAGACAGATACATGTCATGGACACGGCACGGGCGACGACAATATGCGTCCACATACAAATAAATAAACAAGGTTTCATTTTAATTGAAAACTAAAAACTCTAATGATATTGAGCATATCCCATTACTAATCAAATTAAAGCTTTATCATTTTGTAACTAACAAGAAAGAAAGACAACAGTGAAGTGGAATTCATCAGATAGTTGCAATAGAAGGACAAACATACCTCAACTCCAGCATATCCAAAGCCATTACTTGCACAATGTTGTATGCACTTATCAACAGTTATACCGCTATCCTTAAAATATTTAACTGGTAATAATCTATCAGAATGGTCTTGAAAACATCCAATATATGCTACAATAAATATAAATTACACCATTATATCAAAACATCCAATATTTACTGTAATTGATATAAATTACACTTTATACCAAAACATCCAATATAAACAAATATTACAATATCATAATACTTAACATTTATATTCTTAAGCTAAGGGATTAGGGAACCATTTCATATTTTAAAGGAAACTACTAAAAGTGCAAAATTTTGAAATAGCTTCCTTGATTTCATATATACCGGTACTTTAAACAAGTAAAGCAAATTCAGGTACATGTAGTCAACATTTCATCAAACTATAATAATAATAATAATAGATTTATATAGCGCAAGATTACACTAAAGTTTCTAATGCGCTTCCAATTATCTAACACAGAGAAAGAACTAAATGTTAAATAGGTGTGTTTTTAACTAGCATTTGAATTGGGAAGATTATTCCATAAGTAGGGGGCTGAGAATGAGAAAGCTCATTTTCCTAGTTCTAATTTCAGAGATGGTGTTAACAGTATATTTTCTGATGATGACCTCAAGGTTCTTGTGTTGTTCTCGCATCGTATCAACAACTGTTTTAAATATAATGGTGATTTGTCATTCAATGCTTTATAAGTTTGCAGCAAGATTTTGAACACAATTCGTTTTTTGACAGGCAGCCAGTGTAGGGAACAGAGTACTGGGGTGATATGATCAAATTTTCTTGTTTTAGTTAAAAGTCGTGCTGCAGACTTTTGGATGTTTTGTAGTTTTTTAACTTGATGGTCGGGAATTCCATAGAGCAGGGCAATGTGATAGTCTAGTTTTGTCGTGATGAAGGCATGAATGAGATTTTCTGTTATTTCTGGAGTGAGATACTTTTGTATTCGGGAGATCTGTTTAAGTTGATAAAAAGCTGATGAACATATTATATTGACTGTATATGACACTTAAATGGTAGACTAGGCTCAATGGTGGCTCCGATATTCTTTGCTTTTAATGTAGGGATAATTGTTTCTTCTTGAAAATGAATGTTTATTTCAGCGAATTTGGATAGTTGCTGTTTAGTACCAAGAACCAAAAGTTCAGTTCCTCACACATGCAGAGCCTCAGATATTTTGTACAGGACAAAGACAAAAGTTTCAAACAATCTTTCACTCATAATTAACCAGTTTCATTTACTGAGATATTTGAACTAGAAAATAATCTTACATGTATTTTGTATATTTGGTTGACCGTTTGACGATCCATCAACAAATTTTCCACCCCATGTCCACTGTATGGACTTGCTTACAGCAAATGGTGTTCCACCGAAACTCATTTTAAATCTTCCCTTTGGTGGACATTTTGGCATGGCAGAGAATTTATCACCTGCACATCCAAAACTGTAAAAAAAAAAAAAATAGACGGTAATCAAGTTAGTTTTTCGTATTATTTACATCATCTTTGATAATTTCTGCTCCTAGACTTAACACTTTATTAACATCAGCTTATGTATTTTCCCTGCCAGAAGCTATTTCCTACATTTCATTTCAAGACATGTGTTACTGATTAAATAAAGTGTGTGTGTGTGTGCACACTTTAGATCATAAGGTCTGTCAGTGAGTGAAGTGGTGTTGTTTCAATCCCACATTTAAACATTACATGGAAGTGGGGTTGACTGCCTAACCTCTTGGTTTTTCTCCAAGTCCCACGGCTAAAAACCTAGTTTCTCTCTCTGAATTACTTGCTGACATTTAAAGCGTATTTTAGCTTTTTACTGTGTATTGAATCAATGCAATTTAAAGAAAGAGATAATGGGTGATAACCTATCATAATTTGGGGACTAGTGTACCTCTGTTGTTTTTTTATAACAGTTTGTTTACACTCGTCTTAAAAGTACAAATGCATTTAAATACTGACCATACTCTATTTGGACCAAACTGACGAGTAAATCTGTAGTCTGATAAATCTACAGTGAATGTGGTTGGGTCAATTCGAAGCCTTTTAAACTCTGTCCTACCCCAAGCTGTGTAATTCTGCTTAGGTAGGGAATCTCCACAATCTTTTGCATTACCTACAAAATATAATATATTTATTTCTGTTACAGTGTCCCTGATATGAAAACCTACGCTTGAAATATATCTACCCTACTTTAATACCATCTAGCCAATTAACTTTTGAAATTCTTTTTAATCCGCCAGATTTTCTTGCTAAGGCAGTAGCAATGTACACATACTATGCTTTTAAGGAAGGGGTGTACCTGTCGAATCTACGTGTAACTCCTTTAGTTTCTGCTGAATGTTCTTACTCCATATTTGGTCATATATTTATTTCATTGTCATACTTTCATTGTTGATTCTCATTGGTATCATCCTGATGGTACATGTACATGGATATATCTCATATTCTCATTATTTATATCATATTATCCCAATATAGTTTTCCATGTCAAATGAATATTTAATTTATTTTTTGTATGCATGTATGTTGATGTATACATGTATGTATGTTTTGTATGCTGTTCTTAATGGACGTAATATGCAAATAAAAAGTTGAAGTATTATATCATTTGCCTTGCATTTGATTAATGGATAATGACTGTTTGTTATATAATAAACAATACCATTTATTTTGAAGTCCATATATAGCACAATGTAGCTGAAACAACACAACATAGAGGAAAGCTGCCAAATTAAATCGATGCCACTCATTAATGTAAATGACGCTTTACACCAATTATAGCTCTCACTAAATTGGAATCAATATTATATCATGATCCAAAGCATCGCTCTTTAACCACAAATATTTATTTTATTTATGGATGAAATGGTTTAATATAAAGAGTATTAAATTTACTTTGTATTGGAGGATGCAGATTCTAATGTTCCAATTTGTGTGCCCTAAAGCAATGATAGACAAACCAGATGACATATACTTACCTACATACTGGTAATACATTGCATAATTATTCAGTCTTCCAGCTTTTAATGTGAGATAGGTTTGAGGTTTTCCTGTTTTAATTCCTGTATCGAAAAACAAAACACAACTGAAATATTTATTGTTTAGGGAGAACAAAGCACAAACATTTAATGTATCTTCACTTTCAGTCCCAAACACCTGTTTAAACTTCGAAAAAATGTTTTTGTATTTTTCTTTTGCATGCTTAAAAGTGGGTGTGGTTTCTTTTTTTTTTACAACACAATAATATAGATCCATTAGGCAATCAAATTCCACAAAATAACAAATAGGGGGAACAGTGTGTGCTAGTGATTCTCAAAACACAAATATCCCTTGAATATCACTGTTAGAGAAATTTTGAAAAAAGTGTAAAAAGGAGAGATAAACTTTTAAAACCCATTTTATAATCGAGTTTTATTTGTACAAAAGAATATGTATCAGTATTTAGTGATAAGTTCCATCTAGAAAGACAACATAAAATAAGCATGCTCTAGCATACTGTTTGTCTTAATATAGACAAGTACAAAACCTGGATTAAATACATAAATTAAAAAGTTTAGGATAAGGAAATCAAAATTATAAACTCATATGATAAATATTTATCAATTCACTAAACAGAGAATTATTTATTGATAGATAGGACATATAGTCTTTAATCTACCGGTATATCTATATGGGGTATATATGTAACAGCAGAAACATTATCATTTCCACTATCAGATATATAAAAACACCCAGAGATGTAGTGGATGGGGGATGTTATCTTTGTCGAGCAAGGTTATCCAAACTTGTATGTAGAACATTCTGTCAGAATTCACCATAGGAAATTTGAAATAAAATAAATTGAATTTAAATTACTTACTTCAAAATTACACATCCAACAGAATAGCTAAAGGAATGAATGTATGGATGTAAACTTTGAAAAACATTTCTTTCTTGTTGAATAAAGCACAACAAGCCATATGATAACATACATCTCAAAAGCAAGGCCACATCATGCCTTTTAGAGGCCCTAAGCACTCAAGACTTTGGTGCCCTATATGTGTCATTCAAAATATAAAATTGAGGGTCAAGTTATGATTATTTTACATGATTTTTTTTTTAAATAGTTCTCATACCTACAAACATTTACAGAGAGGATTAAGTGATACTTGAGAAAGAAAAATTCGAATTATTTCATTAAACACTGAGGCACCATTGAAAATTCGGCTATGAAAATTTATGTGGTGCCCCCCTTCCTTTGGTGCTTATTTTGCTTATGGTTAATCCAGCCCAGCTCAAAAGCCAAATGTTTGTATGATTTTATTATGGTGGCTTATTTAACACATCAAAGTATAAAAAACTTTGATGAGGAATGGACCCAAGGCTAGGCAAATGAGACCCTATTCATTTTTACTATATAATGTAAACTTTAAACAACCATAGATCAAAAATGATTGATTTTAATAACTTAAAATCTATTAGATCAAAAATAACTTAAATTCTATTATTTAACCATTTTAATGTAGGAATTAGTATGCGCTTATTAAAATCTATTAGTTAACCATTATTCTGTAGGAATCAGTATGCTCTTATTAAAATATATTTATATTATCTAACTGTTATTATAATATGTATGAAACAGTATGTTTTTATCAAAATATATTATTTAAAGATACATTATGGGAGATTTTTATAGAGAGTTAGAGTTCAAAAGTAGATGATGAAAGAAGAATAAATTGAAATTTCAGTCAAATTACTTAGTTATCATTGTTGTAATATTTGACTAGAAATGGTAGTCAAATGTGTCTTCACCTTGGCCGATTGTTTCAATGACAGGCGTTAACTCCACCAATATAATCTCGATTATCAAGTAATGTATTCAATGGCATGCCGAATGGTTCAACATTGGCCTCGATCTTACTGATGACGTAAACGTAACAGTTAATAATCTCATCACGGTGCGCCATATTTGATATAATCAATTAGTGCAATCCTATTTAAATCCAAGCTGTGAACGAGCCATCCGTGGGTCTACAGAGCTGATTTGGGGTTGTTGTTTAAAAAAAGATCTAATTTATAATTTCTATAACATCTGAAGCCTAAATTAAGACTTGTAATAATCAGATTTAGCTCTTGCATAATGTATCTTTAAACTTTATTCTGGCTTGCAGGGGCTGTATCACGAGTTATGTATCATATTCTATATTAACTTGTTCAACAGAGAAAAGGACAGAAAAAAGTTGTGCTTGAAATTCACACTGAACATGTATAGCATTTACAATTACCACCGCTATTTGGATGGTTCATATATTGCCTCTCAAATATTTTACTAAGGTTCATTGAGATTAATCTACTTCTGTCAATGCAGATCCTTAATGATTGACAGATCCTAAAGTTTTTGTTAAGTTTATTCTGCAATTGCATGAAAGATAAGACAATATATTTTAACTATACTTTGCACGACCCAAAATACTTTGAATGCTTGTTTTGCAATTCAGATTATTATCAACGACAACTTGGGATGTCAGTGACAAATATATCATTGATGTGCATAGACCATTTAAGTATTAGCGGCATAATCTAGAAAATTTGAGATATTTGTGAAATATGTAAAGTAATTTTCTTACCGTAACAGTAGAAACTAACAGCTTTACCAATACCCACAGATATAACATACTCCCCATCTGGTTTTGTGGCACCCTCTGTATTGAATACATCATTACAAGAACTATATAACTGGGCTGTACACAAAGTCAACAAATTGATAAAACCCAGACAGATAATCCAACAATAGTTCATTTTGACAAAAATATTATCCAAATTCACATATTAATTGCAACAAATTACGTTTCAGAGGTTTAAATAAAAAATGTTTCAATTGTATGGTTGGTGGATAATATTATTTATTGCAAAATATTATGAAGATAAATTAATTGATAAAGCAAACTGGCGATTTCCCCGTCTGTCTCTTGACTTTGTCCGCAGCAGAGTACACAAGTTAATACAGATAAAAAATAACTGGTATATCATATTGATAACATTGTATTGTTATCAGTTCATATTAAAGATATCATAAATGAGCCATGACCGATTCATGTTCAAAACTGTTTTAATTTGGAGCAATCTCAAATTGATTCCTGTTATTGTCTTTTATATGTTTTTATGCAAAAACTGTTTCATAAAAAAAGTGTCTCAATGTAATTAATAACCTGAATAATACATAATAATAATAATTTATTTCTTATCAGCTGATTCACATTTGTGTGTGTGAGGAGGGGGGGGGGCTCTACAAGGTAATACATAATTTGGAGAATGTCCTTAATAATACATAAAAATCAAGATAAAATGGATTGTCCTAGTATCATATTGAAGGGATGGTACCAGGTAATTTTGTTTAAGGAACTATGCTTAACAATGTAGTTTACCATCATAGAGACAGAAACTAGGTCTTATTGGAACTAACATGGTGAAAACCCAAGAAGTTTCACAAGCAACCCCATTCCTTGGCACCTAAAAGATTGGGAACCGAATATAGAAAACTGAACATTGTATTTGTAGATTATGCATCTTTATTCCAACAACAGTTCATTTCCCAAGAGAGACTGGTAGTGCAATGTAAATTTACGTGATAACTACACCTTGATATGCAAAAATATTTACAGTGCAAATAAATGAATATATTATCATTTTCAATGTACTTGTAAGACCCTGAAATTCATAGTAAAATATTTCTAGCACATGCCCTTTGACTTCAGAAGAGATTATAATTTGCAAAATATGATAACAGTAAAAGGAGGCGTATTTTAAAAGAGAAAGTCCATATGTTTCGTAAATACTATTGAAAGGTGCCATCTTTGAAGGCAATTATAAAGAATTTGTTAGTGAAGTCATCAACACTACTAGATCTTTCAATATGGGTTCTTGATTTTTTTCAAATGCCTCTATGATATACTTGATAACTGGATATGCAATGCCTGATTTTGGTTACCCTATCAAATGGGTAAAGACAATTAACAGATCACAAGAAAACATATTTATTTATTAGATGATTTTGATCATTAAGTATTTTCAAAGATAAAACTTTTTGCAAGCAATTAATATTGAATGTTTTTTTATAAAAATATTGAAAAAAGTATGCATATTTAAAAAAACAATAATGCACAGAGTATGAGCAACAGTTGATTATAATAATGTAATAATTTAAATATATATATAATAGTCAAAAAGGCCAACAGTGAAACTGATGTTTCCCAGCAAAATCCTGAAATAAATAGATGACGCATATTAATTAATTAATTGCATGTTTATCTTTTTCAAAAGTATCAAGCAATCAAACTGTTTTTCAACTTTACACTAATTTTCATCACTCTCCATCAGATAGAATCAAGTTCAAAGAAATTGAACTCTGTCAAGACATTCACATAAAAGCAGAGTTGTTATGTTCCAAAGTCTTGACAAATCAAATTGCTTATCGCTACTTAGACTAAGCAATAATGTTCATCAAACTTATTCAAGGTAATTATATAATGAATCTTTACTTAGAGTTTCATATAGCTCTCACTTAATTATAACCAAAGTTATCATCCCCAAAGGCAACAACCAATCAAATTGCTTATCTCTGCTTACCGTCAGCAGACAGTGTTCATCCATCAAGGCATTCACCTAATGAACACCCTACACCAAGTTTGAACATTCTACCTCAATTCGAAGGAAAGTTATTGTGTTCCAAAGCCTCAACCAATCAAATTGCTTATGGCTCTGCTTATCCTCAGCAGAAAATATTCATTATCGAACTTAGTCAAGGTACTTATGTAATGAAATGATACACCAAGTTTAATCACTCTCACTTAATGAGAAATAAAGTTATTGTGTCCCAAAGGATCAAGCAATCAAATAATAAAATTGTTATATCTCTGCAGAAAATACTCATCTTCGAACTCCATCAGGGTCCATCAAGGCATCGAACTAATAAACACCTACGCCAATTTTGAACATTCTAGCACAATTAGAAGAAGGGACGAACAGACGGATGGACAGTCTGACGGACAAACCCATTTCAATAGTCCCCTGCTTTCTTCGAAAGGCGGGGGACAAAAATAAATGTGCAGTATGAGCAGAATGTAACACTTCAATAAAGTATAAAGAAAGACAGCTTTTAATAAAGATCAGACATAATTGTGTAATTCGTAATGCACAGGTATTCATCTGACAGTCTTATCAACTAAATTAGGTAATTGATAAACATAATAAACTAGTTCAAGATATCTTTCCTCACAGATGCTAATATCGGTCTCACCATTAAAATTGTATTATAATTTCATTTATTTACTATGTTTTTGTTATTCTATATAACATAGTTTCTATCACAGCCAATGATCGAAGCACTGTTATATATATTTACCAGCTGGTTTGAAAACTCTTACTGTCGTCACCAAATAGTACAATACAATTTGAATGATTTATAAATTCATGTGAATTTAAATGGTCCATAAATTCATGTGAATTTAAATGGTCCATAAATTCATGAAAATATGAATGGTCCAAAAATTTGTATAAAAATGAATGCCAAATGTCAATACAATAGTACATCAAAAAAAAATGCAAAATAATTTCATCTGGGTTTAATCAGATATTTTGGATAGGTCAGACATTTCAAACTAATAAATTAAAAGTTCAAATATCCATGCAACTGTACATTCTTAAAATTTATCCACTTTCCATTTCTAACTGCCTTACAGATGAAAACTATAATTCCATGGAAGTACAAGGAAAATATAAATGTGATAAGATGTTATGATAGTTTTTGCATAATATGACTTTTTCACAAAATAAAACTTAACATAACTTAGAAAAAAAATGATAACTGGCAGTAAATGATATGATAAATTAAATTAACTGGCAGTAAATAAAATGAATTATTAAAAAGGGACAGGAACTCTTTGATTTATGTAAAACTAAAAATGCTTATTTAAACATACATTATTCATGATCTAAATCTAAATCTGCCTAATGCAGGTCTTTCTTTGGGCCTGAAATGTTATCTAAATTATTAATTAGACATTAATTAACTTATCAAGATCATAGTCAACTCTTGATGCCATCGTTAGTCTGCAGATTTGAATTACTAATATCTTGGTTCAGAGTGAAATTTCAGCATATTCTGTTTTCATTATCTATTTTAACTATTAAAGTGAGAACTTCCAGCTCTTTGCCTAATCTAATCTAATGCCCAGTTGGTTTAAACAGTATTTATTTAACATATAATGACATTTACAATACATAATAGATAATATGGATTCGGAAACAAGTTATGAAGCTTATATTAATCCGTCTCCAGTTAACTGCATCTGAACTCTGAGAACTCCATTTCCCATCCAAAAACATTATCTGGAATCAGACTTTTTTTATTACTGGTAATAATACTGATGTAACTTTCACTAGTTTAAACAGGAAACAGTGTTGAAGAGGTCATCATCAATAATTGGCTTAAATTTTATGTATTATATTTATTCTGTATTATGGTTGAATGTAGATTGAATTAAAAAATTTAGATTGTCAAACCATATACAGATATTTTAACTCAATTTACGCATAGAAACAGATACCGGTATATATATTTGTTAAGGAAATAAGTAAAGTAGGTCAGTCCTTTGATTTTTTAATACAGGTAATTAAGTGAGTCTAACATTTTTTTTGGTAATATTAATCAAATCTAATTACATTTATAGCTATTTTAGCTTTACTAAGAAGTAAATTGCATCTTCATTGTAGAGGAATAAGATGTGTTGGCGTTGGTATGTTTTACTACACATGAAAGAGAACCTTCCCTTTTAAATTCAGAGAGAACAGCACAACGTTTGGAAATATTCAACATTCATAATTATATGAAGATGTATGATTAGCATAACTAAATTAATGCAAATTTATTTTCAATGATTAAATATAAAAAATGAAATGACAAAAATTCCTAATACAAAAATTCCTAAATACAAAATATCAAATAACAGTAATTTATCAATTTAATTACTCAGTAAAAATGGTATATACATTTATCACATTATCACATTTGAGAAGTGGTATTGGTTGCTAAAGATAGAAAAAAATTATGCATTCACAGTACCTTAAGAATCTCAAAGCAACCTCTTCACAGATTTCTTATCATAAGTAGGCAATTTTAATGAATGATGCAAGTGTACAGTCTTCCATATTTGCAATGAACTGAGCGAATCTGTGATACACTGCCAAATTAAATCATGACATTGGATGGAAGTTCTCACAACAACTTTGCTTTTTTTTTTTGAAACAATATTTGAGAGCAATACTTACTGAACATGGTTAATATAAATCAAATAATAATAAGCAAATACTAACAACACCCAAAATACCAGATAACAAGTTCATAAAGAATAATGAAATCTTACTAGGACTATGTACAATTAAAGCATGTATATCACTCATTTGTAACAAAAATTTCACTTAAATAATGCCAAGAAGATGACGAAAAAAACTCACACACGATAGGAAAAGAGGGGTGGAAGAGTCCCCATAACAGTGCAAGCAAGTTTGGATCTTAGTGATGCATCTGTGGGAAAACAGGAACCATTCCTTGTAGACAAATCATAGTAAAAAATCCTTGGTAACAAACTTAACAAGACTGTGTGGAAATAAAAAGAATTTATCCAGTTGATAAACGTGTCCTGGATAAATTCTTTTTATATCCACACAGTCTTGTCAAGTTTGTTACCGAGGAGTTTTTACTATGAAATATTAACAGCAAAAACCTTTCTTTCTTCAAATAATATTATCAAGTCTCAGTAGACCCACGGATGTCCAAAAGAAAACAAAATACAGTACTATTCTAAACTCTGATTACCCGGTACTTGAATTATGTCATTAGTCCTTCAGAGCTATTTTCTAGAAATATCACCTTGATCATGCATTGTCGGATGATTTTGGATTTAAAATTTCAACAGTCTCTATATATAAAGCAAATATTTAATAGTAGGATGTAAACATAAACATTGGAGATTGTTCAAATTGTTTGGATTATCATTGATGACTTATGTACGGTATGTTAAAATCAGCTTTGAATACTGTGACATGACTATCAATATCTACATTTAAAACTGATTAAAACAGTTTCACCACCATTACATACATAATTATCTTTATAAATACATAAATATTTATCAATATATATAACAGACACTGTGATAAATCAAATAATATTATTTACAGCATTGTCAGGAAATAAATACATGCATCAGCAGCACTTTGGAGGGTGGCCTTCAAATTTATAGGGGCAATAATTATGCTCAAACTTTATGGGCAAGTCTGAATTTCAGTGAAATAGGTTGTCATTGCACTTTTTTTTAACTTTGATAGGGTTCCTCCTTAAGACTAGCTAAACAATTGCAGCAAGATTTACAAACAAGTATAAATGTCTTTGATCAGTAGAATGTTAACAATGTTTGAGCGAAAAGATTCCTCGATAGGCCTAGCTGACCAGTCACAAGTTTGGAAAATTATGAATGTATCAAATTATGGGTGCATAAAAAAATGAACTTTTTGATCACATAATGTATTTCCAATATTGTATATCTTCGCAACTCTGAGGTTGTGTTATTTCTTTACATTTTGTTATTCATTTGTTTAAAAAAATATATTTCTATGGAAAATTCATAGCATAACACAATTTCCATTACTACTCAAATGGCCTGGTTGCTGGGCTATATGTCCCCCCCCCCCATAATATCAGTTTATGTAATTAAATTGGTTTAAATTGAGTTAAACAGACTTTACTTTAAAAAGATAGTAAGCTGGCACTGCCAGGCAGGATACGCCCACATTTTCGAGAGATGGCTAGAGAACAAGCAAAACCGAAAGTGATTTTTCCTACAATCAAAGGCTATAATTCATTAAATTACAATTTGATATGCGCAAATATCGAAAAGAATCAAGATCTTTAGGTTATAAACATGCATTTCAAGTTTCATCAAAATCGAATCAAAATTATGACCTATACTGGGTCCACAACCTTGATATACCATATTTTAACACTATTGAGTACAAATGGCGGCCATTTTGTCTGGCAATTATGGTCCAATTTCCCTGAACTTCAAACTCAACCTTCGGTATGGTGTAATGGTGATAGAGTCAAGCTTTTTTTCAATCGGATAATAATCATAACCTCCAGAGGGACCATAGGCGATTTTTCGGGCAATCAGGGGCCATAATTCAGAAAGCTACGATATGATATGCGTAAATAACGAAAGGGACCAAGATCTTTGGGTTATAACCATGCATTTTAAGTTTTATCAAAATTGAATCAAAATTGTGACTTATACGGAGTCCACAACCTTGATATACCTTTTTATAACAGTATTCGCGTACATGCGGCGGACATTTTGTATGGCAATTTTGTTCCAAATTTTTCCGAAATTCAAACTCAACCATCCTTAGGGTGTAACGGTGATATAATCAAACGATTTTTTAAATCGGATAATAATTGTGACCTCCAGAGGGACCACAAGCTAAACAAAGACGATTTTGCGTATAATCAGGGGCCATAATTCAGGAAGTTACAATCCGATATGCCCAAATATCGAAAGGAACCAAAATCTTTGGGTTATAACCATGCATTTCAAGTTTCATCAAAATCGAATTAAAATTGTGACCTCTACAGGGTCCACAACCTTGATATACCATATTTTAACAGTATTCGCGTACGAATGGCGGCCATTTTGTATGGCAATTTTGGTCCAATTTTACCGAAATTCAAACCCAACCTTTCTTAGGGTGTTACGGTGATATAATCAAACGATTTTTTAAATCGGATAATTATTGTAACCTCCAGAGGGACCACAAGCTAATTAAAGACGATTTTGCGTATAATTAGGGGCCATTATTCAGGAAGTTACGATCTGATATGCGCAAATATTGAAAGGAACCAAGATCTTTGGGTTATAACCATGCATTTCAAGTTTCATCAAAATCAAATTAAAATTGTGATCCCTACAGGGTCCACAACCTGGATATACCATTTTTTAACAGTATTCGCGTACGAACGGCGGCCATTTTGTATGGTAATTTTGGTCCGATTTTGTATGGCAATTTTGGTCCAATTTTACCGAAATTTGAACCCAACCTTTCTTAGGGTGTTACGGTGATATAATCAAACGATTTTTTAAATCGGATAATTATTGTAACCTCCAGAGGGACCACAAGCTAATTAAAGACGATTTTGCGTATAATTAGGGGCCATTATTCAGGAAGTTACGATCTGATATGCGCAAATATTGAAAGGAACCAAGATCTTTGGGTTATAACCATGCATTTCAAGTTTCATCAAAATCAAATTAAAATTGTGATCCCTACAGGGTCCACAACCTGGATATACCATTTTTTAACAGTATTCGCGTACGAACGGCGGCCATTTTGTATGGTAATTTTGGTCCGATTTTTCCGAAATTTGAACTCAACCGTCCTTAGGGTGTAACGGTGATATAATCGAACGGTTTTTCAAATCGGATAATAATTGTGACCTCCAGAGGTACCACGAGCTAAAATAGGTGATTTTTCGGACAATCAGGGGCCATAATTCAGGAAATTACGTTCCGATAGGCGCAAATATCGAAAGGAACCAAGATCTTTGGGATATAAACATGCATGTCAAGTTTCATCAAAATCGGTTCAAAATTGTGACCTCTATAGGGTCCACAAGCTAAAAACGTGATTTTTCGTACAATCAGGGGCCATAATCCATGAAGTTTTGATCCGATACGTGCCAATATCGAAAGCAGCCGAGATCTTTGGGGGATAAACCTATATTTCAAGTTTCGTCGAAATCGGGTAAGAATTGTGACCTGTAGAGAGTCCACAAACAATTGTGGACGGACGGACGGACGTCCGGACGGACGGACAGGGGCGACGACATAATACGTCCACATGAAAATGTGGGCGTATAAAAATTTGGAAAAGAAGATATTCTTTCTATAACCTATAAATATTTTGATGTAAGTGACAATGTGACCCTCAACATAAGTACAGTTTAATGCCCGACTACTAGTATATTATACTAGAATATATTACATATTATTATGACAATAAACCAAAACCTAAAATCCTAATCATGAAGGAGGCTTCCCTACCACACCATTTCCATTTTATAAGGTTTATCGGTACTTTCATCCTTACCATTTTTCCCGATAGTGCCATTTTCAGTACTAGGAGAAGTTTCGTTATCTAATGGTGTTTCTGAAAAAACTAATGGTGTCTCTTGTCTTGGCTGCAGTGCTAATTGATTTCTTTCTCTACTCACAATAAGATGAATTATACCCTTCAATATAAAAAATTATACCACTCAATCACCCAACCCCTCAGACCACCCTCAAATCACATCGAAAGCTTCTGAATTTATACGATTGACTGGGGTTCGTAACTTGATCGACTTTTGGCTAAAGGTTCCTCCTTATATATAGCCTGTTAATAGTGAGAGTTTTTCTTTAAAAAGCTGTTGCCATGCATGATACGCCAATTGCAAGACATGGACAGAGAATAAGCTATAAAAAAAAAATTGCGTTTGACAGAGGCAATAATCCAGAAAGTCACCGTCTGATACGCACAAGTATCAAAAGGAACCCATATCTTTTGGAAACAAATATATACTTTAAATTTCATAAAAAATAGGATAAAAAGTTGTAACCACGAGAGGGTCCACAACCTTGGTATTACATACTTTACAATATTTATGTACATGGAGTGGCCATTTTGTTGGGCAGTTTCATTCCAACTTTCCCCGTCTTTCATTAGCCCAGGTTAGGTGCATAACAGTAGGGCGTTAAACCCCATTTTATTTCATTCCAACTTCCACAAAATTCGAACTCAACCGTCATTATGGTGTAACGGTGATATATTTAAACGTTGTGGGGTTTTTTAAAATCAAATAAAAATTGCTACTTCTATGGGGGTTCACAAGCTAAAAACTCAATCGTCTTTAGGATAGGATCCTTATTAATATAACTGAGGTAATTTCTTCACTGTTTGATACAAACTAACTGCAGGTTCATAACACTAAAAGTGGTGGACGCAGAATATTCAGCCCAATCAACAAAAAAGCTAAATTAACATATTTCATAGAAACATAATAAAAAGTGAATTTTTTAAAAGAAATTTAGTGGGTGGAGCCCTGGATCCACCTTTTAGTACACAAGCGTGTTAGTTATCCCCCAAAGTATTTCACTATCAACAAGGATAACAAAAAGAACTTCAATCTCGAAAACAATTCACAGCTTAATGGAAAACAATTATTAAACCAGCGGCTGCCAGGCAGGATACGCCCACATTTTCGAGAGATGGATAGAGAACAAGCATAACCGAAAGTGATTTTTCCTACAATCAAAGGCCATAATTCAAGTTACAATTTGATATGCGCAAATATCGAAAAGTATCAAGATATTTAGGTTATAAACACGCAATTTAAGTTTCATTAAAATCGAAATTAAAATTGTGACCTCTACAGGGTCCACAACCTTGAAATACCATTTTTTAACAGTATTCGCGTACAAACAGCAGCCATTTTGTATTGTAATTTTGGTCCTATTTTCCCGAAATCTAAACTCAACCTTCCTTAGCTTGTAACGGTGATATAATCAAACAATTTTTTAAATCGGCTAATAATTGTGACCTCCAGAGAGACCACAAGCTCAACAAAGGCGATTTTGCGTATAATCAGGGGCATTAATTCAGGAAGTTACGATCCGATATGCGCAAATATCAAAAGGACCCAAGATCTTTGGGTAATATCCATGCATTTCAAGTTTCGTCAAAATCGAATTAAAATTGGGACCTCTACAGGGTCGAAGAGCTTGATATACCATTTTTCAACAGTATTCGCATACGAACGGCGGCCATTTTGTATGGTAATTTTGGTCCAATTTTTCTGAAATTCGAACTCACCCTTCCTTAGGGTGTAACGGTGATATAATCAAACGATTTTTTAAATCATATAATAATTGTGACCTCTAGAGGAACCACAAGCTAAACAAAGGCGATTTTGCGTATAATCAGGGGCCATAATTAAGGACGTTACGATCCGATATGCGCAAATATCGAAAGGAACCAAGATCTTTGGGTTATATCCATGCATTCCAAGTTTCATCAAAATCAAATTAAAATTGGGACCTCTACAGGGTCCACAACATTGATATACCTTTTTAAACAGTATTCGCGTACGATAGGCGGCCATTTTGTATGGCAATTTTGGTCCGATTTTTCCGAAATTCAAACTCAACTTTCTTTAGGGTGTAACGGTGATATAATCAAACGATTTTTTAAATCGGCTAATAATTGTGACCTCCAGAGAGACCACAAGCTAAACAAAGGCGATTTTGCGTATAATCAGGGGCATTAATTCAGGAAGTTACGATCCAATATGGGCAAATATCAAAAGGACCCAAGATCTTTGGGCAATATCCATGCATTTCAAGTTTCGTTAAAATCGAATTAAAATTGGGAACTCTACAGGGTCGAAGAGCTTGATATACCATTTTTCAACAGTATTCGCATACAAACGGCGGCCATTTTGTATGGTAATTTGGTCCAATTTTTCCGAAATTCGAACTCACCCTTCCTTTGGGTGTAACGGTGATATTATCAAACGATTTTTTAAATCAGATAATAATTGTGACCTCCAGAGGGACCACAAGCTAAACAAAGGCGATTTTGCGTATACTCAGGGGCCATAATTCAGGAAGTTACGATCCGATATGCGCAAATATCGAAAGGAACCAAGATCTATCGGTTATAACCATGCATTTCAAGTTTCATCAAAATTGAATTAAAATTGTGACCTCTACAGGGTCCACCACCTTCATATACCATTTTTTAACAGTATTCGCATACGAACGGCGGCCAATTTGTATGGTAATTTTGACCCGAAATTTGAACCCGACCTTCCTTAGGGTGTAACGGTGATATATTCAAACGGTTTTTTAAATCGGATAATAATTGTGACCTCCAGAGGTACCACAAGCTAAAATAGGTGATTTTTCGGACAATCAGGGGCAATAATTCAGGAAATTACGTTCCGATAGGCGCAAATATCGAAAGGAACCAAGATCTTAGGGTTATAAACATGAATGTAAAGTTTCATCAAAATCGGTTCAAAATTGTGACCTCTATAGGGTCCACAAGCTAAAAACATGATTTTTCGTACAATCAGGGGCCATAATCCATGAAGTTTTGATCCGAACATGCCAATATCGAAAGCAGCCGAGATCTTTGGGGGATAAACCTATATTTCAAGTTTCGTCAAAATCGGGTAAGAATTGTGACCTGTAGAGAGTCCACAAACAATTGTGGACGGACGGACGGACGGACGGACCGACATCCGGACGGACGGACGGACGGACAGACGGACAGACAGGGGCGACGACATAATACGTCCACATGAAAATGTGGGCGTATAAAAAGGTATTGCTCGAAGAATAAAATGCATATTTCGACTCTCAATTTCACGCGAGTACATAATCAGCATGGAACGAAATTCAATTTTCGGGGGAATACTATTACCTTAAGAGGTCAATCTTTCAATATTTCCAAAATCCTGCAAATTAAAATCCGCAGCTTTAGAACTCTCGACACTCAGAAGAGTGTATAAGCATGTTGACGATAGCAGTAATTTCATCTGAATATTGTATTTCAGTTATGGAGGATAGTTCCAATGACAAGCATCGTTGTACGACTCTCTTGTACATATATGTTTGGAACGACCATTATTTGTCGAGCAAAAGAGATGATATAGAAGATATAGATAACCCTTCCTAACATTTCCCACCCAACACACATACACATAACATACCTCATACATTTTCTTATTTTATAGTCTTTTAGTATAAAAAAAATACTTACGTCCTCGTAATATATATGAATAAATGATTAAAGAAATTACGGCAAGTAGAAGTAGGACAACACAAATTATCAACACATTTCTGACTGTCATCGAACACTCAGATGCTGCCTCAACTTTTTCTACAATAAAAAAACAACAATAGTTTTCTTTTTATAGCAATCTGATTTAATCAGATGATTTTCCTTAATTTACCTTTTATTTCAGTTTTTATTCCATTTTATTTATTGTACTGGACACGATGGGACGAGCAACAACATCTACCAACTTAGTGTATTCTAAAGATGCTATATGTTTTTTTATTCATACAACCTTCACAAGCTTCTTCAAAGTGATCAAGGGTTTACTTCAGAAATTCTGAAATTCCTGGGATTATTGAAATTTGATGGCCATCTTCACTAATCTCGGATTAGGACATATAAATTACAAGCAGATGGATGACAATTTTTGTCAGTAGAGTGTACACAAGGTACTACAAGAGCCATATCAAAGGAAGTTATCATCAGAAATAACTAGGCTTGTTCGTTCGTCCTTATGATGTAACCAACATATAAATTTTAAAAAGATCTGATGACAAGTGTTGTGTCTAGAGTGTCTCTATTTCAATTTTAGCGTGTATGAGAAAGTTATAGGTTGGTGTATGTTACCGTACATGTCACGATATTATTTTTTCTTGTGAATACAAATATGATATCACTTACCAGGTATTAAATCTATTGGTTCAGAATATTTCTGACACAATCCAAATTCTAATAACAGTTGATATTGATAAGAAAGATCCTCTCTGGTTACATCTTTTAATTCCAATGACGTTCTCTTATTGCCAGCAGCAGTTGTCATAAAATTGGCCACTTCTAATCTACTTTTCAGTAGATCATTAACTTGAACAACAGAATCCTTTTCCCAACGTGCCAATATTTCTGCCTAAAGAAAGAATATATTAACAAAGTAATTGAAAAAGAGAGATTAAGATAAATGGGACATAAACAAGGTCATTTTGGGACTAACATATGGGTCTTTTAGCAGTGGGATGAAACTTGAGAACCTGGAGAAAATCAAAGAAGTTGGACAGGCGGTCCTACTCCTTGTCATCTACAAGTGGGGAATCGAAACCTTGCCACTTGACTTAATGAAAGACCTTCTGATGAACTGACCCAACGCTTATGTGCAAACAATTCTGACCCCACCCCCTCAATTGAAAAAGACACTAGGGAGAAGGACTTAACAAAAATAGTAGCGCTAGGTAGGTAACAATATCACATTCTGTTCGGTCTAAGTCATCAGGAGACAAACATGTGCACCCCATTGGAGGGGCTATACCCAAACACTGATACTTTCATCATTTTATGTCCACTATTACCAAATTTCTTTGAGTCATCCAAACGAAAATGACAAGTGAAACATTCATTGTCAGCCTTCAGAAAACCCAAATTTTTAGGGTGCCTGGCTGAGACTGATAAAATACTGTTAAAGATATGAAATTACCCAATCTGAATTTCCTGGCTTTCTTCTTACTGCAGTTACCATACCAGTACCTGAGGAATCTTTATACTCCCAACTCATCTGAACTGGTGTCCAGGGGTTTACAGCTTTTATTTCCTTTACTGTATTCCACTTCAAATCTGAATAATAACAATAAAAGTTGAGATGCCCATCAAAATGCAGTGAAATTATCAGAAATTATCTAGATAGCTTAGTGCTTCGTTTTTTACTCATGTAAATAATGCCTATAAATTTCTAAAGGATTCATGTTGTATTGTACATCACAGGGCATATCATATTACATCCAGATTTAAATGTGGCGGTGACAACGCCGGATTAACCATGGTGGGGGCCCCTGATCACCGACCGCGAGTGCCGAAGGCGCGAAGCCCCATACAGGGGTCTGGGGAAGGACCAAATGTAGGATTATAAAAATTGGGGTGCAGCAGAGTGTTGGGGACGCCAATATAAAGCCAAAGTTACTGAGTGCGGAAGGGTGCGTGTGTGTACGTCAGAGTAGGGTTCTGGAAGCCCCTCCCCCGAAAATTTTGAAAATTAGACTGTCACAAACGCGTTTTCCGACCACTTGGAGCTGCAATCAACGACGCTCCTGTGTGTCAATTTCAGCAGCGCTATATTTCATTTTGATGTAAAGCATACCACAATGAGAAACTCCTTATCCTCTAAACTAGAACTAGTCCAAAACACCATAAGGCAACGTGGATAGGGCGACTAGAATGAAAACTCTAATCATCTAATTTGGTGGCGGCGCCCCCAAAGACCCTGTCAAGTGAATAAGGGCGACCAAAACGAACCCTTAAATGTCATGTGGTGGGTCAGACGTCGACCCAGAAAGAGGTGATAGGAGAGGCACTTCGCCTATGGGGGCGGCACCCTTGTCTGGGGTCCTCCCTCAGAAAATTTTGAAAAATAACGATGCAGGAAAAACGTTTTTCTGCCATTGGGTTGATATCTGAGTGGCAATTTTGTATTTTATATGGCGGCAGATTTTTTGGGAGAGGCGTTTGCTTTGGTGTCCGCACCTGTGGTCCGCGCCTATGGTGGCTTCCGATAGCCTCCACATAAGAGATATAAGAAAGTTTGGATCAGGTGTAGGCGCCATTAAAACCGACCGACTCATCGGTGCCTTAGGAGCATCACTATGTGATCATAATCAAGTGTATTATTTTATAATTGAAAGGTTGTCAATTGTTTGGGAGGGAGCCCCATTTTTGTCTGGAAATTTTCAGAAATTGGAGGCCGAAAACATGATTTCCTGGCATTTCAGGCACTTGTGTGGAGCCATTTAGAAGTACCTCCCCAAATAGTTGTGTATTGGTCATGTATTATTTAGAAAGAGCCAATCACGTATAGTCTTTATACACATACGACTGACATGCGTGAGAAGTTGTTATGATAGCTTCAAGGCATCACAGATCATCAATATTCTCACAGACACAAATACAGTTGATCAAAAGGGACAATAATTAAAAGCATTTGTTCAATGGGAACAATGTTTTGTTTCAAAGCATTCATTCAAAAGGGACAATAATATACACCAAAAATACTGACCTGTCACTGTGAGTGTAACATTTTTAGCTTGGTTAGATGGCAAAAGTTTACATGTATAAATTCCACTATCACCAATTTCAACATCGTTTATAGTTAGAAGAATCAATTCCCTGTTTCTGCGTTTTTGCTGATTAATCATTAATCTCTCATTTCCAATAAGGTTGTCCGATACACCAGATTGAAATGACAATATGTGGTCCTGTAATAAATTGATTTTTCTAAGAAAATCATAAAAGGCATCATAAAAGTTATGGTAGAACAAAGAGGTGAGAGAGAGAGAGAGAGAAATGGAGTTTAACGTCCACTCGTCACAAACTAGGTCATTTCGGGACTAACATATGGTTAATTTTATTTCAATAATTCACTTGTGAGTAGGGTCTTTAGCAGTGGGAGGAAACCAGTGGACCCGGAGAAAACCCACTCGATTCGACAGGCAACCCGACCCTACTCCTTGTCACGTACAATCAAACCATGCCAGTTAGTATTTGTTAGTTAGTAAATTTATTGCATAGAAAAGCCCAAGAGGAGCAGCATGGCTCAATGACAGGCTTCATGATACAGCGTGCAAGTGCTAACCATTCGGCCATTCAACCCCCCTGAACAAAGAAGTATTTTGATAAAGAGTTAATCTATATCTAGACTGATTTTCAATAATTTAGAAAAATCACTTAGGCCTACCAAGTTTTTATAAATTGTGAATTCATCAACAGGACCTGCATTAACCCATTCAATTTCTACCTTGCAACCAACAACTGTTGATATCTCTGTACTTGTTGTAGAAGACCATTTGCCATTGTCTTGTCCATTTGTCACTGCAGAGAATATGTATTTTATATTGTTAAAAAAATAATATAAGGTGCAATTGTCGAGTCCTATATGGTTCTTATCTATATCTTTAAAAAAAATATAGCTAAAAGACAGCAGCATATCTGAAAGAAACGTGGATTTGTGACTTAATTTGATAAAGATGCCTTCAAGATATCTATAATCTCTATAGTGCTCACAAGTTTTTCCAGTGCTTTACACCATATTTTTAAAAAAATAAAAGGGTTAATCCTAGGCAGATTTTAACCAATCAATCAGACAGCGTCAAAAAGTAAAAAAAAACCCACAAAAAACCTAGTTCAACATCAGGGATATTCGGTCTCCTGTTCGATCAGGAAGGTTTCCCCCGAGTTCTCCGGTTTCTTCCTGCAGTAATGATCGAAATCATTCGGGCGATCTGTGCCAAGGGCCAAATCCAAAACAGGCCTCAGGCCTAATCTGCTACCCTTGTAAAATGACGAGATTATTATTATTATTATTATCCAACACTCGAAAACTGGAACCAAAATCGATTTCTTTTCTTCCTATTTTATGTTTGCAATTGAGCTTTCCTGATTATTTTAGAGTTTACCTAGAGAAAAATATTCTGGCCAGATGATATAGCTGCTATCCACCTAGTAACTATACTTGTTACCTTAAACTGTGTTTAAGGTAACAATTGGTACAGTCCAAGACCCCTTACGCAAGTTCAAATAGGTTCAAACGCACAACTGTCAACACACATCATTACAGTTTGTATTAAAATAAGTAATTCTATCACAAATAGTGACGACTGGACCATTAAAATATTTACCGAACAGTTTTTCTCTGCATAGCGCTGTTTAGGTTGTAGGCCTAATGACGTATTACGCAACTTGCGGCCATGAGACGGGTTTCATCAAATCATATAATTGTGCGGTAAGGCCTCACCTTTATTTAAATAAGAATTGATTTATTATATGTTAAGCTACATGCAGTACTGTTTTGGGCCAGTTTAGTTGTAAATTAAGCGAGCTATAGGCCAGTAAACTTTTTGCAGTCATTTGACTAAAAAACTTGCGCAAAGGAACTCTGTAGGAAAAACCACTACTGCGACTGGAGTAAGACGGAAGACAGCAGTAGTGGAACCATTTCTACTATCCACCCACCCCGTTCTTATGGCCAATTCAAAAACCATATTTTATCAACCCATTACACTCACATGAATGAAGAGATTAAAATCTCTTAATCTTGTCTAGATATATTATAATAGTACTAGCTAGTACTAGCCTTTAACCTTTTCATATTGTGTAAGAAGTGTATTTCAATCCATTCAAGCGAATGTGTTTACATCTTATAAACGGTAGGTAGAAATATCGGAACATGCAAGTCACCTGCTATGCCTATTATCTCCCTTTATGTTAATTGATTTCTAGTTTATATAATACGTTCGGTTATTTGTTACATGTATGTTTGTTGTATCGTATTAATGTAATTTTTACTAATTTTTTGTAATTGTATATGCTGCTCCTCGTGAGAGTTTTTATGCAATAAATTTACTTACTTACTTACTAGCTACCATCTCCAGTGTATCATTCCGTAACTCAGGAGATACCGCCGAGGATGCCAAACTACTCTTTTACTTTAGTAACGAAGTCTTATGACTCTACTAAACCCTTTCGAAATAGTGGTCAAAGACTTCGTTAGTACTCTAGGCCTAACTACCAAACTACGAGAACGTCACTATGATTAATAAATCGTCAACAATATTATAGCTAATGATAGATTTGTGTTAGCATATATAGTTATTAGCCCACAGAAATATCGAATATGTCAAAATAACCTACCTCTATAATGAAGTAGAAGAAACAGAAAAAGTGGTTTCACAATCACATCCACCAGCATTTCAAATTTTCAGGGAAGAGAGCTCTAGCCTAAATAAATGCAATTACAGTGATTTTAAATAGTTTTGATGCTCCAAGAATCAGAGAAACTGCCCAGAACGCAGAATCATAAATTACATCGGCACTATTTATAACTTGTGGGTTTTCCCAAAACGCGCAACTGTATCATGAGTGTGGCAACATTAATTTACAGTAGAGCTGTATAGGATGCTCTGTGATACTATATGTGATACTATTGTGAGATATTCGGGTCGGGTTACAATTAGAGACTTGATAATCGAAATCATTGTCCAGATACGAATTGCGGCTGTATTAATGTTTGTCAGTTCTGAATAATAGAAATGGAAGTCAGGTGTTGAAGTTTTTTCTGTGTTTTTCCATCCCAACCTGGCTGCTGAAGCCTCGCCCGAAAGAAATTCTACATGGTCCGACGAGACGGATGGGTTTTCAAGTGAATTAAAGTATTTCCGACGGGTGTGAGCTGAAAATTAATGTCAAATTTCAATAAAAAGCGTACTACGACAAGAGCCTCGTTTTGAATCGACAGAACTCACCACGCGGTTGTCAATTTGATTGTGGATTGTTGTTTTCAAATTTCAAGCCATGCCGCCTAGTATTAAGCGAAAATTAAAGATCCGTGAAGGACACAGATTGTCAGTAAAAAGACTAATAGATAAAGTCGATGAAAATCTATCAGTTATATCGGAAATAAATTTCAAAGTGTTGATGCCTAAACTTATTCGTCTGAAGGGGAACTTAGAAGAAAAGGCCCAGATAATTTTGACGTATGATAAAGAAATCCTGAATTCAACAGACGAGGAAAATATAAGTGAAGAAATTGAAGAAACGGATCAGTATAAGGAAATAATTCAGTCAGCTTTAGAAAGAATTGAAACGAGCTGTGAAGCAACCTCTGTAGGCCTACATTTGTCAAACGAAAATACAGCTCAGGTACAAACAGAGCCTACCACTCATGATGATAGCACAACCCTTCCACGCCATGAAGCAAGCGAGGGTAATTTAAATAAAGGTGTTTCGTCAATTGAGCCAGTACATGATGTCCCGGTCAGTGATAACCTCTCTCTTTTGGAAACAAATACTCAACCAAGCTACAGCAAGACACTCAAGTTACCAAAATTGGAACTTAAGAAGTTTGATGGTAATTTAGCCAATTGGAAAAATTTCTGGGATACCTTTGAAAATGCGATACATAACTCAAACCTAGCAACCATAGAAAAATATACCTACCTAAATTCCTTAGTACAAGGGTCTGCGGCAGATGCAATAGCAGGCCTTCCTCTGACTTCTGAGAATTATGCTGAAGCTATTGATATACTTAAACATAGATTTGGTAACAAGCAGCTCATTATTAACCAACACATGGAAGGACTTCTATATATAGAATCAGCCTCCAATAACATAAGGTCGTTAAGGAAATTATACGATGCTGTTGAAGCGAAGGTGAGAGCCCTAAAATCCCTTGGGGTGCCCTCAGACGCGTACGGCTGTTTGCTGTTGTCCGTTTTCATGACAAAATTGCCTGCAGAAATGAAGTTGATTATCAGCAGAGATACTAAAGGAGAAGAATGGAATTTGGATGCAATTTTACAAACCTTTTCTCTTGAACTTGAAGCACGTGAAAGGGTATATCAGCTCCCATCAGGGGAGAGTTTCTCCAATACTTACCAGACTGCGAAGAACTACAAACCAGATAACAATCTGTTAAGAAGTAGAATTGGTTCTGCTACATCGCTTCTTACCAAGCACCTACAAAATTCCAATAGTCAGATCATATGTTCATACTGCAGGTCCAATCATCCATCCAATTGCTGTCACATTGTCACAAGTGTTCCGGCTAGGAAACAGGTTTTAGTACGCTGGGGAAAATGCTTCAACTGTCTGAAAAAGGGGCACATTGTTAGAAATTGTCCAGACAGAAGAAGATGTCCTAGATGTCAAGGAAGTCATCACATTAGTATTTGTCCAAATTCAGTTAACACTCCATCAACATTTCGTCGAGACATTGTCAGTAGGCCAGCATATGACAGTAGACAGAGTCAGTATAATGAAAATAAGTCATTTCACCGAAGTTTCAATGAGGGACAACAATTTCAGAATTTAAATCAACCTCATGGTGTGAATGAACGATTGCACGAAAATCAGCCAGTCGACACTATGTCAACATTTGAAAATGGCATGATTAGTGGAAGAAATGGTTCAGTAAATTCAAGGTCTACTTACTCACAGGATGCAAGGCTCACCAATTCTTCATATGGAAATGAATCAATCAACTCTCCTTTGACATTTACAGGGTCAAACTGTAGTAATAGCTACAAAGGTCATGGTCAACAACGACTGTCATCTGGAAACAACTCTATGGTACTGTATACCAACTCTTCTACTCCGATCCTGCTTCAGACTGCGCGAGCATTTATTTTCAACCCAAGCCATCCTGAACTGCGGAAGTATGTTCGACTCATCTTCGACAGTGGAAGCCAAAGATCTTACATTTGTACCAACATCAAGGAGAATCTGAATCTCTCAGTAACAGGGACACAGTCAGTCTTGATCAATACCTTTGGGTCTAAATCTGAGGTAACTCCAAGTCAAGTCATGGAAGCTGTCGACGTTTGTGTTGCAACTAAAGACGGAAATATCATGCTCTCTGCTTTTGTTGTTCCTCACATTTGCGATCCAGTTAGTCATCAACCTATCAGAGCAGCACGACAAACCTACCCTCATTTGTCTCACTTACAGCTTGCAGATTACATCAGTGATGACCTTGATATCCAGATCGATATATTGGTTGGGGCAGATCAACAATGGAACTTTTTTACTGGAAGAACATCACGGGGGGAGCAAGGACCTGTTGCCATGCATACAAAGCTAGGATGGGTTTTATCTGGTCCAGTACAGAGTTCGACTCATAACTTGCTGATGCCTAACAAGATAATATCTTTATTTGTGAATCAATCTAACCTTGAAGACGACCTTAAACGCTTCTGGGAACTTGAAGCACTGGGGATCAAGTCTAAGTCTATCTATGATGAATTCCTGGAAACAGTTCAATTTAAGGAAGGGCGATATGAAGTTAATCTTCCCTGGAAAACTCCACATTCATTACTGCCAGATAATTTTGAACTAAGCTCAAGACGATTGACTAGTCTATTAAAGCGACTTAATCAAGAACCTGAAATATTCCAGGAGTATGGTGCAGTTATTGAAGAACAGCTTCAAAGAGGTATCGTGGAAATAGTTCCTGATCCCACTGTTGGTGAAGTTGGCAAGGTTCATTATCTTCCTCATCACCCCGTTGTTAGACGGGATAAAACTACTACCAAGGTTAGGATTGTGTATGATGCTTCATCGAAATCCAACGGTCCATCACTAAATGATTGCTTATATGCTGGACCGCCTCTGACAGAGAACATCTTTGATATCTTACTTCGATTTAGGATCCATCCAGTGGCAGTTGTAGGAGACATCGAAAAGGCTTTTTTGATGGTGTCTGTCAATCCTGAGGATAGAGATGTACTCCGATTCCTGTGGATGGATGAACATGATAGGATGATTTGCCTTCGGTTTACACGTGTCGTTTTTGGGGTTTCATCGAGTCCATTCCTTCTAAACGCCACAATCAAGCAACACATTGACCAATTTAAAGATTCTGACCCAGAATTTGTCAGAACATTTCTCAAGTCCATTTACGTAGATGATTTGTCTGCTGGAGCGAAGGATGAAGCTGCCGCTTACAAACTGTACCAGAAAGCAAAGTCAGTATTGGCAGATGGGGGATTCAGTCTTCGGAAATTTGTATCTAACTCAAGATTATTAACAGAGAAATTAAAATCAGAAGAAATTCAATCTGAGGAAATGAAATTAAACGAAGAAAATTCAGAGAAAGGTATTTCAAGAGAAAGTACCCACATTCTGGAACATGAACCTAATAGAAACCTGAATGTAAATGAAACCTCAAGCGGAATTAATTTAACGGAGGAAGATGTAGAATCAAACATAGTAGATTCGTTTCAAATTAGAGAAGATGATGAGAGCTTCACAAAATCATTTCTCGGTAACTCAACCTCGGCTGATTATCAAAAGGTGCTTGGAATTGGTTGGAATTCCGCTGAAGATACTTTGGTATTTGATATGAAATCAATCTCAAGGTCCTCCTCTGATGTTATTCCTACTAAGCGTCATGTTGTAAGTGTGGCCTCCAAGTTTTACGATCCTCTGGGACTACTGTCACCTTTCATTGTTCAGTACAAGATTCTGTTTCAGGATCTTTGTAAAGCAGGATTAGAATGGGATGAGCCAATAGAAGGTGAACTGCTTCAACGATTTAGAAAGTTGATGGAAGTAATGTCGACGGCTGAGGTATTTCACTTACCACGATGCTACTTCAATAATCTATTAGAAGATGATGTCTTGGAATGTAATCTTCATGGTTTTTCGGATGCTTCTACCAGGGCCTACGGTGCTGTTGTATATCTTCAAATTATTACAGCATCTGGAACTGTTACAAGATTTCTTGCATCAAAGACTCGGGTGTCACCACTCGTTCAGCAGTCTATACCACGATTGGAACTTCTCTCGATCTTGATATTGTCCAGACTCATGGTGTCCATTCTTCAAGTTTTTGATCAAGAAATTCACATCAAACAATCATTCTGTTGGTCAGATAGTAAGGTAGCCTTATTTTGGATAAAAAATGAAGATAAGGAATGGAAACAGTTTGTACAAAACCGTGTTAATGAAGTTAGAAGTTTGCTACCTATACAATGCTTCAGACACTGTCCAGGAAAGGACAACCCTGCGGATATCCCATCCAGAGGAATGAATCCCAATGAATTTTTGACAGACACACAACTCTGGTTGGAAGGTCCTATATGGTTGAAGAGTCAACAGTATCGATACCATGTTCCTGACGAGATTGGAGACATAGAAGTCACTAGTTTAGAAGATTATCAGTCTGAAGTCAAGAAGAAATCAAGTAAGGACTCAGTGATGTTAATACCTAGTGAGCATTTTGGATCTGTGGGAGAAGTGATCAAATGTGAAGATTATAGTGATTACAATCGGCTACTGAGAATTACTGGATTAGTTTTAGTATTCATTCGTCGTCTTAAAGGCAGATTATTAAATACACCAGGGAGCCCTCGAGAAGACTTGGATTCCTGTATTGTTGACGCAGAGCGCCTATGGTTGACTGAAAATCAGAAACTGTTGTCATCTAGCAGCAACTTTCAGAAGTGGAATGTTGAATTCAAGTTTTTTACGGATGAACATGGATTAATTAGGTGCAGAGGAAGACTAGGAAATGCAGAACTTCCCTATACCTCCAAGTATCCTGTAATTTTAGATTCTAAACATTGGATAACAACCTTGATTGTCAGAATAGCACATCATAAAGTACTTCATGGTGGAGTCAAATCAACTCTTGCTGAGGTGCGTTCAAAGTTTTGGATAGTAAAGGGTCGTCAGTTTATCAAGAAAATTATTCATGATTGCAAGTTTTGTAGACGTTTTCATTCAAAGCCATACCTTCCACCTCCGTCTCCAGACTTACCAGAATTTAGAGTACAAGAAGCAAAAGCCTTTGCCTACATTGGATTGGATTATATTGGACCAGTTCACTCAAGTGATCAAGGGAAACTGTGGATTTGCCTATTTACTTGTTGCATAACAAGGGCTGTTCACTTAGAAGTTGTGTCAAATCTCACTCCAAATGCATTCCTGAGATGTTTTAGAAGATTTACTTCCCGTAGATCAGTTCCTGATGTAATAGTTTCCGACAATGCGTCTACATTTAAACCAGCGTCAAAGGAGATTCTTGAGTTGATGGAAGATCCCACAATCAAGAAGTTCATGTCAAATCAACAAATTCGGTGGATTTATAATCTCGCCAAGGCACCATGGTGGGGAGGTTTTTATGAGCGGTTGGTCAAGATAATTAAGGAATGTCTCAAGAAATCAATCTTTCAAGCCAATTTGAATTTTGATGAAATTCTAACAGTCGTTGCAGAAGTCGAAGCTGTTATGAATTCACGTCCACTCTCTTATACATCATCAGACGACACTGATGAACCACTTACCCCATCGCATTTGGTTTGTGGACATAGAATACTTACCTTACCAGATAGAACTTCTTCAGTCGAACTGGATGCAGATTATTCTGAAATCAAACAGTCAGATTTAACTCGTCGCATGAAACATGTCCAAACTATCCTTTCACATTTTTGGCGTAGATGGAGAAAGGAGTATCTGTTGGAACTACGTACTGCACACCGATTCTTAAAGAAGACGACCAACAACATTACAATCTCCATTGGAGACGTCGTATTGGTACATGATGAACAGTTACCCAGATGTTTTTGGAAGTTGGGTCGAGTCGTCCAGTTTGTCGATAGCCATGATGGTCAGATTCGTGGAGCTTTAGTCAAAATCAGGACTAAGACAGGTCAAATTCATACTTTGAGGCGTCCGGTTCAGTTGTTATATCCCATGGAAATTAATGAAGGTTCAAGTAATGACGAGTCAACTACTTCACCTGATGCATCAGATGTTTCGATGGTGGATACCCAGGAGTTATTTCAGAGACCAAGACGTTCAGCAGCTATAGTTGGAGAGAATATCCGTCGCCAGTGGATCAAAGAATTACAGTCTGATGTGGACTCTTAAACAACTTTTCATTCATTCACTGATAGTTTCAAGTTAAAATAGACATTTTAATTCAGTAAATGTGAACATGTTTGTTTATTAATAATATAAACTGGTTATTTGAATTTTTCAAGTGACATCCAAAGTAAGGATTTCTAGGTAACCGTGGACTATAGATATCTGTTTTGTGTTGACCAGTATAGGTCAACAGGGGGGAGTGTGAGATATTCGGGTCGGGTTACAATTAGAGACTTGATAATCGAAATCATTGTCCAGATACGAATTGCGGCTGTATTAATGTTTGTCAGTTCTGAATAATAGAAATGGAAGTCAGGTGTTGAAGTTTTTTCTGTGTTTTTCCATCCCAACCTGGCTGCTGAAGCCTCGCCCGAAAGAAATTCTACAACTATTACAATACATGTAACATGTATATAAAAATGTCTAAATGATTCAATGGACAGGTCATAAAAATAATGAACTACGACCATAGAGTTATATATAATGGCGATGACAAATCTATAAATGATGTTGTATTTGCAATAACGTACTTCGTATGAAATGTTTAAAATCGACGTAAAATTTATATAATCATTGGTATTATCATTATTTAAAGACCTAATTCTACAATCCGTTATCAGTATAAATATAAAGTAATATCATTATACTGTTAGAAATTTACACTTGGGGGCTCAGTGGGGGGGAGGGTCATCAAATGGGCACAAAACCCAACCTATCTTTTCTATAGCAAAATTTTGCATAGAATACGATGCCGAGGGAAATAAGTCCGTCTTTGGGGCGTTTTCGAGATATTACAAACTCAGGTGGGTCGCTGTGTGCAGTATACTTTCGATTTGACAGTTTTTACGGGTTTTTTTTAACAGATTTCAAAGTGTTTTGGTTCTGTTATGCAAGATATTTTTCGGCGTTCCAAAATGAACATTAATTATTAATCAGAGCAGGTTTCACTTTAGTTTTTATTGAACTACAAGCGTGGTAAAATATACGTAATAAAAATATACGTGGTAAAATTGACTACCTACAATATTTTAATTAAGGGGGAAGATATCGTGAAGATCAGTAACTGTGGCGAGACCCAAGGCAGTGGTTAGATTAGCTTCAGAACGGGACATTCATGTGGATATAAACCTGAAAATAATTATGTCCTGGCGATAGAAATCATTGAGTTGGGGGGGGGGGGACCTACTCTGGCTACTCTTCCGCCCCCTTCCGATTCCAAGGGGTGGGGCCTAAATCCACGCCCATGGTGTTCCTTACTTCACATTTAGTACGGTACATAAATAGTGAGAGTACTTTTTTTGATGTAAACTTTTCATGGAATATGTTGTCACCCCTGTCCATCCGTCGGTACACAACTAGCGTAACGCTCCGAAGGTAAGGGTTTTTTTCCTTCTTTTTTTTCCCTCAAAATTTAAGGAGAACAAGAAACAGCGAGGCTGATGTCCACCGCCGAAATCCCAAAATAAATAGATGACGCATATTAATTAATCGCACATTTATTTTATTCAAAAGTATCGGCAATCAAACAATACGCGAAGTATCACTCTTATAAGACAGAATCAAGGTTATCTTGTCCCATGGCATCAACCAATATGAACGACAGACTCACCCTACCTGCAGAGAAGTGACTCTGACACAGTGAATAGCCATGATATCCACATGACGTTATCTAAACGTCACAGGTCGCGGGGTCAACGCACAGAAGTCAGTTTAGTAAACAAACAAACGGAAGTAAATGACTTCGTCAAACAGAAGACCTGCGTCGTATCAGGGTTGTCTGTGCAATAACACGGACACAACTCGAGATTGAATAATAAATCCCCGGAAGAAAATGGGATTTTGACAGAATTAGCAAGTTAAAACTGACATTTGACACACGCAGGGGCCGCACTATTGACACTGTTTTTTGGGGTTGTGTGGGTAAATTGTGCTACGGCTTGCCTAGGGCACCAAGGGAAGGGGGAACCACATACATTTTCATAGCCGAATTTTCAATGGTGCCTCATTGTTTAATGAAATAATTTGAGTTGGTCAGACGACTCAGACCTCAATAGTGGCCCGGTTGAAAGCAAATTTTGTTTATTTTCCTTTCTTAAGTATCATCGTAAACCTCTCTATAGATGTTTGTAGGTATGAGAACTATTTCCAAACAAAATCATGTAAATTAATCATAACTTAACCCTCCATTTTATATTATGAATGACACATATTATAAGGCACCAAAATTTTAATCGCTTAGGACCTCTAAAGTCTAAAGGGCATGATCCGGCCCTGATTGATGTAATAAAACTATACACCAAGTTCCACCACTCTGACTTAAAGGGGCAATAACACTCTTGTTTGCTTGACAGGTCCAGAATTTTTTTTTAGCCTTATCCTAACTACACGATGTTTAAGTGTCCTACCTGTTGTGTAAATTATCCATTACAACCTATCTTACTTGTCCAGAGGCTTCGAAAATATGTTTAAATCCAAGTTGCATTTGAAAGTGCTTACGTAAGGCTTTTCAAACCATGTTACGACATGTAGTTGAATTTTTCCAATTTTTAAAAATAGGTGTGTTAAGATGAAATTTGTATCACTTTTTAATTGAAATATTGTAAAATAGTGAAAATTGTTGACCAGAATAAAGATTGGAACATATTATTCAGTTACAACAAGAGTGGTATTGGGGCTTTAAAGGAGCCAAATCGCTAACATGTGGGACCTTGAAATTACAAAAGTAGGTCGCAACGGATATAATACTGTAATATGAATGTATATAAACTGATTTACATTCAATGGTTTCCGTTTTTACTCCAATTTCAAATAAGTTATGTTCGGCGAAATAGGCCAGCAATTTCAATCAAGTGCACATTTCTGGTGTCTAGTTATTCCAGTCTACATAACTCCGTTTGGTTTGATGCAATGTGTCGAGCCTCGTCCCTCGAGTCTCTCAATACAACTGGGGCTAAAGCGCATTATGGTACACGATTCGTGTAGGCTACCAATGTTTAAAAAAAAAAATTTATCTTAAATATCGGAAATCAGAAACTCATCTTTTCCCGGTAAGTTTACATCATCAATGTTGATTTAAATTGACCAATAATTCGTGATTTCGATGTCGTAGATTTTGGAGGATAGAGGTCACAATTTTGAACCGATTTTGATGAAACTTGACATGCCTGTTTATAACCCAAAGATCTTGGTTCCTTTCGATATTTGCGCCTATCGGATTGTAATTTCCTGAATTATGACCCCAGGGCCCGGTTCCTAGAAAATTCTTAAAGTAAGCACAAAGTCATACTTCACTTTTACTTACGTAAGAATCTTATAAAAATACTGTTCCTAGAAAATTCTCAAGACCATTCTTACGTAAGCACAGGTCAAGTACAAGTCTAAGCACATTGTGACTGGTAAAGCTTACCATACACTGAGACTACGATGCTCTTTTACGTCATAAAACAACTTTGGTATGCGAATTACGTCATAAATTTGTCGTCTGCTTCATTGGGGTTGATTTGGATGCGTTTGACATGTCCCCTATATAGACCGGGAGCCCAGAGGGTCGAACCTAGACGAACGAGGTACCAATATCTAACCATAAAGTCATCTATATACTAACCTGGGATATACAGAAATGGGCGTCTGCCGGGGTCCAGTTCATGGGTGTGGCCTTGGCGTCCCCTAGAATGACCCCCAAAATGGGTAAAACTCAAACATTCGAGGTACCGGTCGAAACCAATTTTAAATGAAAGAGTACATCTCACGGAGTACTAAATTGCTCATAACAGACGATTTTGACCCTGGGATGGCCCAAACTGACACCCTTAGTATGGACCCAGGGGCCTTAAAAAGGGCTGTATTAATGCATTCGAGGTACCAGTTGAAAATAATTTTAAATGAAAGTGTATATCCCATAGAGTACGAAATTGTCCATATCAGACGATTAGGCCCCTGGGATGGCCCAGACTGACACCCCAAAGCCAAGGTTGGGTGGGGTGGGGGAAAATGAGTTATACTCATACATTCGAGGTACCGGTCAAAACCAATTTTAAATGAAAGGTACATTTTACTGAGAACGAAAATGCCCATAACAGACGATTAGGCCCCTGGGATGGCCCAGACTGACACCCCAAAGCCGAGGTTGGGTGGGGTGGGGGGAAATGAGTTATACTCATAAATTCGAGGTACCGGTCAAAACCAATTTTAAATGAAAGTGTACATCTTACTGAGTACGAAAATGCCCATAACAGACGATTTCGGCCCTGGGTCGGCTCAGACTGACACCCTAAATATGAACCCCTGGGCTTAAAAAGGGTTATATTCATACATTCGAGGTATCAGTTAAAATTAATTTTAAATGTAAGAGTACATCTCACTGAGTACGAAAATGCCCACAACAGACGATTAGGCCCCTGGGATGGCCCAGACTGACACCCCAAGGCCGGGGTTGGGTGGGGTGGGAGGAAAAATGAGTTATACTCATACATTCGAGGAACCGGTCAAAACTAATTGTAAATGAAAGAGTACATCTCACTGAGTACGAAATTGACCATAACAGACGATTTCAACCCTGGGGCGGCCCAAACTAACACCCTAAATATGAACCCCGGGGCTTAAAAAAAGGTTATATTCATACATTATGAGGTACCAGTTGAAATTAATTTTAAATGAAAGAGTATATCCCGCTGAGTACGAAATTGTCCAAAACAGACGATTATGCCTTGGAATAGCTCAAACTGATACATCGAAGCCGAGGGGGGCAAACATGGGTTAAACTCATATATTCTAGGTACCGGTCAAAACAAATTTTAAATGAAAGACTGCACCCCACGGAGTACGAAATTGCTCATAGCAGACGCTTTGTCCATGGGTCGGCGCAAACTGACACCCTAATATGCCCCCTCCTCTCCCTAGGTTTGAAAAAGGTTAAACTGGCAAGTTTTGAAACATTTTTTTCCCGTCATTCGCCTTATATGTGAATGTAGCTGCAGTGTATATCGTATTTGGCTAGAGTAACCATTGTAAGACTATTGGTATAATTTTTGCTCTTTAAATTATTAATAGCGTTGTATTGTATCTTTGACTAATTATTGGATTCACACATTCTATCGAAATCATGTCTCATGCACTCAAATAATGAGTGACGGATTTACAGATACAGTATACTGGCCGACATGGTCTTCAATTTGGAGGATGATGCCCACATATAAGAGTTGGATAGAGAACAAGCTAAAAAGAATGTGGGCATCATTCCCTAAATTGAAGACCATGTCAGTCTGTATACTGTATCTGTGTTGGAGTTAGTCCTTTCAGTTGCAGGTACTTGATGACTGCCCTATAGACAGTTTTGTTCTTTATTGGTGATTTTAATGAGAGGGTTCACAATAGTGTTCGGCACGAATATTCGAATATTCGAATATTCGCTCGTCGAATATAATATTCGAATATTCGAATAGCAATCGCGATATTCGAATACTTTCGAATATTTACATTATTTATTCTATTTGCGTTCAAATATTATTAAAGGCGACTTTCCTTGCCACATTTGCATTCTAAGCTTATTTCGATTACCCACAGTATATATTTCTATGGATTACTTAACTGCAGACTGTATGTAAGGGTTGGCGTGTGCGCCTTGTATCATAAGATTTGTCATTGGTTCAACTGTGGTTGTTTCGATTCGCCGGTTGCACGTCACAAGGAGTAGGATCGCCTGTTCAACCTTGTGGGTTTTCTCCGGGTCATCTGGTTTAATCCCACTGCTATAGACCCCTACGCGCAAGCCAATTATTGAATTAAAATTGAACCATATGTTAGTCCCGAAATGACCTGGTTTGTGTCGAGTGGACGTTAAACCCCATCTCTCTCTCTCCCTCTCTCTCTCTCGCTCTCTCTCTCTCTGCTTGTAAGGGTGCTACCACTTCAGACACAGTTATTTGGTAACTAGCCATACAGGGACCCCGATGCTGAATTCTGATTCTGGATTAAAGCTAATTATTAGTGTGTGACATCATTGAACACCTTTACATTATATCTGAACACATGTGTAGCGAAACTCACTATACGACGCTATCTGTATGACATGTGATGAATTTGCCTGGATTCGTCATGAAAAAAAGGGCTGGGTGAACCCACTGGGCCACATTCATCACCAACATGAAGATACTGTTTTCTGCTTATATAGAAAAACGACTAGACGACAATGACTTCCGTGAAATGTTGCAGTGCTTGACCCACGAATGAACGAGATACCCTTTGTTTCGGATGCAGCGCGGAAGAATTCCTACACATTGGTGATGGAAAATCTTGTTTTGATGTCGTGGAAGGCCGAGTTCTTGTGTACAAACTGGCAATTTACGTAAAAGATCAACTGGCAATTGCAAAAATATTTTTTTGTTCGTTTTTCGCGAGTCAACAAAGATTTCACGTATTTAATAATTGATTTGAAATTTTAATAAATTAAAAATAAACCATTTTCATTATATTGAAAATATTCGAATACCAATTTCAAGACCCGTCGAATATTCGAATAGTATTAGTGTTCGAATATCCGAACACTAGTTCACAAGACACTACAGTTGCAGTTCTTATGTCTATGATTCATTTAATGATTGTACATGTTGGTGGCAACATGATGCAGTCAGTGTATTTATGAACCGAGAGCACAAATGGTTTTGTGAGGCCTTTTGCATAGGCCTACCGAAATTTCATTGGCCAATCACGCTATTTTACCGACATTTCGCCTAATAGTTTGAATGCAGCAATTGCGGGTGTGGCACAAGGCAGGGTAAGCTTACTCTTCCGGACACCTGTTGCCACTGTTTGTCGTGTATTTTGTACACGAGGGGCAGTCCATTTGCTGATTACACTATTTTGCCTATGACGTTTTTAATGACTTGAATTATGTCTTTTGGTTTGGATTGTTCGTATTTGGTTTTTATTTTAGCCTACTTCGGAAATACTTCCACAAATGGAGATGGATATCCCATTGAGTACGAAATTGTCCATAACAGATCTTAAAGTAGCCTGTGTTGTAGCTATATGTTTCAGGGTAGGCCTATAAGGCCCTAGATATGCGAAATTTTCTATAGCATTGGTTCTTAATTTCTTTTAGAGAAGGATTTTCTCTGTCTTGTAATTGTCTCTTTGGTATCAAAAGGTGTCGGAAATGCCGTCGAATAAGTCTACGGTCAGCCATCTTTTTGAAGCAGAAACAGACTTAAGGTTGGTAGGCTAAGCAAGCCCCCTACCTTGCTTGGGACTTATGCTTAGATTGGCTATGTTTAAGAACGAAGTTGTGCTTAAGTTTTTTCTTGGAACCCATAATAACGTTCTTGTGCTTACAATGAAGTCTACTTAAAATCTAAGCACAAGGCCGTTCTTAAGAATTTTCTGGGAACACAAAATAAGGTAAGTTTACTTAAATGCAAAGTCAACTAAAATCTAAGCACAAGAACGTGCTTAAGAATTTTCTAGGAATCGGGCCCTGACTGTACTCAAAATCGCCTTTATTTAGCTTGTGGTCCCTTTGGGGGTCACAATATTTTCCGAATTAAAAAAAAACGTTTGATTATATCAACGTTACACCTTAAGGAAGGTTTGAGTTCGAATTTCGGAAAAATCGGACCAAAATTGACAAACAAAATGGCCACCGCCTGTACGCGAATACTGTTAAATAATGGTATATCATGGTTGTGGACCCTGTATAGGTCATAATTTTGATTCAATTTGGATGAAACTTAAAATGCATGTTTATAACCAAAAGATATTGATTCTTTTTGATATTTGCACATCTCTCGAAAATGTGGGCGTATCGTGCCTGGCAGTGCCAGCTTATTGTCTTTTTTTGTATAGTCACTTCAATAAATTATGACTGTTTCGATTCTTCGACACCAATACAGCAATAATCAGGGAAACACAATTCAGAATTTAAAAAGCGCGTGACTTTGTTTTCTACGCCGGATCTGAACATACATTTCCTGTTTACAGACAATGTCACGAAATAGTCCGTGTTGTTTCACGCCATCTCTATAGTCTATATCGTAGCTAAAATATTTTAAAATCTTCCTCATATGGAGATCTATCGGTTGTCTGTGACTCAGGTGGGGGTTTCCTATACTTGAGAAAGCGAAAGTCAAATTTACGAACAATACAATTACTGCGAAACAAGAATATTTTTGTGGATAACTTTATTACATACTCCTCGAATGGGTGTCTCGTTTGATTAGACCTACAGAGACTTGTCAGCCCATTGCTTCAATAATGTATGCTTTATTCGCGTCATCTGAACCCAATTAGTGTTTCCGTAAAACTTTATGCCGACTGACCACAATCACACTAATAAGCGTTTCTACCTATATACATTATATATGTATCAGACATAATAATAGTCTGGAGGCTAAGTGCGGGTTGGGGGGGAGGGGGGTGTCCATCAAATGGGCACAAAACCACACCAAACTTTTCTAGAGTAAAATTTTGCGTAAAATACGATGCCGAGTGCAGGTTATTAGTCCTCCGTTGGGGTGTTTTCGAGATATTTGGGGTCAAAGTTCAGATGAGGTCATTTGCACTGAAAGTGAATGTGCAGCCATTCTTGTATCATGAAAATATGCTGAAGATTATATTAAGTTTTTACCCTTTCAATAAAAAAGTAAACTTTCTAAATTCACCTTTAGTCTTTATTCACGCTGGAGGTCAAAAGGTGAAATGTGTTCCCATTTTGCACTAGGAAGATTTAAAGCAATAAAAAGTAGGCGTAAAATATAAAAACTAAAGCAAAACCTGCTCTAATTAATAGTATGAACATTTAAAACTAATCTTTAGGCAGTCTTAGCACAGAACTTTTATTTTGGAACCTCGAAAAAGATCTTGAATAACAGAACAAAAGGTCCAAAACACTTCAAAACCTGTTTCAAAAATACGTAAAAACTGTCTAGCTAAAGATGGCGAGTTTTCGCATAATCAGGGGCCATAATTCAAGAAGTTACAATCTGATATGCGGAAATATCGAAAAGAACATAACAGAGATCTTCGGGTTATAAACATGTATTTCAAGTTTCATCAAAATCAGATTAAAATTGTGACCTCTACAGGGTCCACAACCTTGTTATACCATTTTTTTACACTATTCGCGTACAAGTGGCGGCTATTTTATCCGGCAGTTTTGGTCCGATTTTCACGAAAATCGAACTCAACCTTTATTACGGCGTAACGTTTTTTTTTTTAAATCGGATAATAATTGTGACCTCCAGAGGAAGCACGTGCTAAAAATGGCAATTTTTCGTATAATCAGGGGCCATAATTCAGGAGGTTACAGTCCGATACATGCCAATATCGAATGAAACCGAGATCTTATGGTGATAAATCTATATTTCTAGTTTCATTGAAATCGGATAAAACTTGAGACCTGTAGAGTTCACAATCAATTGTGGCCGGACGGACGGACAGGGGCGACAATATACGTCCACATGAAAATGTGGGCATATACAAAAAGATATCTTAGCTCAATTTTATTAGGGCTGAACAACACGGAAATTTTTCTCTTGGTGATAAGATCTAGGACATCGGATGTTCTTTATTATTAATTTTGTCATAACAATTAAAATGTTAAAACAGGAAACAAAATAATTAAGATAAAATTATTAGAGATAAAGTGGACATTTTTGTTTTCGCGTTATTTCAAGTATATCAATTTGTAGACTTGCGTATGGGTGTGAAACGAGTATAATATATAATTGATGTATTACTCGTGGTATATGATTGACATTTTTATTTTTAAGGACTAAAATGGACTCACTATTCTTCACTTTACTTCAGCTATCAATGTTGAGAATTTCGTATGGTTGTGAAGTGAGTACATCATTATGTATTATTATAATGTAACACACAATTAAACGGTCTTTAATTAATAGGCCTACAAGAATAATTGCATAGTAATTACATATATATATATATATATATATATAAACTAAATTAAAGAAAGACACCAAAATATTAATTTAACGGCTAGCGCTTTCTGTTCGTACTGAACATCATCAGACCGATTTTATTCACGAAGAATTACGTAGAACAATAGACGCAACGTCATGACGTTACTTTAAATATATCAAATACAACATAATAATATTTACATATATCTACATTTAGTAATTTAACAATAAAAAGATAATTATTTCATCTCTTACTATAATATACGTTTATTTAATACTGGTTTGTACTTTTTGATGAAATAATTTTCTTTACATTCAAGTAAATATATATATCCAGTTCCGAATGGAATACAATGCGCGGAAATGACATAATATAACGGCGGGGAAGCCTAGAGTGGAATTTCACAGAGAAGGTTGAGGGATAGCTAGATCAATTACACTCCGCGAGGGCGCCGGAACCCGGGTAACATGTAATTGTGCCATGTGTTATTCACCAAAGATGTTGAAAGTTGAGAATCAAAACATTTGGTGCTGTACAACTTAGAATTGTATTCCTTTATATACATTAAAATGTAATATAGGATAAAAACAATTGACTCTAACGGAATGGAGGCTCACCCGGTACATTATTAAAACCTATACCACGGTATACAAAGAGCAGTTTGACGCAAATTTGCAAGCAGGTTTTTTAAATGTGTGTCATAGAAATCGAGCACCCAATTTTCCGACTCTATTTCTTTATCACGAAAAAGCGTTGATCTCGGATATGCATATAATATTATCAAATCAGATATTTGCTCTTGCCCATCGTAATTATTTCGCAATATATACAATTTTATTTTTCAGTGTGAAAGCCACAAATTAGAAGGTAATATATTTAGTATTATATAATTTCTTAGGATGAATAAAGATGATTTATATCGGGAATATTATAGGCCTATGTATCTAAATAGGCCTAAATATATACATACTGAGAGGGGGGGGGGGGTTAATGAGGGACAAAACAACTTTACATACACCCCATCCAATTTTATGTGGATGTAGTAGTAGAATGCGAGAGAAATATTTTATGAAGTTTGATGGTGGATATACAATCTTCAATCTGATTAAAACACAGATCTATATTTAGTTTCGTGTTTTATACTTTCGATGGCCTCTACTACATGTACAGACAAGTACAGTGTAAAACGAAATTTTGAACTATAAAAAACGGTCTTTGTTTTATTGAGATTGTAATTTTTATAATCTTGAGTTATAAATATAGATCGTCCGACATGCACGCCAATAGATTATCAGGTCACCCAACGAAAACAAATATCCGAAACCTTTAGAGGGTTACGTGTTTGAGACAAGGTTAATAGACCATTTCTCTATATTTCTGTACACGGACATTAATTTTTGAAACTCTGTTGAAATCGGTATGGGTCCTTTAGGTTCTCATATAGCTGGTCAATTCATATAATTGGTTTATTTTAGGGTTTAAGTAATTAATTTACATTCAAACGAAGATTTCCTAAAAGATTTTTAGCTGTAGGCGTATATATTTTATCATCGGTTTATTTCTCTTCGAACAGCCGGAAGAGTTCAACTCAACATAACGCCATCCCATGTTGTAGTTGGTGGAGAAACTTGTCTTTGCTGTGACCATGGAGATGCAGACGGGACAGTTAAATTCTTTTTGGGAGACACACAGATTTGTAAAATAGTCAATGGTAATAAATTGTTATGGAAACGAGATAAATCTGTGTGTTACGTGACAGAAAATGGAGGTATATTACATATTAAAAATGTTGATATGGCCTATCAAGGTATATGGACATGTGGTAGTTTTAGGCACACTAGCATACAGTCTAGATTAGTTGTCACAGGTTAGTTGGAAAAATATATTATATATATTATATTAATTACATTCTCTCTTCTTGAATTTCTTGCCGTCAGATAATCACGCTAACAAGGTGGGTTTTGCTGTCCAGAGTCGAGCGAATTTTCGCCACCCTACTATTTGTTGTTCGTCCGTCGAACTTGGTGTTTATCAGGTGGATGACTTGACTGATTAACATTTTCCGCTATGGATAGTTTGTGACAAAGACAACTTTGTTTCTAATAATATATTTTTGAAAATAATATGTATTTTATTTTTGAAAATAATATGTATTTTATTTTTGAAAATAATATGTATTTTATTTTTGAAAATAATATGTATTTTATTTTTGAAAATAATATGTATTTTATTTTTGAAAATAATATGTATTTTATTTTTGAAAATAATATGTATTTTATTTTTGAAAATAATATGTATTTTATTTTTGAAAATAATATGTAAAATAATAATATGTATTTTATTTTTCGAAAATAATATGTAAAATAATAATATGTATTTTATTTTTGAAAATAAAATTTGTTTTAAAATTCAAATAAAAAATATTTGAAAATAAAAAATATTTGAAAATAAAAAATATTTGAAAATAAAAAATATTTGAAAATAAAAAATATTTGAAAATAAAAAATATTTGAAAATAAAAAATATTTGAAAATAAAAAATATTTGAAAATAAAAAATATTTGAAAATAATAAAATATATTTGAAAATAATTTACGTACTTTTACAAACAATATACCTACTTTTACCATTAACATATTTATTTTAGAAGTAAATGTAAACAAAATACTTGTAGATACCACAGTGCCAACAAGTACAACGAAAGGATTAACAACCCCAAATTCAACCACAGCGCCATTAACAACGCAAGTAACAACTACCACAGAACGAATAACTACTACTACAGAACGAACAACAACCATACAACAAACAACAAAATCCCCATCAAAACCAATAACATCCAAATCAACAAATAATGATGAACTATATAAAACAACCACGGCTGTTCCAGACAGTTCAACAACAGAAGCCAATAATAATCATTGGCTACAATTACCACTGAAAGAACTAATTCCGTACATCATAATGGCAGTTATAGTTATCCTGTTGGTCACACTGATTATAATAAAACTGGTGTCTAGTAAGTATTTGCATTATATTTTGACATTTATCTTTTTACAGTGTGGGAAACCGATAGGCGGTCGGTTTAGGTACTGAATTCATGGGGTTAGTTGAATCACATGTCAGTAAAGAATCTGTTGGATTTGTAAAGCTCGGTTTTCATTTTTTCAATGGCAACGCCAAGATTGAGGTAGGATCAACAATTGCGACTCCTTGTGCAAATTGAATAACCCATTGCAGAAGTGGATATACGTGATGGAAATTTCGTACTTGGTCTAAAAATTACCGAAATGTTGTTTTAATGAAACTTAAGACACCATTCCTTTACTAGCTTTTGTTTCCTGTGTATTGTATGTATGTCATCTTTCCAGTCGTAGGTTCAGTACAGTGATAATGTGTCACAACCAGTTTTAGGGGTGCCTCCCTAGCCTGTTATCTTGAATCTAGGATATCGCTGATGAATATCCATATAATATGTAATTGTGGGAAAAATTCCTCTAACCATGCTTTTATTCTATGGAGATCCTTCACCGATGATTTAAACAAGTTCGAAAATTGATTTGATCGACTTTATGTTATTGCCACATAATACATTCCACAGATTATATCAACCATATGTTTTGAGATATCACCTAACAGATAATGTTTGAACGTTTCAATTTTATATTTTAAATGAAATGAAAGAGACAGAGAAAGGGGGTTTAACGTCCACTCGACACAAAACACGTCATTTCGGGACTAACGTATGGTTCAATTTGAGATCCATAATTTACTTGCGCTTAGAGGTCTTTAGCAGTGGGGGGAAACCAGAGGATCCGAAGAAAACCCACGGGTTGGACAGGCCACCCTACTCCTTGTCACGTACCGGGGAATAAATTAAATGTAATGTCCGACTGTATTCTATTTATATTTCGTTTTGTCTTTTTCTCTTTAACTCAGGATGTTATATGAAATATAAAATCGTGTTGACTAAGTAAAATTCCTTGGCAGACTTACGGATATCCATATCCGAATCTTATTTAGAGAATCGTTTTGGTTCTCAGTTTCAAATAGATTTGTTTGAACGATCCCGCTATAGAGCTTTCTGCAAACCAGCTGTTCATTATTGGTAAAAATCGTTTGTTGATGTTTTATTTCACATTTAATTATATATATTTTACTTTTTATACGCCCACATTTCTTACCCGATTTTGAAATATAGGTTTATCCCCAAAAGATCTCGGCTTCTTTCGATATTGGCATGTATCGAATCGAAACTTCATGGATTATGGCCCCTGATTGTACCCTATAGAGGTCACATTTTTAAACCGATTTTGATGAAACTTGAAATGCATGTAATTTATAACCCAAATATCTTTGTTCCTTACGATATATTTGCGCAAATCAAATTGTAACTTAATGAATTATGGCCTATGTTTGTAGGAAAAATCACTTTCTGTTTTACTTGTTCTCTATCCATCTCTCGAAAATGTGGGCGTATCCTGCCTGGCATCCGCCGGCCTATATTTTTAATTGTTATTATTAGATCAACTTGTACACGCGCATACTAATATAGGTCTTTCGTAACAAGCGAATAATTGAAATAAAATTTTAAAAAAACCCATAATTACGTTAACCCCAAATATGACCTAGTTTGTGTCGAGTGGATGTTAAACCTCATTTCTCTGGTATAGACTGTATAACGGCAATTATAGAGAAACGTGTTCTTCTGGGTTGTTTAAGGTTGTCATAAAACACTATCCCCTAGATCTTATCCTGGGTGATTAAGTCTTCATAAAGAAAATCTAAGTCACGATTTACATCATTAGCTATCATTGACTAATATAATGTATTTGATTTTTCTTCAGTGTTCAACAAAAGGAATTTTGATAAATATGGTAATAAGAAACCCCCGAATGCAAGACATCACATATACGATAACATTGATGACCGGAATATACCACCTACACTGCCCCCTCCAAGGAATGACCTGCAGGATGCTATCGAGGCCGCGAATCCGGATATCATAAAAAAAGAAACGGCGCTGAAGTCCATACAACACGCCAACACGACAAACAGTGCCACAGAGAACACATCTTACTATCTAACCCCTGTAAGAACGGTTAATCGGGAACACAAAAACATAACGATAGAGACAACAGAGATGGGGGAAGAACCACATGTAGAAACTTCATACACCAAAACTCTATCAGAAGACAATAAATCATACCTAACACTAAGTACAATCGTAAATAGACCTAATAATATGTTGTCTGGTGGGGGAAATACGACCACCTTGAAACTCGAAGAATCTACCTTAAAACCCTCTATACATGTATATACAAATACGAATGCCATGGATATTGAAAATGGTATTATATTAAACGAAATTGCCCAAAGAGAAACATCACCTACTACGGAAAACAAATTAACACTCTTTCCAGAAGAAACCTCTATTTATTTAACACCAGTGCATGCAAGTTCGGGCTTAACGACAGACAAGGATATCAAATCTGAAAATACTTTGGTAACAGAAAACAAATATGCGACCATTGGGACACCCGAAGAAAAGTCCACTAAACGAACACCCATTATTCACACAAAGAATAAATTATCGATCCCCGTCGAAGGAAAAATGCAGGATGAAATATCAAAGGGGAACGTATACTCAGTCATGTAAATCGGGGTACACGAAAGTCGGCGATATTCTGACATTTGCGAATGAACATTTTAGTCATTCTTTGGGTTGGCCAATACCAACCTAATTGTATTCGTTGTGTATAGCGACATGAGAATTCTGGTTTAGGTCATCGAGGTTTAACTGTACATGTACATATGTATGAAATTTGTTATTTTTCCAATTAGTTGCGTTTATTATAGATTGTCCTACTTATATTTTTGTTATATAGACAATGCTTATTGCATCAAGAATTTGATTCCTTTCCCAAAAAATATTTCTAATTTTGTTCTTGTTATCGTTATTAGAACCGTAAGATCAGGTCTAAAGCATAATTCATGGACTGAATTTATGTTACTGCTATATTGCTGTATATTTATCTATTTTAAATTATTGCTTTGGATTTGGAATATTATTTTTGTCTTTTCACTTCCATTTTTTAGAAATGCTTGATTGCTTTGTGAATAGGTTTATCGCTACACACAATTTCATAAAAAGTTCAATGTTGATATCTTTTTCACTTGATAATATAGACAGGTTGCTGTTAAATATTGTGCTGATTTATATCGACTATTCTTGTAAGTAACCCCCTTCTTCCGTGTCAGTATGTACTAATAGCACCGTTATGTTTTTTTCTTGGCCGTAATATAAATACCCCTCTAATAAAATTATGAGTATATACTAGTATACCATTATTGTCTTTTTTGTAAAACCAAATCAGCTTAAATTTCCATTCTATGTTTGATGGGATTTTTTAAGGGAAAAAAATCGATAATACAAGGGATAACGTATAGTTGTTCGGTTGGGACGAAAAATCAAGGTCATATTGGCGTGAACGTAAAAGACCCCCTGGCAGTTTTAATAATATAGTTATTAAAACGAATACTTGGAAATATGTACGAGTTCCTGTGAAGTTGTGAGCTAAATTATCACGTACTAAAATTCAATGTGATATTGTTGTCCCGCTAAACATACACGGCGGGTAAACTAGGTCATGCACGATCGTTTCTACACTATTTTCAGTCAAATATTTATTTAGTTATATAATACTGTATTAAACTGTGCACGTGCAGGCAATTGAGGAAATCTAAGGTGGGCCAGAAAGGACAATCCCGAAAAGCTTCGCACTAGAAAGCTTCTCTTCCGTACTCGGGACATTCGAAATAATGATAGGGAAAAGTAGTGAAATTATTGCAAATTATCGATTTTGTCTGCTCAGAATAGATCCGGGGCACACATTAAAAGATCCGGGGTACGTGCCCCTGTGCCACCCCCTAGTGACGCCACTGCCCCTGATCACCGACCGCGAGCGCCGAAGGCAGGAAACACCACAATTTTCAGAAACTGGATTCCGGAAACGTGATTACCTGGCATTTCAGGCACTTTTGTGGAGCCATTTAGAAGTACTTCCCCCAGATAAAAATAAAATTATGCAACAAAATTAGCGCATTCTGGCGTTATTTCAGTGGACTAAACCATGCGAGTGCTATGGAATGATGATATTTCTAGAGGAGGGGGCTAGAGGCAACTGAGATTTTTTATGGGGGGTCTGTGCGCCAGGATGCCCATGGTTAATTCGGCCCTGCAGACAGGTTGAAACCACGCTGCAAAATCACGGGGAACTTTCTTGAACAACAGAAGGAACAGTGTAGGCCTCCATAATCATGCTGTATATTGAGAAGAAGATGGCCAACAACCCGACTCACGACATTTTTACGCGACAATACGACATTTTTACGCTACATTACATTTTTAATGTTTTATTGTCGAGTTAATAGTCGGGTTAATATCGCCATATGTATAGGGCGACACCAAGACATGTTACCAATCAGCCACCATAATAAAGTGAGATAACACCAACCTCAAGACAGGATGCAGACTACCAGTTTTACATTTGTTCATTAATAGTCTTTCGTCATTTACTCTCTTTTGCATGACAATTATTTGTTGACTTTTTGGTCTAGAACCGAAGAGGAGGGTTTGAACTGAATTTTCTGACAGATTTTGGCAAATATTACATGGGTTGGAGACGCAAAGATCATGGTTATTTATGTTGGTTATGGTGGATAGTTACATGTTTTTTAGTATGCTACTTCAAGTTTGTGACTTATGAAGTTATGTAATACTATCTCAGTGATAACAGAGATCAGTTTCGTAAATATATGATTTATTTACATCAGGAATATAAATATTAAACAGCTACATAAATACAACAGGGCAACGTCGCATTATCCATGGTGGGGGCCCTGGGACCTGAAACATGTTGGGGGCCCTGATCACCGAACGTAAGCGCCGAAAGCGGAGGCGGGAAACGCGATTTTCTGGCACTTGTGTGGAGCCATTTAGTATCTCCCCCAGAAAAATTTAAATTCTGCCACAAATTTAGCGCATTCTGGCGTTGTTTCAGTGGATAATCCATGCAAGGGGGCTGGATGCAGCTGAGATTTTTGTGGGGGGCCCTGGGGCCTGTACTCCATGGTGACCCATGGTTAATCCGGCCCTGCAACAGGGACGTAAATTAAACAGGGACTAAACTATACCAGGACCGTAAACGATCAACACAGTATACCGTACATGAATAGTTTAGGATAACCATTCTGCCACTCATACTACGGCGGCGGCTGAAGTCGGGTGAATCCATACGCCGGTCTCCCCTCCACTCGCCCCTATCGTCTCTGACTGTCAAACTCCGACAATAGATAAAAGTCATCACAGTGTGGAATTGCTATTTTATCACGTCATGGTAAGATTAACTGACCAGTGCGTATTTACTTTGAAGTCATGCCGAGGTTGGACACATTTCATATGCAGCTTGTAACTTGTATAAACATATGGGATTAATAATTAAATACAGGTTTAATTAGAACACAGACAATATCATATAATATATCAAAGTTCTCTAATAGTAAGTGCAGGGGGACTGCACCACACATGATTTACACAAAAAACACATATAACGACAAGACTTCATAATCAGAAAAAAAAAAAAAAAAAAAAAAAAAAAAGAGTGAATGGATCCAGGGACTAGTCGTAAGCGTCCACTGCGCTGTGCAGTCCTGCGTGGATGAAAGTTATAAGGCACTTTGTCACACTTGTATATCTAAACATTAATCAGGAGTCAATAACCTCACACAAACTTTAGAACAAAGACATGGACAGTTGTTAGAGAAAAGTTTCAACAAGTCAAAGAGATCAGAAATAACATAGGGTATGGGGTAATTAAGGGTGATACAGTGTAACCTGAAAGTACAAGGTATAGCTTGTTAAAGCTCCGATAAGCCTTAATAGTCCGGGTTAAAATTGAGGGAGGTTCCACCTGGAGAGGTAGAAATTCTCATGTGGTTTTTCTAGACCATTTTTTTAAATTCTGAACAAGAATATATGAGGTAAACAGGCCAAATCCTGAGCCATTTCCCGCTAGGGCGTTTTTTCAAAATGGCCGCCGAAATCTCATATACATAGTGACTGTATGGGTTAAATAAGTAACAATGATGCATGTTTAACCACTTTTTGCATTGGTTAGTATTCAAGTTATTCCCAAAGAAGCTGCAATTGTAGTCCAGACTCATGAAAGTGATGAAAAATGAGGGCGCTCTTTACGTGGCCGCCAAAAACGTAGATGGACTGTCTATATCTTTTAATAAGCATTTATTGGGTTACGCAATGATCACATTTTGCATTAATTGTGATTAGAGTTATTTACAAAGCATCTTCATGATTATGCATCACACATTTTATAGAGATATGACACGATGGGGGCGCTCTTGGCAATATACGCTAACATCTCACGAGAAAAGGATATGGGCCAGTGTAGGTTAAAAAAAAGATAACTGTGGCTTAATTGACCTCTTTTTGCATTAGTTTTACATAAGGGTATTTGAAAGGAATCTACATGTGTGACAAATAATCAATTTCGGGGTGAAAATTGCGGGTGCTCATCAGAATTACCGCTAAACGCTAAGTTGGTAAGTTGTTTCTATACGGTCACTGAAAAGATGTCTGGGATCTTGTTCTTGAGGGAGCTTTAGGGTAAGATTTATACTGAATTGTCCATACAATGTATCCTGGTATGACAAATCACTCACAATGTTATAGCTCAGATCACTGCATTCTGAATTTCCCTCGCACTCATTGTCAATAAACAGTTTTTGCACATCTTCAGGCGTCATTGGCGCCATCCATTTTGGCTCAATTTCTTCATTCCAACCAACTATTGCCACAGGCATCGGTGCCTTCATAATCGTTGAAGCCTGCTGAACAGCATTCTCGAGCTATAAAATGTGCTCAGAGTTTATGAAGTTGCAGTGTTTGACAACAGGGTGGTAGCAATGCTATATCCTTTGATATTTGCTACCGTGTTAACTATCGGTCAAAGATGACATACCTTGCTTCATTGACGTTCTTGGTCTTTACCCCGTACATCAGTAATACGTATTCTTCAAGGCCCCCGCACACCTGTGCTGGTAGAGTGTCTGAAGCTGCGGGTATGTAGGAAGTTGTTGGGGACCAAGCCCAGGTTTGCTAAGGCATTCTTCTAGGAGTCTATTGACAATGCCTGCGGGGACTATTCAGAATGTAGTGATTTGAACGACTTTGAAAATTATTGCTATAACATTGTGAGTGATTTGTCATACCAGGATACATTGTAAGGACAATTCAGTATAAGCCCTTACCCTTTAACCTCCCTCAAGAATGAGATGTCAAAACATTTTTTCGGTAATCATATAGAAACAACTAACCAAATTTTAACTTACTATCTCGACACATAAACATACATGTATTACGCTTTGTAATGCTTATTTAAAGCTTAATGACCTTTGCGTGGCCTAATAAATGCTTATTAAAAGATTTAGACAGTTCATCTATTTTTTTGGCGCCCACGTAAAGAGCGTCCTCATTTTTCATCACTTTCAAGAGTCTGGACTACAATTGCAGCTGTTTTTGAATAACTTTAATACTAACTAATGCAAAAAGTGGTTAAACATGCATCATTGTTACTTGCTAAACCCATATAGTTACTTACTAAACCCATATAGTCACTATTTATATGGGATTTTGGCGGCCATTTTGAAAAAGTGCCCTAACGTAAAATGGCTCAGGATTTGGCCTGTTTACCTCATATATTCTTGTTCAGAATAAAAAAAACTGGTCTAGAAAAACCACATGAGAATTTCTACCCCTCCAGGTTGCACCTCCCTCAATTTTAACCCGGACTTTAATAAATATTAATCACAGGGTCCCATATACAAGATGCCATTTTAACTGCTCCCAAAATTAACGACCATATATATATACATGTACATCAATATTTGTGATCTTTGGCGCGTGAACAATCTAGCTTGTGGTATTGATGCATACATGTTCGATCAGAGAGCGTTCCTAAAGGAACTAAATAAAAATGGAGTCTTTGAGTTTTTCGGGTGGATACGACTACCGCCTCCATAGATCCACCCTTGTCCATATGAATCTTTATTATGTTAATAGTCTGAAATTCCTCTATCAATTCCATTGACACAAGCACCAACCATTTTTTAAAAAAAAAATATAGATCTATCACTGGCCGTGTTTCCGCAGGTGTTCGTCACACATGTTATCACTTGGTTGTTTGTCGTGTATTTTGTACACGAAGGGCAGTCCAGATGCTGATTACACTATTTTGCTTGAATACACTATTTTGCCTATACCGTTTTTTAGGACTTCGAATTCTGTCTTATTGTTTGGATTGTTCGCACTTGGTTTTTATTTTATTAAAATTGTTGTTTATATGCCCAGTGCATTTCCGGGGGGGTATCCAAATGCCGATTTTACCGACGGGTCGATCAATAGAAAAAATGTGCTTTTTTAAATAGCTTTTAAAAAGCGGTTAGATATAATGACTACACTTTCCATGGGCGGATCCAGGAAACTACGAAAGGGGGGCGTACTTTGAGGGCGAAGCTCGAATTATTAGCGCCGCAAGTGCGAAGCAGCTGCGGGGGGTCTGGGGGTCATCACCCAGAATATATGCGATTTCCTGGCATCTGATCTTCAAATATTAAACACAACTCCCACCCTATTTTCAGTGTTTTTTGTCTGCAAAATCATCAGGAACAGATCGGTAGCTTACTGCCTGAAGAATTTCTGAAAAAAAAGTCTGAATGAAGGAAAGGCACTTGGTTTGAAGGAGGTAGTGATTTATGAAACAGGGTTGAAAAAATGAGCGTGTTTTTTTTTTTAGAATCTGGTCATGGTGATTCAGAAATCATGCTGCTCACAGAACTTTACCTGTCCCTTAAGTGAGTTCTTAGAATGCATATATATTCTAAGGGCTCGCTTACCAAGGGACAGCTAGATGACAGGTAAAATTCTGTGAGGTAATGTATATCCATGATCAGTCAAATTTGGTTAGGTACATTTAGCCTACGTATATAAGTAACTGCGGAGGGTCTGGGGGTCCTCCCCCAGAATTTTTTAAAAGATAAGACTCCATATATGCGATTTCCTGGCATCTGATCTTCAAATATTAAACACAACTCCCACCCTATTTTCAGTGGGGTTTTTTTACAGCTTGATGCCCCCCCCCCCCAGTGGATCCGCGCCTGCTTTCAAGGATTCTAGTTCATATAAGATTATTTAGAATTCAGAGCAGTTCCATACAGGGGTGTTTTGGTGAATTTAGACATTCGAAAAGTTCGGTAATGAAAGAAACAGTGTGATACCGAAGAATCTGGTCGGTAAATCATGATTCAAATATTTGCTATATAACTCTTGAAATTTACCGACTGACGGTTTCGAAATTCCTGTAACGAAACAGTGTAATACCGAAGAATCTGGTCGGTAAATCATGATACAAATATTTTCTATATAACTCTTGAAATTTACCGACTGGCGGTTTCGAAATTTCTGTAACGAAACAGTGTAATACCGAAGAATCTTGTCGGTAAATCATGATAAAACATTTGCTATATAACTTTTTAAATTTACCGACTGACAGTTTCAATTTACCGACAAAAACGAGAATTAACCGACTGAATGCAAAATAGTGGTTTCGAAATTCCTGTAACGAAACAGTGTAATACCGAAGAATCTGGTCGGTAAATCATGATACAAATATTTGCTATATAACTCTTGAAATTTACCGACTGACGGTTTCGAAATTTCTGTAACTAAACAGTGTAATACCGAAGAATCTGGTCGGCAAATCATAATAAACACATTTGCTATATAACTTTTTAAATTTACCGACTGACAGTTTCAATTTACCGACAAAAACGAGAATTTACCGACTGAATGCAAAATATAACATTCTACCGCCCACAAGTACTACTTAAATAATAATTTTAAACAAGCGGTTGCCATAGATGCGCCCACTTGTCCATAGATAACAAAAAAATACGTGGAATAAGTTTTAGTAAATAATGGGGTGGGCATAGGCGTACGAGCTTTGGGGGGGGGGGGTCCTTTTTGGCACCAAATGTTCGGAAAATTTTGGCACACAATTGTAATTTGTAAAAGTTGTATAAAAAAATTTATTGTGTTCTTGAATGTGTCCAATTTAACAGCGAATTTAAATTCAGAGAAACTACAGAAATAGAAATCTTAAGACTCGACCATATGCATACGAGCAAGGCCCCTCGAAGAAAACCGGTGTCGCTCTCTGTAAACCTGAAATTTTTTCGGGCATTTCTAGATATGCTTCCCTAACTGTCGTCGAGCGCTAATAAAACACTAATTTCCCTTTTCTTTTAATTGAATACCACGAATTTAAACTGAGCATTGATTACTATTTGTGAATGCAGCTGATTGGATGGTTGGAATTTGGAGTGATGAACAGTCCATTTGCTGATTACACTGTTTTGCCTGATTACACTATTTTTCCTTTACATTTTTTTTTAGTAATGTTGTCTAATGGTCTAGATTGTTCGTACTTGGTTTTATTTTATTTCGGTTACTATCCCATACTTTTGGAGTTCCGGTGGTTAAATTTTCAAAATTTACTCTGGGAGCTTGAGGCCCCAATACCCCGTGACAATTGGTTGTTTGGATTTTGGGTCAGCCAGGTAGGCAATATTCGACCAAATTGAAGATGATGTATTTACAGGCTGAAATAGCAGGAAACACGTTTGCGCCAGTTAAATGTTCAAAATTTTCTCCCAACGGTCCCATCTTCGTGAACGGTAAACGATTTATTGGAATTCGAGTCAACTGATTCGTTCACTGGCTGAAATAGCAGGAAAATGTCATTGCAGCCGTCAAATATTCAAAAAAATTCTAGAAAGACCGGCGGCGGTGTCTGTAAAGCAGAATTTTCTTCCCGGGCATTTCGGGTTATGACCCAGCTATCTGTCATCGAGCCCGTAAGACTATGGACTTAAACCCTCCATTGTTTGGAGTACAGACTACAGTATGCCACGAGTTACAGTTAGTCCTACATAAACAACCGTTTTTACAAGTAAAAACAAAAAGTTCTCTTTTAGTGATGATTTAGAAATTGAGAACTTATTCATCGCAAAAGGGATATTGTAGAACCTGTAATGGGCCTTGAAATATAAATTGAACTTTTGTTCATTTGGTAAAATCTACATTTTTTGGGCACCAACCACCACCGCCCCCCTCCTCCAGTCAAAATTTTTCCCGTACGCTTATTGAGGTAGGCGGTGTAGCCTATATAACTCCGAAACGATGAATACTATTATAGGGTTCGCCCTCCCATAACCTCAATGCTTCACGCCAAATTTTAAATGAATTTGTTAAAACTATATAGCCTCTATCGTGTTTAGGAGGTTATTTCGGAAATGGGTAATTCCGGAACGAAAGGTTGCGGAACATTTGAATATGAAAGCATCGATTACGTTCACAAGGTTTTCAGCAAAGAGTGGAGTAGAGCAGAGTCGCTGAATGCAGAAAACCGAAAGGTTTAAACGGTATAAATAATTGGTTTAAACGGAATATTTACATGTAATTATTAATTCGTTTAAACGGAATATTTACATGTAATTATTAATTCGTTTAAACGGAATACTTTTAATTACGTTTAAACCAATTAATTCGTTTAAATCATTTAATTCGTTTAATAAATATCTTTGGTACGAAACATTATTCGTTGATGCAAAATAGTAGGCTATAAACGAAATCAATTAGTTCTTCCGCATCCTCAATTAATGACTGCTGTAGGCTATTCGAACATCTTATAACACCCCGCAATAGTATATAAACGTAGGCCTACGTTGGATGGCCGGTTGTACGTGACAAGGAGAAGGGTCGCCTGTCCAACCTCGTGGGTTTTCTCCGGTTTCCTCCCATACTGCTAAAGACCAGTACACGCAATCGAAAAATTGAAATAAAATTAATAACGATATGTTAGTCCCGAAATGACCTAGTTAAACCCCATCTCTCTCTCTCTCTTCTCATTCGTTTTTCTGAGCGCGCTATTTTATTGTCTTCTTAGTCGAATCATGGTCGAATGACAACGAAGGTAGATAGGACTATATAATAATAATAATAATAGTATATTCACAACTACATGATAAAATACACGAGTATGGAAATGCAAGGCTAACGGTATAATGCATAATACATAATATAATTGTTCATGCACATAACATGATAACAAACATAGCAATAATGCTTATATATATTTTACTAGAGTATTATAGTGATAACAAATACATGGGCTATTTAATTATATTTTAAAACCTCTTTTCTTAAATAGTTTTGAAATGTATTTGCCATTCAAGGTTATTTTGGTATAATCATTGTTTTGTAATATCATTTTAATTTTAGTGGCATCAGAATAATTTGTTTTAAAACAGTCTAAATTGTATTGCTCTCTTATATCTTTATAGAAAGGGCAATATAATAACATGTGTGATTCATCTTCCACTGACTTGATTTAAATTGCAATTTTTACAAATTCTTAGATGACGGGGTAAAAAGGGCTTTGCATATCTTCCTGTTTCGATTTCCAGTTTATGTGCACTTATAGTCTTAACATGCTAAGTGCAGTTCTCTCTTCTTTATTTAAAATACATAAATATTATTCCAGCTCATAATTATCTTTTAATATTGTAGTAAAAATCGTGTTTCGTGTTAGTTCTCATGTTGCAATTTAAATGTTGGACTGACCCTATTTATATTATAACCATTGCCATTATATTATTTACTTATTATAATTATGATGATCATATTGGTGTTCAGATATTATAAATAATTTCCCAGTCGTTAATATAACATCTAAATTGTTTGTGTCTGATGTAAATCAATAAATCAAAAAACCTTTTTGGTTCCAGCAAATTGTGACAGGTGAAAAATAAAGTTATCGCTTGAAGATCGTTTGAAGATGCTCCTACCACAATTTGACACGCGACTTAACTTACGCATGCGTACAAACGATAAACACAAACGTGGCAGGATGGCGAGATGGAGCGGAGCTGGGTTCTTAGCTCTCTGTGTAAGTTTGGTAAGTAAACGACATAAAATACTATTAATTTCCGAATTTCAGAGTTAATTTGATATTTAATGCACTATTCGATATATGTTTTGCATAACGCAACACTGGCAGTTCTTGGTAAATTAATACTGCCGACAATGTCAAGTTATAGGTCACGTGACTGTTCGCGGAACCATGCCATTTAGATTTGTTATTGACAGATCATTGCGATTAAATAAAACCTGTTATTGTTATCACTGCTGTTTTTGTTTTGAAACAAACTGTTGTGTATGTATAAATGCATTTCAAATTAATCATTTGGTAGGAAATAAAATTAATGACCAATAGTTCCTCAGGTGAAAGTGAAAGTAAAGCAATGTGTCAATTAATACTCATACTGTCAAGTCCTACGCAAGTGTCAAAATAAACATAGCTTGATTTTTTTTGATTAATAACAAAATACTAGAGCTATTTCAGAATATGTCCACCAATACCATAAGGTTATCAGAACTCCAACTCCAACCATAAATAGCATATTATTAATTGAAGTATCATAGAGATACCAATGCCACACAAATCTGATTAAAATCTCTACTCTGCTCACTATACTGACTCTAGCTACAGTATAAGAAAGTAGCTAAAAACGTTGAGATATACTGATGGGCTTGATTTTAGCTATCATTTTTATGTTGTTTCCAGTTCAGTGCAAAATTTTGTCCTGGTGATTGTCACAACCAATTTTTTTTTTATTCTCCGGCCAGTGTTTGAGAGTGATTATCTCATGTCATTTCGGACATTCAGTCTGTTCTAGTATTTAGTTTTTATCACAACCAGCATTGAAAATCCAGATTCACAAAGGTATGTTGTACAGAACAGCATAACACTGGAAATAGTCAGCGATAAAAGTTGACAACTGAAATCTTGAAATGCAACTTCACCTCTCATAGGACTCCACAATACTCCGTGCATTGTTCCGTTTGATTAGAGCTAATCCCACTACTCACTGCTTGACTGAGTGGGTATTATTGTCGCTAATTATGACTGGTCAGTGGCCCTATTAACAACCAATTGCTGACTGCGTTACAAAGGCATTACTTTTAAAACAAGGCGTCTAATTAGGTCAACTGTGTTTACAGAACATTACGTCATGGCTGCACGTTTTTTTTAAGGATAAATAAACCAACACATAGCAGGATATTGCAGTAAAATTAATTGCGTGCCAAATGAGGCTATCTGCATTAACATAAAGTAAACACTACTGTATGGAAACGAACATACTTTTACCGTTTTTAATACCTTAAATCGGTGTCCAAAGTTTTAGGGAAGACCCAAGATTGAACGAAGGACTGACATGTTACTAGTGGTATATTTGATTGAACGAGAAGAATAGACACACTTACTTAAAAGTTCAAGTATCAGAAGCCAATCCAGCAATGGCCAGAGAGGGATTTCTCGGGCCGTTGCTTCAGGAATATGCCACAGGGGACTTTTAAAATGGGTCTTTCTTTTTGTCGATCCGTCTGTCGTCCCTTTGTATGTCTGTCCGTCACGCTTTTTGGGACGCAATAACTCTCCTTCAAATTGAGCTAAAATGTTCAAACTATTTATTTTGGGATTTTGAGGGGCATATCAGCCTCACTGTTGGCTTGTCTTACTGTGCCATTGAAAACTTTTCAGCAAACTTAGGAAGATCTTGTGGCGCGCTGGTTGAGAATCACTGATGTATGGCAATGCATTGAAAATCAATAAGCTATATTAATAAACTACTAGCTTGTCGAGCTGATTCAATGTTAAATAAATTATTCTATATTTAATTATTTTATTCTATTATCAAGTGGATTAATTATTATTCAAGGGTTAATGTGTGTAGACTCCTGCAATCCACATGTAGTTTGTATAATAATTATAGAAACAGTTTGAAATTTTAGTCTGTTTTTAATATTTGGCAAAATTGTTTTATGACAGTGCTATATTTGCACCTCGTAATAATTATTATGTCAATTAATTATGAATCGGTGTGAATGAAATTGGTGTTTAATCACACTGGCTTCAAATACATACCACAAATGTTTTTTTAAACTTTTCTCAGTTAGCTACTGGTTTGTTGTAAATATAATTTTTGACAATCTTATAAAATCATTATCACTTGGAATATTATGTTCGAAATAAACGTAGACTCACCTGTTTTATTTGTCAAAAATCAAAATATTGACATATATGATACATGTACATTAATAAAGTATTTTTCCTAAATTTGTATGATTCGTATTATTGAAAGTTAAAAAATGTTTGGCAGTTTTGTCTTAAAGTTTTCAAGTGGTGTAATTTGAAAATGCCTTACTTTGAATAGTCAAGCCAAAATATCTTTGTTTTGCCAACCATAGAATTATAGTATACCCTCAAAAGTTTTGATAACCGTTCGAAATAAATATATTTTTGTACAGAAACATATTAGAGAGAGTAGGCTAATTCTTTCATATACCTGGTACTTGTAACATTAAATGCTAACCATACATGTTTATGTATGGCTTCTATATTTTTATACATGTTTATGTATGGCTTCTATATTTTTATACAAAATATGGTTTATGTTGGAATTATTTAAAAAATATATTGTACAATTTAAAGGCATTAGGCATAGAACACAAAGACTAGCAAATCTTATTAGAAAAACTGCCTCTAAAAAGTACCTGACATTGACATGTTACATGCGATAAATATGGTTTTGTTTTAATTGCTAAGTCTATTAGCTAATTGACAGTTTCCTTGGTTTATGTTGCTGTTAAATGTAACAGATTGCTATAGTACATGAGGTATGAAATAGCAAAGTAATTGTATTGATTGAGCAGAGTAGAAAATGTGTAGGCCTTATTGTTGTCAATGGAAGATTTAGTGTAGCAGCTTGTACATGACATCAATCAATCTATCATACCTTGATAGAATGTATTTTACTGTTCCTAAGACAAAGTTGAGCTTGTTTAAGATTGTCACAATCATTAAATGGGAAGCAGAAGTTTCTATTAAGTGATGCTCAAATATTTATCGTTAAAAACTTGCATTGTTAAACCTACAGGTTACTTAATAGATATCCATTATTGTAATGTGTGGAAGTTTTCCTAAAAAAAATTATTGGACCATGTCCCACCTTATAAATTTTGATGATGCCTTGTGCAATAAAATCAACTCAAGTATAAATACAAAATATTAAAACTTCCAGTAAAATTTTTATTATAATACAGAAAATATTCAATACATAGAATAAAGATCATTGACAACATGTTACCAAAAGAAACTAGCAACATTGTATCTATCTCCAATTTACACTTCACAAAGTCAATTCCACATTTCTATCAATTTCTAAAAATTAATTATACAGAGCAGTTAAGAAGAAACTATACTGTTCTGCTCTGAGTGTGTTATGAAGGAAATTTTACCTGGGCAGTGGCACTATGGCCTACTTTTATATCGATTTTCAATAGCTAAGGTATCTTTTACATGCACACCAATATAAACAAGGACCTTGGTTTTTCCGTCTTGCACCACTGACAAATTGAAACCACATCAGAAAATCCCGATAACCTTTCCCGGCTAATGCAGAGATCGAACACGCAACCACTAGGCTAGCGAGCCAGCTTCTTGCCCACTTAGCCACTGTGCCTCCCAGTTTAGAAAGAGAGAGAGAGAAATGGGATTTAGCGTCCACTCATCACAAAATAGGTCATTTCAGGACCAACATATGGTTTAATATTATTCCAATAATTTGCTTGCGCGTAGGGGTCTTTAGCAGTGGGAGAAAACCGAGGACCCGAAGAAAACCCACGAGGCTGGAAATTTAGAAAGAGATGGCAACTATTATGTGAACACCTTCATACTACTAGGCAGAGTGGCACAAGCTTCATACATCAAAACTTAGTCAGAGAGTTTAAAATCTTGTGTTGTTGTATTCATGAGGGAGCCTCAGTGTTTCAGTGAGTAAAATGCTGTTTCATTAACCTTGAGGTCTAAGTTTCATTCCGGGTGCTTGTTGAGCAAGTTCCTCTACATTTTTGGCCTGATTTTCCCTGTCAGTGATGCAGGACAGGGCCGCAGAAAGAACATTGCCTAGTTGTTTGGATGGGATGAAAAACCAAGGCCCCATATACACATTGACTTTCACATAAAAGAACATATGACAATTGGAAGTCGAAATAGAAGTAAATATAGCACTACTGTTTCGAGAAAATTTCCCTGATAGGATTCTGCATGACATATCATATATATCTGTCTTCATAAGCCCTGTTGGTGCAGAAAAGTAGGATGTTAAACCTCATAAAAGAACAAGTCAAAATATTATTAGATATTGTAACTATTTTGTTGTTAATACATCATTTTTAGATCAATTTTAAACGCCCACATTGAAATGAGGTCGTAAATTATTGTCTCTTCAGTCCGGCGACCACAATTGCTTGTGGGTGCTTTAGAGGTTAAAGTTAGTATTTGATTGACTATAAATTTATACACAGTGTTAAGATCATGAGAAGAGGAAGCCTATTGATTTTCGGCGATTTCCGATAATTACTGCCAGAGTTATAGCCCTTGACCACTTTAAAAGATCTTGTGGACGCTCTAAAGGCCAAAGGTAATATCGGATTGACTTTATAAACTGTGTTTAAAGTCATGAGACTAAGAAGCCTATTGATTTTCGATAATTACTGCCAGAGTTCTGGCCCTTGATCAAAATATCATGTGGATGCTCTAGATGCTAAAGTTATCATCCAATCGACTTAAGATTGATACACAGAGTTTAAGATCTTGCAACGAACACGTATATTCATTTTCAATAAATGGGGCATAACTTTATTATAAAAGCCAAACAAATTCTTATGATTTTCTGATAATTACTTAATGTGTTGTTACTCTTAATCAGATTTTAGTGTATATAAATGTTTCTTTTTCCGAATAAAGTAAAAATATGCGACAACTCTTGTTGACTGCCCAGACGATTTAGCAACTGTGGGCCTATGTTTCGTTGCCTGGCAAGGCAACCTATCTTCAATATTCAATATGCCCCCAAGATATTTCGGTTTTTTCTTGTTGTGTACAGTACCTGATATCAGTTAACTAGGCCTACTGTTCACTTGTAGATCACTATCTTGCTTACAAACCTGTATGTATATTGCTACTTCAACTACTTGTATGATCCATCAACCATAACAATATTTGATTGATCAAACACCTTCAGGTATTGAATATTCTACAGTTGAAACATTTAAAAGGTAACAATTAATTGTGTGACTGTCTAAACCAGTCATTACTGAGTGGTAAATACTCTCTTCATTAAAAAATAATACTGATTTAAACTGAATTTTGATTGTTGCGCCCCCCCTCCTCCCTTTCTTTCCATTCGACGAAAGCAGGAAACTATTAAAGATGCATTAATGATAGGGATATATTTTTGGCCATTTTTGCTATGAGAGATAATGATAAGGGATATAATGTTGAAAATTTCAGTCAAATTTCATAGAACAAAATTATTGCCATTAGTTAGGAGAACAGTGTAGTCTTGATTGTCATTGCTACCATTACTACGATAACAAACAAAGTCTTGATAATCCATTTTTTGATTAAATTATTAACTGACAATCGTGTTCTTTTGAAAATTAAAGCATCTGATGGGCTAGAGCATTGATTATGGGCTTTGAATGTGAATAAGTGACTGATTAATGATTTATATAATATTTGAGACCAAATGATAGATCTTCACTAGGCAGATTCAGCTCCTTTGTCTGTTACGCTTTTTGGACACAATAATTATGTGCTTCTAATTAATCGAGATCTAGAATGATCAAATTTGATGTAGTTGTTCATTAGATGAATGGTTTGACTGAGTTTGTAACAGAGTATTTTCTGCTAAGGCTAGAGGGAAGCAAAGTCAAAATCTATGCTTCTTATTGAGGTATTTGGTGTAGATACATATGTACATGTATTCATTGAGCCTGGCAAGGAGTAGGGTTGTCTGTCCAACCTCGTGGGTTTTCTCTGGTTTACTCCAACTGCTAAAAAAACCTACGCTCAAGCGAATTATTGAAATAATATTAAACCATGGTGGTCCCGAAATGCCCTAGTTTGTGTCGAGTGAATGTTAAACCCCATTTCTCTCTCTCTCTGTATTCATTGGGTGAATCTCTTTGACAGTGTGTTTGGGGATGACCCTACTTTGCCTGACCGAGCTTCAAATAGTTTCCTCACATCAGTACTTGGTAAATGCAGAATGACAATATGATTGTGAGATGCTTTATAAAAAGATAAATAAACAAGTGATTATCTTACTCATCTATTTACTTTGGGATTGAAGCTGCCATGTTTTTAATAAGAATAAATTACATGTTGGGTAGACCAACTCTTACTCTTGTTAGAAGTACATGTATGTATGCTTGAAACACATAAACTCTATTGTTTACATCAACTATTATACATATAACACTTAAGCGTATTATGTAAATAAAGATTTATATTGTATATTTCAGGTTTTAATACCTTGTCAGCTTGAAGCTAATAAAAAGAGAAATGATCTGATTATTAAAGTTGATGATTTTAAAGATTTTAAGAAACTACTCAAAACAAAAACCAATCTTTTAGTTATATACGCTCAGTCAGGTATGTAACAGTAACCATATTTGGTAATGGTATTAAAGAGATATAAAACTTAATTATGATGAGTATTCCCATTTTATAAGTAACGATGCATGTATGTCCATGTTTATGCCATTATAGAGCCCAGCATGGTAATAACTGGGAGAAAAACCGGGAGTTATAAGTTATACTATAACAAATAATTTAAAAGCCCGATTGAACACAATGGTTGAAAGACTTTTTTATTAATATCATTAGTAGACTATATCATTCATGAAGAATGGACTGGCTTGTAATTGTATGAAATAGATAGCAAAATTATTGTTACCATGTTGATCGAAATTCAAAAAAATGTTGATACTGACAGTACACCTATATTTATCTCATCAATTATCTTTGATAGGATCTCCCACTACAACTGGTCAGATCTTCATGTAGTGTGGGCCATCAAAAGTATAAAACAATGAAACAAAATACAGATCTGTATTTTAATCAGATTGGATGGTGATTGATTTGAAAATAAGAATGAACTCTTCGATACCAGAAACAAAAAACAAAACAAAAAGTTGATTTTATATATATCGTTTATGACATAATGAAAAATTTAAATATTGTCCAGTCCGATTATCATACAAATTAATTTAACTACTTCATTCTAAAAGATAACTTCCTTAACTAGACTAATATTATCAGTTACCAGTAATTGATTCTGAGCGAGATTAATATCTGGCTTATTCCATAAATTACATCTTTACCACAATAAATTTCCTTATACTTCATAATATTTATTCCGATTATACACAAAAACAATCTCAATGCATATTACAAAACATATATGAAAACATATAAAAACATATATAATATGAAATAAAAACATATAATATGACATAAAACATATAATAAAAACATATAAAATGACATAAAACGTATAGTACGCCATAAAGGCAAGAGTAGTGCACGTGAATCATTCAGTGTAGTGCTTTTGGAAAAGCTGTGTTTTGAACTGTTTTTTGAAGGAGTACAGGGAGGAGGCATTGCAAATAGATAGTCTAAACATAATAAAGCCAATTAATTGTATACATTTATTGTAATCTGTATAGATAGTGAGAAAGGACAAATTTAGACCTTTTAAAAAGATAACCTGTAAATGAATTGGGTAGAAGACAAAAAAGATGTACAACTAGATAAACATTCCAATTTCTACTTAGTGTAAACAATCCAATTTCTACTTAGCGTTTTGAAACCAAAAATTACTTAAAATTACAATTTCATATTTTAAAGTTATATTTTTAAAAAAAATGTATTAAAGTAAAGCCTTATAATAGATGGTATCTATAAACAGTCCTATTACAGAATAATCCTATAAATCCTATAATGAATTTTAAGTATGCGGGAATGTATTTTTCAATCCAGTATTCTTTATGGTTATGGAATTTCGTTTTAATTTTTGTTTTACAGATAAATCAGTGTCTAAATCTATGACAGTTTTTCAAGATGTAGCTAATGAAATTCGTGGCAAAGGAACCTTGGCTCTAATTAATTGTGGGTAAGTTATGACACTTATTACAGTGGCTAGCTTTCTATCTATTTTGCTTTTACCTTATACCTGTTGCTGATTTTTTTAACTAAAGCCTGTTGATTGAAAATGATTAAGTTCTTAATTTGTTAAAAGTAAGATTAGAAATATATAGTTGCATATATAGTCCGGGAGCCCAGCAAGGTTTAATCAAAATATTGGGTCCAAAAGGTTTGAGGCCTACAACACATATTTTAACCCTATATCATTTTGGAAAGGCAAGTCTTAAGTTTTGTAACCTGTGCAATTACCTGGGAGCGCCCCTCCCAACCACCCCAATTTTAATTAGAGTTAAAATTAATTGTCCATCCACAATTTTCTTGCAGGCTTTTCATACTCAACCCTAAGAAACAGAATGCATGGCTTAAGAGCACAAAATGTTGTTCTAATGCTACTTAAGAGCTTAATTAATTAGCACTAATTAATGACTGTAATTAAAATTTAGAGTCCATAACTGAAACAAAGCCTAAAAGATAGCTGACAAAATCAGGAAACCAAAAATACCACTTAAGAGCACAAAATGTTGTTCTAATGCTACTTAAGAGCTTAATTAATTAGCACTAATTAATGACTGTAATTAAAATTTAGAGTCCATAACTGAAACAAAGCCTAAAAGATAGCTGACAAAATCAGGAAACCAAAAATACCACTTAAGAGCGACAAAAGTTGAACAAACTTTGCTTAAGACAAGTTCAAAGGTGACAAAGGGGGGGGGGCACACATAATGACGTTTAAGTGTTTTTCATAAAATTATCTTGTCCGAGATTATTTTCCTTTCTCATACCTTCACTTTGAGTTTCACTACACGAAATAACTGCTTAAGAGCATAAAATGTTGTGCTAAGCCTGCTTAAGAGTGTAATTAATTAGCACTAATTAGTGACTGTAATTAAAATTTACTGTCCATAACTGAAACAAAGCCTAAAATGTAGTTAACAAAGTCAGGAAACCAAAAATACCACTTAAGAGCGACAAAAATTGAACAAACTTTGCTTAAGACAAGTTCAAAGGCGAAAGTGAGGGGGGGGGGCACACATAATGACGTTAAAGTGTTTTTCATAAAATTATCTTGTCCAAGATTATTTTCCTTTCTAATACCTTCACTATGAGTTTCACTGCACAAAATGACTGCTTAAGAGTATACAATTTTGTGCTAAGACTGCTTAAGAGTGTAATTATTTAGCACCAATTAGTGACTGTAATTAAAATCCAAAACACCACTCAAGAGTGACAAAAATTGAACAAATTTTGTTTAAGACAAGTTCAAAGGGAGAGGGGGGGGGCACCCATAATGATGTTTAAGTTGTTTTGCTAAAATTGTCTTATTCAGATTTATTTTCCATTATATCACCTTTACTATGATTTTCACTGCATACATGACTTCTTAAGAGCATACAATGTTGTACTAATGCTACTTAAAGGCTTATTAATTAGCAGGGGGTTAATGGCCGATTGGTTAGTTCGTGCGGTTTGCATCATAAGGTCTATCATTGACTCAATGTACGTGATAAGCAGTAGGGTCGTCTGGCCAACCTCATGGGTTTATCCTTGGTCCTCAGGTTTCCACCCACTTCAAAAGACCACTATTGAATTGAACCGTGTTAGTCCAAAAATGACAGTTTGTGCCGAAAAGCTAGCTGAACAAGTCAGGAGGAAACCCGAAATATAACTTAAGAGCGACCAAAGTTTTCAACAAACTTTGCTTAAGACTGGTTCAAGGTTGACAAAGGTGTGTGTGTGTGGGGGGGGGGGATCGGATGGCACATACAGTAGGCTTTCGATTCATTAGATCTGTCATTGAGTCAATTGGTGTGGTTTCAAGTCTGATTAATCAATCAGCGTTGACATTTCTTAGCGTTTCCCCACAGTTATGCGCAAAGAAGTCACTGTAACAGATTGTTTAATTGGCTAATTCCTCACATCAACAAGAACGCCTATTATATAACAACTCTTCCAGATCCTAGGGTAAAGACAAGTAAAACAAAATTAAATTTTGAACTAAAAAAAATGGAACGAAACAGGATCTCTGTGTTTTAATGAGATTGCCGAAAAATGATTTAAACCATTTTTTATGAAATTTATAATGATGAAGGGTTTCTCTCATGCGCAGACAAAATGATAAACAGACTTGTGTGATAGTTAAAAAGTGTCAATTTTAGAATTATCGAATTGCATATGTTTATTGAATATGATTGGGAGGAATTTACATGACAAGTAGGACAATGTAATTTCTATCGGTGTCAGTCATTATAACATATGTGATAGAACTGGTTAAACGCGTTCCAAATATAATTTTAACACAGATATCATTGATATGATAGATGAGTAATAAAGGTTTCAACAAACGAAAGTGACGAACACGAAAGGAAGATACGAGTTATCCTTCTGAAGTGACGAGTAATAACAGATACATGGGCGAATTTGTGTTCACTAATAGTTCCTTCGAAGACCAAAAGTTGTTGTGTGAGACCGTGAGAGGATATCTGACAATTCATAAAAAGAATTGACTGCCACTAGATAAGAGAACACGAAAGAAAAACAGTAAAAAATATATGCATTACAATGATTTTATACGGTATAGAATGAATAAAAACAAGAGAATGTACCGACTAATTTTTTTTTTCTCGTGTTCTCATGACATTCTCATGACATTCAATTACTTTATTGAATTGTCAGATATCCTCTTACGGTCCCAAATAACAACTTTTGGTCTTAGAAGGAATTATTAGTGAGCAGAAATTCAGCTTTGTATCTGTTATCACTCAGTTATATAGAGGGATAACTCGGGTTTCCTTTTGACGTTCGTCACTTCCCTTTTTTGAAACTTTTATTACTCATCTATCGTATAAATGATATCTGTGTTAAAATTATATTTGGAACGTGTTTAACCAGTTCTATCACACCTGTGATAATGACGGACACCAATATTGTCCTTAAAAGAATTTTTGTATTGAATTGCGATCCTCTAAATCAATTTTACATTTTTTTGATACTTCCCTGTCCTAATTAAACACTCTTAAATTGTTTTTGTTTTTATTTTGATCTATACGTATATTGTGATATAACACTCCGCAAATCTCGACAGATTCCATTACCCTACATCTAGACTCGACTGTGGTATGACAGTATGTGATATGTACCTACGACCATACATTTGCGATGCAGCTACCGATTTACTTCAAAAAGGAAAACGTGTCGCTTTAACAAAAAAGTCCCAAATTGCGTCTTTTGTAGAGTGTGTATACCTAAATAAGCAGAGATGTTGTTTCAAGGCTGCTGTGCTGGTTTGATAAAATTCCCTGGTAATTCCCCAAACCAAATGCCAAACGTAACGTTTGTTGATATACTACACTCTCCATGGAGACAGCCATTTTCCATTCGGAACCCTTAAAATAGTTCGAATATGGCGGAAATGGTCATACAGCCGAGATTAAGATGTGTAGAATCTGTCGAGGTTTGGCGAAAGGTGATATAAAAAAGTTTTATTTCTTCATAATTGACGAGACTAAAAATTCTCGCCATCAGAGACTCGTAAGATTCATGCGATTACATTACAAAAATTAACATGGACACTACCAAGTAAAACATGTACCCAAATCCATTGCTCTAAATTTAATATAAAGGCCAATAAAGTACATGATAAGCAGTAGGGTCGCATAATTATCATTTTTATTTATGACTCCAATAAAAATGCTAATTATGCGACCCTACTGCTTATCATGTACAACTGGGGAATCCAAACCCCGCCAGTTGACCCAATAACAGACCTTATGATGCAAACCGCACATGCTAACCATTCGTCCATTAACCCCCTGCTAATTAATAAGCTTTTAAGCAGCATTAGTACAACATGATATGGTCTTAAGCAGTCATTTATGCATTGAAACTCAAAGTGAAGGTATTAGAATGGAAAATAATTCCGAATAAGACAATTTTAGCAAAACCACTTAAACATCATTATGTGTGCCCCCCCCCCTCCTTTTGCCAGCTTTGAACTTGTCTTAAGCAAAGTTTGTTCAACTTTTGTCGCTCTTAAGTAGTATTTTCGGTTTCCTGACTTGGTTAACTACATTTGAGACTTTGTCTCAGTTATGGACTCGAAATTTTAATTAAAGTCACTAATTAGTGCTAATTAATTACACTCTTAAGCAGCCTTAGCACAACATTGTATGCTCTTAAGCAGTCATTTTGTGCAGTGAAACTCATAGTGAAGGTATTAGAAAGATAATTTCATGAAAAACACTTTAACATCATTATGTGTGGATTGTGTGCCCCCCCCCCTCCTTTTGCCAGCTTTGAACTTGTCTTAAGCAAAGTTTGTTCAACTTTTGTTGCTCTTAAATAGTATTTTCGGTTTCCTGACTTGGCTAGCTAACTTTTAGGCTTTGTTTCAGTTATGGACTCTAAATTTTAATTACAGTCATTAATTAGTGCTAATTAATTAAGCTCTTAAGTAGCATTAGAACAACATTTTATGCTCTTAAGCCATGCATTCTGTTTCTTAGTGTTGAGTATGAAAAGCCTGCAAGAAAATTGTTGATGGACATTTAATTTTAACTATAATTAAAATTGAGGTGGTTGGGAGGGGCGCTCCCAGGTAATTGCACAGGTTACAAAACTTAAGACTTGCCTTTCCAAAATGATATAGGGTTAAAATATGTGTTGTAGACCTCAAACCTTTTGGACCCAATATTTTGATTAAACCTCGCTGGGCTCCCGGGTTAATATATATTATGTGAGATTGTGCATTATCCATTTGTTCAGGTATAGTGAATGGGATGGGAAGAGAGGACTAGAACAGTCTGTCTAGGCTAGTAGGCTATGTACCTCATATTCTTTTATGTAAAATTATTTATTGATTGGGTTATTTCGTTTTGATTTGTTGTGAGCTAATTAGTCAAGGTCCGATAATTATCGGAAGAAATCAGTATCGGCCGATATTGGAATTACCGATATCTGTTTTAAATATTTGTTTAAAAGGTGTGCTAAATTGCTCTAAAATATCATTTGAGTTGTGAACAATTAAATCATTAATTTGCGTGACTATTTAGACACAATACAACCCTTTTAAAGGCCATGAAAGGAAATAATAAACAATGCAAAATCCTTACCAGTCTACTTTTTTTTAAAAATCCTTATTTACACATTGTTTGAGAGTTTGGGTCTTTCAATGCGTTTTTTTTAAGAATACTAATTCTGTGCATGTGCAATTAGACATAAACGTAAAACAGTACACCCAATAAAATATGTGATTGCATGAAATAATCCGATTGCATGATGATCAAAAAGATAGAATTAGAGAACATAGCAGTATGACACGGAGGTCTCTCTTCGATCCGATTTCAATATTGTACGTCATAATGCAGTGGACTTATATACCAGAAATACGAGATCACAAACTCTAACAATAATACCTACATGTAGTTAGACTTTTGAATTTTTATTTAAATTTATAAACTATGAAATAAACAACAGTCCTCCTTTCATCACTGTCACTGATGTGAAATACATGTAGTTCCAAATCTTACTACTTTTTGACTTTTATACGCCAACATTTTCATGTGAAATAATTAATAAAATACAATATCAAAAAACCATCGTTTTGATATTGTATTTTATTAATTATTTCATATCAACCTATCTGAATATCAAATGCATCATTTTGACTTAGTCAAAAGTGATCCCATCAAATCGTCTGTATTTGGTTTGTGTTTCCTGTTTCTATCAATTGAAAGTTTCACATTTTCATGTGGACGTATTATGTCGTCGCCCCTGTCCTTCCGGACGTCCGTCCGTCCACAATTGTTTGTGGACTCTCTACAGGTCACAATTCTGACGAAACTTGAAATATAGGTTGATCCCCAAAAGATCTTGGCTGCTTTCGATATTGGCATGTATCGGATCAAAACTTCATGGATTATGGTCCCTGATTGTACGAAAAATCACGTTTTTAGCTTGTGGACCCTATAGAGGTCTCAATTTTGAACTAATTTTGATGAAACTTTACATGCATGTTTATAACCCAAAGATCTTTGTTCCTTTCGATATTTGCGCCTATCGGAACGTAATTTCCTGAATTATGGCCCCTGATTGTCCGAAAAATCACCTATTTTAGCCCGTGGTACCTCTGGAGGTCACAATTATTATCTGATTTGAAAAACCTTTGATTATATCACCGTTACACCCTAAGGAAGGTTGAGTTTGAATTTCGGAAAAATTGGACCAAAATTGCCATACAAAATGGCCGCCATTCGTACGCAAATACTGTTTAAAAATGGTATATCAAGGTTGTTGACCCTGTAGAGGTCACAATTTTAATTCGATTTTGATTAAACTTAAAATGCATGGTTATAACCCAAAGATCTTGGTTCCTTTTGAATTTTGAAAAAATTGGACCAAAATTGCCAGACAAAATGGCCACCATTCGTACGCAAATACTGTTTAAAAATGGTATATCAAGGTTGTAGACCCTGTAGAGGTCACAATTTTAATTCTATTTTGATGAAACTTGAAATGCATGGTTATAACCCAAATATCTGGGTCCCTTTCGATATTTGCGCATATTGGATCGTAACTTCTCGAATTATGGCCCTGATTATACGCATAATCGTCTTTGTTTAGCTTGTGGTCCCTCTGGAGGTCACAATTATTATCCGATTTAAAAAATCGTTTGATTATATCACCTTTACACCCTAAGGATGATTGTATTCGAATTTTGAAAAAATTCGCAACAAAATTGCCATACAAAATGGCTGCCGCATGTATGCGAATACTGTTATAAAATGGTATATCAAGGTTTTGGACCCAGTATAGGTCACAATTTTGATTCAATTTTGATGAAACTTGAAATGCATGGTTATAACCAAAAGATCTTGGTTCCTTTCGTTATTTGCACATATCAGATCATAAATTCCTGAATTATGGCCCCTGATTGTCCGAAAAATCGCCTATGGTCCCTCTGGAGGTCACGATTATTATCCGATTTAAAAAAACGCTTGACTCTTTCACCGTTACACCATACGGAAGGTTGAGTTTGAATTTCAGGGAAATCGGACCATTAATGCCAGACAAAATGGCCGCCGTTTGTACGCTTATAGTGTTAAAATATGGTATATCAAGGTTGTGGACCCAGTATACATGTATGTCACCATTTTAATTCGATTTTGATGAAACTTGAAATGCATGTTTATAACCTAAAGATCTTGATTCATTTCGATATTTGTGCATATCAAATTGTAATTTAATGAATTATAGCCTTTGATTGTAGGAAAAATCACTTTCGGTTTTGCTTGTTCTCTAACCATCTCTCGAAAATGTGGACGTATCCTGCCTGGCAGTGCCAGCTTACTATCTTTTCTATGTTTTATCTACAGTACATGTAACTCATTACAATACTGGTATATGCGTGATTGGGATGGAAGGGGGAAATGGCTTTTTGTTTTTCGCTTGAGTATCGTGAAAATCAGAACAAAACTGATGGACAAAATGGCTTCCCCTTGTATGCAAATAAAGTAAAAATATGGTTTATGAAGATTGTGGATCCTCCAGGGGTCACAATGTTAATCTGATTTTGATGAAACTTCAAATCCAAGTTTATAACTCCAAGATCTTCGTTCCTACTGATATTCACACATTTCGTATCGTAACATCCTGAATAATGGCCCTTGATTGTACGAAAAATCGTGTTTTTAGCTTGTGGTCCCTCTAGGGGTCATAATTTTTATTGATTTAAAAAAAAAATTTGAATACACCCTAATTATGATTAAATCTGTAAATTTTGTAAAAAAAACCCCAATGCCTAGCCTTCATTGTCTCTTGCCATAAATTATTACAGTCATTGCAGCCTTTTCATATTTCATTCTCTTCATTTTAAAAAGTACCATATCAATCAATCATGTGGACATTGTATTACAATGTTAGCGATGTTCTTGTAATAAGGATGATTTGAAGGATGGTTGATGTCTTTATTATCAATATCCGAGATAAAAAATACTACCATTACTATGCAATGACATCTTATAATTTCCTGTTGGTTTAAATCATACTGTGTTTGAGTGACATGTCAGATATAAGATAACTAGTATAATAAAACCTGCGTAGCGATATTGATTTAGCTATTTTTTATTGGGCAAATTATATAGAAGAAACACTAGCAATACAAATAAATCCTGTCGTTTATTAATATTTTTTTGTATTTATTGATCTACAGTTTTAATAAATAGAAAGTTATTAAGTGCAACTGCAAGCATGAAATAAAAATCATGGAATAAAATAGTTGCCATGCAACAAATGTTGATCAAGAATATTTTACTTTAGTGCACATAACTTCCTCCCTACCTTCCAAAATAACTTTGAATTGATCAATATTGTTCATAGACCTCTTTTTTGCTGTCATTAATTATATTTATTTAATCAACATCTTGCATGATGTAACCGGTAATGAGATTCAACTATAGTGCCTACAACACTTTTTTATCGTTTTTTTGTCAAATAGAAATTGACCAAATTGTTAAGCAGAAAAGACACTCAATAATGGTTAATTCAGGTTAAAAAAACGATTCCAATTTTCAGATTCTTCCCGCCAGATCTCAAAAATAATCGCCAGTACTGCAAAACAGTATCTCCAAAATTAAATTTTAATCGCCACTTTCATATTTTTATCGCAAATTGCGACTTTGGCAACTGACAGTGGGAGCCCTGGCCTTGACTGAGTTTGATGATGAACATTTTCTGCTTTGACTAAGCAGAGATACGCAATTTGAATTGCTGATGCTTTGTGACAAATCAAGTCAGGCTGATTTTTGACTTGGTGCAAAGTTTCTTTACATCATTACCTTGAATAAGTTCAATAATGGGCATTTTCAGATTAGGTAAAACAGAGTGATCATATTTACCAAATTATATTCATGTTGAATAGCGAGACTTATCATCAAAAATTGTTGACATCAGTATCAATGGACAATGAGCATTGGTGCACTCCCAAGCTGTCAATCACTATTAATTTATATGTGCAATGCAAATACTGTAGTTGACCTTCATAAAATGTCATGGCCCTTGTAGAAAAAAATTGTAATAAATTTAACCTAGTACATGTACTATGGAAACACTATACAACAGGAATTTAAGTTATCGTAGTAAATAAAATGTAACCATAATTCATAAATGTTTTTGCTATTATGGTTAAAGTACATAATTTTTTTTTTTTTCAGTGAAGAGAAGAAATTATGTAAGAAATTAAAAGTATCTCCAGCAACATTTGATATAAAACATTTTAAGTGAGTATTGACTGGTTGTTTATGTCTGTATCTAAGTTTGAAATTGGTTGGGTAATGTTTAATAAATGAGTCTTCTATTTATAGTTCACAACTCTACTGTCAGATCTTTTTATTATTCAGTAGTATTTTCTACATACTGGTATACAGGTACAACTGTAATTAAATAGTTTGAATATTCGACACAGCTGCATCTAGAAATACCTGCACAAATTTTAGCCATGACCCTCTCATATTGTTTTAATTTAAATTATAAGACCTAACAAAATTACAAATTGTGATGAAGTATTATTTTCCTCATTTTTTTTCCAGAGATGGTGATTTTAATAAAGATTACGATAGGAAAGTAGCTATAAAGGTAATATCTAGTTGATATATATATATAGAAAATCAAAGAATTTTCAGTGTTATTATTGTGTGAAGTTCTTGTATTGGTATGCAATGATTCTGAGTGGTGTAGAGTTTTTTTTTTAAGCAATTGTGTCATATATGAATAGAACACTTGGAAGAACGTTGTAAAGATAAAAAGTTGGTACAGATAACAATCGGGAAAACACTAAAAACTAAAACTGGAATTTTTTTTTCTAATCCGATGGTCACTACGCTCTACATATGTCACATCCTGGACCATTCCAAACTTAGGCTGCCTTTCTACAGTTAGCTTCATCTGAGAACAGGACCTAACCTAATTACATCCATTTTAGGAGTATCTAACCTTGTTTTGAAAGATAAACAGATTGAAACTCTAAAGGCAGTTCACAATGATAAAGACTGTATTGCAATATCAATTGGCACATATTATATATCGAGATTTTGCCAACTTGACCCATTTAAATATATACGTTATTGACCTTACAAGTCCTGCCCCTAAATGATCATGTAAGCATTTTAAATGGACGGCATTTAGCGCAGTGATGTATCAGGCCTTGTCCTCAAAATATTGCAGGCGAGCAGAAAAGTGCTCACCTCAAATTTCTTTTGGGGGGGTAGGTGAGCACTTACTGCAACAATGCTGTGGACTAACATCTGAGAAGTGAACAGCATAATGCATGTAATGTGTGGATACTTGATTGTTAGTGCTTTTTTGGTACACTCGACTCTTCAGACCAAGTCCAGTCCTCAGCATGCTCAGTCACACCATCTCTATGTCATGCTCATGATTATGCTCAATTAAAAGTAATAAATAATAAAATTGGATATAAAGGAATGATGACTTTATTGATTTAAATTAATCTATAAATGACCTCTTCCTGTGGTACTAATAAACAATTTCAACACTAGGGATCTGTTATCCTTTAACTTGGTTGTTTTGCAGTTTAATTAATATAATAGCCTTTAATTTCAAAACATCCTTTTATAATTGATAATAACCCTTTAAATTTCAAAAATGGTTTAATTAGTACTATGGCTTAATTTGATGGTACACCATTTAATTTCTGCTCAGCTTGTAATTAAAGGCTTTAGATAATTAAATGGGTCATCCATTTCTAAACCCTTCTCTATAAAATTAAATGGTGTGCCATTAAATTAAGCCATGATACTAATTAAACCATTTTTGAAATTTAAAGGGTTATTATCAATTATCAAAGGATGCTTTGAAATTAAAAGGCTAATATATTAATTAAACTGCAAAACAACCAAGTTAAAGGATACCAGATCCCTAGTGAAATAAGGCCTAGGGTTTTGAAAGTGCTTGGGCATTGGCAAGGGGAAGGTACAATTTTTTTTATTTCATCAAAATATTCTAATTAGATCCAAAGTCAATAATGTAATCAAACTGCTCTATACCAGTCAATGCCTAGCACGGCACCAAAATAAGTGCTTTTCAGTCATATTTGAGTGACGTCATAAGCAGTATTTCCCCTTCAGAATCGCTAGTACTAATTTTAAAACTGAAATCCGATCGTTATTATCAGCTAAAATTTATTACAATCGTAATAATTTGAATGATAATATGTCAAATATTTATAATCTGGATGATACCTCAAGAATTTTTTTTTATATTTAGTCGAAATTTAGCAATATTCAGTCATCAAAAGAGATAAATTCCTTTTCTACGGCTCTAATTGTCCGATCTCGAGGTATCATGTACAATAATAATCACAAAAATAATATCTATCTTTTGATTGGTTCTATATGAAAATTTCCCGGAAACTAACGATCGGATTCACCAATGAAGTGAGTCGAAGCAATGGAAAATCTCGAGCCGTGTGATGTCAGAGCCGTATTCTCCCGCGAGCATTTCTTGTAAACAAACGGTAATTTCGCTTACATCCCTTTTTAGCCTGAATCTTTGCAGATATTTAGATTGATATTAAACTATTGAAATACAATTGTTAGTAATGCATTTACATAAAATAGTAATTCAGAATCGTAGATTGAAGTGGGCCATATTTCGGCTGCTGGCTGTCCTATTTCATACTAAGTCACGTGACCTGAAACCCCTACACGAGGCGCGTGAAAATTGATCAATTTTTGTTGGTTGACGCGCATTTTTTTGCGCGCCTCATTCAGATTTTGCCTTAAAAGACAAGGCCTGATGTATTCTTGAGGTATGAAGTAGATACATCGCTGTGTACAGTATGATTCTGGACATCATACAACCGAGCAAATGCTATAACACCATTTCTGATTTACAATCAAAGGGAAAAAACATTTTGAGAGATTTTCTATATCATTGGATGTGATTGGTCTCAAGATATAAAGTCAACCAACAAACAATAAAATGGAACAAATTGTTGGTAAAATTTTGATTAGGCTGGTCAGTGAGATAAGTAACAACATTTTGTATACATGTACATTGAAACATACTTTTATTGATCCTGAAAATACATTAATTAATAATTGGCTGGAGACAGCTAGCTCTTATATAGTCTCATTTAATAGTACTATTACTACTAATAGCTTTTATATTCGATAAAAAATTGCAATTAATGGCAATACAACAAATTTGAATAATAATTTTAAAATTTACATATGGTCATATGGATTTTAGAATACTAAGATTATGAGATAGTACCGGTAAATGATAAACAAAGAGGAAAATCAATTCAATAATATTAAATTGTAATTTGATGTTGGTGTTTGATAAAATAACAATTGTCAAATAATATTTGATATTAAATCTTGTGGTTATAGAAATACCACAGTCAGACTAGAATATTATTGAAATTCCCCACAATGTAATCAAGTGGAATGACTGATATTAATTTATATATATGTATTTGTGAAATAGATTTCATATATTAATTCACACCAGCTACTTGACATACACACATACCTGTTATAAATTCCTTCAAATGTTAAAAAGACCCATTTTATCTTGCTGATCTCGAGAATCTAGTTAGTTGCCACAGCCTCAAATATTACAACTCATTTTCTATAACTGAAATATAACTAAAAAGACAGGCATTGACTATTTCAAACCCAAATTGTGCATTTTACATTCAATTACAATATCCAAAAAATAGAATTTTTCATATTGATACATATTACAACACAACCAACCACAGAGGGGTCTACAGGCTTCTGCCTGTTCTCTAATCCAGTTTCTGTGAATAAATATTGTTTAGAAAAACAAAAGAGGATATATTTAAAATAAAATTATTTTATCATAATTTCATTAAATGATCTTTATTGTAGAATTTCAAACGAATTATGTAGCCATTTTGTCCAGTGATATAACAGATCAAAGAATGTTTTGAGATGTATTGTCACCTATCGTCTTCTATTGTTAGACCTGGCACCTCAAATAACCTAACCATATCAGAAAGCCGGTTCAATGGTAGAAATTTTGAACATCGCTGCCAAACCAATTTGAAAATAAAAATTAATTTTTCTTATTACCACTTTTTTTTCTTTGCGTGTGTGGTTTTCTACGCTTTGAATGTGTATAATTTTTATATTTGTCTGTTGTAATTATTGGAAACCTGATAGGTTTATCTAAAAGAATATTTAATATCTACAATAATCAGCCGAAAAGGTAACTGATAATACAAAACATGGTTCTTATAGTTTCATCTCTCTCTCTCTCTTGTTAAAAAACTAAGGGTACAAATGGTAAATTCCATCATTATTTGAATGTACACATGGAAAAAAAAAGAATTGCGATTGAGGATATCTTACTTTTGATTTTGGAGTGAAGGTTGAAACTTTAATATGACCAAGAAACTGAACTTTTTGTGACAAAAAACAAAAATACCACTGTAACGCTACATGGAGCGATCAACATTTCAACAAGTTAGAAAAAAACCCATTCAAATGGTTACATCATACAAAGACTCAACTTAGCATAACTTTTATTGTTCATAAATAATGTTTTTAATGGTAAGTATTATCATATATATGTTAGCTTGTTTTTTGGATTTTATTTCTGTGCATGAAACACCATACTCTAGTTATAAATTGACTTTCATCAATTTCATGGACTAAACTTTTTCTATGATAAATATTTTCAGTCTATGGTGAATTTTCTGTTAGATCCAACTGGTGATTTACCCTGGGATGAAGATCCTACAGCACAAGATATAGTTCATATAGACACAGAGGGGGTGAGATTATCTACTTTATTATAAACAAGCATCTTGAATTTTTATTGTTGGATTTCATGGATGATACATGCTCAGTGAAAGGAATTAAATTTTAATATTTAATAATGAGTAATTGTGTAGACATCTCCTATATACTGTTAAATTATTTCACAATGTCATTGGAAGAGGTTAGAGATATAATACCATATATATATGTATATAGGTTAATAAATTGCCATACAGCATAGCATATACATGGAAAAAAATATGAATATTTTCATACAGTTTATATGTGGGCCAACACAACACCAGTTTCGGCAAGTAGAATTGGCTTTTCACTGGCTCACCCAAAAAAGTCATGAATTAGGCAAAATAAAAAAAATATTTTGGCTCTGGGGATACTCCTGTGTCGCCTAAAAAAAGAGCTGGAAAAAAAAAGAGCTACAAGACCTCATTAATAACCGCATCTAAATGTGTTCCCTGTGTAAGGCTCAATTGTCAAATATGCAACCCTAATAAATATTATATAGACAATCATGAATGATCTTGGATAATCATATATTAAACAATGTGAGATAAATGTAGTGTCTAAAAACCTGATGTTTTTGAGAAGTTATTTATCCCAGAATTGCTTCTTTGACAAAAGAAAACCACAAAAAAAACTCCCTCACTCATCAGATTTTTAGGAAGGGTTGTCTGAGAACCAGAATATTGTTTCTGTTTGGCCTTAGTTATTGATAAAACTGAAACTCCATATTTTATAGATAGATCTTCTCATTGGCCCGTCTTAATTAGACTGGTTGGTATAGAAAAGTAGGACATTAAATCCCAGTCTATTCATTTATTCCTTCTAATTGGCTTTTAAGGTTTTTGTTCTACTGTATTCTGAGATCAATTGGTATTTAAAGTTACTGATCCTCGAGAGTCGAGACTGATGTTGAAGTGTTGGAAATACCGGTACCATATTTTCTTTGTCTAATTTCCAGGGATTAGCTAAACAGCTGAAGAAAAATAAAAGTCCACATCTAGTAATGTTTTATGCTCCTTGTAAGTCTTTATATTTTTAACCAAATCACTTCAGTCAGTAATTTTATTTTGCGTGCTCATAAGAAAATTCATACTTTTAGTGAAAAATAGTTTTTTAGGTTGCAATTAACCTTCAGGGAATGTTTCTTTGAGAAAATTAATATTATCTTTTATAAGGTTAGAATGAATTATTCATTTTATGAACATCAGAAATAAATAAAACAGGAAGTTGTATAAAATGTTTTAGAAATATGTTTTCTTCATGTAGGGTGTGGTTATTGTAAAAGATTAAAGCCAGACTTTTCTGCAGCTGCTACAGAGATGAAGGGAAAAGCTGTAAGTTATTAGAGATATTATGTTTGATGAGTATTATTACATGTTGACTAGACAGTTATGTTGATGTCATTTATTAATAGTTTATATTCGTTATTACATGTACTAACTCTGACTGGAATTTACCACTACCCTTGTCCACAGGTCTTCAAATCCTTGTGGAATTCATAATATTGGTATACATATTGTTTATATTTAGTAAGATGAATAATCCTATGATGTTGCTCCAGAGGCTAAACGGATTATCGCGTTAACTTTAAAATGTTGTGCAATGCCCTCAACTGATTGACTTGAAGAGTGGAGTGGAAGAGTGGAGTGAAAGAGTGATGATCTTACGTATGTACTTTAGATCATACAGTCTGACATTGTGTCGAGAGGCATAATAAACTCTGTTTAAGGGAATGTTTTTTGTGCACAAATTTGTGGTGACAAATGGTAATAGGTGAGGTTTTTATGTGTTTATTATGTTGTATATTATAGGTTTTAGTAGGCATAGATGTAGATAAACCACAACAAATGTCTCTTAGACAACAATATAATATTACAGGCTTTCCTACTATATATTACTTTGAGTAAGTAACATTTTTTGCTTCTTTAATTATTATAACAGAGCCATTCAGGTGTATAGAATCAATTGGATATATGTTGCATGTTCCATATCGTAATTTTCCAAGCTCTGTAAATTAGAAAAGATAGATTATATATAGATCCCATCAGTTCAGCGGAGCATTTAATTATTTACAGTACATCACATAATGCTACATTAATGCTACATTTATTTCTGTCATAGTTTATAATATTCCAAAATAACATTCATAAAACATAACAACAGAAACAAGGAAAACCAATGAGAAAATCTACTGGTAAAATGTGCTGAATGATTATAATACTTGTGACTATATGGAGATATGATCTATGCATCCTCTCCATAGTTACCTTCTGTTGAAAATAATAAATTAGACTCGTGAATCTGACATCCTTTTACCAGGAAACATACTGTAACTGTTCAGACAAACCTAACCAAGGCTTTTTATTATGTATAGTAGATGTATATTGTTTTTTGTCCTGGATCCATGTTGTAATTTGGCACCTTATCACTGATTAACCAACAGCCGAAAGTTGATCATTCATGGAGCATATGAAATATATAGAATGTGGATATATAAAACATGATGGGGATCACGGTGGCTAAGTGGATAAGGCCCTGGTTCGCTAGCCTGGAGGTCGGGTGTTCGATCCCTGCATTGGCCGAGAAAGTTCATCTCGATTTTCCGACGTGATTTCCCCTTGTCAGTGATGCAGAAGAAGGGCCTGACAAGGATAGCTGCCTAGTCGTTTGGATGGGACGAAAAACCAAGGTCCCGTGTACACATTGGAGTGCACGTAAAAGATCCCTTGGCAGTTGGAATTCGATATAAGAGTAGGCTGTAGCGCCGCTGCCCGGGCAAAATTTCCCTCATAGCACACTGTATGGCGTATGTCCGTCTTCAATTAGCTCAGGTTAAGTGCATAACAGTAGGACGTTAAACCCCATTTCATTCATTAATTCATTATAAAACATGAATACCTCTAATGCCAATATAACTTGAGTATATTTTAATTTGTAAAGAGTTTGTAAACGTAAATAAAAGTACACAATATGTCAAACTTTTATTAAATCGAGGTTCATGTTTCATCTAATATTTCTTTATTATAGGAATGGTAAATTAAAATTTCTATATGGTGGTGAAAATAATAAAGATGGCATTGTATCTTGGCTGAAAAAGTAGGTCATAATTGTTTTAATACATTATCACAAGTTTCTTGAATTGACATTTCAGGTAAACTCCACAACAAAATGCAGACGGAACAAATAATGGGAGAATGATATATTATTCTTATGGTATTTTTGTTTGATCTAGGTTTGACTGTAGAATTAACAATATTAGTATCTCAGTGCTGTAGAATTCTGCAAGCACTGACATTTAATTTATTATTTGGTCACATACTCTGGGATGATATTCTGAAAATAACAAACAAAATTGTTGTAATATTTTGTTTATGGTAGATGTAGAATTGTACTATTTGGATCACTAAGCATGTTATACTTATATATATAATTTCAGTTTTATAATACTTGTCAAGTATGTAAGAATATATTTCTTTGTATTTTAGTCCAAGTCCACCAAAAGCACCAGAGAAAGAAGCAGAATGGTCAGATGAAGAATCTGATGTTCTTCATTTAACTGATGAAAACTTCCAGGAATCATTAGATAAGCAATCGTCTGCTCTTGTCATGTTTTATGCTCCGTGTAAGTAAACTCATTTATTGCAAATTATTCAAAGATTAAAAACATTGATAAGAGCTTTAAAAGGTATGAAAGAACAGTGGAATGAGCGTATTGGTTTCAGACAGACTTTCTTGGCTGAAAAGAAAAGTCTGTCTAGTTGTTCAGATTGGACGAATAACTGATCGAGGTTTGCAATTTTATACATTTGCACAGGACCCTTGAATGTTGAATATCAATCAAAAGTAAATGCTGTCCTGGAAAAACTGTCCTACCTTGCATGTGTTTGTCCGAATATGTCATATAGCTGTTACTGTTTGTGAGATTCGTCTCTTTCTGAAGAAATGGAATAGGTTACAGTTTTTTTTGTGCATGTCTAATTAACCATTGACTACGGAAGACCATTAGGGTCAATCAAATGAAAAAAAATATATTCTGACTATCTTGTAATAACAAAATAGCTATCTTGTTATTACAAGATAGGCTATATTAGGCTATCTTGTTATTACAAGATAGGCATTTTATATCACTATCTTGTTATTACAAGATAACCTATCTTGTTATTACAAGATAGCCTAATATAGCCTGTCTTGTAATAACAAGATAGTTTTTTAATTACAAGATACGAAGAAGCCCATTAGGGTCAATCACGTGAAAGAAAAGTGTTCTAACCAGTTTATTTCAAGGACGCCCTACACTGATTTATCGGATAACTGGGCAAGCGAATTGCTTTTTGCGTTACGGAGATAGGGGAGCCTTTTCAACCTCGTGGGTTTCCTCCGCGCACTCCGGTTTATTCCCACTGCTAAAGACCCGTACGCGCAAGCGAATTATTGAAATAAAAATTGAAAACCATACGTAAGTCCCAAAATGACCTAGTTTGTGCCGATTGGACGTTAAACCCCATTTCTCTCTCTCTCTCTCTCTCTCTCTCTTTTGCGTTAGGAGATCGGCCCATTCAGGTCCATCCTCCTCGCAGTGTTCCGTTTGATTAGAGCTAATCCTACTACTCCCTGCTGGACTGAGTGCGTATTATTGTCACTAATTATGACTGGTCAGTGGTCCTATTACTGACTAATCACTGACTTCGTTACAAAGGTATTACCTTTAAAACAGAACGTTTAATTAGGGCAACTGTGTTTACATAACGTTACGTCATGGCTGCACGTTTATTTTTATGCTATATTAACCAGCGCATAGCAGGATATTGCAGCAAAACTAATTGCGTGACAAACGAGGCTATCGGTATTGACGTAAAGTAAACAATACTGTATGGTAACGAACAGACTTTCAACCTTTTTAATAGCTTAAATCTTTGTCCAAAATATTAAGGAAGACCTAAGATTAGACTGACTGTCTTGTTACTGTACGTAAGTGGTAGATTTGATTGAACGAGAAGAATAGACACACTTACTTAAAGGTTCAAGAATCCGAACCGAATCCAGCAATGGCCAGAGAGGGATTTCTCGAGCCGTTGCTTCAGGAATATGATTCAGGTCATGCTTCCATTAATATCATACCCTCATTGATGTCATGTTCCCCTTAACCCATTAGCACGCAGAACGTCCGCCAACGTCCATACTATATTTCCTCAGAACGTCCGTCAACGCCCGGGTGTTAATATTATTCACTGTATCATAACTACTGCACTGATATCATTGATTAACGGCCCCTTTGATAGCTAAAACATGTGCCGACATTCTCGAGGTGTGAAGACCGGGTCATTGTATTCGACTTTTCTTAGTAAACAAAGCGTGAACTTTGATACCGGAAGATAACGGTATAAGTCATGTGACTAGCTAGCTGGGTTATACCCTCTGACCTTCATCATTAGTGACCTACATACCTCTCTTTCAACATGGCAAGCTCTCGTGTCATAAACGAATGAATGTTACGGCTGTATTGGGTCTTTTGATGGACTCAGATTCGGAATTTTAAGAAAGCAGTGGTGAAGAATCGGATGGTCATCCAGAGCATTCGGATATAGATCTCAGTGCAGTAGTTTTGATAATAATACCCAGGCGTTGACGGACGTTCTGAGGATATATATACCTCTGTGCCCTAAAAACTACACACCATTGGAAAGGTGAATTTTTTTGCTATAAAATAACACTTGGTAGTTGAATAAACAAAACAGGTCATTTATTACGTCATATGTATATTTTAAGCGTTTGATATAACGTAATCATTAATTTAACTTCTGGCAGCTAATGGGTTAAAGGTTACATTCCCGCGAACAAACTATGTGATATGATGATACATTTGGACTAAAACATATTCAAACTAATTAATTTATCAAAAATGCGCTTCAAATCCCTCTCAAAACATTGTATTCTCCAGAAGATACCACAAGCTATAAATACACTTTGTTAGACGCCGTGTCAGTAAGCTCATTTCATGGAGAGGGGGGGGTCAATTTTTCAAATGTATTTTCGTTACTTACTGCCCATTTATCGTACATATTGAGACCTAAGTAAATTCTTAATATTTTTCAGTTGACACCCCTCAATGTTCCCAAACCGCCTAACCATTTGACCAAGAAATAACAACCGCTCCCTCAGTCAAGCTAGCACACAGTAAGCTGGCAGACAACAGTCGGGTTGCCAGTAGTGATACCCTGCAATTTTTGCCCATTGCTTGCCCAATTGGTGTTTTTCGGGTAATCCAGTACTTTTCGAGTAAGATTGGGTGTCTACAGGGACGTAGATCGCAAAAAAATAGTGGTGGGGACAATCCATGCGCGGGCGCAATTTTTTTTTTATAGCTCAATTGACTCGCTTACATCCTACACAGCAAAGATGGTTTAGATGTATATTGCGTCAGTTGGCATGTTTTCGATTACCCGGTTGTACGTGACAAGTAGTAGGGTCACCTGTTCAACCTCGTAGGTTTTCTCCGGTTTCCTCCCACAGCTAAAACCCCGACTCGCAATCGAATTATTAAAATAAAATCGAACCATATGTGAGTCCTGAAATGACCTACTTTGTGCCAAGTGGACGTTAAATCCCATTCTCCCACTCTCTCTTTCTACATTTGAAATTTACATGGACATGATTGATTTTTAAACACGTTTAAAATGTCTATGAAACACATGTGAAATTATTCTGGAATTTTAATATATATGCTCTACATCATTTGATCCTGCGTGTTATGCGGGTTTTTTTTAGTCCATAAGACAGAAACATTTTTTAAAATGGGTTCGTCCGTCCGTCCGTCCGTCTGTCTGTCCGTCCGTCTGTCTGTCTGTCTGTCACACTTTTTGGGACACAATAACTCTCTTTCTAATTGAGCTAGAATATTCAAACTTGGTGTAGGTGTTTATTAGGATATTACCTTGATGGAGTTCGAAGATGAGCATTTTCCGCTTAGGGTAAGCAGAGATAAGCAATTTGATTGGTTGATGCTTTGGGACACGATAACTTAAGTTGTAATTAAGTGAGAGTGATGAAACTTGGTATAAAGATTTATTTCATCAATACCTTGACTAAGTTCGATAATGAGCATTTTCTGTTCAGGGTAAGCAGAGCGATAAGCAATTTGATTGGCTGAGACTTTGAAACATAATAACTCTCCTTCTAATTGAGCTAGGATATTCAAACTTGGTGTAGGTGTTTTTTAGGTCAATACCGTGATGAAATTTGAAGATGAGCATTTACCACTTAGGGTAAGCAGAGATAAGCAATTTGATTGGTTGATGCTTTGGGACGCGATAACTTGAGTTGTAATTAAGTTAGAGTGGTGAAACTTGGTATATAGTTTCATTTCATCAATACCTTGACTGAGTTCAATAATGCACATTTTCTGCTCAGGGTAAGCAGAGCGATAAGCAATATGATTGGCTGAGACTTTGGAACATAATAACTCTCCTTCAAATTGAGCTAGGATATTCAAACTTGATGTAGGTGTTTATTAGGTCAATACCTTGATGGAGTTCGAAGATGGGCATTTTCTGCTTAGGGTAAGCAGAGATAAGCAATTTGATTGGTTGATGCTTTGGGACGCAATAACTTTAGTTGTAATTAAGTGAGAGTGATGAAACTTGGTATATAGTTTTATTTCATCGATACCTAGACTAAGTTTAATAATGAACATTTTCTGTTGAGGGTAAGCAGAGCGATAAGCAACTGATAGGTCTAGACTTTGAAACACAAAAATTCTCCTTCTAATTAAGGTAGAATGTTCAAACTAGGTGTAGGCGTACATTAGGTGAATGCCTTGATGGAGTTCAATGATGATGAACAATGTCTGATTCTATCTGGTAGAGAGTGATGAAACTTAGTGTATAGTTTGATTGCTCAATACTTTTGAAAAAAATAAATGTGCGATTAATTAATATGTGTCATCTATTTATTTTGGGATTTCGGCGGGGGACATCAGCCTCACTGTTGGCTTGTCTGATTCTGAGCTGCCTTTATTAATACACACCAATTTATGTTCCATCATCAGTATCTTAAAAGGGGGGTCACAGTGGCTAAGTCGGTAAGCTCGCTAGCCTGCAGGTCGGGTACATTGGCCGTGAAAGTTCATCTAGATTTTCCGGCGTCGTTTTACATTGTCAGTGATGCAGGACGGAGGACCGGAAAAGGACAGCTGTCTAGTCGTTCGGATGGGTCGAGAAAAACAGAGGTTTCGTGTACACATTGGTGTGCAAGTTAAAGGTCCCAAGGCAATTGGAATTCGATAAAAGAGTAGTCCGTAGCACCGCTGCCCAGGCAAAATTTCCCTCGTGCCGTTTTTCATTTACCTAGTTTAAAAAAAAAAAAAAAATTTTAAATTTTTTTTCACATTTTATTTTCAAATTTTTTTTTTTTAAAAATGTGAATTTATCATCAAAAAAGAATTACTGTTGTAATTTTATAATTTTCAAGTTCACAATATGACTTTTCCTTGCCTTATTGTTGATTTTAAACCTTTTGAGGACGAGGAATCACGTGGCTAAGTGGGTGGGTTGGCTTGCTAGCCTGGAGGTCGGGTGTTCGATCCCTGCATTGTCCGAGAAAGTTCATTTCGATATTCCGACGTGGTTTCCCCTTGTCAGTGATGAAGATGGAGGGCCTTACAAGGACAGCAGCTGCCTAGTCATTCGGATGGAACGAAGAACCGAGGTCCCGTGTACACATTGGCGTGCACGTAAAAGATCCCTCGGCATTTGGAAGTTCAGTTGCTGCCAGGGCCAAAGTTCTCTCATAGCACACTCTATGGCGTGTGCCTGTCTTCAATTAGCCCGGGTTAGGTACAGAAGCGTAGGGGTACGTCAAACCCCATTTCATTCATTTTGAGGCCGAATCGTAAAGTGCTGGCTCATTAGCCTGGATGTCGGGTGTTCGATTCCTTGCATTGGCCGAGAAAGTTCATCTCGATTTTCTGGCGTGATTCCCACTTGTCAGTGATGCAGAACAGAGCGCCTGACAAGGACAGCTGCCTAGTTGTTCGAATGGGACAAAAAAACAAAAGTCCTGTGTACACATTGGCGCGAACATAAAAGATCCCTTTGCAGTTGGAATTTGGTATATAAGAATAGCTGTAGCGCTGCTGCCCAGGCAAAAATGTCCCCCCATAGCACACTGTACGGCGTATGCCCCTTCTCAATTAGTCCAGGTTAGGTGCATGCGATTTATTGAAATAAAATTTAAAAAACCCATAGGTTAGTCCCGAAATGACCTAGTTTGTGTCGAGTGGACGTTAAACCGCATTTCCCTCTCCCTCTCCCTCTCTTTCTGTTCTCAGGAAAATAACTGACAATGGAACTACATGTATTTGTGTTATAAATTATAAGATATTTTATATATTATGCATAAAATACTAAAATAAATTTAACATTTATATATACAAATTAATTACAAATCATCTGTATTCCATTTCTTCTGTGTTACTTGAGAAGTTATGGGTTCCTCTTTGTGGGGTTCCTCTTTGTATGGTAATCTTTGAAACACGGATGAACACAAAGAGGTGTCTCACAATATTGCAAGTGTCACACTGGTACCTTGTCTCTTTCCTTAGTCCAATCGAATAACAAAGGGCACACCTCTTGCAGGGATTAATTTTGTTCTCAGTAGAAGGAACGGCTTCAGGAAAGTGCTTTCCAGACAGACGGGCAGGGGACGGGAGACTGTGTGGGCGACCTCTGGTGGAGTATGTCGGAAGAACACATGAAGCAAAAATTTCTTTTACCAACTTGATCTTGTAGTCTAGTAACTGTATTTTTCCACCAAGCTCTTTGTATATGAAGAAAGAGTTGAGGACTGCCATATCAAATATATAAAAAAAACAATTTCTTGTACCATTTCACATACTTCCTAACTGAACGATAGGTGGCGGCCATCTGGTCTGAAATGTCTACTCCGCCCATTCCCTTGTTGTAAGTAATGACACATTGTGGCTTGCAAATTCCATCACCATGCCTGTCCGTCTTTCCCGTATCCACCATTTGTGCATTGTTCATTGTGCTAAGCATTCTAACGTCCTTCTTGTCTTTCCAAACAAGAGCAAGTAGGCCTTCGTCGCATGATCTATATTCTACTTCACCCTTTCGCAGTTTGACAGTTCTCAACTCGACGGGCATACCTTTTCTATTTGATCTGACTGTCCCACAAACATTAGTGTTAGCTTGGTGAAGTCTGATGAACAGGTCAGGACTGGAGTACCAGTTATCAATAAAAATGTTGTACCCTTTATTGAGGAGATGATGGTTAAGTTCCAATACAACCGCAGTGCTGGCTGGGTCATCACTTTCATTTGTGCGGTCCTGTCCGGTATAGACTTTCAGGTTACATGTGTACCCTGCTGCATTTCCGGTACTTTGGCACACTTTATAGACTTTTATACTAAACCGTGCCCTTTTCATGGGATTATACTGACGAAATTTTAGCCGTCCTTTAAATTTGAGTAGGGATTCATCCGTTGAGGTCTGCTGTGAAGGTGTGTAATTCTCCTTAAAATTTGTGACTAATTTATCAAGGATAGGCCTCACTTTTGCTAGTCTATCGTTAGGGTCTGCTCGTTCATTGTCAGCAAAATGCAAGTAACGTAGAATTTGCAGATACCTGTCCCTCGGCATTGTTTTGTTGAAGAAGTCAGTTTCAATCACAGCATCTCGTGACCAGTACATTTTTAGCTTTGTTTTTTTCACTATTCCCATTAGTATGCAAAGGGCAAAAAACGTTTTTATCTCATCAGGTGTGACATCAAACCATGCTATATCATGTCGTTTGTTAGCAGGGTTGGCTGGATAGTGGGTGGGATTTGCTGCCGCGAATTTGTTTGTTTCCCTGGCAATATCCTGAATGGCTGAGGATATTTGCCACGGGCGTGGTAAATAGTTATTTACCACTGTTTTCTGTTATTTACCACTTGTGTTTTATTTTGTTGAGAACAATGATATAATTACTTTTAAATACTGTTTTTAATACTTTACGAACTAAATATAACACAGTTTACATACATTTTCTTGAAATTAAAGTGTATTTATTAAGATTAAAATACGAAAATAAACGATCGTTTTATGTGAATTTTGACAGAAGGTCGCGCAGATTTAACGGTGATAACCCAATTGGACCCTAAATACTATGCGTTGGCTTTATTGCTTTTACCGTGTGACAAATAACTGAAAATTTAATAGACATCGTGTATAGTACTGATATTTTAAACACGTGGTATGGATTTTGAGTTGACTATAGCTCAAGTATTCCTGAAATTCTGCATATTATCAATATTTCATGTTTTATATCGAGATTACAAGAAATCTTTAAAACACGTGGTATGGATTCTGAGCTAACTATGACTCGCTGGTGTACTGAATTTGGGTCACAAATTACTCTACCCAACATCTACGCGATAAAATAATCCGTTTTATAAATTATGCAGTGGATGCCCAAAAAGTGTGCATGTGTCTAGTCGACACGTGGTATGGAGTTTGAGCCAACTAAAATCTGCAATTAGCTTATTTTCAACTTTAACTAGCGGACTGATACTAGTTTGTAGCAGTAATATCAACATTTCGTTCCTTGTACAGATTTCTAGAAATCCCGTATTTTACCGATTTTCAAAACACGTGGTATGCATTCTGAGCTAACTATGACTTGGAAGTGTATCAAATTCGGGTCACAAATTACTCTACCCCACATCTAGGGGGTAACACAATAAGATTTGTTAAATATGTAACGGATACCTGGGAAGTGCACATGCGTGTATTCGACACGTGGTATGGAGTCCGAGCCAACTATAGCTCCAATATTATTCAAAATCTACAATTAACTCACTTTCAACTACATATATATGACCGGTACTAGTTTGTAACAGTAATGTTAATATTGCGTGCGTTATACAGATTCCTAAAATCCCGTATTTTACCGATTTTCAAAACACTTGGTATGCATTCTGGGCTAACTATGACTTGGAAATGTATCAAATTCGGGTCACAAATTACTCTACCCAACATTGTTTTATCGCCTAAATTTGGGATAGAGTAAAGAGACTTGAATTTGATCTATCTCCGTGTCATAGTAAGTTCAAACTCCATACCACGTGTTTTGACAGTCGGTAAAATACGGGATTTCTAGGAATCTGTATAAAACGCGAAATATTGATGTTACTGTTACGAACTAGTAGCCTATCGGTCAGCGAGATAAAGTTGAAAGTGAGCTAATTGCAGATTTAAAGAAATATTCGAGCTATAGTTGGCTCATACCCCATACCACGTGTCGAGTACACGCATGCGCACTTCCCATATTTAAAAAATCTGATTGTTTTATCGCCTAAATTTGGGATAGAGTAATATGTGACTTGAATTTGATCTATCTCCGTGTCATAGTTAGCTCAAACTCCATACCACGTGTTTTGAAAGTCGGTAAAATACGGGATTTCTAGGAATCTGTATAAAACGCGAAATATTGATGTTACTGTTACGAACTAGTATCGGTCAGTTAGATAAAGTTGAAAGTGAGCTAATTGCGGATTTTGAGAAATATTCGAGCTAAAGTTGGCTCAGACTCCTCACCACGTGTCAAGTAAACGCATGCGCACTTCACGGGTGTTGCATATTTTAAAAATCTGAGTATGTTATCGCCTAGATGTGGGATAGTAGGCTAATTCGTGACCTGAATTTTATACATCTCCGAGTCATAGTTAGCTCAGAATCCATACCACGTGTTTTGGAAATTGGTAAAATACGGGATTCCCAGGAATCTCTAAAAAACACGAAATATTGATGTTATTGGTAAAATCTAGTAACAGTCCGCTTGACAAAGTTGAAATTATAATTTGCAAACCCGATGGTGCAGATCCGAGCGATAGATTAAAGATTAAAGTGGTACATTAAATGACGAGTTTTTATCGGGCTTAGTAGGGATACTAAATATCATGGAATAGGATGATTTCACACGGGCTCTTTTTACACGTGTACAAAATGGCGGATTGTATATTCGTCGCTTCTGTTAAAAAATTGTCGAATACTGATAAGAACAGGGACTTCTTATGAAAATTACATTAAATTAACTCTTCGGACGTACTGTTTATCTAAAATACGCTGACAATTGGACTATATACTTTCTGAATTTGCCAAATGAAGAGTAATTATTCGGCACGCCGTGGTAAATAACCGATCCAATAGGCTTACGCTATTTACCACGGCTCGTGGCGAATATCCACTCCCATCCTGAATAAGTTCATCTGGAACAAATGTTCTAAAAATATCAACAATTTCACTCTGTGGGGTCAGGGGTACATTCACACCAGGTGTACCAGTAAATGGATGAATTACCGGCGCATTGTTGTCACTTTTTGTCAATGTTGTCAATGCAGGTTTGGCAGTAGCTGCATCTCCTCCAGGCCCACGCACCCTCGGCGGACTAACATCTATGACTTGGCTCTGAATGTCACTATTATCAGACGAATTATTATCTTGGAAGTTTACTGGATCAATGTCATGGTCTACAGACCTATATCTAGGATGAAAATCACTGCCAACACCACTGACGCCAGGAAGTTCAAGTTGCGTACTCACATCATCACTATTCGAACGATTGTTGTGGAAATTATCACGATGCCGGTCTCTAACAGGCGTCCACTCATCAGAATCACTTTCATCTGATGAAGACACATCATTGTCCAAGTTATCAGAGCCACTGCTGGCTAATATCTCATCCAAAACGTCGTCGAAAGACAGCTGCCGCTTCCTGACAGCTGCCATTGTTTACATGACGTGAAGCAGCAGACGTACAATAACACTGATCTATATATAGAACAGCGGTAACCACGATACACAAACCCGTGGTGCCATCTAAAACAATGGGAGATAACTAGCGTATGACCTCAAGACAATAGGAGATTCCCCGTGCTAAATTTAGCGTATTTAAATGAGGACTGATTCAGGGTATCACGTTTGACGTGTTAACACGTCACCCGCCCCTGGGCACGGAAAATATTTGCGTGTTAACACGTCATCCGTCCACAAGGGGTTAAACTCATTTCATTTTATATTTTTGAACTTTTTCCATGTTGTAACTTAAAAATGTGTTTTCTTGAAAATTAATCAAATTTTACCAAAATAAGATCACAGAAACCGCTTCCTGCTGGCCTTTATTTCATAGAAATTGACAGAAAACTAGAGCAGGTAGGAAAAAACTGATATAAAGTCGGCGGCCATATTTGCTGACATCATAGTGGAAGAACCTACCACGTTTTGAAGTGTCCATGAGAATACTTACTTCGGCACCCACTAAACATTTCTATAAAAAACATTGTCCATGTCCTATATAATATATACCAGTTCGTTTAATATAACTTTTGGGCCAATTAAAACTTATAATATTTTGTATGGTTGCTCAAAAAATTGGATCGGGAAAGAAGATAATAACGGAAATTGTATTTCATACGAAATCGACCGTGGAGATAGTTAACTTTGTGTAATCAATCGTAACATAAAACCTAATTTAATATATTTTACAGTGAGTCATAGTGATGTAGATATACGTGTGTGTGTGTGTTAGAGAGAGAGAGGGGGGTTTAACGTCCACTCGATAGACTAGGTAATTGCAGTAGCATGGTTCAATTTTATTTCAATAATTGGCTTGCGCGTAGGGGTCTTTAGCAGTGGGAGAAAACCGTACTGTACCTATATCATTAACATTTCACATACCGTACCATATGGGTCTGCAATTTGTTATGCATTTGTCAAAAGTCCAAATGGTATAGCGTGTGAAATTTATTCCACACTTAAAATAGTTGACCCTACTCTTTTCCAAGTACAACCGGCGATACGAAACCCAGCGTATCAGATATCATATACATATTATTATAATCCCTACGGAATATTTCAATTATTTACTGTTATAATATGAATTATCACGAATAGCCTGTTGAATAATTTCTGAAATGTCAATAAAAGCTCTGGAATAATTTCTATTTCAAAAAGTAAACCGTCAGCAAAACATCGGAAATAAGTGGTGGAAACACAGTATATCATGTCCCTACCACTAAAACAATTAGTAGGGACACGTCCCGGTGTCCCCAACGGGATCTGCACCCATGGGTGTCTATACTTTCTATATACCAAATTTGACATTGCACAGTTTTTAATTTCCTGTTGAAAAAAAAAAATATCGCTAAACTCGGTACCTTCTGCAGACAGTAAAAACTGTGTACAGTCAAAACAAAGGAAAACAAGAGGGAGAGAGAGAGAGGGAGAGAGAGAGAGACAGAGAGATGGGGTTTAATGTCCACTCAACACAAACTAGATCATTTCGGGACGAACATTTGGTTTAATTTTATTTCAATAATTCGCTTGCGCGTAGGGGTCTTTAGCAGGGGGGGGAAACCGGAGTACCCGGAGAAAACCCACCAAGGTTGGAGAGGTGAACCTACTCCTTGTCATGTACAACCGGGTATTCGAAACCACGACAGTTGACTCAATGACAGGCTTTATGATACAGCGTGCGCACTTTAACCATATCGCTTAACTCAGTACCTTCTGCAGACAGTAAAAACTATGGAGAGAGAGAGAGAGCGCGAGCGGGACAGAGAGATGGGGTTTTACGTCCACTTAACACAAACTAGATCATTTGGGGACTAACATTTGGTTAAATTTTATTTTAATAATTCGCTTGCGCGTAGGGGTCTTTAGCAGTGGGAGGAAAGCGGAGTACCCGGAGAAAACCCACCAAGGTTGGAGAGGCGAACCTACTCCTTGTCATGTACAACCGGGGATTCGAAACCATGACAGTTGACTCAATGACAGGATTTATGATACAGCGCGCGCACTTTGACCATTCAGCCCCCTTCACCCCCAAAGGAAAAAAAAATAATCAAAATTTAAAGTTTTCAGAAAAATATAAATAGCGTTCTGTGGCTTTAAGGAGGGCATTAAAATTGACGAATTGTGATATTAATATGAAGTTGGTGGGAGTATAAAGTTAACCTAGTTTTTCTATAAATCGGTGTGAATGAATGAATAAAATGGTGTTTAACGTCCTACTGTTATGCACTTAACCTGAGCTAATTGAAGACGGGCATACGCCATACAGTGTGCTATGTGGGAAATTTTGCCCGGGCAGCGGCGCTACGGCCTACTCTTATATCGAATTCCAACTGCCAAGGGATCTTTATGTGCACTCCAATGTGTACACGGGGCCTCGTTTTTTCGTCCCATCCGAACGACTAGGCAGCTGTCCTTGTCAGGCCCTCCTTCTGTATCACTGACAAGGGGAAATCACGTCGGAAAATCGAGATGAACTTTCTCGGCCAATGCAGGGATCGAACACTCGACCTCCAGGCTAGCGAACCAGCGCCTTATCCACTTAGCCACCGTGATCCCCATATATCGGTGTATGGCGACCTTACAATAAGTTACGCATGGGCTTCCCGTATCTTGTAATAACAAGATAGGCTATCTTGTTATTACAAGATAGTCAGATTTTTTTTTCATTTGATTGACCCTAATGGGCTTCCGTAATTGACAGAACAGTATCAGATTAGTTATATAGTTTTAACATTAGCCTATTTTTGTACTGCTTGGTTAAATTGTATATATACATCCAATATATTGTAGTAAGTATAACCTGCATAACTATATATTATAGGGTGTGGTCATTGTAAACAGATGAAACCAGGTTATACAGAAGCAGCTGCTTTATTAAAAGCAGAAAATGTTAGTATACTTAAACACACTTAAAATCAATATACAGTTCATTTTGTTGTCTCTTCCTATTAATGAAAATGGTTTATGTATCTTAAAAAAGTAAATTATACTCTTATTATTAGTGATGGGTCGATAAGTGGCCTATTGAAAGAAATTATTATCGATCGATATGCGCCAATTTTGCCGATATCTTTTCAAAACGACTGAGTAAATACCTTTAAAATATTATCCGAGTTGTGAACAAATCATTATTTTGCTTGACTCGCGGTACATCTAAATTAAAATAGCCACGTGTATTGCTATTATTAGACGTGGGGATAACACCGGGCCGTAGAGGGGAAAGAATAAAGAATGCTTTGTTATTTAGACTTGCGGGTAATACATGACTCTCACAGCAAAGAATAAACAGTAGAAAAAACGTACTGTTCTCCATCATTTTTTTAGACCCTAATTGATCTGAAAATTACTAGATACATGTAAGTGGTTTACCTAAAGGGTTATTGACTTTAATTTGGTGTTAAATAATTTATGTATATGGTTTCATATGGCTTCTTAATTATTATGATTGATTGACTGTTACTTGGTTTTTGTATAGGTTTTTGGCTTTAATTGGGTGTTATATATTTTATGTAAATGGCTTCATATGGTTTCTCAATTATTAAGATTATTTACTGTTACTTGTTTTTGTATATAAACCCTCTGTATATTAATTTTATTATGACCAGAAGTCATTTTGGAAATCAGGCAGCTATATCAGAGGGTCCTAGAGAAGGGAAGCAAATTAGAGCTCGTGTGGATTCCATCACATGTCAACATTAAAGGAAACGAGGAGGCAGACCGACTCGCCAACGAGGGTCTCAAGGACACAGCTACACCCCGCCTCATAGTCTACAGCACCACGGAAATCTACAGTATGGTCAAAAGACAGGTCAATTCAATCTGGGAATTAAATCTCGTTGAACTTGACACATACAGATTCCGACTGGATGACGAGATCTACACCAAGACAGCAACCAATCACCCTAGACGAGATATATGCAGACTCATATCGAAACTAAGGGTGAAAGAGCGGCTGCGAGACTACAAACACCAAGTCATCGTCTGTGAGTGCGGAGAAGAGTGTACCACCAACCATGTCCTGGTAGACTGCGAGGTTTACAAGGAAGAGAGACAGGACTTAGTGAGAATGATGGAGACCAATAACATACCATTCAACACTAAGAACCTACTCTTCCCTAGACCAGATCTGAAGCTACAAATCTTCGAAGAAATCTACACCCTAATGGACACAGTTGGACTAAGTAAATTAGTGAAATAAGAAAGGGTCACGGCTAGATAAAATCTCCATACAACGTAGGATGGTTGAGTAAAAACGTCCTCACGAAGGAAGCCCAACCATCCTATACATTTATTTTAATTTATTCATTTAACTTTATCTTTACTTTACTTTTACTTAAATTTATTTTATTTTTATTTATTACCTTCAATTTATTTTTTATTTTTTCTACTTATTTTTTATCTTTATTTTATTTTATTTTATTTTTTCTACTTATTTTTTATCTTTATTTTATTTTATTTTATTTTATTTTATTTTATTTTATTTTATTTTATTTTATTTTATTTTATTTTATTTTATTAACTAATTCATTTTACTTAATTCATTTTACTTAATTCATTTTACTTAATTCATTTTACTTAATTCATTTTACTTAATTCATTTTACTTTATCTTTACTTTTACTTTAATTTACTTTAATTTACTTTATTTTATTACCTTTAATTTATTCGACTACAACTTTATTATACTCTCTTTATTTATTTAATTTTATATTAGTTTAATTTACTACTCACATCTACTAAACTGGCGGGATAGTGGGGTAAGAGGGAGTCATGATCAGACAGGCTCGGCATCTAAACACTATTCTGCCAAAACAAATACCAGTGGGATAGTGGAGTAAAGGGAGACCACGAGAAGACCGGTCTGGCACCTAAAAACACAAATCCCACAAAGAAGACATCTACCAATCCAGAAACAGAAGAGATCGTCTACCAACGATGTGTTTTTATTAAATAAAGGGAAGAACTTCCCACTAAAACCTAATCCATGGCCTAAGGCCAAAATGGAAAGATTGCAAAATCATATTCTAAAAATCAGGAAGCAGCTTCGGCTCTCCTATGTCTTGTCTGTGATATCACTTAAGTGGAAGCAGACGTTAAACACCAAAAGAAGAAGAAGAAGAATTTTATTATCATTAGCTTGAAAACGTTGAGAGAATCCTCAACGAAACGTCGCTTTAATTAAAATAGTAATTGTGTTCCATATTAAGTGTTTGTGTTTATTATCCATGTCAATTGCTAAATGCCGCTCAAAGAAGGTAATTCACATACTATTTATGAGTTCAGGTCTCTCCACAACACAGAGTAAGAATCATTTTAGAATACCATTTCTGCGCATGTGCCCACAAACATTCAATGCGCAACAATTCCACCCGATAAAACTTTTGATTGGAATAGGGAATAAGTTAATTGCATGATGATCAAAATCATAGAATTGGGAAATACAGTCAGAGAATTATACCAGAAATCAACACTTAAGTATGATTATCTTGACCTTATTATACAGCAAATAATTATGTGACCAATACTTTAATATGCACCACTATCGGTAATTGTCTGTATTGGTCGATTTGTTTGGCTGTCTATATCTGATATCGGCCCATCACTACTTGTTATTATATTGTAGATACCAGGTGTTTTAGTAGCTGTAGATGCTACAAAAAGTAGAAAAAGTGCTGAGGAATATAAAATTAAAGGTTTTCCTACAGGTAATAAAATATATATTTTAATTGTCCCCTCACCCATATCTGAGAAAATTGGGCTATTGAAATAGGTTTATTTTAAAGTTCAGTGATGAACATTTTCTGCTTAGGCTAAGTAGAGATAAGCAATTTTTGATTTGGTGATGCTTTGCATAGGATTTACTATTGGGTATGATGGGTTAATCCTTGTCATGTCTGTATGTTTGTCTTCTGTGTTTCTGATTAATGGTTATAGTGCAATCCTACAGCGGTTACTATTTACGCAGTACTTAGTGCTCATACTATGATCCAGAAGTAAGAAGAGTAGATTATAGCACTAAAATATAAGGCGAAAATATAAAAATAAAAATAGAATTTGTATAAAAAAAAACACCATTTGAATTTAAGCAGTATATGTTTGGATTGTGGAGACTATTTTAAAACCAGTAATTTACATTGATTGACATGATTTATGAAATTTATGTACCAATTAACTTTTAATAGTCAATATATTGGTCTTTCTTTTCTTGATTAAAAGGTATTATAGATTTTATATTAACTTTATGCTTTACACTATTGAACATAATTTCTTACAAAATGTCTTAATGAGTGTGGACTTATTGATTTTTTACTTCTAAATTCTGAAATTATCTTTTTTCTCCTTTCATATTTCCAGTAAAATATTTTGTGTAAGTATTTTTATTTGTTTTATAAGTTATTTAATCAATTTAGAAATATTGATTTGGTGCATTTAGATCATTGAATGATAAAACAAAGTATCTATGTACTTAAATACAAATTTCCATGGATGTTTTAAATCTTAATTTAATTTAAAAGTTAAACAATAACAATTAGTTTTGTACTTGTGAAATAGTTCACTTTCTTCCTCTCTTAGTGAAATAAACTTCAAAAAATATTAATACAAGTTTAATGATTTATCTAGTCAGTCATAAAATTGCTTGTATATGTCATACGCTTAATTTTCCGCAATTTTTTTTAAAATTTTGAATTTTCCTTTGTACTAAAATGCCATCCATAGACTTAATGTCTGATGATGCTTGAGGGTCATTATACAAGTAAATAAATAGGGTTTTCCCACAGTCAATATCACACGTTTATAGCCTTTAACCAACACCATGACAATCAGTGGATATTTACTGTGGGTTATATTTCTTGTTTGTAAGGTTATGATTGGTTCAATTCTTTTGTACTTACTACTAGACTGCATCATGCAATGTTTTTGAGAGAAAAAAGTAAAATGTCACATCACAAAAGGATATTAAGTTGTACTTAGAATTACCATTAAAATGGGCAGTAGAAAGAAAAGCATCTCCTAAACACGACAGTAGAATACTGTTTTTGTTGCTTTTAAAAAGTTTTTATCCATAATAAAATGCCACGTCAGCTGCCGAATGGCCTTTGCATATTCTGTGAGAAACATTCAATATAGTTGCCTTCATATGCCTTGAAATAATCTTTAAAATGCTTATCCATTGATATTTTAGGAATGGAAAATTTGAATATGATTTTAATGAAAGAACAAAGGATAAGATAATTGAATTTATGAAAGAGTAAGTATTTTGAATGATTTTATGCTAAAAATTGAAAAATTTATTGATTTTCTACAAATATTAATTGCATGAAACCGGCATATTGAGGCAATGATTTTGTAAGTGGCAGCCTCATGGTAGTTTGCACCAGCAATTTAAACACTCTCATATTTGATATTGTGATACAGGGGCTATAGTTAGCGAACCGAACCGAATGGTACACAAGAATGTCACAGGTGCTAGTCAACTGAGAAAAATCTCAGGTATAGCACCTGCTGGGCTAACAAGTAAATGTTGCCTAGTCATTCAAATGGGACTAAAAATGGATGTCCACCTGTGTACATGTTGGCATGTAGTAACATAACTAGTTATAATTCAATATAGAGTAGTTACAGACATTGGTAAATTATACATTATTAACAGGAACTGTAAGTTAGTCTCACAAAGATCAAAGTATTGTTTCACAAGATGTTATATTCCATTGCTATTTTCTGGTTTTATAGTTTGTGGTCTTGTCTATGAACTGTGATGTTTTCATATTAAAAATAACCTGTATTTTAATAGTCCCAAGGAACCCCCACCACCTCCCCCACCAGAACCTAAATGGGAGGAAACTGAAAGTGATGTTGTTCATCTTACAGATGAAAATTTTAAACCAGTACTTAAAAAGAAAAAACATGCATTAGTTATGTTTTATGCTCCATGTAAGTAAAAGTAACCTATTATAGGTTAAACTTTATAGGAATTATTTTAAAATGTTTAAAAAATTCATGGGCCTAATTCTCCCAAAACTTAAATTTGTTAAGATGGTATGTCAAGCTTGATTTTGTCAAGAATCACTAATTTATGATGTGAGGTTTGCAGAGAAATATTCATTTTGTTCCATTAGTTTTTCTGTAATGTGTTGGTGAAAGCACATGAAATGAAATATGGACATATAAAATTAAGGTGTGTTTGATATTGATAGAGATTCTGTTTTGAAATGTTATGTATTACCCCTAGAATCCGAAATGCTGCAAAACCGGCTTGAGGTTGTATCGCATATACCCGAAATGTTGGTTTTGCGGCTTAGGGCAACACCCAATGTATAGTCAGTGTTCAAAGGGTTAAGATCATTAGCAATTGTGGCCTTGGAGATCAGCTTCATGCATTATGTTCATACAGTACAGCATTATTATTGGAGACGGAATTTAAAATTTGACCAGAAAGTCAGATTATGATGCATTATGTCAAACAGCATAAAGCAAGATTGTCAAGTCTTTCCTGCTGGGGATTAAAATTGATTACTGATACTCACCCTTTATAATCAGTTATTACTATTAAGTTAACTCCAATCATATATAGCGGGGTTGGATAGCCGAATGATTAGCACGTGAGCATTGCATCATCAGATCTGTCGAGTTGATGGGCGTGGTCTCGATTCCTCCAGTTTTGTCCAACTGCTAAAGACCCCTCCTATGCGCAAGCGAATTATTAAAATGAAATTGAACTATGTGTTAATCTCAAAATGGCCTATTTTGTGTCGAGTGGATGTTAAACCCCATTTCTTTCTCTTTCTATCACATATAATAAAGGCAGTTGTTTATATATATATATATTACAAACCATTTATATTATTAACCTAATTTGACTTAGGTTTTGGTAATTTGTATAGGTCAATGTACTAGGTAATTATGACTTCAAACAATCAGTAAGTTCTAATTGACTATCTTTAATTATTAAGTCTGGTCATTTGATATTAATTTATATTTTCAGGGTGTGGTCATTGTAAGAAAGCCAAACCAGAATATACGGCGGCAGCTGCTAAACTTAAAGATGATGCTAAGGTGGCTTTTACAGCTGTAGATTGTACAACACAATCAGGCGTCTGCTTAGCTCATGATGTTACAGGCTATCCTACTTTTAAATATTTTAATTATGGAAAAAATTCACAAAAATATATGGGTGGCCGAGAGGTGGGTACAATTATTGATAAGCTTATATTAATGTTTTCTTCTGTACAGAATTAAGAATTGTCTTAAACAAGATATCCTAAGGAGGTGAATTGGATTTTAACCATGTATTATGGATTGATTACCATATTCCTATTTCCTGTCGTGAAGGGAGGTAATTCTGTTAAACACTTCCAATTGATTTCGGAAGTGTTAATTAGGCTTAGTACATTGGCCTGGATAAATATTAGACATTTAGCCACCTAATCCTTTGACAGATTAAAATGATGTTTATTTCTTGAAGAAATTGGCTTAATATTTTACAGGAACCTGATTTTATCAATTTTATGAAAGATCCATTAAATCTTGGTCCTGGTACACCATCTAAAGATAAAGAAGAAGTTGATAATAAAGTTGTTGAAGATGACAGTAAAACGAAGGATGAAGTTAAGAATCAGTGGAAGGAATTAGAAGGCTATGAAAATGTACACTACCTCAGCACAGCAAATTTTGATACATTCCTAAAAGAACATAAATCGGTTTTAATTATGTTTTATGCACCGTGTAAGTTCTGCAATGTTTTTATACGTCCACATAAAAATGTGTTTACCCCTGTCCATCCGTCTGTCGACAATTTTTTGTGAACACTCTACAGGTCACATTGTTTACCCCGTATCGGATCATAAATTCAGAAATTATAGCTTGATTGTACGAAAAATCTTGTTTTTGGCTTGTGGACCCGACCCTATAGAGGTCACAAATTTTATCCAATTGAAAAAAAAATGTTTGAATATATCATTGTTTTACCCTAAGGAAAGTTGAGTTTGAATTTCGTAAAAATCGGACCTTAACTGACGGACAAAATGGAGGTCACAATTTTCGTCTGATTTTTATGACCCAAATATCTTGGTTCCTGTCATTATTCGCACATATTGACTCGTAATTTTCTGAGTTATGGCCTCTGATTGTATAAAAAATCATGGTTTTTGCTTTTGGTCCCTCAAGATGTCACAATTATTACCTGATTAAAGAAATGTTCAAATATATACACCATAATTTCATGAAAATTGGGCCAAAACTGTCGGACAAAATGACTGTCCCGCATATGCAAATTGTGTAATCATCTGGTAACTCAAGATTGTGGACCCTCTACAGGTCACGATTTGATTGATTTCAATAAAACTTGAAATACATGTTTATAACCCAAAGATATTGGTTCCTTTTGAAATTCGAGCATATCGAATCGTAACTTCCTGAATCACGTTTTTAGCTTGTGGTCCCTGTAGAGGACACAATTTTTATCCGATTTAAAAAAATGTGTGAATACCCAAAATTAACTTCCTGGATTATGGCCCCTGTTTGTTTAAAAAATCTATCACCATTCCACCATAATGAAGGTTGAATTCGAATTTCAGTAAAACACATGGTTGGATTTAATTATAATAATTTGCTTGCGCATAGGGGTCTTTAGCAGAGTTTTTTAAGAAATAAATTTTAAAAACATGCTGGGATTGTTTTTCAAGTATTTGTTGTTTTTTATTTTATAGGGTGTGGTCACTGTAAGAAAATGAAACCAGCATATGTAGAGGCAGCTACCTTACTTAAGGAACAGAATGTGAGTACTAGATATCAATGATCTTACATTGTAAATGAACCGAAATGGGGTTTAATGTCACTTCTTTGCACGAGTCAGGCTAATGAAGGTGGGTATATGCAAATTGAATAGACACTTTTCCATGTCAGATGCTCTTATTTGCTCCACTGTTGAGGGAAAATTGAGAAACTGTCTCAACCCAAACCAGATGAAGATAAAACTTACTGGTTTATGAAACAGTGTCATACTCTCTGAGCCACTGTGGTTTCACAAAGTTCTGTTGTTTGGTAACTGGACCATAACGTCCCTGGTTCTAAGCCTTTTGTAAAGTTACTTCTAACTTTGTAGTTGTAATACCTGTTTGGGTCAAAAATTGTGAGGATTTGATTCTATTTGTGCAGATGTTACCATAAATTTGAGATACAGTCTACATGTTAGCAGTAGAAGATTAACTGAAATATGTATGTTAATCAAAATTATATTCCCCACTGCAGTTCTGTTACACAAGTAAACATAGGAAAATAATGAATGCCATTCCCAAAATGGCATCAAAGCATTGAGTTGTACAAAGACATTTTCAGACCAAGAATACATGGCCTGGGCAGAGAAATATCATAAGGATGTGTTAAGTGTATTAATCCATTATCATTGGTGGCACATAGAAAACAAAGCCTTGTTAGTCCCAAACGAGTTGACATGGTGTTAACTCCCTTTGTTTTCTTTTGTATCTTTATATTATAGGTGGCACTTTCAAGACTGACAAGGAAAGTCGGATGGTAATCGAATAAGAGTAGGCAGAAACCCCACTGTCTGGGAAAATTCTGTATACATTGCATAAATAAATAACCTACATTTGTTTTGACAAAACATAAACCCTATTCTTTATAAATTAAACAAAATTTGTATATTGGAGATCACGTGGCTAAGTGGGTCAGACGCTGGCTTGCTAGCCGCAGGTCAGGTGTTCGATCCCTGCATTGGCCGAGAACGTTCATCCAAAATTTCGGGCATGGTTTCACCTTGTCAGTGATGCATGATGTAGGGCCTAACAAGAACAGCTGTCTAGTCATTCAGATGGGACGAAAAACCAATGTTACGTATACAAATTGGTGTGCACGTAAAAGATCCCCTGGCAGTTGGAATCTGATATAGGAGTAGGCCGGTTGCCTGTTTTCATTTGTATTATATTTTATATTTTTAGGAAGATGGTGTTTTAGCAGCTGTAGATGCTACAATAGATAGACCATTAGCTCAAAGATTTGAAGTTACAGGATTTCCTACATGTAGGTTATATTAGAATTTGATAGTGTGTTTTGTTTGATTTTTATATTTATCTTGTTAATTTTCTAGAGAACTTTTTTAATGTAATTTATGTTATCACCTCTCAACAATAGTTACTGTTTATTGAAATAAGCATACTGTGTATTAAAATAAATTGAATCTAGGGGTAGATAGAGAATATTATCTATTGAAATAAACTGAATTGAAGGGTAAAATACTGCTTAGTAAAATAAATTGAAGTGAGTATATTGCATACAATCCCCTGCTTTTCAAAGATATCATGAAACTGTTGAAATTGGCTTGTCTGTTCAATGTGCAGTTTATGTTTAGGATTATCAGAGATAAGCAATTAGATTTGTTAATGTTTTGGAACACAATAACTAAAATTTTTATTGAGCGAGAGTGATGAAATGTGATGTATAAATCCTTGACTAAGGTTTATCTTGAACCTTTCCTGCTTAAGCTATGACGAGATAATCAATGTGATTGCTCGAGGATTTACAAAATGATAAATGTGCAAGTAAATAATTATCGCATCTATTTTATTTGGTTGGATCTGGTGTATGATAATAAAAAAAATGGAATTTTCAACACAGAAAGAAAAAGGAATAATTTGTTTATTTTTTTAAATATTTTTTACCATTCTGTTCTTCTTTTTTTCATAATGGTACCAAACAGTAAAATATTTTAAGTAAGTGTATTTATTACATTCTAAATATCATTGGCTCAGTAATCAAATTATTTCAAGTTTGCTTAAATATTTCTTGAGCAACCAAAATTATAAACGCCCAAAGTACAAATATCTGAAGTTTTTCAAATGACATTTTCTCTTTTTATTTTCTCTGTGTTATTAGAAATGGAGAATATGCCTTTGAAGGTTCATCAAGGACTAAAGATGGTTTAGTACAATTTATGAAAAAGTAAGTTTTGAGAGTTACAATAACTATATATTCCATAGGTGATATGCAGAAAAGCTTAATGTTTATATCTGTTCTTGCACCGAAGTATATGAACAGCGTCTATTCCATCAAACCCTATTACTAGTATGAAATCCAGTAGACATGGTACAAGGGTTAATCAGCGAAATGGAGGTATGAGATATGTTGTTGACGTTTGGGAAAGTAGACGAGGGAGTGTAGGGAGTGATAGTTAGATGTATTATGAATGGTTAGAGTGGCTGTGGTGTTACGGTGAAATACTATGCCGCCACCGTAACACCACAGCTTTATGATTTGTTAGACAGGAGTGATGTAATAAGTGCGACAATAATAAATAACATATTTCTGATTTTATTGTCGTCTTTTCCCACTTGCACTGGTTGTACGCCATTTTGAAACTAGCTGACGAAGACAGCTCGGGCGGCTATTGCTCGACTCAGGGCTGCTCTGTCAGTATCTAACAAATGCATTTAGTTCGCGTAAAACTTTTAACAGCAGCTTAATCGTCCGGGCAGTAAACAAGGCTTGTCGCATATTTTACTTTTTTCGTTAATGAAACATTTATAATACACTAAAATATGATTATTAAAGTCAATCGGTTATTAACTTTAGCCTCTAGAGGGTCCACAAGATTTTTTGAAGTGACCAAGGGCCATAACTCTGACAGTAATTATCGGAAATTGCTGAAAATCAATGGGCTTTTTCGTCACATGACCTAAACTCTGTGTATAAATTTAAAGTCAATCGGATATTAACTTTGGCCTCTAGAGCATTCACAAGAATTTACCAAGTGATCAAGGGCCATAACTCTGACAGTAATTATCGGACATTGCTAAAAATCAATAGGATTCTTCGCTTCATGACCTTAAACACCGTGTATAAATTTAAAGTCAATCGATTATCAACTTTAGCCTCTAGAGCGTCCACAAGATTGTTTTACGTGATGAAGGGCCATAACTCTGACAGTAATTATCGGAAATTGCTAAAAATCAATAGGCATCTTTGTCTCATGACCTTAAACACCGTGTATAAATTTAAAGTCAATTGCAAATTAACTTTAGCCTCTGGAGCGTCCACAATCAATTGTGTACGCCGGACCGACGGACGGACCGTACTTACTACACTCGTCACTAATAATAATAATAATAATCACGTCATTTTACAAAGGTAGCAAATTAGGCCTGAGGCCTTTTTCCAAATTGGCCCTTGGCCTGTCATGTTCACACTTATAATACAGGAGAATTATACCGGTTTAAGTATGTCAGTAGCAATACTAAATTATGCTACAGGTTACTTATTATAAACCTCAACTTTATAAATATTGAACTATATACTGATTTAGACATAATTGAGACCTATTGTGAGGAAGGAAACAGTTTTAGAATAAGAGCTTTGATATAATTTCTTAATAAACAGGTTGTTTATAGAGCTTTGAATATGGAAGTATTGGTGTGTTGTAACCACAGTGTCAGTCAGAAAAAAAGGTTTAAACTTAAAATATAGTATTTAATGTATCAGAATGTACTATATTTGACGACTTTAATGCAAGATAAACATAGTATAAGCAAGAAAATTGTTTGTACTTAAGAAATTGTTGAGAAAATTTTATGTAAAGGTTTGCAATAGCAAATTCCAATGTTAAAATTTTTGAGAGGACTTGATTAACAGGATTACTATGGCTTATATAGGATAATTAGGGCTGGATAGTAAAGACTTAAACTACTAACCCAGTGTTTACGTTTATAGGACATAATAATTCAAGATAGCTGCTTTAGTAAACGAGTATTTTCTGTTAATATGATGTCACAAGAGAGATATTCTCGGTTTTAAAACCAGGTGAAGATTATTTTTACGTTAGTTTTAAATGTTTTAAAGGTTGTAAAACGTGTCGTCTGCGCTCGATTGTGTAGCACGCGATCTCTTTACACGCTTCTCGTCAACAGTTGACACAAACTAGGTCACGGTTATCCGACTCCTATACATATTATAATATTCAATTTACACCCTTTTTAATGCTTCCGCTGCAAAAAAGAGTTCTCGTTTTTTATTAGGAGTATCATGTGCGGCAGGTTAGTTTGCTTCTAAAATCGCTGTTCTCCGTTCCAAAAAATACAAAAGTAGTTTTCTACCAGACAACCATGGTTCTATTCACCGAGACTAGATAATTTCTCTCGGTGTAAGGATATTATCGCTATGAATATACGTTCATACACTGTTGAGAAAATAATCCCGTTGGTTTGCTTAGCAACAATTAGAGCAAGGGTCAACACTGTACTAAAAAAAAGAGTCGTAATAAATATGAACGGTCTTCAAACATTCGGTTTATAATTAGCGATACACAGGTACAGTGGCAAATGTTATGCCAAACAAGACCTAATACCTCAAAAGTACCTACGCGCGAAATACCAGATTTTGGTACATGTAAAACAATAAAAATAGTGCCCGTGCGCGTGCCAGTAATAAAAAACTAAGAGTTCGCGCATACGAAATGCACGAACGTACCAGGCGCGATGTCATCCAGGTCTACTGTATTAGAATATTAAATTTATTTTACACCCAAATAATTTTTTCTGTTAACTATTTTTGCGGGCCTAACTTCAGTGTTGTCAGGAATCTAGGAAAAAAAGTCACAGTAAAAAGTAACAGTAAAAAAGTCACAACTTCTATATATATATTGTTCTGTGGAAAACTTGACGGCCTGGAGTTTCTGCCCGTAGCTGATGTGCAAGAAGGTTTTGAACATCTCCATTCCATCAAACCTGATGGTCCTCCTGAAGTCGATGACTTCCTGGCCTACTTCGACCGAACCTATGTGAATGGTCCCTATCGGCAACATCATGATCAAGGCCTTACCCTCTCCATGAGAAGAATCCCCCCCCCCATGTTCCCTCCTGAAGTTTGGAACGTACATGACGCAACCATGAACAGTGCCTCCTGTACCGACAACATCTGTGAGGGATGTAACAACAAGTTCTACAATCTTGTCGGCCAACACCATCCATCCATCTGGAGAGTGGTGGAGTGGTTCCAGAAGGAATTGGCGACAGTCCAGACTGTCGTCGCCAGGATGCCATCGGAAATCCACATGTCAGAAAGGTCCAGAAGAATTTTGTAAAGATGCAGACACAACTACGAAATCTTTGCAGAGATCGTGACAGCGGTGCCTAATCCATCCCAGAATTTTTACATGGAAGTGGGTGGAATATTAGAATTGACAAAGAGTTTTGATGTGCTAGAATGTTGAATGAGCTAGATGTGCTAATGCGTCAAATGTGCTATGATAACAACATCTGTGTGATGAACATAATATGTGTAATGAAAGGTTAAATAATATGTATGTTATTGTTTATATTGTTATTGAATTTGAGATGTAATAAAAAAAATTGTGACTTTTTTTCCTGTGACTTTTTTACCTAGGCAAATTTGTGTCTTTTTTACTGTGCCCTTTTTTACGCGCACAGTTGTCAGCCACCCCTCTAAATTGCCACGGTGTGAATGCTCTACACAATATAGTTTTTGTCTGAATTGTATACATCCACATGACCGATAGAAGACTCACCAGACAGGTTTGTGAAGTCATTGGAGAGTTTTGATATTGAAATGGTTTAATGTCAGTAACGTGAGAATTAGCTGTAATAATGACACAGATCCATACATTTATTTTGATTTTTAAGTTTGGAACTTGTTTATTTCAGTCCTAAAGCCCCAACCCCACCACCAGTAGAAAAAGAATGGAGTGATGAGAAATCAGAAATAGCACATTTAACAGATACAACATTTTCACAATTTTTACTAGAAAATGAACAGGTTTTAGTTATGTTTTATGCACCATGTAAGTTATTCACCATATGGCTATCTAATAAAGAAAACTAATCAAAAGTTTTATAAACAATTTTTATGAAGAAATGATTGATTTCAACATTTTACAATAATTACTATCTAGAAATGTCTTTTGGGCTTAGATTTTAGTAAGGGTGAAACACCACCGTTAAACACAAATATAATATCTGGCAATTTTGGGGAATACATCTTCTGCTGCAAGATATATGTAAGATTTTGTAAAGTTGGAATACAGTGTTAAAAAAAACCAAGTTAAACAAGTTAAATACCATGCTATTGTTAAAGAGTTTATACTGTAATACTAGCTCCTTCTCTCCGTCCTTCCTTAATTCCTTTTCTTGTAACAACTAAATGGTAAACAAAATGTTAACCTAGTCTTGTGAAAAAATGTCAAACACTGTTTAATTTTTGAGATCTGAATTTTGTTAGTAGAAAATGTTTTGTATTTAAGGGTGTGGTCATTGTAAAAATATGAAACCTGCATATAAATCAGCAGCTGATATTTTAAAGAAAGAATTACCAACTTCAAGATTGGCAGCTGTAGATGCTACTAAATATCCTAAAGTAGCTAAACAATTTGAGGTCAAAGGTTATCCAACACTCAAATATTTTGTGTAAGTATACAAAAAATGAAAATTCCTAATATCTGCTATAACCAAATTACTGAGAATTCGCTATGCAATGGCTTGACTTTCCAGCCGTCCTAAACTGGATGTGATAAGAGTCTAGAATTTACATCTAAATGGCTGTTGATGGTTATATGATCTTTGAAAACAAATCACATGATCATTGTGGCGTTTGAGTATTCATAGTTCTTTTTACAAGAAACTGGGCACAAAATGATGCCTTCATGAGTGGACACCCCTGTAAACTTCTATCATCTACTGATTGGTATAAATGGAGCAAAACTTATCTTTGTTAGGTTGATGTCAAGTACTGAATTGGCTTGATCTAATGTTTTATTTTGATTTAGTTTCAATTTTGGCTTACTTTGTTGTAAAATTTAATAAAATAAATCAACCAACATCTAATGAAATAAACAATTTCACCTGAATAAATAACTCCTGGTCATTATAAATATTAAATATGATTCTCTACATTAATATTTTCTACATTTAGTATTTATTCGCTGATTATTTTATATTTACAGAAAAGGTGCTGAAAAAATGACATATTCTTCTGGTAGAACACAGAAAGCCATTGTAGATTTTATGAAAAAGTGAGTAAAATAAAAGAAGATATATAAATATTATAATAAGTTAGAAAGAAATGTGAAAAGCACCAGAATCAGTAATGCAATGATCCAAGGATACTAATACAGAAAGTGGATCTTGTGAACCCTTGCATAAGAGTCTGTAGTGTTATAATTTGACATGAAAATTACAACCCATTGTGTTTATGTATTTTTCAGTCCTAAAGCCCCACCACCACCACCACCACCAGAACCAGAATGGAGTACTACAAAAAGTGGTGTTAATCATTTAACAGATGAGAATTTTGGTGATTTTATAAAGAACCATTATTCAGTATTGGTGATGTTTTATGCTCCCTGGTGTGGTCATTGTAAGAACGCTAAACCAGAATACCAAGCTGCAGCAGATAAATTTATAAAAAGTTCAACCCAAAAATTAGCTGCTGTTGATTGTACAAAAAATAAAGGTATATTTATAATCAACTATATCATTAAAAAATTGGTTATATGCATGCAAATAAAGATAATTAAGAATGGGGGTTCTGATTAACAAAAATCACACATATATGAGGAGGGGTAATGTGCTATACTGTGGATTATAAGCTCTGAATTCAGTTCTATGTTTGGGAGATAGAGAAATGTTTTTTTACGTCCACTCGACACAAACTAAGTCATCTGGGACTAACATATGGTTTAATTTTATTTCAATAATTCACTTGCACGTAGGGGTCTTTAGCAGTGGGAGGAAACCGGAGGACCCAGAAAAAATCCACATGTTAATCTGGAAATGACCTAATTATGTTGAGTTGATATCAAACCTCATTTCCATCCTGATCAGTAATATTTTATTAGCCCACATTTTTCTCATTGAATGATTTTATTAACCTCTAGAAGATTAAAATGTTTGTCTATGTTTTCAGATATTTGTAAGAAAGAGGAAGTTAAGGGGTACCCAACGATTAAATTTTACAAGGGAGGTAAATTTAAAGAAATGTTTTCAGGATCACGAACAAAAGATGGTTTTATAGATTTTATAGAAAAATCTGGCAGCAGAAAAAAGGATGGTAAAGATGAATTATAGAATATATTTAAATTGTATATTTAGAATAATAAATATTTTAATTATTATAATATTTTAGTTTTATTATTTTGTTCATGTTAAGAAAGTCATTGAATTATAAAAGAATGTAGACTACATCTTTAAGGATAGAAAAGAAAACAAGGTCTTGGATTCTGATTTGTAGCATGTGCTGAAACCTGAATTGCTATGGGATATCTTGTTATTGTGTGTTGTCAAAATTGAGGTTCCTAGGCCTTCAATGTTGTAATTGTCTTAGATTTAAGAATTTAGTAATTTTAATCTTGTTACATGGCAAAAAGGCCCCCAAAAAGCTTTTAAGAACATGGAGGATTCAGACATAATTGCATCAACAAATTCATTTGCAATGGGTTGATCAGAATAAAGTTTTATGAACCTGGGCATAAATCAACTCGACATAGCCAAAAATACAGATTAACCCATTGATCTGGCTACCAGATTACAACAATGTTCCACTGGTTAGCTAACCGGGTGGTCCAGGTTTGATTTGTGGGGTTTGTCAGTGATCCATGATGGGGTGCCTAGCAATGACCATTTCTAGTCATTCGCAACACACGAAAAACTGAGGTCCCATGTACACATTGGCGGACACGAAAAAGAACCCTTGACAGTTTGAATTAAAGTTACAGTATGACGTAACATTTCCCTCATAGCACTCTGTCTGGGTATACGCATCTTCATTGGGGGGGGGGGGCGTCAATGTGTACATGTTGTATCCGAAGGTCTGTCAATGAGTCCAGTAGACTGGTTTCAATTTCCTGTTTGTACAGGGCAAGGAGTAGGGTGGTCTATCCAACCTCGTCGGTTTTCTCCATGTCCTCCGATTTACCCCCACTCAAGCCATGTTAGTCCCGAAATGACGCAGTTTGTGTCTAGTGGACATTAAACCCAATTTCGGGAGAAAAGTAGGACCTTGAATCATTCATTTCCCCAGGGAGAGATGCTTTAAAAGAGTATTGATAGCCAAACTGCTGACATTCAGAAAATTATTTCTTCAAATCTAGTGCTTTTTAAAAATTCATAAAAAAAAAAAAGAATTATTAACATGGTGTCCCTCTTAAATTGATAAAATTCTTAAAAAAAAACTCTTAAGCAAATAATAATACACATTTATTTTATTCTATATATATATATAGTACATATTATAATTTTGTTATGGAATGTACTTTTAATTTTTCACAAATGAAATGAGCTATGTACAAATTATGTTACCTATAAAAAATCATTCAGCTAAAAGAAAAGCTTGGCACAAACACACAATACATGTAAAAAGTTATTCATTAAAATAATATTATTTCAATGCAACACATAATGGTAATAGTTTTCTTGTTCTCTAAAACGAAAAGTGAACGCTAAAACAACATGATGTGGATTTAAAAGTTCAAAGATGAGCACTACACAAAATTATAAGTAGAGTTAATTAAGAAGAAATAAGCACAATAATGATGATATTAGCAAATATATTGTTGAAGTGAGTGTCGAACCTTTAGCTAAGAAACCTTGAATGTTTTCTGCCATAAGAGCGTCTAAATGGACTTGTCCACCTGAAATATAGAAAATAAAGATAGTAAGCTGGCACTGCCAGGCAGGATACGCCCACATTTTCGAGAGGTGGATAGAGAACAAACAATATTAAAAGTGATTTTTCCTACAATCAAAGGCCATAATTCATTAAGTTACAATTTGATATGCGTAAATATCGCAAGGAATCAAGATCTTTGGGTTATAAACATGCATGTCAAGTTTCATCATAATCGTTTCAAAATTGTGACCTCTATAATAGGGTCTACAACCTAAAAATGTGATTTTTCGTACAATCAGGGGCCATAATCCATTAAGTTTTGATCCGATACATGCCAATATCGAAAGCAGTCGAGATCATTTCGGGATAAACCTATATTTCAAGTTTCATCAAAATTGGATACGAAATGTGACCTGTAGAGAGTCCACAACCTTGATATACAATATTTTTACACTTTTCGCGTTCAAACGGCGGCCATTTTGTCTGTCAATTGTGGTCCGATTTTCACGAATTTCGAACCCAACTTTCATTTCGGTGTAACGGTGACATAATCAGACGGTTTTTCAAATTGGATAATAATTGTGACTTCCAGAGGGACCACAAGCTAAATAATGTGATTTTTCGGACAATCAGGGGCCATAATTCAAAAAGTTACGTTCTGATGGGTGCAATTATGGAAAGGAATAAGATCTTTGGGTTATAAACATGCATGTTAAGTTTTATCAAAATTGTTTCAAAATTGTGACCTCTATAGGGCCCACAAGCTAAAAACGTGATTTTTCGTACAATCAGGGGACATAATCCATGAAGTTTAAAATCCGATACACGCCAATAACGAAAGCAGCCACTATCTATATGGGATAAACCTATATTTAAAGTTTCGTCAAAATTGGATAATAATTGTGACCTGTTGAGGGTCCACAACCTTGATAAACCATAATTTTACACTTTTCGTATTCAAATGGCGGCCATTTTGTCCGTCAATTTTGGTCCGATTTTCACGAAATTGGAACTCAAACTTCCTTACGGTGTAACGGTGATATAATCAGACGGTTTTTCAAATAAGATAATAATTGTGAACTGCAGAGTGACCACAAGCTAAAAAACGTGATTTTTCAGACAATCAGGGGCCATAATTCAAGAAGTTACTTTACGATGGGTGCAAATATCAAAAGGAATCAAGATCTTTGGGTTTTAAACATGCATGTCAAGTTTCATAAAAATCGGTTCACAAGTGTGACCTCTATAGGGTCCACAAGCCTAAAAACGCAATTTTTCGTACAATCAGGGGCCATAATCCATGAAGTTACAGTCCGATACATGCCAATATCGAAAGGAACCGAGATCTTGGAAAGGTAAAGCTATATTTCAAGTTTCGGTGAAATCGGATAAAAATTGTGACCTGTAGAGGGTCCACAAACAAATTGTGGACGGACAGACAGACAGACAGACAGACAGACAGACAGACAGACGGACGGACGGACAAACAGGGGCGACGGCATAATACGTCCACATGAAAATGTGGGCGTATAAAAAATGAAGGCTTATATAGCGGCAATTCTGTAGACAACCAAGCCACAGGCCAGAAATAATCCTTGCGCTAGCTGGTTCAACATATTGGCATAATCCTCTAAGGTAATAAGAATTAACAGCATCCAGGGTCACTATGTGAAAGACAAGGGGTTGTACCCACCAATGAGGTTTCTCATAATGCAAACATATAATAAAAAGATCTATGGATATAATAACTAGAAATCAATGATGATAATTTTGCTAGGTTTTATTTCCAGTTTCTTTACATATTGAAACTGGCCATATACTTGCATTGTAAGGTTGTACATGACAACAGCCATGCGATAACTAAGCCTAAAGAAATGTATAGAGATAGGGTAACCATACAGATCCTCACTCCCACCAATTGCTGACTAGCTTTATCTCAGTCAACTCAAAAGGAAATGTTAAGATTAAGGCATGGTATATTACTGCAACATGAAAAAGCTAAAAATAGGAATATTGCATTGATTAAAAATAATGATGATGATTTGTTATTATTACCTAGTGTAAAATATAATGTGGGTGATTTTTTGCCTTCACCAGCAGCACTGATACCACCAACTCTGAGAGCATATACAACATCAGATTCTAAATCTTCTATTACAGCTTGAGTATCTTTTAAACCATCTGTATCATATGAATCCCCTGTTAAAAAATCTTCTGTAGCTGGCCAATAATAAACCTGTAATAATACATACAAATATTCGAAATATTATTGACAAGAACTTGTGAAGTAATAAAGGAAAGAGTTCTTAATGTCAGTGCTCTGATTGTATGTCGTAGATTTATCTGTCACCCAGATCTTAATATTCCTCTAATTCTTTTGATGCGATACAGGCCAGAGTCGTTGATGGAATTTTTTTCGATTGGATTGGATTGTTAAATCCTACAATAAAACAACAATAATTGACTCACTCTATAGCCACTTATTAAAGCTTCATCATATGTAGTTGTAATACCTCTCCACCATATACGACAACTATTAGCTCCATGTGAAAATACACGTACTTCTTCTGGATAGGAGTTGGTTGCTATAGGTAATATATAAAAATCATGGTAAAAACATGGTGGCATCATTTATATTTTTTCATGTAGGGGTCATTAGGTGTGAGGAAACCAGAACGACTATACATACACTGTTTCTCGCCCTGAACTCCATCCTGGCCAATGTGTCATAGCGAGAGTGGATCAAATTTCCCATTAATGGACCAGTTCTTGTCAAAACACTCTCCAGATCGATCGTGAACTTCAATGAGTCGACCGGTCACCAATCAGATTAAAATACAGATCTATATTTCGTTTGTTTTTTTTTATACTTTTGATGGATGCCCTACATGAACTTCCCCCTATGACATCAGACATTTGATTAATAAATCAGCGTTGATGTTTCTTGTGTGATACAGGGCCAGCTGAAGCAATTCTTTATTGGGGGGGGGGGGTAACATACTAAGTTCCTATAGGCTAGGATCTAGGGGCCGCAATAACCTGAAGAAAACACTACTTGCGGCCAAATTATTGGGGGGGCTAAAGCCCCCCCTACTCCGCAGTCCGCAGGGGCCTGTGATACCCACAATTCCATGCACGCCGCAACAGACCGTTTTATTGGCTAATCCCTCATATCAACCAGAACACAGGTTATATAACAACTCTTCCAGATCCCATAGTGTAGTACCAGACAAGTAAAACAAAATTTTTAATTATGATTCAATCAGATTGTCAGCCAAGGTAGAGCCAAGATTTCTTGACTAATAACATATGAGTACTGCTGCAAGGTATATATGTTTATTAAGAAAAGGCCTATACTTACGTAATCGAGAAGTCTCCATGAAATAGGCTTCACTCCTAGGTCCTAAACCAGCTGAATTATAGACTTGTACATCAACCCAGAAATTAGTATCAGAAGCTAATCCTATAACTAATCCTGTATCACGCTGACCTCTGTGACGTATAAACATCAACCAATAATCACCCTCATCAGGCCAATAATTGATCTAAATAGTAATAACCAGGAATAAACATTATGTACCTGACAAATTATACATACCATAATAAAACTATTTAGCGCTACAACCAGTGTAAAATATTTATCTGGACTAGAACCAGTGTATAATAATCCATCAGGACTAGAACCAGTGTATAATATCTATCAGGACTAGAACCAGTGTATAATATCTATCAGGACTAGAACCAGTGTATAATATCTATCTGGACTAGAACCAGGTTTTAATAATCTATCTGGACTAGAGCCAGATAATAATAATTTATCAGGACTAGAACCAGTGTATAATAATCTATCAGGACTAGAACCAGTGTATAATAATCTATCTGGACTAAAACCAGTGTATAATATCTATCTGGACTAGAACCAGTGTATAATAATCTATCAGGACTAGAACCAGTGTATAATATTCTATCAGGACTAGAACCAGTGTATAATAATCTATCAGGACTAGAACCAGTGTATAATATCTATCTGGACTAGAACCAGTGTATAATAATCCATCAGGACTAGAACCAGTGTATAATATCTATCTGGACTAGAACCAGTGTATAATAATCTATCAGGACTAGAACCAGTGTATAATAATCTATCAGGACTAGAACCAGTGTATAATATCTATCTGGACTAGAGCCAGTGTATAATAATCTATCTGGACCAGAACCAGTGTATAATATTCTATCTGGACCAGAACCAGCGTATAATATTCTATCTAGACCAGAACCAGTGTATAATAATCTATCTGGACCAGAACCAGTGTATAATATCTATCTGGACCAGAACCAGTGTATAATAATCTATCGGGACTAGCAGAACATTCGCAGGAAGTATGAACATGGGTAGCACAGGAATATAATATTTATTTATTTCAACTAAAACCAGAGTGTAGACAATATACCTAGACTCAAACTAGTGTATAAATATAAAGCATCATATTATTTTATAGTGTATTTACCTGATATCCTAAAATCTTGCCTTTTGCTGTGTTTCTTGTATCTGCTACCGGAACCCATGATACTTCTAAAGCTGTACCGTTATAGGTATCACTTGCTACATTAGTTGGTGTTAATGATGGCACTACAAACATTTCATATAATAAGAATGACTTCTTTTTTTTTCACCAAACATATTAGTAAGAATGAAACTTTAGAAAGAGAAACTAAAGGATAAGAATGCTTTGCTTCGATAAATAGAGTATGTTTAGACCAGTCATACAACCTAATGGAATCATGCTATAGCCCTGTCCGGGTGCTTTTTAACCCTAATTTTACATGTTCGACTTGTTCACAACCACTTGGAAGACTTCAAACAAATGTGGTAGTTATTTCATTGGGTCCTTATACAGATCATTGAAGTTAATCTTTTGCAAAGATCTGGGAGGGGCAACTTAAGTGTAGATAAATTCACATATTCTTGACCTAGAAAATTAAGCCCACAGATTGGTGCTGTGTGGTCTTGTTTATTTAAAAGAATGGTTTAGTTTCTCATCTATTGAGAATAAATGCTATACTCACTATCAGCTGCTGAGAAAATGACGGCAATAGAAGAGTTAGGGCCCATTCCTTCATTGTTAAAGGCTTGAACCTGAATCTGATATTCTAAGTAAAAATTTTCTTGACCAACCGTATGAACATATTGATCAACACTACCAGTAACACGTTCCTATTACAAACAGAACATTAATTATTAGAAATTATTTCCCCAATTGAAATTCATTTAAAAAATAAAAGTCATGCACAACCAATAATATATGTAAGGGTACACATACCCTGCCTGTCACACAGTACAAGCCACCGTCTCAGTCAAATTAGTATGTGTATGACATACTTCTTATAGATTTTTCATAGGAAATTAAATTGCCAAAAATGACCACCAATGACACAAATCAATGACACAAATGGACAGGTGCTTCGTTCCAGTGACGAACATGTGACTTGTTGCAGCTGCATGAAAATCTTTATAAAATAATTCACTTTAGCAGCGAGAAGAAATGTAGAGCTTAGAGAAAAACCACAAAGGTAGACAAGCTCCCTTGTTCTTGTTATGTACAAGCCTGGGATCTAAATCACAACACTTGCGTCAATGACACTTTAGAGGATCTAAACTGCTTAGGTTACCATCCTACTATTGTTGTATCATCTAATGAATGCACAAAAAAAAAATATATATCGGATAAAATTGAAATCTTTATCAGCATTGATTCCATCAATTGAATATAAATAGATAAAGATGTCTTACATTTCTCCATTGTCTGCCAGCATCTGTTAATTTTCTCCAGTATACAACATAACCAATGCCTTGCCCACCTTGTTCATATGGTGGTAATGTCTGTAATGTACACAGTTATCAACATATATAAACATAAAGTAAAATCTGTTACCTAGGTTAACTAAATAAATAAATTTGAGCACAGTAATTATGTATTCATGCTGTCCATAATTGACGTTTTGGTGCAATAAACATCTATCTATCAATTAGCAAAAGAGCTTGAGGTCTTCGTCTCTAGCTCCCCAAAACAAAAACAACAGCAGCCATTGGTACATAATTTGTTATTTAATCAATATAGGCCAGATTTGCAAAATCCTGAAGTTTCTTGGATTTGGGCCACGGTAGTCTAATGTGCATGGAACTGCAATGTCGATGCCCCTATCTCTTTCTTAACCCTTTCACTGCGTCTACCCGGTAGTACCGGGTATTATAAAATGTCGTCAAAATGCCCGTACCCGGTATTACCGGGTACTCAGTATAGCCCTCACTACAATTAGCACCGTAGCTGCAAGTGCCATCTATTGTATTTTCAATACACTAGAACATATTTCCACGTGCTTCAAAACGGCAAACAGTAAAATGGCGGAGTGCATAGTGACAACGTAGACGATGCAATCTCGGCGAAGTCGGGAATGAGATCTTCGTTGACCAAGACAATTTCGAGGCGGGTATACTGATACACGTTATTCGTTTCCAGTTTGTTGATAATAATAGTATTCAGGACAGTGATTGGTGGTATGAAGTGCATGATTTGTTGCGCGACCTTCCGCCTATAGCTATGTCTCCCGTGCATGATGAACAAGCCCAATGTGAACACGATAGCCCTATGTAGTAGCCTATTTGTCTTCAGTAGATTCTGACGATAATTCTGATGTTGATAATAATGCTGGCCTGCTGGATCGTAAAAGACGAAGGCAATTTATGAGTCCCGATCTATTACAGCTATTGGCTGACTATAGTGATAATGATAGGATGAAAGTGAAAGTCAAAGTCAAAACAAGGTATTGCAATCCGCACGTGGTCATGGCAGTGGGAGACGTGGTGCGCGTGTTCGTGGTGACATTACTCGTGGCTGCTTTTGATATTTGTGTTCATTTTATATATCTGTATCAAAATCCAGTGAAAAAAACAATATCCCATGAGTATTTCATGGAGAAAAATTCGTTTTCGTGTTAGTTTTAGTGAGAAATGAGAAATCCAAAATGTCCGCCATGACGTCACATGACCTCATAATTATGCAAAGTTCCAAAATTCTTTTTTTTCCTATTAGCCCAACCTCATGTCAATCCATGCACACAAAAATAATTTTCATAAAAGCTTCCATAAATACTGTTTGGCATCTAGTTTCAAACCCACCTTTTTCCTCAAAAAAGTGTCTAGCACAGGCAGTGGATTTACGTCTAGCAGTGAAAGGGTTAACACAAGCAGTTTGTTAAAGAAAATATATGATAAAATAACTTACATCCCATCTTAATGTTAAATCCCCCACGCTACCACCACCACCTCGTACATTTTCTGGTGATTTAATGGGTGGGGCATATGGTGTTGTCATGGCAGCTACAAATAAACACAACAAAAACATGTCATTAAAAGAATAAATACAAACATGTCAATAACAGAATAAATAACATTCATTCTATAACATTGCCAACAAGAATCAACCTCCATTCTAATCCACGACTAAAAGAGCCAATGTTATTCCATCACATGAGTAAAAGAATCAATATTTATTCCATCACATTCATTAAAGAATCAATGTTTATTCCATCACATGAGTAAAAGAATCAATGTTCATTCAATCACATGAGTTAAAGAATCAATGTTTATTCAATCACATGAGATAAAGAATCAATGTTTTTTCCATCACATTCGTTAAAGAATCAATGTTTTTTCCGTCACATTCATTAAAGAATCAATGTTTATTCCATCCCATCCGTTAAAGAATCAGTGTTTATTCCATCACATGAGTAACAGAATCAGTGTTTATTCCACCACATGAGTAAAAGAATCAATAGTATATTCACCATTAAAGAATCAATGTTTATTCCATCACATGAGTAAAAAAATCAATATTTATTCCATCACATGAGTAAAAGAATCAAAATTTATTCCATCACATGAGTAAAAGAATCAATAGTACATTCACCAATCACATGAATACTGATTATAAATGATTTTTACCTGATGGAAGACTAGGTTGTCCTAAACCATAAGCATTAGCTGCCAACAATCGAAAGAAATGAGCTGTTCCTGGACTCAGTCCTCCGTATATAATTCTTCTCTTATCTTCAGTATCAACCAGTGTATCTTCTTCATGTACACCTAGAATATATCACAGATTTTATTTAAATAAGAAAAGTTGATCATTGATGGTTCAATAAATAAACTAAGAATTAGAATTAAAATACTGTCCAGGATGTGAACACTTAGACCCTTATTTACTTACTAGGTAAAACCGTTGACCATTCTGTTTCAAATTCTGTTTTATGTTGAAGAACATAATAACTGATAATTCGACCATTAGTTGCTCCAACTGTCCATCTTATATGTGCTGTATTCTTCGTAACAAACTCATCATCTACATATACTCCAACTGGTTCACCAGGTGGACCTTTAAATTAGCAAAAATACACAATGTAGATAATACAATTTTTGTTAATAAATACGCTAACTCCTTACAATCTCGATGAGAATTTCCTCCCTTTGCCAATTTCCTTTTCAATTAACGATTTATGGGATTGGTCGATAAAAATAGAACAATCATCAAGGGCGGATGACTTGAAAACTCATCTCCCCCATAGATTAACTCAGGGGTTTGAACAATGCATGTCAGTTTGCTGTTGATTCTTCTATCCAATCTTTTTTAGCTGACTTGCCAGCATCAAACTTCGATATAACTTACCTTTAACAGTTAAAACAGCACTTCTACTATCACTATCAAATGGTGTAATACTGAGACATTCATATGTACCAGCATGACGTAATTGTGCTGCTATAATATATAAACCAATCTTAGAAGCACTAACTTCCTGAAAATAATCAGTCAACTAATATTGAACATGTGATTTCTACCAATTACCTGATGGCAGAGTTTAAATTATGAAATTATAAATAAAGAGCTTGGACATTGGACAAACCTTGACGTATCAGTGTAATTTTATGTTACTAATAATTATTTATGTATACATTTACATGCTGACTAGTGACGTATTAAAGCTAACAAGCGTTGCCAAGCAAGATATACGTGCACATTTTGCAAGAGATGGACAGAGAGTAAGCTAATTGGACGTATAAAAATTGTGACCGCAAGAGGTTCCATAACAATTGGTATTGTATATGCTTATTATACTATTTGTGTAAAGGGGCGCAGTTATTTTGTCAGGCAGTCTTGGTCTAATTCAACAATGGTTCGAAATCTTCTTTTAGGCAATAATTATATACAGAATGCTGTACCCATGAGACCACCTGCTGAGCCTACCACTTTTACATAAAGAGTACCGAAATACCATGGTTTACTTTTTGATGGAAGATTAATCAAAATAAGCTACTTACAAATGATATATGTGGATCGCTGTTTCTCTTCAATGTTTTTCCATTAAATTTCCACACATAAACTAAATCTAGAGCGGGATCATGTGAAGCCTGACAGTAGAGAAAGGCTGTTTGATTGACTACTACAGGTGTAGGTGTTGGTGCCACTGTTATTACTGTACCTTCTGTAAATCACATTAATAAAACTTCATCATGTAAACTTATCAGTTACATTAACAGAACACAGTTTTTATGGGATACAATCACTAGTTTATTCTAAAGCACGACGTTTTGACAAGTATCCTCTTATCGTTAACAAGCACATTAGAGGATACTTGTCGAAATGTCGTGCTTTAGAATAAACTAGTGATTGTATCCCATAAAAACTGTGTTCTGTTAATGTGTTTCCGATCGCTAAATGCCACTTAAAGATTAATATCAGTAACATGACTACATTAAGTCAAAAGACCGGCTGAAACGTTTAAAGATACTTTTCCACAAAAGTATTTATTGGTTGGTTTAATGCAATAACAACAAAAGTTTTGTCTATTTGAGGTTTACGTTATGCAATTATTGATGTGAATAAAGTATGCATAAATTCCATAAACCAATTTCTGTTGTTGAAAATATGACATCCATTAGGCCCACCAGTGGCCGGTTCATTTCAAAATGGATTAAGGACCCTGGTCGGTTATTTCCAACAAAGCTGTGGCAATTTTTGTATATATGGAAAGTAGAAACATCCAATCTAAGTAGAAAAATACTGGTTTTCCTGAAAAACACCCATGCAGTGCATACAGGAGAAAAGTGTAAGGGTTACCCTTACTGGCAACTTAGCGATTAGGGATGTCTGCTCGAGTGACATCAATAAAGGTTGCACAGAAAGATTGTCTGATCTCTCAGCGTTAGTGAGTGCTTGATGCATATGTTGATATACTTGATGGTGAGCTTAAACATACAACAGGTTCTGAGATAACAAAAACAACGGAAAAAGACGTGGGCAGTAGATAATCCAAGAATTCATTAGGCTTCAATATTAATGATAAATGGGCAGCAATTAAAGACAACATCAAATGAAATCTCCTCCAACTTTGCACCCTTAGCTAGGTACTGCATCAGTAAAGTCATGTGACACAAACATGGTTTCTTTTAATACATGTAAAGAGAGAGAGAAATGGGATTTAATGTTGACTCGATACAAACAAAGATTAACATACGGTACAATTTTCCAGTGTAGTTTCCCCTTAATTTGCCAGTGGTGAAGGATGGATACAGTGGCAATAGTCATATGGATGAGATGGAAAACCAACATTTTGTGTACATGTTGGCATGCATGTAATAAAAGTCTATGACAGTTGAACTCATAGCACAGTGTTGAACCCATTTCATTTATGAATTTCTACTTACGGATAACATTTACTCTTGTACTGTCAGATGCCTCTCCATATTGATTCTCAGCTTTACACATATAAATAGCTTCATCACCTTGTTGTAATCCAACGATGAACAAATAGCCATTAGATAATATTTCATAATGACCATTTCCTGCAGCTAGTTGACCACCATTTTTAAACCAAGTTATTACTGGAGTTGGTGCACCTTCTGGTTTACACATTAATGTCATGTTACCATTAAAAGCACCATCATTGGTCTTCAGCATAGGGAATCGTCGGAAGTTGGGTTCAAAAGCTGAAGATATATTATTATAAATCTTTGTTAATTGTTTTTACGCAAATGTATATAAAAATTCTTTATAGAGAAAATATCACTTTTGAGTTCTTCCACAACATTAATTCAGAAGGGACAAAAACCAATTTTATTGTAGTGGGCCCGTATCTACAGGTGAAATGCTTGCCCCTGCTCAGAACCATTATAAACCATTTTTTTCCTACTAATCTAAAATAGTTTTAAATAAATTTAAAAAATCACAATTGTTTTTGTTTGAATACTGATTTCAAAATGCTTATTAGACGCCTAGGTAAGTACATAGCATGATGATTACAGCAGTCTGTTAGAATGACCTTTCCGAAAATTTCCTCAAAATGTTCGCCCCCCCCCCCACCTACCAAAAGGTAATGCCCCCCCCCCCCCCCTGCTTAATGATGTCTAGATATGTTCCTGGATTGTAGTGTTACATTTGGGGATGTTCCAATTAGATTAAACGCAAAAACTGAGACAAATGAGGTGTACAATTGTAGGGAACAACTTAAAATTTTGATAATTAGGTGAGTGTAAAGTTATCACATATAATGATAATGCCTCTTAATGAAATGGGGTTTAAAACTCTAATAAAGGAAGAAAATCATGTATTGTATATCTGCAATCGCTTTCTTTAAATACCACATAAGTGAACATATGCAGCTATCTGATTGACTTAAAATCAAATAAATTCCAAACTTGTCCAGTATAACCGCACTGGTGCAGCTGAAAATTAAGAAGAAAATATAAATGTTTACTTACACAAAACTCTAAGTTGAGCACTGGAATAGGTTTTACCGTGAACGTTTGAGGCACCGCATTGGTACATACCATCATGTTTCTTAGGATCGAGTGATTGTATAGACAACACATTACCTTGTATTGTTATCATACCAGGTTCAGAATTCAACGGTTGTCCATTTTTATACCAGGTGTAAACAGCAGGTGGATTAGCACGTGCTTCACATCGCCATGTCAACGGTGATGCTATATCTACATGTTGATCTTGTAGTGGAGCTATGAAATAGGGTTCAGCTGCAAATAAAAGAAACCATAGAATTTAAAAACACATTTTAAATTAAACATACATTATGCAAGAGCTAAATCTTCCAATGGCAAGTCTTTCTTTTGGCCTGAAATCTAATCTAAATTATTAATTAGACATTAATTAACTTATCCAGCCCATAATCAACTCTTGATGTCAGCGCAACGCAAGCCTGCAATATTTACTGGCTTATGATCCGATTTGCAGCTCAACGTTCATTCATGATTTAATCATGAAATGGATAATCAAGACAAGGTTTTTTTTTGTAGCGACTTTAGTAAAGATGATAGAGGCTAGGTCAAAAAATTTGATTGCTAAAACTCGGTTCAGGGTGGATCAATTTGACTGAAATTTTCAGCATATTCCTTTTACGTTATCTAGTTTTTCATTAATTATGGTGAGAACTGCCAGCTCTTTTATCTAGTCTCTCGTAATGTATCTTTAAGCATTAATAACCAATCCAAGATCTGATCTGAATCAAAGAACTACTTGAGACGATAGCAATGCAGGTGTATCCTGGACAGTGGTCACATTAAGGTATAAGAAACCGGACATAATTGTTACTATATATACCTCCTAATCGAAGTGTTATGGTTTTTGAATCACTTGCCGAGTGACCACGTTTAACAACACATGTATAACTTCCTTGATCTTCTAACTGAGCATCTTCTATAATAATAACACGATTATGATCAGAGAATTTAGTTCTAGGTGGTATAGGCTTATCTTTCCTTGACCAAGTATATGTAAATGGTGTTGTAGATCTGAAACATAAAACATTGTAAGTGAGAAATGAAAATAAAACATTGTAAGTGAGAAATGAAAATAAAATGGCATCTAACATCCTACTTTTCTTATGGGCTAACGAAGACAACATAGTAATTGAGGCAATCTGTAAAACATTCATGTGTTGTTGTAATGTGTGATATCAATAATAGACAATGTTGCTCTGTGTGATATCAACAATCTTGTTGTCATTTGTGTGATATCAACAATCTTGTTGCAATGTGTGATATCAAAGACACTGCAATCAAAGACACTTCCTTATAATATGTGTTGCTTCAATGGTTTCTTCAACTTCCAAATATATTGCTTCAATATGGAAACATCCATTGTGCATTATGACACAATTATCCTTTAAACAAGGGTTTCCTTATTCCATTTTTTTTTAACCAGCGGCTGCCAGACAGGATACGCCCACATTTTCGAGAGATGGATAGAGCACAAGCAAAACCGAAAGTGATTTTTCCTACAATCAAAGACCATAATTCATTAAGTTACAATTTGATATGCGCAAATATTCGCGTACAAACAGCAGCCATTTTGTATTGTAATTTTGGTCCTATTTTACCGAAATTTGAACTCAACCTTCCTTAGCTTGTAACGGTGATATAATCAAACGATTTTTTAAATCGGATAATAATTGTGACCTCCAGAGAGACCACAAGCTAAACAAAGGGGCATTAATTCAGGAAGTTACGATCAGATATGCGCAAATATCAAAAGGACCCAAGATCTTTGGGTAATATCTTTGCATTTCAAGTTTCGTCAAAATCGAATTAAAATTGGGACCTCTACAGGGTCGACAACCTTGATATACCATTTTTCAACAGTATTCGCATACGAACGGCGGCCATTTTGTATGGTAATTTTGGTCCAATTATTCCGAAATTCGAACTCCCCCTTCCTTAGGGTGTAACGGTGATATAATCAAACAATTTTTTAAATCGGGTAATAATTGTGACCTCTAGAGGAACCACAAGCTAAACAAAGGCGATTTTGCGTATAATCAGGGGCCATAATTCAGGAAGTTACAATCCGATATGCGCAAATATCGAAAGGAACCAAGATCTTTGGGTTATATCCATGCATTTTAAGTTTCAACAAAATCAAATTAAAATTGTGACCTACAGGGTCCACAACATTGATATACCATTTTAAACAGTATTCGTGTACGATCGGCGGCCATTTTGTATGGCAAATTTGGTCCAATTTTTCCGAAATTCAAACTCAACCTTCTTTAGGGTGTAACTGTGATATAATCAAACGATTTTTTAAATCGGATAATAATTGTGACCTCCAGAGGGACCACAAGCTAAACAAAGGCGATTTTGCATATAATCAGGGGCATTTATTCAGGAAGTTACGATCCGATATGCGCAAATATCAAAAGGACCCAAGATCTTTGGGTAATATCCATGCAATTCAAGTTTCGTAAAAATCGAATTAAAATTGGGACCTCTACAGGGTCGACGAGCTTGATATACCATTTTTCAACAGTATTCGCATACGAACGGCGGCCATTTTGTATGGTAATTTTGGTCCAATTTTTCCAAAATTCCAACTCCCCCTTCCTTAGGGTGTATCAGTGATATAATCAAACGATTTTTTAAATCGGATAATAATTGTGACCTCTAGAGGAACCACAAGCTAAACAAAGGCGATTTTGCGTATAATCAGGGGCCATAATTCAGGACCTTATGATCCGATATGCGCAAATATCGAAAGGAACCAAGATCTTTGGGTTATATCCATGCATTTCAAGTTTCATCAAAATCAAATTAAAATTGTGACCTCTACAGGGTCAACAACATTGATATACCATTTTAAACAGTATTCGCGTACGATCGGCGGCCATTTTGTAAGGCAATTTTGGTCCGATTTTTCCGAAATTCAAACTCAACCTTCTTTAGGGTGTAACGGTGATATAATCAAACGATTTTTTAAATCGGATAATAATTGTGACCTCCAGAGAGACCACAAGCTAAACAAAGGCGATTTTACGTATAATCAGGGGCATTAATTCAGGAAGTTACTATCCGATATGCGCAAATATCGAAAGGAACCAAGATCTTTGGGTTATAACCATGCATTTCAAGTTTCATCAAAATCAAATTAAAATTGTGACCTCTACAGGATCCACAACCTTGATATACCACTTTTTAACTGTATTCGCGTACAAACGGCGGCCATTTTGTATGGCAATTTTGGTCCGATTTTCCCGAAATTCGAACTCAACCTTCCTTAGGGTGTAACGGTGATATAATCGGATAATAATTGTCGGCTCAAGAGGGACCTCAAGCTAAAATAGGTGATTTTTCGGACAATCAGGGGCCATAATTCAGAAAATTACGTTCCGATAGGCGCAAATATCGAAAGGAACCAAGATCTTTGGGTTATAAACATGCGTGTCAAGTTTCATCAGAATCGGTTCAAAATTGTGACCTCTATAGGGTCCACAAGCTAAAAACATGATTTTTCGTACAATCAGGGGCCATAACCCATGAAGTTTCGATCCGATACATGCCAATATTGAAAGCAGCCGAGATCTTTTGGGGATAAAGCTATATTTTAAGTTTCGTCTAAATCGGACAAGAATTGTGACCTGTAGAGGGTCCACAAACAATTGTGGACGGACGTCCGGACGGACGGACAGAAAGGGATGACGACATAATACGTACACATGAAAGTGTGGGCGTATAAAAAGGTGACAATAAGACAAATCAACTTACGATCCATAAGCAAAACATTCCATTCTAACATCATGACCTCGTAATGGTGGTAGTGGAAATACAGCAATAAAATCATTCTGTATTTCAGGTCCCCAGTTTGCTTTAGCGGCTGTGATAAAAAAGTAAAAAAGTTTACCCCACAATTTTCCCATTTTTGTCAAAATTACATAATTGAGTTTATTGGCCATCTTTTACGACTGACCAACATAGGAAATATCATAATATATATGTATAGTGTGTAGTAATATAATTCATATGCAGATTTAATTTTCCAAACACTTATATGTCACAGTGAAGTATCTATGACTTCTTAAATACTGCCCATAACTGTGAACGCTGCCAACATCTTTTGTATTTGAAGGCTATAAATATATGTTTGAAACAACGAAACCCATCCAATTATTTTTTCCTCATAAAACAAGTATACTTTGCAAAAAAAAGGGAAACAAACAAACCCCTTCACCAACCAATCTAATTAAAAGTGCATTCTGAGGCGGTGACGACAATAATTTGACCAAGAGTAGGTAGCTAATCAAAGCCTATTAAAAGATTTCATAGAATTTTCTGTATCACAGGTTGATCTGGAGTCGACCTATCTCTGCATTACATGGAAAAATATCTTCAGACCAAGATAAAGTGGTGTTGAAAACAACCAATATACAAAAAAGAATGAAATATTTGTATAATTTGAATTAGAGAGTATGACTTACCCTGATCTTTGACATCTAGTTCAATAGGTAAACTAGTTCTAGATGGTGGTTGCTGTGTACCTATAGAATGTTTATTAACACCAGCTAGAACAGCTATACATCTATATTCTCCAGCATCAATCCGAGTTACTTCAGAAAAATACAACTTGCCGTTAGCCGATATAAACATATATGGTTGTAATTCTGGTCGTACAAAACCAAGTGTATTACCCTTCATCCATTGGTAATTAGCAGCTGAAATTAAAGAAAATTCTTGTTTACTTTTAATACTAATTGGTCAGACACAAAACGAAGGAACTAAAGTTCTGCTGATCAGATCAAGGACAGAATAATTTTAGGCCTGCATATGATGAGAATTTTAATGGAATAATATTTCATTATTGTGTATGTAGTTTTGATGCAGTGCCTGGTCAAACTTTGAATACAAATTATCAGTCAAACAATTACTTCAGATCAACATTTAGCCAACAATAACCTTAATTTATTAATAAAGATAAACATCTTTGATTTGGGTCAAAAATTTTGTGTTGATTTGTATAAAGCTTGTCCCATCTTTAATCCAAATAACACATCAGATCAGATCAACACATTTCTATTCTTTATATAAATCAAAATCAAACGGGTGAGGTGACTTTAAATTTTACAGAGAGTGTAGGGAAACGGTAGACAAAGTCGTAACAATAGATAACATGTGAATTTTAAATTCCGAAGGTGAATTGTAAAGAGTTAACAACATTGACTTACAACAGGATATTTAATTATGCAATGTGTGCCGAACACTAATTGTTTTACCAATCTTTGTTATGTACAACAAGGGAATTGAAACCATGTCAGTTGACTCAATGACAGACCATATATGATACAGCGACCGTGTGCTAAACATTTGGCCTCCGAAATGACAGAATTACAATTGTGTGATGTGGAATTCAGTCCTGTCACATTTCTGTCAGTCTTGACAACGCAGGAGGTGTCACTATTTTTGGTTTTGACAGAATTCAATTCCTGAACATTCAAACGAGCATCCTAATATTCACCTGGTTTAGCTGTAATTTTACTACATTCTATAGCTACACCATCATAAGCATTGGCTCTTACTGCTGCATCCTGAACATTAGAGAATTCACTAATTCCTAGGAGAAAATAAAACAATCAAAAATTACAAAATCTTACTTTCTAAAACTAATGCCATAACTAGTGCACGGTAACCTTAATTAGTAAAATGGGATAAAATAAGCTGCATATTGGTTATAATATTTGTCTTTGATGCTTTTTGGGTAAAATCGTGTTTTACAGTTTCTGCATGCTCTTCTTTAAATTCCAAATGCCAAGGGATGTGGGATTTTCATATTATCCAAACGATGCCCTCTGTCCTGCACCACTGACAAGGAGAGACCAGGCTAAACTAACAAGTAGAAATTTATCAGCTAACACTGAGATTGATCCTAGGACATCCTGTACCAGTGCCTTATTTATACTAGTTCACTGTTGTCTAAAGAGGATTATTTACTTCTTTCAATGCTATTTACACCATGGACATGGGAGGTATGTGAAGTCAACAAGCAATCGGTAATGACTATTAGAAACCTAATTATAGGTCATTACAAATGACGATTATTTGGTATCACAGTAGTGATGAGATTTCAAAACTTTAGTTGTCAGACTTTTTTTCCCAAAAATAAAGGGACCTAACTCTTATCGTTATTTAAGCAGGCGTTTCAAACCACAATTTAGAATCATGTTTCAACAAAACGTAATACGTAATAAATAATAAGTACACCTGGTTATTTTTCATGTTTAATTCCTGTACGGTATTCAAATTTATGTCAATAATATTCCTACAAAATTACATGACATCGTAATATCACAGAATGAAAGCGTGCCAACAACTGCCCATCCATAACCTACTGGTTTCAAATTCCCCCCAAATTACCATATTTTTCGTGTCATAAGTCGATACATTTTTCAGCAGAGTTCGCCATTCGTCTGATACTCCGTTTCGATTTATATACGAAAGGTAAAAAAATGACATCCCGAAATTTATTTGACCGTAAACTGTAGTAAACGCCGCTCTGTACACTTTAATTATTCTTCAGCAAAAAAAATCAACCACAAATAAAAAAGATAGCTGGCCATAAAAGAAACAATGGAGCCATAATTTAGTGAATAATGTTTTATACTTACTACCAAAGGACAGTGTAACAGTGTTACTGAGGATGGTTCCATATTTATTACTAGCTTCACACTGGTACTCGCCAGCATCCTGTTCATCGTTTGGAGACTGGATGGCTAATTTACCGTTAGTTATTGTATATCGTTCATCTAGTTGATATGATACCTTTATTCTACTAAGTTGATCAATACGATACCATGTATATTGTACTGTAGGATTACCAGAAGCTATACATTCAAGCTCACCATCTAGAACCTGACCTACAACCACCACACTATCAGGTTGTTTCGTAAATTTAGGTCCTTTCTCTAAATTATTAGGATCTATAACACTTAAGCCATAATCTGAAATGGAAAAAGTTAAGTATAAAAACTAAACTGTTTGAAAAGATTTGTCCAACTAGGACAAGTATTATTCTTTTAGAAGTACCCGATCTCAGTACCAACAGTTCTAGAGCCATTTGCTTAAAAACTAATAAAAGACCATGTGAATGGTAGGATCTAACCAATTGATGTCCCGCATCATTCAGATAAAGCAGCAATGCACCAGAATTTCAATAACCATTTTCTGTCTGAAACATTTTCACTGGAAATTACTTGTGTAAGATACCATCTCAAGCCTGATGTTGAAGAATATAAATCAGTCATGACCGATTGTTCCAAGTCAGAAAACATGGCAGTTTAGATGTCAATAAAATACTTTTTACTATATATATGAGCTGAATTTCTATATTTGCTGTTTTGTCTGGAATACTGTGGAATAGCTAATGACAATGTAATAAAGAAGTTTTTTAGTCACCAAAGTCTCTGTTGTGTTGAACTATTCTGTAAGCTTCCTCTTGGTTAATTTCACAGATATAAGACAATGTATTAGATGCCTCCTCAATAGTCCACCCATATCCAGTTACTGAAAGAATGAAAAAAGTATGATGACGGTGAAAATTGTGATACCCTCACAGTTTTGTCCTATACACATGCTTGTTTTTTCATGAAATCCATTATTTTTCGAGTAAGATTTGGTGTCTCTGCTTCCATATAATAAATTTACCATACTTTTATAGTCCATAAATATATGCAAATATGTTCACAATACATTGCAATACACCCAATTGTACCACAATATATTGCAATACAATCTTGTGCTACAATACATAGAACAACCCAAAAGATTTATCAATCGGATACTGTATTCTAGTGCTGCTGTTGATGACTGCTAGGAATTTACCATCTGCTTAAACCAATTAAGGAACTACCACAAATAAAGTGTACGGGAGACACTGGGCCCTTTTCGATCCAGGACCAGAATGATGTGGATATTGGAAGAAAACATGACAGTAAGAGGTAGACAGCTGGCTGCCCTAAACCGAAACTTTGCTTCCCCAGCATCCAGCTAAACAAGTACAAGCATACTTTAAACACTGAGCATGAGGTCATCTCGGCCATCTTGGAATTGTGACATATCAATAATAGAAGTTTATTTATCGATGCACAATAAGTTGTCAATAAAACGAGGATGGCAAGTTTCATATCCATCATATTTGATTAACAAGAAGAATACAAAGTTGTTGGAATCATATTGATAAAAATAGGAAACAATGACGAGAAAGAAACAACCATATGTCATATATACATACCACCATATTTATAGGCTATAACTACATCCTCTGTATCGTTGAGAGGTTGCCCTGGTAACCAGAACTGGCTATCAGATTTAATAGTTGTACCATCACCTTTCCATACAAAACTAGATGCTCCGTCAAATTGAGGCATACCACTTGTAAACCATGATCGCCTAAAGAATAAAATAAAAATATCATATCTTGGAGGCTCGTTTGAACGAAATGCATATTGATGGACTGAGCTAACATGGGGTTCTGGGGGCTTGCACTCTGGAAAATTTTAAACTAGGGAAGACATGTTTGCAAATTATTTGACAGGCCTGCTATGGTCATTATGTAATAGTTATAAAGAAATATGAAACTAAACTTTTTCTCATTATTACAGTTGACTCACTTGCTGATGATTTGACAAAAATAATATACACATATAAAACTTTTTATGACTCACTGAAAGGGGTCATGCTGTTGGAGCCAGCCGGAAATATAACTGTGTTCAGCATAGGTGTTAATACTTACTAGAGCTGAACCATCATCCTGTAATAATGATAATAAAACATATTTCTAATTCAGACCACAATAAGCAATTTATCGAAATACTTAATCCATTTTAATGCTTCCAATCCAACTGAAAGACGAATAATGCCATTCAAATTGAACATAATTAAAGGAGCTTAACCTCTAGCTCAATGTTTTCAATAATATTTGACAATGAAAACACAAATTGGAATTCAATATTAGTCCATTTCAATCAATATTGATGTAATCTTTCTGTGAAAATATGGGATCCAATATTGAAGACACAAAGAACATTTTAAAATCAGTACACGATTCGTGTTCATAATAATTTTGGCCATCATTTGTAAGGAACAAAAAAACAAAATATCCTACAATACAATGAAAAAGTAGGTAGTAAGGGCTGATTTACTCACTGTAAAAAAAAATAAGCCAACAGTGAGCTAGGCTGATGTCCCCCTCCGCAATCCCAAAATAAATTGAGGACTCATTTTAATTAATTGCACATTTATCTTTTTGAAAAGAATAGTGCAATGATTTAAAAGCAGGTAGTCTCAGCCCCCCCCCCCCCCAATAATTTGGTCGCAAGTACTCTTTTCTTCAGGTTATTGCGGCCCCTGGACCCTGGCCTATAGGGACTCAATCTGTTTTACAGGGAACTACTTACGAATTATATATTTAGCTCACTGTTTATATATTTAACTAAATATTTATATATTTAACTAAATATTTTTATATTTAACTAAATATTTATATATTTAACTAAATATTTATATATTTAACTAAATATTTATATATTTAACTAAATATTTATATATTCAACTAAATATTTATATATTCAACTAAATATTTATATATATTTAACTAAATATTTATATATATTAACTAAATATTTTTATATTTAACTAAAAAAAAATATTTTTAACTAAATGTTTTTATATTTAACTAAACGTTTTTATATTGAACTAAATATTTTTATATTGAACTAAATATTTTTATATTTAACTAAATATTTTTATATTTAACTAAATAATTATATATTGGTGGGACCACAAATATATATTTAGTTTAATATTTATACATTTAGCTAAACATATATATATTTAAAACCACGGTGTTACTATGTAAATACATGTATGTATAAATACATATTTAACTAAATGTTTATATATTTAGTTAAATATATAAACAGTTAACTAAATATATAAACAGTTAACTAAATATGTACATATCATGCTAAATATATAAATATATATAGCTAAATATATAAATATATATAGCTAAATATATAAATATATATAGCTAAATATATAAATATATATAGCTAAATATATAAATATATATAGCTAAATATATAAATATATATAGCTAAATATATAAATATATATAGCTAAATATATAAACATTAAGCTAAATATATAAACATTTAGCATAATATATAAACATTTAACTAAATATATTAACATTTAACTAAATGTTTATATGTTTAGCTAAATATTTAACTTTAGATTTTCAGTGATTTAGTATTCAGCATTTATACCTACGAAAAACAGCACATTTAGCTTTATGTTTAACTGGGCGATGTGAAATCAAGATATAACATTTAGAGTTTTTTATATACCCAAAACTCGACTTTAAGATACAATATTTTTTGACATTTACATATATGCCGTTTTTGTTCTAAAGTTTTTTGCTATAAATAAAATTAAATAATTATTTTACAAACGGCGCCCCATATGTGGAACATGTTAAAAAAAACGTTGATTTGTACCATACCAGTTTGACACGGGTTGAACAATATTATTGTGAAATAATAAAGATCAGAATCTGCCAATAGTGCATTGAAACCACCTTGTTATTATTTTTCCATTACAGAAGGGGCGCAAAAACTCAAGCGGGGACATTGCTTTATTGGTTTTTTTTGTACAACCGTGTTCCTGATACAGCAATAAGCGGTCACCTCGCTCATGTGCCGTATAAAAAGTTCAGTTTTTTTTCTTTTTAGCTTGAAACTATACAGAGACGCACTGGTTTACATAGTATCACTACTCACCTGACATTTTAATCTAGCATCCTCGTATTTGGCAGTAGGAAAATATACAAAATGATAACATTTACTCTCAAAAACCTGCCAATCGGACGGACAATCTGCAAAAACAATAAAGTGATATACAGGGGTATACTTCATATTTTGATTTCAGTGTTAAACTGTTAGAAAAAAATCTGGTAAATTAACAGTAAATTTACTGGCAGCAAAAGTTGCTAGTAAATTTACTGTAAATAAACATTCAGCTGTAATAGAACATAGTTTCTGTGATTTGACTCTGTTTGTAACTTTACCTGAGAACGGTAAATAGAAAATAACTATGAGCTTGTTTTTTAACTTTGACCTGTAAATTCACCGCAACGCAGTAAATGAACGGTTACGGTAAGTTTGTTTTTTAACTTCCAAATATAATTTTCCCTAAAAGCAGATAAGGAAATATTACAGACAAATGTTAAAAAAAACCAAAATGAATGTAACTTCCGTTTACCAATAAGTAAATTTACAAAATAATGGGAATAAACGTAAATCTGTAAAATTACCTTCTGGCTTTGCTGTTTTCAGTTCAATATCAAAAATTAGGGAAGCCTATTAGGGTCAATCAAATGAAAAAAAAATCGGACTATAATGTAACAGTGTATACTTTCATTGTATACATCTTCCCAATGGTAGGCTATATGTTGTATCTCATTATATTTTCATTTCATTATATCATGTAAAATTCAATGTTGTGTGTATGTATAGGCCTATTGATGTATGTTTTGTATACTGTTCTTAATGGACGTAATATGCAAATAAAAAAGATATAATTTACAGATGACAAAACAGAAAAAATCATGGTGTTCGGTTGAACCCGCCGCCTTCATAGATGACAATATATTATCTAGCCCAACACTCGATCCCATTTATATATTAGCCATGTGAAATTAGGAAAAAAAAGAGATGTGGTAGCAATTGTTCTAAAGAAAGTAGCACCTGTGTATACATTAGTTATACACTGTGTAAGAGTGTGATTCAATTGGATTTCAGTGAAGGGGAGGCGGAAACGCCGATGTTCTTGAAAAATTACCACTCACATTGCACGACACAATTCTGACACACAAATTATCACGATCACAGTAAAGAATAACCGAATATTAGTTTAAAATGGATCGGTTGCTCAAAGCTCCGTTTGTTTTTAACGATCCGTTTACATTGAGATAACGGAGAGAAAGATTTCTGCTGGAAGACCCCTTAACTTTAACATGTCGTTAATTTGCCGTTATATTTAACGGGGGTATTGGACTCCGTTCTCTGTTTAATGATGGCATTGCCACTAGGGGGCTGTACCAAAAGGTCACGATTACAAGAGTAATTTTCTATAAAACATTCTAGAGGGTTGGGCGATGCGGGACTATTCTATTTTCTATAGGATGCAATTCTATCGTATTCTACTGACTTTTCGTGGCCTGTAAGGAAATAAAGGCCGCAAACATTCTGTCGTGCAAGGTTTTCCTATAGAGTTATGCTAATGTTTCTAAAGAAAAAAATAATGTATTCTATAGTGTTTTCTGTAGTATATTCTACAGTTATCTAAAAGTTAAAAATCCAGCAACAGAAATTTAACGGACCGAAACAAACGACACGCTACCAAGATAACGATCCGTTAGACTTAGAGTTTAACGGACCGTTAAAATAACTTAGTTTGAGCAACCGGCCCCAGAACAACTAAATAAGGGGTTGGATGGCTGGATGGTTAGCGCGCTGTATCATAAGCCTGTCATTGACTCAACTGGTGTGGTTTTGATTCCCGGTTGTTCGTGGCAAGGAGTAGGGTCGCCTGTCTAACCTCGTGTGTTTTTACCGGGTCCTCCTGTTTCCCCCAACCACTAAAGACCCTTCGCGCAAGCGAATTATGGATATTAAATTAAACCATATATGTTAGTTTTGAAATGACATAGTTTGTGTCGAGTGGACGTTAAACCCCCTCTTTCTCTCTTGAACAACTAGACTATGACTACAATGTGTCCGCAAGTGAGCCAATACGAGGAATATAGTTTCTTTTGTATGGTGTTCTTTTTTGGCCACTTACCGCGTCGCGTCGCCTTTCTCATAAGCTATATATAGAAAAAAAGGGCGATGTCGCTCTTCAAAACGCGACGCTTCGCTTTCTCTAAACGGATATTGTTTATATATTTTTGGTGCGCATGTATCAGGAGAATTAGTGTGCAGTTTATTTGCTATTTGGTGTTTTTTTTTTCAAAACAGTAATTTATATTGGACACGATGAAATGTCGATAATATCATATACCAAGTCATTTCTATAATATCCAGATTATATATGATGTTCAAATTCTAAACTCTACTATGAACGAGTGTCTTCGTGCTCTCTACAGAAACAGTCATACACGTACTAATAAGGAACTAACGTACTGATAACGATATCGGTATTATGGTTTCCGTTATTTACATCACTTGTTTTATAGGTTCTCAATTAATGGTGTATTACTTACAATATAAACTTTTTTGATATCTTTACAGACTACGGGAATATATACATATTTTTGAAAAACGTGCAAAGGGTGACGCGTGGCTTTATAAAGGGCGACGTCATGTTAAAAAGTCGACGTCGCTTTTTTCCCCATAGCTTAACATTGAAAAAATGACGGCGAGGCGAACTTTGCGTCGCGCGTCGCTCTTTTTAAAAGGAGACGCACGACGCGGTAAGTGGCCGAAATAGAACACCATACTTTTGTCATTTTATATTCACGAGTGTCATTGCCCGACATGGGTATGAAGACGGTATTGTATTACATAGGTTTTGGTTTACAGTCTTTTAGTCACTGCTGATCAAAATTTCCCGAAGTGGTTACATTTAACACTTCCATCAATAGATGAAATTATATCTCCGCTGTGCCAATTCGGTTCCAATAAATACCCAGTTTTAAAACAAAAACTCAAACTTACCGTAAAAATGTTGAGGAACGCTGGTACCAAATGTTACAATAAAGATGAAAAGTTTAAAGGTATATTTATCCATATTATGTGTGACGTTGTAGGGTATGGATGTCCACTGATTAGTTCAATATCATTATCTCCCTAACTCCAATATATATTAATAAACTGTAATAAAAAATAGATCTAATTGAAATATAAATACTGTCACCATTTCTATTTTTAAGAAAAATAAATACGCCAGACTCAAAGTTTGTGAAACACACAAAATTACTATATAACAAAAATAATCCTTCACGTGGGTGTATACACTATCTCCAAATGAAATTTTAATTACCGTCCGCCTCCACAATAGGTAATGTGGCAGAATCAATAAATTTATGTAAATCCGGTTCTCCTGTGTCCAGTAAAGTAAAAATGTCACAACCAAAGCCAAACCAAAATATTAGTTGATACTAAAGAGTTTCTAATCACCCCTGTAGGTAAATTTCACACTTGTACAATAAACATTTAATTAAATTCCACTCTAAAAACACAGATAATGCGTTCACTAGCCTCAACACTTGTCACTCAAATACGCTTGAGTAATTTTCTCTATACCTCTAAGACTCACTTATCTGTATTCCCAATCTTTTAAACCTGACACTATTCTACCTGTCTGGGTAAAGTATCTGTTTAATTTCAGACCATAAACCACGCAATGACCCTAAATTTAACCCACAAACAATAAACATTGGACAACAATGAATGAAGTTCATGGCCCGAAGTTTTCTTTCGTGGACAAGTCAGATTTCTTTGTTTTGTATTTTTTTATACGGAGGGTGACGTTTAGTATCCACATTTTTCATTATTGTTAAAGGAGGCAAGTCTCTTACTCAATATCATCCACAATCTTCGACAATGCAAACACGAATTTTTGGATAACTTAAATTAACATAGATGTTGTCTTACCTTGAAAAGATGGAGGGTGCACAGGCACTACAAAGGGTTAAAAAAAAATTTACTACTGTTTGACTATACATTAATACTGTAATATATAGTCAAACAGTAGTAAGAAATTTTATTTTTATCCCTTCAAGTGCCCGTGGGAGAGAGAGAGAGGGAGAGGTAACGTCCACTCGACAAAAACTAGGTCATTTCTGGACTAACATGTGGTTCAATTTTATTCCAATAATTCGCTTGCGCGTAGGGGTCATTAGCAGTGGGGGGAAATCGGAGGACACTGAGAAAACCCACGAGGTTGGACAGGCACCCCTTGTCACGCACAACCGGGAAATCGAAACCACGTCAGTTGTCTCAATGATAGATCTTATGATTCAACGCACACACGCTAACCATTCGCACCCCCCCCCCCTATTGAAAAGATTTTCGTTTGGTATGCAATATCGAAGACACAATAAAAAAATCTAAAATTGGCACAGCCATTGCTGGCCAGAATGCTTTCAAGCGCCATTTGCAATGAAGAAATGAACGAGGCTAAACATATTCCAAAGGGGAATTCTACTGGTATAGACTGGAATAACCAGACGCTAAAGATTGGCATTCAATTAGCACTCTGCGCTTATTTCGCCGAACATAACTGGTTAGAATTTACAGTAAAAACAGAAACGATTGAATGTAAATCAGTTATATACATTTGTACATTCATTTTACATTTTTATATGCGTTGCGATCCATTTGTGTCTATTTCCAAATTTGATGTTTCGCAAACGTCTCCTTTAAATGCCCCCCCCCCCGCCGATCTAGGGAAGCCACAGTGGTTAAGTGAGTGATGCACAAGCTCGCTAGCCCGGAGGTCGCGGGTTCGATCCTGGTTTTGACCAAGAAAGTTCATCGGGTGCAGGACGGAGGGCCTGACAAGGACAGCTGTCTAGTCGTTCCGATGGGACGAAAAACCGAGGTCCCGTATATGCCTACACATTGGCGTCCACACAAAGATCCCTTGGCAGATTGAAGTCGATACAAGAGTAGGCCGTAGCGCTGCCGTCCGGCAAAATTCTCCTCACATATAGCACACTGATTGGCGTTTGCTCGTCGTCATTAGCCCAGTCGGGACAGAACAGTGGGCCATTTAAACATAATCTAATGGAAATAAAAAAGTTTTGCAGGATGAGAAATGGCCTATTTAACTTAAATAAAGTACATACAACATTATTGTAACTGTTAGCTTATTGCAAACGGGATCCAATGTTTCAGCTTGAGTAATACAGCTGGCTTCAGTACATCCAGGTCAACAAGCATGTGATAGGTGTATGGTTTCCCCAAATGGGTGATATTATTGTTTACCCCACATTTGCTCATAGGCGCACGGGCTCGATGACAGAGAGGGGGGCAGAACCCGATACGACCGAAAAAATTTCGGGTTTACAAACAACGGCACCGGTCTTAGTCGGGGGCGAAGAACGGAGCTTACCCTGTATGCCCCCCCCCCCTCCAAAGATAATTTTGAAAATTTACCTGTCGCAAACGCGTTTCCTGCTGTTTCAGCCGGTGAACAAAGCAACTTTAAAGTGGTCTCATAGCCTAATTTTGGTGGCTGACTCGAATTCCAATCAATCGTTTACAGTCCGCTAAGACGGTACCGTTGGGAGAAAATTTTGAAAAATTAAACTGCTGCAAACGCGTTTTCCTGTTATTCCAGCCTGTGAATACAACAACTTCAATTTGGTCCAACCCCATTAAATTTTTTGTCTAGGTCAAAAATACAACCTTAATTAAATAGGTTTAGCCCCTTTAAGAAAATACACAAGAGCATTTTTTTTATCCAGGCGAAAGTTCTATAATCCACCCAGAACATTTCATACGTTAACAAAACAACCTTGTTATAATGTCAATATTTATTATTACAGTGTTGACGCGCCATTATTTTATATTTCGTTGTCATAATTGTCGCTGTTTGACGCAGTACCCGGTTTAGTTGTGTACACTACTAATGTTTAACTTTATGAAATTTGTAATGTATTTAACTTTATAGGGCTGTAATATATTTAACTTTATGAAATTTGTAATGTATTTAACTTTATGAAATTTGTAATGTATTTAACTTTATGAAATTTGTAATGTTTTTAACTTAATGAAATTTGTCATGTATTTAACTTTATAGGATTGCAATATATTTATCTGCATACTACTGTAGAGTATTTAACTTTATAACTATATACAGCCCTATAAAATAAAATACATTACAAATTTTATAAAGTTTAATACATTACAAATTTCATAAAGTTAAATACATGACAAATTTCATTAAGTTAAATACATTACAAATTTTATAAAGTTAAATACATTACAAATTTCATAAAGTTAAATACATGACAAATCTCATTAAGTTAAATACATGACAAATTTCAGTAAGTTAAATACATTACAAATTTCATTATGTTAAATAAATTACAAATTTCATAAAGTTTAATACATTACAAATTTCATAAAGTTTAATACATTACACATTTCATAAAGTTAAATACATTACAATCCTAATTATATCAATTTACAAGCTAATATAAAGTTAAATACATTGCAATCCTACATACACGTAGTTACAAAATATTTCAATCTTATAAAGTTAAATAATGTTAAATATATTACAATAATATAACGTTAAACATATTACAATAATATATCGTTAAATATATTACAATAATATAACGTTAAACATATTACAATAATATATCGTTAAATATATTACAATAATATAAAGTTGAAAATATTACAAATCACATAAAGTTAACTACATTATACACCTACTAGGAAATATTTTGAAATATCAGCATTTTTGTATCTTGGGAATCTTAAATTTTGGATCAACGCCAGTCAGCAGCACCACACATAAACTATAAGCAACAACACCCAACGTATAAAGATGGTATATTTTATGGCATCTTACAAAACATGTTTACAGTTCGTAAAATATGGCGGACTGGCACAAGACAGGGTTTAAGAGAGACAACTCCTGTTAACGGGTCGCTTACGACACTACAACATAGTATGCCTACTGGCGTGACTTCTCTCTTTTTTTCTTTTTCTTTTTGTTTTTTTAAAGGAATTAACATGGAAATACACAGATTAAGTCTAAATTAAATGTCCTACAAAATAGAGTTGAAGTCATAGCTTTTAAACTATGATACGGCCACAACCAATAATTTTACGTTACATAGTCCTGTAAATACGTGGGTTTTTTGTGCACACGTGTAGGTCGGCTGTCTTCGGAAGTATCGACTGTCGGCTGAGTTGATGATGATGACGGTGAAGCCGGGGTAGTTAACACAGGTGGTATCACTGGTAGAGCAGGTGGTTCCTCTGGCTCAATGAATGTATCCGAATCGCATTCTATCTGAGCGGTGACTTCATCCACGTCATGACTGTTTCCGTTGTGACGTAAGGGAAAGCAGTTTTTTTCAACAAAGTAGTTTGGTACGATATAACATTCTGATATTTTCACCTTGTAAGTTGAGGATCGTAACTGGGATCCTGAGAATTTCCTAACAACGCACCAATTACCATCAAGACTAGTTACAAGATATCGATCACGAGCCTTGTTTTTATTACCATCTGGGCGTAGGTAGACCAAATCACCAACTGCGACATCATTATTTGGAGGTATCTTTCCAGTAGAGTTCTTCGAAGTCTCACTATAACCATGATTGCGTAATCGCTGTGCATGTTGTTCGATTATAAGATCACGATCTGAGACAGGAAGCTGTGTGTGTGTAAACTGGCACCTTTGTGTAAAGATTTCACGGGCAGATAAACCTCTACTTCGAATTCTAGAATTCAATTGAGCAGTTGCGATGGACAGGCCTAAAGGTGATACAGGTACACCACCAGGTTCTTGACGCAACAGCTCCTCCTCGAGTTCTGCAATTGCTCTTTCCGCAACAGGATTCTTGTTGGGGTTTTTAATGCGGCCGACATCAATATCGATGCACAAATTTTGTAGTATGGTATCATTCTGAAGAGCAATAAAACCAGAAGCCGCATCTACACGGATATGTACATGAGAACCATCGAGGGGACGTAGTTCCATACACAAACGAGCAAGTCCTTCTCTCAGGGTTGTATGACGCTCATTCTCAATTAAACAAGTAGTGGTATACGAGGATGTGGTCTCTCGAAGAAGCAGGATAAGCTGTCTATAACGTTTAAGAACATCAGCTGCATATGATAAACCAAGTGCATCAGGGGGGTCTGAGGTAGACTGTTCGATAAGACATTGAGGGAATCGTTTTAACGAGGCACATGTGTGGCATGTTTCAGAAACAGTGTAAATGGCTTTGTCCAAGTCCAAAGCATAAAAATTCCGCTTCACCACTTGCTTAAGTTGATGCTTGGTAGGGTGACTGAGCTTAATATGGAGGGCCGTTAATAGACCATCCAACACGGCTCTGGGGATGACAATCAATTCTGACGTTGGGAGTAAGGGTTCGTGGTGTTGAACTACTAGAAGGCCATCTCGGGCTATAGTAAGTATGTTGAGATAACGCTTGACATCTTTAAGATTGGTAAGTTTACGAGATGGTCGGGTGCCTTGCTTCAGGTGGGCATGGACGCGTCTCAAATCCGGGCATTCTGACTGAGTAGTAATCCAAGCTGATCTGCTGGTGAAGGGAAGTCGGAGAGTACCATTCATAATATCCTGAACAGAAAGTGACCGGACTACAGAGTCTTCTAATTGAGTGATAAAGTTACAAATCTGACAATGTGGTTCCTGACAATCTTGAGCATTACGACTTGCAAAATCAGATGGGATATTTGCCTGGCCTGCTAAATGACGGACACTTATCTGATATCTGCTTACTATTGACAAAAAGGAAGTAACGCGTGGACTTGAGGAAAATTCACCACGGCAGAGCTTGGATATAGCCTGGACACAGGGTTTACTGTCTGTCAGAACACAGGTCTGGTGGTGAGACTGTATTATGAATGGGCTAAAGTGTTTAATGGCTGCAGCAATACACAATGCTTCGATTTCACATGGTAACCAAGTTACCTGATGTTGACGTAGTTTGGAGCTAAAGAATCCTGCAAGGGATATTTTGTTGTTGCGGCTGACATAAAGTGTTGCGCCAACGCCATGCCTTGTTACCGAACCGTCGGTCACAATCCACAATAGATCTGATGGTCTTGGTAGGAGTATGGCGGTATTGGTGATGAGAGATTTCTTGGCATGAGAGAAGTGATGATTTAACTCATCCGTCCAGTTGACCTTGTCTTTAGATTGTTGTCCAGCAATGGCCATATCCAATGGATTTATCAAGTCGGAACAGTGAGGTAAGACACGTGCTAAAACCTTATAGGCCCCTATAAATGATCTGAGACCGCGAACAGTGTCTGGTGGGGAGTATGTTGATAGAGCAGATATACGATGCGGACTGGCATGGATGGAACCTTGCGACCATATCCAACCCAAAATAGTAGTGCTTTTCGGACAAATGACGGTTTTCAACGGCGATAACTTGAGGTTACATGTGCGTAATGAATTCAATGTCTTCGTAAAATTAGTCATAAGCTCCTCTGGTGAATTACCTCCTACGTACAGATCATCGGCTAGCTTCGCCACTGTGCCGGCCTGTAGCTGGTCGCCTAAAACACGGCACATTAGTTCTTCAAGGGCAGTTTCCGAGCCGGGCATACCCATGGCAGAGCGTGTGTAAACGCGTACCCCACGAAAGGGCGTCGCTACACCACAATATTTCATGGATTCTCTGGACAAAGGAATCTGGTAGAAGGCACTTGTCAAATCTGAAACAATGATGTACTGCCAACAAGCAATGGTACGTAATATGCAATCAACATCAGGTAAAAGTGAAGGTTGTGGCTTACTATATCTTCCAACATCAGCGAAGGCAGTGACTAAGCGGAAACCTCCAGATGGTTTCTTAACTAGGAAGGATGGATTAAGGTACTCTGTAGTGATGTTGATATCTTCTGGACGTTTAAATACGCCTGCTGATTCTAATTCATCAAAACGTGTTTGAAGTTCAACAAGCTTGTCCCTTGAGTATTGTGGTACGCGACCTTTGCGTTGTGGAGGCTGAACTGGACCCATGTTGACAGTGGCTTGAAAGGGACCAACCGCACCGTTGTAACCAGATATATCCGGATCAAATACAGTATCATACTGACGGAGTAAGTTTCGGAAGGCTTCTCTAGTTGTTGATGATAATATAAGATCGGGATCGAGAGCTACTTTATCAGAATAAAATATGCCTGGGCCAAGTTTAGGTGGAACAGAACTTGGTGCTGGAGTATCGCAGTGATCAGCATTTATGGGGAAATCAGTGACCAGTCGTACCTGACAGAAGTGTTCATGGCGTTGGATGGTTCTGGGTTGATGTGTGGTATTGGGTATTCTCACCTTACCAGCAATAGACTCTAGGATGGAGGGCTGTGGCCACATCTGGGAGACTTTTAAACTATTTGAGCTTGGGCAATCCGAACGAGCTTCGATGGCCAAGATAGAATCAGGATCGTAGTCGGGTGGGGCAGAAACTTCCAGATAATCACCAGGCCAAATGATTGTCGCTGAAGCTGGAGAGCGAATCACAGAAGCTTGTGTACGCCGGATGGAATGGTACTGAGACGGTGTGTTTGATGACCCATATACAATAACATCGCAATCTTTGATTGTAACTTGATGTTTGGCTGGACGAACAGATACATCGTTTACAATCATGAATGGTGTACCAGCTAAAATGTCGACGTCCAAGTCTTCCACAACAAGAGCATCTAGGGATAAATCTACGGAGTTCCTTGAAAGGGTGAGATGTGTTTCACCAATCACAGCTAAAGGTGTGATACCGTCGGCCTGAAGGGCTCGTTGAGAACTGGTCAATATAGTAGCTCCGATATACTTGGCAACAGCGGCTTTGATCATATTAGTTTCAGCACCTGTATCTAAGGTAAGCTGCACAGGGTGGTGTTTATAAAAAGCTTTAAAATGAGGGGACTGTTTGGTACTAACACGACATGCAGAAACACGCTGGGCTGTAGATGTATCATCGTCATCCGGGTGCGTAGGTAAACTATTGGTTAAGTCGAGATCATAATCATCTAGGCAAGTGGTCTGACGAGCACGATTGAGAAATTTTTTGTCATCTGCAGGTAAGAAAGGGCAGGTACTAAGGTAATGTTGAGTCTTTGGGCGATTGGCTTGAGTGCAGAGAGGGCATGATCTAGGTTTAAATCCGTCACTCTTGGCAGGGTCTGAGGTATATCGCCGTCGAAGGAATTGGCTAGTAGCTGAGCGTAACACTTTAGCGTCAACTGAGGCATGTACTTCATCCAACAGCGAGTCAAGAGCTAAAGAGATCTCAGGTTTAAGAGATGCCAGTGTACGAGAGCGCAACTCTGTACCATATCTTTGCTTCACCAACTGTGGTAAGTCTGGATGGATACGTTGAAGCCAAGTTAGTACAACTATATTTTCTAACGACGGTGTTAATTCTTCATCGACTGTTGGGACTTCACCATGGTGAGAAATGTGGCCATTACGTTTAAGTAGGTTGTCTTCAATAAACGACATTAATCGTTGGAAAAGGTCCTCAGGTCTCTCATCTGGTTGAAGATTAATAGATGTGAAGTCCAGGAAATGACTGCCTGTTGATTGGAAGCCATAATGTAGGCGAATGGCTTGCCAAATACTATAGCAGATACGGAAGTCGAGTTTTTAACAACTGTATTACGGGAAATAATAGGACAAAAATTAGCAATCTGTCCGAGCATCAAATCGAGGTGGGTCACTTTCTGTTGTGCAGTGCGTCGGTTATTCTCTGGAACATCACGGCCATCATCACGAAAGCCCCGCAATGGAGTATTATTAGACGCTTTACCCCACGTGACACCATCGATGAGGTATGCGGCAAAATTTGGATCTAGAGATAAAGTGTACTGTAAGTTTTGTCGCCAGGCTTCAAATGAAGTGATAGTTTCATGTTTGGTTAGTGTCCATTGTTTTGGAGCACGGTTATTAGCCATCTTGTCTTACGATGGTCAAACGCTGGGTGTATTCACAGCTAGAGGAAAAACTGGGTCGCTTATGTCAAAAATGACGATGTATAGGACTGCTCAGACTTGGATTTTTTTATTTGTTGTTTCATTAACAAAGAGAACTTCCTGGAGTTCGTAGGTACGGCAAAACACTCTAAGCCACCACGCCAGTCAGCAGCACCACACATAAACTATAAGCAACAACACCCAACGTATAAAGATGGTATATTTTATGGCATCTTACAAAACATGTTTACAGTTCGTAAAATATGGCGGACTGGCACAAGACAGGGTTTAAGAGAGACAACTCCTGTTAACGGGTCGCTTACGACACTACAACATAGTATGCCTACTGGCGCAAATATTCTATTTGGATACACACTGAAAAAAGGGTCATCCCCAATATACCCACGTTAAATCAAATTTTGTTTTGCGACCTTTGTAAAACGTGTACTATCAAATTATGTAATTTCTGTTTACACTTTTTTTTTTAAATTCAACACACCAATATATTGTGACATAAAGGGAAGTCCGGTGTATCTTATTTGAAACGATAGTGTAGAAAGATATCCAGCAGTGTCGTTTGTGTATTATACAGTTATGTTGTTAAAGTTTGTTGTAAGAATTAAAGCTACATCATACTATCACATTTCATCTCGTCTGACTTTTATGACATATGCAGCCCTTATCATATAATCTGGTGAAACTAACTGTATCAAATGACTGTCTACGATTTAAAAAAAAAATTAATTCGTCAGCATAAACTAAAAAAAAGTGAGTTTAACGTCTAATTTTTCTGAACCAACCGGATTATTGAAGATGGGCATACGCCATGCATTATGCTAATTTATGGGAACTATTTTCTGGATCGCCTTGATTTACGTAACTTTCTGGCAGACGGGTAAAAAACAAAGTAACATTAGTGTATATTAGGTTTCGGGCACTTTAGGTGAAATAATAATCTTTGTTTTACCCCTCTGACCGAAAGTAACGATCGCTCATTTTTGATTAAAAATTAGTAATGTAGGTATACACAACTAAACCGGGTACTGCGTCAAACCGCGACAATTATGACAACGAAATATAAAATAATGGCGCGTCAACACTGTAATAATAAATATTGACATTATAACAAGGTTGTTTTGTTAACGTATAAATGTTCTGGGTGGTTTATAGACCACGGTTTTTCGTCCCACAAGAACGACTAGACAGCTGTCCTTGTCAGACCCTCCGTACTGCACCCGATGAACCATCTTGGCCAAAACCAGGATCGAACCCGCGACCTTCGAGCTAGCGAGCTCGTGCATTACAGTAAATATCGTAGGCTAGGGATGATTGATTGAAATGGGGTTTAACGTCCTACTGTTATGCACTTAACCAGAGCTAATTGAAGACGGGCATACGCCATACAGTGTGCCATGAGGGAAATTTTGCCCGGGCAGCGGCGCTACGGCCTACTCTTATATCGAATTCCAACTGCCTAGGGATCTTTAACGTGCACTCCAATGTGTACACGGGACCTCGGTTTTTCACCCGAACAACTAGGCAGCTGTCATTGTCAGGCCCTCCTTCTGCATCATTGACAAGGGGAAATCACGTCGGAAAATCGAGATGAACTTTCTCGGCCAATGCAGGGATCGAACACTCGACCTCCAGGCTAGCGAACCAGCGCCTTATTCACTAAGCCACCGTGATCCCCTGGCTAGGGTTGACATCGAGAGTTGATTATTGTCCTTTAATGTTAATTAATGTCGAATTAATAATTTAGATATCATTTCAGGCCCAAAGAAAGACCAGATTTAGCTCTTTCATAATTTATGTTTAACGTTTTAGGATTGTAGTTTAACTTGTAGTGTAACTATTTAACTTTAAAGGATTGTTATGTATTTAACTTTAGAGGATTGTAATCTAACTTTATAGGATTGTAATCTACTTAACTTTATAGGATTGTAATATATTTAAAGGGTCAATCCCGATAGTGTTTTTGAGAATAAAACTCTTTAATTTTGTGTTAAAATCTTAGGGCCGAGCAACTAACTCAATATATGTGATACGTTTTCAAACAAGTTAAACCCACAGTCTTCATCTTGAAATGGAGTCCGGTGTCCCAAACTGTATTATGCGGCGATTTGATAAAACCAGAGTTTTATTTTATAAAAATAATGTGTCGGTGAAATTATCGGGTCACCCAAAGAAAGAATTGACCCGAAATCTTAAAAGGGTTACGTGTCCGGATAAGCTGTTTTAACGCTCACGTCCAAACGACTTTATATTTTGAGCTGAAATTTTGAGTCAGAGTATATATACCAGTCTTCTATATTTTGGCGTTTTAATTTTACACGTACTCGGACTTTTATTTTTGAGGCTCTGTTCTATTCGGGACAGTCCCTTTAACTTTATATGATTGTAATATATTGTACTTCAGAGCATTGTATAATGTAATCGACTGATATTATACAGTTTACATTTTTCTCCGGTTTGTTCCCACTGCGAAAGACCCCTACTCACTAGCAAATTATTAAAATAAAATTGAAAAAACATGTTAGTGACGAGTGGACGTTACCACCGCCCCATCTCTCTCTCGTGCAATTAAAAATTGTAAGTAGTGTTACATTAACACTCCGGCTTTTGTAAAATGTGTCGCCTCCCCAGGTGTAACCAACTATATTTATCACCCAATAATACATTCAACCGTAGATATCGCTTGTGTGATAAATTCTATAATCTACTGTGATATCTCAAATCGCTTTACATTAATTTGATTGGCAAATCAAAAAGGAACTACTTTTTTTATTTTCAAAGAACTTCTTTCTTATTATAAAAAGGAAATATTTTTATTTAATTGACATTGATGGAAACACCGGGTCAATATAAAGGACTTTTCAATGATTGAATTGCTGTCGGTAAGGCGTATAAATAATACCATCCGTGGGGTAGCCGTGTTTGCGCCCTGTTCGTGCATTGTACACACACAAGTAACGCACTGTCTGCACAAAAAGGGGCGAAAAATGGACCGTATTACGAATAGATAAAGTATTGTTCGCGCATTGTTCACGTCTGCCGTATATAATAGTGAATTCCTATGGCACGCATTGATACGCGCCGTCGGCAGTGTTGGCAAAATGTTCACACATGGTTCACGCAAGACGTGGTATGCACGCTGATGCGTGCCGATATTTGAAAATTTTGAAAATTCTCTCTACGACATGGCGCACACGCCCACACACTCATCACGTTCGTTCCCGAATACTTTAATCATTTACACGCCCGAGTGCAAACTGATCCCGCAGTGAATATTCGCTTGGCCGCTTGTATCACTGATAAAGATGACATTTATGCGTCTTAATTCGGCAAAATATTAACTTTTTTCCTCCGACAAAATAAATTCTAAAAAATTTTTTTGAAGTATAAGAAAAATAAATAAAGACGTTTGAAGTATCTGTAGTTAAAAAATATTTCCTATTTAGTGTAAATGGGTATTAAAATGAGTAAAAGGCATCATTTTGCCCGAAGCAGTTAGGTGTTATGTAAACAACGCACGAACCGTTGAGCTAATGACTGACGGCGCGTGAAGTCAATGCACGTGTTCAAGATAGTCATCTGTGACAGAGATAATTCGTAAGTAATTCTCTGTAAAACAGATTGTCCCGAGTGCACGCCATTGCGGAAATGAATATCGTGCAAGTGCCAGGACAATCTGTTTTACAGAGTTAATGCGACAGCCGTCCTTTATCACTGTCCAAGACGATTGACCTTTAAAAGGCCCGACCGCTATAGTTCTATGGGTGACGTCACATCATAATGTTTACAAACAAATCAAGATGAACTGGTACGGGCAGAATTATATCCGTTCACCCATTTTATGCCTTCGCGTACTATTTTCTGTATACCTATTTACGGTAAATATGGATTTTTTTTATTCAGATATACTTCAAACACCTTTATTTTTTTCTAATACTCACAAAAAATGTTTTAGAATTTAATTTGTCTGAGGAAAAAAGTTAATATTGAGACTCATTAAGACTCGTCGATGTCATCCTTATCAGTGACTGTAGCGGCCAACCGAATATTTACTGCGGATCAGTGTGGTGCCAGGGTGGCTTTACCCTCCATATAGTGCATTTACACATCAGGTGTAAATTAAATAGACAACAACTTTCACCCAAAAGAAATTGACACTATCTGAGTGTAAGCCTCACACGATAATAGTGCATCAATTTTACACTGTTACACCACTAAAAGTTGGGTTTCGCACCACTGAAAGTTGGGTTTCGCACTACTGAAAGTGGCAAGCCCAATGAGTTGACCATATTCTTATACGACCATTATGCATTGTTAACGGTTTATGTTGATGCCTATAGTATCCAAATTATCACCCTTGTTTATATTCAAAATCTTGGGTTACTTCTTGGGTTGTTACTCTTGATCACTTTCCAGTGTCTTGTAAATCATACCATTCCAAAGAATACACATGCGACAACCCCAGTGGGCCGTCTGCCGACTTAGCTGCTATGTTTCATTGCCTGGCAAAATCAGCTGTGTAGCCGTATCGAAAAAGCAAACGCTGAATATTTTGCTTATATTGGCGTGCATGACCAAGGCTGACAGTTTACTTCGAAGAGGGGTAGTAAAAAATATCGCCGTCTGGTAAATGTCCATCACACAATTATCACACACACATTCTTTATAAAAGGGAGATGCGAAGGAAATAACTAATGTTAGAATCAAATTTTTAAAACCATTTACTGTTCACTCCTACAATATGGGTAAATGAATCCGGTGCAATAATATATACTTATATAATGTATTTATATCCTGTTGTTTTCTGTTGTCTTGTCAACATTTTAAGGAGTGTAAACAATTAAAGCACAGATTTCTTTTAAATTGTGACATATATAGAGTAATGAATGGGAGCGTACACATAGGCATTCTACCTGCCTAGGGCTAGATGAGATGGCTCACCGTACAATGACAGTGACAGATTGTTCCGACATTTAACAGTCTTAATACATGTTTTGGAAACAAAGCAAGAAATAAAAGTACGTTCTCGTACAATGATAATATGACCCCATTTAAAACTCACTTTAATGGTAGTCCAAGAATATGTCTGATACATTTTTTCAGGGTTAGGGTAGAATTGCATTTACATATAACATAATACGGAACAAATTTGTGTATCAAAACACTAATAAAAATCCATGCTCCTAAATAAATGATTAAATCCATGCACCCAACACATGTTAAAATCCATACACACAAACAAATGATAAAATCAATGCAGCCAATGAAATAATAAAATCTATACGGCCATCGAAATAATATAATTCATGCACCGAAACAAGTGATAAAATCCATGGACCCAAACAAATGATAAAATCGATGCGGTCAAATGAAATGAGGTTTAACGTCTTACTGTTCTGCTCCGACTGAATTAATGAAGACGGGAATGAAATGATAAAACCCATACCGGAAAAAGGATAAAATCAACGTGACCAATAAAATCAATGCCCCAAACTAATAATTTTCCCTGGTCGTTAGAACTATAGCTTTTTTTATTTTAGATCAGAACAAGTTCCGTGGGTCGACTGTGTGAACTTGTTATAGTCAAAGGATAATTTCAAAAAAATAAAAGATTATTTGATTTTCAAAGGGCTCTGTATATATTTTTTTATAAGTTAAAAGTTGTTTACCTTATCTTATTTTAACAAAAATACAAGATAAATCCGAATGTTGTTCTATTCTTCCGCCATTTTGATAACGAACCGGGAAGACAAGAGATGAGCACGTGACCCAAATCTGAATAATATATCAGAAGTGACATGTCGCCATCATTTATGACATAATAAAATATATGAGTTGACATATCCCTTAATTTACCAGTTCTTTGATGAAAACGACATTAACTGTCAAAATTGAAACCATTCGAGCATGTCAAGTATGATGCATCAAATTAAATATAACCTTTACGAAATATAAATATTTCATGGCTGTTAATTCATATAGGACTCTATACCTATTCATAAATTTCCCGCCAATAGATAACGTATATAGAATATGTTGAAAATTTCAGTCAAATTGCTCCACTCTGAACCGACATACTAACATTAGAATTTTAGGCCTATCCTCGATCATCATAACTAAAGGAAGGTTTAGGTAATGTATGTTTTTAAAAGGTAGATCTTTTAAGGATAAATGGAAATGTTCAAATCCTTGTGATATCACAAGCTTTGAATAAATGGGATTCTGCAAAGTAGTGAAGAATTTTGTAAATTGTGATATAATAATATTTATAATGTATGTACTTATGTAAATAAAAATTACCGAAAAAAATCTAATAGATATTTTGTTCTTTGTTTTTGGCGAAAAAATATAAGCCTATGGCTAATAAAATAAAATGAAAAATTTGGCGGAAAAAATGAAATCTAAAGTGAGCATTGGCAATGGCAGTTTATTTGCCGTACCACATA